>OY747095.1:13513735-16016069 GCA_963556455.1 Epiblema foenella | reverse complement strand
TTTCAAATATAAAAAGGTGAATTCAACCCGCTATCCCTTGGAAAGTTATTTTAATAAGAAAGTGACAGGGCCAGCTAGCTGCATTCTGCAACAGCCTTATTTTGTGATGATCGAGAACATTTAATGCGCGGGATCACAGTGTACAGGTAACAAATACCTACAGTCTTTTACATCATAGCAAAAATCTAAAGTGCAGGCTAATAAGAGCGTAAATAGCAATGGGGTTAAGTTGGTATGTCATACGACTCGGTCGAATTCGCTGAATGTTGTATTCGGGGAAAGAGCATCTTGCACAAAAAGTGCAACAAGCGGCGCACGATTCATTTGATCTGACACGAATTTATCCGCGCCGCGCGATCTTTATTTACTGTACGGCTGCATTCACTTTGTCCTGACAAATTCAATAAATTACCCACATCCTCACCGCGAACTGTAGATTGTTTAGCTTTTATTGCCACAGCTGATGGCATGCTCATCCGTATCGATGGCTCCTTTTAATGGTAGCCAAGTCGTCAGATCAGAATTGACATATAATATCCACTTATAGTAAGGGCGGCGTCAAATATATACATATATGTAATTTAGATTTCTCCACCTTAATATAAAGAGACGATAAATGGACCTATAGATCTCTTTGACGTCGATATACGACTGTACAGTAGTCTTAATATATTTCAATGTATCCAAATATAATATAGGAGTGAGTTATAGCATATTAATTCATCTTTCATTTGATATCACGCACGTGTATTGACACGATTGGGTGTAATTGACACTTTTCCAAACGTGCGGCAAATTTGATGTTGTTTTTATTGACCTGACTGTGGCTGTGTATAGGCTGGGCCCAATAAAGCGATAGGAGTGCGTGGCTGGAGAGTGACCTAAACAAAATCCAGGGGAAACTTCCGACACGACCACGCGGGCGGTTTAAACACTGGAATACTCTAAGAGTTTGCGCTCCAGCGAGGTTGGTTTCACTATATTAAGGGTTAGGGTAGGTAACCTACACGCGATTTGATAAAAAAAATGATTTTAGAGGGCCTAAAGCTTTAAAGCTAAGCGACCAAATAATCTGAAACATAAATATATGAACCTTTGGTATTTCCCAATCTTTTTAGATTTCTTTAGTTAAACTATTAAATTTGCTGCTACTCTTAAAATAACTTATTTTGACTAAGGTTAGCAGCCCCGGGCAATTCTAGAGCAATCCTGATTCGGCCACTATATATTTCCATCGATAGATAGAACGTAGCATATTCATATTCATTTATTACATCATGTTGTTACATAAGATCTCACAAAAACATTACAGTCCAAAACATGATCCGGTCAGAGCACAGCAATTGTTATTTTACACAGCTAACATTCGTTTTCTCAAACATGCAATGAAATATTGAGGTTATGTTCCTTATTTATAATACGGTATGAAGTGTCACGTTTCGGGTGCAGCTAGACGAGCGGCCTTTAAAGGTTTTTTTTTATGTTATAGAGGGCAAACGAGTAGACGGATCGCCTGATGGTAAGCAATTACTGTCGCCCATAAACACCAGCAACACCAGAGGAGTCGCAAGTGCGTTGCCGGCCTTTCAGAAGGGAATACGCTCTTTTCTTGAAGGTTTGAAGGTCATATCGCTCCGGAAATACCGCGAGCGACAGTTAATTCCATAGTTTGGTTGTGTTTCTCTTTTTAGGGTTCCGTATTTAATTTCCATTCCACATTTATTTGTGACACAGTATCACGGCGTTCAGCCATAAGCAATTATTTGCTTTTTGGTTCATCATGACATTCTGCCACTACGTTTATTAAAAAATTAAATAAACGATGTTTGATATATTTTGCTGTTTTATTTATGTAAAATCGATATGAACATAATAAATATCCCATTATTAACACAGTCTAATAATTTTAATTGCAAAGGGTCTCGCCGGGTTTCCATATGAAATCTGCACTGGCGTCTTTTTTGACATTGGTGCCTTTAATATGTTGCTAGTTTTCTTTACCTCTTTCTTTTGCGCGCTCACAAGTTCAGTCACACGGTAACATATTGTAACATATTTGAATAACCACATCAGAATTATTATAAATGATTGCAAAGGCGTTTATTAATCATTATACGACATTGAAAAAATCTAAACAGACGTCAGGTTAGATCAAGTTTAAGTAACAAAATGAGATTTTTATTTTTTTAAATATGTTCCACCTATCTCACATCTATGTAATTATTACATATTATAGTTGGATACGTACTGATTATACGGTTTTTTTTGGTCGGTGTCCCTCAAGAAATAGCTACTAAAAACCACCCCTATTTTTTTCAATATTTTTTTGCAGCCCTATAGTTATTTAAAATATTTAAAAAAAAATATGTAATGTAAAGCTAATTAAGAGCTTTCATGTCGCGTTGGTTTCATGTGAATATCTATCATAGTTTCGTAGAAAAATAATTTTGAAGTTAGGGGATGCAACCCTCATTTTCCAAAAACGAATGGAGTTAGGGGTTTAATAATTGGCCAAAAATTATTTTAAACTACTAGCAACATATTAAAGGCACCAATGTCAAAAAAGACGCCAGTGCAGATTTCATATGGAAACCCGGCGAGACCCTTTAACTACCAAAAATACACATTTATAATATTTCATCTAAATATTAGCGGTAAAAATGTCTACTCAAACCGTGAAGGTTTTTTTCATTTTGGAGGCAAATTGTTTTTTTTTTTTCATTTTGTAATTGGATTTAAGCGTTGTTGAATTTGTTACCTATTTAAATATGAGTTCCGACATGACAACAGCGATGAAGAAATGTACATTTCTTAAATTACGTTTATCTACCCACCTTAAGCATTCATAAAAAAATTAAAAGTGGTTATAATTTTTGACAATAACAAGAATGACAAACTGTCAGTGTCGTTCCATAGGATAGCTCGATCCTAACGTTTCGTTCAGAAACGTGCTACGACCATTTTAGTATATTTATCTACTAGTAGTGTTTTATATTCAATTCGAGTTGGAAATTGAACGAAATAGATAGTAATATTGTGTTAATTAAATTTTTTGTCTTATCTGCTTTTAGTTTATTTAGAAAGTTTTTTCTTGGAGTTCTTTTTTAATTTATTTCATTGCATGTTTGAGAAAAGTACCTCGGCGTGAAAAGGGGTTGCCAACCTCGTAAATATTCTATATGTACTTGGCCGGCAACCCCTTACTTTCCGGCCTCTGTAGTAATGTATATAAAGACTAGCTTTTTCTCGCGGCTCCGCCCTCGTACTAAGCGTAATTTTTAACCGTCTGCAAAAAAGAAGGCGTATGTCCGTATGGATGTCATTTTCGTAGTCGGCTCCCCCAGGAACTACAAAGATATCTCGATAGATACATCGATTTATAAGAAAAATAAATGTCCGCCATCTGAGATTTCAAAATGGACGTTACTTTTGTAATCGGCACCCCGAGCAACCTCGACAATGACAACCGTATCGATTTTTAAGATAATTAAATGTCCGCCATTTTGGATTTGAAAATGGATGACATTTTCGTAATCGGCTCCCCGAGGAACCGCAAAGATGACACCAATTGATATCGATTTTTTAGAATAATAAATGTCCGCTGGCATTGATTTGAAAATGCATGTAATTTTCAAAATCGGCACCCCAAGGAACCTCGAAGATGACACTCATATTGATTTTTAAGAAAAGTAAACTTTTGCTCCCCGCACAAACTTGGAACCCCTTTTTCACCCCTTTAGGGGAGCAAATTCGAAAAACCCTGAAATACGTTTTGTTGTATTTATACAGAGAGTCTATCACCAAGTTTAAAATCTCTCACCTCAAAAAGGATTTGCTCCCCGTTAAAACTTGGAACTCATTGTCACCCCTTTAGGGAAGCAATTTCGAAAAACGCTGAAATATATTTTGTTGTATTTAAACACAGAATCTATATACGAAGTTTTAAATCTCCCAGTTCAAAAAATATTTGCTCCCCGTACAAACTTGGAACCCCCTTTTCACCTCGTTAGGGGAGCAAAATAGAAAAACGCTGAAATACGTTTTATTATATTTAACAGAGAGTCTATTTACGAAGTTTAAAATATGGTCACTTACGAAGTTTAAAAAATATTTGATCCTAGTACAAACTTTAAACCCCCTTTTCACCCCGTTAGGGGAGCTGAAATATGCCATTAAAATATTTAAATAGAGAGTCTATACAGACTACTAGACTATTTATTGAAGTGAGAGATTTGAAACTGTGTATACACTAAGTTTCAAATCTCTCGCTTTAATAAACACGTGTTTTCATAAAAAATTTCGTCCCTTCCCAAGTAGCACAAAGGTTCTGTGTAACAGCATTTTTATTGTATACCTTGGACACATTAGCTGCTGAAAATTGATGTATTACGCGCATATAATGCTGATATAACTCTAATTTGGGATATAAGTCTAATAACAAATTACGTGGCATATTGCTGTACAATTGACTTATAATAGCATTATATTAGCATTAGAAAAGGTAACAGCTGCTCCTAATGCTGAACATTGCTTGTATAACAAGGTATGTGGTACTTATTATATTATGGTTAATATGCAGCCATTCTCATACTCATGCGTAAAATTTGGGATAAGTGTGGACATCTTAAATGCATTAACGAAGCTAAAAGTAAATTATCAGTGAAATTGTGGTATGAAGAAACGCGTTTTTCTTTTTACTCTAATAGTACGAAGAGAAGGCGCGTTGAAGTGATATTGGTGTGTGCAAATGAACATATAGTTGCCATTTTGTGGAGAAATTAAAGTAAAGGTAAGTAAAACTTTGGGTTATTTCAATTATGTGTTAAGTTTATATATTTATTGTGAAATACCATACATATTTAGGTCAAAATTTTCACGCGCTCTCATAATATCCACAAAATATGTGAAAAAAGTTCAAAATAAAATAGGACATGTACAAGTACTATTTTTTTACATGTAAGCTGTTGTTGATCTAATTCAGTTTAAGCCGATATTTTCCAAAAAAAAACAAAAATAAACGCGTCAGTTACTTAAAATGGCGGATCAACGAGTGATTAGTGTTACCTTCAATTTAATGCTAGATGTCCACGCGTGGCTTATAATTCAGTATTGAGTTGAATAGTGAAGCACTGATATAGGTACGAATATACTCTATCAGCTGAGTAACGGCGTAAAAGTGTACGTTTAAGCAGCAAGGTCTGAATTGACGGGCACGAATGTACAGATTTATAGCAGTGCGCTGTAACTGCATAAAAAGTCACACTTGGGGTACCAAGCGTGACCTTTTATGCAGTATGAAAATGGTAATTTTGGCCTATATTAACGCTGATATACGAGTATACGCTATTAGCTGAGTAATGGCGGAAAAGTGCACGTTTAAGCAGCATAAAGCATTATATCTTTGTTAATGAACTTCACATCGTAACTGTTTGCGTTATAGAGGTTCGTATGTTCTCTCTTAAAGTGCAAGTGCTTTAAATGTACACCTGTGAACCATTATTCTGAATATTAGTGTCCACAAAATGTGCTTTAGCAGCTGATAGAGTACAACCCTACAAAATGCTGAATAACAGTGAATCTGACGCGTCTGTGTAGCGCTTAATAGAATCGTAGTATAGAGTAATACATTATATTGGGTCTCGTTATTTCCTATGCAGCTATTCCAGTCCGAGTGATCACTAATAAGTCGTTAAAAGTGCTTAAACAACCGACGTGCACCTTAGGTAGAATTATATGATGCAGCTTTGTGCTACTTGGGTTGTTTTTTTACCCCTTAGTAAATTCATCCCGAATTTCGAAAAATCTTTCCTTATCCCTAGCCTACGTTATAAATGTAACCGACTGTGTAAAAATTAACTCACTAGCGTTAGCAGTTTCGACTGTGCGTTGATGAGTGAGTTGATAGATAGAGTGTAGATGGTTAACCCACTCGCGGCGTCGGCTGCGGCACGCAGTCTAGCCGCCGCGCCCGTTGACTCACGCCCGGATTTTCCACCCCCACCCTTCGCTCAAACGTTTCAAATAACCTAAGTGTACTTACTTAATTATATACTCAGTAATTTGAAAAACGTCCCGGTATCCTATCGAATAACTTTAAATATCATAAAACTACAGACATTTCACCGTAAATGGTGCCAAAGTACACGCGGTAAAAACTCTCAGTATTCACCCTTATTTATAGTTAGACTTAAAGAACGTTTTATCGATTATTGTGTCCGCTATGGTTTAATTATTCATCATTTATTAATTAAAGATAGATGCAATGTATTGCTTTAATCTAATAACTACTGCTACTTATGTATGTAGATAAGGTAATTTCACTAAAAAAACCGGTCAAGTGCGAGTCTGACTCGCGCACCGAGGGTTCCCTATAAACTTTCAAATTATCGCATGCCACCCAATACATGATGTCTGTTCGGTGTTCTAAGGCTAAACCGTCATAAATCGCTGTTATCACGAAATAACAATTGTAAATGTTCTTGATCCGGCTGAATCGGTTTGACTTGCCTTCGCAAGTCAGGTACAAGTAACTCGTATATAGTATTCGGCAGACAGTAGTTAGTGTTACTACTGTCTACCGAATTACGTTAGGTATCAATGAGTAAAATTTAAAGACTTGAGAAACCTTTGTTTTTAGGTTTTCCCTCTAAATTACCCACATCCACAATACAACTTTTCTTTAACAGCTAAGTAAAAACAAAGCTCAAAACTAATATACATCACGACTATTCGATCAGTTTTTCCCCCTTTTCTTTCAAGTAATACCACGACAGTTAGATTAGACCTAAAGAGTATTTTTCCCTTTTTCCCACATAACAGACCAAACTCGATTTTAGAACAGAACAAGACAAAAACCAAATTTAACCAAGAACCCTCGGTGCGCGATTCGAACTTGCACTTGACCGGTGTTTTTTCATTCCCTGCCTACTTTCCATAGCGCATACCCGCATACCCAGGTGCTGTTTTTACCAGGAGTTAACGATTAACGTTAACTTCCGTTAAATGGCTCGCGCAATGTAACGCTTTAACGTTTAACGAAGTAAAATTTTTTTGTAACGTGTTAGCGATTAACGAAGTTAACTATTTGGTTAACGGTGCCCAGCTATGACTGTTCCAAATTTCATATCGATAGCATAAGTGGTTCTTGAGATATTTAGCGATGTGACAGACAAACAGACAGACAAAGTGAAACCATAGGGGTTCCTTTTTTTACCGTTTTACGGAACCCTAAAAAGTACCAAGTATTGGGTACACTATTTGACCTATAGTTAATAGTGTTGTTGGGGGAGGCCTATGTTCAGCAGTGGACGTCTTTCGGCTGAAATGATGATGATGATGATAATAGTGTTGTAATGTAAGTAATTGGCACTACTCTGAACTTATACCGACAATAGTAAGTAATATGAGTCCTTCTGCTGATGTCTCATCTCATTCCCAAGCAAAAGATACACTCCACATCGAGAATTCGCAATACATTGACAAAATATGCGAGCATGACTAATGACAAAGGCGTAAGAGCGTGACTTTTGGAACGTAGGATATTATATGTAAGTAGGTATGCCTTTGACTGTACCTAACTCGTGGTTCGATGTCAATAAGGACGATTTTTAATTGCATCGTTGCGCTTCTATCTCTACCTGCATTGCGGGTACTCAAGAAATACTCCAGTATAATGATAGGGCACGGCAATAGCCCCCCCGCACGGCCCTGGATCGTTTACTTGATATCAGTGCTTCAACAAAAATAAATGTCAGCCTTAGTATCGCGAATTAATCGCCGTGATTTATGGCTGCATTAGTGCGCGGTGACAACGAACGGTACAAGCGTACGAATAAACAAAACGTCGCACAAACAACAATAGCTTCTCGAATAAATCATGCATCGAGGCAATTGAGTCCAGATTAAGCAAGTGCACTTCGGAAGTGTCAACTATCTATCCCATCAGGTTTTAAGTACATTCAATTTTCAATTTAAGAAATTGTATCCTTTTTTAGATGGTATATAGTATTAGGTTGTATATGTCGGATTTATAAGTACTTAGCTTAGGTGTAGCACCTGCACGCCTGCACGCACTCGTATACCTGTCTAACAAACTGTTAGGTTTTTTTTATTATATGTATGGCGGCATGGTGGTGTCGTATAATCAAAGTATTTACAATTCGCAACTAGGTACTGTATAATTAACTAAATTAACTTTATTACTATATATATATATATATATAGCAATACTCTTATATATATATATGAGTATTATTCTTCTTATATATTAGTTCAGTGGTTTAAGCGTGAAGAGGTAACAGACAGATAGGCAGCCATACACACATTCGCATTTATAAAATAAGGGCCTTAATAAGGCGCTCCGACTTGCTAGCGAGTTTTGTATCGATCACGCAGCGAGCTCGCCGTGACTGATATTTGTATTTGCAGGGCTTCGTAAATACATGTTTCATTTTTGTAAAATGAGTAAACGGGCATTGGTCCCTTTGATACTTTCTATGTTATACTTTTCTTTTTATACCGCATGGTTTCATGCATAATTAGTCTCAAGTCTATAGTATAATTGTATAATACAGTATGGTCTATTTATGAATGAAACCATAGATTTTATCGTGAACGTGCACGTCCATTTAATACAATAAACCAACAATTTCTACATCCCAAGAACGAATCATCAAGGAGGTACAGCTTACGCCATCTAGTGATGAATCGATGCTTAAGTCTCACGTATCTATTCTAACGCTGTATAGAGACGAATTGAAAAAACACTGAATTACATTTTAACTATTAACTATTCAAACAAACAGTCGCCATATCAGAAAAAACTAGTTTTTTTTTTAATATCCTAAAATATTTACGGTTACGACATCTAGTGACGAATAGATTCTAACCTCATTCTATGCTGTATATTCTTCGTAAGTTTTTCGCCAGCAGAACCGAATATTCCTAATGTTTCTGTTTAATAGTCTCGTCTGTATATATCCGTCTATCTGTATAGTCTGCGTGTCTGTATAGTCTGGATAATAAGCTTTTGCCCGCGACTTCTTCTGCGTAGAATTCGGTCATTGCGTTAGAATGTTATTATTTTATGTCAGGCGCTTATACCTAGTTACCTTTCTTCCATACAAATTTCCACCCCCTTAAGCTCACTTTAAAAACTCAGGTTGTCCCTACAATGTTTTAACCCCCCTTTCACCCGTTCAGAGGGTGAATTTTAAATAACGCTGAAATTAGTTTTCTTAGTATTTAATGCTAGGTCTATAAACGAAGTTCAAGCTCCTCGTTAAAAAAATTGCTCTCCATACAAACTTTCAACCCCCGTTTCACCCCTTTAGAGGGCGAATTTCGAAAAACGCTGAAAACTATTTTCTTTAGTTTTAATGATTAGTCTATTATGGGGGTTTGAAGTGTAGTAATCTTAAAGAAAATTTTATTTTCCATACAACTTTTTTCCCTTTTTACGAGTACCTCCTCAGGGGATGAATTTTGAAATAAATTATAGCCTATGTGCTATGTCCTATTCTGATGTCTAAGCTACAATACTGGAAAGTTTCATAGAGATCCGTTCAGTAGTTTTTGAGATTAAGCGGAACGTACATTCATCCGCACAAACTTTCACGTTTAATAATATTATTAGGATTAGGATTAGGATAAGAGTAGAAGAAATTAACGTCGTTATGTATGCAGACAATACACACACACATATATATATATATATCTATTTCTCATGGATATAGCGAGTAATTACAGAAGTTGCTATATGTATGCTATCTATACAATATTTTTTTTGTAGGGACGTTTACAAACACCTAGCCTCTCTATTGCACAATTTGTTAAGTAATCCCTGCATTTGTTTCAATTATTCGGGCTTCCTACTTGATAGCTATTTACATTTAAATTGGGAATGGGATTCGCCGTCCCGTGATATAAATTAATGTGTACGCGTGTCCAGAATATACAAAAGGCTATTTTATATGATGCCGTGCCAAATTAGAGCAATAGTCACGCTTGGTTTCATTTTAGAGGGTTTCTATTTTATGAGCCCGACCCATTGGTATGATAGTATTGTACGAATTGTTCGTACCTACGTGCCCTATTAGTGCTAATATAATGTTAAAACTACAAGCCACAACAGTCGAAGGGACCTTAAGTTAGTATTCAGTAAACATCTGGAGCTAATCTCCGCATAATTTATAAGCATATTTTTTAAGGTTCCGTACCAAACGGTATAAGATATGCTGTGACTCCGGCTGTCAGTCTGTCAAAATTATGTACGTATCTATAACTTATACTATTGATTTGAAATTTAGAATAGTTGTGAACATGGACAATACAAGTTTATTAAAAATAAAATATTCGAACATGGAATTTTATTTTTGAGAATAGACATGAGGTTTACTAGGCCAAGTGTGGTAAAAGAGCAACATGTAATAAACCATTCCCCATTTTCTATGAAGCCAAGTGAAATTATTACTGATAATGAATATCGACATTAATATAAAAATCCGGCCAAGTGCGTGACGGACCAAGTACCATGAAGGCTTCCGTGCCTACTACTACTAGTCCACTTTTAAATCTTCTATCCTATTCTGTTAATTAAAGAAGGTCGTATCTTCGTAGGAAACTCACGGCAGTTACGTCCCCCGTTTTTTTTTCATCCCCCGGGGTAATTGTATGTCTTCTCGCCACATAATTTTCTAACTTTCCTAGAATATACCTTCCTGCCAAATGTCATAATTTATTATTTTTCGTCTCCGAGTAAATCGGCTGTGGCATAGGGGAGAGCGAGGCAGCTTGGTACACCTTTATTTTCATTGACTTTTGCCCACAAAATAAACCATACACATGTATTTTTGCACTAAATGAATAACACTAAGGTATACTGATATATGCATTTAAAAAAAACTCGGGATTTGTTCAATTCAGCCCATCGTTTGGGGGCACTTTGATGTTGACATGTGTCAAAGAGCCATTGGCATGTCTTAAACTGCCCCACAGCTGATATCCAAAAAGTTAAAAGAGCCTTAACTAACTGTTGTAGTTTATATAATGCACAACATATTCTGCTCAAAAAAAATAAAAAAAAGTTTTTGCTCAATGCTACAATAGTTTTGTTAATTGCTAAATGTGGCACTGGATTAAATTTCATGTGCTCTGCCTACCCCTTTTGGAAATACAGGGTGAGTTACGTATGTTTAGTATGTATAATATATCCTCGTGAGGCCCCGTGTCATATAGGTACTACATAAATTACAATTGATTTTGAACTATATATAAATTTATTAAGGTCGAGATTATTTTGTTAATTATTGAAGGTTTCAAGAGGATATTTCATTTAATCGCTGCTCTCAGATGCAATATTTTTAAAAGGATTCGGATATAGCTCTTTTGACTTCTTCTTCCGTATTATAACTGCTTTTCTGTCATCAGAGTATTCGAAGTATAAATCGTTAGCCTATTTAGAGAAACGAAATAAATTGTAAATACTTTTGGTCTAAAAAACTAGCCGGGGCAGTTTGGTACACTTTGAGGGTACTTTATGCGTACAAAACTGCCCTAATCACTTTTGTATCAAAGAGCCCTAATTGACAGTAAATTAAAAAATAAGTAATTTAAAATAAAGCCTGATTACAACTACCTCATTTTTTTTTACAAATGAGCCGTCGCACTTTCGTTATACACACATACAAAGCCATGTTTTAGTGTTGCTGCGGGTGAATTTATGTTTAAGTATGCGTAAAAAACGCCGCTTTCCCTGCAGACGGACAGACATAGCGAAACTAAAGGGCGCCGTTTTCGTCATTTTGACTACGGAACACTAAAATGTACTTCTATGTCTAGGTTGTTTTTTTATCCATTTTTTATTATTGATATAAGTAGCCGCGTAGCAGTAAAGTAGCATTTAAAACTCGTTGAGTACGTCGGTACCTAGTCAGGTAAAAGTCCTAACGCTGAGCAGTAAGTAGCGCAATGTTTATATGTAATGTTTGCCTTAATCTCTACAAGAACGAAAGTATAAGGAATTCGTTGGAATTACCGGATCCGAACCGAAGTCATCTATTTTATTTATTTATTTATCGCAGGTCACATTTGCATTTTACAGATGGAACTTATATGTATATGACACCCTGCAAGGGCTTAGCAATATGTATGAGAGAGGCTATTTTCGCCATCTAAATCTAAATTTATAACCATCGTTATGAGATATTCTTACACACCAACCCTTAAAACAGCGACCCTCATAGGCATCTAAGTAGCAGAATGAAGTCATAAGTCGAGTTTAGATCGGTGTCTATACTATAGTAGGTACTTAGGTAAAAATAGGTACCTATTAAAAATCCGCAGGATATCTAACCCTCGGTAATTTAATAAATTGGATGGAGGTTTGAATCTTGATTTTAACAGTCATTACTCTTGGAGCGTGTGTCGAATGGTTCATAATTACAGTATCATTCTTCGGTGCGCAATGACGCGTGATAGTTTATGCGACACTGACGGGACGCAGCCCCTTGCCTGTTGCTACTGATTGTAACAAATTGATATTTCTTGTATGTGATTACACCTAGTTAACTTCTTGGGATCTGCCTATAAAGGATGTGGGCTGCGGTATGACTTTGCATTTATTTATAGAACTTTATCAAATTATACTACAGTGTTGCATACTCGCCAGATAATTGTTTACCTACTTATACAGTACCCCCTCTCAAGGCAACAGGAACCACTCCCCAACCTCGAGAAATTACTTTTAAAAAATAATTTCTCGAGGGTAGGTTACCGAGTTTAGCATTTGCCTCCAGAACCTCATTCTTATCTTTAGTGTCTAACGGGAAACACGATATCAGTTATATTTTCATGAAATAACCACCAACGATAAAATCGGCTAAGTGCGTGTCGGGCCTCGCGCAGTGTAGGCTTCCGTAGTTGTCCATCGCGATGGACCGATGCATCGGTTATATGGACTTAAAAGCTCGCAAACTTATATTTACTATGTTTTTGACGCAAATAACAACATTGTCTAAGTAATCAATGGAAATTAAATACATAGAAAACATCCAAGACTCGGAAACAAATATTCGTGTTCACCACACAAATAAATGCGCTGACCGGGTTTTGACACTTTTGACCTCCAGCTTCTTAGGTAGAGTCACTACCAAATAGGCTAAAGTGGCCGTCAAGTAAACTCATGACATAACATTTATATAATTATCGAACCTGCTCACAAAATTTCACGAGAAATGGTTGATAAATGGGACCTGTAGAGAAGATTAAACCGGAATTCGCAGTAGCAATTTCCAAAATCAAACAATTAAAATTAGTATTTGAAAATTTCGAAAACTGACTCGACAAATAATTCTATATAAATATCGAAACTGCTCTCAAAATTCACCAGATTCGGTTGAGAGATGCGACCTGTAGAGGAGAACAACCGGACATACGATATGAAAGCATTTTTGTCGAAGCTGACGCAGAAAACTTTGTGACTCGCCATGTTATTAGAATTGTATCTCCTATTCTTGTAGAATCTGTAGTTTTAACTCCGTACAATGCAGCGTCTTGTAGCACTTGCGGTTTTTATTTTTGTATTTAATAGTAGGTTGTACATTACTACAAAGGCCGCCAAGGAAGGAAGGTCATCCCTGTTCCGGCCGACGCCATTTCTGAAAAAATGCAATGAAGTTTGAAAATTACAAGGATGCTCCAAATGACATTCCGAGGATATCAGTAATACCTAATTAGAAATAAGCGCGGCAGCAGCCCGTGGCCGGCGCGCCGGCTGCCGGCTTCAGGCACTTGTCCCACCGCCGACGAGCAGCGAGTACTTTCATAGTAATTCTACTCGTTTTCTCGCTCAAGCGAGTGGAATTACTATGAGATTACTCGCTACTCGCCGGCGGTGGGACAAGTGCGTCATCGTCGTGTTTTGTTTCGCATGTGACGGCCGCCGCGAGTCACGCGGTTCGCGGAGCTGGCGCGTCCCCGCCGCTCTGCTCCCCATACAAACTGTGTGCAAGTTCGCTTCGTTTGTGTTTGCACTACAGTTATGATTTTTGGTCAGTATGCTTATTGTTCTATTAGCCATAACCTGGAGAAAAAAAAATATTTTTGTATTTCTTTGTTTTTAATTTTTTGATATTTAGTTTTTTTTCTTCAGGTTCTTCGTATATCCAATATTTACAAGCAAAAAATACTAATATTTGGGAGTGCCAAAACCGACGAATTAAACTTGCACAGAGTATATATATATATATTTATTAGTATATATATTTCGACCAACTAGGATCATAAAAAATTATACATATTAAATTAATTGACATAAAAATAATTTCACAAAAATAAATTCACAATCAAAATACCCTGCGCCTTAAAGATGTAACAATAACAACTATGACAACTGAAACCACATTGTTACCCGGCGGGTTATAATGAAATTTCGAGCAGATGGTGTGAAAAGATTGTTCCATGATGGGTACTAGATGATAAATTTTATAAGGTTTAAGGCATTTATTGAGAAGATAATTTAACATTACTCATATTATACATGCAGTTAGTGTATATTGAATGTCTGCGATGTAATCCAGGACCTGACTATTCATAGGGCCCTGTCGAATGACTCGATATATCCTCGTATCTAACGTAATTTTTGACAGGATTTCCGAAAAAAAATGCTTACTATTATTTTTCAATCAAGCAATAATAATTTCCATTTTATTTCTTAACAAAAATCCATTCAGTTGTTTGCTGTCAGGAAGAGCCCAAACTTGATGTGTTTTGGTAATGATTTTTATTTTGTAATGGTGTAGTATATTTTGGGAAGCAGCTCATAGAGTTCTTTCATGTGATACCCCACTCGATTGATTTTGGAACAAATTTCTTTTATTCCATACAAAAAATTGATGATATCATAGTTGGAAAATGTATCAGCTGTCCTCCCGAGCCTCAAATACTAATCAAGACACCTACTCAACTTTCTCGAAGAAAAATATCCATACGCGATTTTTCCTACAGGACACTATAGTCTATAGTCACGTCTTGGACTAATTATCTAAGTCAAAAAATGAAAACACTACCAAATGCGTATCGGACTTAGCACATGTAGGGTTCCGAACCAACTGAGAAATTGGGGTATTACAAAGAAATAAATCTCATAAATCCTTATATTGGCATTTGTTGGTAAAATATACGTAATAATGGTATTTATTAATAAATATTGTCAACAAATTTTCAAGTTCATAGACCAATGAGAAGTTAAAAAATTCTTCGGGACAACATTTTGTATTTGATTTTGGTGGCTTCTTATTCCTTCTTAATTTATCTATTTAAACGAGCTCTAAACGACCCACCATCACGTTTTATTTGGCCTTTTTTGTTATATCGAACCTTAAAAACTCTAAAATATTTTGTTTTGACAGGTTGTATATTGCTTTAGGTCAACAAGATACTTTAAACTGAAAATTTAAAGACTGTAGCCCCGCTAACCGTTTGTCTGTAAAACTTGTGTGACAGACGACGGACAGACGGACGCGTGAGTGACAACAATAGGGCTTCGTTTGCACCCTTTGGGTACGGAACCCTAGAAAATAACTGCCTAACTTCTAATAGCTCGATATGTAATAATTCCATATATTTTCCTCGGTAAACTTCGTAGATAAGGAGGTGGTATTTGTTTTACATTTTCTCGGATAAATCGAAAATGACTAGACGTAAAAAAAACGTTACAGAATGTGTAACTCAAGCCCTTTCATATGACACCCCACTTACGTGACATTTTCACCAGACTTTGAAATTTTGAACCACCTTTTATCTATGATTTTTCACAGAGAATAATAATAAATAATAATAAGCCCATGTTTATGGGCATCTGGGTTACCCTTCTTTATCTTTTATTCCAAATGTCAAATCGATATAATCGATAAATCATAAGTAGTTCCTCAGATAATTAGTGATGTGACAAATAGACAGACAAAGTGAAACCATAAGGGTTCCTTATTCACCATTTTGGCACGGAACCCTAAAAACATACAACCGAATTGTGAACCTCGTCTTTTTTTAAGTCGGGGTAAACTCGTCGAATTTTACAGTTTTGTTTAAAAATGAGTGGTTGGGCTAGGGCGGCGGCGGCCGGCGTGGGCGCCGCAGTCGGGCACGCACGCCGCCGAAACAATCATACACCATTTAATCATCATTAAACAGGAATCAGCACCGCCGCTGCTGCAGCCGCGTCCGCTCTAATGCGTCTATTCAAAAACCATTTACTTTGTTTTTATATTCATTTAGATTTAAACGAGCTTTTGGAATGCAACAATGTTGACGGAACATATAGATTATAGGTATTTCACGTAATGGTGCCTAAGCATAGATTTAATGTTACCTAGAAGAGAGTTAAATCACTAATTATGCCTTCGTCCTTTTTAAATATATATAGTTGTAGCAACAGCAACAAATG
This sequence comes from Epiblema foenella, assembly GCA_963556455.1. Classification (NCBI taxonomy): domain Eukaryota; kingdom Metazoa; phylum Arthropoda; class Insecta; order Lepidoptera; family Tortricidae; genus Epiblema; species Epiblema foenella. Next base: position 15,999,628 of record OY747095.1, on the reverse strand, counting down.
TGTACTCGTACTATGTATGACCCACTGCTGTTGTCAGATAGAATTGGCGTTTGAGGAATTATATCACGACGAACCTACTTAGGCACAAATGTACAAAGCGAAACGTAAAAAAAGGAAAAGAGCGGTGGCTTATGCATGACAGAGCGTATCGCTTCGCCCCTCGGCGGGGTCTTTGTCTCCTAGATCGAGATAGGCGCGTACAATTAGATACGGGAATTATTTTATTAGATCGCTCGTACACGTGCGCGCCGTGACGAACGCGATAATGTTCCCGGTGCCGAATCGGACAACGGAACAATAACATTCCGCATGAATTATCCATAATGGACGCGGCTACGGAAGCTTTGTGCTCGCAGCACCGTGACTCCGTGTCCCGACCCGACCGCTATTACGTCGTTTCGCGACAATAAACATTTTTTAAGGGTTGCTACGATGGTAGGCCCTCTGAATAAGAATTTACTAATGCCCGGGGCCCACGTCGCACTGGTGGTACGCCCAGTGGCGCAACCCTATAAAGACCGCTTTACAAAATTAGCTTGCGAACTGGAAGCTCTGTCGATCGTCATTTGCGTCATGTCATGACGTCGCGTGCGCGCCACCGGCACCCTTCGCATTACACGAATATCGGTTTACGATGCGAAACACAGAAGTCATTAATAGAGCTGCAGCAATTTCCCATTCCAATTACCTCCATGATGTGAAGTACCTATTGCCATGCCGTCCTAATTCCTATGTTAACAACTCTATAGGTAGTTCAGCCATAACCCACTGTTTTAGGTCTGGGGACGTATGTTAATTCGTATAATATAAACAAAGATTTACTTACCTATATCTATATATATATATTAAGTAACACGAGTTTTTGAGATAGGTAAAAAACCCCTCGTGGTTATACTTGGCGACTTGGCTAACTTTATTCATGAAAAAATGTCCCAGCTCTCAGTTAAGTCCTGAATGCTTATTAGTTTAGGCAACGAATGCTCAAAAAAGGTATAGAGGGAAATGCTTGGAACACAATTATTGACTTCGTAACTTTGTTTGGACTAGGAGGTAAACATATCAAAAGTCCCATCCCATAGCCCTTCAGCCCGAGAGAGGAGGGGGGTGTTTGAAGGTCCCATTTTTCGGTTTTTCGTAAAAAATCTCATAAACGGTGGCCTATAGCAAAAACATGTTCTTAGACATAAGTAATTTACATAAAATTCTCTACAAAATAGGTTCTAAACACTTTTTGGCTAGTATGAATATTTAAGTTCAAAGTATTTCCCTCTATACTTTTTCGTTGCGTGGCCTATATAAAAAAACTCGGTTATAATAAAACCGCCAAGTGCGAGCCATGCGCAATATATTAGGGTTCCGTAGTTGTCCACCGGTTACATTAAACGGACTTATAAAAACTTATACAATTAATAATATTATCTAAGTAATCAATGGGTATTGTTTGAAAGTTTGCTTTTCAAAATACATCTTAAGTTAGGCTTTTACTTTTTAACTAGTAATGTCCACTTAATATTGAAAGTTTTTAACTCTTAACTGTGAAAAATGTCAGACAATAAATAGGTGGTTCAAAATATCAGTCTAGTGAATGTGCACCGCGAACCGAAAACGAACGAATTTTCAAGTGCGACAGAGAGGTTAGTTTTAGGTTCGCGGGAGCCTCTCTGTTGTCATCGGCGTCGGAACTCATATTTAAATAGGTAACAAATTCAACAACGCATAAATCCAATTACAGAATGAAAAAAAAATGCCTCCAAAATGATTAAAAAAATACCTTCACGGTTTAAGTAGACATTTTTACCAGTAACATTTAGATGAAATATTTTAAATGTGTATTTTTGTAGTTAAATTTGCAATTAAAATTATTCGTCTGTTTTAATAATGTGTTATTTATTATAAAACAGCAAAATATAGCAAACATCGTGTATTTATTTTATGTCACACCTGGCCATAAAGTGGCAATTACCGCACGCTCCGCGCGCGGAAAATCCCACTTCCTGGCCAGGGGGTAACATAAAATTTTGTACTTACCTCGGGCGGTAATTAAGAAAGCCTCAGATCGCATAATTATCGCCCTTGCCTTCGGCTCGGGCGTCAAATACCTGCGATCTGAGACATTCCTTGTTTTACCGCCCTTGGTAAGTAATGTACTATTTTTTAATAATCGTAGTGGCAGAATGTCATGACGACCGAAAAAGCAAATAATCACAAATAATTGCTTATGGCTGAACGCCGTGATGCTGTGTCACAAATAAATGTGGAATGGAAATTAAAAAGAGCATCTTGCAGGCCTAGGCCTCCAACTATGTATGAAATTCTTTTACAGGCCTCTCGTCTAGCTGCACCCGAAACGTGACACTTCGCACCCTATTATAAGGAACATAACCTCAATATTTCATTGCATGTTTGAGAAAATTGATTTTACATTTACAACGTTGGCTAGGTACAAGAATGTACTTATTGAAGTGAGAGATTTGAAACTTTGTACATAGACTCTCTGTTCAAATATATTAATGGCGTAAATCAGCGTTTTTCTAAATTGTACCTCTAAAGGCATGAAAAGGGGATAAAAGTTCCTAAAAGTCAGCCCATCAAAGTTATAAATTTAAAAAACATTACATTTATAACAACAGAACTATGTAGCGGCTAACAACGTTTTTGAGTAAAAAATGCCTCTTTTATATACGGGCAGGCTGGGCAGACAGAACGACGGACAAGACGTAGGTAACTATAAGGGTTTCGTTTAGGCTACGGAACCTTTAAAAAATAAGCGTAATATACTCGGGACCCTGCGGGCGTTTGCTTGTGTTGTTTTTTACGTACATCTATTGCAAAGCTGTTGTTACTTTTAAGGGATGAGCAAAACTGGGACAAAGCGCGCCCCCCTTAACTATATTATTGGAAATAACAATCGGTAACGCATGCCCTTGGCAGGCAAGCACGACGAAACATCAATGGAATTTATTACTCCGTCTACGATAACCCAGTTACGGTAACTTGAGCTGTTTAAAAAGCGGCAAGTACGGCGTGGCGTCCCCGGTGGTGGCGGCTAGTACGGTGTGCCCTGCCGGCCTCGCCGCACGTAAGCTAGCTTTTACTTATTAACTTATTACGCACGCTCTGTCTTGCACTTTTTGGCTTTTTTATTATTACCTATGCTTAGTTAAGTACCCAAACAATATAAATTTTTGAAGTTATTTTTTCTTTCTTAAACTTCTAAATTTATGAGGAGGTATTTAAATCCAGGCTAATATTATAAATCCGAAAGTAACTCTGTTTGTCTATTACCTTTTCACGCTTATGTTATCGCCGAAACGTGTGCGTAATGAAATTTGGTATGGAGATAGTTTTTATGAAATGGGGGTGGAAGTTTGCATGGAAGTAGGAGATAACGAGTTACTCGTGGACGAAGGCGCAGGAAAAAGCTAGTTAATGCATACAAAATGTATTCACAATAAATAAATAAAACACCCACGTTAGCTGTAATACTGCATAATGCGAATTCTAATAAAGTCGTAAAGGGTAGCTTTTAGAATTTTATAAATAGGTACCTACCTTCTAACTTACTGGGTTTTACCTACCGCACCTTCGTAACTGCAAGTTTATTTTGTTACAGATCCCGATACCATGATAATATGAATAATAATTTAATTATTTTGTTAACCAGTGATTATGAGCTTGTTTGTTGATTTACGTCAAATCAAAACATCCGTAACAAATCTGTCCGAGATGGTTGATAAAATATCAACGTCGGTCGGCAAGGAAAAACACTGCGATGAGAGGCACCGACACGAGAACGCTGAGCTCTTTGAGGAGCGGCCCGCCTACAAGCCCACAGCTTTGGGGTTCGGGGTTCGTTTTTCTCAGAGCCAAGAAGACGTTTATAAAAATATGCCTTCTTCGAGGCTCCGTAGTCACATGTCACTTCCAAATTTGGGGAAAACGGGGGTATTCGACAAATCTAACATAACACATGAATGTGCTCCTAAAATAGTCGAATTAGATGACAAAGTCATCGACAATTCCGCTAAGGCAACAGAAAATGATTGGATTATGGCTTCCGCATATAAGAGACCGCATTTCGATGACAATGGAGAGACGCATCCTATGGACTTCGTAGAATATGTAAAACACTACATATGTGAGCTGAATATGCCAGAAGAAAAACAACTTACTTTTATTGTGTCATGCTTTGAAGGTACACCCCTCATGTGGGCTCGCTGTTTTAAAAGTGAGTTTAAAGATGTGGACAATTTCTTTAAGGCGTTTGAAGAAGAATTTTGGGGACCTGATAGGCAAAAGGCGGCCTTGTATGATATGAAGTTGGGAAAGTATGACGGGGCGAACCAACAAATGTCTATGTCCGAATATTTCCTGCAGAAAGTTTCCAGCTACAGACACCTCAATCCGCCGCCGTCTGATCTAGAGATAGTGTACTCACTAGCAGCTCATTTCCCTTCCGCCGTAGAGCTGGAGCTAAGGCTGTCTCCGAAACCGACGCTCCGCGAAGCGTACAGGATGCTGCGACGCAGAGAGGGCGAAGCGACGGACTTCCTTCCGAATTACTTGTACGAAATGTGCGAAGCGTTCCAACGCGGGCACAGACCGGAGTCGGCGCGACGCCAGGACGCACCCCTTGCGAGCAAATAAACAGAAAAACATTTCTAGAAAAAGTAGCGTTTCAGTTTCAATGTACTTATCACAATATGCGTTGATATTAGTACGATCAATCTGGTCAGTTCATGCACTTCAATAATTTGTATTCTAGTGTTTACTCATCTACCAATAGCTAATTAAAGATGCGAAATAAATAGGTTTTGTTTCAATCTTCTTCCCCAATTACGAGTACACATTAAGAGTGACCATTTCAACCACACTCTGTTTTTAGATTTTATCTATTTTTTTTTAACTGTTTACATGGAATTGACTTATCAAACCCCTAATTCATAATTTAGAAAGATTTTAACCAGTATCGTTAGGAAGTCAAATTGAAAAATGTGATGCAATTGTGTTTACTGAATCAAACTGTCTGTATCCAAGTTAAAAAAGGCTATTTTTTTAACAATATCTACCTATACCGCTAAAAGTTATAGGAACTTATACTTAATTACATGCTTAGTTATACCTATTTATAACGGCACTCTTACACGCCAATGCGCGCATCTACTTACATGTGTAAAATCGGAAGGGATTATTTAAGTACTTATCGCAAAATGCAAGCCTATCGGGAAAAGGTTATTAACCTTACAAGTGTTCATATTTATGTAACCGCCTAGTAACCCCTATAATAACCCCCTTTCGTTTGAAACTGGCTCAGATCACATGTTAACTAATAAGTCGGCGAACCATGATTATTTTGACATTACATATTTTATAACATCTAATCAATCGGCAACTACCTACTACGATTAACAGAAGTTATATTACCTTATCATTCATTCCTTAGTAGCTATTTCATAATCTTGCGTATTAAGTAAAGACAGATGAAAGCGAGTAGGTACACTTTGTACCGGATTTCCAAACAAACCGACATCGACACGCTTACTTGTTTTTTGACAGATTTTGCTTTGCTACGGTCATGAATCATGATGTAGATAGGGAGTGGGGGACTTTTCTGTGAATTGAATGACCTATGTTGCTAAGGTATAATAATGTAACAACGTGTTTTGTTCGGTTGACACAGGGCCCTGCACGAGAGCGAAGGAAATTGGACGGAGCTTGATTGCGCGGCGGCGCGACGCAACGGGGCACTGTGGGCCGGCCAGGTAAAATAAAATATTTTTCTACCCCTGTACTTTTTATCGCGACTTACGCAATCATGAACTCTAATATAAAGACATACTTTATTTATTCTGTCAAAAGTATCTAATCTGTTGCCCAAAAACACACTCCTTAGCCTACTTTAATGAAAAATAAAAGCAGGGTTGGGTGTCACAGACTACTACAAATACTATGTTTAGTAGTCATTCTTCGGTGCGTTCAAGTGAAACTTTTATGATTAAAATCAGTGCGGCCAACTTAACGCAACTTTGCTATAATTTTTATGAATTAATTAATGCATAAAAAAATCATTTATTTACTAATATGAATACATACATTTATCATCTTTTTTGTGTTGTTTAACAAGTTTTATCTATTTTCGGATATATTTATGAAAACGAAACAGTTAAAATTTGATCCGGATTTGAATTCAGTTTAGGTCTGATGCCAAGTCAAGCAAATAAATAAAAAAAAACAAAGCATAAACAAAGTGTCATATTTTTGTTTTCCCACCAAATTCTTAATTGAAAAGGAAAACATTCAAGCTGATAAATGATTATATTACTTAAATAAAACGATTTTTTTGTGTTCATGAAGATGTGTAGGTACGTTGATTCTTTTAAAAATCGACGTAGAAGTTATATAGCATTACAGAGCATTACTGAAGAAATTGCGTAGGTAAGTTGCACAATTACTAAGGGGAAATATGACGCATGAGAAGTCATAAAAAAAATTACTTACTTTTTATTTGAAATAAGTAGTAGAAAAAGTATTGTATGCAACGGTGTATAACTGGTATAAAAAGGCTCGTGGTGTCTTTACTTGCGATGTTCGTCAACGCACACAACTCGCCTTTTTATATCCTTCTTATACACCAGTTGCATAATATACTACTACTGAATTGTACCATTTGTACACTCACCCACATCATGAATTAAATTTTAATAAAAATTACTCGTGGTACTTAACCAAACAAGTGGGAGGGGGTTTGTTTATTTTTTTTCTAACCTAGACCACGTTATATTGTAAAGCTGGTCCTTGTCTACACTTTTTGAGCACATTAAATAGGATTTAAGTACTATATAGGTGTAGATAAACGTATTTTGTATTCAAAGTAAAGATGGTAATAAATAGGTAAATTGTGTGTTAGGCCCGCGCGTGCCGGCGGCAGCCCGCGGCGATGGCGCACGTGACGGCGGCCGCGCGGCTGGCGCGCGCCGCCTGCCTCGCCGCGCACGCTGGCGACCGCTGGAACTGTTCCTCTATCGAGCGCGCGCCCAACTACTCGCCGGATCTGCTCACTGGTAACTTTTTAAAGTTATTTAAGCGGCCAGTGCCGTCGTTCTGAAAATAGTATTGACGACTAGCGAAAATAATAACACTCTGCATATGTGTATATGGATTGCTTTATTGTTAGTGTCCGACCGAAACACGTTTTTTTGCCGAAACCGAAACCGAAGGTTCGGCTTTGGCTCTAGTTTCGGCCGAAACCGAAATTTTTATAGACGTGTGAAAATCGTCAAATAAAGTGTCAGTGGGCCATTTTTTCTAGACATATAAACAATGTAACCATAGGGATTGCAATCCAGTATTATTCTCAATCCGGCTGGATTTCACTATATCCTGGTGGATCGAGCCGGTTTAGCCAAATTGGAGTTGAACGATTGCCTCTATTAAACAATGTCAACTTTGGTGGCATAAGCATATTAACTGGGGTTGCATTGCAACCAATCCCAACGGCAATCGGCTTCATCACCTTTTGATCGACAGCCTCCCTTTCGATCTCCCCGCTCCATTAGAACCGACTCATTTCCCTCATAACGTAGATCACCGACCTGACATACTCGACATAACACTCCTAAAGAACGTAGCGTTAACTCTGCGTTCTGTAGAAGTGATATACGAACTTGACTCGGACCATAAGCCAGTTCTTTTGAGACTAGGACCTCACCTAATAATGCACCTCGTACCAGAATACTCGTGGACTGGAATAAGGTACAATCAGGTCTCTTACAGACAGATCCTCCCCTGCTTAGAGACATCCCTGACTGCATAACTACTACTGAACAGACCGACCAAGCGATCGATTCTTTCACCAACTATCTCAACACTGTTCGAAGTGAGGCCTCAAGGGAGGTGTCGGCGGAGGATATCCAAAACCGACCTACGGAATTGAGGGAGTTAGTGACTAGAAAAAATCGTGCAATCAGGACTTACTTCAACCACCCTTCTGCTCAAAACCGTCTAATCCTGAGGGACTTGTGTAACGAGTCCAAACAGGGAATTGCCGAATTTCGGGAAAACTCGTTCAGGCATCTGATGGGTGAGATCGCTCCTAGTAGTCCTAGTCATCTGGCTTTCTGGAAACTAGCGAGATCTCTCAAATCCGATGCCTGTTGGACCATACCCCCCTTGGATCGTCCGGATCACCCTACCCCTGCTTTGTTTGTGAGAGCTTAGAGAAGTAGCTTAGAATCCCAATGTTCGCCTAGTCTCCTACACACCGACGAAGCCCATATTAGATGGGTCGATTCCGAGGTGGACAGGAGATCGCGTCTCCCCGTAACTTCACCCATTTTACCGGTGTCGGTTAAGGAAGTCAGTGACTTAGTCAGGCGTCTTCGTGTTAGGAAGGCTCCGGGTGCGGATGGTGTATCCAATCGTATCCTGAGACTTCTCCCTGAAACCCTCCTCCTCATTTTGGTCGGCATCTTCAATGCCGCGCTGACCAATGCTCACTTTCCAGCCGCGTGGAAAGGTGCAGCGGTCATAGGGATAGCGAAGCCTGGTAAACCGTAAACCCCGGACTTCGCCTGCCTCTTATAGGCCGATCAGCTTACTTAGCTCAGATTCTCAGATTTACGGCTGAGAATAACGTCATCATCGACCAGCAGTTCGGCTTTAGATCCGCGCACTCGTGCGTCCAACAGGTGCACCGCGTCACGGAGCACGTGCTGGACGGTTTCTCTCGATTCCAGGGGCTCAGGACCGGTGCAATCTTTCTTGACGTGGCGAAAGCATTCGACAAGGACTGATATACAAGTTATATCATCTCGGTATGCCTGACAGACTCGTACTCACCATACGCGATTTTCTCAGAGATCGAAGCTTTCGATACAGACTGGAGGGAACGTACTCGGACACACCCCATCCGGGCCGGAGTCCCGCAAGGCTCCGTGCCCACTCTTTATTCGTTATTCACGAACGACATTCCCAGGCACCCTAAAGTGCAACTGGGGTTGTTCGCGGACGATACCGCGCTCTTTACGACTCATTGTAAGTACACTTTTATCCGGCGATACCTCCAGGAGGCAATCACTGACCTAGGTCGTTGGTTTAATCTTTGGCGTATCGAAGTCAATCCGGAAAAAAGCACTGCGATAGTCTTCCACTCGTCTGACCACGTTAGCACGGAAAGGCGTGTGGCTCCTTTCCAGATGTTTGACCGGACCATCCCCTGGGCCAACGAGGTCAAATATCTTGGAGTGACCCTCGACAGAAAACTGACTTTCCGTAGCCACATCAGTAGGGTACGCAACCGTGCGTTGTTCGTGCTAGGCAGGCTTGGGCCGATGATTAACAAGTTTAGTAAAATATCACTTAGAAATAAGCTGACAACTTGTGTTCGTCCAATCATGTCTTATGCAAGTGTAGCTTTTGCTCACATGCCTATGACATCGCTTAAGCCGCTTCAGGTCATTCAGAATCGTTTTCTCCATAGGGCGACTGGTGTTCCGTGGTACCAGTCGAACCTCAGTCTGCACCACGACATGGGGATTAGCACCATGTATGATTTCTTTAAGCAGACTGCCAGACGTTATTTTGACAACGCTTCCCATCATAGGAATCCGTTAGTTAGGAAGGCTGTCGACTACGTTCACCTCGGACACGACGCGTACACTTAGACATTCCCGCTGGCGTGGACGTCCACTGCGCGATCGCGACAACACTGACACATATAGTCCCTATTCGTCCCGGTACCGCCGTACACCGGGTAGAGTCACTCCGACTCAGGTCGGGCCTAGTTGAGTTTCTTGCTGGACTCTTCTCAGCTAGGCTAGCTTTAGTGAACCAGCGACAAAACTCCCAGTAGCTCGATTCCACCCACACCTCAGATTCGGTTGAAACCGCTCAACCAATCTCACTGGAGCGCAAACTCCTAGAGTATTCCAGTGTTCTAAACCACACGCGTGATCGTGCCGGAGGTTTTCCCCTGGATTTACCCCAGGCTACTCTCCAACCGCGCACTCCTATCGCTTTATTGGGCCCGGCCTATAAAGCCACGTATCGCTCGTCAGCGCACAAATTCTGAAAATACGCGGGAATATTTACTTACATTTTTTTAAAAAGCTAAAATTTTTGTAATATGATTTAGCGCTCTTTTTCAGGCCTACCAGAGTTATCTATCTATATAGGAATATTTCCAGATCCGGTGCCTATCGAGATACTGGAGCCAGCCGGATTACCGTACCGATCCGACGGACCTGACTGCAATTCCTAAATGTAACACAGGATAGTTCGTGTAGTGTGATATAATATTAAAATAATTTTAGTACTTAACAAGACATAAATTAGCTAAATTAAAATGTATTCTGCTGGCGAATTCAGGCGAAGTTATCCACAGGCAGCAGAAATTAGACCAACTCGATCCAAAAGCACAATGTCGTAAAAGTTTCGGCGCGGCCGAAAGGTTCGGCAGTTTTTTGGCCGAAACGGAACCTTCTGCCGAAACCAGTCGAAACCGAAACCGAATCCGAAAACGAAACTTCGGTCGGACACTATTTATTGTACGTAAAACACAAAGGCAAACACAAAGAATATGAAGTGCAAATTCGACCTTATCCCTCTATCCTTTTAAGTAGCTCTTCCAGCAAACCTTTTGCAAATGCGCTTCACAAAAACAAAGGAACAATTCACAGAACAGTATAAAAGTACTAGTAACAATTTAAATACCCGGAGAGTAAGTAATTAATAATTATACACCTCACATAAATAATGAGCGCTGAGCGCGGAACGAAATGTGAACGAACAACCGCGCTGAAAGAAAGGAGCGCTGCCGTTGCGACCGTTCTGCTGGTCGCGTCCGCATAATGCCGCCACTGATTTAAAAATTTCAATTTTTCTTTGAATATGTATACGATTCAGGTCTTCGTTTCGACTTAGCCATAAACGCTTTCATACTATGTCGAATCCGGCGGGAGTATCGCATTTCTAAACCGATTCTCGTGAAATTTTGTGAGTAAAGCTAAAACTATAGAATTTTGGTAAATGTAAAAAAATCTCGCAAGTTTTACAGTTTACTACTGACTAGACTTACCTACGATCATAGTAGATTGTATGACAAGGGTCTAAAGCAAGCCATATTACCACGATGGTTATTTTTCCTAACGAATTGAGGAAAAACAGTTCGAGTGGTAATATGGCTTTTAGACCAGAGTTATACACTCTACTTTTCACTTCGATTGCAAGAAAGTAAATGAACAAAGATTATCCCCCAATTAGTAATCAAATACAATGAGAATATGGCGACAAGTTTTTTTACAACTGTTTTGCCTCGATACATAATTGTTGAAATAGGGACGAAGAAAGACCTACCTAATGTTAAATTAGTTGAACAAAGTATGTACCAAAAAGAACCCAACGTTCCGATTGGCTATTGACGTGTTTTCTGATTGGTGGATTTAATATGGTGAAGTATTTTGATTGGTCAAATTAGAATGTTTTGTAAATCATAAATATGTATTCATATTATGCCCCGCTTGGTAAACCTAATATGACGCACTTTTCGGGCATGAGATGTGAAATAGTACATTATTGCCGAGGCTCGGAAAGTAAGGGATTGCTTGACGAGGTCGTTGTCAGGCCGTAGCTTGCCGAGGCCTGACGAGAGACCGAGTTAGGCAATCCCGGTTTCTGAAGAGGTATATATAGTGTTTTTCTGAAACATTTTTAGGAAATAATGCAAATTAATTAATTTAATATGAAAATATACTTTAATGTGAACAGTGCATTTGAGCATCGAATACATAGCCCACAATGTAGACGGCTTCTTTATTTTTGACTGCTCGCTGAAATACGCCAAGAATACGTTTTCCGGGAATGTGTTTGCATTTTTGTTTGTCTTCCATTGAATAAATTGCTCGTAAACTCGATTATATTTTTCTCTTGACTTAACGGGCAGCAAGTTTTGCATTGCTGCGTTATCTTCCGTCTTCAGATTAGGCGGAATGCAATCAATATCTAAGCTACTCTCATCACTCGAACTCATTTTTGAAATTAAAACGCAAAATTACAACAAATCTACGCACTAATAAACTGTAATTGCCGCCAATTTATTACTTATAAATGTATAGACATTTTAAAAAGTAAAATTAAAAAATGACACATATACGCACTGTGTTGAAAAACTAGCGGGTTGCTTGGCTGAACGCAAAATTTCTCAAGTCTGACTGAATTACTGTGGAACTGTCAGATAATTAAAAAAGACACGCAGCGGAAAAAAATGGGTTTTGGTAGGATTATTATACTCCTAGGAGTATAATAACGCCTAGACAGGGACGAATTTTAGCTTTTTAAATTTAGGCGGATAAAAACTATTAGACACTTCCCGTGTTCATTTTTTTTACTGTTTACTTACGGGTAGGGCACTAATTAAATGCAAGCATGGTCCTCAAATGAAACCGCTTTTTGGTTAAGTATACGAAGTAGCCCTATGGTTAGTTACAAGCAATCTGTAGATCCTTGTTAGACAAATATTGCAACTGAATTAGACCAGTTTTCCTCAACCCACTGCGCTGAAATTTGGCATAAGTACTTAAGTATGTGTTCGGATACAATATCATGGTAACACTGAGCTGATCTGATGATGGAGACAGAAGGTGGCCATAGCAATTCCTAAACTAGACTGACAGGCCCGTGGAGCGAGTCTTCAAATTTTCACAGTGTAAGTATTTTGCTGTCCCAAAGTTAATCAAAAAATATATAAGAAGAGCACCCATACAGCTAAAGGGGGCGAGAAAGACGAAAAAAAACCAACCTCATCGCTGTTTAGCGCTCGTCGAGTGCATAAACACTTCTTGTTTTTAAAAATATTAAAAAACAAAGGAATGAGAAGCCACTTATAATTAACATATTAAATCCACCCTAGTGAAAAAGTGTGTAGAATCTTTTGTCTAGAGAAGTTTATGTAAATTACTTATGTTAAACTAGGGTCTAGAGGACATTTCTGATACCCCTCGATAGAAAGTGACAGGTGCCGATCTTGTCGTAAATCTCGCCATCACGCGACCATCATAGACTCCAACTAAATGATAAAATCATTATTATGCTCTTTATTTATTTTTGCTTTCGTTAGGTTTTTTTACAATAGGTTTATAAAAAGTAAAAGTAGTAGACATGCTTGTCAGTATTTGTTAGTATTAAGATTTTATATTTCAAGTGTAAGAATACACTATTTACGTAATAACGTATTTGAATAAAATTCAAAAGAGCATGAGGAAAGAAGGAATAAGATAATAAAGATACATTCTTGATAATTGAATATTAACACTGACAATTAAACAGATACTATTAAAAAAAGGAAAATATAAGAATACATATACAAAATATAAAAACCTAACTTGACCGAGGCGGAGCCTAAGCTACCGGTGGTTAGGGCGACAGAGCGCGCCGTGTCCGAGTACCGCCTTCTGTATCTAACGCTTGACCCAGCTATCTAGTCTCTTGAGGTGTTGGACTGTTGGTCGAGACTCTTCACTATTAGACCTTGCGCAGGGACGTCTATCGGGATTTATTATTAATACATGTAGTAAGTAGTAGTACTGTGTAGTCTAGCGGCGTGGTCGCAAGGAAAAGCGGAAGCGCTACTGTAGTCTTTACCTGCAGCTACGACGTGCTACAACATCGCTACGACAGTTCTACGACTTTTTGGCAACATGATCAATGATGAGAAACAAATTATTTGTAAACAATACCACAGTTTATTCTTACTATTATCAGTATTTGTTTTTACATGTTTATTAAGTACTTATACTTATTTGTTATTTATTCTTTACGTGGTCTTTTAACAGTTTTGGTAGATCTATGAAACTTATCTTAATAAAAACGACGTTATGGTTGCTCTAATCTAATACATATTTTCCCGTCCGAAATATGAGAATGTATCTTGCTTTGCTTCGAAATACTTTCCTTACCTGCTAGGTACCATTACCGCTCACTTTTTACACGTCTGCCCTAAAAAAGAAGTGTACACTCCTGTTGTTTTCCGGGTTCATGTATGTGTGTATGTGCATGAGATTATTTGTTCTCCTGGAACTTCTCAACGCCTTAACCGATTTAGATGAGTGAGATATCGTTGGAATCCTTACGTCATCGTTGAAATTTAAAGAATATGGTGGACTATGTACTTCATTTTGTGCGTTATAAAGAAATATTATTATTCGATCTTATCAAGTGGGGTATCAAAATAAAGCATTTGAGAAGCCGATTTCAAAAATTTATGTAATGTATGTTCAATACATAAATTTATTTCTAATTAACTTGATTTTACGGCAAAATATATTTGAAAATGAATATCAAATATTGCGAAATAAAATAATAACTAAAAACTATAAACACGACTGCACGGGATAAAAGATAAAAATAAGTTTATTCGACTGCGACCAAAATAGATTTCTTTGAGTTTTTGAAGAAACTTATTTTGATCTTTTTAGTTAATTAACCGTGTGTCTTTTCAGATTTTTTTTCGTTGTTCTTTTTCCTACTTTCAGTGTAACTCCTATCCTAGAAATCTATTTATTCACACTTCAACGTAGATCAGTTGTACGTACTTATAAAGTACTTATTAACAGAATAGTGTAATAGTATTACTACAATTCGCTACAGTCGCCAGTACATATAAGTATGATGTAGAACACGCAGTACTTACGCAAAGAGGTAATTATTGTAATATGCTACGAATGTTCATGGATTGAACAACAAAAAATGCAAAATAAACGTACCGGTTGCCCTTTTTGCGAGTGAGCGGACGTCGACATCGTTATGGCGGGCTGAAAGAAGAACCTTATTGAATAAATGAATCCGTCACGCGATCGCTTCCTTATTCCGCACAGGCACGATACGCCTTGCCGTGTTTATACTACGACGAGTATTTTATGAAATAATACCTCCCCGTCCATTGGCAAACTATTAAGAGTGGGTTCCACCAAACCGTCTGTAATCGTAAGCGGTGTTCGTTAAAATCTGATTGTATGGAAAGTTTGACAAGTTTCTGGGGAATGACAGCTGCCGGCGCCATATTTGACGATGACCGGTCTGTAATCGTATGTTGGTGCAACCGACCCTAAGCCAAATAAACTGTTAAGGATACCTATTCATTAGTACTGCATATATATAGCTCGTAGATTGACTATATGTATAGGCAAAAAGCATATGCCGATGTCTTATTTATTCTGACGATTTCAGTAAATAGGCACTAAGAGTGCGTTGCACCAACTTACGATTACAGACCGATCAAAGTTAAATATGGCGCCGGCAGCTATCATGCTATAGGTAGAAACTTTTCAAATACTGTCAAAGTTTCCATACAATCAGATTTTGACGAATACCGATACAATTACTGACGATTTGGTGCAACCCACCCTAAAACTTCTAATCTCTAAAAAATCTGCGATGTGATTGTGTTTACCGGCATCACGAAAAAAAAGACAGATTCTCCAACTCTTCATTTTGCTGGCCGGTCTGCTCGTAAGAGTTTTCCTCTTCAGATATTCGGATTCTTCAGCTACTTATAAGCGTGAATCTACATTGGCACTCACGAGTTAAGGTATTTATTTACCAAAAAACCTAGCGACAGCGATCACACTAAGGTTTTCGTAGCGCTACGCGCGTAGCTCAACATGTAGTAAGGTTAATATGTAGTTATTCAATTCGTAGTGAAAATCGCATACGTACGAACAAAGAAGTTGCAACCTGAAAAATAAATTCTGACTGTCACACATTAATGATTTTAATGAGAAATAAAACTTCTTTATACAATATCAACTAATGTTGGAGAAACAGTAAAAACAGTAACGTTAACTTATTCAACATTACATTTTATTTAAATAAAGTTAAAAATAACCGTGTAATTTACTGTCGTACCTAACGGTAACATTTTGTAACCGTTTTCAAACCAGTATTTACTGCCTTATTCGATAGGCTCATATGGAACTGTTTAAAGCAGTAGACATTAATGTTTTATCAGATTTATTTACTGCTTATTTTTCTCTGCTTGAAGTGAATGTGGTTAATAATATTAGTAGTTACAAATACGTGTCTACAGTATCTACTCAAATAAAGAGTAACAACAAATGTTCAACAAACATTTCGTACGTATCTACTATCAATCAGTTTGAATCCGAAAAACAACCAAAAGTTAGGAATAGAAAGGAAGGAAGGCAAACAATGGCGAAGTTTTTCTAGTTTGTGCACGGTCGCCGACATTGTGCAGTTGGCAGCCGCTGCAGGAAGCAACGGCGAAATACGGACCATTGTTTTTGTCGCCTCTTCTGCTCCCCGTGCCCACTTAAGACAATTAATTGACACAGACTAAACCACGTCTGCCACTCCGTTTCCTACCATTAACATTATATAGGAAACGTTAATTTAAACTTGTTCATGAAAACAAAGTCTCCAATACGTTATTAGAACAAATTAATGATAAATTTATTTAAGTAGGTACTTTACTTGGTAGTCTTATTCGTTCAAAATCACGCGATTCCTACAAGTGATTAATTAATAGTAGATTGTACACCAAGGGGATAAAGCGGGGACACTTGACCATAGCAAAAATTATCACTTCAAAAATTAATATCACGCCAACCGATTCTTGAATCAAAAAATGCTTCTAGAAACTTTATAACATTTTTGAAAAAGCTACCCCACACGATGGGGTTTGGAAGAAAAAAAATTGCACCACCACTTTACATGTACGGGAAAAAAAAAAAATTTATGATTTTATTCTACCGTTTTGTCGGCGTCATTAATATGTATACTCATGCCAAATTACAGCTTTCTAGTACTAACGGTTACTGAGAAAAGCGGGGGACGGACGGACATGGCGAAACTATAAGGGTTCCTTGTTTACTACGGAACCCTAAAAATGGAACACACAAGTTAGTCCGTAATAAAAAAAAATTAACATAAGTGTTGTTTCCTATGAGATTTTTATACGAAGAGTACAAGATATACCTATTAACTGCTCTACATCCATATTATAAATGCGAAACTGTGTCTGTCTGTCTGATACCTCTTCACGCTTAAACCACTGAACGCTAAACCGATTTAGATGAAATTTGGTATGGAGATAGTTTGACTCACGGGGAAGGACATAGGATACTTTTTATCCCGGAAGTCATCCCTTAAGGGGGTGGAAGTTTGTATAGAAGAGCGATAAGCGGTAAGCGCCTGAAATAAAAGAATAACAATTAAATTCTAACGCGATGAACGAGTTCTACGCGGATAAAGTCGCACGGGTAAAAGCTAGTTTATAGAGGGTTTTTCTTTAGTGACTCAAAAAATTATTGCAAAAGAATATATTTATTCCACTAACTTATTTTGCCCAAAACAATTCTCATGCTGTAAGTCTTCAGCAATATTAAATTTTCATTAAGTACACATGTGTTTAACCCACCATCCTACCAGTACCGGTAATTGCCGTCCACATGTTATTGTTAGGTATGTGTTGTTTTTTTTTCTTGCCGGTAGACGATGGGATAAACACGAATCAAATCCAAGGTCGAAAATAAGTTCACTAATTAAAAAAAAAAACATTATGACGACCTTAATATAATTAGACCGACCCGTTATGAAAATAAGAAATTGATACGGTACATCACACATGTGTTTTACAGATTTACTATAATAAGGTCAGAGTACCTGCCTACTAGTGTCCGGCAAATGAAAGATGAGAATGAGAAATGGCGGCAAATTCAAAAATTCAGTGTAGTATCCCAGACGTGTAATGCAAAAAGCAGTCTTGACACTTGTAACATATTTAAAATGTGAAACTATCTGGGGGCACGGCAGTGCCCCTGACAAGTCGAGCAAAACAAAGAGGCACGGCCGTACCATCCTTTTCTCGAAACGACTCCGGCCATTTTCAACATGCTGTAATTTTGTGCTGGCTAAAGCTAGAACCCCTAAATATTCGGTAACACATATTCCACAATATGATGATCTGTGAATGTATCTAACATTCTCAATAATATTCAATTTAAACTTGTAGTTTAAGAATTGCCCGTCAAAGTTTCTTAGTTTTGTCACTGACACACTGACCGATCATCATATTCTATGGTCCTTCTATTAGACCAACAAACATCAAATTTTAAACATATTTTGTTTTTAGCCTATCAAGTCATAAAAAACCTAAAAATATTGCAATTTCAGTCACGTTTGAGAGATATACAAACTGCATAAGTAAGTTTGTAATCCCACACAAATACATGCTACACAAAGTTACATTTTTGTAGTTCCTGCATCTATGAAAAGTTGTTAGTTCTAGATGCATTCGTAAATTTATATTGACGCATTTGCCTACAAAAAGAAGTGAGATATCATAAAAAACATTCCATGTAAAAAAAGGCCAGGTCACGAAACTTTTATCGTAAAAAAGTTGTCAGATATTACATAGAGCCAAGTCAGGCACTGTTATTAATCTTTATTTGCTTACTAATTTTGGGACTTGGCAATCACACAATGCAAAAATTAATGAATGAGGTAAAGTTGTGTGATTCTCAAGTATCATAATTCTATTTAGTAAGCAAATAAAGATTATTAACAATGCCTGACTTGGCTCTATGTAATATCTCACAACTTTTTGCGATGAAAGTTTCGAGACGACCTATTTTTACTTGTTTTTTTTTATATGGGATTTTATTAATTTACCAGTGCTTTGCAATGTTCATAGAACAATAAAGTTTGACATTTCAATTTGTGTTGTCATATAAAAAGTTCCTTAAAAAACTCATTCTCATCTTTCATTTGCCAGACTCTACTTGAAGAGAAATCAATCGGTCTGTAAGGCTTTATGGACAAGAGTAATTTAGTTCTGCTGAAAACGAAAACGATATTGTGAGTTATCTTTAGCTCGTCGAATTAAGAAGGCTATCGATAAGAGGTTCGCCTTACAAAGCGACCAGCGCGAGGGTGGGGGTACAGCGAGTCGGACAAAAGATTTAATTACACGCATGAATCAAGGAACAAGGGCGGGCAGGGCGGCGCGCGGGGTTCGGGGCGCGGGGCCCAGCGGTGCAGTGGTGCGCGATCCTGCTGATGTGCCATGTGATAAAGCCTGGCGGCTGCCATTGTTTAGCCTGTCTGACGACGTGCGTGCGGGTTCTATCAAGATTAGATTGCTTGTAATTAATAATAAAGGATTTTATAGTAGTGGATGTGGATGACCATTATCTACCTACACTTAAATAGACGTCTGAGTCCCAGTTCGGAGTTTCAAAAAAGAGCAATTCTAGAGAAATAAAAAGTAAAAACAGTGCGCGGCCCGTTTAAATTTTAGTTTTTATTTGTATATTTTAGCCTTTCCACCAGAGATGTGCTACGCACCTATGCTGCGAGGATGTGAAAGCTTTCAGTTTCCACCAGTGCTAGGCTTTGTGGACCAATGGACATGATGGTGGATATCAACTCACCCATAGCAACGTACAATAGTATAACTCTTGATATTTTTAAATGACATTTTTCCTTTTTGTATGGTAATCCTTACCCGACACCACAAAGGATGAAGTTTATATTAATATGATTGATGAGGTATAAATAGCATGGCAGAGTAGCCATCAAATATACGAGCCCCAATGCAAAATAGCTCGTCTAGTCGCAATTCTGCATGCGTATTTTTTTTCAAAAACTAGTATTTCTACCCGAATCGACTTTGATGATTAATGGAATACACTAGACGCAATGTCACTAAAGCTAGCTTAGTTTTGAGTTGTACAAAGTGTACATCTCGTTATTTATTTTAAAATAATTTAATTATAAATATTACATCTCACACGCAAATAATTACGTCTGCTTCATATTTAAGGCAAAATAGGTCGTCTATTTAAAATAAAACCTGTTTACCAGGGTTCGTAATATAAAATATTATTTTCAAATTGAATACGGAATATTCTCTGTCATGTAAAATGACAAACCACTATATAAAAGGGCAAATTCAGCCTAATTTTTTATTACTCCAAATCGTTTTTCTATCGAGATGGCACGAGGTAAGCCAGTGACTGAAGAAGTGCGGAAAATTATAATCTCCAGTAACAATAAAGGCAAATCTACGTACCAAATTGCCAAGGACCTTTCTATGCCAAGGTCTACAATCCAAACTATCATCGAGCATCATCGAAAACACGACAAAATTTCTTGTTTAAAGAAATCCGGCCGCCCACGAATTACTACTAAAGCAGAAAACAGGATTCTGAGGAAGATCATCAAGAAAAATCGTCGTGCAAGAGCTGGAGAACTTACGGTACTATGGCGTGACGCAATTAAAAAAAACATTTCAGTGGATACTTGCAAGAGAGTGATGAAGAGGATGGGCTACGGTTTTTACACTGCTAAAGAGAAACCGTTACTTACACAACGGCAGAAAACTAACAGGTTGAAATTCGCCAAAAAGTACAGAAATTGGACCGTCGATCAGTGGCGTAAAATTATATGGAGTGACGAATCTAAATTTGAAGTCACAGTAGGCGATGAACGAAGTAAAGTCATTCGCGAAAAAGGAGAGGCATTTCAAAAAGATTGTCTTAAGCGTAAGGTAAAGTTTCCAGCTTCCTTAATGATTTGGGGCTGCATGTCGGCACAGGGTGTCGGCTGTCTGCAATTTATAGATGGAACCGTCAATGCCGAAAAATACAAAAGCATCTTACAAGAGAGTTTGCTGCCGTCTATACGTAAGTTAAAGTATAAAAATGCGTATACTTTTCAACAAGATGGTGCCTCATGCCATACCGCTAAAGCAACGATGGCGTGGCTGAAAAAGAAAAAAATACCTACCATGTCGTGGCCATCCAGCAGCCCGGACTTGTCTCCCATAGAAACGTTGTGGTGGAAAATGAAGAAGAAGTTGCGAAAGGACCCGTCCAGATCAAAAGCTGATCTTAAAGAGAAACTTACCTGTGTTTGGAATGAAACAACCCCGGAAGAGTGTCGACAGCTGGTAGATACAATGCCGCTCAGAATTAAAGCCGTTTTAGATGCAAAAGGAGACGCCACCAAGTGGTAGACGTTCTAATCTGCGTCGGTAACACTAAAGACGAACTTTTTTGCATTTTAGTACAATTGGTGAAACAATGTTTTTTTTATTACCAAGGAAAGTTCGTTTTTTTTTTCATTGAATAAATAAAATACGATTTATAACTTATACTGTTTTTATATTGCTAATTCTTCCAAACACCTTCGTCCCCCAGAATTTTTAGGTTAACGTTAGTTTAGTACATTTTTTTCCTACCAGACGTACTCATTTGCATTGGGGCTCGTATCGTTGTAGATTGGATTGTTCTAAAATAAGAACATGCCTGAGAACATATAAAGGTCTATGATAATATGAACTGTATGTATCGTTGTTTGTGTCGCATGTGACGAATGTTGTAGTGTTCAAGAAATATTGGGCACCATTTTCGTTTCAATTCAATATGATATCAACTCTACACAATATTAATGTTAGATGAACACTTGTAACCGTATAATCTTTGTAGTCTAAGGTAAAAGTTCAAATTGTAACTAAAAATTTTGCTTTTTTATATTATTACCTTCGTTAGGTTAGGTATTATACCTTAGTATTATACCTATAAGGTACCTTTAAGCCTGTAAGGTAGGTACAGCATAGGTCGAATTCATAAGTAGCTGGACACTTTGGTCCTTTGTCGTTTTCACCCGTTGGAAATGTTAGTATGACAGTTTAATCACGACAAGGTACAAAGGTATTAAGTCTCTTGTGAGTTCGACTGTGCATACATAGGTGTGGTGTGTCCGGTCAGACAGACATTACAAGTAGATAATTTGTGCAGGTACCCGCGAGCAAGCGTACGTGTATGCCATGTCGGCGGCGGCGCTGGCGTGGTCGGTGGCGCGCGCGTGCGCGGCCGGCGCGTTGCCCGCGTGCTCGTGCGCCGCGCCTCCGCGCGCGCCTCCTCGTCCGCCCCGCCAGGCGCACGTCACGCCCGCTGAACCGCACGCGCGGTTCAAGTGGGGCGGCTGCGGCGACAATTTTCAGTGGGCTGAGAGGTGGGCCTATTGTCTGGATACTATTATTTCAATAACTGTTGCTATTGTATAATGTTTGTATGCACCGGTGATTCTCATTATGAACAGCGCCTCTATTACTACGACTACAACGCTAAAATGTTATTTGTATCAACAATCAAAATTACTGTATGAAAGAGCGTGATTCAATATAGCAATTCGTTCATATTCGATTTTGGTGTGTTGTGGAGTGTAAAGTGGGCCATTGACTCGATCCATCTCAAAACAAATTTATTGAATTACTCTAAGTAGGTACTTAGCATTAAATGATTGCTTCAACAAACACAGAATATTAATATAGAATAGCTCTAATTCATTAAATGAACATCACCCTTCTCTTTTGCAGATTTGCCAAACAATTCATAGATATGCATGAAATAGACGTTCGCGATGGTAAAATTGAGGATTTTGTGGAGGAAACTACAACAACAGAATCACCGAGCACGAATGAGGCGAGCACACAGGCGCCCGTGGTGATCCTCGTGGACGACCAACCAGCGCCGGCGGCGGAGAACGCCAGCGTCACCGCGCGCCCGAAGAAGAAGGGACGCCGCGGTCGGAAGCGACTGCCGCGTTCGCCGCGCCGGGGCAGACCCACAAGGAAACGGTTCAGACCAAGGTAATTCGTTAACATTTTAAAAGGTGCTTTACTCGTATAAGAACTACTTAGTACACGAAATGAACGGATGTAGTCACTCTTTAATGAGATTGTCCGCATTATTCATTGCGAGCTCTACGTATCGAGATAAAAATTTCATTCAATTAACTGAATAAGGACCTTCCTGTGTGCCCTACAGAATAGAAGGTACCTGATGTGGAAATATTGTCCATCTTTAAACATCGTGTTGTACTCAGATACGACTTCGAAGACGGGAGTTCAAGATACCGCAACCTGGAGTATCGCATGGCCGCCGATGACCCGCGCTTCGACCCGCAAGTGGATTTGCGCACGCGGCTGCAGCGACTGCGCCCTTTCATCGCTTCCGCTAATCTCATCAACGTCCGTTTTGGAAGAAAGGTACCCATAATAACATAAGTATATTATATTAAGCTCTCTGACTCTCTGTGTGCTTCTACGAGCCCCAATGCAAAATAGCTCGTCTAGTCGCAATTCTGCATGCGTATTTTTTTTCAAAAACTAGTATTTCTACCCGAATCGACTTTGATGATTAATGGAATACACTAGACGCAATGTCACTAAAGCTAGCTTAGTTTTGAGTTGTACAAAGTGTACATCTCGTTATTTATTTTAAAATAATTTAATTATAAATATTACATCTCACACGCAAATAATTACGTCTGCTTCATATTTAAGGCAAAATAGGTCGTCTATTTAAAATAAAACCTGTTTACCAGGGTTCGTAATATAAAATATTATTTTCAAATTGAATACGGAATATTCTCTGTCATGTAAAATGACAAACCACTATATAAAAGGGCAAATTCAGCCTAATTTTTTATTACTCCAAATCGTTTTTCTATCGAGATGGCACGAGGTAAGCCAGTGACTGAAGAAGTGCGGAAAATTATAATCTCCAGTAACAATAAAGGCAAATCTACGTACCAAATTGCCAAGGACCTTTCTATGCCAAGGTCTACAATCCAAACTATCATCGAGCATCATCGAAAACACGACAAAATTTCTTGTTTAAAGAAATCCGGCCGCCCACGAATTACTACTAAAGCAGAAAACAGGATTCTGAGGAAGATCATCAAGAAAAATCGTCGTGCAAGAGCTGGAGAACTTACGGTACTATGGCGTGACGCAATTAAAAAAAACATTTCAGTGGATACTTGCAAGAGAGTGATGAAGAGGATGGGCTACGGTTTTTACACTGCTAAAGAGAAACCGTTACTTACACAACGGCAGAAAACTAACAGGTTGAAATTCGCCAAAAAGTACAGAAATTGGACCGTCGATCAGTGGCGTAAAATTATATGGAGTGACGAATCTAAATTTGAAGTCACAGTAGGCGATGAACGAAGTAAAGTCATTCGCGAAAAAGGAGAGGCATTTCAAAAAGATTGTCTTAAGCGTAAGGTAAAGTTTCCAGCTTCCTTAATGATTTGGGGCTGCATGTCGGCACAGGGTGTCGGCTGTCTGCAATTTATAGATGGAACCGTCAATGCCGAAAAATACAAAAGCATCTTACAAGAGAGTTTGCTGCCGTCTATACGTAAGTTAAAGTATAAAAATGCGTATACTTTTCAACAAGATGGTGCCTCATGCCATACCGCTAAAGCAACGATGGCGTGGCTGAAAAAGAAAAAAATACCTACCATGTCGTGGCCATCCAGCAGCCCGGACTTGTCTCCCATAGAAACGTTGTGGTGGAAAATGAAGAAGAAGTTGCGAAAGGACCCGTCCAGATCAAAAGCTGATCTTAAAGAGAAACTTACCTGTGTTTGGAATGAAACAACCCCGGAAGAGTGTCGACAGCTGGTAGATACAATGCCGCTCAGAATTAAAGCCGTTTTAGATGCAAAAGGAGACGCCACCAAGTGGTAGACGTTCTAATCTGCGTCGGTAACACTAAAGACGAACTTTTTTGCATTTTAGTACAATTGGTGAAACAATGTTTTTTTTATTACCAAGGAAAGTTCGTTTTTTTTTTCATTGAATAAATAAAATACGATTTATAACTTATACTGTTTTTATATTGCTAATTCTTCCAAACACCTTCGTCCCCCAGAATTTTTAGGTTAACGTTAGTTTAGTACATTTTTTTCCTACCAGACGTACTCATTTGCATTGGGGCTCGTAGGTTGGCTATTAGGATCTCTTAAAGAAATTGTAAATGAATTAGTACACAACTACAATGTATTAAAATTGCAGGCGGTATCACTGGCGATGCGTACAAAGTGCACATGTCACGGCGTGTCGGGATCGTGCTCGGTGCGCACGTGCTGGCGGTCGCTGCCGCCGCTGGCACGCGTGGCCGCCGCGCTGGCCGGCGAGGCTGCGCGCGCCGGCCCGCTGCGCCCACGCCGCCGCACACGCCGCACCAAGCCCCGACTGCGCTACATTACGCCCAGCCCCGACTACTGTGAGCCCGACCCCGCCGCCGGCTCGCTCGGCACACACGGAAGGTACCTACCCCGCTAATATTAATGTAGGAATATTTAAAAGTTAACGATATGGAGGCAACACGAGTTTTCTGAACTGCTAAAAACAAATCCAAACTCCAAAAAAAAATACTTAAAACTAACAACGGGACCATCTTGGAAGCATAGGGTAGCTAGGCCAGTTACGCGGCCTGCGTCAGTTTGCGGCCTTCTGAAGAACGAGGTTTTTTCAATTAAAGATATACATTTTTACATGCCCTAAAGAAATAGTGAGTCGTATGCGTTTTAATTATTAGCTATTGAATGGGAATATATTAGAAAGGCAAGAAAATATCCTTTCAGTTCATCAACTCTTCCAACTCTTCCAAGTGGCCGTAAACTGGCGCATCAAATTAACAGACCGTAAACTCACCTACCGACCCTACGTTTTCAAACAAAGAAAGAATTTTCAAAATCGGTTCATTCTGAAAGTACCTACCTCAGAATGAGTGTAGGTATACTGTATTTTCCGAAAATCGTTTTTTCTAAGTGGCGATTAATTACCTACCTACAGTCGCCATCAAATGTATCTGTACTCTTCAGGGTAATAGAGTCGTGTTCAGATTATTATGAGCACCTTGTTCGCTTCGATATATCTAATGGCGACTATACTTAACACGTGTTGCGATGGGGCCATAGCAGTTCCGTTGTCATAAAATGGCACGTCAGCAAGGCATTTCAAAATTTGCTGAATGATGTCAAGTGGATGTGCCCGGGTTCGAACCCAGCGACCGACATGCACTTTTGTAAGATGTTTTAAATCTTAGTGATACATTTTCTTAACGCAGAATAGTATCATGGAAAGTTCGAGAATAAGTGACTGAATAGAAATTTCATGCTAAAGAAACTTATTAGACAAACTACCTTTTACTCGCGGCTTAACCCGCGTACTAAGCGTAATTTTTAACCTCTACTAAAAACCGGCCAAGTGCGTGTCGGATCACGCACAATGAGGGGTTCCGTACCAACACCTATTAGTCCACATTTAAAATCACTATCCAATACATTGAATTAAAAAAGTCGTATCTTCATAGGGAACTCACGGCACTTACGACCTTTTGTATGGTCAAGGCAGTTTTTAAGCGAAACTCAAAAACCATGAAACCTATATTGTTCAAACCAAAAATCGTTGAAAGTATTTACTACCGGACACCACCTCAATTTTTTTCAGAATTTTAAACTTTATAGTTTGGAAATTAGAGGAGGGAGGACACACTTTCTGACTGACTTAGACAGCTAATATCTCACCAGCGGTTGATTTAAATGGACAAGTTTTTTAGAAACCTCCATATCATTTTTAAAGGCCTATCCATCGATACCCCACACGACTATGTGCGTTGAATTATTTTTTTTCATCCACCGGTTACATGTATGGAGTGGCCCCCCTACTTTAATATTTTTTTGTAATTTCACATCACTTTTATGTAGCGGTTCATAAAATACACCTTCCTACCAAAAATCATAATTGTAGTGCTTATAGTCTCCGAGTAAATCGGCTGTGACATACGGACGGACGGACAGACATGACGAATCTATAAGGGTTCCGTTTTTGCCATTTTGGCTACGAAACCCTAAAAAGGAGGTGCTCAGTTTGACCCGTAAGTATGGATGTCGTTTTCGTAATTGGCTCCCTGAGGAACCTCGAAGATGACACTCATATCGATTTTTGAGAAAAATATATGTCCGCCATCTTGGATTTTAAAATAGATGTTATTTTCGTAATCGGCTCCCGCCCAAGGAACCTCGACGATGACACTCATATCGATAATTAAGAAAAGTTCTTTACTTCCCGCACAAACTTGGAAACCCCGTTTCATCCCTTTAGGGGAACAATTTAGAAAAAAGCCGAAATACGTTTTGTTGTATTTAAACAGACGAGTCTACTAACGAAGTTTCAGATCTTTCACTTCAAAAAAGATTTGCTCTCCGTAAAAACTTGGAACCCCTTTTCACCCCTTTAGGAGAGCAATTTGGAAAAACGCTGAAATACGCTATTAATATAGAGTCTATATACAAAGTGTCAAATCTCTCACTTCAATAAATACATGTTTTCATACGAACTTTCATCCCTTGTTTTACCCCCTTAGAGCATGAAATTCAAATATCCTTTCTTATTCCTAGCCTACGTTATAAATGTGACCGGTTGTGCAAAAATCAACGCTCTTCTTTTATATTTGTTTTTTTTTGTTTTTGTATAGATAGATAGATATAAGATGTATCGACTTGGAGCATTCGAGAATCGTGGTTAAGGCATAAGTTACTGGAATAGTGTTCGCTACTCGAAACAAGTGAATACCGAAATGAATATCGAAATTACCATCTAGATATTCGGATAGGGGTATTAACCCAGTCGATCGAGTCGTTGATGGCCTTGTTTTCGTCTCCCAAAAGTCCCCAGGCCAGGACCTTCTAGAGCCGCCGCTATCTTGGAAAATGTACTCCATCCGGAAGATATTCGCATTTTGTGCGTGATCTACATACCTTATTAAAATATGGTCAAGGGCAACATTGAAGCTTAGTAAATTCTGCACTAACCTGTAGTACATAACTGTGACGATAAAACATGTCTTCGTGGAGTACAACAAGGAACATGAAAAAAACACACTTCATTAATTTCGATCTCTCGGGAAGACAGATGAAATCTCTATCGGTTAGCATCAACGGCTTCCTTATAAATCAGGTTGCCAGTACGAATTTTCTCGGTTTTGAACTGGACCCAGGACTTACGTGGTCAACTCACATAGACAAAGTATGTGACAGACTATCGTCCGCCTGTTTCGGCCTGAAATGCTTGGCTCGAGTCGTGCCGCGGGAAATCGTGCGTACGTGCTATTTTGCCACAGTACACGCTCACCTGCAGTACGGAGTTCAGTTTTGGGCAAGAGCTGCAGAGTGGGAACGAGCCTTCAGACTGCAAAAACGAGCTGTACGTGCCATAGCCCGCATTGGGCAAACCGAGTCTGCGAGGCCACACTTTAAGTCGTTGGGTATTCTCACTTTGCCATCGCTTCTGATCCTGCAAGCCGCAATGTACGTACACCCGTGACCAGATGGAGAGAGAGCTCCCGTGAGCGCGGAGCCGCATCAACGTCCGGTTCGCGCGAGCCGCCCAGAGATCCGCCTCCCGACCGTGGCTCACAAGCTGGCCAAGTCCGAGACTCTTTTTAAATATAACAAAACATACTTCAGCGTTTTTTGAAATTGCTCCCCTAAAGGGTTGAAAAGGAGATTACAAGTTCGTACGGGGAGCAAATCTTTTTTGAAGCGCGAGATTTAAAACTTCGTATACATACTCTCTGTTTAAATACAACGAAACATGTCTCAGCGTTTTTCTAAATTTTTCCCCTAATGGGGTAAAAAGGGGTTCCAAGATTGTGTCGGGAGCAAATCTTTACTTTTCTCAAAAATCGATATGGGTGTCATCGTCGAGGTTCCTCGGGGTGTGGATTACGAAAATGACATGCATTTTTAAATCCAAGATGGCGGATATTTATTTCTCTTAAAAATCGACATGGGTGTCATTTTTGTGGTTCCTCGGGGTGCCGATTACGAAAATGACATCCATTTTCAAATACAAGATGGCGGACATTAATCTGTTTATGTCTTACATTTTTAACTTCGAGGACCTTGGGGATAACTTCGAAGACCTTGAAATATGTAGTTATTGTTTTTTTTCGAAAACCATTGACTTCATGGATATGAAATATATGACAAAACGAAAGCTTATTTAATTTGACACCGAAAACTCCTACATCGCTTTGGCAAAATGGAATAAAAGCATATATGTCAGTGTCATAGCTACTTAAAGTTATTCACCTGTACGATTGTCGATTACAGACGGTTTGGTGCAAGCGCCTAATCTAATCTCTTGTCGTTTGCCCGCGTCTTCTGGTCTCACTGAGGAGTTAATAAAACAAGCAGCAACCTACTGCTTCCTGCTCCTCCTAATAAATGCTTAATTAAAAGCCTATGCTACTATTAAAGTTTAATATGTACTCACTACTAAGATGAAAAGTTGTAAATACGTGTTATACGAGAGCAAAGACATTTGCGTGTCGTGCTTTTGAGTCCCTCGCTAAGTTCAAGATTCTAAATTTGGAATCTTTCGCTTGCTCTCATGTAGCCCGTAGATAGATGCTTGATACTAGTGCGTATACTTACTCGGTAATAGCTAACCAATTTTAAACGTGTTGCACAGACGCTGTAACGCGAGCGCGGGCAACGCGGCGGGCGGCTGCGGGCGGCTCTGCTGCGGGCGCGGGCGGCGCGCGGTGCGCTCCTCGCGGCTCGAGCGCTGCCACTGCCGCTACCACTGGTGCTGCCGAGTCGACTGCCAGCTCTGCCGCATCACTACGGAGGATCACTACTGCAACTGAGGCCCTACTTACCATTCATTATTAACATACACTCGTAGCCCTCAAGTCAATACTAGCGGCAACGGCAATCCGTTATTATTCATATGAAATAATTCATCGACAAATAGTGCCGCCTCGATAATTATAATTTTATACTTATAACAGTTAGAACATATGCTTAAAATACCTACCTATTTTCTCTCTGATTATCCCATACCAGCGAGTTGCACAAATATTCAGACCATGTTATATTCAATGAAATATAGCTAGTTAGAAATACCATGCAAAAGGCACCTAAGATATACGAGTAAATAAATAGTACTAAATTTATATTTTAGGTACATTTTAATCAAAGAATTTATTTTATGTATTTGTGTAAATTCATTTGCAATGTAATTTTTAAGTTATACCAAAGAACCATCTGTATATGTATTGATTTGCTGAATTCGCTTCTTTCCTGTTCAAAGCTCACCGTAACTATTAACTAAATATATATATGGCAGAACAGCAATCCAATACCTACCTGTAGAATGTGCCCGACATTATTCGATATTTTCAAGTGTTACCTAGTCATGTTCCCGAAAGTTTGTTATGTAAGTACCTACCTTTAAAAGTAAATTATATAACTTGCTAAGTATTAGCAGAGAGTAAAGAGATTGGTTTTCTTTATAAACTGGCTCAAGTTAAAAATACCCAGAACCACACCACAACTGCATGTTATAGCATAACGCCCGTTCAGTCCATACAAAACACGGCAGCAGAGATTAAATTTGTATCTTATAAGAACTTGAATAGTGATCTTTTTATTTATATGTATTCAAACCATTTTAAGCCATGTATTGTAAAACTAGAGCGGGTCTTGCAACAATTCCCAACTAGCAAAGTTGAGTCATATAATGGTTGCGGCTATGTAACATATTTAGCATTAAGCTCCTGACACTAGTCGTATAGACATAAATATTACATTTATACCACGCGAAAGGAGAAAATTACCGAGCGCTTTAGTTATAAAAGAGTGGTTTAGGTGCAATGTAAGTTGCTTTCGGTCTTTTAATTATCACCGATGTGATTGTCTTATAACGGATTAGCTATATACTTGCAACTTATACGGCTTTCATATGCCTTTTACTCATAAAAAAGTCGTTTAAGCGCAACTTAATGTCTTAATTGATCATATAATTTATCAAGGCGATTCGACTTTATACCGGCTACATATACGGCTTTCTTACGCGTTTCAGTAATATAAAGGTCGGCTAAACGCAACTTCAGTTGATTAAGATCAATATCGCCGACGTGACTATCTTATGACGATTCAGCTCTGTACTTGTTAGTTATATGCCTTTTGTAGTTCACATTGGTAGTATACTCGTAATTATTAACCTTAGTATACAAAAAAGTAGAAATTATGTTTATTGTGACGTGCTACATGAAGTGCTTGTATCCATGATGGAAATATAACGTTGTTTGTCAGTAAGTATATACTATTCTATTATGATTTATGAATGAGTCACATTCTCTTATTAAAATTCGACTTAGACTTGGAAAGTATTGCGAAGGTCACTTTACTGATGAACTACACTAGGTTTTCATAAATATTTGATGTCCCTCTTTAATTCTTACTTATATTATAAATATTAATTTATAAAAATGCGTATATACGAATTCTATATGATCTATATATCATATAAAATCGTTTTATATTATATAGCAATTTAAGCGGCATATCCGCCATGACATGTTCTGTATAAATAGCGTTTATACTCGTATGACTTTAAGCAACTTATATGGAATAACAGCAGACTGTCGTAAGACAGGTATATAAGATTCCTTTACTCAACTAAATAGTCACATAAGGGGGTATAGAGGCGCCGTAGTCAGCATGTCTTATACAACATTATAGTCGTATAAGGATGTATACACGTTTACACAACGTTATTATATGACTGAAAGACTGAGAAACTAAAATGCTGAATAATGAAGGTTTTATATGACATGTTCTGTATAATTTGCGTGTATATGACTTCTATAGCACGTATAAGGTGAATAAGCTCAATCTTATGTGACTGTTTTGCTAATTGGGCAGTGCAGGTAGCGTTAGGCATAAAAAGGAATGTCGATAAAGTAATGAAACGAACAAAATAAATAGCGTGGTATTTGATTATTCCAGTATTGTATAATTACTATCGAAATATTAAATAACTATATTAAATTATTAACATAAAGTATTAAATCATCAAATTTATAATATATTACAATAATATAATTAGTTTAACAACAAAAAATAAACATGAAAAATATTACTATTCATGTTCGTCTTCAGTGTCACTATCGTCTTGTAGATTATAACAAGACGGTTGGTGTCATTGAAGTGTGCATGAGCCAGGTTTTCGTTCCCGAGATTTCCTGGTGGCGAACACATTGAATTCAGTCTTCGGTTGTGACATGGTCGATCGCTTCATTTAACCGCTTCTCAACATCTGGCATTTTAAACGTGGTATTTTTCGTCGCAACTTCTCATTTTACTAGAACCCATATCAACTCTATCGGTTTATACTGACAGTGATATTCTTCTGCGTTCATCTCTGAATGATAATCAGCATTCGTCGATTTAACGGCTTTGAATACCTACTAATTTTGTCTCTGGATTACTCTGTATTTAGCTAATTATTTAAGAAATAACTTATATTTATTTATTTTATTATTAGCCATTAAATAACTATGCATCTAAAAACAAATTAAATAATGATATAAGATTTCATTCAAAAATATAATAATTACATCGACATTTACATCATAAGTTATCGGCATGTTACACCCCTACGGTTTTGACATTTATTGCCTGCATCGCCACTTGGTTTTGCGGATAGTATAGCACGCGCTGTGAGAAAATCATCTATTTTTGCTGTTCGAATTGTACCCAAGCTCTTTACTCTTTGGTATAGTCCGTATAATAGGAATACACCTAATATCCTACGTAGAACACCCATATGGGTGTAGGGAGTGTGTATGGGGTGGTTAGTATATACTAATTAGAACCTAAGCACATAGGCTAAGTATTATGTAGAACACGTAGCTCCACCAAACTAGGTAGATGCAAATTGGATTAGCTTTAGGTACTATCTACTTAGAAATAATAATATAACTTAGTAATACATACTTATAAGGATAGTTTAGATAATAATTCACTTGAACTATTGGTAGTGTTAGGGTAGACTTAGGTATGTCTCGACAATAAAAAATTGTTAAAGTATTGTACTGTAGTAGTTATATACTATAAATTAGGCTTTCAAAGTAACTCAATACATGTATTCTACCAGATTCATCAATATCATACTTGCGCCTGCGCCTGCCTGCGCCTGTTAGTAACACATTTACATACGGCGTACGTGCGTGACAGTACACGGGGGATAAAAAAAATATTTAAAACTATTGTTTATTGTTAGCCGGGTAAAATCATCTATATCAGGCATGACCAACATTTTGAACATTATATTCAGTAATCGTTAAACTTTATATCTACCTAACAACAAAGTATATACTAACGCCATTACAAAATAAAGACCGGTCAAGTGCGAGTCGGACTCGCGCGACGAGGGTTCCGTATACAAATGTGTACCAGTTCTGAACCATATTAAATCAGGAAAATCTCAACAACATGGTGTGGAAATTGGACGCTATACACCATCACGGTACACGGTACAGCACCATCTATCAGCGATAACATTTATTGGAACAATGCAATAAGACAAAAAAGTAGTTGGTATTTCAAGAATGACTTGCCCGCATTTGCCTTATGGCGACGGTCACGGCAACAACAGCAATACTGATGAACTGACAAAGTATGTACGTTTTATCTACGGCTAATTGAAACAATTAGATACATATGTGAATATGCTTGGGCAGCGTACGCCGCAGTGTGATTTACCACTTAGGATACCGTTGACATAGAATTAAGGTCTAATAAGGGCTACAAAATAAACATTAAAGTATTTATCATATTTTCAAAATATTGCTAGCTTTTCATGCTTGACATTCCTTACAATAACATGTAGGGATGAATACCATACACCTATTCTAGGTATGTGATAGAGATAAAATAAAAAGTTAATCATTTTCAAAAAAATAATTACTTATGTTATTTCCAATCGGGTATGTTGTAAATAAAGTTCGTACTTAGAATATTTTGTTTTATTCGGACCCAACTCCCTCGGTGTAATTTTACACAATTTACTACTTTGAGTATTATCGTGGCTAAGATAAAGCAGATTTTCGCATTTTTAGTTTTTATTTTTACAATCGTAGCTACCATTGTTACAAATTGAGTGATTTCGCTTCTACTTATTATGATTGATGAGCTATTGACACATTTGACAAATTTAGTTCGAATATCAGTGTTACAAGAAATAAATGATCTCCAAACCAAAACGACTTATGTCAATCAAAATCCAAGCATTTCAGCCCCTAACGTTCTAGCAATTACATGATAATCGCATGAAAAACGAACAAAAAACATTAAGCCAACTCATAGAGCCATAATAATTTTAACGAGTCCCGTAGCGGCGTCCCAACGCCGCTAAAATACGGAAATTCCCATAGTTATTCAGAAAAGGAACAACTATAGGTACAGATACGTTTCTTTAATTTGTGCCTCTCTTAGGAACACCAAAAACATGTAAAAAAGGGGTCTTAAAAATCGACAGTGTCACATTATGCCGGCCAAAACCAAGCCTAATAGTAGACTGCTAGCTAAGTTAGTTTTTCGGACAACGTGGATGCCGCACATCATCATCATCAGTCGTTCCCTCAATGCTGAGGACATAATGTCCAATTCTTGCTCATCAGACTCTTCCATAGGCTTCTATCACCAACCTTATGGATGGCCTCGTGCAGATATAGTTACAGGACACCAGTGAAAAAAGGTTAAATTACAACGTTGAATTAAATGACGATACAAACTGCGACACAATACGTCTGTCATTCATGTAAACATTGTAAAAAGATCGTTTATTTTGTGTTTCGTTAATTTTCTTGGTGTTGTGGATATATATCGCCGACTCAAACCGTATATTTTCTCATACTGAAGAACGTACCAGGCTCGCGCAACTAGGAACAAAATTTACATAATTTTTAAGAAAAAAAAACCGACTTCAATTGGGGAGGCCGGTGAAAGATTATTACACTTAGATGGTGAACTCTTCCATACTATAATAGAATAGTAGTTTATGCAACTGGTATACAATGAGCGGAATTGCCTTATTACGTAAAGTTGCATACATTACTTTATCTACACACATATTATAAGTACTCTTAGATGGGGTTCAGAAGCCGACCTGCATTGCTAGCAGTGCTACCGATTACATATTTTTATAGATGCTTTATAATCAGAAAACCTTATCCCTGAATTATTTAAAATAGAGTATAACAGTTTTAAATTTGAAAAAAAAAAAAATTACATCAAATTCAAAATAAATGTAAAATTTGAAATCCTTGGCCCCCGAATTAGTTGAAATTGAGTATAATGACGATATCCGCAAAACTTTTTTTTTTTTACTTAAAGTTCCAAATAAATCATCCTGATCATCATCAGCAGTTCCACTTCATCAAATGTCACGTATTTCAATGCAAGTGCTTGATTTGTTTATGAAAATACTACAATCACTATATGTATGCCTTTAACATTTGAGGAGTTCCCTGGATACCTCATGGATGCCATCATCAGAACTGGAGCTTGACAAATGATTATTTTGAAAATCTAACTTGCTTAACAAACACAGCAAAGAGGACAATTCGCCAAACGTGAACTATGCGTCGTTGAAGAGTTCCGTTCTGATCATCATCAGCAGTTCCACTTCATCAAATGTCAGTTATTTAAATGTAAATGCTTGATTAGTTGATGAAAATACTAAAATCACTATATGTGTGCCTTTCACATTTGAGGAATTCCCTCGATTTCTCATGGATCCCATCATCAGAACTCGACCATGACAAAAATTCGTTGTGAAAATAGAACTTGCTTAACTAATACAGTTAGAAGGAAAAATCGCCAAACGTGAACTTTTCATCGTTGAAGAGTTCTGTTCTGATCATCATCAGCAGTTCCACTTCATCAAATATCACATTTTGCATTATTTTAAATAAACAAGGAATTTATTGGTATAAAGATGTACAAACCTCATCCACAACGCAGGCTTCGTCAATTTCACGGACAACAGGCATCAGCAACAGGCCTCGTCAAACAATGCACATAGTATAAATCCACAACAGGTTTCGTCAGCCTTATACTAAATTTAATTTAATTAAATCACACCCCACTCTGATACTCACCCGGACCAAACGTGCCAAAGATACTAGCGGCATTACCCCGCTGAATGGCTAGCGAAATCTGTTGGACCAGGTAAGAACCAGAGCGAGGGTCGCAGCCCCTATCCCTCAAGCGCCGCCCTATGTCCCTAATAAAATTCTTAGCCTCCGCACACCAAGGTCCAGCCGTCTCCACAGCAACCGGGACAAAGTCATACACCGGCTCAAGGTTCCCGTATTTGCCGTGTTTAAACCTGGCCGCACTCTCAGCCGCTGCGCCTGCCTTGTTAATAGTGTGAGCGAGATGCGTGGGTGCGAAAGTACTGACACATGTGGCATCCCACAGCAAGCTACGACCTTTCGCCCACGGCACTAGTGTGAGACCGTCCGGCCTCTTACCGTCCGTACGACTCAAACCCTGGGGTTCCAAGACACACGGTACGCTGGCAGACACCAAAGCGCGCCTTATCAATTCGTTAATAGCACAATGCCTTGGTATCCTGCCAGCACACCGCACGCAACTCAGACCGTGATGCCCATCCGCCTCGACCATTATCCCACAGCCACACCGGTGAGGCTCACAGACCTTACCGCCAATTCTCAGCGCTACAGCCACACGCAGCGTGTCATTATCCAAAAAGGTTCCTAACTGTGGTGACGGCAAAGCATGCAACCACGCCCCAGACTCGGGTTCCCTGACAGCCTTCAGTCGGGCTACGTCACTTCCAACAGCACTATCCAGCAGGCTCTTATATATATCTCGGCACAAGATGTCATCCCACAACCTTTGCGATGAGGGGTTGTCTGGCCGTTCAACTCCCGTAAAGCGGGTTGACCATTCGGATAGGGCTTCCTGTAAAAATGTAATACTGATATTGCCACCGTTTGATGAAAGGATGTTAGTGACAAGATCCGACACAGCATGGGAAGATGCTAGGAAAGCCACTGCACCGACGTCATACATACAACGGATGCCCAACCCCCCATAACGAACAGGAAGAGATGCCTGGCGCCACTGTGTTTCATTGAAACTGACGTTTAAAATATTCTCAAGGCCCTTCCGAAGGATGCCATCAAAAACTTCCACATCCCCTCTAAACATCCAAATAGGCGCTGTCCTAAGTACATAGGTCACCCGGGGCATAGCAAAACAGTTGCGCAATAATACGAGTGAGACGTGCGCCGACAACTGCCCTAAATGCAAAAAAGCAGACTCCAACACTCGAATTTTACCCTGAACCGCGGAACTCACTCCTTCTGGAAAAATGGGCGCCCCAAGAAGAGAGAACGAAGACTCGTTGAGCAACCTAATACCTGGCAATACCGACTCAAAATTGGGCACGGAATCCATAGCCAAGGCGCCACACGGATATAGCTCGCACTTCGAGGAATTAATCTCCAAACCAATAGCCCTCAAAGCCGGCAAAAGCTTGCTGACATCATCCAGAACAACATCGGAACTCCCCCCAATGGTGCCATCATCCAAATACCACACATTCAATGGTGACTGCAAGGAAGTTATACAATCCTGCATCGCGAGGCAAAACACTAGAGGACCCAACGGATCCCCCTGCTGAGCCCCTACCTGAGAAGAGATTATGCCATCACCAAAGAACAAGTTACTCGGAGCAGAATAACACTGAAAGAGAAAGGGATATAAAGTAGGAGCACGAGACTTCACCTGCTCCAAAATTATATCCCTCTCTACAGAATTGAAAGCGTTCCTAATATCTAACTTTAATATAACAGTGTCACTGTCTTGACGAGACATCGCAAAATGCCTTGTCGCATGAATTGCCGCTTCACAACCCAACGGGGTACCAAACCCAACCTGACGTGGGTGAAAAAAAGCTGCCATATCCTCCCTTACTGAACGGCACCCTAACTTAGCAACTAGACGTCGTATGGTTGTACCAATTGCAATTGGCCTTATGCCTCCATCCTTCTTCTCCAATGCACATAATGTCGCCCCATACAAATAGGGACAGACTTGAGGGTTAAGCATGCCCCGTAGAAGAAAATTACACAGCTTAGTAATCGATTCAAGAAGCTTGGATCCGTTATCTCCTGCACTCGGCGAAATGAGCTCCTTCAAATGCTGAGGACGGAGGCCGTCCAAACCAGCAGCAGAGCCATTGTAGAAAGACCCTATCGCGCCAGCCACATCTGAAACTGACACCGTGAGGAAAGGACTCGATAGGTCAGGTTCCGATGGGAAAGCAAGCTGTCTAGAAGGCTCTGGATGCTTCGCCCTCAA
The DNA here is from genome assembly GCA_963556455.1 of Epiblema foenella. Classification (NCBI taxonomy): domain Eukaryota; kingdom Metazoa; phylum Arthropoda; class Insecta; order Lepidoptera; family Tortricidae; genus Epiblema; species Epiblema foenella. The sequence goes on along the minus strand of OY747095.1, from coordinate 15,961,564 downwards.
AGCCTCTAACGTATCGTCACCAGAAGGGGCAAGAGAAGAATCTGACAACAGGAGGCGAACGGCCCCCCTCAAATCCCCATCATGGACTTTGCTTTCAATTGCACGGTACAACGAACGAGGCTTGTGATCGCAATTATCAGGAAAATACAAGTTCAAATTGTCAATATTCTGCTTAACTTTTGTCGTCAAGGATCTGCCCGCGCCACCCTCTGGGACTCTCAACGCAGTAAAAGAAAACGAGAGCAGCGCAAACCAATCACCAACCTCATTAGATCGTAAACACGCTTCAACCAAGTTTTTTAATTTGCCAGCAGCAAGATTCCTTGCCCCCTTGGGAATATGTTTCAGCACACGGATATTTTCCTTCAAAGTTGGCAATGTATGAAGCCCCACATCCCCTGACATCCGGGACATATCTGAACGTAACCCAATAGCGGAACTGGACCCTGAAGCCGCGACATTGTCCTTATGCACCCGATTGATATGCACATTAAGACCCCTTGGAGCTACGTACAATTTTGACAAACCTGGACAGTACGGACAGGCTACTTTGGCGGGGCTGCTCATTTTAAAAATTACTGGCCTCAAAAGAAACAGAAAGAACAAAAGAAATGGGGCGAAATAACAATAAAAACAATTACAAAAATAAACACACACATCATTAAAAATTCACAATGTCTAATTTTAACTTAAATCGGTCCCTAAGCTCTAAGCGCAAAAAATAATCAAAGTATGAAAAAAAAAAACAAATTAAGTAACTCAAATTATACGAATTTACCATTGCAAAAAATAATAGTGAACAAACAATTAAACAAATGTTTTGGTTGTTCTTAAAAAAAAAAGGGAAATTAAATCGTTACGCAAGGTCAAATAGAAAATAATCAGGCCAATACAATTTCTCCTCCACATACAGATCACAAAGCATGTCAACAAATTAATTAAGTTATAATTTAACAGTCAATAAGTAGCCGTGTCAAGTGTATTCAAATATTAAAAAAACAACATTCCAAAAATATTTTAATAAAACGCATGTACATCATGTCAAAAACAACATGCACAGAACATATAATTAACATGTACATTAAAAAAAAAAAACTGAAAATAAAAAATAAAATAAACACAAATTTGCCAAGTCTAAGATTTGAACCCGAAGCAGTTTTCCAAGCACTATCGCTTCCCGAACGCATTAAACCACTGGGCCACGGCGACTCTCACGTACTTGCATGAAATAAAGGCTCTGTAGCAGCCTCTCACAAAAATCCAACCGATTGCGATTGCTTTCCACCTTCATAACCAAACACTCTTCTCGTATTCCTCCGGTAACATTATAAACACCACCAAATGTACTCACGGGCAGTTGACTTCAATGCACAACATAAGAAACACTGCATCCTTCATCGCAATGTCACTGATTCGCGCAAATATCTCCAGGGTTATACAACCGCACCCATAGTCGCGAAACCGGAGGTTCTCACAACGAGATAACACTTGTAGCCAATAATTGTGAAGTTTGGAACACAGTCACACGCAAATCGAAGCTATAAACTCGTAATATTTATTTTCCATAATAAAATGCTACGGAGAAACAACTTGGTGATGTTTCCTCCTCGAGCGGGTAGACGGAAAAAAATTCACATTTTTGTATGAAAATGCTTGATTTGTTGATAAAAACATAAAAATCACTATATGTTTGCCTTTAAGATTTGAGGAGTTCCCTCGATTCCTCATGGATTCCATCATCAGAACTGCGTTTTGACCAAAACGGGACCAACTTGGATATATATACTTACAATCAAAAAAAGAATTTCCAAAATCGGTTCAGACATGACGGAGTTATTAAAAAAAACAAAAAAAAAAAAAAAAAAAAACAACCGAATTGAGAACCTCCTCTTTTGAAATCTTGAAGTCGGTTAAAAATGACACGCGGTTTCAAGCGAATCTGAAGTGTGAGTGGAATCGAGCTACTGGGAGTTTTGTCGCTGGTTCACTAAACCTAGCCTAGCTGAGAAGAGTCCAGCAAGAAACTCAGCTAGGCCCGACCTGGGTCGGACTGACTCTACCCGGTGTGCGGCGGTACCGGGACGAATAGGGACTATATGTGTCACTGTTGTCGCGATCGCGCGGTGGACCTCCCCGCCGGCGGGAATGCCTAAGTGTACGCGTCGTGTCAGACTTGGACGCCGTAAGCGCAGCGTTCCATCTTTCGATAGACGCTGTGATTACGTCGTCCACAGTGACAGTCTTCCTAACTAACGGATTCCTATGAGCGTTGTCAAAATAACGTCTGGCAGTCTGCTTAAAGAAACCATACATAGTGCTAATCCCCATGTCGTGGTGCAGACTGAGGTTCGACTGGTACCACGGAGCACCAGTCGCCCTACGGAGAAAACGATTCTGAATGACCTGAAGCGGCTTGAGCGATGTCATAGGCACGTGAGCAAAAGCTACACTTGCATAAGACATGATTGGACGAACACAAGTATTGTAGAGTGTCAGCTTATTTCTAAGTGACATTTTACTAAACTTGTTAATCATCGGCCCAAGCTTTCCTAGCACGAACAACGCACGGTTGTGTACCCTACTGATGTGGCTACGGAAAGTCAGTTTTCTGTCGAGGGTCACTCCAAGATATTTGACTTCATTGGCCCAGGGGATGGGCCGGTCAAACATCTGGATCGGAGCCACACGCCTTGCTGTGCTAACGCGGTCAGACGGGTGGAAGACTATCGCAGTGTTTTTTTCCGGATTGACTTCGATACGCCAAAGATTAAACCAACGACCTAGGTCAGTGATTGCCTCCTGGAGGTATCGCCGGATAAAAGTATACTTACAATGAGTCGTAAAGAGCGCGGTATCGTCCGCGAACAACCCCAGTTGCACTTTAGGGTGCCTGGGAATGTTGTTCGTGAATAACGAATAAAGAGTGGGAGAGAGCACGGAGCCTTGCGGGACTCCGGCCCAGATGGGGTGTGGGTCCGAGTACGTTCCCTCTAGTCTGTATCGAAAGCTTGGATCCCTGAGAAAATCTCGTATGGTGAGTACGAGTCTGTCAGGCATACCGCGATGATATAACTTGTATATCAGCCCGTTATGCCAGACCTTGTCGAATGCTTTCGCCACGTCGAGAAAGATTGCACCGGTCCTGAGCCCCTGTGACGCGGTGCACCTGTTGGACGCACGACTGCGCGGATCTAAAGCCGAACTGCTCGTCGATGAAGACGTTATTCTCAGCCGTAAATCTGAGAATCCTAGTGAGAAGGACCCGCTCATATAGCTTTCCTAGAGAGCTAAGTAAGCTGATCGGCCTATAAGAGGCAGGCGAAGTCCGGGGTTTACCGGGCTTCGCTATTCCTATGACCGCTGCACCTTTCCACGCGGCTGGAAAGTGAGCATTGGTCAGCGCGGCATTGAAGATGCCGACCAAAATGACGAGGGGGGTTTCAGGGAGAAGTCTCAGGATACGATTGGATACACCATCCGCACCCGGAGCCTTCCTATCCTAACACGAAGACGCCTGACTAAGTCACTGACTTCCTTAACCGACACCGGTAAAATGGGTGAAGTTACGGGGAGACGCGATCTCCTGTCCACTTCGGAATCGACCCATCTAATATGGGCTTCGTCGGTGTGTAGGAGACTAGGCGAACATTGGGACTCTAAGCTACTCGCAAGGCATTCGGCTTTCTCACTATCCTCGAAAGCAGGGGTAGGGTGATCCGGACGATCCAAGGGGGGGTATGGTCCAACAGGCATCTGATTTGAGAGATCTCGCTAGTTTCCAGTAAGACAGATAGATGACTAGGAGCGATCTCACCCATCAGATCCCTGAACGAGTTCTCCCGAAATTCGGCAATTCTCTGTTTGGACTCGTTACACAAGTCCCTCAGGATTTGACGGTTTTCAGCAGAAGGGTGGTTGGAGTAAGTCCTGATTGCATAATTTTTTCTAGTCACTAACTCCCTCAATTCCCTAGGCAGAGGTCGGTTTTGGATATCCTCCGCCGACACCTCCCTTGAGGCCTCACTTCGAGATTTTAAATCTACCAAACATGAGTTTTAGCGATGAGCATAAATCCATTTGGACACGGGCACAGGACACTAGTCATCTCTTGAGCATGCTTAAAGTTAAAATTAAAAACATTTTTCTAAGAAACTCGGTTACTGTTGTCTGCTCGCTGACGGGACAGAACAACAACAAGAACAAGTTGGTTGACCCAATTATTTGTTGAGTAAATAATATATTAGGTATCTATACAAATATTTGGATTGAGAAGGCAGTAACTGTAGCGCAGCGGCTAGGCGACGCGCACGCGAAGTTCAATCTGGAGCTCGCGAGGCGTCCACTGGGTTTAAAAAAACATACGTACGAATTATCATTAGATATTTAACTGTGGCTTTTCGGAGAAGGAAAACATCATGTGGAACTCGGTCTAATCCCAACAAGGCCTTGATTTCTCTCTGGGTAGGAAGCTGCTATCTGGGCTGTCGCTTTCGTAAAACCAGTTCCTGCGTCAAATCTTGGGCTTAGGAGTCATACAGCTCCTGGCTCTATAATCGCTCACTTGATTTTAGCAACTGTGATTGCCAGGAGTCACCCTTATTACAAGGGAATAGAGTTCAACTCAAAATTCAAAGTGGGAGTGGTTAGGGAACAACCGGGAAAACGCTGACTAAATGTTTGGATTGAAAATGAAAAGTTTATGTTGATCAATTTGTTTGTTGTTGGTATTTGTTATAAAATAATTAGGACCGAAGTCTTACTTAAAAATAAAAAATAAACCTCTTCCAAATAAGTACTTACCTACGTACAGTGTCCTCTTTCTAACAAAACCTGTTTAGACCTCTAAAAAATCAAATCATGACATCGCATTTTATCGAACAGGATAGGTGCTCTTATGTCTAGGGCCATCATGTTTGCGTGACATCATCGTGGCACGTAGTACGATGTGTAAACTGTAAACTGCACGAGATTTTTATTGGGTAAATTGCAACGTTTGATCCGTTTCCGTCCTACCTCAGCCCCGCAATGAACTGAAATTTGCAGGCAAGTTCTTGCACCGTGTAAATCGGCCTTGAAGTGTACGATAACCACAAGTTAGCCAAAACGGAAAAGGAACAGACCTGGCGTTAGGAAAGGGTGATTTATAATATTCTATGTGTGTTGCATGCAACCTGAAATGTGAAATAAATATTCAGTGATCAATTGACTGTATTTATTCGTAGCATTGTTTATGATCTTATTTTATTACATTGCTAAAGCAGGAAATATTACATTTACAAAATTATGATGACCGGAAACTACATGAATTTAGGTAGGAACAATAGTTTGAGATCTCATACATACAATCCCTCAAATATAGACAACGTGTTCGAGCGGTTAACAACAACATCAGTCCGTTCCCATGGGTTTCAAAGGTTGAAATTTAATTGAAAGAAGGGGGCAAAACCAGTTCTTTTAGGTATTGGGTGGCATAAGTACTAAGTGCCCCGTGCGTAGGGCTGCTGCCATTTATCTTAGATTGATTGATATTTGACTCGAAAATCACCAGTGGCGATACTGGGAAAAGTAGTCCCCCGTCACACAGAGGACAAGTGAAAAAAAACAATAAATCATCGTTTCCTGGGAACTTGAGGTTGGACACAAATATACATAACCCTGTTAAGTCACGGCCACAGGCACGCAGCACAGTAATCGCGCACCCCGCTTTGCCACGTGAACGTAGAATGGTAAATTTTATATAGAATTACTATACACAATGTATCCTCTCAGCTCTCTAAATTGCACTAACATGTAAAGCCCGACCAGAAATATTCATATATTTCTGGTCGGGCTTTACATTGGCCATGTTGCGGAATTTCAATGGAACTAATTTCTCACACTGGCAACAATTTTAACAATGGGTTGTCACTGTTGTCAGTGTCACAGTGGTGGTTCAGGTTGCGTTCATTAAATGACATAAAACGATTCATTGTCAAGAGCGGAACATTATTAACAATGTAAGTATATAATAAAATTCTGGAAAAGAACGCTCGAGAAATGGAAAAATTTCGCTACAAAACATTTCAAATTTAACATCAGAACTGACAGGGAAACAAGTTGAAATGTCATTATTCCGACTATACTGACATTACTGACCTGTTGCTATATAAATGAGAATAATAGCGTCCTCCTGACAATGGTCATATATTTCTGGTCGAGCTTTAAATCACAGCCTCACACATCCGTTACGAGAAACATAGTGAAATGAAATGACAGATATTTTTACACTCTTACCTTATGTTCATTTTACTTGAAAAAATAAGTTGAACACAGCTGGGAGCGATGTAGGATATGCAGCAGCACACTAGCGTGTATCAAACACAAGATTTTGATTATTTTTAAGACAACAGAATGAAACTTGTCTAAGCCAAAGGTCAGTAAACCAAGATAGCCATACAACAATTTATAGAATTTATTGAGTGGGACTATCTTCGACATTATGTCAACTTATGTCATGACAACAAAGCAACAATTCAAGCCCCAATAGGTATATTAGGGCCAAGTTTTCAATCTCCAGATAGAATAGTCTGTTACTTAAAATGTTGTCTTTTTCTTTTATATGACATTAGAAAGTGACAGTGATAATTTTAACTAACGGTCATTTTATCCAGCAATTGAAAAATCGACGCTTAATAAAATAACTTACACTAACGTTTAGAGAAATTGGTCATCTAGCGTTTCACTAAGGCAAATGTAATAAAGTGGGTGGGGTTAAGGTTAAACACATTTACATCTAATCTATTGCTTCATCTAAGCCACCTATTTTTCGTTTTCGAAATAATTAAATTTCACTGCTTATATGGAAACGTGTTACTGTTAACAGCATTGTTTAGGGGTAACTTGATCGTAGCGTTTTAACGGTACTGGGTAGCAGGTTAGTTCTGGCATGCTGCTCCTGCCTTACATAAAAGGAACCGTCTCATAGGCACTCTTGTATACTTATGAGCCCTCTAATGCTATCCCATACTAGAACTATTCATGTGCATGTTCCCTGTAGCCTGATCAAAAAAAAAAATGTCGAGCAAACTAAATATCGTCCCTTGGCGCTTTTGCGCACATCATGCAACTTATTGTGAGCTCTGATCAGACACTTAGGTACGGCGTTGAAGCACGTACATAAAATTTATATTAGTATATCAATGGTCTATTAAAATGACTACCGGCTTCTTATACGAACGACGGGAACTGGCTCTACTGTGGCATTTCCACGGAACAACAATCGCGGGCGTCATGAAAACAGCATATTGAAAAATAACCATGCGGTCGTGAACCTCTTATTCATAACTAATCAATTTATAATAAGTTTACACGCTTGTTCACATTCTAAAATCACTTGGAATCTCACACTACCATTAACTTATATCACTTATATGCTACAAACTGATGCCGGTTTAAGTAAAGTGTATGAACGTATAGTATAATAACTAGCATTGAACAAAATATTACTAGGTAACAGCACTAGGTACTTTGAATAAATTATGAATTTCACAAGCTTAAAATCTTTGCCACAAGAGTGTGAAATTGGTGAGCATACGCCAGTCAACTGCTGTCATTATTAGCGGGTTGGGGCTGCGACATCTCACAACGACTTTTAGGTAACATTTAGTCGAGTTTCAGAGTGGTCTAATATCAAAACTAAGCCCCATTTGGCTAGACGCGACCGATATTTGATTTTTTATCTCCTATTATTTGAATATTAAGCCTATGTTGCTTATGTAACAAATAACAAAAACCGACATCAACTAACAAAATTTGAATATCATACAGTCATCCACCTCATCATAATTCTGTGTGCACGTCGTGGAGACTACCTGGAAAATTGACACAATAATTAGACTAGTAATAACTTACATTAGCGACTATACGTAGGTACGTAATCTGTTTAGGTTTTTTTGTTACCTGTATCACTTCCTGTTGTGATTGTGTCGTGAATATTGCTCTCGATTTCCTGTAAAGACAAAAATAGTAGATTACTAACGAATGTTTAAACGAGTCTGCCAACGCCGAAGCCGGAAGGCTTTTAATGACTTCATTTTTTAATATCCTGACTGCCCGTGATACGTACAATGTTTCTCATCACATTTCCGAGGATATAAATAGACAGGCAGTATTTTTTATAAATTCGGCAATGGACACTTCCAGTATTTTCACAATTAATGATAAGAAATGTGTTTAGAAACCCGAAACCCAGTTTCTGTTGCAAAGAACACTGAAACGGTTTTAGAATACAAAAATAATGCAGTTACATATAGCGTAAATATTTAATTACGGTTTATAGTAGTTTTGAAGATATGTTTGATTTAAAACTGCCTAGGTTCGAATGACATAGGTACTACGAGTGAATGGCATATTTTAAAACGAGTCTGTGAAATGTACGGACAGATAATGCACACCACAGGAATGTACAACTCGAGAATACGCGTCGCTTGTAGTCGAATTCTCGGGCTGTATATTATCTCCTTGTGTTTTCCTAATATACCGTACATTGAAACCAGATAATGTAGTGATGTATGGAACTATATTTCTTAAGGAATCAATAGTCCTGTACTAGATCAAAAATGTCAAGATACGTGTCTCAAGTGAGTTTGAACTGAAAAGGCCATTAAATAATGGGAAATGTATATAACCTGTTCGTGGTCGGCCGCCTGGTAGAGGCCGCGGCGCACGCGCGCCTGCAGCGCCTTCACCTCGGCGTCGTACGCGCTCCACTCGGGCACGATGCGCATCGCCGCCGACAGCTTCGCCTCCTTCGTCATCGGGTTATTACACTGGACAACACAAACAACACTAATTATACTCTTATCTGGAATACTCGATGAATTATCCTTTTAGAACTAACCACTTCAGCGCGCAAATCTAAAATGCGTCAACTTTTGCTTTCGTCTGAATGACTAATAGGTATCTTTATAAATGAATAAATTACCCAAACAATGGTTTTCCCTTGCGGTGTAGAATTAACGTCGCACCAAACCATGTTCAGTGCGTCAGCAACGTATTTTACACACACATTCGAAGTTGTTTGCTTTCATTTGAATAACTATAAGTGTTTTGATAAATGAATATGTGAAATTACGCCAATATCGGTGTTCATGATCTTGATTCATCTGATTATTAGAGGTATTTAAATGAATTACCAAATCAATTGTTTTCGCCTGCGGTTTAGAATTTTCATCGCACCAAGTCTCACACCAGAGCCACTCTTGCGGTAGAGATTTTATGGCGACTTGATGAATCATATTGTTCGGTAAATCTTGATCTGTAAAAATAAACACTAAACGTAAATCATCAAATTTCGACATTATGCTTTGTAAACAGAAAAGGAAGATATTTGCTGTAGCGAGTCTAATACGACAAAGCTGGATGAGGATTTTCACCACAGCGTTGCCAGGTGGTATGCCCATTGCCCATAAACCCAGAGTTGAGGTTAAAATGGAGTCATTTGTACAGACCTAGATTGGAGAGACTATTGGGATCCTGGCTGAGCGCCTGGTACTGTCCGCGCAGACGGTCGCCGGCGGCGATGCGCCGGAACCGCTTCAGGTCCACCACGTACAGCGCGCTGATGTGGTAGCTCCGCCCCTGCAGGTGGTTGCGCCAGTAACCTTGCTTCCAGAACCTGCGCCGATACCTCTTCTTATATAAAGTCACAAAGTAACAGATATTAATGAGCACTACTTATTTTCATACCTAAATCCTTCCATCTCCTTTCTACTATCACAGAATGGCGTGTATCCGTAAGGCGCGCCGCCCAAGTCTAACTCCACTAGCTCCTTTAGATCTGCGCGAACGATCTGTGGAAATACAACAAATAGTCTAAATTGTCGAAGTGATGTTTCTATGATTAAAGTCACATATAACAAAAATTCAAAATAGCTGGACAGATATATGGAAATAATAATTACCTACGCCTTGTTTTTAGGGTTCCGTACCAAAATGGTAAAAAAGGAACTTTTATGGTTTCACTTTGTCTGTCTGTCTGTCTGTCACATCGCTAAATATCTCAAGAACTACTTGTGCTATCGATTTGAAATTTGGAATATTTATAAAGAAGGCTTACCTACATACATAGAACATGACTTTTGAATTTTTTTTTTATTTACTGTGAAAAATGACAGATAACAGGTGGTTCAAAATGTTAAAGTCTAGTTAATATGTCGAGTGGAGTGTCATATGAAAGGGCTTGAATTGCACATTCTGAAACAATTTTTTATTTCTTTTTACGTTGAATCATTTTTGTTTTATGAGGGATAATGTAAAAAAAATACCGTGCCCCACCTTATTTCCGAAGTTACCAAGGAAAAAATATAAAATTATTACATAACATTGATATCAATGTATATTTTACAGGAAAAATATAACTGTAGCTCTATCTAGTTATTCTTTTTTTTATCGTCAAAAAACATTTCTATCTAAGTTTCTAATTTAATCACCTTTGCATGTATTTTTGTTTTATAAATTCCTACGAGATTATGGTGAAAGTACCTTCTTTCAAATAAAGAAAAAAAAATTCAAATCGGTTTACGTGTTAAAGAATTATCATTGAAAAACTATCATACATACAAGTCAAGTTCAGTCGCTCAAATTTGTAACAAAAGCCGCCGATAGATGGCGCTGTACCCATGGGGTCCAATTTTCACACCATGTTGTTGAGATTTTCCTGATTTAATAGGGTTGGAACCGGTACACATCTGTATACGGAACCCTCGGTGCGCGAGTCCGACTCGCACTTGACCGGTTTCTTTTAATATAAATTATGTACACAAAGAAGCAGTGGATTGTAAATACACACACATTGAATTCGCACTAAAGATCAGAATAAGTGACAGTTAGTAACTATGACAAATTACTTTTTAAAAAGCCGAACCGACTTCTTACAATCTCTGCCTTTTTTGGGTTATTATTATACAAATTTTAGAATGAACCGAAACGTAATATAAAAAAATACTCATTCAATAAGTATATGTAAATTAAGACATGGTTTCTTATTTTTGAATAACACTATATAATGAATAATTTAATATTTATTGAAATTATTTGAGACTTACCGTAGAAAGCGCCTGATAAAAAACCTCTCAGATCGTTCTCTGACATTCTTTCTAATGCTAAAAAGACAAGGTATAAATGGAAGCTCTAGCCAGAAAGTTACCTGATCAGCGTCGACGAAGATGATTTTCTTGACATATAGTGGAAACAGTACGTCAAGGAAGAGGATTTTGTAGCCCCAGATGGTCCGCTGGCGGTCGCGCTGCCGCTGCAGCCAGCGCGGCCACTGGTACTGCACCAGCTCGTATTGGAACCCGTACTCTTGGGCCATGTATGGCAGGATGTCCTGCAATAAGCCGCATGTTTAACACAACATCAGATTCACTTACGAACACATAAGTGCACGACAATTGTAGTCATTAGCTGCACGTAATATGTCTGAATTGAAGACTAAATAACTTTGACTTGTAGTACCCTTCGCCACGATTTAAGTTCCTAAAGCTAGGGACTAGGCTTTAGGAAACCTTATCGCGGGGTAAGGTCCTAATATTTAATCATTTACTAGTCTAAAGCACTAAGTGGAGAATAAAAAGAAAGAGTTAAAATATAAATAGTTTCCAAGTCATTTCACTCTTCGGATACGGATCACTACCGGACCACCACATTAATTTCTGTCTGAAAATATGCACCTATCATAGTATAAAATAATATTTAAATAATGTATAAATGTATAAATAAAATAATATTAAAAATACCCACCCACCCCTTTTATGTTTAAAAATATGAGGTAGGATATTTTGAATTAGTTCAACTAGAATGAACTACTTAGGACATAAAAAGAATAAGAAACATATTTTAAAAGGTGGAAATAAATTTAATATCTATTGCAAAAGTGCAGATCGTATTGTGCTCACCTTCAATGACGGACTCAGATAGTTCTTGAGGAACCAGAACTTGACTGGCGACTTAGTGTGCTTGAGCACAGAGAGCATCATAATGCGCAGGAAGCGCTCGTAAAGATGTCCAGAGGCGACGGAAAACACGTTGATAGTCTCGTCCTGAGCCTCGGGCTCTTCGCCTCCACCGAAAGAACTAGAATAAAAAGTTGCGGTTAAATATTTGTACTTGTGTTCGTTAGTAATTCAATTAGAATTTAGTTGATTATTGATATGGTCAATGTAATTTCTTTAGTAGTATGATGGTGAACTAGAAACGGTAATAAACGAACTTAGTGTATGATTACTAAAACTGTCCCGTAACGACACTCAACAATTGACACCTCAATATTTTAAAATTAAAGTTCTGTGTTCTACACCCTTATTCGTAATCGTTCGACAAACCTGTTTTAGTTAAAATGCCGCTAATATTCGTTTGTCCTTATTTGTCATTTTTCCATCTATGCGCAGGGGTCGCAAATTCGGATGCTTTTATACCTACACTTCGGCCTCAGTACTTACACCGCCTTGTTGTAGAGTAGCATATAGGCGGACTCAATTTAATTTTACTAATAGATTACCCGGGATTTCGTAGAATACCGAAAATTAGGATAACGTTAACACATACGTATTAAACTTATTTATGCTGGTACACACACTAGTGTATTTGACGAACGACTACCTAAAATTTTCAAGAGTATTACATTTTCGTGATGTTTTGTATACAATCCCGGAACTTAAATAATTAAAATAATATTTTTAAGAAACTCCATACGCTTAACTTTTTCAGGAATTTTGCTAGTTGTAGGTAAAAAAAAAATATCCAAATTTTTCATCCCTGTTTATGTGTGTACAAAACAGATTGAACACATTTAAGTTAGCAGAGGTTTGTAAAGTTTTATGAACAATAATGCGGCTAACAATATGACCTACGTCATCCACGCTTCAAAGTTGTAACCTCGGTACGTTTTAACGTTTTACAGATATAATGAGTAGTACCTAGAAGACAGTTTTTGCATGCAATCCGTGACCTATTAGGGCACTCTTCGGCTTTGGGTGAAGAACTTAAACGTTATTCCAGGTCATTTTCTAGATTTATATCTGCGTCTAAACTCCGTCAAACTATAGAATCCGTCGTAAAAAAAATACGGAGTTTAGGTTGACCGTAGACATACAATTTAAGAATGACCGTTCTGTTTTGCAATGGAGGAAAGGTATTGGAAGTAACCTTGCGATGGAGTTCCACAGGCCGGCGTTGTTGTTGTCGTCGTTGTCGACGAGCAGGTCGAGGTTCTGCTTGTCCGGCTTCTTGCTCACGCGCAGCTTGATCACGTGGCTGCGGAACGAGCTCACCAGCACCTGGATGTCCTCGCTGCCCGCCGGCGTGTCCGTATTCTCGTGCCTGCAGCAACACACAATTATACATATAATCGTCAACATGAGCATAAATATGAGTATGTTGCATTGCTAAGCATATGCCTCCTTTCATTGATGAGTGACTGGGCTGTGCTGTAATAAGCCAGAGCTTACTGGGAACCTTTGGGACTTTCTTCTTAGATAACACACGATATACATCCACACTGTAATCTCTATAGGGCACCACTTCCAACTCAAGTGTATACATTTTTAAAGGGTCGGCACGTACATGTGACACCATTGGATTTGCAAGCGTCCACAGCCTACGGTGACCGCTTACCATCAGGCGGGCCGTACGCTTGTTAGCCACCGACGTGGTATAAAAAAGGCAAGAAGCTAAAATGGACAGGTCTTCTTTTCTTCGAGTTTATGGTGGTAGCCTTAGTAGGAGACGCGATTGTTACTGCTGGGCAGAATACACGAGTTACCCAATAATCTGGTAGATGTCATCGGAGCGTCCGGGGCGGAGGCGTAGCGTCCACGCGCCGGGGTTGGCCTTGAGCTGGAAGTAGCCGAGGTTGGCCATCACGATGGTGTCGACGGTGTGCGCGTGCGCGCGCGCGCCCAGCACCAGCTGCAGGCCCCGCGGCGGCGTACCCAGCGACACGTCCCACGCGTGCCCCTCCACCAGCAGGTACTCCAGCTCGAACTCGCTGCATACATAGCAATATACAGTAGGTACGGTCAACCAATTTGATTTCTGGGCCACTTCGTACCTTATCTAGCACATTGATTTTCACTGTGACAAGGTATGAAGTGGCCCAGAAATCAAATTGGTGAACTGTACCTGCCAATAATCACCGTAAAGTAGTCGTAGACTAACTTTTTTAAACAGTTCCTAATTTTCTTATATTATTATAACATTAGTTAATATGAAAAATTTAGAATCCTTTTTTGAAGACTAACAAGAGGAAATAGTTACATAAACTGGTTATTTCAGATAATGCTATCTTTCAGACCTAAAGGTCATACATTATTGGCTGGTAGAGCCGCAATCATATCGAGCTAGCCTCGTAGTAAGCTCGACAAGGCTTTTGTTGTGGGTACTAGACGACAATTTGACACGTTCAACCCCCCCACAATATGTTTCATACAAATTGTCTCAATTTTCTTGGACGTACAAGGAAACTATTTCCATCACGATTGAAAACTGTTATTTTTTTACCCTTTATAATTTGAGATAGGTTTCGTTCGGGTCTACCGTACCCCTCGACGGAATTATTAATATAGATTTGTGTTGTATTGTATTGTTCAATAGTTTTAAAAACAAAATATTCGATATTTATTTACTCAATGCACTCTAGAAGCAGCGATACCCCACTCGATGGGATAGGTCAATTCCTTTTTTCGCGTCTGTCTTTTACTGTATGGGACCCCCCTTAAAAACGTTTGAATATACTTTTTGATAATCTGAGTGGCTTTGGATCACTAAGATGCTTATATTGTAAAAATTTGAAGGCTGTAATTCCTACCGTTTGGCTGTAAAAGCTGTGACAGACGAGGACAGACCAACAGACGGACGCGTTGAGTGACAGCAATAAGGTTCATTATACGGAATCCTAAAATTATGTCATTTTGGAAGCTCTACATGGAACCCAAATTAGTTAAATTTGTAATAATTGCCTTTTAAAGTATATTATTTATACACCCATAAGGCATATAACCGTTATTAATCATATTCCCCTATATTGGCGATTATTAACAAGTCATGACACTATTGTAACCTACGTTCTAGCCGCTCGAAATCCAGAATCGAAACGTACTTGCATAGGCATAAGTAACTTGGTAGCCAGGATTACATATAGTTCAGTGAAATTAGCTGAAAATTTGGCAAAATTAATGGAGAACTTTTATCTATCAGGATATGTAGGTTATAGGACAAAGTTCAATTTTATCTACTCTCCCCCCTCCCCTCCGGGGCGAGCGTCTCCCCCCCCCCCTCCCCCCCCCCCCCCGCCCGTGAAAGTGTCCCGGAGCGCGGTATTTTCCATTTTAAAAGATAGTAGTAGAGTCCAGTAGTTTTGGAGAAAATTGACTGTGATAAACGGACGGATACACACACAGTCGAATTAGTCGAGTCTGTTGTGTCGAAATTTTCTCCAAAACTACTGTACTGATTGAGTTGAAATTTGGCACACATATGTAAATCGGTGTCCCAAATACGGATGTGTTACGTAAATAAATACATATTTAAACATGGGAGGTACTTGTAGGGTGTAAATAATATTAAAAAAAAAAAATTGCGAACTATATCGTGTGACATATCAAATGAAAGGGTACATTATGAGGATATCAAATATATTTTTTTCATAATTTTAAGATAAACATTTTTGAAATTATTTAAGAAAATAGGCGAAAATTGACCATTTCTCCGCCCCCCTCTTATCTCCTAAAGTACTGGCCATAAAAATATATAAAAAATACAGAAAATAGTCCTATACCTACAGATTACAGGAAAACATATAAGAAGAATATGGTATTTTAGTACCACCGTTGAACTAGTATGAATATTTATAGACGCTCGCCCCGGAGGGGGGGGGGCGAAGTAAAAATTGAACTCTGTCCTATAACCTACATATCCTGATAGATAAAAGTTCTCCATTAATTTTGCCAAATTTTCCATACATTTGAATCTAATTTTCTTGAGCTAATACCTGCCACTTGCTTTTGTTTTATTATACGGTCTTATGGACTTCGAAGTCCCGGAAGCGTACGTCTGCGCCAGTACTCGAAAATGGTTGCCATGGTCTATTGGGTTCGATCTGTCACTAATATCGTGCTGACAGATCGATCGAAACGCTAGACAGTGCTCGACGATATCATCGTCCCAATGACAAGAACCTTGGAAAAACCCGAGAAAGACAAAGTTAGCAAGTACACGACACTGGGACACGAGGTAGCCACCATGTTCGACAAGTAGTCTCTTCGGTTTAATAGCAAAGAGTCGACTAACACCTCAAGAGACTCTCGTTAGATAGCTGGTCAGATACTAAAGTCCTGGGTATTGATCGTGCATGTATTAAGGCGAATTCATCCACACGCGTTTTGTAAAATACAGGATATCAAGTAATCTACCTTCGACTCATTATATTTTCGTGTTCCTTATGGAGCATTACGTATTAAGTAGGTATAACACTAAAAAGATGGTAAAAAGAATACAGCTGTACACATTATCTTCGCTGCAAAAGTATCAAGATTGGGTACTCGCGCTGTGCGATAACTTGTTGCACCTAATCAAGGTTCAATTTTAATGAATAGTTGTAGTTATACATCGTGTTGTTTACGAACACATGTGACTGAACCGTGTACAGTGCTTGTTTGTGTGTCGCGGAAAACTTCAAAAAATACCAACATTTGACTTGCGTCCTGTGGATTAAGGCCTCTTAACCCAAAAGTGTCACAGACAGGCATATTAGAGGATTAACATTTGGAATAAGGATAGCAACAAAAATACCAGGGTAATAGTAATAATAATAAATAAGAGTTTTTTCTTAGTACAACTTTCAGTTACCAATTCGGTCTAAAATAGTCCTTACCTGTCACATGTCACTAACTTTTGTTATTACAAATGCATCGGACGGCAACAAGAAATCATAAAACACAGAATATCTTATTAAGTAGAACAAATAAAACTTAACATATATTTGTCGCAGTTATTAATTCGGTAAAATACTTACGGGTCACCAGGCACGATTTTTATAAAGATACAAACGAAAAACTATTTCTGCTGAAATTTCGGTAATTACGGACTTAATGGTCTACCGACAACCGTTAACTAAGACAATTAGATGTCACTTGTTTTGTTTATCAATCACGCTCAAGGCAATAAGGAGAGCAACATTCGTACAGCGTCCTATAAGTTTGTCAGTGTTGAGATAAGAGATTTACCCCCTTATTCATAAACGTCCATCAAACCTATTTTTTTTAAATAGCTGCTACTTAAAGTTCGTTAGTCCTTATCTGTCACATTGACATTAATGTCTGTGAGAAAGTGGCAAAACACATTTTATCTACACCCATACAGTAAATCCTCTTTTATGTGCTCAAAAAGTGTAGGTAAGGACCAACTACAATATCGCGCCGGTCCGGGGCGGAGATGGCCATAACAGCGTCAAAAACGGTATCGTTATGGCCATCTCCGCCCATAACGATACAGGCTCGTGCTCAAAAGACTTCAACGGGCTCACGCTCGACCTCACTACACTTGCAACGCAATGGTTCCTGAACACATGAAAGAGGATTTAATATACGGATGTAGATAAAGTAGTGTATGCAACTGTACATAATTAGGCCTTAAAACACTCGTGTGATCCTATTATGAAAACCACACTCGTGTTTTAAGAACTCTCATTATGTATCAGTTGCATAAACTACTATTACATAGCAGAGGTTGTTAACTTTTATGAATAAGGGGGTAAAGGTATACCTGTGCACTACGGTATCAACGTCCGCCAGCCGTATGTTGTCCAGGTCGTAGACGGACTTGACGCACTCGACGAGCCAGTTGGCGGGCGTGCGCAGCTCCAGCGACAGCAGCGGGGCGTGCGGCAAACGCGCGAAGCGCGCCAGCGCGCCGCCCGCCGCCGCGCCGCTGCTCGTGAACTGCAGCTCCGGCTCCAACACGTAGCGGTAGAAACTGATGACAACGACAGATCATTTAGGTACTACCGTTACAATATGTACTCGGTGCTCGATGAAACACTCCCACGTTCAGCGGTGGACATGATGATGATGATGATGATGAGTTGATGACACAATGCTCCCCTCTGGCGCACTCGTCCCGATTGAAGAGTTATATGTTGAGCTCATCCGACTCATCAGATATCATAACCTCTCGCCAGCAGCTAATAATAGGTTGGCTTTATACACTTTAGTAACGTATGGGCAGAGCCATAAGAACAGCTAGCAAAAACTCAACTGCTATGCGAATCACTAAGCACCGTTCTCACCAGTCACCTCACAGATCACCCGTTTTTATATAGAAAATGTCAAATGTCATTTGTCAGTTTTTGGCAGTTTCCATATAAAACGGGTGAGGGGTGAGGTAACAGATGAGGACGAGTCGGTTTGTGAATAACAGCCCTGGCCTACGGCGTTAACAATAATCTGACCGTTGCAAATTGTTTTAAATATGTATGACCGAGATATGAAACTTCTCGCTAGTAATTAAATTTGAAATTCATCAGGGGAAGAGTCATTCTCTACGACTAATTTAGCAAAGATACTCTGGCACTAAACATGGAAAAATGATTGTATAATATATCGTTATACAAATAAGTACTTAAACAATATTTTATATGTTTACCGCGCACCTTTACATCACAAATATTTGTAAACATTGTCGATGGGTGCATGATTATCTTCAAAAATGTTGAACTCGAAGACTGTTATACAGTTTGGCGGATAAGAAAAAAATATATTTATGTAAACTTTATTTGTTATAAATAAATTTAAAAAGCAAACCATTGAGATAATAAATAGTATAGATGTAACTGGAATAGTTTTGGCGATAGCAGATACAATAAATATTATCTGTAAGTACCTAATAACCTGTTGCCATCTACAATTACAGAAAGTTTATTTAAAACATATATAATTTTGTTGCAATTGTGTTAAATGTGTTGAAAAATGTCGTATGAAAATCGAAAGACTTCATTACACCCTCGGCTCGCGCGACATATACTGCCTCTAGTGTAATTATCACCGTACCTCACTTGTATCATAATGTACTATTACAGAAGCATTACAGCGTGTAGTGGTGAAAACGTCATCCAGCCCGGTGACTAATACGTACGTGAAGTTTGTGGTTACTGAATCAATCATATTTTCAGAGCAGCCACGGCTTTCATATGGGTATAAATAAGCTAACTCACAAGTAGCTCATTAGTATAGCACCAAACTTGCGATAAAGTAGACCGGAGCTACATTAATTTAAGAGGCTGAAATTTAAATATAGCAAAATGAAGTATTACATGCAAATATTGCTTCTACTAGTGCTGGCCTACGCCGCTGTTGCTCGTGTTACACGTAAGTTTCGAATGCTTTTTTTACTTCACAAGATGAAATATGTTATACCTAATTGTTAAAACGTAATAGCTGGGAAACTAAAATGTAGAATTTAGGTTAGGTACTGCACTTATATGCCCATTGCTACTGGTGAACTAAACCTATCGAGATTGACTGTATGAAGTTTAATTAAGTAGGTATCTCTTTATGTAAATAAAGCGTAGGTTATTCTTACTATATTATTCATACTTCCTGAAAGGTTTTTCATAATATATCATTATTAGGTGCAAAGAAGCCTTGTAAGACTGGTGTGATGATCCGGTCGTACAAAAGGTTTGCGTCGGTCGGTGCTGTACATATTTACTTTTTTTTTAATTTAATGAATTTCCAGTTTATACAAATATTTACCATAATAATTATATGGTTTCACAGGGTAAAAAAATACATATAGGCTGTACAAAAAGCAAAAATGTAACTCGATTGATTATTATTTCATAACTTTTTTACAGCAAGGAACAAGTTCGAAGAAGGATTACTGAAAGTAATCGATAAATGCAAAAAAGGTGATGTACAGTCGCTACCGATACCACTACCTTCGCTAAAGTCACTAAATATTCCATCTATGAAAATGTACCGCGACGGGTAAGTGGTCAATATGACAATAATAATGAGTATTTATTTATATATATTTTTTGTGTGTTTATTTTACTTCTATACGATATTGTAAAAACCTAGCATAAAATAGAAATAAAGAGATCAATATAACCTTTAATAAAAGATCAGCTAAAATGGACTTTAAAAAAAATGTACTTAAAATTAGACTTCGTAGTTATGTGTGTTACAGTAAGCACCATACTTATATAGTAAAGATTTTAGCTTATAATATATCTGTTGTTGACTCTATATGTGGAGGAAAATTGAATTAGCCAACGTCGAAGAAAGTACATACCGTTTTCAGTAAAATGTCTTATCTTCAATATTTCAAGGTCAACCAGTTTTTATTTCTAGGTCACTTCGTACTTTGTCACAGTGACATTAATATGAGATTTCTAGAGGCTTTCATACTGATTGTCACTTTGACAAGGTACGAAGTGGGCCGGAAATCAAATTGGTTGACTATACTTCGCCTTCATGTGGCATAGCCGTGGAACAGCCTGCATATTTATATAATTGCAGCTACTCCGTAACAAAACTAATGTTAAGAAAATATGATTTTCGTTTCTATGTCTTAAGTATATTTATATGTGTGTATTTTTTATCAACAGTTATACAATGTATCTTCAAGAAGTAAAAATCATGGGGTTGAAAAATCTGATGGTGCAAAAACTGTCAGCGTCTCCGTCAGATAACACACTGTCGCTGGAATTCGTCATACCCACACTGGCAGTCCGAGCAGGTGATATAAGCTTGATTCAAAGGTAGTCTTAGAGACTTCAGTGGGTCAATGCCTCGCTGCTAATAGTAGCAGCGAGGCATTGGCCCACTGAAATAAAAGCTAACCCCATTTTTACGTTTCAGAGCGGTACCATCTCCAGGGCAAAGCAATGTTATTTGTTAATATTAACGACAAGGGTGTACTCAAGTAAGTGTTAATACTACATAAACGTTGTCAACACTATGTTTTAAGAACAAATTTTTATAAAGAAATCATAAAGATCTTGCTTCTCTCGAAGGACATCAACAATCGAGTACTACAGACTGGTTCACGAAATCCCGGCCGCCTGTCTGAACTACATTTTTGGGCCACACAATCCCTGATAAAGGAGAATAAAGGACTCTCGTTATATACCATTAACAGGATAAAATACTGATTTAAAAAAATAACAAGACGACACAAGGAGGACATTTTAAAATATTTTTGAATATCCTATCAAATAACCATGTGTTGTGTTGTGTTTATACTACAGGTCCAATATCAATAACATAAAAGTCCATGCTGACGTACAGTTCGGAGCTAGAGGAAAAAACACGATCTTGACTGCCCTCAACCTGCACTATTCAGTTGGCAACATTCAGGTAAAATAATGCTAATTCAGTTGGACTAGATGCGCTATACCTAGTATACCTACATATCGAAGAAATAGTTTCAATTTATAAGTGGTATTCAAAAGATATTTCGTCAAAGTATTATATTCTTTCAGGTACATCTAAGTGGCAGCAATAGCTTGGTAACAAGCGGAGTCAAAAGAAAGTTATCGGACCTGATAAACGACAGGGAAGTGAGGGAAGAGATAAAAAAATATATCATTAAAGTAGCGCGTAAATACCTCCGAGGACACACCTCGCAGGAGTTCGTCAAGATCATTTCTGCTATATAATCATATCTCACCAGAGTCATCAGTCTTTGTCATTGTATTAAAGTATTTAGTAATTAGAATAGCAACATTTGCGCCGCTTAAAAAGCATGTATATTACATTTTATATTTTTATAGAACTCACTAGAATACTGTCATTACTCTTAGAAACCTCGTATCTTAGTATTGAAACTATAATGAAATACGAGCTTTATTTTAAGTAGATTTGTGTTACTTAGTGAGTTTTAGTTGTCACCCGACGAAATAGGACTAAATTCGTTTACTGTAAGAAGTGTTAGACCTAATTCTATAAATTTGTAGTCACATGCACTCAATCAAAAAATAACTAGGGTTACTTTAAAAAAAATACATTTCTTTTCAAATAAATGAAAATTTATCACAAAGTTTAGTTTGATTTCACATTTCATTTCATATGTACACGCTTAGTTCTATTTCTATTGAGACCGACCTTACCATTTATAATATCTATATCTAACTTAACATTTACTCCGTCATCCTCGATGACTTTAAGAGCCCTTAATGAGTTAAACAGCGCTCATCTATTTAGGCTATTTTTTGTTTTAATTTACACGTATCTTGACATTTGCTCATTGTTACAATCTAGAACAGAACTATTGCGACCTAATGTAATTTTAAACGTATTTTTTGGATTTTTCATTAAGAAATATTGTTTCAAACATCACTCCAAAACGACTATTTTTAAACTTGAAATGGTTTTTTCCGCTTAAATTTTACTACGCACAATAAAATCAAGAAATGACTATGTCACTATCTAGAACTTTTATAAAGTCATAGTATCCTTTAATCACTTTATTGGTATTATCAATACTTTTGTCATAATTTGAAATTAAAACTATTTAAAACTTATAAGGCCTCTTAAAAAGTTTAGGGTTCCGTACGCAAAGGGTAAAATGGGACCCTATTAGTAAGACTTCGCTTTCCGTCCGTCCGTCTGTCACCAGGCTGTTTCTCATGAACCGTGATAGTTAGACAGTTGAAATTTTCACAGATGATGTATTTCTGTTGCCAATGGATATATTCTGGTGCATGCCGGTATAACAACAACTACTAAAAAACAGAGAACAAGAATCAATTCCCATAAAACAAACGTGATTTTTTGCCTTTTTTTATAGATAATGGTACGGGACCCTTCGTGCGCGAATCCGACTCGCACTTGGTTTTTTTCTGTTTCTGTCTTTACTAAGATCAGGTCATCCTTTAAATAAGTCATAGGGTTTGCTAACTTAGTAACACGTTAGTTCTTAACAAATTATCCCTGACACCTTTCAGAGCTAACTGTCATCTGCATTTTAGTTCTAAGTTCTAAGGCATAGTCAACTGGATTATAATAAAGGGTCTACAGTTTTTGGCAGATTACTAGGGGTGTTACATTTCTTTCCGAAAACGATTTCACATGGGAATTACTTAGTAGCTGTGTTACTGTTACCTATATTACATGCAACACACCTGAACGGTAACCCGTGACCCCATGCAGCAAGATGTCCAGCACACTGGACTCTCATGAAGCTGCTAGATTTTTGTGCATATTCTCCAAGGAACCTATTGATTGATGGTGATAAGTAGATGAATTATATTTACTTATATTTAAAAACTTACAAACTTCGTGCATAATAGCTGACATAAACCATAAACTCTGCACTTCGATTTCTTGTTATCACTCCCGGGACGCCGTACCATAATATAAAATTACTTACTAAAGATCTTGCTACACTAATTGCATCCTTACGTTGCAATGGATACGCCTCAATATACTTGATTAGCTCGCTTTGCAATGTTAGAATGTACTTACCTTCTGTGTCGGTGTCGAGTGGCTCGATCTCGAGATCTTAATATAAGTTCTCAAATGCTGATGATGCTGTACTAACGTAATAACCATCAGTTATCTTACATTTCTTGAATACCTCGTTACATGACACTTATACGAAGTTCCTAAGATCGTTTTCTAAGCGTGGGCAGTAATTTTGACTTAATGTTACTTTCCATAAGTTATACCATACTTATAGTTTCGCTAGTGGGTAATAAATTGTAGTCATACATGATAATTAGTGTTTCGTCTTCGTCATTTACTCGTTAGAATTTTTAGATTCGGTCCTGGCCATTTTTTTCTCATTTTCATCTTATCTAGAAGAGACTTTATGAATAACGCGATTTTATGATGTTACGTTAATTCTACTAAGTGTATGCTACTACATTCGTTTTTCTTTCTATGTAAACTACATGAAAGTCGTATTCCTCTAATTGTAATCCAAACTTTATTAATCTATTTGACGGGTCCCTTATAGTGAATAGATACAAGAGGTCGATGGTCAGTCATTTTTGATAACTTCCTTGTTTGAATTACAGGGTAATTTAACTCCGCTTTATTTAGCAGTCGTTCGCAAGAAGCCGAGTCCGATACTAAAATCTGCATGACGCGGCATATCATGGAGTATATGAAACTTATGCAGAAATGATATCGTATTACCGTCTTGTAACATTTACACATAATCTCGCCGCCTACGCCTGATGTTAGTGTTCGTCTCATATGACTGGGATTCTATGGGAACTTTTTCTTTTTGCAAGATATACAATTATACATAGTTGCGCCCGTATCAATAATAAAAGTTTCTTTTTGATCGCCTACTGTAAAAATAGCAAAGTCTAGTCCGCCACATGTTAAACTTTATACACGAAAAAACTGCAGTCTCTCAGTTTCTTCACTGGCGATCTCGTGAGAGTTCTGTCTCGTGTATGGTACTCTCGTATACACCTGTCCAATTGGCGCTGTATGTTCTACCACGATTATAGTGATGACCGTTACCGGGCCCACGCCAGCCCTAACGCTGGGGTTGCTGGAAATTTATTCTGTAGCTCATGTTCATGACCACAGGGTCTTGTTGAGGGCGTTCCAGTTCTTCATTTGAGCAGCGCTTACGACTTCCTTCAGCTACTTGTATTCTTGGGCAGCTATAATTGTACTGAGATGACGGTTCCTCAAACCCTCTGTAAACTTTTTTATGGCTAAGGACTAGTTTCTCGATATCGATATTGCTTACGTCGCATTTCCCGTCGGCTTGCGCTAGGAGTTGTTCATTAGTCTAAACCAATGAACAACTCCTCTATTTTATCACCATGCTCGATAATAGACATATCCTTGTGTGTTGTTATTTAGCTGCATTAACAAAGAATTTCCGGATTTCTTTAGCAACATATATTTTATTAGTATTAGCTTAGTAGTTTTAATTGTGCGACTTTAGTGAGTCGTGTCTTGAGTACAAAAGAAATCAGCCACTTCTTTTCAGTAACCTCAGTTAACTTCAGTTAGTCTATGCCCGCTATCATTCGTTCAATAGTTTCCTCCTTATCGTCTATTATATGTAGCAATCAAGCTACTAGCTTTCCGTATTTCAAATAGTTTCGCAATTTCAGTCGGTTTTTCGGCAATAAAATTTTTCATACTAGCCCGTAAGTAGATGCTGTTTTTTAAGTAGGCAGGCAGATATGACATTAATTTTGTTATAATTGTAAACTCGAAATTATTATTCTTTTGAACTGGAAATTAATATTTTGACATGAAAAATGTATTACTTATTATAGTCAGACTTTCTTAAATTGTAAATTAATATTTTGACATGTAAAAGTGACCTTGTGGGCCTATTAGCAGAATAAATGGTTGATTTAATTTTTTTGATTTTGATTGAGTTTTATTCGTGTAAATATTTCCCAATAAGATTTATTTTTCTGTACTTTATGTTTTAAAGTGAAGATAATGTTTCGTTTACTAATGTCAATAAAACTGAGTATTTTCAAAGTTATTGACGGTGGTTGTAAAATCTCTATATTATACAATAATATTTTTCACTTTGACATTTGACACTAAACAATAAAGTTCCATAATAATGGATATGAAAACGTCACTCATTTAATACAATCATTGATTGACAGTTCGGGTGCCATCGTATTCCGATTGAGATCCCAGATTTCCCGGAGGAAAATCATTTTGCAATACAACTGTACCGAGAGTAAAATCAATCTCAAACAGAACGCGCCTCCATAATGATTACGTTTAAAAGCCTTCAAGCGCAATATACACAAACTCACACATTGAAACAATGTCTACTAGTAGAGGGGCGTTCATTTGAACATTGGTTAAACTCTACTGACTACTACAGACGGGTTGCCTTGCTGGTTTCACCTGTACGAACTGTTTGTTTTAGCCTACACAGCGGTCACAGTTCTTAAGAATTCAGGTTACATATATACATATAAAAATGGGTCATTAGATTTTTTTGTTTAATGTAAAAAGAATAATTTATGAGAGGACATTGTGACAAGATTTTTACAGAATCAAAGGTTAATAAAAGATTGTGAATAAATAACCAGGCGTTGAACAGTGGAATAATATTTAATTAGTGGAATAATGTTTAATTATTTTATGCTGCAGGTCCAACATCAACAACCTAAAAGCCCAAGCTGACATACATTTCGGAATTAAAGGCGAAGACACGGTCATGACTAACCTCAACGTGGACTATTCAGTTGACGATATCCAGGTAAAAAAATATATTCGTAGCAATAAAATGCGCTATACACAATAAAGAAACCACTTCAATTTATATGTCGTATAGATATATATTTTATCAAATATATTTTTAGGTAGATATACCTAGTGGCAGTAATAGCTTGGTGAACAGCCGAGTGAACGACCAAATATCGGACGTGATAAACGACAGCAAAATGACGGAACGGCTTCGAGATATAATCATAGACGTAGCACGTGAATACCTCCGAGGACACACCCCGGAAGAGTTCGTTGAGATTATTTCCACTATAGAATAATTATATTAGTTATACCTGTTTTGTTAAAAAGCATTTAGGAAAGATGCGCCGGCTACTAAAATAGCAGTTATAGTGATCAGGTAAACTGTATTTTCTCAAACATTCTCTGAACAATAGAAGTTACGTTCGCTACAATACACAGCGAAACCCATCGTTGCGAGGTGTCGTGAGTATATACGTCACTATTGGGATTTATATAGGAAATTGCCGGCAAGTTTTGACATTGCTTGCACTGTGACGTCAGCTACTGCAGTCTTATTATTATTAATGAATCCTTGGAATTAATTTGGATTCTTTATATAATATAATAATGGTAAAAGAGGAACCCTTATGCTTTCACTCTGTCTGTCTGTCTGTCACATCGCTAAATATCTCAGGTACTACTTATGCTATCGATTTGAAATTTGGAATAGTTATAAAGAAGGCTAACCAAAATACATACAACATGACTTTTTTAAATATTTTTTTTATTTGCTGTTAAAAATGACAGACAATAGGGGGTTCAAAATTTGAAAGTCTAGTGAATATGTCGAGTTAGGTGTCATATGAAAGAGGTTGAGCTTGATTCTGAAACATTTTTTTATTTTTTTTTACGTTGTCATTTTTATTTTACGAGCGAAAATTTAAAAAAAAAACAGTTCCACATCATTTTTTTACGTTTGATTCATTTTTGTTTTACGAGCGAAAATGTAAAAAAAATACCGTTGCCTCCCCCTTATCTCCGAAGGCTATCAAGGAAAAAATATGAAATTATTACATAACATTGATATATTGATATTACAGGAAATATAGAAAATTATTACATAACATTGACATCTATTTTACAGGAAAAATTTAACTATAGCTCTATCTAGTTCCTCTTTTTTTTTTTTAGTTAATAACCATTTCTGTACTAAGTTTGTAATTTAATCACTTTCGCATGTATTTTTGTTTTATAAATTCCTACGAGATTATGCTAAAAGTACCTTCTTTCATATAAATAAAAAAAAATTAAATCGGTTTACGTGATAAAGAATTATCCTTGGAATACCACCAATAAATACTAAGTTATTCAGTCGCTCAAATTTGTAACAAAAGTCGGCGCTAGATGGCGCTGTACCCATGGCGTTCAATTTCTACACCATGTTGTTGAGATTTTCCTGATATAATAGGGTCGGAACCGTCACATATGCACCGAGGGTTCCGTATACACATCTGTATACGGAACCCTCGGTGCGCGAGTCCGACTCGCACATGACCGGTATTTTTTTAAATGTCCTCGCATTGTTTGAAAGAAACGCTATATATACCTCGGCAAGAAAAAGCTTTTGTAGTAATGTACTATCGTTGAGATAAGTGTTTTGTACCCAAGGTACCTTGTTGTCCATGGGATGCCTATGTAAACCAGACAATGTACTTACTAAATGCTTTCAACGCAGTACGTATTTGTAAATTATGTAAATTTAGCCAAAACCATGAAAATATATTATATTCATGTAGCCTTAAATTTCGTTTTATTTAGTCACATCTATTCTAGCTAAACAGCAATTATTATTCAAATTGTCATCATCTTATACGTCAATTAAATTGTTCAGTTAAAGATTAAATTAGTTATAGAAACAAATACGCGGCGTCCACAACGAAGAGGCGACATTAAGCCGAAATCAGATTTATTTTTTTATTCATTTTCATCATTTATATGCATCTTTCGCTAATGATCACGTCTCGTCTGAACAAAAAAAGCGGCGAAGTGCGTGTCGGACTTGGCACATTTAGGGTTCCGAGCCAACAGCAAAGTTAAGTTGGTAATTAAGTTTAATAGGAAAAAATGTGATAAAAAATACGTACAGATGTATTGCAAAATGATTTTCTTTCGGGAAAACTCGGATCTCAATCGGAATACGATGGCACCCGAACTGTCAATCAATGATTGTATTAAATGAGTGACGTTTTCATATCCATTATTATGGAACTTTATTGTTTAGTGTCAACTGCCAAAGTGAAAAATGTTATTGTACAATATAGAGATGTTACAACCACCTTCAATAACTTTGAAAATACTCAGTTTTACTGTCATTAGTAAACGAAACATTATCTTCACTTTAAAACATAAAGTACAACAAAATAAATCTTATTGGGAAATATTTACACGAATAAAACTCAATACCTGCTTACTTAAAAACAGCATGGCGGATATCGTTGCTATTCCGATGTTTTACTCCCATGTTAAATATTAGAAATATAATAGTTTTCCTGAGGTACGGTCTGCTTATTTATCTCCCGCGGTCCCACATTTTGGGGGCTCGTCCGGGATGCGCGTAAAAGATTAAAATAAGTAGACGACGAAGATTTTCCGTGACCGCGTGTCGAACGAGGTTATTCATGCACCGGAACATATACGAAGACAAAGAATACGACTATATTTAACGACGATACGAATTAACGAAGAATGCCACCAGACATGCCGTCGAAGAACAAAACAATCTACGAGTACGAACGCCAATCAAGAGATCGAAGAAATAACTACACCCGGTATGCTCCAGTATACCGAAACTCTAATGCCGAAGTTCAGCGGCCAAGACAGGGCCTACACGGTGTCCACATACATGGATTAAGGACGTAGACGATAACGGGGAAATATTTGGTTGGACTGCGACGCAGCGACTTTTGGTAGCGCGACTTTCTTTAACGGGTACCGCTGCGCTATGGTTACGGGCGGAGAAGTTGCATACAAAAAGGGAAGACTTAAAAGAAGCTATCAAAAAAGAATTTCCAGACACTTTAGACAGCAAAACTATCCACGAACTAAAGAGTTCCAAACGCAAAGAGGAAAGCGAGTCGTGTTTAGATTACACGTTTGCTATGAAAGCGTTAGGAAAGCAAGGCAAAATGGCAGACTATGTGGCTATAAAATACGTAGTAGACGGAATAACAAACGCTGAAGTGAACAAAATGATCCTGTATGGTGTCAAAACTTATTCTGATTTAAAAGAGAAGCTAGCAATTTACCAAGAAATGAAGACGAAGTCGAAACAAAACGAGAAACGAGCTAGTAAACCTCAACCCTGCAGTACGGCGTTATGCCTGCGGGAAAAAAATCACTTCGCTTCGGAATGTCCTCATAAATCACAAGGTCGCAAGTGCTTTAATTGCAACCCATTCGGCGATTTGTCAGCCGACTGCAACTTGCGCAAGATGGTGGATTCAAATCAGCAAACGACAGGTACGGGGCAACCATCTCGTCGTGCAAGTTTCAACGGCGGCAGAAATAAGAGCGAACTTCACTCGAAGAAAGTTTTATTCATTTTAGTGGCAGGGGGCGACACTTCATATGCGAAAGAAAGCGTTCAACGGGACATCACTAGTCCGAACGAAATGTGTTACATCACTAGCGCAGCTGCTATTGGCTGCAACGACGAGACGCACAAGATGGCGTACACGCAATGTGATCGTGAAGTAATGGTCACTCAGAGTGTAAACAAACCATTTATAAGTACTGAAAACGGTAACAAACCAGTGAAGGATATACGAATTTCCAACGAAGTAATATCATCTTTGATCGACAGTGGCAGCGAAGTGAACCTTTTGTCTATTGAGTGCTACCGTGAACTGCAATTATCGGCTTACTATAACAGTTCGACGATTACGATGACCGGTTTTGGACTTGCCAAAGTGGAATCCATTGGCAAAATAACGACGTGTATCGAAATTGACCGAAACATTTACGAAAAGATAGTGTTTTATCTAGTGCCTAAAGACTTTATGCCATTTAAAATCATTTTAGGCAATGAGTGTTTGCAAAATGTTGTGACAGTTATGAAAGGTAGTTCGGTGTGGATGAATCCGAATGCTGAATGGTTGCGTGACGTTAAATGCTTTTCTTGTTTTGCCGACTGTTTAGGTCGTGCGCGACGCAGCAGTAAAAAAAGAGGTAACGAGGTCAGTTGAGAACTACGCACCGTGTCAAACGAGGGAAGCGCCGATCGAATTAAAACTGATCCTTAAAGCGGGTGCTAAGGTATAGTGCGTTTGATCTCTAAAATGGGTTTTGCCACCTACGAATGCATGAGGATTCAATAAAGTTGTTTGTCACGATGAAGTCACAATATCCCCGTGGGAGAGCTATGTCGGCTATGCTATTTCGGCACAAATGGGCCGGCTCGACCGGAGAGATACCACGGCTTCACAGAAAACCGGCGTGAAGTATCGCTTGCGTTTCGCCGAGTGAGTGAAGATACCGGAGGCCCAACCCCCCTCCCCCCATGATGGTGCAGTTGACCAATAGGCTACCACAGGAGGGTACCAGCTGCGCTAGCGCTGGACAATTCCTCTCTGGCTTCCATGCTCAGGATACATCGTACCTAAGCGTGGACGCCCAGAATGCCCCTCGTACTCTTGGGCGGCAAACCGCGCTTTATCATAGGACATCTGCCCGAGGCAAAACAGCCGCTGCATCCCCTGCCACGCTGGTCGTGGACTTTTTCAACATCCGGGGTTTACATTCCAACCTTAATGCTGTCCATCACCACCTCGAGACAGCAAAGCCGTAAGTTCTCGCCGCCTCAGCAATCTTGAAGGTAGGGACCTCTCCACTTTGTGGCTCCGTGTAAACAGCGACGACCATCCGCGCGTCTACACTTGCCTGTATAGGTCCCATAGCGGTGGTGCCGAAACTGACCGACTCATTGAGCAGATACAATTGGCTACAGACTCCGTGCAACAGCAGATCCCATCCGCAGAGATTGTAATACTTGGCGATTTTAACGCACATCACACCGAATGGCTAAGATCTAGCAAGACCGATCATGCGGGGAGATCTGTTCACGACTTTGCTCTGGTATAAGGCTTGACACAGTTGGTTACTGCGCCAACGCGAATCCCAGATGTGGAGAGCCAGGAACCCTCCCTGTTGGACCTTCTGCTGACTTCTCATCCGGTTGGCTACCAAGTATCCGTCGATGCCCCACTCGGCTCCTCGGATCATTGCCTAATCCGGAGTGCGGTGCCAGTCACGTGCCCGCCGCGTCGGCGAGTTACGTGTAGCCGCCATGTGTGGCACTATAAGTCAGCAGATTGGGATGGGATGCGATCCTTCTTTGCGTCCTACCCTTGGAGGCAGGTTTGCTTCACGCCGGATGATCCTACCGTCGTTGCTGATTCTGTTGCTGACGTGGTGCTGCAGGGTACCATCACTCCGCACAATCTGGGGCTGATGAGAATGTCGTTGAGAGCGACGTGGCGGGACAAGCGGCCGGCGCCCGAGAAGCAGGAAAGGCCATGGTGGCCAAATCAGTCCACTGGGGCCCCACAAGAAACACAGTCTGTGCAAATCCCAGTTCCCTGCCGGAGACCGGCAGCTATGCGTAAGATCATTGTTGTACAAGTCATCAAAAACACGATTGAGCACATGCAGCATTGCCAGCATTTTGGCAGTATAGGTACCGTAGCAAGTAAGTGAGGTTACCTCTTGAGCGGCATGTCAGAGTTCTTGTCCTGCGGGTTGAGGAACAGCTTGATGCGGCTGTTGATGACGCGCCGCAGCACCAGAAGCAGCGGCGCCACGCGCTGCGCCGCGGTCGACGCCGGATCCAGCACCACTACGATCTAAACATACCGTCACCATCATATCGTAATGTCCAGAATGCAACTTGATCATACAGCCAATAAAAAAAAACTCCTGTGGCCGATAACAATTATTAACCAAGTTTAAACAGAAAACATTGGAGCAAAATATAGCGGCGTCGAAAGTTACACCCGTAGCAGTGCGTTTTGATCTTAGTTAGTTAAACGGTCAGCAATAGGGTGAGAATGCCGGCCGCGTCTATCTATTAAGTATTGTTGCGCCCTGTAGCCCGGTCATAGATTACGGCTACGTTATCCTCTGCCGGTCATAGAAGGCGACTAAAAAGGGATCCTCGGGATCGTAGACGGCGGTAGTTGCGGGCTACGATTATCATAGAAACATAGCGGGACCCACAACTCCAAGGGGACTCTAGGGCGGTACTGGCGCGTTCCGTAGATCCCAGAGCCGCCAGAATTAGATTGAGGAGGACAATCATGGGGTTTTTAGTGGGTGCAAGTCCGACATAACCACCACGCCGCCCCCACGGTGCGGAGGTATCCATAGGTAACGGATTTTCCTCGCGACAAGAAAAATAAGTCTTGTTGTTAATCCAAAATTAACGTTACGGCTATAAATAGCTCCGTACGCTCACACTTAAGCGACGCAGTTTATGACGATGATTTTGATCGGTACGTTATAATTTGCCGGATAATGCAGAGACGATAGAAGTAAGTATAGAATAGAATATTACGTCAATGGCGGCCTCGTCGTCGTAGAGCGGCGGTAGCTCGACGAGCGAATGGTCGGTGCGAAGCCCCGCGGGTAACGCAGTGCGCGCGCGAGGACTGCGCGCCGCCAGCACTGCCACCGCTTTCAGCATCTCGTCCGAGCTCAACTTCGACAGATCGGAGTCTTCCTCGTCTATAATACCACACATCCATTGAGGCTGCATTCCCACTGAGGCGGAGCGGATCCGAGACGTGCTGATTTAATCTCCGCCATCTCAAAATTTTCAAATTCGCTCCACCTCAGTGGAAAGTGGAAAATGAATCATTCCGCTTCACTTTTAAATACATTATGTATATCATAAATTATTATTTTTTTCAAAATGATCGGAAAAGTGAACTTAGCTCCGCTATAATAGACTTCGAAATCCAAAATTGCGGGCGTCGCGAATTTACAGGGTGGTAATGGGATTTGTATGGGAAATTTATGGCGTTAGGAAATTTCAGGCGCGGGCAGCGCACGGATTCTTAGAATTCCATACTAGATGGTCTATAACACACTATGCAGGCAATTTCCTCCTTCCCGGCCTCTGCAGTAATTTACTATTTTAACGACTTAGTAATGGGAAAATGCAAGATTGGAACGAATATCTTCGGATAAAGTTAACAGCCCGAAATCACTAACTCAAACCTCACTATTCCCTAGGTAACCATTTTCACCAAATAACTAATTCTTATTTGACACTGGAGCTAATTATACTGATAATCACTCACCGTCGTCAGTTACTTCATTTGTCACCGTTTTTTTCTTATTAAATATTTCCGCCAACTTATCGGCATACATTTGGCTGCTAAATCTGTAATTTAATAAAGAAAACAAAACACATTATAAAACAAGTATTCTTTTTTTAATCTACATTATATAAGTAAATAAATATAAAATATAATGGGGCCGATGAGCCGCGCGTTGTGAAGGATGCTGATGGAGTGATGCGAGTTTGTACCTCTCCAGAGGCAGGAAGTCGTCACTCGTGAACCGCTCGTCGTCGGCGAGCGGGCCAATTAGCCGCGCGTTGTGAAGGATGCTGATGGAGTGATGCGAGTTTGTACCTCTCCAGAAGCAGGAAGTCGTCACTCGCGAACCGCTCGTCGTCGGCGAGCGGGCCGATGAGCCGCGCGTTGTGAAGGATGCTGATGGAGTGATGCGAGTTTGTACCTCTCCAGAAGCAGGAAGTCGTCACTCGTGAACCGCTCGTCGTCAGCGAGCGGGCCGATGAGCCGCGCGTTGTGAAGGATGCTGATGGAGTGATGCGAGTTTGTACCTCTCCAGAAGCAGGAAGTCGTCACTCGCGAACCGCTCGTCGTCGGCGAGCGGGCCGATGAGCCGCGCGTTGTGAAGGATGCTGATGGAGTGATGCGAGTTTGTACCTCTCCAGAAGCAGGAAGTCGTCACTCGTGAACCGCTCGTCGTCGGCGAGCGGGCCGATGAGCCGCGCGTTGTGAAGGATGCTGATGGAGTGATGCGAGTTTGTACCTCTCCAGAAGCAGGAAGTCGTCACTCGTGAACCGCTCGTCGTCAGCGAGCGGGCCGATGAGCCGCGCGTTGTGAAGGATGCTGATGGAGTGATGCGAGTTTGTACCTCTCCAGAAGCAGGAAGTCGTCACTCGCGAACCGCTCGTCGTCGGCGAGCGGGCCGATGAGCCGCGCGTTGTGAAGGATGCTGATGGAGTGATGCGAGTTTGTACCTCTCCAGAAGCAGGAAGTCGTCACTCGTGAACCGCTCGTCGTCAGCGAGCGGGCCGATGAGCCGCGCGTTGTGAAGGATGCTGATGGAGTGATGCGAGTTTGTACCTCTCCAGAAGCAGGAAGTCGTCACTCGTGAACCGCTCGTCGTCGGCCAGCGGGCCGATGAGCCGCGCGTTGTGAAGGATGCTGATGGAGTGATGCGAGTTTGTACCTCTCCAGAAGCAGGAAGTCGTCACTCGCGAACCGCTCGTCGTCGGCGAGCGGGCCGATGAGCCGCGCGTTGTGAAGGATGCTGATGGAGTGATGCGAGTTTGTACCTCTCCAGAAGCAGGAAGTCGTCACTCGTGAACCGCTCGTCGTCGGCGAGCGGGCCGATGAGCCGCGCGTTGTGAAGGATGCTGATGGAGTGATGCGAGTTTGTACCTCTCCAGAAGCAGGAAGTCGTCACTCGTGAACCGCTCGTCGTCAGCGAGCGGGCCGATGAGCCGCGCGTTGTGAAGGATGCTGATGGAGTGATGCGAGTTTGTACCTCTCCAGAAGCAGGAAGTCGTCACTCGTGAACCGCTCGTCGTCGGCGAGCGGGCCGATGAGCCGCGCGTTGTGAAGGATGCTGATGGAGTGATGCGAGTTTGTACCTCTCCAGAAGCAGGAAGTCGTCACTCGTGAACCGCTCGTCGTCGGCGAGCGGGCCGATGAGCCGCGCGTTGTGAAGGATGCTGATGGAGTGATGCGAGTTTGTACCTCTCCAGAAGCAGGAAGTCGTCACTCGTGAACCGCTCGTCGTCGGCGAGCGGGCCGATGAGCCGCGCGTTGTGAAGGATGCTGATGGAGTGATGCGAGTTTGTACCTCTCCAGAAGCAGGAAGTCGTCACTCGTGAACCGCTCGTCGTCGGCGAGCGGGCCAATTAGCCGCGCGTTGTGCACGACGGCGCGCGCGCCGGCGCGGAGCTTCATGCCGCGCGCGCACAGCACCCGCGCCGCCTTCAGCACCCACTCGTCGCGGTTAAGCGCAGGCACCAACTCCGGCTGAAAACGTTATCACTATAGTGTCCGCAAGCCAAACTGACGACCGAGTTGATAGCGCTATCTCTTGCATGTTTGCACGGCGTTAATTGTAACGCCGCAATGTGTCACATCTTTTATGCCTAAATACCAAACAGCGTGTATTTCAAATGGGTACGCAATGATTAGGGAACGTACCCATACAACGTGACCGGTCACGGCGGGGAGGAGGGGTCTTAGGTCTTCGTCACGTACTCAATACCCTCTGGGGAAATCTCGCGATATTTCGAGTTACATAAAGTATCTGTCAGATAAATGTTAGCTCTGTCCTTTTCTTTCATATAACATTAGAAAGTGACAGCGATAATTTTAGCTGCCGAATAATTTTATCAAGCAATTGAAAAATTGATCCTCGTAATACAAAAAAACAGGTACACTAATGTACGTCTACTGGACGCTTTGAAAAGTACATAGACAGGTAACAGCTTTAAATTGAATAATGGTGGTGAGAATGTCAAATATACATAGATAGCACATGTTACCACTGACCAGTATATCACAATCCTGCCTCTCATGGCAGCCCTCGTCCTCCAAGAGGCGCGTGACGTAGGCGGTGGCCTTGGCGGGGTCGAGGGCCGTCAGCGCCGCGAGCACCACCTTGTTGAGCGACTGGTCCGCCCCGGACCCGTCCACGTTCGGAATGAATGCCACGCGCACTCCACGGGAATCTCTCTGTAATTTAAATGTGTTCAATACTTGATCCATTTCTCGTAAATGTATTTGACAAATAGGGGTGTACTCATAGCTGGGCACCGTTAACCAAATAGTTTACTTCGTTAATCGCTAATCCGTTAAAAAAAAGTTAACTTCGTTCAACGTTAAAGCGTTACATTTCGGGCCACTCAACGGAAGTTAATGTTAATCGTTAACTCCAAGTAAAAACAGCATCTGGGTATGCGGGTATGCGCTATGGAAAGTAGGCAGGGAATGAAAAAACCGGTCAAGTGCAAGTCCGAATCGCGCACCGAGGGTTTTGTACACAGATATGTACCAGTTCCAACCCTATTAATTAAGGATAATCTCAACAACACAGTGTAGAAATTGTACGCCATGGATATAGCGCCATCTATGGGTAAATTTTGTTATAAATTTGAGCGACTGAATAACTTAGTATGTATGAAGGATTTTTCCATGATTATTATTTTTTCTTTATTTGAAAGAAGGTACTTTCAGCATAATCGCGTAGGAATTTATGAAACAAAAATACATGCAAACGTGATTAAATTACAAACTTAGAATATAAATGTTATAGTTATATTTTTCCTGTAAAATATACATTGATATATTGATATCAAAATATGAAATTATTACATAACATTGGTTATGTAATAATTTCATATTTTTTCCTTGGTAAACTTCAGAGTTAAGAGGAACGGTTTTTTTACATTTTCTCTCACAAATATAATTTCCCTTTTTTTCCTCACAATGGCTCAACGTAAAATAAAATTGTTTCAGAATGTGCAACTCCGGCCCTTTCATACGAGTATGACACTCCACTTGGCATATTCATCCACTAGACAGAAAATATTTAAAAAAAAACATTTTATAACATCTATGTTACCCTGCTTTATAACTGTTCCAAATTTCAAATCGATAGCACTAGTCGTTCTTGAAAGATTTAGCGATGTGACAGATAGACAGACAAAGTGAAACCATAAGGGTTCCTTTTTTACCATTTTGGTACAGAACCCTTATAAGAAAAGCAAGATGGCTTTAAGAATTTCTTATAATGTGTTCCTTTTCCTTTGATAAAATAAGTACTTAGTTAATGGATTAACGGAGCTTTGGACAGTTAGCAGAAGTTAATGAGTCCGTTAACAATTTTGCAAATTAACTTAAAAATTAATCCGATTCACAGATGGTTAACTCCGTTAATTAACGATTAACCAATTAACGAGTTAATGCCCAGCTCTGGGTGTGCTTATACCGTGTTAGTCTGTAGTGTAGATGCCGTCTAGTCATACACTTCTATATTTAAATATGTATAACATATCTTCTATGTATGCATAAACAGAACTATACAGAGGTGACACGCAAATAATAATACCAAAACGAAGCGAGATGGTCATATACAAACCTCAATAAGTGAATCAAGTAAGAGATATGTGTCATTTGCTGTCTGTCATAATTCCACCTTTTTTCGTTGGGCACAATTCAGTTTTGTGCCCAATAAAGTGCAAGCGAAGTGTAATGTCAGTAAAATAACCGAATTAGTTCATTTTATTGTGCATAAAATGGTGTTTTGGTTTACAAATATTAAAGATCAAGGGTTTTATGTTACAAGTGTTATAAAATAATGGTAAATTGCGTAATCGGCTGTAAAAGCCGCAGTGAACGGCGGGGTGAAAATATAATCTTTCACACGTAAGTACACTTTATTTAGGCGTAACGTGTGTTTTCATTTGTACAATTATGTTTCATTCAAAATCTTGTAAATAAAAGCTATAAATATTGAAATAACCAGGCTCGCGCAACTAGGAACAAAATTTACAAAATGTCACTTATGTATGGAATTTGGCCAAAATATAATGGCGGATACTGCTATCTCGCTCCCTCAGTTAATCCATCTCAGTCATGGTCACTTCCGTTCAACTTGAGTGATCGCCATATTGTTTCTTTGTTGATCAGTTCGTAGTGTGGTTTGTAGTTTGTTATTTTGGTATTTATAAATGGTAGAAACCTTAATTTAAAGTGAAAAAGCATGTAGTAAGAAGGCGGTGTGTTTTTCAACATGCCACGGACTATTTCAGCCTATAGGGTATGTGTTATTTGTGGTTTTCGTGCCGGTCGAAAAGATGACGAGAAAAGGAAATTAATGGCAAGATTTCCTTTAGATCACGACCGGTAAACAATTAATTGGAGATTATCTATTAATATGTACCACAGCAAGTTACATGTAAGCAAAATAAGAAGCATTATTTGCAATTTAGTTTTATTCGTATACTAGTGTTGGCCGTAACATATCGATAACTAGCTTCTCATATAGAACTCTGGTATTTTTCAGTTGCAGACAGTGGGTGAAAGTGATTGGCAATGAAGATCTAGCCTACGTTCCGATTGAGAAGTTGAACGAATTAAAATTTGTTTGTGGTGACCACTTTAAACCCAAGGATATTAACCGAAAGAAAAGTCGTCTAAAGAGATGGTTAATATATTTAAAGCAACACAACTTTATACTTTTTTATTTTATTTATTTCTAGCCCTACCCACTGCGGAATAAGCGCATGGACGTCGTAGTGTAGTCGTCATAACCTAACCAGTTGAGAATGGATTCAAACCCCAACTGTTAATAAAGGAGCATCCATTATTAATGTGAGGTGTTTTTGGCAAAATTCGATCCCCTCCCGCCAAAAACATCTCACGGAAATAATGGACGCCCTCTAACTGGGATTTTTATAAAAATGGGACCCACGACGTCACTAGTCATCGTTTATCGATATCGCTAACCGTACTACATCAAAGTTACATCCCTATCGCGCTGTTATGTTGGCATTACCTATTTCCTTTTTTTATTTTATTGTGGTACAGGATGTTTGCCAAACTCTACGTCAATGTCATGCAATGACAATGTCACTGTCATCCAAAACCTAGTTCGAAGTCCCGTCTTTTAGAACGTAGTGGTTATATTCTCTTTGGAAATAACAATATTGTTCACATAATCAGTTTAGGTTAGAAAATTTTGGGATACGAGAAAATACGATTTTAAAATATCGGGTGATTTTGAATTCTATAAAAATGTCATACATGTGATTATATAAAATACTGTTATTAATCAAAAGTAGTGCAAATGTCTAGTGTAGTGAAAAAATTGTATAAGTAGCCGAGTTCTTTTTTATCAATAAATGTGTTAAGAAGTACATGGGTAGTATTTAAAAACCACTAACTGAAGTAAGTAACTAGTGAGGTATATAAAATAAATAAATATAAATAAATATTAGACGAGAATTTCAATATGTTTTCATTTATTTCAAACTAGTATTATTCATCACATGTTAAACGTGGTCGGTTACGTAATATATTATCTATGGTATCCCTTAATAACTCATATCATATAAATTACAATTGATTGACAAGCATAATACCACTACCGAGAATAGTTTTTTTTATTTAATATTTAGTAAAAACACTATCTATAATGAATTATAGAAAAATAAACAGAAGCGATGCGGTAATTTTAGCGACATGGCCACCCCACGGGAGCCATCTACTCTGTTGTCCTCCCTCATTGTGGCAAGCGTATAGCTACTGTTTAGAAATATATATACTCTAAGTATGCATATAACGTAACATACCATGAAAGCGATAGCATTCCTCAGCAGTTCCCTCGAAAGTTTTTGGTTGAGGTCGCCAGTGATCCAAACGGTTTGTGTTATCTTCTCTGGCTTCCCAGACTTGCTGAAGTATCTGAGGAGTGGGAGAGCAGTTGCCACAGCATCGCGTCCTGGAACATTGACAGGTCTTCAATGTTATGTCATTCGTGTTCGTCACTTCAAAAAAGTAGAGATATTCGGATTTGTTTGAATATTATTTAACGACTTAAATAATTTAATGAAATCTTGCAAGTATAAATTGACATTTGTTGTCTCTTACAAATAATTCATTTCACTGTTTCGAATAACTGTGGTATGCACTTATGTATAGACCCGATGCTTTATTATTGCATAAATATATATTTTTCCAGGATCCATTGGAAAGGGAAACTTTGCAGAAATCGATCCATGTAATTTTGCACTTTGCAGAAAATGATTTATGATTCATTTATTCAACTGCCCTCGGAAAGATGATGATTCCTAAAACGTGACTCTTCGAACGGTCGTCGCGATGGCTTTTGAGAAATCAACAGGAAGTGTAAACCACTTACAGATAAACTACTTTGAATTTGAACACCAATATATAATTCTGTAGGAAGTGCCTACTAACTCAAACATACCTGTCAATTGTAATAACCTATGGACTTTGTCTTCAGTGAATAATTCGCTAGAAGCAGGCACTCCAGACAGGTCCAAGTACTGAGTGGGTTCGGAGCTGAGGACGCGTTTGTTCAACCTATTCAGAAGACAAATTAGTCAAGTCAGAAATAAAATAAACTAGATCCATACTTATAGCCCGTTTATAAGCTCACCTAGGCATTATATGCGCCTGTTTCATAAGAAAATCAAGTGCGTCATCCATATCTGAGAGTTCGCCTCTGAAAACGGCTCGCTGGAATCGACCAGTGTGTCGCGAGAGCGCGGACACCAGCGCCTCCTCCAGCAGCTCGACGGATGTCGTCACTGGCGTCGGCCCATCGTCCCACAAAGGCACGCCGTTGATCAATACCTGCCAAGTGATAACGTGATCAAGTAAAACAAGTCTTACAAGTATCGTATAGTCAATATATAAATCAATATTTTGTAAATAATTTCAACATTTTTAACTTTACCTGTGAAAACTTGATTTTGTATTACCTGTGGAAATTTATCGGTGCCAATTTTGGACACAAATTCTTCAGCTAACTGACTGCCAAAGTTATATTCGGAGTCTTCGGCAATAATTTCATCGACATTACTCGCAGATGAGCTCACGTACTTTTTCAAGTTCAACTTTACATGTTCAATCGTGATCAATTCGTCTTGAGTTGAGTGGACAAGCTAGAAAAATAGATTAATTACAGTTAAAGCTTGTGAGCCATACCAATTAGGCATATTAGTGAGTTTTTCATGATATAATACTATAGATCGGATATTTAATATCCAATTGCATCTGAATTCACTGTGCTTTTTGGTCTACTCCTTTACACCCGAGAAGTCGCAATTGACCAAAATCAAAATTGACTAATGACACTTATTAATAAATTGACAACTAAATGTGATACGAGCTCACTATCGTTTCAATCCGGATGTAAGTGGCTACTACGATTAACATATGGACCATGTTTCCAAATAAAATTGAATAAATCACTACTCTATACTTGTTTATGTAGATGAATATAAGTTTGTACC
The DNA here is from genome assembly GCA_963556455.1 of Epiblema foenella. Classification (NCBI taxonomy): domain Eukaryota; kingdom Metazoa; phylum Arthropoda; class Insecta; order Lepidoptera; family Tortricidae; genus Epiblema; species Epiblema foenella. The sequence goes on along the minus strand of OY747095.1, from coordinate 15,919,974 downwards.
TGAGTGAGAAAATAAAAGGCTTCCTTGTTGGAGTTCTTCTCCTGCGCTACGTAGTTGAAAGCAGAGCGCACGGCAGCGGCGAGCGCGGCGTCGGCGCCGGGCGCCAGCACCAGCCCCACGCGCACCGGCGTCGCGTGCTTCAGCAGGGTCTCGCCGAGCTTGAGCGGGGGGCCCGACGCCAACGACGTGCCGTCCACTACTATCACCTGCATTATTTTATTTTATTTACGTTCTTCAAGGTTACGTATTGATTATGTAGTTTAATTAAAGACTTATATTTAATTACAAATGTATAGTTTTCAAGTTTTTCACTGTACTTGTACTATAAGACGATATTACTTGCCAAATTCCATAGTTCAAGGTTGATTTGTTATTGAATGTTTTATGCGGCATAAACGGCCGTATATTTTTTTAGGTTAACCTATAAGTTTGATTTTTACAGCTTCAAGGGACTGTAGACTCAGGCCAGGTTGAAATTAATACCATATACCTGAGTATATGGTATTAATTTGAAATTAATACCATATACCTGAGTATATGGTATTAATTTCAACCAGATACCGTCACGCGTTCCCTATTAACTATTGAAAAAGCCCTTCCTTAATATGCACTTCCATAATTCCACAAACTGAGGAAGTCCTAATGGTGAAGTGGCTTTAATTGCCACGCCACGCACTCGCTATGCAAGTTTACTGACAATTTGTTTCACAAATCCTCAATTGTATCATATTCATAACTAAATTTAATATTCAACTCAGAGCGACACAGCAAACATAACTTCGAACCATCTCGACAGACGAGACTTTCGATTAAAAAAACGGCACTCAAATCGGTTCATCTGTTTCAGAGCTACGATGAGACAGACAAGAGTTTCATCGATTTTAGCAATTTCGCCGGTTTTTATTAAACTGAAAATAGGATAGCCTTAATCATTGATCAGTACGTTGTAACATAACCTTACAATATTCAAGATGATTAGGTCTAACTTTAGATTCTGCTGAGAACTTGAAACTGGCGCCCTGTCACCCACCGCATTTTAGTAGATAGATACTTACATAATTGTAAATATTCCTTCTAAGATTCCTGAGCATGCCAGGGTAGGTGGGCCTCAACAGCTCCATGTAGGAGGAGGGCCAGCGGCGGTAGCGCTCGTCGGCCTCCAGGTCGTTGAGCCACGTCACCGCCGTGTCGCGGATGTCCAGCCCGTACTCCTCCCACGTGAACGACTCGCCTACTTCCAGGGACATCACTGTGTTGATCAGCTTCTTGGAAAGACCTTCAAATAAGACAATTAAAGAGTCAGTCCACATTTGAAAAATAGGTTAGTCACATAAAAAAAGAATTATCGTTAAAATTTTATCATTTCATTTCAAGCATGTAAAACAAATTTCCCCTGGTTCAACTCGAGCAGCTGCGCTGGTGGCCTTTGGTTGTAATTATTTATTGCCATACAAACTGAGACTACACGCAAAAGCGTTAGTTTGCATTTTGTTTCGAAACAACTAATACTAGAGCTACGGATTATCATCCAATTCATTCAGACATTGCTCTGAACAATAAGTCCCATGAGCTGACAACCAATTTACTTTTTAAAGAAATATGAATAATGAATGAACAAAAATACCCAATGCATGCAAAGTGTTCATAGGGCCGATGTCCTCTCGCAGAGCGGCCAACAGCGCCAACAAGTCGACGTCCTCGGCGTCGTACTGCGCGCCCGAAACCAGCAGCAGCGGCTCGGCGGCGCGCAGCCCCAGCGACGACGCCCACACGTCTTGATTGAACAACACTTCGTCTCGGAATGAGCGCGGAACGTTTACGTGGATTAACGATTTTGTCTAAAAAGTAATATTTAAGAATTTTAACATTCAAAAACTTCTATGGCCTGCTATATAAATGGCATGGAAAGAATCTAGAAGATAAAAAGACTTACTTTGGTTTCGAAAAACCTCTGAAGCAAAATACATGCAACTGTTAATTAGTAGGAAATTATTTAAATTGCGTTAAAAAAATAATTAACTCCAGTAGGCCCACAGTCTTGAGAGGTTAGACTACACAACACAATTATACTTTTAAGTAGTACCTGCATAGGAAAGTTTTGCGCAATTGATGTAAGGACCCTAAGCGCTTCGTCGCCCCCGGCGTCGGCCGCGTCCGCTACCGCCGCGGCGGCTTGCATGCTGAGCGCTTGCATTTGCCATACTTTCAATGGCGCCAGTTCCTCACTGGACTCTGACAGGTGCCGCCGAAAACGCTCTAATGGCGTACGCAACGCAGGGAACAAATTCCTGCATATACATTTTTTCTTATTTGACTAATTTAATATACTTTATAGAAAAAACGATTATAATCATTTTTTACTAAAATCGATTTAATTTACTGTATATTAACAACATTAAGAGTAACGTCCAAATTCTTTAAAATAGGTAGAGAGATATTCAAGAAGATTACAAATATTTGACGACCGCTTTAGCCTAGTTGGTAGTGACCCTGCCTTCGAAGCTGGAGGTCCCGGGTTCGAATCCCGGTCATGGCATTTATTTGTGTGATGAACACAAATATTTGTTCTTGAGTCATGGATGTTTTCTATGTATTTAAGTATATATTTATCTATATAAGTATGTATATCGTCACTTTGTACCCATAGTACAAGCTTTGCTTAGTTTGGGACTAGGTAGATTTGTGTAAGATTGTCCACAAATATTTATTTATTTATTTATTTATTATACTAGTAAGTGTAGAATACTATTAACTCACTTTAGTCTACCAAAATTAAATCCATCAATTTGATTTTGTGGGTCATTCTCATCCTCTTCTTCGTTAGCTGGAGAAGTTTCATTGCTCTCTGATTCTTTAGGAGTGGAGTCATCCTGACTCTTGTATTCAGTACTCTTCAATTGTAACTCAACCCCATAACCAGAAAGACGTAGTTTGGGTTTACTTCTAGTCTAAATACAAAATATAATTGAAATAAGATTAAAAAAAACTACAAGATAGGGATCAAGAAGGTATTACTCGTAATTTGTTAATATTATAAGTTATACCAACCTTAACATTCCACCTAACAACATAATTAATTAGGCCTTTGTCTGCATAAGCAGCAAGGATGTTATGTTTGCTGGTGAAGTCTTTGGAACCTAGCTCTCCATATAATATTGCAGTAAGAGTTTTGTTGTCACTGCTTGGATAAGAATGGTCCAACAAATATGTCTCCAACATGTGTTTTTCCTGTAAAATTACATATTAATTATTACAAGATTATCTCAGTACCTATATGATGTAGGGGAAATTTCAGCGTTGATTCACACTATTTGATATAATGAAATGAAATGAAAATTAAATTATTTTCATTTTCATTTCATTTCATTATTTACTTAATAATAATATTTCTTTATATTAAATTTTTTATATATTTAATAATAATAGGTTCCTTTCTGTGTCGCAAATGTCTTCAAACACAATGTCTTCAACATGTGCCTGGAGGTATATAACCGTTTACCTGAGGACTTGAGAAATCTCCAGGCGAATTTTTTAAAGTCCAAATCAAAGACCTGGCTTATGACTTCTCAAACAATATAGATTTAAATAATAGTTTTGTGATAAATTTTGACATTCTTATTTAACTATTGTATTCTTTAATATTTAATTCTATTATATAATTCGTAAAATATTTGCACGCCTTTTTTGGCTGAATACAAGGGACAAAAAAAATGTAATAACTTATTAAGCTAGACTGTATTCTTAGCAAATAAATTGATTGATTGATTGATTGTCACCCTAATGACCGTTACCTTAGGCCCCGCCTCGCTGCCGGCAGCACTCTAGGTTAGGTTTTTTTATAATGTCTTATGTTTTGTACATGTATTTTTATATTTTACTTTTTATGGAGCTATTGTAAATATATAATAAATAATAATAATTTAATACTTACAGGTTCAAATTTATCATATGATTTGAGAATATCACGTAACACATCATTATCACAAACATGTCTTGAAGCAATGGAAACAAATGTGGAGCACGCTACACTCTTGGCCCCATTCTGTAACGCTATCTCTTTAAACATACGGACAGTAGGTGAAGTGGTATGCATAGACAATGCCAGTTTAGCCATTCGTAGCTGTGCTGGTGCCAGCAAGGAGCTTGCAACACCAATACATGCATTATATATTTCTTTATCAGTCTCTGTAAAGACACATATAAATATAATAAAAACCTAGTAACAAATTAAGACGCCATGCAAATTTTAAAACATTTTGTATTAAAATCCTGCCTAGTTTTGATAATTCCAATATACTGATTGAATGGATATGGTACTTTCATTAAAGATAGGAATAAAGCCACTTTTTATGTTTATCCTATACTGTAGTAGAAAGTACACAGAAATAACCTGTTAAGTTTGAAATTTGTTAATTTGGATGATGTTTGAAACTCTATTACTTAAAGAAAGAAAAAAAAATACATATTGAACTAATGCTATTAGGCCGCCATAGGCCAGCACAAAATAGTAGTAAAGAGAAAAAGTCACACAAAAAACAGGCTACATAGATGAGCAGTATTAACTATTAAGCACCTGAGATGCGTCTCCCGTCCAATGTCTTTGTTTGTTTTTTTTAGCTCAGAGGCAACAGGTTAAGGATGCTAAGTTGATTCCTTAACCTGTTGCCTCCCCAAATTTGTGGCCAATCGTATGGATGTGCACACACATAAACATGCCTTAACAGGTAGGATGAGTATGAACAATTATGCCTATATGTGTATGATGATGAGGTCAGACCAATAACGATAATTTCAAGAAGATTTTATGTATGTTTGAGCTTATTCCCCTTAGATTGAAAGGTCAGATGGTAGTTGCTTTCGTGAAACTTGTGCCTAAGAGAAATCTTGGGATTAGGAGCCAAAACGGACCTTGGGCTCATTTAGGGTGCAACATTACAAATAAGACAAAACATTTACAAAAGCATAACAAGAAAATATAAATGTATGAAGGCACATCTATTCCTATAAGGACTTCTTTCCAGCTGTCCTCTGAGAAGATGTGAAAATAACAATGTTATTTTGCAAGCAATAATTTTATTTACTCAATCGATCCTTTCTTCTAATTAGAAATCTTTCTACATTTTTTAACAAAAATTTAGGCTATATTTAATAAAAATGTTAAGAGTACACAATTTAATAAAAAATATGTTGTCATTCCATAAACATAATTTTAGGTTTAGGAGAGTTGCTCATAGGCTTCTAAACCTGTCCTATCTTCATTCATACACCAGCTATATACCATTTGATATATGAAAACATGAAAGAGAGTTTACTTTTAAAATCAGTGTCATTCATAGATAATATGACACAGAGGAACTTACAGGGTTACAACGTGGTTATAACTACTACAAGATTGAAGACTACCATGTAGCCTGTGAAATTTAGTTTGACTTTTGACTGAGTTCCAGAAGACCTTGCAGGTTAGGTAAAAAGTTGAGTAGTGTTGGTAAAGGTTATCCAAAGATTGACTTACCCAAGTCTTCAAGACTAGATTTCAATGAATTAATGCCATCCACAAATGACCAGAACAAGTCAGAGCTTTCACTAGACAGATATTCAGCTAGCTCTAAAACAATTGGAGTTGCTTCCCATTTAGCACTTACGAAACTAGTGACTGATTTCGCTTTTTTCTCATCCCATTTAGGATTTAAATGTGCCGAAGTAACAATAACAAGGGCTAAAATTACTACCCATACTCGAAAGCCGGACACTGTCATTGTGTCCAGAGAACCAAAATATTATGCTACTTATCGAATACTAGAAAGCTATTTTACTAAAATAATTTTGTGTACAAATTAAAACACGTAATACATTTTAATTACACGTATTATCTTGGTAAGCATGAAATAACTTGTAACAACTCAGCGACCTCAGCGTTAAAGGCGTTTATGGCGTTTATCACCAACCAATCAGCATCATACATGACATTACAAAAGTGAATTGTTGCGTTCCGATTCAAGACTACGGTGTACGCAATATGTTTCAGAAGTCTTGGAAAATTCTGTAACTTTTTAAATTTACTCCTAGAGTTTAATAGAAATCGTGAAGAAGCACGTAGATTGTCCTTCGAAGAACTTCCTTCCTCATAAAATAAGGTTTATAGTCGACACTAGATAAGCTTCGCAGTAAAAGAAAGCTACACGTACATGTGATTAAATTAAATTGGTGGCGGAAAAAGTGTATGAGTTAAAGGCTAATGTGCAACCGACTTTAGGGTGACAAGAAAATGCACAAAATATTTTGTCTATGCCTTGATGCATAAAATGCTTGCTTAGTCGGGGTCCGTATAATGTACAGACATGATAATACTCAGACATGATAATGTACAGGCCGATAATAGGAATCAAAATGTAAGCGAATTACTGGGCTGTGTATTATTTGACCGAGTATTATCGGCCTGATCCAACTTGGTTCGGGGCGATAATGTACAGCCCAGGAATACGCCTACATACTGAGCAAACTTCGTCCGTCCGTCCGACGGCTCGGATTGATAACGCTCGACCCAGTAATACACAGGCCGATAATAGGAAGCCACTCGGAAGAGATATAACTTTTTTTTTTTTAGAGAACTGTCAAAATGATTAGTGATGTTCTGACAGCATTTTGACGTTTGTCCATGAATATCGTTTTTCTTGTTATTGCAAGTTCTTGCCGCCAGGTTTTGAATTACTTGACATATGATTTGAAGTTGGCAAATAGGCATTTGTGGACTTTGTGGTTGAGGCCGCCAGCAGACTCCATCCTATTATATTATGGTCAAAAACTACCACTGAACATAATCATTTACCTTCAATTTTATACTAAAGTAGTGATTACGGTATTATCATCGTGATTGAGTAGTGTCGTTGATATTCAATCTGAGCTTATATAGCAAAAATGTACTACAATGAATGTTATGTCGATAACTGTGCACGTAAACGACACGACGTTTAAATGCACCAGTTAGATACCGGCTCCGGAGACGGACTCCTCAAGCGGTTGCAGTGCATAAATAGTGATCGGCTTCGTAATATAAGTATCCGCAAACTAGGTACGCAAAATGTTTGTATCAGCGTCTCGACAGTTACCGCACTTTGCTCTTTGAAGAGATTAAAAGCGGCGTGCCAAGAGTCACATTGGAAACCAATTTAATTAAGAAGTTCGTAACTCATAACTAGACTAACTAAACACTTATGTAACCATTTTTGTGCTGAATGAACTGACGGGATTCATTTGATATGTATTTGTATAGTTTTCTATTTCTTTGTGTGGTGCCAGGTCAGAATAGCACTTCTCCCTTTCTTCCTGTGGGTGTCGTAAGAGTTGACTATAGGAACCGGGTTGTAGTGTGTTGTGGCCGATGGACTAGCAACCTATCACTGCAACATCACAATGTTCTCCATCATTAAACCTACAATTACTTGATATATTACCCCTTTTGGGCATATACAGGCATGAGTTTATATATATTTACATAAACCACAATTTGTCAGTTGTTTATCCTATCATAATGTAGGGTCGCTGGGCCAGTTAGGCGGCCTGTGTCAGTTTGCGGCCTTCTGAAGAACGAAGTTTTTTTCAGTTAAAAATATTTACATTTTTACATGCTCTAAGGACATAGTGAATCGTATGCGTTTTAATTAGTAGCTATTGAATGGGAATATATTAAAAAAGCAAGAAAATATCCATTCAGTTCATCAACTCTTCCAAGTGGCCGCAAACGGGCGGATCAAATTAACAGGCTGTAAACCCACCTACCGACCCTATACACACACTAAGCTATAGGGCTTGTAGTTTTGTAATGTTTTTCTATTACTTTACTTGAACATTATAGTTGGGTTCATTTCATTAAACACATATGTTCTGTTTATTCAAGTATGAAATACATAAAATAAATGAAAAGCTTTCAGTTAATTGAAATTGAGTCCCAGTAACCTTCTGTGTCATATAGAATAAGTTCATCTGTATCATATAGAATAAAAAGCTGTAGGCAAGTACTGTTTTATTAATGAACATTTATTTCTTTCAGCTAATGTGAAGTTTTGATCATTGCTTTAGTTGGTGTCACAAGCATGAAGACCACAGCTATTCAAAATCCAGGCCATCAGATCTAACTGGTAATTTTCTATTATTTTTTATTGTTGTCACTAGTTAAGAGACCAAAGTAGTTAGAATGCAACATTAATATTTAACTTGTAATTCTTAGGTATATTAATTTTATTGGTGGAATTTAAATTATCAGATAAGAATAATTCTGGCAGATTATTCAATGAATTAACATACATTAACTTTTATTCAGGTTTATCTGGATCAACCACAATTTGTGTTTTTTTTTCTATCTTTCTTCTTTTTTCAGTTGTACAAGATATCCAACTTCCAGAGCAGCCTACCATGTCAGGTAATTTAAAAAAGTACTATTAGTTATTTATTGGTCCATTTCTTTTATTAATTTCGTTTTGTAATGAATTATTTAAAAACCTATCCTTAAATTGAATTAATCAGCTCAGAAATGATATGAAATGTCTTTTAAGTAAACCCTATTTTTGTAACTATTTATTATATGTAATACCAGGCTCAGCATCAGAACAACCACAAGTTTGTCAGAAAAACAAATCCTACAAGAGCAGCCTGCTGTGTCAGGTGAGTATTTATGGGGTTCCGCACCCAAGGGGTAAAACGAGACCCTATTACTAGGACTACACTGTCCGTCCGTATGTCCGCCCGTCCGTCTGTCTGTCTGCTTATCTGTCTGTCCGTCCGTCACCAGGCTGTATCTCGTGAACCGTGATAGGTAGACAGTTGAAATTTTCACAGATGATGTATTTCCGTTGCCACTATAACAACAAATACTAAAATCAGAATAAAATAAATATTAAAGGGGGGTCACATACAACAAACTTGTTTTTTTTTGCCGTTTTTATAGATAATGATACGGAACCCTTCGTGCGCGAGTCCGACTCGCACTTGTCCGGGTTTTTATATTAAATAATAGCTTATGTTTATTCAGTTTTTAATTCACCCTTTGCTAACTTTGATATTCTGAGTTGAGTAGAATAAAATGAATGTAGAATATTTTATATAAGTAGTAGTAGTAGTAGTGTATCTTTATTTATTAAAGTATATTTTTTAATTAAAAAAAACTAATGGGAACAAAAGGCTATAATAATAATAAACCCGCGGGCCAGTTTGTGGCAAGCTGACGGTGAGTGGAGACACCGCCGACCTCTATTCCAGAGGGGCCGTTTATCCGGTCTTCGCCTCTGTGCCTTAACCGGCCGGCCAGAGTGGAGTCACAAGAGCGGAACCTATGCTCCAGGTTGGAAGCGTAAAATGTCATAACGCCGGCGCGCGGCGGCCTGCTGAACGGATTACCGGGACCTGGGTCCCGCAGACTCACCTCTCGACTACCTTATAGCCGCTCACAGGGATGTTGCCCCCTTGTCGCACTGTGCGTGCGACTGTTTTGTGGGTCCCACTCAGCGAGCAGGCAAGTCCCCGCGTGCCTTTTTTACAATAGGGATTAGAACGTAGTGGTTATATTCTCTTTGATAGAGATGATGACTCATATTGCATTTTATAAACGTAGTATGGCTATATGGATACAAAAGCATCAAATTATCACAATAGTAAATTAGACAAATTGATTAAAATATTTTTTTCCTATATGGGCCAAATGTAAATTGTTTAAATGAAAACGAAATTGTGTGGCAATGATGTATATAAATGCAATATATCACGACAAAAACGGGAAATTTCCCTTCTTTTCATACAACGGCAGTACGAGGCCACGCAGTCATGACTTCACGGATGCGTGTACTTTGCCTCTCATTTTCGTCTTTTGTGTTTCTCTAATTGGGTATATGACACATGCAAAAATGTATACCATAGTGTGGTTACCGGTTCCAACCCTATTAAATCAGGAAAATCTCAACAACATGGTGTGGAAATTGAACGCCTTGGATACAGCGCCATCTATCAGCGACTTTTGTTATAACTTTGTATGAATGGTAGTTTTTCAAGGATATAATTCTTTATCACGTAAACCGATTTCATTTTTTTTCTTTATTTGAAAGAAGGTACTTTCAGCATAAACTCTTAGGAATTTATAAAACAAAAGTACATGCAAAGGTGATTAAATTACCAGCTTAGTACATACATGTTTTTTGACGATAAAAAAAAGAAAAACTAGATAGAGCTACAGTTATATTTTTCCTATAAAATATACATTGATATCAATCTTATATGATAATTTTATATTTTTTTCTTGGTAAACTTCGGAGATAAGGGGGGAACGGTATTTTTTTTTACATTTTCCCTCATAAAACAAAAATGACTCAAAGTAAAAAAATAAATTGTTTCAGAATGTGCAACCCAAGCCCTTTCACATGACACCCCACTCGACATAATAACTAGACTTTCAAATTTTGAACCACCGTCAATCTGTCATTTTCCACACAAAATAAAAAAAAATATTTAAAAAAGTCATGTTCTATGTATTTTATAACTATTCCAAATTTCAAATCTATAGCATAAGTAGTTCTTCAGATTTGACATTAGCGATGTGACAGACAGACAGACAGACAGACAGAGTGAAACCATAAGGATTCCTTTTTTACCATTTTGGTACGGAACCCTAAAATGATATCGGTTCACGTGATAAAAAATTAAATTATTCTTGAAAAACCGCCATACATACTAAGTTATTCAGTCGCCGATAGTTGCGCTGTACCCATAGCATTCAATTTGTACATCATGTTGTTGAGATTTTCCTGAATTAATTGGGTCGGGACTACTACATATTTGTGTATGGAACCCTGCGCACCGAGAGTCGGACTCGCACTTACCGGTTTTTTTTATAGTGTAAATTTAAATTGAAAGTTACCAATAGAATTGTCATGTTTCAATAAAAAAAAAAAATTGTATGGCAACTATGTGCTTAAACGCAATATTTCACAACTAAAAAATGTCAAATTACTATTTTTTTCCATTCAACGGGTTTTTTTTATACAACGCCGGTGGCAAATAAGCGTACGGTCCATCTGATGGTAAGCAGCCACCGACTTGTGAGTTTTGAAGACCATACCCAAAGGTATCATGCCATATAGTTTTAAGAGCCGACGACACTGAACCTAGTTCGATAAGACTCCCAGATAACATATATATAGTAAGACACGTCATTCACGGGGGAACACTAAATAGCCAGGGGAAAACCTCCGGCAAGACCACGCGTATGGTTCGGAACACTGGAATACTCTAAGAGTTTGCGCTCCAGTGAGATTGGTTGAGCGGTTTCAACCAAATCTGAGGTGCGAGTGGAATCGAGCAACTGGGAGTTTTGTCGCTGGTTCACTAAACCTAGCCTAGCTGAGAAGAGTCCAGCAAGAAACTCAGCTAGGCCCGACCTGGGTCGGACTGACTCTACCGGGACGAATAGGGACTATATGTGTCAATGTTGTCGCGATCGCGCGGTGGACGTCCCCGCCGGCGAGAATGCCTAAGTGTACGCGTCGTGTCAGAGTTGGACGCCGTAAACGCAGCGTTCCATCTTTCGATGGACGCTGTGATTACATCGTCCGGGTCCGTAAGTGTGTGCCTAGGACGCCGGACCGTGCGGCCCCTAATCAGTGATCGCCGAGACTAATTGGGATACATGTAAATACTAAGCCGTAAGTCTGGCAATAGGCAGGAAATTACGTAGCCTTCTCAGAGAAGCTACTGCCTAAAACATCTTCCTGCTGACCTCGTTCACTTGAGGTACCCAAGATAAAGTCCTATCCATAATAATGCCTATTTTTTTTACTTGTGAAGAAAAAATTAAGACATTATCGAAATAAGTCGGTGAAACACTATTAAAATCGATTCTTGGGACAAATTTTGAGCTCCCAATGGGAGCTATCGCGTAAGAATTTGCCGCTAGAGGGCGCTAGTGTAGCATGAGGTCTCCGAAATGTCAAATGTCACTCTTTGTGGTTACAATACGCGGGTTAATATCTAATTGGAACAATATGGTGAGTATTTTGCAATACCTGAGCTTGATTATGGCAAATATGAGTTACGGGTCAATGATTGTCAGTGCTTTGAGACAGTTTTGTCTTTCGGAAACTTATTTCCTCCTTTTTTCCTGAACAAAACGGGATTGCGCTACAATGCGGGATGTTCAATATTTTACGGTACGGTTTTAAGGTTTTAAACATGATTTAAATGCAAACTTCGTTCTCATGACCTTAATAACTCGACAGTGGCGCCAACTGGTGAGCACAAAAACGATAGCCCTCATTATGATAGCCTGGGTTTTAGAGGGGTTAACCTTAAGACCAAAACTATGACTCCAATTTCGGATACGCACCAGGTCATTATTTACAGTGCTGATAACAGATGGCAAATCACCCTGCGAATAAATCTGAAGATCGGTGATAGTGAGAATGAGGAGAGAGATAATTTGTGATTGAATTTATAAAAATAGAAAATAACAAGGAAGACAGCACGCCGCCTAATACGATATTTTTTTATATTTTTTCTTTCTCCGTGTAGATGCACGATAACCCTGGTCCTTTTTTCTGTTAGACCGGGCACAATAAAGCAATAGGAGAGCGCGGTTGGAGATTGGGCTGAGGAAAATTCAGGGGAAATCTCCGACACGACCACGAGAGCGGTTTAAACACTGGAATACTCTAAGAGTTTGCGCTCCAGTGAGATTGGTTCAGCGGCTTTAACCAAATTTGAGGGGCTACTCCGAAATTCGAAATCCAGGTTCGTATCGTGCCGTCCCTTTCACTCATATAGTGAATTTACACGAGAATGAAATGGACGGTACGATACGAAGTCGGATTTCGAAGTTCGGAGTACAGGCCCTGAGGTGTGAGTGGAATAGAGCTACTGGGAGTTTTGTCGCTGGTTCACTAAACCTAGCCGAACTGAGAAGAGTCCAGCAAGAAACTCGGCTAGGCCCGACCTGGGTCGGACTGACCCTACCCGATATGCGGCGGTACCGGGACGAATAGAGGCTACAAGTGTCTGTGTTGTCGCGATCTCGAGGCGGACGTCTCTGTGCCTTTACCATCAGTTTACATAACCGTACTCGCTAGCGACTGCGTAAAAATTTGTATAGGCAAAAGGGTAGCGCCTCTGGCGGTTACGCAATAGAACTGAGAATCGGCATACTAAATCGTTTACGCAGTCGCTAGCGAGTACGGTCATGTAAAGGCACTGGTCAACATTTATCGATATCGATAACGTCTACGCGCTAAGTCTTTATTCATATAAATAAATGTAACATGCATGATTTCAGTACTGTAAAGTGGGTTCCCTTGGGTCTCGAATAGCCCCACTTTACGGTAATATAAAAAACGAGTTCATTGATCCTTATTCACTAATCTTTACTAATATATTTTATAATCGTTCGTAAAGAGTAAACTCCAGTCGTGCGTCGTAGCTGACACACACTTTTTTTTATAAAAAAAAAAATTACTATCGCCGCCAGGTTTTCGCATTGCCATTTCGTGTTCCCCCATGAATGACGTGTCTGATTATATGTATATCATTTGGGAGTCTTATCGAACTAGGTTCAGTTTCGTCTGATCTTCTAACTAATACAAATCTCAAAACTATGACCGTACTTTGAAGAGAAAATGTTAAGATACCTTACATGTTAATTTATACAGTTAACTCAACGAATGATTTTTCCTCTTACATGCTGGAAGAATGATAATGAAATACTTTCAGGATGTGGACGAGCTGTCCAACAAGCTGGCGGGCCCGCTCCACGCCTCCAGTGCCGCCGAGGCCCTCCCGCACAAGCCCCATACATCGAGCACCGAGAGGCTTCGCAGCGAGACGCGTTGTATGTGCGCCGTGCAATATGCGGGCTCTCATCACGACGGACCTATTACAAACCACATACGTCAGAGAGCCTACCGCGAACCGAAAACAAAGCATGTGTCACTCGAATGTGCAAGTGCGATAGAGAAGCAGATATGTTATTTTCTATTCGCGGAAGGCCCTTAGGCAGCGAGCTTCGCAGCAAGATGCTTTGTATGACAGTTTGTTTAGTAGTAGTTATTTCACCACGTCAACTGTGTATGGATTTGTCCACAGCATAGGCAGTAGTAGAAATTTTAGAACATTCTATTGCATTTTCGCGAGTAGAGATAATTTCATTACAGGAAAAAATCTTGTATTCTAGAAATTCTTGTTCTTGTATGAAATAAATTACTGATAATCAGAAATTGTCTCATAGTCCGTTAACGGAGATCCGCGGGAAGCGGCCCTTCATCATCTCGCGGCCACGTCCGTGCGCGGCGCGGCGGCGCGACGTGGCCGCGAGAATACCCGGTGAGTACCACGCGAGGCCAGTAAGCCGCCGGAAGCGGCCCGTCATCATTTCGCAGTCACGTTCGTGGGCTCGGGTTGCCATGAGCATATCAGTACCCATAGTCTAAGTCTTGTTTTTTCGAAACAAAACAAACGAACACTTTGCGTTTAGTCTCAATTTGTATGGATAAAAGCAGCGCTTCTGGTGGCCTTAGGTGGTAACTTAGTTCGTTTCGTTCACTAGGTTCATTATTTGTTGAACAAATAATAAACTTTAGTACACAGCGAACTAAATAATAAATATATATAATTGCGTTTTTGTGAAAGTGACGAATTTGTCCTGGATCCTCTTTTTTCATAAATTTATGAAGAAATTACAAGACGTTTTTCTTCCGCACGCGCAACTGCACGACTCGGTGCCGCCAGCTACGTGCGGCCGTCAACGAGGGCCGCCGCCGCCGCCGCCGCGCGTGGGCTCGTGAGCCTGAGGTGCCTTTCGTGCCAAAGCAGTAAGGTAAGCTGTCCGCAACACATTACATTACAGCAGAGATTAGAGATTGAAGCATGTTCATGTGGATATCATCGGGCAATGCCAATTTCTAACTGCTATATAGCTCCTATTGTCTGGCCGCGATCGACCGACTTTCACGGTGGCCCATGATATCCATTGGTGCCAAGGAGGTAGCGAATCAGTTCGTGGACGGTTGGATTGCTCGTTTTGGTATTGTCACAACGCCGGAGGCCGTCTGTCCTATTTAATCTGTAATCTCCCTCCCTTATCTGGAGATCTTCGAGCACATAACAAAATAATATTTTTGTCGCCGGGTGACTAGCGGACTTGGGCACATCCAAGCGTGAACTAACCACCATCTATCTCTCCAAGGAAACAGAATGTAATTCTGTTATTTCATCGCCAGTTGAAAACAGCGCTGTGTCGTAATGACGCTGGCACAGCGCTCTCCCTCTAGTGCTCTTAAGCAACCGTTCTGTACTTCTAGTATAAGTTTTTTCGAAACATAAACACAAAGGACGCGTTTACTCTCAATTTGTATGGCGACGCGAACAGCGCCTCTGGTGGCCTTTGCTGATAACTGTTTGTTGCCATACAAATTGAAACTTGCATACTACGGATATTTCAACTCTATTTATATTAATCTGGCGCCTGTCTGCTCATCGTGAAAGGGTATTTAAATTGCAAAAGCGAGGAATAGGAATACTTGCCAAGAAACCTCTTGACCATCCAGTTAAGGAACTTTTCAGGAAATATAAAATACTGACGCTCCCACAGTTCATATATTGTCTGCATGCCAATAAGTTAGACGTAATCTGTCTAAATACCAAATTAACAAATTGTAACGCGGAGGTGAAAGCCGCAGGCAACCCTTGCTACTCGCTCCCGTAAAACGACTTGCCAAGCTCCGAAAGTTGCCGAGTGTCGTAGGACTAAAATATATAATAAGATCCCATTGGAAATAAAGTCGGTCGACAGTGACATAGCTTTCAAAAAAAAATCTGAAAATTTTCCTCGAACAGCAAGCATGCTACAGGGTTGACGAGTTTCTCTAGGTTCCTAATTGAAAAAGTGTTTTTTTCGCTGCCACTTCCATCGTATAATCATTGTACTTAACTTACTATTTTTAATTGTGTCTTTGATTTTAAATTTTTCTGTTAGTTAATTTATTTTTATTTATTTCTCATCGACATCTTTGTAAATTGTAATTGTGTAATTTTAGTGACCTGTAAAAACCATTTTACCAATAAACTATCTGAATGTAAAGACTAAACGCAAACGCTTTCGTTAGTGTTTACGTTTCGAAAAAACTTATACTAAAGGTATTGCTCGAAAGCAGCACTCGTCTATGGCGAACCGCTGCGTTTACCTGAAGAATTCTTCGTACCTCTAATTCTTCCTACGAGACCGACGACGTACACTGTTATGGGTTAAAATGGCAGAGTTACATCCTACTCCAACTTCCCGCCACGTATAGCCCATGTTATTTGTATTTAGACTTGGCGACAACATCACGTTTTTCTGCGTGACGATACGGTCTGACGATCGTTACAAACACCCTACACAGCCGCTACAGAGTAGTGTCTCGCAATACCAAATCGATGGCCATCGGCACCGCTGAAAGGCAGACTACTGTCAGTCTGGACCGTGTGAAACCTGCTTATATTTTCAATTCAATTCAAACATTTATCCTTTACACATACATAATACAAACAGTACAGAAGGAACAGTGGCTCAGGACCGGTGTTATCTTCTTCGACGTGGCGAAAGCCTTCGACAAGGTCTGGCATAAACTTACATTATATCAGCTCGATATGCCTGGCAGACTCGTACTCACCATACGAAATTTTCTCAGAGATCGAAGCTTTCGATACAGACTAGAGGGAACGCATTAGGACCTACATCCCATCCGGGCCGGAGTTCCGCAAGGCTCCGTGCTCTCTCCCACTCTATTCTTTATTCACGAACGACATTTTCAGGGTAAGCACGGAAAGGCGGGTGGCTCCGATCCAGAGGGGCTACTCCGAACTTCGTATCGTGCCGTCCCTCTCGCTCATATAGTGAATAACACAAGAGTGAAAGAGACGGCACGATACGAAATTCGGAGTACAGGCTCTAATATTTGACCGGCCCATCCCCGGGGCCAAGGAAGTCAAATATCTTGGAGTAACCCTCAACAGAACGCTGACTTTCCGTAGCCACATCAGTAGGGTACGCAACCGTGCTTTGTTCGTGCTAGGAAGGCTTGGGTCGATAATAATTAACAAGTTTAGTAAAATATCACTTAGAAATAAGCTGACACTGTACGAAACTTGTGTTCGTCCAATCATGTCTTATCCAAGTGTAGCTTTTGCTCACGTGCCTATGACATCGCTCAAGCCGCTTTAGGTCATTCAAAGTCGTTTTCTCCGTAGGGCAACTGGTGCCCCGGGGTACCAGTAGAACCTTAGTCTGTACCACGACATAGGGATTAGCACCATGTGGGTGGATCAACTATTCTTTGTTGCTCGTTACCGTGGTTACGTCTCCTGAGTCACTCTTTAAAATTGTGATTTTATAGGGTTTAGATCTAGGTACCAAACATAAGTTTTAGCAATCATTATAAATCCATTTGGACATGGGTCATCTCTTGAGCGTGCTTGAAGCTCATAATATAAATATCTTTCTAAGAAACTCGGTTACTGTTGTCTCCTCGCTGATGGGACAGAATAACAACAAGAAAAAGTTGATTGACCCATGTAAGGTTTCTTTATGCAGACTACCAGACGGTATTTTGACAACGCTCCCCTTTGTAAGGAATCCGTTTCCATCCCTCCTCCCTCTGTCGTAACTCTGCGACCACGGACCCGGACGACGTAATCACAGCATCCATTGAAAGATGAAACGCTGCGCTTACGACGTCCAACTGATACAGGTTACGCACCCTGTATCCCCGGCCCGGCATCAGCTGGCGGGAACAACTAAGTGTACGCATAAGTGTGCGGGGAAGTCCAACGTGCTATTGCAACAACACAGACACATATAGTCGCTATTCGTCTCGGTACCGCCGCATACCAGGTAGTTAGTCCGACCCAGGTCGGGCCTAGCTAAATTCCTTGCTGGACTCTTCTCAGCTAGGCCAGGTTTAGTGAACCAGCGACAAACCTCGCAGTAGCTCAATTCCACTCACACCTCAGATTCGGTTGAAACCACTCTACCAATCTCACTGGAGCGCAAACTCTTAGAGTATTCCAGTGTTCAAAACCACCCACGTGGTCGAGTCGGAGGTTTATCCTCTGGATTTTCCCCAGGCTACGCTCCAACCGCGCGCACTCCTATCGCTCTTTTCGCTGGTGTTTTGTAGGGTTCATTAAGTGAAAACATGATAAGACAACAAACACACATGACAAATGTACATATTATAAACATAAAACAAAGCAAAATGAAATGAAAAAAATGTATATGTATTTTTCTAAACTACGACATTTATTTTTCGATAAGTTGCATGCCATTAAATTATTACGTGTCTAACCTTTATGCGTATTTCTACAGATACCTTACCATTTCCAGGAATCCTGCCGCACCGGTCCTACCAGCGCTACCAGCAACACCTAAGGAACACCTAACTGAAAGGATATTTATTTGCTTTTATATTTTCCCATTCAATGGCTGCTAGCATACGACTCACTATTTCTTTAAGGCATGTAAAAATGTAAATATCCTTAATTGAAAAAACTTCGTTCTTCAGAAGGCCGCAAACTGACGCAGGCCGCGTAACTTAGCCTGTACTCCGAACTTCGTATCATGCTGTCCCTTTCACTCTCTTGTTATACACTATATGAGTGAAAGGGACAGCACGATACGAAGTTCGGAGTAGGTCCTCAGGTCTAGTTCTGTCTTGAGAACTTGGAAGTGCCATACTATAACTACACACTGCACCAGTAGGTGTACTCACTCGAAAATAGTTATGGCACCATGAAGTAAGGATAAGACTGAGGGCCTACCGCGAACCGAAAACGAACGAAGTTCGAATATCTCCTCTGTCGCACTTGCATATTCGTGCGACAAAGAGGGAGATATTGAAATTTCGTTCGTTTTCGGTTCGCGGTAGGCTCTCTGAAGCCGTCAATACACACACATATACAAAGATGTGCGAAAGAGATGCAAGCATAAACACCAACATCAGTAAAAGCCCTTCTACGGATCTGTAATTCCGCATATGACCGGGGACGTGATGGACGGGCAACTACGGAACCCTACACTGTGCGTGGCCCGACGCGCACTTGGCCGGTTTTTTATACTGTTGTTTAATATAACGACACGTGTGTGATAACGGCAGCCGATAATTTCGTGAGCTTAGAAACTAGACTGACCCTAACAATGCAAAGGATATCTGATTGGTTTACTGCTAACGTGATGCTTTTGAATGTCGAAAAGACAAACATAATGTACTTCCAGTTAAAAAAAAAACTAAATACTCAGGTTAAGATTGTTTTGAATGATATTCCGGTACCACATGTACACGAAGTTAAGTACCTAGGTTTTTTAATCGATTCAGGACTAACGTGGGCACCTCATATAGATGCGACGTGTAAACGTCTCGCCTCTGCGTGTTTCGCATTGTCTAGGTTAACCCACAGTCTCTCTGAGGAAAATCTAAGGAAGGCCTACCATGGATACATCCATTCTATATTAATCTACGGTGTTGACCTATGGGGTACTGCTGCGGACCGTGAAAGACTATTCAAATTGCAATAGCGTGCCCTCCGCATTTTAACTAGAATACCTCTCGACTATCCGGCTAAGGAACTGTTTAAAAATTGTAAAATACTGACGTTACCCAGTGTGTACATGCTAGAAGCATGCAAATATGTAAGACAAAATCTACATCAGATCCCAACTCATAGCCAACTCCGGGGTAGCGAGACGCGCAGGCGCAACCAGCTGATTGTGCCCGCGTGCCGCCCGCCGGCTAAAACTAGGAAGTCTATGCATGTTATGGGAATAAGACTGTACAACATACTGGACGATGAAATAAAGCAAGCTTCTAGTGATGCAATATTTGTCCACAAACTAAAGGCCATGCTACTAGAAATGGCTTGCTACACTATCGACGAGTTTTTCGATGTCCGCAGGTCATTGGCCTACTAATATACTGGCATTATATTAAAATGGTATTAATTATGTAAATAATCTATAATTGTGTTTTTACTTAAAATTATGTAGTTAATGTAATTTACATGCAATGTAAAAAATATATTTTCTTTTTTGTAATGACTCTTAAATGAATGACTGTAAATGACTTGTAAATATGAAGATTTACCAATAAATATCAATCAATCAGTAATTTATATCCGATTTTTTTAAGCAAGACTATTATCCCCAATGTACAAAATTTGAGAACCATCGATAGCAGTGACGCCGAAGGTCGTATCACCCACACTACTAACCGATGTACCCGTTTGCCATACCTGGCGAAGTATATTATTGTATCATGCAGCACGACTAATTCCGTGCACGGCGTGAACAAGTTGACAACTCGAGATGTTTTTTGGTCGAACTTTGAACTTAGAATACATTGCATAAGGTTCAAATATCTTCAATTTTTCACCTCGACTTGTCAACTTATTGAAATGAAATGAAATCATTTATTCTTCAATTTAGGCATGTTACATGCACTTATGAATGTCAAAAAACTACCACCGGTTCATAAAATAAACCTCTGCCTCGAGAAGAACCGGCGTAAGAAACTCGGCGAGGTGTCATTTTTTCAAAACAATATACTATGTATATAAAATAACAGTAAAAATAGTACAAAATTCAAATGCTACCTACAGTCTCAACATACATACATATTTTTTAATACTAAGGACAAAATATTTCTGTGTTAGATTACTTGTGCGGGACGCTATCACTGCCAAACATCCCTATCCATGATGTAATCGTTTATCTTATAATATGCTTTTGAAATAAGTGTCTGTTTCACAACAGATTTAAATTTAGAATCCGTAAGTTCAGTAATGTGTCTTGGAATTTTATTGTGTATTGTATTCACGCCATGTACGGAATTATGAGATGTCGGAATTGTGCTACATCCCTATCAGCCTCCTAATACATCTCAATTTAGTCAGCCATCATAAGTCCGTCCCCGTCCCCCTTGGTGATTCGCTAATCCTCCTTTTATCTAATCCTCTTTCTACGCATGCCACGCTCTATTGAGATCAATCTGTAATTACTGACAGATTATTTGGCCAATAAACCTGATACCGTGCTGACAGATCTATCAAGCGCCACAGAGGGCCTCCTCAGACTCAGGCAGTGCCAATGCGTCGACCTCACCATCGTCCATGAACCTCGTGAAGGTCGAGGAGGACAACGCCAGCAGATACCTGGCAGGCGACCCTACATACCTGGTACCTATAGATACTTCGTAACCGCCATGTGGGAAATTGATTCGATGATCATTGTTCCGATAGCGCCTCTGCGAATGGTCTAATAATAGCGGTATACTGTACCCTTTGGTCTCAAGTCTCAACCAACACCTCTCGCTAAGTGTCTGGGTCAGGGGTCAGATAGGTTGTTCAAGACGTAGATATTCATGATTAAAAAAAAATGTTACCATCCTTTCTATGTTAACTAAGTATGTCGGCTTAGCTATTGAATGGGAATATATTAAAAAACAAATATCCTCTCAGTTCATCAACTCATCACCAAACCAAGCCAAGCTCATCGCCAAGTGGCCGCAAACTGGCGCATCAAATTAACAAGCCGTAAACCCACCTACCGACCCTATACGTACAGCAAAACGTGTTTTTTTTTATAAAACGCCAGCGGCAAACAAGCTTACGGTCCACCTGATGGTAAGCGACCACCGCAGCTTATAGACGCCCGCAACTCCAAAGGAGTCACCTACACGTTGCCGACCCTTTATGGGGATGCACTGTGTTGACAACAGAAGGGACAAATTTAGGTCCCTCGCTCTCAACACAGTGCATCCTCGGGAGCTCTGGCAACCTTGCTCACCTCCAGCGCTACGTACTTGTATAGTAGAATAATGTTATTATGGCTGTGGTGTGTGTGTGTGTATGCGTGGGTGTGTGCGTGTGTGTGTAATGTTAATATGCAAGTTTTTACATTTGTCCTAACTTTGATCGGCGATACGATACGGTAAGATGATACAAATGTGGACTTTACATAATAACACCGAAAAGTTTATAATTTAGTTTTAGATTACTTTTGGTCATATATTGCTATGTCTTTTTCCCACTTAACTCTTGTAAACTATATAAAATTATGTAAATAAAACACTCCAATGTATATTTTTAATACGTATAAGAACAGTGAAAATAAACATATCTGTCTGGCCTTTATTTATTCATGTAACTCATTTAAAAGTAGGAATACTTATAACAATATTCGATATTTGATTAACAAGGAAAATATAATTATTTTTTTCTACTCGGCTTCAATGTTTGAATTACGATATAGTAGACAAATCTAAAATCACATACATTTCTCTATTAGTTCCGTTCAAGTGAACTCTTATGAAATAGACCAATCACGTGTCGCCTTTTACTGCACTCTTATGAAATTGGCCAATCACGTGTCACCATTATAGTACTCTTATGTAATTGACAAATCACGTGACGCCGCGGACATAGAACAAAAGACCACCGAGCGCGCGACCCATGTGCCTAATGTTCATTGCCGCAGGATTAGTTTGTTTGATAGTTTCGGTTTGTTTAATTAATTTCCGTTGACTCGTAGAAAAAGTAGTGTATGCAATAGTTATATAATTAGCTTTTTAAGTCTCGAACCTTAATTAGACCATTCGGCAAGCCTCGTGGCCTAAACGCGGTTCTCGACTAAAAAAGCATACATTATATACCGATTGCATAAACTACTATTATAGTAGTTTCTCTACTCGTCGACTTCAATGTTTGAATTAAGATATCGTGGACGAAACTAAAATCACATACTTCTCTATGGCGTCAATTGAACTCTTATGAAACAGACCAATCACCTTGTCGCCGTTACTGTACTCTTATGAAATTGACCAATCACGTGACGCCGCAGCATAGAACAAAAGACATCAACGAACGCCCGACCCATGTGCCTAATCTCCATTTCCGCAGGACTAGTTTGTTTAATTAATTTCCGTTGACTCGTAGAAATAATAGTGTATGCAATAGTTATACAATTAGCTTTTGAAGTCTCGAACCTAACTTGGACAATCCTTAATTAGACAATCACAATCGTTATATAATGTATGCTTTTGTAATCGGGAACCACGTTTAGACATGTGATTGGTCTATTTAGACATCGGTTACACGCTCATTCTGGCGTCAGTTCAGTCCATCAGTCTGGTCAGACTGACGACAAAATGATCGTATCACCCGCGGACTGACGGACTGATGGCCCAGACTGATGAAAATTAAATATTTTAAATAATATTCGTCAGTCCGTAGTGAATGATAGAATACTGACAGGAGACTGATCTGGACTGATCGAGTTCAGTTGAAGGGAGCTCCATAGAGAAAAGTATGTGATTTTAGTTTCGTCTACGATATCTTAATTCAAATATTGAAGTCGACGAGTAGAAAAAAATATTAACGGTTCTGTATAAAAAACATCGCCAACGCGCCCGAAACAAAAGATTGCGCCGGACTGCTGCAGTGCAGCGCGTGTTTTTAGTCATTACTGAATCCTTAGAATTTATTTTGTAGTTCTTTTATAATTTTAAATTTTCAATGCATTTTAGTGTTCCGTGCCCGCAGGGTCCAAACGCAACCCGTCCGCAAACTGTCACTCACGCAAGTCACGCGTCCGTCTGTCGGTCTGTCACACAGGTTTTACAACCAAAACAAAATTGGTGATAATGTTTATTAGGTATTATAGTTTAAGAGCCCACGACACTAAACCTAGTTTGATAAGACTCCCAGATGATATATATATTATAAGATACGTCATTCCTGAGGGAACACGAAACGACTATGCTGCCATGCATAAAACCTGGTGGCCATAAAAAAAAATTCAAAAAAAAATAAAATTTCCGGTTTCTAGTACGATAAGTCTCCCAGAGGGGCTACCGCGAACCACAAACGAAGTTTTCCCTCTCTGTCTCACTTATGTGCAAACTTGCAAGTGCGACAGAGAGGGAAAGTTTCGAATGCCGTTATTAAGCGTTAAATAATAGTTTAAGAGCCGACGACACTGAACCTAGTTCGATAAGACTCCCAGATGAGATATATATATTATAAGATGCGTCATTCCTGGGGGAACACGAAACGGCTATGCTGCCATGCAAAAAACCTGGTGGGCATAGTAAAAAAAAATTTCCGGTTTCTAGTACGATAAGTCTCCCAGGTTTCGTTTGTTCCTCGATACAGAGGAGGGGTAGGACTATACGATAATGCAGTGCTGCAAGCCCCCCTGACTGGCCTTGTCAGTGGCAGCAGCATGATAAATGACGCCAATATTGAGGTATCTAGTATGATCGGTCTCCTGAAAAAACCAAGGCTCATCTGAAAGATCATCAATTTCTGTGTAAGAAAAACCACTGCTGCCTTTTCCTAATACTGGAGAAGGTGGTGCTGCTGTGATTGATGATCGCCTTCAGCGCAGCTGGATTCGGTTTTTCAATTCAGTTTTGTTAGCAATCAGCCGGTTCCTTTCGATTTGTACTGATTTAATACGCGTGCCACGTACACTTAAGAATAATTTTGCTTGTCGTTAATTGCATACACAAATTATTTTGAAAAGTTATTCTCTATTATACCGAAATAAGAGCTACATAGAGAATCCACAAAACACTTTTTATACTCTAGCTGAATAATTGATAAAGTGTACATCAACCTTGTGTGATTTGAAGACGAGATAAAAGCGGTAACTCAAAATGAAGCTTTTTAAATAAAAATCAAGTACATCTATTCAGTTTCCATCTGTGTTAGTTAGCTGTAAAATATAACTGTATTTCCATTATATCGAAATAGAATATAGAGAATCCAGAAAATACTTTTTATTACTATGGCCACCAGGTTTTTTGCATGGCAGCATAGCCGTTTCGTTTTCCCCCAGGAATGACGCATCTTATAATATACATATCAACTGGGAGTCTTAACGAATTAGGTTCAGTGTACTGAGCTCCTTCAATCGTTGCAGCACCACCTTCTCCAGTATTAGGAAAAGGCAGCAGTGGTTTTTCTTACACAGAAATTGATGATCTTTCAGATGAGCCTTGGCTTTTTCAGGAGACCGATCATACTAGATACCTCAATATTGGCGTCACTTATCATGCTGCTGCCACTGACAAGGCCAGTCAGGGGGGCTTGCAGCACTGCATTATCGTATAGTCCTACCCCTCCCCTGTATCGAGGAACAAACGAAACCTGGGAGACTTACCGTACTAGAAACCGGAAATTTTATTTTTTTTGAACATTTTTTTTTACTATGGCCACCAGGTTTTTTGCATGGCAGCATAGCCGTTTCGTGTTCCCCCAGGAATGACGCATCTTATAATATATATCTCATCTGGGAGTCTTATCGAACTAGGTTCAGTGTCGTCGGCTCTTCTACTAAAGCTCTATAATCGAAATCACTATCTTCAATCGCTGCAGCAACCACCTTCTCCACTATTAGGAAAAGGCAGCAGTGGCTTTCTTACACAGAAATTGATGATCTTTCAAATGAGCCTTGGTTTTTTTAGGAGACCGATCATACTAGACACCTCAGTATTGGCGTCACTTATCATGCTGCTGCCACTGACAAGGCCAGTCAGGGGGGCTTGCAGCACTGCATTATCGTATAGTCCTACCCCTCCCCTGTATCGAGGAACAAACGAAACCTGGGAGACTTATCGTACTAGAAACCGGAAATTTTATTTTTTTTGAACATTTTTTTTTACTGTGGCCACCAGGTTTTTGGCATGGCAGCATAGCCGTTTCGTGTTCCCCCAGGAATGACGCATCTTATAATATACATATCATCTGGTAGTCTTATCGAATTAGGTTCAGTGTACTGAGCTTTTCAGCTATATATCCTTACTCTTTGACTGAGCTCCTTCAATCGGTGCAGCACCACCTTCTCCACTATTAGGAAAAGGCAGCAGTGGTTTTTCTTACACAGAAATTGATGATCTTCCAGGTGAGCCTTGGTTTTTTAGGAGGCCGATCATACTAGATACCTCAATATTGAAATGAAATGAAAGTTTATTCACAAGAACATATGGTACAGCAGGATGATATAGGTATACATTGTTGACCCTTAATATATTCGGCCTCGAGGCATGTGAAAATATTTTTTCATGATATGACTAACAAGTCATGCATGTCAAAGTAAATTAAGTAAACTGCGTGTATGTCACATTAATTATAAGTGCATGTCAAAATACTTATACACGCCAAGATATTAACAAATTAATAAATAGGTAAATAGGTATCACAATTGCATAAGAAAACATGCGTTACGGGCGAAACAGTGTTTACATGAATATTTTGGCGATGCAATGTCATTGAAATTAAATTATAATTATAATTGTAATTGATAATTGTCAAAATTGATATTAGAATTAAGATTAAAATTTAAAACTAAAATATTCGTCCATCGTGTAGAAACATGCGTTAACTAATATATTTTTAAATTTGCATTTGAACTCGGCATTTGTCAGTGTCTTAATACTAGCGGGAATTTTATTAAATATTCGTGTACACATATAGTATGCACTTTTCATCCTAATTTTTAGTTTGCATGGTGGCAATGTCATTTGATATTGTCTAAGTGGTCTGTTTGACAAATTATTAAATGGTGGAAAAAGTTCTAAATTTTGTTTGACAAACACAGCTGCCTCATAAATGTATAGGCTTGGGAGCGTTAGTAGTTTAAGCTCAACGAAAAGAGGTCGGCAGGATTCTCTACGACTTTTGCCACAGATGGTTCTTATACATTTTTTCTGAGCTACAAATGCGTCACTTATCATACTGCTGCCACTGACAAGGCTAGTCAGGGGGGCTTGCAGCACTGCATTATCGTATAGTCCTACCCCTCCCCTGTATTGAGAAACAAACGAAACCTGGGAGACTTACATACTAGAAACCGGAAATTTTTTTTTTTTTGAAAAAATTTTTTTACTATTGCCACCAGGTTTTTTGCATTGCAGCATAGCCGTTTCGTGTTCCCCCCAGGAATGACGTATCTTATAATATATATATCATCTGGGAGTCTTATCGAACTAGGTTCAGTGTCGTCGGCTCTTCTACTATTACCTGATCGGGCGGATAGGTGTCATTATATTCACCGTGAGCCCGATTATCCGGACAAACTTTAATAGTGCATCTCTGAGGGCCTACTCCGAACATCGAAATCCGAACTTCGTATCGTGCCGTCCCTTTCACTCTTATGGTGTATAACACGAGAGTGAAAGCGACGGCCACGACCTATTTGTAAAATGTCTTATGTTCTCGATTTGGTTTAATTTAGTGAAATAATTATTATTTATGCAAATAAATAAGTTTATGTCCTGATTTTTACTAAAAAGGTCTTTGGATTGTGGTATGCTACCTACTTATATAACAGTCTTCACATATTTTTTAAACAATATAAAAATGACCGATATAATATATAACCCCAGAAACTCATCGTCACTTGAATAAAAAAAAACTTTGATTTTAATACTAATACATTTTGAGTCCTTATTTTAGATGATGTCTTCTTACAAACCGAAAAGTATTTCATTTTTCACCGACTTTTTTTTAATGGGTGTTACCTCAGAACTCCTTCGTTTATGAACCGATTTGAAAATCTTTTCTGTTTACAAGCATATGCTTCAAGGTTGGTCCCGTTGTTACCAGAATCTAGCTCTGATGATGGTATCCATGAAGAATTAATTGAGGGAACTGCTCAAAAATTCAAGGGAAACATATAGCCATTTTAGTATTTTCGGTAATAAATCAAGCATTTGCATTCAGACAGCAACATTTGGTGAACGAGAACTGATGAAGAAGACCACGGATGGTCATCCAAAACTCCTAGTATTTGCATGGGTGGTATTAAGATATTTCGATTTAAATGGTACTGATGTAATATATGTCACTATCAACCTGATCTGGTAATTGAATCCGGAAGTTAAGCAACGGAACTCCGTAATAAAACATTGTACTTAGTTTATCCGTGTTTGAACTTATTGGAATCGTTATGAGATGCACTCTGGTAATGATTCACTGACAAGTGAGAAAAAAATAATTTTTTTTATAAAAAAATAAAACAGACTCCAAACAATATTAAAAAGTAAAAAATTGCCTTCTAACATGCCAGCTTACGATTCTTATTGAACAATGTAGACGTACCTATTGTAATTTTTGTAGTCGTTGCCATTTCGTCAACTTTAGACAATTTCTTTGGATAAGAAACGTAAAGTCTCATGTTAGAAGTAAGGCAATTATTTTTTTACTTTTTAGTGTTTTTTGGAGTCGGTTTTTATTTTATTTCTGAACCCAACAATGCCATAAATTCGAAAAAAACAATTTGCTTAAGAGCGCTTTAATAAAATGTAGTGGGTCCACTAGCGCCACTCGTAAATAATTGTAATTATTTAAATTTAACGATATATAACTATAAAAGGGGGCCGCTACGTACTATACTTTGTATTTAAGTACTTTTTAAATCCATTAAACTAGTTTTTACGTTGCTGGATTCGTCAATCTATGCGTCCAAAGTTAAAACGGCCGTTTTAATTTTGAGCTCAGCCCCCTTTTTTAGTTATATATCGTTAAATTTAAATAATTACAAATATTTACGAGTGGCGCTAGTGGACCCACTACATTTTATTAAAGCGCTCTTAAAAGCCTGCAGCGGGAGCGGCCTGCGGTAGCGGCCGCGGTGGTCAACCATTGAAAGTTAAGAAAAAATATTGAGGGACTACTCCGAAAATCGAAATCCGAACTTTGTATCGTGCCGTCCCTTTCAGTCATATACTACTATAGGTAACACGAGAGTGAAAGGGACGGCGCGATACGAAGTTCGGAGTATAGGCCCTGGGGCGCTACCGCGACAGCAAACGAAGTTTTCGCTCTCTGTCGCACTTGCACGTTCGGACGTAAGTGCGATAGAGAAGGAAAACTTCGTTTGCTGTCGCGGTAGCGCCCCTGTGGGACTACCGCGACCACAAACGAAGTTTTCCCTCTCTGTCTCACTTATGTGCAAACTCCCCTGGAGTGCTAGACCGCGAACTACAAACTACCTTCTCTGTCGCACTCATTCAAATGAAACAAAATACCAATTATTAAGAAAATGGAAAAGATCGATTATCTCGAAAACCAAGGGACTTTTACTTAACCTGAAAGTCTGAGCTGAAGAAAGAGCTGGAGGTGTAAAATATTCGTTCTTCAGTAGCAAGTATTTGTAGTAAACAGCATGAGATAAGTCTGTGATACCAGTGCCGAAATTATACTATTTCCCTTTTAGTTTAGCTCCCTCTCTGTCGCACTTGCTAATTCGTGCGACAGAGAGGAAGTTATTCGAACTTCGTTCGTTGTCGGCGTCAGCGGGTCTCGCCACTATAGTCCGAAATCTCGCGAAATGGGGGCTATCGTTTTTGTGCTCACCAGTTGGCGCCACTGTCGAGTAAGGCCCAGCTGTCAAAAATTGATATTGGTTATTATGGGCATGAGAACGAAGTTTACATTTAAATCATGTTTAATACCTTAAAACCGTACCGTATAAAATATCGAACAACCCGCATTGTAGCGCCATCCCGTTTTGTTCGAAAAAAAAAGAGAAATAAGTTTCCGAAAGACAAAACTGTCTCAAAACACTGACAGTCATTGACCCGTGAATCATATTTGCCATAATTGAGCTCAGGTATTGCAAAATAGTCACCATATTGTTCCAATTAGATATTAACTCGCGTAACGCAACCACAAAGAGTGACATTTCACATTTCGGGGACCTCGCGCTACACTAGCGCCTCTAGTGGCGAATTCATACGCGATAGCCCTCAGGGGGCTATCGTTTTTGTGCTCACCAGTTGGCGCCACTGTCGACTAAGGTCCAGCTGTCAAAAAATGTTATTGGTTATTATGGACATGAGAACGAAGTTTACATTTAAATCATATTCAATACCTTAAAACCGTACCGTAAAAATATCGAATATACCGCATTGTAGCATGGTCCCGTTTTGTTCGGAAAAAAGGAGGAAATAATTTTCCGAAAGACAAATCTGTCTCAAAGCCCTGACAGTCATTGACCCTTAATTCATATTTGCCATAATCAAGCTCAGGTATTGCAAAATAGTGACCATATTGTTCCAATTAGATATTAACCCGCGTAGCGCAACCAAAAAGAGTGACATTTGACGTTTCGGAGGACCCCACGCTACACTAGCGCCTCTAGCGGCGAATTCATACGCGATAGCCCCCATTAGACAATCTCATTTCAAATTTATGCAGTGAAAGACCTGGAAAGACCGCCTTTAACATGTATGAAGTCTGCTCTGAACCCAGTTATTTTAGTTTCATTTATTTAATTGCAGAAATACCAACAATTTGTACAGTATTTTTTGTTTTTAAAAATATTGAAAGTTAAAGGAATGAGAAGTCATTTATAATTTCATAGAAAATTAACTTAAAATCTCATTAAATATTCATCCTAGCGAAAAAGTGTGTAAAACGTTTTTTGTATAGGCGGGGACTTTTGATATGTTCACCTCCTAACTAATCTAAACAAAGCTATGAAGCCAAAAATTGTGTTCCAAGCATTTTCCTCTATACTATTTCGTTGCCAGAGGTGAGTTCCCTCTATACTATTTCGCCGAACCCCGGCCGCCGAGCCGGTAGCCGCGAACCGAAAACGAACGAAGTTAGTATATCTCCCTCTCTGTCGCAATTGCTAATTCGAGATATTCGAACTTGCCTCTGTACTCCGAACTTCGTATCGTGCCGTCCCTTTCACTCTCGTGTTATTCACCATATGAGTGAAAGGGACGGCACGATACGAAGTTCGGAGTAGTCCCCCTGGCCTAATACAAGAAAAACAAATACGGCGTTCAAAACTACGATAACACCGTGATGGATCGTCACCATGTCCAGTCCTCTTGTCTTATCTTCGCCGGTTTTACTGACAAGAAAATATATACCTACAAGAATACTTAACAACAATAACTTAAATAATATTAAAACTAACTTTTTTAAAATCTGAAACAGTCAGTTAAAATCGTAAAAATAAAGACACATACCACATCCCTACAATGTCACTCTATATTTGTAATCTGTGGTTCGTAGCGGAAGTCGACGCCAATTATCGGTCCGTGCATTAACGGGCTGAGCTTTATCAAATTCCGTCCGGGCCAACAATCCGATCCGGTGGCGGATTACTGGGCTGTACATTATTGGCCCGTGTATTATCACCCTGAGCAAACTTGGTTCGGGGCGATAATAGGAAACCACTTTTGTTCGGACTGATAATGTACAGGCCGATAATACAAGTCAACCTATTTTGGATTTCTATTATCGGCCTGGGTATTATCAGACTGTGTATTCCTGTCCCCCGCTTAGTCGCACCCATCCAATCCTGACAAGCCAGGTCCAACCATACAACCAACCTCTTCTTTTTCGGTCATTAGTTCATTACATACAATAGATACATTTGCTTTAATGTTTGAAATGAAGTAAGTTTTAAATTGGTCTGGCATATTTTAAAAAGTGCTCGCTGAAATTTTGTTAACTGTTCTGTGACCCGCTTAACAATAATACATCTATTAATATAAAGACATCGATTTCAATTTTTAATTTTAGGTTGCTTCTGTAAATTATAGTCCAGGCTCCATTCAGGATCTATATGTTTTGAACTAAAGGCCTCGTAGTACTAGAGAAGTGACTGGGCCACCATTAAGATGCAGTACACTTCCGATGAAGCTTACGCTCGACTCATTAGCCATAAGATGACAGTACCACAAAGGATAAAGGTACACAAGCATATAACTTTTAGTACATTTAATTTGATAAAGGAATTTCCAATACACTTACGTTTGGCGTTTCTAGGCAACTGGTGACATAATGGATGATGAAGCCCATAATGGTATAGGCACAGGATGGGATTATGCCAATGAAAAATTTGATATGAAGGTACCCGAAAGGATTCTTGTTGTTGGACAAGACCAGCATATAGGTGAATATTTGTAGTTTTATTTGCCTACACTTTACTAGTGTGTAGTATAATGTAAGGGCAAACTTATTATTACTTGGGAAGGGAAGTACTTCACACCTCTAGTGTCAATCAAGAAATAATTCACATAATCAATTAATATTTGTTAAATGAACAACAATTGTTCTACTCTATCAAACAAGAATGAGTGCTTGTTTCCATATTCTTTAAGCCTGAAGATTCCCAGTGGCAAATTTGTTCATAAAAAACTATTGCAGTAGATGACAGCTTTAGGAACCCTACTGTTGCGTTTCTTGTAATCCAAGTAGGTACATATTTCAATTGCCCATTTTATGCTCCACTGCTGTTATGATCGCTAACTGTAATCACCACTGTTGCCTTTAAAATATTATAAAACAGTGAATATAACTGTCTTTTTTGCTATGGCTTAATCTGCATAAAGTTCCTCTCCCTATTTCATTTTCGGAATAGAAGTGTTCTATATGTTAATCCAGGGTATAAACTTGTTGTATACCTACCAAGTTTCTTCATCTGTTTGTGTTGAGTAACAATCATCTAACTTTCGCATTTGTAATATTAATAGAATTAGTAGGATAACAAAATGCAGGGTGACATTTGAGACTTTTGCTCTACCACTGGCAAATATGAAATGACATGACACCTGATGGTATAATCACAGCTGATTTTGGGTGCTTGCAATACTAAAGGTGTCACGCGCATGTTGCCGACCCTTAAGGAACATGATCAGAAATTATTTGACTTGATAAAGTATTGAAGGATAAACTTAACAGAAAAAAGAAAATAAATAAATAAATAAAATATTAAAAATGGCGTGGAAACATAAAGCTTAATAAATAATCTGAATAAAGATGATAGCAAAATTTCTACTTTCAATATAAACTATTATTTTTTAAATTATTAACAGATAAAAATAATATTTATTACAACTTGGTCATCATCACACAAGTCTGATCCTCCTCCCTAATATATGTAGTTTTTTTTTTCATTTTTAGGTACCAAAGCTCCACCTCGGGAAATTCAGCTTGATAATGCTGTTCTCCCCACTGATCCTGGAATGATTCGAGTGAACACCCCACCTCGTATGATAACTCTTGACCAGCATTACTTCCCATCGGCTGATGACTTCCAGGAGAGCATGCCCAACTCACCTCCCAGGAATGTAAGACTGTACAGATCACAGGCAGACGGCGCACTATCTCAACCACACGCCGATCATTTTAATGAATCGACTATGACAGAATCAAGGCTTGTCTTAAGGTAAGTACTAGTAATATCTGAGATACTTTAATTAGTACAATTTTAGAAGTTAAATGGGGCATTAGGCGGCGATTTTATGCTCACGCAAACAAAGATCTAGTGATGTACAGTAAGTAGCTTCTGTATTTTCATATAAGCACTTTCTTCACTCGTCGAGAATACCGACAATGTCTGAAGAAGTTAGTGATTCTTCAAAAGATAATGGCTGTTGTAGATGGTGTTACTCTACAGAGGTCTCTCTGTATCATTAATTACAATTACATCCTTGTCACCGCTTACCGTCAGGCAGGCCGCATGCATGTTTGCCACCATAGTATTAAAATATGTGACTTTGTAAATGCTAACTAATAAACTTGACAAAAACTAACTTAATGCACTTTCGCCAACGTACGCAAACTATTGACATGGATGTAAATTACCAAGGCAAATAGACAAAGTAGAAGTCACTAAATTCTTAGGGCTAATGATAGATAGCCAGTTTAACTGGAAATATCATATTGAATATCTGTGAAAAAAAATGTGTAAAACGGCCTACGCACATTTTAGACTCGCAACGACTGTAAATCGAGAAGCTATACTAATGGCCTATCACGGTCTTGTAGCCTCGGTATTGAGGTAGGGAATTATATTCTGGGGTAACTCAGTCCATAGAGAAATAGCCTTCAAAGCGCAGAGACGTTGCGTAAGAGCAATGTGTGGACTAAAATTTAGAGATGACTGTGTTCCCTATTTTAAATCACTTAAAATATTAACTACCATACTTATACATACTTGAAGTTGCCATTTTTGTCAAAACGAACCCCAACTTATTCATCAGCGTCTCAAGGCCGGCGGCTTCCGACACGGCGACAATACCACCACAAAATAAAAACGCTGGAATGTTGCAATAGGGCGCTGATGAGAAAAAGTATTTTGGGTATGGCACCGAAAATATTTAATAAAATTCCTGACTCAATTATATCGCTTGACGTACATAATTTAAAAAAACAGCTGACTTTATTCCTTGTTGACAAATGTTACTATACCATAAATGATTTTACTACTAACACAGCTTTATATTAATATGTAGTAGTTATTTTTATTTAATTTGCTTATTGTTGTATTAAATTAATTATAGCTGTATTAGTGAATGACATGTTTATTATAACTGCACGAAATTAATTTTTGTACACCTGCATTGCGGGTAAAACATAGTGCTCAACCATATCTGTCTATGTACCATCTCTTTCTACCTATGTTTAACAAAATAAATATTCTGATTCTGCTTTATAAATATAAAATCTTTGTTCCCTGACTCATAACTAGTCATAAGTGACATGTATATTGTTCTAATCTGTTATTGTGTACAATAAGTTACAAGTATTATTGACATTATTGTGTAAGTTTAACATGCACTGTTTGTAAAGTAATGGAGAAAATTATTTGCTCGACATATTAGACAGTTTTTATCTGAAGAGCATATCGTAATTGAAGAATATATTTCGATTACGAGAAGGCTTTTGATTGAGTTCCTATAGAAAGGCTAATTAGGAAGCTGAAACCCAATCTGTGGACGGCTTCTTAAATGGATTCAAGAGTTCCTCAGTGAAAGGATAATAAGAATCAGAGTAGGTGAGGAGCTATCAGAACCTACCAAGGTACTCAGTGGCGTCATGCAAGGATCCGTCCTCGGGACGATTCTTTTTGAATTTTTTTTCACTAATCTCAAGGCTATTATCAACCGAAGACTGTAACTTTTCGCTGATGATACGAAGATTATGGGAAACCCTCTTATCACACATGTTATACATACAATGTTATACAAGGGAATCTAAATGAAATTGTACGATGGACACACAAGTGGCTCATGTCACTAAATTCTAAAAAATGCACTGTTCTGCATATTGAACCTACTAACCCTCAGCTTCCTTATACTATAGAAACCCAAATCCTGGAAGAAGTACACATGCAAAGGGACCTTGGAATCACTGTAACAAGCATCCTGCAGTCGGACATACACATCCTTGACATAAGCAAAAGAGCCAATTCACTAACTTATCTAATTAGATAGAAAGTCATTCAAGACATTTAATAGGGACTTATTTCTGAAGCTATACAAAACTTACATTAGACCTCTCCTCGAATATGCTTACCAAATTTGGAGTCCATACTTTCAAAAGGATATTAATACGCTTGAAAGGGTGCAACGCAGAGCAACCAAGATGGTGTATGATTTGCGTAATATAATGCCATATGAAGAAAGGCTTACTATTCTTGGTTTAACGACCCTGGAGCAAAGAAGACAGCTTGGCGACCTCATTGAAACTTACAAGATCCTGTGTGATTATTATGACCTACCTGACTTAAAGAATTTATTTACAATGAGTAAGTATAGTCGTCTGATAGGCCACAGTTTAAAGAGCACTCGGGGATCTCCAGCACAAGCAATCCTAGGAAGCACTTTTTATCACATCGTGTAGTACGTGAGAGGAATAGACTACCAGAGACAGTAATAAGTGCCCCTTCAGTGAACAGTTTCAAAAATAGACTTGATAAACATTTTAAATAAAAAACGGACATTAAAAAAAGCAAGCGCAGTGATGTCACGCATCAGCTTGTAGCTGCTAGTGTATAATAAATAATAATAATAAAGTGCTTACATACATACATAAATCTCATAATCCTTCCACCTGTATTAGCTATGCACATAATTAAGTAAATAATAAATATTTGTGGACAATCTTACACAAATCAACCTAATCCCAGACTAAGCGTAGCTTGTACTATAGGTTCACTTATTCTTTCCGCAGAGATCCAACACCTCCTATGGGAGCTGGCGAGGGTCTCTCCACCGCTGAGGAGATGGTGCATTTACGCCGGCAGATCGTCAAACTAAACAGGCGTGTAATGTCGATCGAAGCTGAACAACTACAAAGACAGCAAAAGGAAAAAATAGCTTATGCTATTGGCATTGCATACTTGTTGTTCAAGGTTATTGCTTGGCTCAATAGATCCTAAACAGTTATACAGAGGTGTTCTCCAAAGTAGATGAAGATTCTGAAGTTTCTTAAAGTTAGTCGATTATAATATTGTTTGAAAATATACTACCTACTATATAAATGAAATTTGCAGAACTTGGTCAACTCTAAAAGGACTCATTTTGTTCAGAAATGTAACAACCCTTAGGTTGACAAGTCTTTCTCTAGAAAACAACCGTCTCCATAGCGGTGAAAGTAGATAATTATGACATGTATAAATGTATTTTCTTTCTTTCTAGTATTTAGGCAACGTTTTTTTATACAATTACTACAGTTGGCCACAAGATAATTATATCTTAAGCAAACAATTTATGTTATAAGGTATAACATTTGGTCACCAGAACAATACGATTTCTTGTACAGCAATATTATAAATTTTAGATGTACATAATTCAACCATCTTGAATAACTAATGAAATCGAGTTATAGTCCTGTTAGTGTAGATGACACCCGTGTATGAGTTATATTTTATCCAAATAAACATTAGAAAAAATAATTATCTTTATTTCATACTCTGTAACTAGCTATTTTGAAAATTGAAATACACAATCAGATTCTGTCTTGGAATCCTAAGTGTAAGTAAGGGATTCTAACATGGAATCCTGAGAGTGGTTAGGGATTCAAACCGCCAGGCCTGTGTTAGAAATAATTTTGCTGCCGTGTTGTGTATGTAAATACACTTATAATATTTTCAACTATCCCATAAGGAAAACTATTAATCCTAATAAGTAAAAAAGAGTAGGTACTTAATCAATCTTGTACAGTACTCTAAAGACCAGATAAATAACATGAATAAACAAAAAGTTAAAAATTTGCTCCATTAAGATCGTATACATCGATTGTTGCGATGAAAATAGTGAATAATCCGGCGCGCGCCGCCCAACTCCCTGTCGCCAGCCTTGTTAATGGGGATTCGATTTTTCACACCTCTTCATACTTAAAAGAGTAATTGTTGTCCTGAGGGATCAGTCGTAATTTTGTTCCCTGATTTGAAAGCAACAATTACTCTTCCTAATAGGTGTGTAAAGCAGTAGGTAGGTATGTGCCACTCGGTAGCAAAATTATTTGTACGACACTGAATGTTTTTAGCAGCTAATTGTTTTCGTCTCGGGAGTAGAGACTTGAGTAAAAAATAAAACCGCCTCCAAAAAACACTAAAAAGTAAAAAACAATTGCCTTACTTCTAACATGCGATTTTACGCTTCTTATTATTGAGCAATGTCGCCATCAAATATATCTGTACTCTTCAGGGTGCTCAAAAATATCTGAACATGCACTTTAACGCCTTGACAATAGAGTCGTGTTCAGATATTTGTGAGCACCTTGTTCGCTCCGATATCTGATGGCGACTGCACCTAACTATTGTAATTTTTGAAGCCGGTGCCATCCAAAGAAATTGTCTAAAGTTGACGAAATGGCACCGGCTACAAAAATTACAATAAGTAGGTACGTCTACATTGTTCAATAAGAAGCCTAAAGTCTCATGTTAGAAGTAGAAGTAAGGCAATTATTTTTTGGAGGCGGTTTTATTTTTTATTAAAAAAAATATTTATTTCACCCTTTTTTGTGTATCATTACCAGAGTGCATCTCATAACGATTCCATTAAGCTTAAACACGGATAAGCTACACTGTTTTATTACGGAGTTCTGTTGCCTACCTTCCGGGCCTTCCGGCTTCAATTACCAGATCAGGTTGATGGTGACATTACATCAGGACCATTTAAATTGACTTCGTCATAGTCGCTTCCGTATTTTGATTAAAATATCTTAATACAACCCATGAAACACTAGGAGTTTTGGATGACCATCCGTGGTCTTCTTCATCAGTTCTCGTTCACCAAATGCTACTTCCTGAATGCAAATTGAGCTTTTGAGGAGTTCCCTCAATTACTCTTGGCCACAACATTAGAACTAGATTCTGGTAACAACGGGACCAACCTTGAAGCACATGCTTTCAAACAAAGACAAAAAATTTCAAATTGGTTCATAAACGACGGAGATCTGAGGTAACACACATTAAAAATAAAAAAAGAACATACAACCGAATTGAGAACCTCCTCCTTTTTTGAAGTCGGTTAAAAAAACACTTCGCTACGCTCAAGATCGATTTTAGAATCCCTCGCTACACTTAGGATTCTATTGTATAATATTTCACTAAGCTCAGGGTTCAAGATAAATGTATAATTTTGCTCGCAGTCGAGGGCATAAATATGTATACATCATTAGATCTTATTCCAAATATATAGATATTGGTGAAAAAAATATAGATATTGGTGCCCTTGACTAAACAATCTGCTTTTGTTCCCTTTCGGTAGGGCAGAAATGAAAGATTAAAATGGAAGGGAAGGGAAAGAAAAAAAAATAAAAATTTATTCTCCCTAAACTGGCTAAAAATAGTAGATTGTGTCTCAAGGGAGCAAAATGATTATATTTACGGCCAGGACAGTATATTGAAACTTGAGGATATAGCGAGGAATCGAGCATTTACTCCCGTAATACCGTGTGACACATACTGCTTTTCACACTGCCTATAATACCCTCTCTTAAAAACATGAAATGTCTTACAAATAATTTTGCTACCAAGTGGCACTTAATGCTTTTCACACCTTTTATGAGGAAATAGTCATTGTTGCCCTCAAATAAGGGAAGAAAAGCACGACTTCCATCCCTCTTTTCTGAATGGCAGGTGTGAAATAGTAGATTGTGTCTCAAGGGAGCAAAATGAGATAATTACGGCGAGGGCGGTATATTGAATTCTGAGTGAAGTGAAAGATTCTGCAATAGAATCTTGAGCGTAGCGAGGGATTCAAGTGTGTACGCCCAAGACGGAAATCATTTTGCCACCGTGTGACACATACTGCTTTTCACACCGTCTATGAGGCCCATTGCTACAAACATGAAATATCTTACAAATGATTTTACTACAGAGTGTCACATACTGCTTTTCGCACCTTCTATGAGGAAAAGGGTCATTGTTGCCCTCAAATGAGGGAAGAAAAGTACAACTGTGATCCCTCATTCGAAGGCAACAATAACTTTTTTCTGAATAGCAGTCTGTGACACTGTAGTAAAATCATTTGTAAGATATTTCATGTTTGTAAGGCTCTTTTTTTAATAAAATAAGTGAACAATTATTTTCAAGTTTTATATTTAAAATTATTACGTCTGTTAGCATTCTCGATACAGCACGTCCTCTCCTTCCGCATGATGGAGGTACTTCCCCAGATGGGCTGCTCCAATAAAGAGACGACACGCCGCGGTGCCTCTCTAAGCTACGCTAAAAGATTTTTGGGATTATGGGAAGAACGTAACAAAACAAGGCTGTTATTGAGGATAATCCACATTAAGGTCAACTGAATACTCCATTGGATTAGTAGACGTTTTACCATGTTAAGTATTACGCTCCTTCTTTGGGCAGTCCTGTAACAAC
The DNA here is from genome assembly GCA_963556455.1 of Epiblema foenella. Taxonomy (NCBI): domain Eukaryota; kingdom Metazoa; phylum Arthropoda; class Insecta; order Lepidoptera; family Tortricidae; genus Epiblema; species Epiblema foenella. Next base: position 15,880,277 of record OY747095.1, on the reverse strand, counting down.
CAAACCAAGGAAGCACTGCCACTACCTTATGTTTAGTTGAGCACATTGGCAATCAACTCTACAATAAGTGTGGCCTCAGTAAAGGTTTTGGAGTACAGTCAAGTGTAAAAATATGTATCGAATGAATCCTCCCATTGGGACATATTTTTGCACTCGACTATACCTACTTTTTAATGTCTGGCCAAGAAAAATAAAAACCGGTCAATTGCGAGTCCGACTCGCGCACCGAGGGTTCCGTACACAGATATGTAACGCCTGTAACGGTTCCAACCCAATTCATTCGGGAAAATCTCAACAACATGGTGTAGAAATTGAACGCTATCTATCGGCGAATTTGGTTAAAGTTTCAGAGTTGCCAGTACGGATTTTTTGGCCTCTGGCGGATCTTGTCAAATCGAACTGCTTCCTAATGTATGAGAAAATAATGAAATTGGACGTAGCGGATCCTCGCGACTGTTTTCGGATCTTTTTCAAGGCTGAAATCGAATTGAATCAAATTCTAGTCCTGGCAACACTGAAAAATTTGACATAGTATGTATGGTGATTTTTCAAGGATAATTTTTTATCACTTGATCTGATTTCAAATGTTTTTTCTTTAAAAGAAGGTACCTACTTTCAGAATAATAGCGTAGGAATTTATAAAACAAAAATACATGCTAAGGTGATTAAATTACAAACTTAGTACTACCAGAAATGTTTTTTAGTAGGTAAGTAGTTATATTTTTTCTGTAAAATATACATTGATATCAATGTTATGTAATCATTTCATATTTTATTACATACATTAACATTTATTTAAACTTCGGAAATAAGGGGGACGGTGTTTTTTTAGATTTTCTGTCATAAATCGAAAAAGACTACGTAAAAAAAAATTGAGGATGTGCAACTCATGCCCTTTCATATGACAACCTACTTGATATATTCACTAGACTTTCAAATTTTTAACCACCACGGTTTAGTTTGTATACAAAGAATATACTCACTGTTTGTATATGAGTGTCAACATGTGCAAAACAACAACAAAAAAACAATTATAAGCAAAACAACATCAAAACAAAATAACTACTAAACATAAAGGAATGCAGGCAAACAAACAACAACCAAATCATCTCGCACCACGGCCGGTCACCGATGGAGTATTAGACCATTCAACCAAATCATCTCCCACCACGGCCACGGCCGGTCACCGAGAGAGAATTAGACCATTACCCTCAAGGAAGCCAATACATAAACATAGCAACTTTGAACACAAGAACGTTACGAACTGCCGAATCCCTGCTAGAACTGGAGACAAAACTAGAGAACTTAAAATAGGATGTTCTAGGCATCAGTGAAATGAGAAAACCTCAAGAAGCAGTCGAAGAGAGACCAGATTACATAATGTAAGTACTCAAAAGGAGAGCCAGGAGGTCAAGGGGCGTAGGCTTCCTAATAAAAAAATACTTGAGACATAATAGACTTAAGTGGAATCTCCGACAGAATAGTAGTCCTCAACATGAATATACCCAGTTACCCAAAGCCCTGGACTATTGTTCAGACTTATGCTCCAACTGAACATGCCGACTAAGAAGCAATCGAAACCCTGTATAAAGACATAAGATATAAGAAGTTTATTTGTACATAAAAGTTTACAAGTATAGTTGAAAATATCATCATTTATAAATAATGTACTGAGTGGATTTTTCGTTATGCGGTTCGACTGGCCCCTACACTAGGCTAAGCCTGTCCCGTAGGTACCTAGCCAATTCAAAAATGGATTAACAATATGTGCGCGAAAAGTCAGAAAAGATGACAATTCAATATAATTATTATTACTAACATATACTAAAAATAAAAATGCAAACAAGAATAGAATCTACGAATTGAGCTGAGGGTAAGTATGTGTTTAGTGTGTATGCGTGTGCGTGTACATGAGTGTGTGTGTCTGTGTGTGTAGGTATTTATTTATTTAGTCACTCTCAACATGTTCTCTATATCCTCATAACAAAGGGATTTCAGCCATGTCCGCACTTTAAGTTTTAGTTCTCTGATTGAGTATTCTTGCAAAGAGAGTTCTTTACATATTTGATTATAAATGAATGGATGAAGAAATGTACTTTAAAACTTTTTGCAAAAGCTGACTTTGTAGGAGGAACTGGAATCCGAAATATGCGCTTTTGAAGAAGATCTTTATATTTAGGGCATTTCAAAACCTTTGGATGTAACCCGACGACCGCTTGTAGAACAAAAATTCCGCAAACACTCAGGAAATCCATGTCGCTGTAGATTAATAAGGTCGAGTAGCGGATACGTTGCTTAAGTATCACCTTTAAGACCGCTCGTTGAGGTCTTTCCAAAAGCAACATATGTGTGTCTTCGCAGCTCCACCCCACACACTAATACAATAGGCTAATATAGATTGACAAAGGGATACGTAGAATATTTTAAAGAGTCATTTGTGTGCTGAGTTGCGTAGGTTCTTGAAAACGTAAATTAGCTTACGAACCCGACCTGCCGTAACCAGTAAATGCTGCTTGAAATTGAGCTTTTGATCGAATACAACTCCGAGATACTTAACAGCAGAATTTCTGGCTATTTGCGGGCAAAAACATGTCGATGCCTGTTGCCCTCTATGGGTGCAGGTGTGGAGGCAGATATTGGGAAGATGAGTCGGTGCTGATACTGCTGATGCTTTGGTTTTATGAAAGCAAACAAATTTTGATTTGGACACATTCATGGTCAGCAAGTTAGCCTGTAGCCATTTAGCCATCGCACTTAAACCCAGTTCAGCCTTTGCCGCTACTCAGTCCATAACTTGCCGTTAAAAATGATGGCGGTGTCGTCTGCGTAACACATGACGTCAGCATTTATGGAATTGACACCCATAACATCATTTATATAAATAATGAATAGTGTCGGACCCAAAATGCTACCCTGGGGGACACCGAAATCCATTTCTTGGTAGTCGCTGATACCTTGGTCCACTTTAACGCATTGGGTTCCATTAGACAGGTAACTTCTAAACCAGTGCAAGGCACTCCCTCTGACTCCGACCAATTCAAGCTTCCTTAGAAAAATTGGGATAGAAACGGTATCGAATGCCTTGGACAAGTCAATGAATACGCCCATGCAGGCCCTGTTTGCATCAACATAGCTTGAGATCAAGTTGGTCATTAGTTCTATCGCATTTTGTAGATTTCTTTGCACGAAACCCAAATTGACGATCCGAAAGAATGTAATTTTTTTCCACAAAGGCAATCAAGCGATTACTTACAATTTTTTCCAATATTTTTGAGCATATTCCAAGCAAAGAAAGATTTATCAGAAGCAGCAATCAAATACTCAAACAATAATTTTATTTTAATGGAGGATTTCAACGCACAAATTGAAGCAAAGCAAAACAACATGGAACATGTAATAGGAAATTCAGGTTCTGGAAAAAAAGTGTCAATGTCCAAAACACATCTTGTATCTCCTACCCCTCCTCAGTATTGTCTACCGGTCCCTGGGACCCCAAGGATCATAACAAAAGAATGTAATTGTTTGTTTTTTCGCCGGGATATGACGGCTTAAAAAAAATAAGAACAACAAATGGACCTGGAGGTCTCCAAATGGGAAATATAGAAACGAAATTGACTATGTTATGAGCATCACTCCAAAAGCTTTCACAGACACATCCATTATACACAAACTTAACTTCAACACTGATCATCGACTAGTCAGAAGCACACTCAGAATGAAACCCCTGAAGCCCACCAGGAAACCTATATAAAAAACGAAAATATCGACATCAAAAGAAGTTATCAGAAATTAGAAGAGCATTTGGCGGCCCGTAAATCAAACAATCAGAACTCGAACTCACAGAAGAAAGGAAATATCTAATAGCAGGATTTTAAGAAAAACAACCTCAAACACATTAGAAGGACCATATACAATAGGACCGACAATCTTATACAAAAAAACGTAACTCTGAAATAGCTCAAAAGGTATTAAAACTAGATGGCGGTGCTTCGTAGCCTGGAAGTCGCAAAAATGTTATTTTCACCAATGTTTTCTCCTGTTTTTTTTTGTTTTTTAAGAACAGACGTCTAAGTGCTTTATTTTAATACCATTATATACCTTCTATGCACAATTTTTAAAGATTATATTTTTTACTCATCAACAACGTGAAACAGATCATATTTAATAGATGGCACTACCTCTGGAATCATTGATTGCTCATGATTGCTCGCGGGTTCGCCAATTTTTGCTACATAAAATAACTAGATGGCGTTGGTGAACAGCGGGGCTAGCACAACTGCCGCTGCGACGCGACGCGAGTAGAGAAAAAGCAACCCTCCTCTTTCTAATTCGCACAGTTCGAGTGAGACAGGAATCGCTGAGTCGCGCGAGATACGACTTGGTAGCAAGTTGTGCTAGCCCACCTGGTAAAATGTGTATAAATTAAATTACGCGTACAGTCAAGGGCATAAATATATATACGTTCCCAAAGCGACAAAAATATCTTTACTTTCTGTTAGCCAAAAATATCCATACAACAATTTCGATCAGATATATTTGAACATTAATCGAGTCAATAAATTGTGTACGCTAATACATTCATAAATATACGTACAATGACAGACAAATATATGTACACAAACACGCAGACAAAAGCATCTATGCACTTGTTTTTCATATACATGTGAACAAAGCAGGAGTCAAAAATATCTACACAATTTTTTCCCAACCTCATATAGACAGCAAATAGAAACAAATATCTAAACAAACTTTTTTCTTAAATACTTAGGCAAATTACATACACAATTATATCTGCCTAAGAAGAGTTTGCCTGTTTCTTTGTTGATCAGTTCGTAGTGTGGTTTGTAGTTTGTTATTTTGGTATTTATAAATGGTAGAAACCTTAATTTAAAGTGAAAAAGCATGCCTTAATTTAAAGTGAAAGAGAATGTAGGAATTTCAATAAACCTGCAACTAAACTAATCATGTACAATGCTATTGTAAGAAGTAATTTGGAGTACTGAGGGGCTACCGGGAAACGAAAACGAACGAAATTCGAATATCTCCCTCTCTGTCGCACTTGCTAATCCGTGCGGCAGAGAGGGAGATATTCGAACTTCGTTCGTTTTCAGTCGCGGTAGCACCCCTGAGGGGCTACCGCGACTGACAGTCAGGATGGCGGGTGTACCTGGGAAAATTATGATCCTACCAATTATCAACCAATGTTAATATCTCAATTTGTTGTACCAAATTTATACTCAAATATACATTAAAAACTTCAGCCATCTAATTCGTTGTTTGCGAGTTTTACACATTTTATGATTTTCTACTGCTGGGTAATATGGTTATTTTAAGTAATGAATGTTTGGGAAATTCTAACAATTAATAAAGTTTTGAAACTTGTGTGACATGATACCTTTGGGTGTAGTCTTCAAAACTCACAATTCTCTCGTCCCCTCCCAGTTTATTAATTTGTTTGACATCCCCGTACATGTATTACTTAGAATAACCGTATTACCCAGCAGGAAAAAATCATAAAATGTGTAAAACTCGCAAACAACGATCCTGACTCTCACCATATTTTGGACCTGGTTTTCCTGAAAAGGTTAGTGACCGGTGTACTTAACTGCCCTGGTGGGCTAGCACAACTTGCTGCCAAGTCGTATCTCGCACGACTCAGCGATTCCTGTCTCACTCGAACTGTGCGAATTGGAAAGAGGAGGGTAGATTTATCTCTACTCGCGTCGCGTCGCAGCGGCAGTCATGCTAGCCCCGCCCCATTGATCTGAACCAAAAAATCGATATTCCGTCACAGAATAGGTAGTATTCCGTCGAGACATCCCAGACCGTGCAATATCAAGTTATTCAATGTACCTACCTATCTGTCGCACTAATCTTAGGCGGCATTAACGCGCATGTTTAATATTTACCAACATGACTTGGATATTAACTGTACTCCCTTCTCAAACATAGAAAGGATACTCTTAATTAAATGATATTTAATAATAAAATTAACAGTTTATACATAGAAACTGTCTTCCCAACATTGCGAGTCAGCGAGTCACTGCAGTAGGTACTCGCGGCCTAACTAAGTTGAATTTAGTTAAGTTTATATAGTTATGTATTTTCTTTATCTGTGCATGTGGTGATCTTCTTTAAGTGATAAGGCGCTTAACTGTTAAGTGGAAATGTAATTACCTAACATGTATCAGTGTACTTATTGTTGAAGGTCCAAATAAATAAAAAAATAAATAAATAAATAATGTGTATAAGAGTGGCGACCGTTCTGTTTTTGTAAGGAGCTTAGATGTCACGTAATTCATATAGAAGTTTATAATGTACCTAATAAATAAATAATAAAATTTCAAACTTGTTTTTATTACTCTCGAATCTTTGTATTCATTGGGATTCAATATATCTCATCACCAGGCGAGTTCCGACCAAACGAAGATCAAGTTGCCGGATTTGGTGCAAGAATGGCAGTATGTAGGCTTGTCACTAGCAAGTCGACGAGATCCGGACAAGCCTACTACACACTGCCATTCTTGCTCAAATCCGGCAACTTGATCTTCGTTTTGGTCGGAACTCGCCTGGTGGTGCGAACAGTGCATACATATGTGCATGTGTGTACGCACACATAGGCAAAACTAGTACGAACAAGATCTGCTTGCGGCGCTGGTGTAGACGTGTTTCCAAGTTAACTCGCGAGATGGCTCTCTTTTCCCAACATACTTTTATACTCTTTGGTGTTAAACCTAGCAATTTTCCCATCTCACCCCACTGCTAAACCTTCTAACCCCAATTACGGGGTGAGCTGGGATTGCCTACTATTAGGTAACGTTTCAGAATAATTTGTTTAAACAATCAACGACAAGCAAAATTATTCATACATGAACGTGGCACGCGTATTCAATCAGTACAAATCAGAAATTGATGATATTTCAAATGAGCCTTGGTTTTTTGAGGAGACTGATCATACTAGATACCTCAGTACCGGCGTCACTTATCATGCTGCTGCTGCTGCCACTGATAAGGCCAGTCAGGGGGGCTTGCAGCACTGCATTATCGTATAGTCCTACCCCTCCCCTGTATCGAGGAACAAACGAAACTTGGGAGACTTATCATACTAGAAACCGGAAATTTTATTTTTTTTTACTTGCGCCACCACATTTTTTGCATTGCAGCATCGCCATTGTTCCCCCATGAATGAAGTGTCTGATTATATATATATCATCTGGGAGTCTTATCGAACTAGGTTCAGTGTCGTCGGCTCTTCTAAAATATAATCAAATCGGGAGTTGTGAGCAAGGCTTGGAAGAAACTAAGAGATAAACAAGGAATGGATCCCAAAAGTTAAAAGAGGAAAAAATATAGTAAGAAAAAGGAGATATTATCGAGGCAACTACACACTTTTATCAACAGAACCTAGATTACCCTGCAACTCCAAACCAAGCCGAAACCAGCCAATTTCAAGTAGGAAAACTAGAATTAGAAATTAGATAAAGCAGCGGACCCAGATAAAAATCTATAACGAACCTGCCCCTGTACTTACAAAGCTGTTCAACAGAATAGTGAGAAATCACACATCTACTACATGAGAAAGGCTCAAAGGAAGGCATATGAAACTGCAGGCCTAAAAGCCTGATGTCCAACCTATACAAAATATTTTCAAAGGTTATATTGGAACGAATAACTCTAAGGCTAGATGAAAATCAACCTATGGAACAAGCGGGCTTCAGGAAAAAGTTCTCAACGCTAGACCACATTCAAACTGTGAAACAGGTAGTGGAGAAATATAATGAATGCAACTAAACACTATATATGGCTTTCATAGATTACAACAAGGCATTCGACAGCATAAGCCACCAAGCCGTGTGGGAAAGTCTAGCAAGCCAAGGAAACCCTAGGATTTACATCAACATCATCAAAATCATATATACAAACAGTAAAGCCAGAGTTCAACTCGAAAAAATTGGTCCGGAGTTCAAAGTATGAAGAGGGGTAGGGTAAGGCGACCCAATGTCCCCCAAGTTATTTTCCGCAAACTAGACTGGGCACAAGAAGTTAAACCACCTCAGATTCGCGGATGATATTGTTATATTCGAGGCAGATCCAAAGAAACTAGAAATTATGATCCAAACATTAAGCAGAGAAAGTGGCAAAGTTAGATTGACAATGAACACCACAAAAACAAAACTATTGACCAACTCAAAAAAAGTAGACATAAGCATGGGAGCCCGCTCACTGGACTATGTAGATGAGTACATGTATCTGGGCCAGCTGATATCACCGAGTGACCAAACAACGAAAGAAATCCAGAGATCGTAGCATTGCTGTAAAAAGAAAAGTTTTCAACACTTGTATTCTCCCTTGCATTACATATGGCAGCAAAACACGAGCACTCAAAAATAGAGCATAGAAATAGACTTTAATACTGCCAAAGATCCATGGAATGCAGCATAACTGGAACTCGGAAACTGGACAAAGTTAGAAACAAACACTTAAGACAATAAAACAAAGTAACCAACATATTGACTAGAATTGACCAGCAGAAGTGGAGATGGACCGGACACATGATAAGGAATAAACAAGAAAAATGGAGTAAAATATTAACAGACTGGTAACCCAGAGATAGCAAGCGTAGCCAGAAAAACCTTACAGCGAGCCCGAATCGGAGAGGAGTGGCCCATGACAGAGCACAATAGAATGAGCTAGAGGAGGCCTTTGCTAAGCGGCACACTGAACTAAGACATACTCTAACTCAGAATAAAAGGGCTTAATAGAATAGAATAGTCAACATGTGCTTATTTATTGGGAATGGTTTTAAAACTTGGCTTCACTAGGTTGTTTGTAATGCACCGTCTATCTTTTTTTCTTGGTCTGAGTTTTCAATATGCTAAGGTCACAACCTACAAAGTATTCACCCACTTTGAATCTAAATACCTGTAGCACAACTAATTCAAAACAATAATTCTATGTAACACTCAATATATTTCGAAAAAATACTATTATTGTTAATACAAATTATAACTGAACATTCAAAGACCTAATGAGCTTTGTAGGCTTGATAAATATAAATTGTCTAGGCTCTAAATGAATACTGTGGTATGCAAAACATGCAGTATTTTTCTTACGCATTAATTAATAAAAATATTAACTCTTCGTTATGGCTGTGTGGGCTTGTCTTCATAAATAAAGATCACAGAGAACAGGGGTCCACCAAGACGTTGTGCCAACCAAGCATTCTTTACTACAGCTAGCTTGAGTGAATCCACAGCAAATCTTGTATTAATCTTTTTAAAATTTGTATGTATGGCTCTCCCCATTCCTTCCAATATAATTAAATCCACTCCACGCATCTTCATTTCAGAACTAAGACCTGCCAAGATAACAGATCTCCATTAGTGTAACAATACCATACAATATCCAAATAGTAAACAAAGTTCATTATCTGTATGCACTATAAAATACACATTATAATTTACCTATGTTAATTGTCCTGAGGTCAAGGCAAGGTCCTCTTTGCCCACTTGACCTTACTACTAGATTTCCCATAGCAAGTGCAGCTGATAGCACAGGACAAATCGCAGCAGCCTGCTGCACAATATCTTCTAGCTCCACATTAGTAACATCATTTAGTGCTGGCCACTCATTAGCACAAAGAATAACAGATGTCCCTCGCAGTATCAGGGCACGCACAAATGGCAAAACTCCTAGCACTATATCAACACCACTGTTATCCACAAATATGGCTGCACATCTATGTACAGTACTCTGAAACAATATCAAATCAAATGATACTATTTACTGGCAAATTCCCAACTTACAAAATGGGGCAAGTTAAAGAATACCTCTAGTTTATCCAACCACTTATCAAGGCCATCATAAAGCCAGGGTCTGGTTTGTATTTTTTGCAATGCTCCATATAGTCCACAGTCTAATATAGCAGCAACAGCCTGGGCCCCACAATCAAACATGTTTCCTGTTGTAACACAAGAAAGAACAAATCAGCATGCATAAGTAATCAAGTTTATAACAATGACACTACAATCCTCTCACCTGCAAGGACACCTCTACACAGTTCTATCCACCGCTGTCTATCATTAGGTATTGCATCAATTTCTGCCAATCTTGAATGAAGCACTGCAAGTGCCCTTTCATTATCATACTTCTTTTGTTGTTTCCACAAATCAAAGAATCCCTGAGAACGAAGGCATGTTTCGTTGATGTCAAGAAGTAATCGTATTGTCAACTGCCCATGAGCACTAAAATTATAAACAGTAATATTATTACATACATATTATAAGAACCAAAACAATGAATAACACAAGAGAACCGAAAAATAAACAATATGTAGATATAAGGAAATCCTACAAGAATATTGGAAAATCCCAGAGAATATGGAAGAAGCTTTACTTCGGCAACGTCATGAATAAAAATTAGATATGAAAATCCTTCACCATTTACACTTACAGCGGATTAATTCTTAGCTCTTTTAGGGCTTCCAAATAACACGTCTTATATTTTAGTGCTCGTATCTCTACCGTCGGATCGTCAGTATGGGCTAATGCATAATTCACATTTCTCTCTACGAGTTTTTCGCAGGTGTTAAGCCAATATTCTCTTGCCTCGTCGTCGACTAGCAAGTCCAAAGTATCTGGAGTATATTTATCTGGTTCTTGCAAGATGTGTGATAGACCGAAGTGTTCCATTCTAGTAGGACTATTAAAATGTCAGTAATTCAGGGCGATGTGGACTATTTACAATTTACCAGTCTCATTGTAATCGTTTTATCACTGAGCAAATATTTTTATAACACAACCTTTATCTTATCAAATTTTCTCTGTTAACTCTGTTTGTCTGTATTCACTGCGTTTGGCGATCGTGCTGTTTGATATCATTTGGTATATAAAAGAGTACTCTGTGGTTTGGTATTGGAGCGCGTGCACTAGCATTACCACATCACTATAACGCTTAGGGCGGTTCAGACTAGCGTTTATTTTTGCGCGTATACGCTCGATTTTGGCATACGCGTATTTCGTGTACACGCTTATTCCTGCGTGTTTGCTCGAAACATGAAATGGAGCGGTTTGAGACTACTGCTTATACGAGCTTATATGCGCGTCAACGCTCGAAGAAAACAAAACCGCACCTGAGGGCCTACCGCAAACCGAACTCTACACACTCCTAACAATCAGTGTGGCCGCACCCACTGACTTTAAGTGAAAAATTTTAGTCGTTTTTAGTAGTTAAAAAAAAACAACTTCTCTTCTCTCCTTTCCTCTCTATCATCTTCTCTCTTCTACTTTATTCTTCACTTTTCCTTTTCTATTTTACTTTCTTGACTTCGACTTGGCCCAAAAGACCGAGTCGAGCGGGTCTTCCCGAAAAAGAAACTGGCCCCACTGGAGGCCAATCTTAAAGAATCTATTTAAAAAAAAAAACCGCAAACCGAAAACGAACGAAGTTCGAATATCTCCCTCTCTGTCGTACGAATAAGCAAGTGCGAGAGAGAGGGGGATATTCGAACTTCGTTCGTTTTCGGTTCGCGGTAGCCCCTCTGTGCGCGCGTACATGCACTTTCAAAAACGAGCTTGTACGCGCGTATAAAACGCTAGTCTGTATAGTGTGTCTGTATAGGGAGTATAGCATGCATGACCATGCATGACTAGCATACAGCATTTAATGCCGGGAGTACACATTGGGCCATATCGTAGACGTCGATGCATGACGCTTTATAGTCGCTTTATATCGTGGACGCCCACGATTAACCGTCACGATAAAACACCAGACTTAAAATGTTTGAAAATATATGCAAACGCTTTTATTCTACCATGGACGGTAACGGCAAGCCGTGGACGTCCACGATATGCCGTAGGCTTCCTGCCTTCCCCATTATATCATGACGATAAATACGCGTGTTGTGCGTAAAGATACGAAATTGTAGCTGCGTCTGTGCTGTTACTGTCATTGTCAATATCAGCGTATACCGCATTTTCAGCTAAAATTCATTTTATTAGATCGAAATTTTTTCTTTGCTTGGATAACGTTAATATTAAATAGTTGAATTATTTCAAGGTGGCATTTATGATTGATGTGGGATAAAAAAAGCTTGCCCTCACGGTAAAATCGGCAAACTATAAAAGCGTCATGCCGTCTTCATCGACGTCTACGATATTATCGTGGATGGTAACGGAAAACTCGTGACGTGGACATCCACGGAAAAGTATAAGAGCGCCCATTGACTGCCGATTTTACCGTGCTGGCAAGTTTTTTTTATCCCACATCATACATAAAAGCCAATTTAAAGTATTTCAAACTGTTTAATATTGACGTTATCCAAGAAAAGGTAAATATCCAAGCCAAAAATGGCGAAGAATTTTAGCTGAAAATACGGCAAACGCTGACATTGAGAGTCACACACAGTGACAGCATACACACACACCTAAAATTTCGTATCTTTACGCACATAATGCGCATTTGTCGTCACGATATAATGGGGAAGACAGTGTGCATACGGCATATCGTGGACGTCCATGGCATGCCATTACCATCCACGGTAGAATAAAAGCGTCTGCATACATTTTCATACATTTTAGGTACACTGTTTCATTGTGACGGTAAATCGTGGATGTCCATGGTAAAGTATAAAAGCTACCAAAGTGTACAACAGGCTTAAGCTTAGTCCACACGAATTAACAAGTGCGACAGAGAGGGAGATATTCGAACTTCTTTCATTCGAAATTTTCCCTTTCTGTCGCACTTGCAAGTTTGCACATAAGTGCAACAGAGAGGGAAAACTTCGTTGGTTCTTGTGGTCGCGGTAGCATTCCTATTCCGAATCACGCGCACAACGCTCACGGTCGGACCGATTCACGCGGTGCATGAGATGTCGTGACGTCATTGATGATGTCATGGACTGCGCTCACGGTGCTCACACTCGCGGCTAGAGATAGGTAAATCCGGACTTCAAGATTTAAATGATTCGAATCCGTAAGCGGTGCCGATTCCTTATTGGCTCTTTTAAAATTTTATCGAATCCGAGGAGTTATTAACTCCGACTCGATACTCGATATGACCAGTTTGCGCATGTATCGCGGACCGGAGGTTCGAAGAATCATTAAGAGCATTGGATTTGTATTGAAACTAGCGAGCCCGGAGTGAATTGCTTTGAGGGATTCAAAGGAGTCGAAGAGTCCGTAAGCGGAGTCGGTACCGATAGCGGAGCCGGATTTAGTGATTCGAATCGCTCCCCGGAGTCGAGATTACCCATCCCTACTCGCGGCGTAAGCACATGAGCACAAACGTCAAGTTGATGTTTGATACATGAACATGACAGTCAAATGACAGTAAACAGGCGATGACCGATCCGAATCAAAATAACACTCACGCGGCCGTGAGCGCGCTAACTGATTCGGACCAGCCGTCAGCACTGTAAGCGCTGTGGACGTGTTGGCGTGATTCGGAGAGGCTACCGCGAACCGAAAACGGACGAAGTTTGAATATCTCCCTCTCTGTCGCACTTGCTAATTCGTGCGGCAGAGAGGGAGATATTCGAACTTCGTTCGTTTTCAGTTTGCGGTAGCCCCTCGGAACATGTGGTTTGTGTGTGATTACGTATATGTGTTACGAATGATTAAGATAGTTAGAACAACTTTAGATAGATGGCCCTGGTATACAAGAGAAGCTGATGACTATCTCAGTCATTATCTATATTCTATGATCTCAGTATATAGAATAGAATAAGTAACTTATTTTATGGTGTAGTCCATTTGTCCGACAATCAAAGAGTTCAGATATTTATTCATTGATTACAGTTATCCGTCTCGTACTTACCCACTTGCTAGAAAGGCGAATATTATGTCTTTGACATGCTAGCTGTGCGGCTAGCGTGATACGTTATGCCGCCTCAATACGCAGTTATGCGGTAGAATAAAAATATTTCTTTCTCCCTTTCATGCATAACATGCAACAATTCTATTCTAGCTGGAAATTTGCGTCTACCCTGCTGATGCCGTATACCAGAATTTGCAATTTCAATGACAATATGTTTATGGATTTAATTTACATTTACGGATTTTGTTTGTCACAGTTCTTCTAATCAATTCTTCCCTGTGTTCATTATTTTATTCCGTATAATCGAGGATCATATTGATTGCCGGTAATTCGTTATTTTCAAATCCATCTTAGATTTATACTATGGCATTGTGCTATGGTTTATAGGTAGTCAGGCAATTTTTAGAATAAATGTGAGTTCATAAAAATATAGATTGTATTCTGAATCCTTGATTTATTAATATTATTTTAACGTAGAGGTTGTTAGTTTGTTTCCGACATAGAAGCCAAGCGCCCATGGGCCTAATAACTTGTTCTCGGCATCCCATTGGTCGATGAGGCTATGGTCGAGCAGCTGCTTCAACTTCTTTTTGTTTATGGCTTGCTACCTATCGTGCTTATCCTATCTGTTTCAAGTTCAATTTTATTCTCTTAGTTTAGTGCTGGAATTTTCTGAAATGTGTTTGAAATGGATAAAACTGGTTTTATTCGAAAAAGACTGACCATCACGTAATGTACATTGTGATATAACATGTGTTACTAGGTTATTATAATTGGTGTTGTAAATGATTGATGTAACGAACCAGTGTACAGCAAGATGGACGAATTGTCTAAGGGCATGACACAAACAGGAAGCGCCGCTACAACTGAAGAAATTGAACATAATAATGGTTAATAATTTAAATTTATTTATTACGTTACTTTCATATTTTATGAACTGGATATTTACGCCCTTGGTCAGTAGTTTCTTGATCTAGGTACGCATTTATTTACGTGTAAACATCAACATTTTTCAGATAAGGTTTTTAACCGTCTTCTAACCCTATATTATTGCCTTTTAAATTAGGATCTTTATAAATGTAGCTATTCAAGATAGGAATTTTCGGCACCGGGGATGTTGGGGATGAATAATACTATTTGTGTGTCTATACCCATCTGTCTTAAGTCTCTTGGTAACTTATATTACCAATTATCCGTTTTCACTTGATCTTCTGTTGATTTACTGCTTATCAGAGCCAAATTCGCTCTAAGCTCAAAAGAATCAGTAAATAGCATAAGTGTGGGCCTCTTCCCAATATTTCATTGATCAGCCTAGCTAGCATTCGTCCCTCTCACACTTTCTCAAGATCTTCTCGTACTGTTTTAAAATCACTCATTCAATTTTGATAGCCACATAGTGATACAAGTCATCTACCAGGTTAGGATAGTTACCAGTGGTGATAACTCCCAAGAATCATGTGCTCAGAAGTCAGAGATGGGAACTATATTGAGAGAATTTATCATTTAACCAACCCAAATGGGTTAAATCTCATCAAACCAATATGCAGAGTATGTTATATGCACTATAAACATATGTAGGTTTGTATAAGAAATCTTTACCAATTCACACTTAAAAATTAGATGTATAGAGAGAATAATATAGCTCTAGGCACATATTTCTGTATTTTAAATATAAAACTCCCATGAGTTTTAGACATATTGAAGTATAACAAACAGGTCACTCACATAGTTAAGGTGGAGTTTATCTCGCTATGTTGATGATGTTGTGACGCGGCTGTCGTGGCTAGTTCTCATGATTAAGGGCCACATATTGCTCCGAAATTTATTATTATACTTCAATAATATTTTAATACCCGTTTATTATATTTCAATATATTTCTGTATTATATCAATTTTTAATCTTTAAATTACATGGAAGTGACTGATACATTATAGTACAAATGTATATTTAAGAAAAAACAATTGGTAAATTTATATTATTGATTATTATTCAAAGAGTAGTTATGATGTCATGAACATACAGATTGAATGAGTGATCATAAATGTAAATGGTTATCCACCGATTATGAAGACCGAGAAGTAGTTTAACTAAATGTACTTAACTTACTACTAATATACACATGTTGACTTTCCAACCTTCAAAAAAATCTTATTAACATATTATTTTTATAAAAAAATACTTTTATTAAAACCTACTTTTTTATTATATAAAATAGGCAACTTCTATAAAAAAATATGGCTAGGAATTAACTTTGTATAATAGTCGTAGATTAAGAATTGTATTATTAGTGTGTTGACACTTTGAACTTTATTTTGTTTTAGATATCAAGCTTAAATTTACCATTAAAGTAGTAATTTAGACAGTCTTATTCATTACCAAAGTGTTTCAACTACTGCATTATTGTCAAAGCTCCACTAAAAGTAGAGACATGCAGTAAATTTGAAGATGTACAATTAATAAATAATATAATAAATATTACATTATAAAAAGAAACTATAAAAAAACATATAAATAAACAGAACTAATGATTAAAACTCTCTCCCCGCATCATACCTGGGTCAAAGGTCTCCATGATGCCAGCAGCATCACCCCACTGAATGGTGATGGAGACCTGTCGAACCGAATATGACCCAGAGCAAGGGTTGCAGCCCTGTTTAAAATAACTATGAATGGTAACGTAATATGCAGCAATATTGACAGCGCAAGTACTGAGCATGGTTGCCATACTCAGAGAAATGAAATTTAATATGAACCCAACACCTCCATTCAGTGGTTGATTTATTAGTTGTATCAGTAGAACATCACTCTCTAATTCATTAAGACCTGTTTACTTGTTCCATGACAAGTGATAACCTTTGTGATCCAGAATGGAGCTTGATAAGTAAGTGCAAAGTGACCTCAACTTTATTTGTGAAAATGCAATTCATGTCATTATTGGGTTGATATTTTTTCATATAACATAACAAGGGGTTTTAATATAACAATGGGTAAATAGTCCATATGGTTCCAACACTTGAATGATATGAATATTTCTTTGCCTATTTTTTACATTACTTTAATACAAAACTGTTTTTTTTTATTTAAATATATTTGTACACATTTATTCTACATTACATATTTTCATATTTTTTATAATTAGATTCATGTATGATAGTTTTAATTATTCACAGGTGTAAGTATTCACGTACAACCTTTATAATATCATATCATCATCAGCTTGAATTATATATGTACAGTCAGCAGCAGAAGTAGGTAAGCAAAATAACATACTCAGAATAACCTAGGTAAAGGGCCTTATTCTCTTGATATTAAAGTCTGTGTGTAGAGCATTTTGAGCTCTAGGCCCGCCTAGCTATTTCTGTTGCCGACTGTACCTTCTTCCCACTGCAGAGCATGTGTCTCCTCTCATAGAGGGAATCCACTGTGATTGCCACCACCACCAAAATTTCTTGTCTATGTAAATATACAACACTAAGTCCTACTGATTTGCCTAATATGAAATGCTCTCTCAAAACTTAGAAGTATCAATTAAAATGTAGACCCAATTAAGTTATACAATACCCAGTTATACAAAACCAGGATTAGTTTACAATTAGAATAGCTGTCATTTCATATACACAAGTAAGTATATGGAAAGCTGTAATGGTATTTTGACTGTGGTTAGGTAATAGGCCTAGTAATTGTACCTTAGTTGTCGTTTAGGCCTTAGACCAAATTTGGGCAAATATCGGAATCTGAAGTCCTTGGTAACCAGCATAGTTTTGCCATACTTCACTTGCATCTTGAGAAGGCACTAACCGCTGGCCTAAAGGAGGTGTGATGGAATTTAACTTTGTAATGAAGGAAGTAGATAGTTGATTAATTTTTTTTTGGTCTTGCTTTGACTCTCCACTCCATTCGCTAACTTCTGTTACTGGCTATTTCATACAAAAATGAAATAACAAGCTGTCAGTAGACCAAAATACATGATTTGAAAGCTTATTTTACTTCGATTAAATGACTACTATGTAATCTACATTAACTCCCTTTTTTTTAGCACCCTGCATCTGAGTTTTCTACACTAACTAGTCTTCCAGAAACTTGCGTTGTTTCCATTTTCCCATAAAATCACGTTAATTTCAACAGGTGAACAACGAAGTAACAACGCGAAACGCGAATATTGGCGTTCATATGGACTCGATATACTTTATTTATATTTAAAAATGAAAATAGAGAGTCTGACTAAAGCCTGATAAAAGTTGAACTCTCTTCTTAACCACTAATAAAAATAAGGACCAATATTAACTAAAAATACTCGCGCGCATTTATTTATTCAATGATAAATTTTGACCCGAAATTCCAAATTTATGAGACTTATGAGCACTGTTACAATGCGCAACCTTTTAAAAAAAATTGTACATTGCTCAGTATTTCAAATGATGTTACAAGGCGACAACCCTTAAAAAAATGTAATCTGCTCAGTATTTAAAATAAAAATAAATATTTGTGGACAATCTTACACACATTAACCTAGTCCCAAACTAAGCAAAGCTTGTACTATGATTAACTCGTTAATCCGTTAATCGTTAATTAACGAAGTTAACCATCCGTGTATCGGATTAACTTTTAAGTTAACTTGCAAAATTGTTAACAGACTCATTAACTTCCGCTAACTGTCCAAAGCCGTTAATCCGTTAACTAAGTACTTATTTTATCAAAGGAACACGTAAGCGCGAGCTATAGGCGCTGAGTGAGACAGGCGATGCAAGTGGGGCGCGTCAGGCGCGTGCGTGAGTGAAATGAACTATACTGTGTTGTCGGCTTGGTGTGTCAGCGAATGAGAATACAAGGCGTATGCAGTATGGTGAAGTGCTGTTTATGTTGATTTTGATAATTAAATTACTTTCATTATAAGAAAATCTTAAAGCCATCTTGCTTTTCTTTCCATAAAAATGGTAAAAAACGAACCCTTATATACCTTTGTCTGTCTGTCACATCGCCAAATCTCTCAAGAACTACTTATGCTATCGATTTGAGATTTGGTACATAAAGAAGGGTAACCTAATAGATGCTAGAACATGTTTTTTTTAAAATATTTTTATTTATTTTCTGTCTAGTGGGTGAATATGCCAAGTGGAGTGTCATACTCGTATGAAAGAGCCTGAGTTGCACATTCTGAGAAACTTTTTTTACGTCGAGTCATTTTCGATTTCGATTAGCATTGATATCAAAGTATATTTTACAGGAAAAATATAACTATAGCTCTATCTAGTTTTTCTTTTTTTTTATTATCACAAAACATTTCTATTCTAAGTTTGTAATAATTGTAATTTAATCATCTTTGCATGTATTTTTGCTCCCCATTGCGTTCATTTTCTACACCGTGTTATTGAGATTTTCTCGAATTAATATAGGGTTGGAACTGATACATATCTGTGTACGGAACCCTTGGTGCGCGATTCGGACTTGCACTTGACCGGTTTTTTTGATTCCCTGCTTACTTTGTATGGCGCATACCCGAATACACAGGTGCTGTTTTTACCAGGAGTTAACGATTAACGTTCACTTCCGTTAAATGGCCTGAAATGTAACGCTTTAACGTTTAACGAAGTTAATTTCTTTTTTAACGGATTAGCGATTAACGAAGTTAATTATTTGGTTAACAGTACCCAGCTATGCTTAAATACATAGAAAACAACCAAGACTCAGGAACAAATATTCGTGTACATCACACAAATAAATGCCTTGACCGCCTGATTTAACACGCTTTCAAACCACGTATATCAATAGTCAGAAAAAAAATTATACCACAAATTTATGCGTAGTCGGTCCCAAAGTTCTGTCACAAATGAAAATAATGATAAAAACAAAAGAACCAATAAGTTTTTAATAAATTATATACCAATTTAAAGTACATTTAATAAAGAATTAAAATTACTTAAAATTATTCAAAATGATCTCCCTTGTTTTTAATACAGGCCGTTAATCGGCGCGGCCAGTCGTCTATCGCAGCACGCACCATTTTCATGTCTATTTCAGCGATTTCTTGCAATTTTTTATGGGGTTTAGCACAGACCTTCCCCTCTAAGATCTGCCAAATTTTATAGTCCAAAGGACCAAAGGTCCGGACTGGAAGAAGGCCAATCTTCGTGTTTTATAAAGTCGATTTTTTGACGGCCATACCAGGCTTGAGTGGTCTTTGCTTTGTGTGCTGGCGCAGAATCCTGCTGGAACAAAAAAAAATTCAGTTGGCCATAATAAGACACACCCAACCAGACCATCACTACTGATGGATGATGCCCATGTTGCACCCGCGCTCCTGCTGCTTCAGAGCTCCTAGCGTACACTCTATCATTCTGTTTATTGTACTTCTCTTCAGTATCGAAAATCTTTTCGTTTGTAAAGAGGGTATCACGATTTTTCGCGTACCTCTTTATTAACTTCCGGGATCTTTTAAGCCTTATTGTTCTTAGACGGGCATTAAGTAAGTGCCCACTCTTTTTTGTATGCTTCTTCTTCTTCTTCGCTTAAAACCTTTTTGACGGTCTTTCTACAGACACCCATCTGCAATGCCATCAACTTCTGTTTTCGGTCAGGATTTCGTCCTATGCGCGCCTTGATCGCTTTGATCACTGCTGGTGTTCGTACGGAGCGAGGCCGTTCAATTCTTTTCTTGTCCTCAACACTGGAGACTTCATTGTACCTATCAATAGTACGGTACACAAACCTAGGCGTTATATTTAAATTTTTGAACAACTTCAAAATTGGCGAGTGCCCACAACGGTGCAATGCTAAAGCAGCTATTCGGTTTTCTTCCAATGTCCACTCCATCGTGAGAAATTGCAGCGAATGGCTGTTTTTTTGTTTTAAAATAATTGTAAAACATTCAAAATAGGAATTCAATAAAATTTTCTTAAAATCATGTTCTAAATTTAAAAATAATGTGCGTGTGTACCAGTGTCAGAACTTTGGGACCGACTACGTAAATGATAAATACTCGTAACAGAACTTAGTAACCAACTTTGTATTGAAACTGAGAGTGCGTCTCTTAGCCTTTATTACAACAATCATAGTCACAACTCTGTAAGAAATTTCAGATGGTTACCAAAGTTTAATAATTCTGAGCTACATTCAATCCAACACAGACAACGTGTGAATTAACTATGCCTTGTCGCCGTAGCTCATGCGTAGGGAATGCAATCCCGTACGATGATTTCGATTCCGGTATTTGCAGGATTGCAGATTCTCAATCCCGTGGGACCCTGGTTTTTGCCGGATCCCACAGGGTTCAGAAATAATATCACAAATAGTTATAATTTTACACATTATTATTGGAAACGTGTTTAAACCACACGCTCCCTTGTATATGAGTCACGTTTATGTGTTAATCTCACGGTCACGAGAGAAAGATACAGAACACTTTTCGGGAATTCCGATTTTGGGCAAATCTCGATGAAACGAATCTTAAGAAGTGGTAAAGTAATACATATTTGATTGGGGGTAAAACGGAAAATATGGTTTTTGTCTAACGAACATTTTGAACATTTAACTGCTTTCTGACTGACAACAAAGTATAGTCAATATGCGTTTTTGTGTTCCCCACAATATTCACTTCACTTCCAGCTCTCATCCTACGAAATGTTAAGCCGAATATTTTTTTTATACGTATGAATATTAACATGGATGAAAAACATTCTAGTGACTAGAAATTATGAGCGTGGCAAGTATCCCTAATAGTAAAACTACCTTTCTCTTCTATCCCGCATTCCCGCGCATCCCGCTAAATATTGGTTGGGGATTGATCCCGCAAAATTTTGCATCCACCTCTTGTAGAGAACAAGTTGGAGTGTGACATGAAGTTTTAACCCTTTTCTAGGCCGCGTTGATCTAGAGGCCGAAATACAAAATATACACCTAAAATTATTACGTTTTGCTGAGCTTTGCGTTTTGAAGTCGCGTCACTTTTTAAGATAATGTAATCTAATTTATTACAGCGGCGGAAAATGCCGAAATATTAAAGCGTAATAAATATAGGGGCCTCGGCAGAGAATCCATGGGGTCCCAGCGCGCACAAGTAATTTACTGAAATCGCAAAGCGTTTGGTTGACGTAGCTGGTGACCGAAGAGCTGGCGATTTTCTCGCACAACGTATCAGCATTGCGATGCAGCGAGGAAATGCCGTCAGCATCCTCGGTACAATTCCCCAAGGGCCTGTTTTAGATTTAAGTAAGTTATAATATTATTTAAGTTATTGTTATTTAACTGTTATTACCGCCTGTGAATCAATAAAAGTTTATTCTAATTTTGACTTTATATCTGAAAACTAAGATTGAAATTCTTTTGATACGTATGTGATCGAAAAATAGTACTATGCCTTTAAAAGGGTTAATACACATGGTAATATGATAAATAAGGCTATAATCTATCTTATACTAATAGGTATGTACTTATTATAAAGAGCTAGTCTGCACGGCAGCGATTTGGATGTAGGAAACAGTAAACTACCAAAACTAAACTCTTCATTCAATTAAAAAAAAATCTCCATTATTTCTTGCCTCACAAAAAATTGTCACCAATAATCCTCATCCAATAAAATGGGGAATGAAACGGGCATCGTATCTTTTTAATCGCTTATTAAATAAAAGTTTTTTGTAAAAATGCCTTTATTCCTAATAGGACTTTCCAAAAGCAGTTAATATTATTGAAAATAAGTAATAGAAGTATTGCAACTATTGCAACAAATTAATTTCAATTGTGTCAATAATAATTAGCAGGTACTTCAGGATTTTTAAAAATGTCACTAACAACGTAAGTCTTTTAAATATTTCTATCAGACCTCCGTTATTTCATCTTAATAATTCTTAACGTATGTTCATTGTGTAAATGTTGTGTTTTTAATGAAAACTAGGTATGTGCAGTAAGAGTGTGGTAGCCGCTGACAAGCGCCGCTTTTGCAGATGGCGTAAAGCGTAGTCCGCGGCTCGCTCGCCAACTATGCTAGCGTTGGTAGAACAACTGCGGTCATACTTTGGTGGAGGATGTGAGTGCGCATGCGGCTGGCGCATGTCGTGTGCTCTACTTCATTTACCTCACAGTTTTATTTGTTTGTTTCATTTAACAATCAGGTGTTGCGTGTCCCTAAATTAATGTTAGAATGTTATTAGGTATGTAGCTTTACATTTATATCCATTTTGATCCGTTGGGCGCTAGACTCATCTCATACCATACCGAACCCGATGCAAGCCCGTGATCTTCTTCGCGTGTTCAATTTCCAAGTAATCTATCGTCGTTGTTCGGTGTTTCTGAACGCGTATGCCCTATTATTTTGTCACCTCTCGTGGTCGGAATGGGAATCCAAGTTACTCAAGTACAAAATTGTACTTTCATTATAGTGTTTCTCTCGTAGCTCGTGGTTTTGGTTAAAAATCTAATAATATATATATATATATATATACAGTCATCAGTATAACAAAGCGTGCGTCAGATATTTTTGGAGCCTTTGTTTTGGACGATGTTAATGCTGGTGCGTACGATTATAGTACTAACTGCATTTTGAATTTTGATTCAGTTTCAGCTTAAGGTTTATCAGGCGGTTTTATACATTAGTTCGGGACTAGGTTACCGATAACTTTGTTTTGATGAGCCTTTTGTTCGATCTTTCGTTTATTCGCTGTCCATTTGGAACACAATCTATTCAGAAATATATTATATGGGTACCTGTTAACTCTCAGCCCCGTGCATTTATGAGTGCGTCCGCGTTCACACGTCAGCCTCTTGGTCCGTTCCGCTTTGAGCTATTATATTCCGTCTACCTTATCAAGTAGCACTCTTTCTCAAGTTGTCTTAATCATTAAAGCCTCGCCACATTACCGCGGTAGCGGGGCCGGGGCAGTAGCGGCACATTGAACGCAGTTGGCAGTTAACTCACACTTTTAAGGCGATGAGACCTCTCACCGCGTTGTAGTTATATTTTACTTGCGGATAAGCGTAGGCAGGCGCGTGGCAGTTGAGTACGAGATGTCGTACGAAACGGACTCTGATATATGGATAACTTTTATGTTGTATCCATCTCGCAAAAAAAAAAACGTTCCGTAGGCGGCGCGAACGCGCCTCCGTTCGCGCCCCCGCCGTTTGGGGCTGCTTGGCTCCCGCCACAGCTCCCGCGCAGTTCGAGCGCGGGACCGCGCTGCGGCCGATGTAACATAGCTCATCACATAACGTCTCGTGTATTCAGATCAGCTGAGGCCCGCGCTCAATGTGGCGTGGCTTTAAATTATTTCATGGGTATGACCATACGTCGTGGCTTTAGACCTACTTTTAAGAGATCGCATATTTTGGACTGAATTTTTATTATTAGGCAATAAAGATTTATTAAACCAAGCGAATGAACCGTCGCCCTATGATTTAACTCCAACATGGGCGACTTTTTGCATATACGTACATACATGCACCTCTAATATCGTTTGTGTGAGTTTGGATGTTGTTACTGGTGCTGCCTTACCACAGAATAATTAATAGTACTTACGTGTCTTACGTACAGAAGGTTTTCTGTGTACTGTCTAACAAAAACCTATATTTGAGAGCTAGTAATGGCGTTCGGCCCGCACACGCTCGCCGCATGGCACGTGCTCTTTCGTTCCTATCGCAATAGGGTATTTGGAATTCTGGCCACCACGGAGGTGTGCCGGAGCCGAGTTTAGCCGAAGCGGCAAGAGGCACAGGCCTGCCTACTACTCCCACGTTATACTCACGTCTACATATTTTGGTAGTTCATTTGTAGTAGGTACGTTCGTGAATGTTATTTTGAACGTGTTTTACTTCAATTTAACGTGAAACGTAACACCGGCAGCATAGTACTGTGTGAGTGTGGCAAGCTGCTGTTAGGCCAAGGGAACACCCGTGTTCCCTGTGTCGCAACGTGACTCAGCGACCCTGAACGAGTAGCGCGGGTGCGCGTGCCGAGAGGTCACGCACGTTATACCTACCCTACCCTATAGGTTACCTACCTTGCGCCACTTGCGCCGTTCCTGTCGCAGGCGTAGTTACGTTAGGTGCTCCTACTGCAGCTGCTGCTTATTGTACTTCTCATCTGTTATTCGATAATAACAAAGATTACGTGATAGATAAGCGCTGGGTTGCCTAGCCAAAACCTGGATTGAGCCTGTTAAAAAAAAAACATAGGTACTAACTGTTTTCAGTCATGTCAGAATGTGTGGATTTGAACCTAAGCTGGTTAACAGCCGTGAGAGCCCGTGCGCTTTGCCTCATTGATCGTAATTATGTCGAAGAATATATAAAAAGCGGGTATGTTGCGCCTATATGCGTATGTTCGGGAGCGCTTAGTATCACAGTGATAATGTGCATGTAATGTACAATTTACCACAAGGAAATGATCAAGGTCTAGGGTTTTTATTTAATCTATGAGTAAATGCTGCTCATGTAAATAACAGACAAATAGAAACATATCACAGTGGCTCTAACGGTAGTTAACATTTATTAAATTATGGGCTAAAGGTTGTCATCTTCATCAGTATTGCGGCTTGACTTGCGTAAATTAGATATAGAATAGGAAAGTTTTTTATAAAGAGCTTGGGTTACACTATAAATAATAGTATGATAAGTTCCATTCGTGTGCAATATGGTAAAGGATGAATGATGTCGGCAGGCTCTACGTGGGGAGTAGTGTATGTAAGCGAGTCGTGCCTCGAGTGCGAGCGCGTGCGCGCCGCGTGCGAGCGGCTGGGCCCGGTGCTGCCGGCGCCGGCGCCCGACACGCTGCCCGCGCCTCCGCAGCCGCCCGCGCCGCCCTCCTACTTCGTCACCAAGCCTTTCGAGGGAGAACTCTTCGATGCAGCACATAGAGCCAAATACAGGTCAGTTCTCACTTATACGTTCATTTAATTATACAAATTGGACGGTGAGATATTCCTACACGTTCAAATACGCATTCCAGAAATATTCGTCAGCTTATTGTTTGTAAACATTCCGCAAACCATAATTCCAGTTCTTAATTAACTCCGCCGAGAGGTGCATAATGTGCGTATTTCTTATTGGCAATCTATAGTTCTGTCCTCCGAAAGAGATTAACGCTATATAGAAAAATATAACATTAAAAGCTCTCGACTTAATAGTACAGTACGATTAACAGGTAATGTTAATCCAATAGAAAGGTATTCTGTCTCAACATCAATATGTTCTTACATATTGATGTTGATGGCAGTGAAGTAGTTTAGACCCTTACTGGAGCTGGCATCGTGACAGCTTGAATGCCTTTCAATGCTTTAAAATATATTTTTTGCCGCTACTGTTAAATTTCCTGCCAAGCTCTGTGTAAGATTTTGCTATTCGGCCGGCTGTCATTTTACATAGTCAAGCACTCTCAGAAAACTGTAACGTTACCCTGAACTAGGCTTTCTAGTAATTTTCCTCAAGGAACAGAACGCAAGAATATTATAAACGGGTGCTTCGGCTGTCACCCGTTTGTATGAAATGTTCCACAACCTTTGATTTCGGGATAAGGGGATGTGTACTGAGTTTCATACAATTTCGCGTTGTCGCTTTGAAATTGACAGTTATAGGTATTTTAACTGTTTCGTATTTAAGTACCTTTTGTTTCGTATTTTTGGTAAGTTGAAACTGTCCAAATTTTACTCCTATGTTTAGTTTCAGTAGAATTTCATTATGTACCGCTCGCTAAAGGGGTGTGCAAGCTGCTTGTACTGGGTTTTAATAATTTAATATTATGTCACTGTTGAGTGTTTAAGATAACTCCTTAGAATTTGTGACAGTAAATTGGTATGTCAACAGTCTAGTGCCGAACTTGGCACCTATTCAGATATCGCTACTTTTGGTGACAATTAAAAACGGCATATGTTTACTTTAATTACATTTACGTTTTTGGTGCGTTCTTCAAAGAGTACGCAAGCTCCTTGGTAGGTAGTCCATACATCTACCTTTTAGTCATAAGACAAACTTTGGAGGCACCCGTAGAAATGTGCACTACCACTTTGCAATTTTATAGAGCTCAGGCCTGTGGTTACATTGTTTCGAATTCCAAGCGCCACCGAAGACATAAAGGACCCGTATGCTCGGCGGTAGGTACCGCGTCCGCGCGCAGCCGGGCAGCGCGCGGACAGCGGCCGAGCGCGGGCGGTGCTCGCCCTTGCGCCGCGACGCTCCTCGCTATTTTCAGCCACGCATTCCTCGCGACTGTTTTTCAATCTAACGTAAAACGCATTACGCGCACGCTGCTTTGAGCCTTTGTTTTACACGGGCCGACACGGTGTACGACTAAAAGTTCGCCTTATTGCACCTAATACAAAATTAAACAATAACCATGTGTTTTCAATGTGACCTGTGTTTGTGGTGTACTGTGAGTTCGTGGTAGTCGCTACGCAATGATGCTGAACAGTGGTGACAAGCGGAGCGTATATCTATCACTAGGGCCTATTGCCTACCGGAGTTGACGTGGAGCGTCGGCGATGGGCCCCACGCGGCTGCCGCCGACGCCCGAGGAGGAACATCCTCCTCAGGAATTTCTCTCCTCTCCAACTGACTTAAAAACATCGTGCGCGATAAAACGTGTTCAGTAAGATATTTCGTTTAATTTTGTATTTTATTTACTTATACACCGCGGTTCCTTCGTGTACCTGCTGCTTTATCATGTATCTTGAAGCAATCAATAATCAAAATCATTGACTGTACCTAATTGTTTCGCACACAAATTGTAGTTTTAAAAATATATATACAATACAGCGGAACATGGAACTTCCACCTGTTTGAAGTCGGTTAAAAACAGCAATTTTTCTTCGCGCTTATTTTGTAAACATTTGCAAAGAATGCAAAACAAGATACCGCTGTCCATATGCAAAGGTCCTTGGAACCAAAAACCAACCAATACGTTAGATCCTTCATTAATAAATAATAGTAGAGTAGAAAAGTACGTTACGGTAAAAAATAAATGTCTCGCGCGATTTTCGATAATTGTTTACATTTTGTCTAGAATTCGTGTGTAAGTCATGAACTATTTCTATAATGACACGTACAGGCACGGTAGATACGGTTTCCTGTGGCCACCGTGCACCGGTCGGGCGGCGCGCGGCACATCGCGACGTCATTGACACGTCACCGTAGCAGCGATGCCGAGACGCCCATCCCAACAATAAACTAAAACTTTTATAAATTCTCAAGCACTAGCCTTATTAAGTCGCTCAAATTTGTAACAAAATTCGCCGATAAATGGCGCTGAACCCATGGCATTCAATTTCTACACCATGCTGTTGAGATTTCGAAATAAATGGGGAAATAGTAGGGTTGGAACCGGTACACATCTGTGTACGGAACTCTCGGTGCGCGAATCGGGCTCGCACTTTACAGGTTTTTTTAATGGATTCCCATTCAATATAACTCTCAATAATATGCATACAACTTACTGTTTTTTCGGGTCTGTGAAAATACAAATATCTTTAACTGAAAAAACCTCCAAACTGAAGCTAGCCGCGTAACCGGCCTAGCAACCCTATTTGTTTCATTTACACAGTTTAAGTACTGTCAAAAGGTTCCATAAGAGAATCAAAGAAGACTTACCACTTTATTATTTTTTCTTCCCGTTTGGTCAGCTAAGCGACCACATACGGATAAAATTGTGGACAACCTCCTGTAACGTGTTTATTGTTATACCCGTTACATGCCTGGCGCTTTCATAATTAATACTTAGTATAGTTTCGATTTAAAGATACATTTTTAATTTTCTACAACTTAGATTAGACACCGGCTGGCGAATCACGTAACTTTATGTACTAACAGTAGATAGATTTTTCTGTCAATTTTGGAGTATGAATGTAGAGCTGACAGTTAAAATTTGACATTAAAATCTATCTAACGGTAGTAAAAAAGTTACGTGATTACCCCGCAGGCCCCTATTTCACCAAGTTGACATATGTAGACTGACAAATCGACAATTTTCATGTGAAAACTGTTTCACCAACTACAATTGTTACGTTTTTTGACAATTGTCGCGCCTATCAGCTTTGGTGAAATAGGGGCTAGATTTTTTAAGAAAATGCATTCTAATTTTATTTAAACCTTAAACTACAGACCTAAGTTTGAAATTCAATTGACACGTATGTGGTCGATATGACTATGCGTGGAAATAGTTATTTGTGCAATAAGAGAGCAAAGTTGTTTTTTTCTGCGAGTGCTGATGTTGAGTCCCGAGTAAGCGAAAGATTCTTCTTGAGCGTAGCGAGGGATTCAAAAGCACGAGATGCAAATAACTTTGCTCTCGTGTGACACATACAACTTTTCACCTCAGAAGTGAGAACATATTAATATTATAGGCAAAAAGTACAACTTGAAGTAAAATAAACCACTTTTATTCATGGATAAAAATAAACAGTATCAAAAAAATTAAAGTTAAATGTACAATTATTACAGTTCTGTAAATTAAAAGTGACAGTTTTGTTCAGAACAGTGATTGTGGTGCTTGAAACTTGAGTTCGAGTAGTCGATGAAGGTTTTCAATATTCTTCATGTCTCTTGAAGTACTCGGACGTGACCAGGAGTCTGAGGGCTGGTTCAAATGAATGGTTTCAACTATACGGCTATATCTCGTGGTGTCCCGCCTATTTTGTTGACACCCATTGGCTGTCGTGAACACTTCATTACGATATTGCAAGAAAAATCTATCTGTTTTCGTATTTGGAGGGCGTAATGTTTTATACTTCCGGACAATATGTATATATTCCTCACGAATAACAAAGAATCTGTCAATGTTTGTCTTAGTATTTGGCAAGTTTATTAAAAGCAATTTAAAAATTCTAATTAAAACGTAAAGAAGACAAAAATCACAATCATTTACTTATAAGCATTTAGGCGGGTACGTTAAATATGCCCAAATTGTAAATTTGTTCAATTATTCATTTCTAGTAACAGACCATAATAGTTACTTTTGCAGCTAGAAAATTGCAGTCCGGGGCTTTATTTAAAAATGTTTCAATATTAGAGACCGTAAAAACTTTTGACTTTTTTGGTTTGTGCCCTACTGATGTTCTTTTTAGAATTAATATCAGTTTTGGATAGCTTTCAATGTGCACATTATTCTTTGTTTTAATTGTGGTTTTCAACATAGAGTAAATGCTCCACATCGTCATCGTTCATCTCCAAATTCTCTTCGTCGCTCGTATAACTCATATTTAATTTAATAATGAATCCAACACTAAGCAATATCTCTCTCACGCAATAGATACGGTACCAAATAAGAATAGTTTGAAAAACAATCAAATGGCGCAATTTTTTTAAAGAAGCGTTCTGAAATTTGTCTGATGATTTATGATGACTATAATTCTTAATTGTCGGGTTTTTAACTTCAGTTTTGATGTGTATTGTAAAACATTTTGTTTTATAATTATTAATTCTAAGAATAAGATTTGAAAATATTTTTCATACTTAGTTTTGATTTCCGTTCGCGCGTTCAATGTTTAGCGCTTTTTGGGTTTCTTAAATGTCGAAGAATAGTCGAATTATGAATATACCTATTTCTGGCACTCTATTTTTGCTTATCGATTTGAAAGGGACAGAGTGTATGAAGTTTAAATAATATGGAATTTGTAATACACTCCGAACAATCAAATGGCAGTTCATACCGCACCATTGCACCAAATTAAAAAGCTACTTTGTCTCACGGAGTGAGCAAAAACGACTTTTGCTCACTGACTGATTTCTCCCAGCAAAATAGACTTGTTCGAGCTGCTGAGGTGAAAAGAGTTTTTTTTTATCTTTAATTTATTTAGAAGCTTTCGTCAAGATTACGATGTCAGCTCCAGCAAGCCTCTAACTACTACACAACTTAGATTGAATTTTAAAAAAAAACAAAATTCGTATACCTATTCCCAAAAAAATTCGTATACAAACCTTGCAGCCTTTGACAAAGGATCCGCTAAAATGAACTGAAAAACCCTATTAACGCAAAAGGGAGAAGCCCCAAATTCTGTTCAACTTGTCCCTTTTCTCTCGAGTTCGAACACACTCCACCAACAAGTGTTGCACATCTACGATTTTTCCGCACTCCTCACAATTGGACGACTCTGTCTTCCTCAACAGATGTGCAAACCCTTTGAGTTAAGGTTAAGGTTAAAAATAGGAGTTTGATTAACCCCCTATTTTTAACCTTAAACCTCTCCTCCTCTCCTTCTCTGTAATCTGTGATTACAGATTATTATGTACTTATCTCACTAACAGGGTTATTTTTCCGTTATAAAGTAGCATTCCCTACTTTCTCCAAAACCTAACATAAACTCTGAATTTGTTTTATATTGAGGCATGAGGACCAATCTCTATTTGCTTCCTAAAATTATAAACAGCCTCCCAACACACATACAAGATTCATACCTATCCAACCCTAGATTAATTAAAGATGTTAACAAATATTTTATGTCATGTAATAATTATGACTACGCCTTGTGATAAGTACTTTCTTGTTGTTTACCAATGAACTGAATGTAATGTGAGTCTTAGTCCGAACTCTAGCTGTAAATAAGCCATTCATGGTTTTAGTAGTTAAGCAATTTCAAACTCTGCGCTAAATTATTTGGAACATTAATTTTAAAAAAAAAGTTTGCACCTAGAGGCGAGTACTATCTGCTCTAAAAGTATTGGCACCTAATTAGTTAGCACGTTATATACGGAACATTGTTTTGCAGGGTCCTGGGCCCGACGGCCGCGCTGCAGCTCGCGGAGCGCGAGGAGGCGCCGCCCTCGAGCGCGCGCCCGCTGTACTCGCTCGCAATGCGCGGCGCGGTTATATGCTTCTCCGGTTTCCGGAAAAAAGATGAACTCGTAAGTACCACATCTATAAATACTGTGGCAGCCATGTTCGCAAAGCAAAAAGGGATTATGCAAATCCCATCTGTTGTTATGTCTAAATGTAAACCTTTTAACGGTGCAGTAGAGTAAACCAATCTTAAACTAAACGCCCCTCCAGTGTGATTCCGCTCACATCTGACGTAAGCATATAATAGCTATAGAGGGGCGTTCAATTTAATAATTTGCCGCCGTTTTTGAAAAACTACGTTAAATATATTTTAGAATTTGTTTTTAAGTGCCATGAAATACATTTCCAGTTGGGATTTCGTTGTACTTTCGGATATACTTTGGCTTGTTACTTTAAAAATGACCTATATAGGATGTTTGGTAGCTAGGTACAAAGACTAAGGGGTGTAAGAGTCATTTTAGTTCACACTAGAATAGAAAGTGTTCTAGTTTCTAGTATATGCGCTATATTCCCTATTCTAATAGATCGGATGTATTTTAGTTAGTAAATAAATGCTTTACGTGCGAACTTCGAACATTTCCAAGTGTATTGATTTAAACTTCGCGATTTTCACATATTATTATTATTTATTGGCAAAGGGGATTCCGCTCACTCCTTTTGTTGTTGTGACATATCCGAAATGACTGCTAACCTCAAAAAGGTGAATAAATTTACTTGTACGCGACTAAGTCCCGTTTACTAATATTAATTTGTAAGTGATGAGAAAGACTTTTTTACACAAACAACCAATTGGTCAACATAAATAAAATTATATATATATAAGATTATTCCGTTGAAGCTTGTAACTTCACCTATGGCGAGTAAGATACGCGTACCTAAGGGCCTACCGCGTACCACAAACGAAGTTTTCCCTCTCTGTGGCACTTACTCATAATTGCAAGTGCGAGAGAGAGAAAAAACTTCGTTCATAACTCGTCATTACTTGGACTGTACTGTCTATCTTTGTCGTGTGGAATTGAAAGTGGCAGTCGTGGTGGTTGGTAGGCGAAGAAAGGCATCATTGGCGAAGTTACGATTTTCAACGGTATAATGAGCGTCATTATTACACTTTTAGTGTGAAGTATATTGGAAGGTGTATTTGTAACTTTATCTAAAACTTGGTGCATTGTCTTTATTTTCATGTGAATCTGGTGCTATGCGAAAGGCTATGGATCGGGAATATAAGTAAAGCAATGGATATAATTATACTGTGATAAATATGTATCTGCTCACGCTAAGCCCATCAGAGAACATTTTGTATTTAGAATGTCCACAAATATAAATATGGATGCGTATGATAGAAGTAGATTACGCATGTGACATATCACGATAAGCCTCGGTTTTCGATACGATGGTATGGCGAACCGTTCAGGTGTACCATATTAAGGTACAAATGCCCTCGCCTTACATTTTAGTTTATGTTTAATATGTCGGATTGATTTTAACAATACTTTACCTTAATGGTGTACTGTATTTTTTTATTTTTTTTTGTATTATTTGTGTATCTCATGTATTAACTGCCTCATCTTTGGTACTGTGGCAGCTCGGAAATAAAGAAAACCATTATGTATGATACTTTTTTACAGATGGAGTGAGGTAATATTTATAGTAGTTATAGTATTTTATTTTCTTTCTCGCAAAAGTTGCAAGCAAATGTTAATGCAGTTGTATATATCTGTTGACAGACGTACCTGATAACGCTTATACACTATATGGGAGGATCTATCCGCAAAGACATGTCGAGCAAAGTGACGCATCTAATCGCGGCGGCGGCCACGGGGGACAAGTATCGGTACGCGTCGGGGTTCGGGCTGCCGGTGCTGGCGCGCTCGTGGGTGGACGAGTGCTGGCGCCGGCGAGACGACCCCGCCTGCCTCGCCACGCACGACGCACTCATAGTCAGTATCACTCTGTAAACACTTACACTCCCTTATTTACGTAATTATTTATGTAATTCCACAAAAACATTTTATCTAAAATGTCCTTAAAAGTTGTTTATTTTGTTTGTGAGAGAGGGCCATAACATATTTAAGTTAGCAGAGGTTGCTAATTTTTTATGAATAAGGGGGCAACTATTTATAGTAGGTAAAGTCAAGGGATGAAAAGTTCGTCGCTTCAAGGTTCAAAAGTGACGAACCATTTTGCTTCCGCGACTATATACTGCTAATTGAATCACCTTACAGCGTTCAATTGGGCATGGATCATGGAAGTTTTAACGGAAGTTCATCAATGATTCAATGACAATAGCGTTGTTCTCAACGAATGTACGTATGAATTAAATGTTACCTATATGGCTACCCATCTAACTTAACAATACAACAGTATGTCACCGATATCGTAGGCCCAGTTTGCTGCCTGTAAGTAAGGTTCGAGACCTAAAAAGCGAATTATATATAACTCCACTGTTTTTTCTACGAGTAAACGGAAATTAATTAAACAAATAGAAATAATTAAACAAACTAGTCCTGCGGAAATGAAGATTAGGCACATAGGTCGGGCGCTCGTTGATGTCTTTTGTTCTATGTTCGCGGCGTCACGTAATTGGTCAGTTACATAAGAGTTCATTTAAAAGGAGCTCCATAGACAAATATATTAGTAAATAGTATGACATCCATAGTAGATATGATGTGGGCCTTAAAAACCCGAAAGATTTAAACCAATGATTTTAGATCCTAATTAGAGTATATAAAGTTATATAACATATAGTCGAAAAACCCATAATTTGAGAGATATTAATTATTTAAAACAAATCACAAGTAAAAATCTCAATTCTAACACACCCTAAAGGCGTGACGTAGCCACCTACTAGGTACTTTTACACGCAGACGCACTAACTGCATGGTTGTTAGCCAGTTTCAATTAATTAAGTCTGGTATCTATCCTACAAATAGGTTTGGCCATATCCTAAACGCTGAATTACTATTTCTATTGGTTTTAACAATGGCATTGTGTTTAGAAATGCGGGAAAAGCTTTCTTTGCGTAATTTAATTGACTTCAGTATGGACGCAATGCTTGGTAAAAACACGTGTGTTCGAGCATTATTTAATATTACTTTAAATCAAGAGAGTTAGTCTAAGCACATACAATTGACAATATTTCATAATTTTCAAGTCTTAATTCGAAAACCATTTCGGTAGAAAGATGTTAAGGGTCCTTATCAGTTAAAAACGCTCATCTATTTACGCCATTTTCTATTTGAATTGACACGTATCTTGACATTTTCTCTATGTTACTATCTAGATCAGGACTATTGCGACCTTATGTCACAAACTTTAAATGTAATTTTTGGATGTTTCATTATGAAATATCGTTTCAAACATCTCTCCAAATCGACCATTTCCAAGTTAAAAACTTGTTTTTTCCGCTTAAATTCTACTACACACAACAAAAACAAAAAATAGCTATGTTACTATCTAAAACTGATAAAATTATCGTAGCCTTTAATAACTTTATTGGTATAATCAATACTTTTGTCATAATTTGAAATCAAAATATTATGAAACTTATAAGGCCTCTTAAGTACACAAAAAAAATATTTTCGGATTTTTTTCGCCATTAATTTTGGAAAAAATCGCGAAAAAGTGTAAACCGGATGATCACTTTCCCTGCACTATAGAGAGAGACCTTAGATGTGATACGATAAAAAAGTTAGTGGTATCCGGTTATCAATTACTGACATTCATTTGTTTTGTCAACTGTCACAACTTATTTATTGTACTTTAGGTTCTTTTCACGACGCTTATAATTATGTTACTGCTTAATTCGCACGTTTTTAAGGGTCACAAAACATTGTCCCATTGGACTCCGATATACGCACTTGGCATATTAGAACCGGACACCGATTTTTCTTTACGGGGCCAATGAAGACTTCAGAAGGTTTTTCTTAGGCTAACAGCACGAATCTGCCCCTTGTGGATAGCTAGATGATGGTGGAGTACACATCGGCAAGTGATAAGCATATTCCAACTAAAATAAGAACATCCTATACCGGCAACGCTGTAGGGTATGTGGAAGTTATACGGGACGCAGGAAAATGCATAGTGCAATGCCGAATTACTCCTGAATGCCATTCGCACAAAACCTATTGTGGATATTGACGAAGATGATGTGACTATCTGATTGAATGCCATCACTTATGTCACATATGTCTCGCTTGTACGAGTATGTAATCTAAATATTTGGGATTGTTTTTTGTATGTGCATAAAGAAATAAAGAGAAGAAATAGTAACATTTTTAATGACTGGTTTTATTACAATATGTACTCCTCCCTCCTCTTCACCCCAATTTGTAAAACTCCTCACAAAATAAGCATTATGTACAATTCATATAAAAATATCTAATATGGAGTGTAACAGATTCGAGAACAGATCTGTTAAAGCCACAGGGAGGCACATTGGCAAGTATACATTCTCATCTGCCCCAAGTCTTAAAAGGTCATGCATTTAGCCAGTTAGTCAAGTGAAACAATAAGCAATCTTATTTACTCTTTACTATCGGTGATTGTAAATTTATCAAACCACAGGCCGCAAGTGCAGCATCATCTAAAGTATGTGTAAGTGTCACTACAGATGAGCACTGCACACCTTGACATACATGTAGGTCAGTTTTTGCTTCCCAGGAAGTATCAAGTATCAATTCTCCATCGAGAAGATCGATGTTTCACATAAAGGTGTCCTGAATATTGGAAAGTGGAGCTTGAGGTTTGCATTGGTTAGTTGTCGCTTTCATCGCCTTCCAAAATGCTCTTCCAACTGAAACAATACATAATAATCAGTTATATTTCTACAATACTTTGTGTTATTGAAAAAAGTTATTTGTTGAATGGTGGTTGTGTGCCGAGATCGTTTTTTAAAGCAAATATAAATAGAGAGAACTTACATTCAATGATCTTCATCTTCAGTAGAAATTGCATTTTAGAACATGTTTTCTATTTGTTTTTGGAATCGGACTAGCTTTTACTACTTAATACCATAGTTTTAAACGTTTTTATCACGAATATTTAAAATTTTCAAACCGCTAACGAAAATAACAATTATAACAAGTCTCAAACTGTCACTACGGTCAGTGTCAATTATTATCAGATTTCATTTTTTTTAAATTGCGGATCTGGATTCTTGTTAGGAGTATGAAGTCATATTTTATTTACGCCCTTTTGGAATGACCTATTTTTCAAAATGCTTTTTTTGTATGAAAAATGCAGTTTTCGTGAAAAAGAAAAAACACGGGTTTCTTAAAATTTCACCTATTTTCTAACTAGTTCATAAAATTAAGTAGTTGAAAATATGAAATCTTGTCAATTGAAGAGGGACTGTAAGCGTGTTCCACTTTTGAAAATCAGTATCCATACTATCAATAGACGCAAAATGCTAATGGATATAACATGTCCAGTGCTTCTGTTTTCTTAATGTCACTCGTTAATCTTCGTTTTTGACGATAAATATAGTGTCAACTGCAAGATTGAGTGCGATAGCGATAGAAAGCCGATTACTATTAAGAAGCTGGTTTGACTGTAATGTTTACAGAAGGAGCACAAGTTGAAAGTATTCGCGGGAGCGCGCGTGTGCTTTGTGGGGTTCCCCGAGGACGAGACACAGCACATGGGCGACGTGCTCGCCAGCAACGGTGGCGCCGCCTGCCCGCTCGACGACCCCGACTGCACGCACGTCGTGAGTACCCCGCACTTCACTTCACACACAACACATAATTCTATAACACAACCGGTAACCATCGGAAACTTTAAAACAAAATTGTAATAGTTCATCATAATTCTCTTTGAAAACGCATCATATCATGCGTATGTTAGCAATAATTTCCGTTACGTGCTACTACTATTCTACCAGATTTAGTTATTCACTTTACATGTTGTACTTTTTGGTTTTAGGTACGTATTAGAACAGGATTAATGCCAATTATTTCAAACTAAAAAAGTTTAGATTTCATTTAATGGATCAAGATAACATTACACACTGTCCTTCCCATTGATTATATTTAACTTTGTAGTTTTAGTGATGGGCATATGAGAATGGTTACAATCAAAGGCTTAGCATATGCCAAGTGGAGAGTGTTGTACCAATTGCATTGTCAGTAATTTGTTTCTTTTTTTAATTCTACATTCCTTAAAGCTGTTTGTATTTAGTGTAACTATTTAATCCACCGTGGTAGTCATCATGTCAGGTTCCATACAAATAATTAAGTGCCTTATATCAAGAACTTACAGTAGCTACTTCACTTTGGCCTTTGACTGTAATTCTCACTGGGTTACGTATTATAAGTAAATGAGATTAGTGCGTAAAAAAGAAATATTTTCGGTATCATCTAATTACAATTTCTTTATTCGTCTTGTTCTATACACGTCATTACTTGTATATATCTTAATGACATCAATAATCTTCGGGTAACATTCAGTCTCGAGTCCTTAATTTTTCCTCTCTTTGGTCATATAAAGTATTAGTTTCATCTATCTGCTTGGTTTTGTTTTCATTCATATAATTCTAAGGGTTGTTAAAACAAAGGTTGACAACCTTTATACACCAAATACGACAAATAAATATGCATAATATAATAAATGTACTCTAAGGACTCTGTTAAGCTGCGGCTTGGCTAGCTCTGGTGGAATAGCAACCTTATAGTGAACCTGATGTTTGACTTCTCAATAGGGATGTTGACATCTAATAAGAAAATCAATACTTATGTTTGAATTTTCTCGAAATAGGATCAAATTCTCAGTGAAATGGCGAAATAGTAACCAAGGTAAATGAATAATTACATAGCTAAGTCTTAAAGATTAACAGGGGCGCATATTCTGTCCCTTTTTCTGCAAAAACACCTTTTTTATTGGAACGATCGTCATTTACTATGGCGCAAAAGGCCCGTTTCTGTCTAAATTAGCTTCATTAAAACGATCGTAGCTTCGTTATTTTTGAGATATTTGAATGGGATTTTCACCATTTGGCATATTTTTTGCCTTTTTTCTTTTGGAGTAATAATAAATTTTGAGTCAATAACCCTATTGCTAGAGTCGTGCCTTCTCTTCCTGTCGGCTCACTATAGTGTACTCCAGTGACATGGGGCTTACAATACCGCTCATATTTGTAACCAGATTAGACTAATAGACAAGTGACTGATACGAATTGAGACGAATACAGAAATTAGAGACGTATGGGACGTAAAAATGCTCCTTAAGTATTCTTTTTTTCCTAAAGTTGTCTTCACCTATGTATATACCTGTTGATTGCCTTCAACACGTATTAACTTCATGCAGACGTCAAGGTCAAAAAATGTCCGTCGTTATATAATTGCACACTAAGCGAGATTACACATTTGAAATACATTATGTTTTATTAATCCCTTATTTCACATTCATTACTCACTCGTGTGAGTCGTGATAGTTATTAATGTTTGCTTAGAAGTGATGTATACATATGTGATGTATATACCCTTACGCATTTTTCGTAATACCGAGGCAAGGAATTGCATGATATGTCTACTGTAGTTCGGATTCTACCCACCACGATCCATTCCGCACGCCGCGAAGTCGACCCATTGTTTGCTTTTTTATGTTCATCACCTAGTATTGTAATGCTTCTGCAATCTTATTTTTATGGCCGATGCAACACTCAACGCCTGATGGACAGTAATTAATCAAAGAACACGTAAGACCCTGAGAATTGTGCGACGTCGAGAGTTTTCGTCGCAACGTTTTTTTTTGCTGAAAATGTGATTCAGGTAGATCGATTTTTAGATCCCGTAAATTCATTTATGGTAAATCTCGTGGAAATCGATGGAGCCGTTTTCGAGAACTCATACCCATAACGATACAGGCTCGTGCTCACAAAATACTTCAACGGGCTCACGCTCGAGCTCACTACACTTGCAACGCAATTCTGAACATATGCACTACTTTATCTACATCCATATATTAAATCCTCAATATATGGATGTAGCTAAAGTGGTGTATGCAACTGTACATAATTAGGCATTAAAACACGAATGTGTGTTCATAAAACCAAATTTGTGTTTTAATCCCTCTTATTATGTAGCAGTTGCATAAACTACTATTAGCGCATTACTTGAAACGCGAAACTAGGTGATGTGATTGCGTTTAACGTAGTATTCTGAATATTCCATCAGGCAAGAGTGTTGCTGCATTTAGATAAATATCACTGTATATTTCGTAGTTGCACTCTTCATAAAATATCGCATTGTGTATAAAATAATAACATTATTATTGTGATGTTTCTTGACTTTCACCAGTAAATATGTCTAATTTTATGTGCACTCAAAATTTGACATAAAACGGGCTTTTCATTTCGGTCAGTAATTTGTCAAAAAGGATATACTTAGGTGACTGCTTCCCTGTGTCTAACTGCTCTATCTCAATAATAATAATACAACTTTTGTGCATGTTTGTATTGGAATGGCTTCATTACATCATTGCGTGGTGTGTTTCACACATGTTTCAGGTAATGGCCAATGGGGAGACTTTCGGTCGTTCGCTTATCCTATCACCCCAACCCAGTACTCCAAACATGTCCTCGAAGCCCTCTCGCACGTCACCCAACTCGCAGAGCACTCCGAAGAGCTCTATTTATCGTAGACTATCTGCTCGGCTGTCGGGGCGGCGCACGCCCGGCAAGCCGGCCGACGAGCCCGAACGGCGCCTGCAGCTTGCGCGTGCGCAGGTGGTCGCGGGCCGCGATTGCCCCGACTCAGCCGCCGTCGTCTACTTGACCCGCTCGCCCACCGACGCCGTCGACGCTAGCTCTGATACCTCGCCCTCTGTCCAGAACAAAGAAAACAAACATATATCGCAAGCGATGCAAGGCGCCGTCAGAATAAACGCCAAAGATAAGAGAGAAGTGTTTAGAAATAAGTCAATTAATATGTTTAATCTAGTGGATTGCCTCACGGAGGCGGGGTCTCTACATTCTTCTCTTACAAAGAGTTTATGTGATTTAGATTGTAAAGAGGAACCTGCTTTTCTGCTGCCTATTTCAACAGGAAGCAAAGAGTTGCAGCATTCTACGACTACTATCAGTTCTGGGAAAAAGAGAAGTCGCAATTCTACCGATTCAAGCTTTCAAGTAAGCCCTATAGACGCAAACCTTTCGCCGGATAAGTGTGAAGACAGTAATTGGAAGTCAATCAAACGACTAAAGATAAAAGATTCTTTTAAGTTCAAAAACAGGCCAACGATTTTCAAACGAACAAAAAAAGATTCAGTCTCGAAAGCATCGGGCGACATTACTATAGAGCCAGTGAGTCCGGACAGTGTGAAGCCGACTGACCCGGCAGGGGTATTCCTTGCGTCGACCTCGTCCCCCATCAGAGAGGACGACAACACGTCGATTTGCTCGATAAACACTAGCAAGCAGTCGGGGTTCTTCGATATTTCGTTTGCTTCAATACGCAGTTCTAAAACCGTCAAATCGGCATCGAAGTTACGGAGAAGCGTCAAGTCATTCACAGCCTCGTTTAGAAGTGAGAGGAAAAAGAAATATGAAAAAAGACCAGAACGTAATACCGTAGAAGTGAGCGCCTGCCACCTTCCTCCTCAAGTAAAATATGTATCGACACCGAGCAAAGATATTGATGATATGAATTTAGATATATCTCCTGTACAAGTTGACACTATAGACAGTACGGATATGGCTAACAATGTCAAACACGACGTGGACGAGCTAGATGATTCAGTCACATTTAAAACGCCGCAAAGTGTAGGGTTCCGAGCCCACCGGCACTCTATCTGCGTCGGGCCGGAGCTGCGCCCCGCAAGCGTCTCCTCGCACGCGTCCTCGGGCTCCGGACCCGCGCCCGCGCCCTCTCCCGGCCCCGATCCCGCTCTCTCTCCCTCTCGACCCCTCCGCGACCAGCTGCCGCTCGCCTCGACGCCTCCCATCCGTGATGTCCGCGCCATATCGCAATGCCATGGAATATCGTTGCCGGTACTAACACCATTTAATTTAGTATTACTAAATTTTAGACATGCTTATCATGCAGTCCAACATTTGATGGCTCTCATTTCGA
This sequence comes from Epiblema foenella, assembly GCA_963556455.1. NCBI lineage: Eukaryota > Metazoa > Arthropoda > Insecta > Lepidoptera > Tortricidae > Epiblema > Epiblema foenella. The sequence continues at coordinate 15,838,645 of OY747095.1, read as the reverse complement.
ATATAGCCAAAACAGGCATACTCGTTCGAGACACCCTCGCACTCGGATCGCCTCTTCGCTCGTATGCATGCAGTCTTCGCAAACAACGTTTTTATAGGCATTAGTCTGGGTAGCTGATCATAAGGGCGTGCACGAATAGATATCATTTGTAAGAGAAAACGTAAAAAAGGGAGCAAATACACGTTAATGAGGTTAGACAGCGATTTGTGTTATGTGACGTAATGGTACACTCACTCTGTTAATTATATCCAGGTGGTTGACGAGCACAACACAGCGGTCGCGCCGGAGTGCTCGTCGCGAGTGCACGTCGTCAAAGCAGAGTGGTTCTGGGCGTCCGTACAGAACGAAGAAGCGCAGGATGAAAGGGATTACCTCTTTAAAGATGTAAGGCTGGTTGTGTTTATTTAATTGCGCTTACGCCAATTATATTTTTATAACAACCTTTTGTATATGTGTAAATAAGTACATTTGCTTATGTTTCGGAGCAGTACCTGGACGAAGTGTCGAGGCGATCGTCTGTCGGAGGCGTGACTGGCGCAAGCGGCGGAGGGAGCGGCGGCGCGGACGATGTGGGCGGTGCGGCGGGCGCGGCGGGAGGCACGCCAGCGCACCTGCAGCGCCTGCGCAAGCGCAAGTTGCGCGGTGGCGAAGCTGCGCTGCAAAAGCGCCGCTCTTCCATCAGCGACACTGTTCTTAGCCTCTCCGGCAATATGCTGCTCGACTACACACCCTCGCCCGACAGCAAACAGTTGCTGGAAGGTACAGTAATATCATGACTTCTCTTTCACTCTTGGTATGCATCACGTACCGCTAAACGCATATTCGTGCGACAGAGGGAGATATGCGAACTTCTAGTTCCGCTTTTGGCGGTAGTGCCGCTGATTGTGTACTTATTTGTTGTCTTCCAGATTTTTTATAGACTGATGTGTTTGTTGTTTCCCTAGAATCGGAAGTGCCCGACAATGTGGTTCGGAAACTGATGTCCCCTAGGCAGCAAGTTTTTATGGAATTACTTCAAACAGAATCCAATTATGTTGGGATTTTGCACACAATCGTTACTGTAAGTATGAATGTTGTGTTGCCTGTTTATTTTTACCAGGATGATAAATACAAAAAAAAAAACTTAAGTAAAAGGATGAAATTGTTTCATTAGATTATTTTCTGTACATAAATTGAACATGTACTTCGTTTTCAGATGTTTAAGCAACCTTTAGAGGATATGGCTGAAGAGGACAATAGTAATGGCAAAATGGCGTTGCTCAACAATACAGAATTAAAAATTATATTTGGAAATTTACCGCCTATTTATGAACTTCACCAGTAAGTTGACTATAAAGTACATAGAAATTTACCGCCTATTTATGAACTTTACCAGTAAGTTTATGACTATAAAATACATGGAAATTTACCGCCTATTTATGAACTTCACCAGTAAATTGACTATAAAATACATGGAAATTTACCGCCTATTTATGAACTTGTAAGTTTTTGACTATAAAGTACATGGAAATTTACCGCCTATTTATGAACTTCACCAGTAAGTTGACTATAAAGTACATGGAAATTTACCGCCTATTTATGAACTTCACCAGTAAGTTGACTATAAGGTACATGGAAATTTACCGCCTATTTATGAACTTCACCAGTAAGTTTTTGACTATAAAGTACGTGGAAATTTACCACGTATTTATAAACCTCACCATTATCAATTTTTGACTATAAGGTACTCCAAATTGTTCCATTTTCCAATCGGTTTTTTTCCAGTATTTTATTATATACATTGTTATTAATGTTTCGATTTTGACAATGAATCGTTTTGGGTATTCTTTGTCATTTATTGTTTAATATTCAACACTTAACCTAAACCACCATAGTGACACTGACAGCAATCACAACCTAATTATTGCCAATGTAAGAAATTAATTCCAATGAAATTCCGCAACATGGCGAAGGGTCATATGCGCACTGAAAGTTTTTAGAACAAGCCACTTAAATAAAAATGTAGTTGCGAAATGGAACTGGGCAACATTATTGAGTATATTTCATTCATCTGGCATTTGTTTTTGTCGTTTGTTGGCAAAATGAAAATTGATTATTTTACGTTAAAATGAATTTAACGGGAGAAAAAATTGGTTCAAATGTTTTATGGCTTTCAATTTCATTGAAGTTAACACGATAGATATGAAGGACTTCCATTAGCCTTTCATGGTGAAGCACCATCCAGCGCGACTGTTTACAACTAGTTTAACGAGTTGAAACGTCATAGCACCAACGTCACTGATGATCTTCGTGCGGGACATCCTTTTATGGTGATTACTGAAGAGAACATCAGTGCTCTGCGGCTCGTGATAGAGAGTGACCTACCAGCAGATTCAGGCAACTTTAGGCATCAGTATGAGTCAAGTGCAATGAGCTTTTAGCGGTTAGGAAGCGTTGTACTCGGTGTATAACCTCATAATTTGACCGAACTCAAAACCGCGATAATGTTAATTGGTGCCCAGGAATGAGAAGCCACCAAAGGCAACTTTTATCTAGGCGAATGGTGCCCAGAAATGACACAAATAATTGTCGAAGGTAACTCGAATCCTGTACTCGAGGTAATAATGGGTGATAAAAGCTGGATATACTGTTAAGATCCCGAAACTAAAAGACAGCCAACTTAGTGGCTATTTTCTTTCGAGGGATTGCCCACTGAAGTAAAAGCGAGGAAGGAGAGGGAGGGAAGAAATGGCAGTCTTTTTCTTCGGAACCCCAGATCATTACGCAACGATTGCTTTAGAAAATAAAACAGTTAACTGCAGAGTGGTACACTAACAATTGCTTGGCACTTGTCTTGGAAAAAGTTCGCGAGAAACGACCTCATTGTAGAACCCTCGTTCACTACTACAACGCCCCACCACACACCTTCAGACGAACTACTGCCTGCTGTCGGGAATAGAAATACTGGGTCATCCGCCTTACAGCTCTGACCGCAACATGCGCTTTCTATTTACTTATTATATTTATAGAAAAACTTCGAGGGTAGCATTTTATGGACCGCCGAAGAAGCAGTAGTTGCATGATAAAGGCCGTAGAAGCGAGCCCTGAGAGACGAGAAGGCAATGTATTTTTCTCAAAGGCTCCATCGAATGCAGCGATGTATTGATGTAAACGGACAGTATTATATTTAATAATAATACAATAAATAACTTGCTAGTTTCCTTAGTTTTTGATCATTTAAAAACTTTTGGTGTGGCGGTATGTATATACATACACAGGTTTATATGTATGCGCTTGTTGTGGACTTCTTGGATGTGTGAATGATGTGTTTACACCAGGGGCATGTTGGAGGAGCTGCGGTACGCGCAGGCGCACTGGAGCGAGGAGGTCAGCATCGGCCGCCTTATGCTCAAGTACACGCCGGACATGGTCAAAGCCTACCCGCCTTTCGTAAACTTTTTTGAAAACACCAAGGAAATGCTGCAACAGTGCGACCGTGAGAACCCAAGGTATTTTATTAGTGTTTTATCACTGATTACATATTTCATTAATAGTACGATACAAATTTCACCATATATATTTACTGTTGATTGCTTTCAGATTTCATGCATTCTTGAAAATCTGTCAGACCAAACCTGAGTGCGGCAGGCAAAGTTTACAAGAACTATTAATAAGACCAGTTCAGCGATTACCGAGTATTAGGCTGCTACTTGATGGTGAGTATATTGAGTACTGGTTTCCCAAAGTGTCAATTATAAGCCGTGCCAATAAATAATAGATTCTAAAATGGTTGCCATTCTCACGCTATCTCGCTCACACTACTTCACTGTGTCTACACTTCTGTATCGTAACTTATGTCACAGTTTTAAGTATTTTATCAAAAATCTTCTTTTAGCTCCGGTAAAATCTTTTTTAGTTAATATTCTGACCATGAGAGTGTTACGAACGAATTGGCCAAGTACTCACTCCTCCATTGTAACGAGCATGATGTTAATCTGTGGCAGGCAACCCCAACTTGGGAAATTAGTCTGTCCAAAACTGCAGCTAATTGGACATAAATATAGAATATCTGTTCGCGTAGCACTGATCGCATACTACAAAGAACGCGAATTGGCCCAGGTGGTAAAATATGATCTATATCCATCTTTATTCTCTACACTGGTGAAACTTGAAGACTTCCACAGTTTGCCTCTAATGTTTTTTGTGCAGATATTTTGAAGCACACGCACAAGAACAACCCGGACCACGGCGCGCTGGTGGCGGCGCTGGCCGGGCTGCGCGAGGTCATGTCGCACATCAACGAGGACAAGCGCAAGACCGAGGGCCAGTTGCAGATGTTCGACATCTACAACGAGATCGACCAGTGTCCGGTGCGGCATAAACACTTATCTACACTTTCTCTTCATATTTTTATTTCTCATCAGTTGACGGCAATAGGCTTCTGACCGACAAGTTCTTTTCTATTATACATCAAATCGGGTATATATATATGGAACCAAAATGACACACGACATAGCCTTGTATCTTCAGTACAGTACTCACCGAGAACTTGTGTTATGTCATTCCGTAAATGTGAGAGAACAACAGCGTGGATATGACAGACACTAAAATAATGTGTATTTTTTGTAGGCCCATTTGGTGTCATCGCATCGATCGTTCATCGCCCGATGTGAAGTAGTCGAACTATCGAAAGAGCTTTCCGGCCGAGGCGATCATCTCGTACTATTCCTATTTACCGATACGATGGAAGTTTGCAAGAAACGATCAAAAGTAAGTTACGAAAAACACAAGTACAAAATACACAACATTGAAAATAATATTGTATATGCTGGATACTATGGTGTTAATTATGGAAGATAAAGGTTAATGATTACTATGATTATCCAGGCGTTCAACAGCAAGAGTCCAACAAACGGCACGAGCACAATGCGAATAGGCTCGAGCAAGCCGTACAGACACATCTCCCTCATGCCGCTGAGCACCGTGAAGCGCGTCGTCGACATCCGCGAGGCTGAAGGTAATTATCGTCCCACATTTAGTCATTTCAATATACTTTAATAAGCCTGAACATAATAGGATAATTAAATGATGTATTTATATTGATTGTTATACCTAATGTATGTGCGTAGATTGCCATAATGTGTTCGCATTGATGTGCCGGAGCAACCAGGAGCTCAAGGAGAAGCTGTACTCGTTCATGATCACGGAGGAGACGGTGGACAAGTCACACTTCTTGCGGCAACTCTGCCGGCAGATGGCCAACACTGTCTGCAAAGCGGACGCTGTGAGTACCAAATACAAATAGAATATGCATGCGGAATGAATAATAATAACATGTCGCTATATGAATAGTAAACCCATCAAATTATGACAGAAACTGGAAGGAAATATGCTCAACATTTAAAAAAAATATGACACTTGAAAGGCGACTTTTTTTATTGACTAAAAATAAATTAGAAACCACCATCAGGATTCTTATGTTTCAGTAAGCAAAAAATTGTATGACAATAATGTACCTAAACGCAATAGTTCACGACCAAAACAGCAAATTACTTATTTTATGGGCGTATAGTATATGACGTCACATACTACGTGCAATTGACATTATTTCATAATTTACAAGTCTTATTAATTCGAAAACCATTTTTATAGAAAGATGTTAGGTACACAAAAAAAATATTTTCGGATTTTTTTCGCCATCAATTTTGGAAAAAAGATGCGAAATAGTGTAAACCGGATGGTGACATGACTTTCTCTGCACTATCGACAGAGACCTTAGTTCTGATACGATTACAAAGTTAGTTGTATCCGGTTGTCAATTTATTTCTGACATTTATTTTTTGACGTTGATTTGTTTTGTCAATTGTCACAACTTATTTATTGGATTTACGGTTCTCTTCACGACGCTTATAATTTTGTGACTGTTTAATTCGCACGGTTTTAAGGGTCACAAAACACTGTCCTACTAGACTCGAATATATGTATATCTTATAACAATTACGCACTTGGCAAATTAGAACCGGACACCGATTTTTCTTTACTGGGCCAATGAAGACTTCAGAAGGTTTTTCTTAGGCTAACAGCACGAATCTGCTGTGGATAGCTAGATGATGACGGAGTACAAATCGGCAAGTGATAAGCATATTCCAACCCAAATAAGACCATACCGGCAACGCTGTAGGGTAAGTGGAAGTCATACGAGACGCAGGAAAATGCATATTGCAATGCCGAATTACTCCAGAACAGAGCATTTACACAAATCCTACTGTGCATGTTAACGAAGATATGTGACTGTCCGATTGAATGCCATGACTCATGTCACATGTCTCGTTTGTACAAGTACGTATGTAATCTAAATATTTAGGATTGTTTTTTGTATGTGTACAAAGAAATGAAAAGAAATAGTAACATTTTTAATGACTGGTTTTATTACAATATGTACTCCTCCCTCCTCTTCACTCCAATTTGTAAAACTCCTCACAAAATCAACATTATGTACAATTAATATAATATACATCATATGGAGTGTAACAAATTAGAGAACAATCTGTTAAAGACACAGGGAGGCACATTGGCAAGTATACATACTCATCTGCCTCAAGTCATAAAAGGTCATGCACTTAGCCAGTTAGTTAAGTGAAACAATAAGCAATCTTATATACTCTTTTTGTACTCCTCTACTTTTTTTCGCGACTTAAGCAATCATGAAGTCTAATATAAATACATACTTTATTTATTCCGTAAAAAGTCTATCTAGTCTATTACCCAAAAACACACTCCTTACCCTACTTTAATGAAAAATTAAAGCAGAGTTGGGTGCCACAGACTACTATAAATACTATATTTAGTAGTCATTCTTCGGTGCGTTCAAGTGAAACTTTTATGATTAAAATCAGTGCTGCCAACTTAACGCAACTTTGCTATAATTTTTATGCATAATATATTATTTACTAATATAAATACATACATTTATCATCTTTTTTGTGTTATTTAACAAGTTTTATATATTTTCGGATATATTTATGAAAACTTAACAGTTAAGATTCGATCCGGATTTGAATTCAGTTTAGGTCGGATGCCAAGTCTAGCAAATTAAAAAAAAACAAAGCATAAACAAAGTGTCATACTTTTGATTTTCCATCAAATTCTTACTTGAAAACGGAAACATTCAAGCTGATAAATAATTATATTACTTAAATAAAACGATTTTTTTGTATTTATGAAGAAAATGTGTAGGTACGTTGATTCTTTTAAAAATCCATGAAGAAGTTATATAGCATTACTGAAGAAATTGCGTAGGTAAGTTGCACAATTTTTAAGAGGAAATATGGCGCATGAAAAGTCAGAAAATACTTACTTTTTATTTGATTGATTATGAGTCGTAGAAAAAGTATTGTTTGCAACGGTGTATAACTGGTATAAAGGCTCGTGGTGTCTTTACTTGCGATGTTCGCCAAGGCTCACATCGCAACCACACCTACTCGCCTTTTTATACCCTTATACACCAGTTGCATAATGGACTATTATTATCGGTGATTGTAAATTTATCAAACCACAGGCCACAAGTGCAGCATCAGCTAAAGTATGTGTAAGTGTCAGATGAGCACTGCACACCTCAGTCAGTTTTTACTTCCTAGGAAGTATCGAGTATCAATTCTACAATGAGAAGATCGATGTTTCACATAAAGGTGTCCTGAATATTGGAAAGTGGAGCTTGAGTCTTGCATTGGTTAGTTGTCGCTTTCATCGCCTTCCAAAATGCTCTTTCAACTGAAACAATACATAATAATCAATTATATTTCGACAATACTTTGTGTTATTGAGGTAATAGTACATTATTGCCGTGGCCGGGAAGGAGTCAATTGCAGGCTGAGAATTTGTTTAAACGGACGAGCTTGCGAGTCCGTTTAATTATAATACGAACCCTGCAATTGCCATTCCGGCCGAGGCTAATATAGTGCTTTTCTCAAAAATGGGGGAATAAAAAAGAGTAAAATTAAAGTTAAGTTTTATTATGTACAAACTGAGGATACCGCAAATTACTTAAAATTAAACGTCATATTGGACATAGTGCAGTCCTTATATAATGAAATAAGCTAAAAATATGCTTTCTGAAAATTTGGAGACATTCTTTGCTTCTCGCCACTTCATAAAATTATCGTAGGTTTTCATATATTTTTCTTTTAACTTTTCTGGAAACAAATTATTGATTACTAAATTCGCTTCATCCCTCAATTCCTCAGGCGTACACTCCATTTCTTCGTCACTTGAACTCATAGTATTTATTTAATAACTTTAAATATCGTTGCGCAATGTGAAAATATTGAAGATTTCCCGCCGTTTTTATTTTTTTAAACAGAATCGCAAGTGTATTTTCCCATCGAAAATCGCAAACTATTTGAGACACATACAAAAACGTCGCGTTTACAAACAGAAGAATACGAGTTCAATTGGCTGAATACGACCTGTGCCGTCTTTAATATGCCAATTTCCACTTTTTAAAAAGTTTGGAACTCGACAAATAAAGGAATTTATATGTAACATTCCAGGCGGCCTGCAATCTTTTTAATTTTTTAATTTTGATCTGACCTTAAACTATACACTTTACCGTCCAATATGTAGCGAGTAATGTTCACTTTGCGGGCCATTTTTGAGAAAAGTTATATGTTGTGTGTCGAGATCGTTTTTTACAGCAAATAAAAACAGAGAATACTTACATTCAATGATCTTCATTTTCACATTATTCTTAATCGGAACAAGTAGAAATTGCATTTCAGAACATGTTTTCGATTTGTTTTTAGAATCGGAGTAGCTTTTACTACTTAATGCCATAATTTTTAACGAATAATTAAATTTCTCAAACCGCTAACGAAAATAACAACTACAACAAGTCTCAAACTGTCACTACCGTCAGTGTCAATTATTGTCAGGTATCGTTTTTTTTTTAATTGCGGTCCTTGATTCTTGTTGTGTATATGACGCAGTGGCGGCGCGTCAAAAATATTCTTAAGGAAGCCGGAAATTACTAGCCTTTCTTATTTTCCATGAGCCATAGTAAAGGAACTGGACTGGCTGAAACTTGGGCAAGCCGATGGGAATCGAGTTGTATGGGCGCTCCGCCACTGATGACGTCATATTTTACTTACGCCCTTTTAGAATGACCTATTTTCAAAATACTTTTTTTGTATGAAAAATTCAGTTTTCGTGAAAAAGAAACGGGTTCCTTAAAATTTCATCTATTTTCTAACTAGTTCATAAAATTAAATAGTTGAAAATGTGAAATGTTTTCAATTAGAATGGGACCTTTTTAGGGCTCAATTTATGCTGTACTTTGAAATCCATTTTTACCTTTTGTGTTGTTCTATTGTACTTGTACATATATTTACACATTTGTTCCTTCCTAAAAACATGTTGGAATGGCAAAAAATTATTCATATTTTCTATTCCCTTTATTTAGGACACCTCTGTCAAACCGTGGTATGTTCGTTGTTATTCTTTAGAAATCACCTAATTAAATTAAACCATAATACCCGTACCCGAGTACTTTACAGCAAAATCTCACTTATTCTCATCGCAAGATTCGCAACCCGGTACCATCATATAGGATGATGACTCATGTTACAATTTGTAAAATAGTGTGTCTATATAGATAGAAAACCGTCAAATTATCACAATAAATGTATGGGACTATAAAGATTCGCAAAACAGTTCTTTTTTTGTTTATTGGCCAAATGTAAATTAATAGTTACCAATAGCTGCACATAAAGGCAAGTCTGGCAAGTATTTCTTCTTCTGCGTCACATCCTCGTGACTGAGGGCCGTGACTACATGAGGCAGTCACTTGGCGCACTATTACTCTCCAGGCCGCTGGGTTCTCGGCCATCCGAATAGACATCTGCAAGTTCCCTTTGCAGATTTCCTTCACAGCATCGGTCCAACGGGTTGGTGATCTTTCTCGACGTCTTTTTCCTTCCATGTGCCCCACAACGATTACTTTTTCCGGTCTATCAGGCTCTCGTCTGGCCACATGTCCGAAGTACTGGAGTAGTCGTTGCATACATAAGTGGATAGGCGAACCTTGATTCATAATTCTGAGAGAATTGAACCATTAGTACGGTGCGCAGTCCAAGGAATTCCTAATATTTTGCGCCAGCACCACGTTTCGAATGCGTCTATTCTGCTCCGAACTCGAGTTTTCGGGGTCCATGTTTCCGAAGCATACATAAATATCGAGAAGATTAGGGTTCGCATCATCTTGACCTTTGTCCTTTGCTGACTTTCCTGTTCCTGCAGATCTTCTGTAGCCGCTTCACCGGTGCTTTTGCTGTTTGGGCTCTTCTAACCACCTCTTTCTTTCTCACAGTCACCTTCCGTAGTTATTAGAGATCCAAGTTAAACAAGTTTTGTAAAAGAACTTCTAGTTCTATTTCATTAGCGCGTATAATGGTGGTATTATCCGCAAAGCGTAGATTGTTGATGAGGTGTCCTCCGATTCGTATACCTCCATTCCAACCCTCCAAAACTCTCCTCATAAAATATTCGCCTACGAGATTGAACAGTTGGGGCGAGAGGATACAATCCTGTCTGACTCCACAATCAGGTCAAAAATGCCCCGACATGGAGCCCTCAATTCTAACCAGAGATTTGCCGTCAACATAGGTTCTGAATACCATGGTTGCAACGAATAAATGAATATGAAATGAATATATGAATATGAATAAGGAAGATAAGATTATCTGGTATACCCATCTCACTCTTGACACTAAACATTTTACTCCAGCTGATGCAGTCGAATGCCTTAGCATAGTCAAGGCAAGTATGCATATAAACCCAATATTTCACAACAAAATTTTTTGGTGTGTTCCATACAACGGTAGTACGAGGTCACCCAGGCGTGTGAATCAGTATGGAGCGTTTTCAGTCCTCTTTAGCTATGCTGTAGTTTGCCTCTCATTTTCGTCTTTTATGTTACTCTAATTGTAGTTGGTCCCATACAAACATTTGATCGCCTCTAGAAACTGGTTCGAATGGCATAATTTTTTTTGTTATCATGCCTATTATGACCAAGCGGCAACGTCTGCTAACGAAAATGGAATATTCTATCAAAATTAAATTTGCAAAATATTCGCGGCGAGCGGGATTTGAACCCACTACCCTCAAGGTGACGAATGTTTCAATCACTTCACACTTCTAATGACGTCTTACCACAAGGGATACCCACGGGAGCTCAATTTGATGAGAGCACGGAATGTAGAGGGTCGTAGGCATGTGTTCAAAACCCACTCATGGCGAATAACTTTTCAACTGACGTAAATTTGTCACACGTAACACGTGTAATAAAAGGGTTAATGAAGTAAATGAACTTTTATTCTGCAAGTAGGCCGCAATGGCACTTTTACAAGTCAAAAACTACGTTTCTCATGAGACCACTGCCGAGAAAAAACGCCGAAAGAAACTCGAAAGTCAGTCATTTTCTCCAATAATGTGCTTATATATATAAAAGAGGGAAAAAATCACAATAGGTATTTACAATGTGTAGTTCCGCAAGAAAACATGTCGAAAATGCATACGCATTACATGGTATTACCAAATACAAGATAAGAAAAAAAAAATATTATGGAAAATACTTCCTCTAGACATTAAATTAAATCGTTTGATATTCTTTCCTGCAAGAACTGTGTCAACTAGATACAACGAAAATATTATACATGACTCTTTACGTTGTTTAGGTATTTGGTTTGGGCCATGCATTTCTGTCTGTTAGGTAGTCCTCGACCCTATAATAAGCCATTGACATCAATGTTTTTAAAGTAATTTTTAAGAGCTGGAAATGGCAAATTCAATATCTCATCGGGTAACTTATTATGAAAACGGACACATTGACCTATAAAAGACTTGTATGCTTTACGGACACGAAACTTTCTAGTGGCAATTTTATTTTTATTCCTACCATTAAAATTATGGATTTGATATTTTGTACAGAATGAATCTCGGTTCTTTATGACATAAACAATATTCTAATAGGTGTATTGGGACGCTACAGTTAAAATATTAATTTCTTTAAAGAGTTCTCTTAGAGGTTATGATATGGAGCGAATGGCTCTTTTTTGTAACACAAAAATTGTCTGTATGTCAGCTGCTTTACCCCAAACCAGAATACCATAAGACATAACATTATGAAAATAGCTGTGATAAACTAAGCGAGCTGTTTCTACATTGGTCAGTTGTCCGATTTTTCTAATAGCATAAGCGGCTGAACTTAATTTACGTGCCATAATGGCTATATGGGGACTCCATTGTAGATTTTTGTCTAATGTTATACCTAAGAATATTGCTTTATCTACAATTTCTAAACACTCGTTATTTAAAAGAATATTAGTTTCAACCGGTCTAACATTAGGCAAAGAAAATCTGACACATTTAGTTTTCTTAGCATTAAGTAGCAGGTTGTTAACGGTAAACCAATCAAGTACTTTGACCAGTGTGCCATTAACGTTACTATAATCCATTGATTATCGGTCAAGCAAAAGATTAATGATGTATCATCCGCGAATAATACTATGTCGCAAAGATTAGTGATTAAGATTAGATTTGTGAGCCGCAGCGTTGAGCAGAAGTGTTTGCGCAGGACAAGTTCCTGGCGTCGCTGGAGTCGCACCAGCTCGACATCGACACGAGCGACTTGGCTCTCAGCACGCTCTCCAAAGTAACCAAGTTCGCCGCGCGCACCAGGATAAAGGTATGCGATCACACAGTTCATGTCTTTACATTCATAATTATGCAAATAATTTATGTTACACCTGGCCTGTAATAGGGTAATTGACTCTTATTTTTTATTTAATCCAGTTTTCATGATTATTTTATAACTGAATACACTCGCACTTTATGCACTGTATCCTGCCGAAGTTGTCTGTTACTGTTTATTTTTGTGACCGATGGATGACATGTAGATTAAATATAAATGTAAATTTGAATTATCTATCAGTCAACTACCCTATTGTACTTTTTAGCTTGATTAAATGTATAACGTAATAAGTTACAATTGTATTCTAGCTTAGCTTGCATTTTAGTAATAACAACCATTCAATAACCGAAATGGTAAGTTATGTAATGTATATATAGTAGAGTGTAGAATGCAAATGCAACCAATGCGACCTAGCAACTGTAAAATTTAACTATGGCATGACAACTTATGGAATCTACAGACTAGCCTATCATTAGTATATCATATTCATTGATGGTCATGCATATTTCACGCATTAGTTGATTTTTTGATGTACAGTCGCATACACGGAGCATCATATCGAGGTTCGTGTTCCATGTTATATTCCTGGTTACTTTATATGAATTTTAGCTACCGACGCGAGATTGATGTGTACATATTTAATTTATTAGTTTTTTGTATACGTCATTTAGCCTGGGTCGTTACGCCAACACAGATAATAGAGAATATGCATGCGGAATGAGTAATAATAAGATGTCACTATATGAATAGCAAAGCATCAAATTATGACAAAGAACAGTAAACGCAATATATCACCACCAAAACAGCAAATTCCTCGTTTTTCATACAATGGTAGTATGGGCGCACAGCATATGACGTCACACACTATGCTAAATTAGTGCGGGACCTTTTCGGAGCTCGGTTTTTTATATGCTGTACTTTGAAACTCATTTTTATCTTTTGTGTTGTTCTAATTGTAGTTGTTCCATATACTCATTTTTCCTCTCTAAAACTAATTCGAAAAGCATCATGAAGAAATTTGATGCATATTCTCTATTGTTCTGTCTGTGTAGGATACTTCATAATGTTAAAGGTTTAGAGGTCTATTTTTATGATATCGTTTGATTCTATACACTATAACGAGTTGCAGTATCTTATACAGATAGAAATCGATGGAGTTGATATTGGTTGTAGTTCGATTAGCGTTAGCAAGTTTATGTAGTTTAATTATATTGGTACGGAGTGGAGTGGCGGAGTGTAGAGAGCGGTGTAGTGGACGGGCTGGTTGTGTTGTAGTTGGAGGCGCTAGCCGGGCTGGGCGGCTGGCTGCGCACCGAGCCGGGCGGGCCGGGCGGACTGCTAGACACATGGGTATTGCGCGCTCACTTACTCGCACAGGTCTGACGCGCCTCGTCGCAATCGCAATAGATCCAACCCCACACCTACACCCACACCCCTCCACGCGACATTCTAACGAATCGGAAGATGACGGACCCTAGTGTCGATCTAGTTGTTGCATTAGTAACGCCTTGCACGGTTAAATTACACGCTACTAAAAAGGTGATATTTAGAAATATATCTACCTTTTTAATCTGCTCGGCTTAAACTACTTTACTATATGTTTATAGCTCTTGCAATTCTTGAAGGCAAGTGGATTTTACGAAAATGATGTAATTATACTCAATATTATCGGCATTGTTACACTGAACGAATATGGTATTCTTATTCAGTTTACTATCAATATTAGATCGCCACTGGAATTAATCTCCGATAGTTACTCATCTGCTCATCTTAAACTTAACCATTTTTTCATCTGGCCCGAGTAACATCTAGTGTTGTAAAAGACTCTAGTTCTTAGGATTTCGTACCCGAAGGGTCCAAACGGAGCCCTATTGCTGTGACTCACGCGTAGGGCTTGCATTGCGGAAATCCGGTTTTTCATTTAAATCCGAAATCTCGGACAATTTCTCCGATATTATAATTCTGGAATTGGTACACTCTAAATATTGGAAATTCCGGAATTGGATTTGATGAATTTCCAGAGTATTTTGTATGTTTATTCCTAAAGTTAACAATGTAAAACTGAAAAATTGTTCGCCTATCACCAGACTCGTAAACATTTTGTGAATAGATTTCAAAATGTTATTGGTTTTTACCATAACGTATACTCCTATCCGGATTTTGAATACGACGATCGCTTAATCTCCGCCATTCGCTGCATTCGTATACTCTCGTGTGGCTGACGTAGCCGTTCTTCGAAAACCCATGCACGTCCACGCAGTGGGTACGTGAACACACCGTTGAATTGTAGCTGATCCGCTTCGCCACTAGTGGTCGCGCTTTAAGCTCATCCCTTTCAACGTCCCGCTATGTACGTCGACATGGGTCATAGTTGTCAGTAGTTTTTTTCACAAGGGCAGTGGGTAGTTGGCTTTCCCCACAGGAAAGGGTGAATATTTTTTTTTTATGTGGCACTTAATAAAGCACATATTTTTATACTTGGGTAGTTGTCCACCTTGCTTCCGCTTACTCTCCTCTAATCCGAGTAAAAGATGCGCTCATTAGCCATTCGACCCTCTGCCATCCTTCATGTTATCCAAGTTAAAACCTAACTTAGAGCAAGACTGGTAAAATTCAGTCACAAGTTGCTGAAAGTGGTCTAGACATTTCACAAGGAAGCAAAAGTCATCTGCGTACACCATCGCACTTATGAGCGCATACACTTGTATGCGCGCTTTGAACCTGGCCTGGTTGTTGAGGTTGGTATCTTTTTTTTTTTTTTTTCGACGGGGGAAAACCCGTTATGGATACCTCCGCACCGTGGGGGCGGCGCGGTGGTTATGTCGGACTTGCACCGATTAAAAACCCCCGCTTGTCCTCCTCAACCCATTTCGGGCGGCTCTGGGATCTCCTACGGAACGCACCAGTGTCGTCCTAGATTCCACTTATGTGGGTCCCGCTATGTTTTTATGACGATCGTAGCCCCCAACTACGACCGTCTACGACCCCGAGGACCCCCTTTTAGTCGCCTTCTACGACAGGCAGAGGATACCGTAGCCATATTCTATGCCCGGGCTACAGGGCACTGAGGTTGGTATCAGTGCGATAACGAACGAGACTTCCTTTTGAGGAGGTTTATTTCCAACCGGTAGCATTATCCATTCAACCAAGCAATACATTGATAACATTTTTTAGAATTTCGTACAATACAAATATTCTTGCTCACAAGAAAATACAGTAAATATAAGAATAAAATTAAACGTGTTGATGGTAGACAACAGACGGTCTTATCGCTAAAAAGCGATCTCTCATCAACACTCATCATTATCATTTTGGTGAAGATCATCATATCAGCCGAAATACGTCCACTTCTGGACATAAGCCTCCCCGAAGAGCGCCACAACACAATGACCAGTCCTACGTTACCCGCATCCATCGGTATCCCGCTAGCTTTCTCCACACTCAAAGTCACTTTCTGAGGCTTCTTATGAGGCCCATGGTGAGCGACCACGTTTAAGTGCCATATCTCATGAATGACAATACACACTGGTCAAAGATCCTCTTCTTGAGACGCAGAATATTGGATGAAAAGATGTGCCGTAGCTTCCCGACCGCTGCCCAGCCTTAGGAGAAATAACATCTCCTTGTCCGATTCCCCGCTAGAGATTTTAGTATCACTCAGGTTTCGATCGAATCAAAGGTGGTCTCACAGTCCAAAAACACTCAATAGAGGTGCAAGTGGTACTCTTCAGCCTTCTGCATAACTTAACGGAGCCTATGGATGCGGGTCTATGCTACTAACGCCTCTTCGGAAACCGACTTTTTCGGGAGGCTGGAATTCATCTAGCCTGCGTGCGAGACGGCTCTTAATGACTTGAAAATAGCTTGTAGACATGGCTCAAGCGTGATGGTTCGGTAGTTGTTCAGTAGGGTGTTGTCACCATTCTTGAAGAACAGCACCACCTCGCCTGTGTTTGTATGCTTTTGATGTAATGTGGTAAAGTGGAAAAGTAAATTGAAAATGAGCATGTGGTAAGGCAAAGTACCAAAATTCTTTTTTTTTTCTACTTATTATTAAAAAACAGGCTACCCTATCTGGATATTGCCTATAAAACGATAATCATTCATAATTTTATTACATTTTTGTGACATCCATTTAGTTGGAAAAAGTAATTCCGATATTCCGGAACCAGTTCCGGAATTCCGGAATTAGAGGCGAATATCGAAAATAATTCCGGAATTGAAGGACAATCCTATATTGCATGCCCTACTCACGCGTCCGTCTGTCCGTCGCCTGTCACACAGGTTTTACAACCAAACGGTTGAAGCTACAGTCTTAAAATTATCACAGTATAAGAATATAGTTGACCAAAAGTCATACAAATAATCAAAAAATATTCTCAAATGTTTTTAAGTGGGGCTCCCATACAGCTAAAGGGGAGCGGGAAAAAAAATTGAACTACCCCATCGGGTGAGGTATCGTTGTTTAGAGCTCATGGGGTGGATAAATACCGTATTTTTTGTTTAAAAAAAATTGAAAAAAAAAGAAAAAGAAACCACCACTAAATTTTTTTTTTTACAAAAAATTGTATCGATGAAACTTAAATTCCCATTGACTTGAAATTTGGTGATAATGTTTCTTAATATGTGTTGTACTAACAAATACGACTATGATTAATCAGTTTTTTTTCTTTGAAATTCCCTCAAGTTTCCTATCACAACCAACTTAATTTTGCGGCTAAGACCCGGGAACAAATATTCGTGCTCGTTACACAATAAATGCCCTGACCGGTTTCTGGCGCCTAATTGAAAATGAAAATAATAAAAACACAATTTGATAGCCTTAACTACTGGACAATATAAAACTTAACTAATATATACAATATAAACTAACCTAATATATACACCCCCTAAGGTCGCTGCCCCTGGGGATGGTGCCCATAAGGCTGGCCACATCTCGCTGGATAACGATACCTATCCGTTGACCGAGGAAGTAGCCAACCCAGCCCTATTGTCAGCCGTATTAAAAAAAAAATGACTTTAAAAAGCCTATGGGCGTCCGGACTCGATGGCCCGAGACTCGACCGCAAAGGCCGCAAATACGTGGCTGTTAGTGCCAGGATAATTGCGGCGTCTAACTCCTATAATTTGCGGGAAAAAAAATTTTCATGTCTATAGATGTGTAAACTTTAATTTTGTCCCATATTAAAAAAAAAATCAATAACCCTATTGGAACTCTACACTTTTCTGGGTGTGTATCCCTTCGCGGGAGGAGTTGAACACTTTGTGTTGACTGTTGCATTTGTTTGAAATTCAAGCTGCTCGACGATGACTCTTTTATTACGATGGATATAAATATTACAGTTGAATTTTGAACAAGTAATATTCGCGATCGTCCCAAAGACGTCGACTTCACCGGGCACTGTATTATCTGTCAAGTTTAAAAAAAAAATGCGAATTTTAGAACTCTTAGTCTTACAACATTAGTAAGCTTGTTACGGCCATTCATGCTTTGAACAAAAAATTGTGGGCACTGCCGTGGAGTGCCGCCAAATCAATTATTGTTTCAGTAGTGGGTGGTCTCAATGTTTGGAATTAATGCTTAGCTTTCTATCATTTGTGATTAACAATTTTCGTGAGCGTGCCATACCCATCACGTGTTGGTCCATTTCTTGTCATCATCAAATTTGACACACCCGTTTGTCGTATTTGTTGTAAATATTTTGTGCATATTAGGATATTTATTTATATTATCGTCAGTCCTGATAATGTTTACGTATATTATTAGTGATTATATTATATAATGGTTCTCACTATGACTTTCTGTGAGAGTCAGGATGGCGGGTGTACCTAAACAAATATGTAAATAAAGTGTACCAAAAATTTGTACTGAATTTGTACTATTTTGTACCACTTTAGAAAAAATTGTACCCTTCCGCATTTAAAGTTATTACAAAGTGAAGGTACACCCGCCATCCTGACAGTCAGGATGGCGGGTGTACCTGGGAAAATTATGATTCTACCAATTATCAACCAATGTTAATATCTCAATTTTTTGTCCCAAATTTGTACTCAAATATACAGTAAAAACTTCAGCCATCTAATTCGTAGTTTGCGAGTTTTACACATTACTGCTGGGTAATACGGTTGAGGTGAGGTCATTGGGTCTACTCAATCAGATAACTTTTTGAAAACAGTTTTAGATTTTTAGTATATGATATAATAATGTTAATATTATACTATATAATGTTTTAAATATAATAGAAGTATAGTTTTAATGCCAAATGCTTTATTAAAAAAATGAGTAAACTGATTGAACCTAAAACTCTTCTGTTGGATGTTTGTATTGGACCAACAGTCAATTTAAAACAATTGGAAAAGTAAAAAGCACTAGTGCGCGAAATCCAACTTTGCGCACGATATACAGCTACATAAAGTACCACTTTTTGAGCAACTGTATTAAAAATATATTACTTTCTCAAAATGCAATATGAATAGTGTAACTGATTTATATATAAGTCATGACAATATCTTATTATTACTTCATATTTCTTATTATTTAATAACTAGGCTCATCATACCTAGCTTGGGCGGCGGGTTGTCTGTTTTAATGACTTTATGACTGAAAGATACAGTTGATGTGATATAATTTGTACTGATTCATTTTGTTAACGACAAGACGAACCGTACGAATTATATTCGTTGAGTTATAATTTGTACCTAAATGAATTGATGGCGACAGGTGGGCCGCGCGCTGTCGTTCAACAAGACGCCGTCGAAGCTCAAGCGCGCCATGTCGTCGATGATATCTCCCTTCGGCTCGCAGGCCAATCTCACGCCCGCCTCGCAGCTCGCGCAGATGCGCCTCGCGAGCTGCAACAACATCAACGTGAGTAGCGTTTTCAGTATAACGAACAGCCTGTTACGATGCTTCGCAGTCGTAGCATTCCAAGTGAATGAGTAAGAATTAATACAGAAGGTGGCGTTGTTCTTAGGAGATGGGCACGAGCAGCGGCTCGGGCGGCGGCGCCGAGGGCGGCGGCGAGTTGCTGGTGGCGCCGCTGTCCGTGCAGCCTACGCGCAAGGCCGCGGCGGGGGCGGCCGCTGCGCTGCGACGCTTCTGACGGCGCACGTCGCGTCGCGCCTGACTCGCGCCCGACCCGCTTCCCACTCCGACTTCGAAATGTTGTTGATCTCATCGCTTGTCCGGAGAGCGCCTGTGCGCGGCTAGTGGCTAGTGCCAATGAATAAATATTTGTGGACAATTTTACTCAAATCTACCGACGGTAGGCGACGTGGTAATAAAAACCACCACAATATTTCGAGATTGTCCCGCTACATGGACGTGACTGCAGCGACGTGCAGCTAATCATTGCGGGTTTTATAGTTAAGTATGAAACGTAACGCTATCGAGTGAAGTGGGTGGACCCATTTATTTTGAAAGTATTGGTGAAACGAGTATAGCCGGTGAATTACGCTTGAACTCTCCCATCTTTGCCGTCTTCATTTTAATTACATAAACTCTTATTGTAGCAAGCACTCTTGTGGCGTACGGCCTTAAAGATTGACCTCCGGTGAATAGACGTAGTGTGGACTGTATCATGATGGTTTTCTTCCAATATAGGGTATCGGGGTAGCAGTAATGAAAACTAAGTAGGTGTCTTCACGGTGAGAGGCGAGGAGAGAGAGGCTTGAGGAGTTGTTCACAGTTCGGCGGTCCGTTCGATAATGCGTGCGGAGCAGGGCGTGCGCCGACTCTTATAGGCACCATATTTACAACAACTTTTCCATCGAAAGCACTAAGAATCGCAGAAATCCAATCCAACAAGCTGAAGCAGTCTCTACCAGTATTGTCAGATAAGAAGTTAAAGACAGTTTCATACGCCTGTGACGTGCAGTAACAATGTTCTCTGAACGGACAAAATTTGTCGGCCTTGAGTCAGTATATCTGAACTTTGGTTGAATATTTCATCTGATATTATTCTTAATACAGTATCTATTTGGGGCTGATGTTGTAACAGCATGTCTTCACACATCTCTTTCACTACCGCAGTCACATAATTTCCATGGATCTCATTAAGTGGGAATGCTCCATCTTCTTCCCATGGTAGTCTACTTATAGGGACACCTCCAATTACTATTTCTTTGGCCGTCTTCGTTTTTCTATTGTATTCCTGTTACCTGTTGACCGTCTCAGCGACTTTTGGAGCTCGGGTTCCATATCCATGTGGAGGGGTTCCCGTATAAACATACAGTGTGCTGTATGCTATTGTCAAGGTCCTCTCGTAGAAATTGGTTCCGCCCTTGATAACTCATCTGGCAGTAGAGGGTCGCCAACAAAAAAATATTAAATTTACGCCTAAACATTTTCGATTTGCGTCCGTTTGCATTTTTTATTATCCTTGCTCTGTGAGAATTGTCTTCGTCTTACTTACCGCCTCATCGTCGGTCGAATAATGTCCATTGTTACCTTGCATCTTGTGCCAAATCCTCAAAAAATTCCTTAAAAGAGTTGTGAGTGAACATGTTAATTTACTAGTATATCAATAAACACTGCGGTGTTAATGAATACTGGGCCGTTTCTTTTAAATCCTATGGCAATTATTTCGAACCGTGAGATTTTCGAGAAGACAGTACGGTTGCCAGTTTTGTTGCACGGTTTAGCATCACGCGTAGGGTGATGGTGGGTACTAACTAGGGACGTGGTGCAACTTCGACCCTCTGCTGGGCAGTGATTTGACTTTTTAACCTCACCTTCAATCAGTCATTCGAAATGAAGCCGTCTCCTGTGCGTGTTTTTTCGAAACAATGCACAATAAACGACGGAAACAACGACATGAAACGGGGACACGAGGGAAATACGTCACATTTTATTAGTCGAATATTGGCCGTTTTAGTAGCTTATTGTTAGCTTATACTTGTACCAGTGTAAATATATTAATGAAGGCAATCATTTATAATTTTTATAAATATGTATTATATTTGTCCGTTGAGGGTACATGGGCTGTGGCGGCTCGGTGCTCTTGTTACAGTGGCCAGTTACATATCGAAACCTTGTTCGTTATTGGTTATGGTAATAGGTGATTATTCGAATTTAAATTACACATTTAGGTTAATGGTTAATTTTCAATACATTTTGAATGGGCCCTAGGAAATTATGTTAAGGATATGCAGGGATGTGGCAATGAAAATCTTTACAAGATCGGACGCGAGTAGATTAATATGAAAGAGTGCTTGGAGTGCCTTTGTAATATGAGTGAATTGTAATGATGGAGCGGGTTTTATATAGTAGATTATATTTGATAGTATTACTGTAAAACGTGTCACAAAGTGCGGCCTGTATAGAAATCGAATACTAGAAGTAGTCCAATCAAAAGTATTTTTTTAATACAGTTGCTTAAAAAGTGATACTTTATGTAGCTGTATATCCTGCGCAAAGTTGGATTTCGCGCAATAGCGTTTTTTAGTTTACCATATTTTTTGAACTGTTGGTCCAATCCATCCAACCGAAGAGTTTGAGGCTCAATCAGTTTACTTAATTTATTTAATAAAGCATTTGGCATTAAAACTATACTTTTATTATATTATATTTAAACTTTAAAATTGCATATTAGACAAGTTAAAGGGTTATCGAATTTTAAAAAAATACAACTGTTTTCAAAAAGTTGCCTGATTGAGTAGACCAATGATTAATAGAGTATTATGCAAGACCGCCGCGCCGGAGGAATGAATGCTTGTTTTTTCTCCAAAACACACATATTTACAAATATATCAAACATAAATTAATTATGAAAATAAAAGTGATTGTTTAATTACATTTAAACATGGAAATTTAATTACATATAATTTAATTCTCCTAAAATAGTTTTAGATTTGGCTGAATGCTGACAAAAGTCTATCAAGTTAAACCAACTTTTTAATCCGCGCCTGTTTCATTAATAATTTCGCGAATTAATTTTGTAACGACATATTGTTTTAATAATATTTTTGTGATTTGTAAGATTTGTACGATTTTTAAATAAAATGTACGTAAACTAGTCCAGATGTAGACCAGGTACGTGAAAAGCAAACAAGTGCAAGTAAACAGATTTTGTTTTGTCTCTTTTAATTACTGTTTTATTTAGATTTGTTTCTTTGATATTTTTTCGCAACTGTATTAAAAAACGTGGTTTGATATACTTGCGGAAGTGTCATTTTCACTCGTTCCGTCGACAACTCGGGACTCGTGCAAATTGACATATCTTCCGCACTTGCATCAAAATGTACTATTGTTAATACAAGTCGGGTTTGCTATTCGCACTCGCCTGGTAAACCTATTTATTCTTTACAATGCCGATTGGTATCAGTAGCTCTTGGAGAAAAATCGAATATGTTACAGTCAAACGTATTAGTTTTCGGAGATCTAGTTTTCAAATAATTGTACATATCGTGATATTTTTAATATTATTTTGAAATAGGCATTTGATTTTAAGTAGTAATAATATATTATTTGATAATAGATAGCGCGACAGTTGCTAACGGTAGCCTTCCCGCGTTCCGGGATCCGCCCGGCCGTCGCCCGCGCGCGGCCCCCTCTTCACTATTTCATCTAAGTACCTACTACTTACTATCTTAAGTTTTATGAAGAGTCTCACTAAGGCTATCTTATCAACAATCAGTGTGTGTACACGTAATAGATTGTACAAAGATCTATATTTATAATTATATTTAAATGATTGATAAAATAAACATTTATTTTCAGTGAAAAGGTATTTCATTATCCCACATAAATATTTTTCCTGTTTCATATTCTCTCCGTGCGACGATCACCGCGTATCCACCTAAGAATATGTGGTAAACTGGTTACTTACATGCTCGTAACGTCAAGCATGCGGGCTGACAATAGTAAATTGTTACCCAGGGATTGAAAACCACCCATTTTAGAACAGAAAAGCTCGGGACTTTATCCCACGTACGCAATGTATGCAACGCAACGTATTATGCAATCTGGACCCTGCAATTTGTATGCTAAAAACACTCTTGTCACACGCAACGTTGCGTACGTGGGTGTGATCCAGTCATATTTACCTCGGAATGAGAGATAAGCTGGAAACCTATATATTGGCGTTTTATAAGTTACCTCCAACGTCACATAAAATCTCGTGTTGCGCTGAAGGTCACACCTTTATAACACCAATGAA
Source organism: Epiblema foenella (assembly GCA_963556455.1). Lineage (NCBI taxonomy): Eukaryota > Metazoa > Arthropoda > Insecta > Lepidoptera > Tortricidae > Epiblema > Epiblema foenella. The sequence continues at coordinate 15,814,762 of OY747095.1, read as the reverse complement.
GTTAACTTAGATTAACAATTTATAGAGCATTAAATTTACGACTAATTTGGTGTCAATCTTTCTTATAGCATTTAAGACAGGAGACGTTTTCAGCGCATCTTTCCGAACAAAATTTTGTGGGGACAAGGTAACACATATTTAAGAAACTATGCACACTTGCAAAACATTCTCCCATTACTACGCACCTACACTAAAACAATCACGCACGCACACTCAGAACACTAATTTTGAGCAATAAAATCCGACCTTATAGGCGTTTACACTAGGTCAATTATCGCGTGGCTAAATTGACCAAGGATCAAATTGACAGAGCTAACTAACATTCTGACAGCACTTTTATCTGCTTTTATATTTTTTTGGGGGGTTGATAACTCGGCCCTATATGAAGTTACTAAATCGTTAGAATATTATTAACAAATAATAATTTGTATAGCTTATTTGTTAATACATCATTGTATCGAGCTTCGAATCCTGGAGCCTAAATCGTTGTCAATTTCCCGTGGTTCAATCGATCGGAGAAGATGAACTTTCAATATCCCGTTAGTCCAATTAGTAGGACTAGAAGACTGAAAAATCCTCATTATCTGATCAATCGAACCAGCAGTGTTAGCAATAACAGGAATTTAAGTAAGTAAGTATCTTAATATTAGGCTGTATTGCAATTTTAGGCCGGGTTTTATAAAGATCCGTTTGACCAAATGTCAGATCAAATTTCAGTAACTCAGTACATTTTTTGACATAACAAACCGACATAAGGTCTACCGGATCTTTATAAAACCGAGCCTAAACAGTGTTGATATTATACTTCCGTTTATTTTACTGTACCTATATTTGATAATTACTCGTTAAGTACAAGAGCTCTTTTTTGATTCATGTAGTTGAGAGGTCTCTCGCCTCAGGTTCTGCAGAAGGCTTGTGCGAGTTAGACGCCGCGGCGCGGGGTTGGGTGCATGAAGACGATGGCGTTGTGCAGCGCGCGCAGCGGCACGGCCAGCGCCGCGGCCAGCAGCGGTACTGACGCCATGCCCATCGAATGCGCAGGCAGCTCCGTCATACTCACGGCCACTATCTCTCCTATTAGCACCACCTGCCGAGTGCCAACATATTGGTACCTTACTACGCGCGCCATTGATTCACAAGTGAGGAGTCTTATGAAAATGGCTTTACTTTCAATATTTTAAACTGTAAATGCAGTTTCGGTTAAAAGAGAAAATTATGTATTTTCTTTGAGATTGTTCTAAAAAAAATTAATAAAAATAAAAATCAACTCCAAAAAAAACACTGAAAAGTAAAAAACAATTGCCGAACGTCTAATATCTCAATATGAGATTAATACGCTTCTTATTGAACAATGTAGTCGTATTCTAATTTTTGAAGTCGGTACGTACATACAAAGAAATTGCTTAAAGTTGATGAAATGGCACCGACTACAAAAATTACAATACGACTACATTGTTCAACAAGAAGCGTAAACGTAGTGGTTATATTCTCTTTGGAAGCATATTAGTCTCATATTGAGATATTAGAAGTTTGGCAATTATTATTTACATTTCAGTGTTTTTTTGGAGTCTGTTTTTATATTCTATAAAAAAAATGTTTTATTACAGAGTTCTGTAGCCTACCTTCCGGCTTCCAGTACCAGATCAGGTTGATGTTAACATTACATCACGACCATTTAAATTGGCTTCGTCATAGTGACTTCAGTATCTTGATCGAAATATTTTAGTGCTAATTTTCTCAATGCAAATGCTCCATTTGTAACTGGAAATACTAAAATCGCTATATGTTTCCCTTTAATTTTTGAGGAGTTCCCTCAATTTCTCCTGGACCCCATCATCAGAGCTGGATTCTGGTAACAACGGAACCAAAATTGAAGCATATGCTTTCAATCAAAGAGAGAAAAGTCGGTTAAAAAGGTTCAAATATTGAAGGTTCGGATCAAAAGTGCCTATTTCTTCCTTATATAAAACCGTGGATTTATGGTTTTCTCGATATTGCAATAAACGTCCGTATAGGTAAAATACTTAGCGGAAGTAAGCCCTTCTGAAAAGACACTCCTTAAATATTTGCTAACATTGTTGATGAGTGCTTGATTACCTTCAAAATGTTGAATTATATACGAATAAGTACATGTAAGTCGCTTATTCTTTTGAAATCATTTAACTGATATGAATGGGGGCTTTCGTTTTTGTGCTCACCAGTGCCATTACCATAAGTTTGCATGACCGTACTCGCTAGCGACTGCGTAAACGATTTAGTATGCCGATTCTTAGTTATATTACGTAACCGCCAGAGGCGCTGTACTTTTCCCCATACAATTTTTTACGCAGCCGCTAGCGAGTACGGTCATGTAAACTCATGGTAAAGGCACAGTTGGCGCCACTGTCGAGTAAGGTCCAGCTGTCAAAAATTGTTATTGGCTATTATGGGCATGCGAACGAAGTTTACATTTAAATCATATTTAATACCTTAAAACCGAACCGTAAAAATATCAAACATTGCAGCGCAGTCCCGTTTTGTTCGGAAAAAAAGGAGGAATTACGTTTCCGAAAGACAAAACTGTCTCAAAGCACTGACAGTCATTGACCCGTAACTCATATTTGCCATAATCAAGCTCAGGTATTGCAAAAAGTCACCATATTGTTCCAATTAGATATTAACCCGCGTAGCGCAACCACAAAGAATGACATTTAGGAGACCTCACGCTACACTAGCGCCTCTAGCGGCGAATTCATACGCGATAGCCCTCATTATTTTCTCATTGCACCCACATTTGCAAGTTTCTGTTTGGCCCTATGACTGACTGGTAGAGAATGCCTCATGGCATTAAGTGCGCCCTTTGTATATAATATTGTTTGTGCAATAAAGTTTAAATAACTAAACTAGGTTTAGGTACTCTGTTTTTTTACTATGAAAGTACTTTTTTGAACTATGCTATACAGTATACAAGTACTATGCAAGAAACAAACGTGCCGTATGTGGGGGGTGTAAAGGTCTGGGTGTTTTAGTCTTTCATTAAAAACTCGTATATGGTGGCCCGTAGCAAAAAATGTTCTTATAGATAAGAACATTTTTTGCTATTGAATATACGAGTTTTTTTACGAAAACCTAAAAAATGGCCCCAACTATTCTAAAATTCACTTTTATACTAATAGAGATGTTGACACCAAATAAGAAAATCCATAAGTTCGAATTTTCTCGAAAAAGGATCAAATTCTCAATCGAATGGCGAAAGAAGTAATTCAAAATAAATAATTAATAATTGCATAATTATAAGCCATCATAGTTTTAAGAGGGCATCGAAATATAATAAGTATGGAAGCATAACTGTCGCTCAAACTACTTACCAAATATTAGACATACCTAATATTATATTTGCATACCAATTTTGGTTAAACATGCTAACTTACCAATAATTACATTAACAGCTTGTTTCGAATGGTAATGTTACTAATGTTTAATGCAAATAACGTTATTCTTATTATTTTTCAAAACTGGTGCCAAACAATCTAGTGCCGCAATTTAGTCGGCTATCCGACGTTGAGTTGAAAAGTTCTTGGTTATCAATATGTAAGTGTCGATTAGCACCTTTATTTAGCGCAGGAGCGACACGAAGGGCAATCAGGAACGTATTTCTTTTTATTATTTAGTTATTCCAATTACAATAATTCCATACTTTTGAATGATGGTTGATGTTGTGCAATATGTGTTTCGGAAAAAGTAGAGCGGGATATACAAATATCTGTGTATGTTGTCAACATTAGATAATAACTTTTTAAGAAAAGCACCACGAAGAATTGGTGTTCAAAAAACGAAGTGTACTTATAGGTTGATTTTTTAAGGAAAGAACGTCGAAGATTAAAATAGTCATAAATTTTTTCAATCACCCACAGTATCCTCGCATAACGTCGCCTCTCCTCGCTGATGAGAAAGCATTATATCGGAACGGTGGAATAATTTCGGAGTTTATTTATATACTTAAGTATAAAAATAAATTCACAAGTATTCTGGTAATTAATTGTATGTGGTTTATAAATCAATTTTGGCCAACCATGACTTACGGGCCTAAATCGAGTTTAATATTTCATTAGCATTTTATAATACTCGGTTTTTTCGTTGAGGTTATAATCAAAACAGCAGAGATTAGTTTTGTATATATATAGTATGAGAAGCCTATTATGTCAAGAAATGGTAGACCTAAAGCGATCGTATACCGCAAGACCCGATATAGTTAGAAAGGTTCAAAGTGGAATGATTCGTCATCTACTTGGTAGTGAGGAACAAATGCTTCACTTCGACATGAACACGATTATGAGTAGTCGCGTTTCCCTGTATTCGGGGCAATAGAGGTTCCATCTTTATGATGTAGGTAGTTTTAGGAAAGAGTGTCCATCAGTGTATCTACTGATAATTATTAGTTATTTAAATATGAATGTTAACTTGGCATAAAATTTCAGAACACGTTAATAAATATATATTCAATAAATTGATACACGATTGAATCATTCCACAATACACAGTCTACGTCAAAAGTAGGCGTTTTTAAATGACTGAATTCGACAAATTACTGACAAACAAAAATCAAGTGTCAAATGTATTCTAACCAGTCATAGCAAGTGAAACTTTTCTTATTGGTGAAATGGCATAAAACTTTTCTAAAAATAGGGTCTGCTTAAACTGATCTGATTGGTCAATGAAACAGTACATTTGATGCAAGCGCGGAAGGTTTGTCATTTCACACGAGTCCCGAGCATGATCCAATAATATACTCCGCCAGGTATGGCAAACGGGTACATCGATTAGTAGTGTGGGTGACACGACCTTCTACTTCACTGCTATCGATGGTTCTCAAACTTTGAATTTTGGGGAAAATAGTTGTCTTAAAAAAACGTATATAAATTATATTAAACAACAGTATAAAAAACAAAATTACAAGAATGTCAAAAAAACATAATAAATTGTCTGTTTTACCCTCAACTCAAAATCTATTTTCGCAGACTAATAATATTGTATACGACACCTAGTATATTTTGCCTGAATGAACAAACAAACACCAAGTTAAAAACTGACCATTCGTGACCCTTATTCACCTATACAAACATATTATTTTGGTGTAGTGGTTGACGCCAATACATAAACAAATATTTTAGTAAAACAATGAATTCGTCATCACCGTGAGTTTTTATTTACAAATCATTTTTATTATGTGCAATGTTCAGTAATCGGTGTTTGACACTTTACATAATTTTCTTTTACTCTTCTTTGTTCAAATTAACACAAAAAATAAATAATTTTACATACGGAGGATCCACAATAGCGAAGCCATTCGTTGGCTACTGATTCCTTTAGTGGAAGTGAAAAAAACAATATAGTCCCGCCTTTAACACTTCTACTCTTACAGTTCCGAATAGAACAGCCTACCATTTTAAAATCTGGCCTACATCAACTCTTATTAACAACGGCACCGCAAAAAAGTTTGGCAATTACTGTTTACACGTCGGTGTAAGAGAATACAGCACATCCGAGCGAGATCGCGGTTAACGTCAAAGCGGCTGACATGACGCTCGTATGTGTGAGTAAGCAGTGTTGCAAGTAGTGTATTATGATACTCCCTGACTTCCATGTATTCTGTGAGTATTTTATTAAATTATTAAGTACGTTCTTGTTTAACTTGACGTATTTTATGTGCTTATTCAAGTAAATGCCAATTTTAATGCGTAAACAATTCGTTTTGCATGATAACGGTAGATTTTTTTCCCTAATTATCTGTTTTGTAACTATAAAGTGGCAACTCGACCTCGTGTCACGATCCTGATTGTCAGACCTTGTTTTGTTAGACCATGGTCTCGAGTTGTCTTGGCCCGAGCCGTTAGGCGAGGGAGGAGACTCGCACGTATATTTAACGACGTTTTAAAATACAGTTGCGAAAAAATATCAAAGAAACAAAACTAAATAAAACAGTAATTAAAAGAGAGACCAAACAAAACGTATTTACTTGCTATTTTGGGCTTTGCACGTACCTGGTCTACATCTGGCGTAGTTTACACACATTTTATTTAACAATCGTATAAATCGCACATTACAGAAATATTATTAAAACAATACGTCATTACGAAATTAATTCGTGAAATTATGAATGAAAGAGCCGGGAATTAAAAAGTCGGTTTAACTTTTAATTGACAGACTTTTTTCAACAAGCCATGGTTGTCAGCATTCAGCCAAAACCAAAACTATTTTGCGACACATTCTGTGTCACGTGGTAATTTAATTTATATTTGATTTTTGTGTAAATAAATGTATGTTGTAGAAAAAAAAACAAGCGTTCATTCATCCGGCGCGGAGGCTTTGCATTAATACTTTATTAATCTTAGGTCTCGTATAATACTCGTTTCCGGTCATTGGTCTACTCAATCAGATAATTCCTGAAAACAGTTGTAGATTTTTTAGTATATAATAAACCTTTAACCTGTTTGTTGGGTATATAAATGACTTAAATGAGTAAACTGATTGAACCTAAAACTCTTCTCTTGGATGTTTGGATAGGACCAACAATAAATTAAAAAAAATTGGAAAGTAAAAAGCACTAGTGCGCGAAATCCAACTTTGCGCACGATATAAAGTACCACTTTTTGAGCAACTGTATTAAAAAAGACATTTTAGTTTCAACAACGTGGAAAATGGGTCATATTTCTAAGTCATTTTTGTATGACGTTACCCTTCTATACTTATTATATTTCGATGTAAGAGGGGGCATATTCTTTTCTGTCCCTATTTCGCAAAACAGACCTTTGTATTGGAATGACGATCGCGTCATTTTACTATGACGCTCGAGATCAGTAACGTCACTGCTGATCTGCCGCGCTCTCTCTCTAACCAGCAACATTAAAACGGTTGTAACTTAGTTATTTATACAAATATTTGAATAGGATTTTCCGCATTTGGCATATTTCTTTGCCTTGTTTATTTTGGAGTCAAATTTTGAGTGAACAACCCTATTATTTCCGCCAATTAGCAGTTATTGGTCTTCGTTGGGTGTACTACTCGACTTTAAATACCCACGTCAATTTTAACTTAAACGATACTCGCCACTACTATAAATGGAATGACCCGCCACGAGTAGCTGATGCGGGTGTTGCAGGTGTTGTCCTCAGTGGCAATGTTGATGTCGGAACGGAAGTCGGTGCTGCGGTACACGTACACCAGCGCCACCGTCTCCATCACGCACACAAGTGGCATCGCCAGCTCCGTCATAACAGAGTCCACGCTCTCCAATAGAGCTAGACCACCCTGTTCAACAAATAGGCGCACCGATCTTCTACTTGAACGTGAAGCAGTAATAGGGCTAGCAAAAGTGACACCACCAAAGACGCGACGCGATAAAATTTTCCATCCTCTTTCGGCACAGAGCAGCACAGAGGGACTGAGCAGAGCGAACTCGAGGTATCAAATTCCCATCAGTCTGGTACCTCGCGTACTTAACACGCCACTTGGCAGCCAGTGCTAGTTGCTAGCCCTGCAGCAGGCCGGTCACACTATTACTATTCGTTATTCTACTTTTCTAATACGTACGGAGGGAAGAACGAAAATGTTTTCATTGAATGTTGTCGTGATTTGTCGCTAACGCACGCTTACGTCATCGTACAGTCAGCGTCATATACTAACCGCATAATTTGTATGGTGTACCCATCTATTCGACCTCTTTGACTGCTACATACTATATGACGCCGACTACTCTAGTATATTTTAGGTACGGATCTATACCTAAGACGGATTGAGTATACTGTGCCGAAAAAGTGTGACCGACAGAGAAGTCAAGTCAGTGCGATGCATCTCATTCATTTGGCGTACCGTCTGGTCGGTTTATCGTAAAATAGAACCGATTGTTCGTTGCCTGTGAAATGATATTCCACAATTAGCATAACTTTCACTCTTACAACCCTTTACGCAACATGATTTCACTATTTTTAACTAAATTTTATCAGTCGCTCATTTTTAAATTTCAAACTTGACATCTTATGAATGTTAGGGATACCATTCAATATTAAAAAGTACTACTACATTTAGTGCAATACGTTGGTACGTATTGCATTAAATGTAGTAGTACTTTTTAACGGTAGTGCTTTTTAACCTGGTGGTTTTAGTCAGTAAATAATCTTAATACCTTATACAATTATAAATGAGGGCAAATGTAAACAAGTAATTATTTTCAGTACCTATTCTAAAATACCATAACGTATATTTTTCCACATTGGCAACTTGTGCGAGTGGGGCACCGTGCTCCGAGTGGTTGCTCTCGCTCGGACCGTTTTTCTTGTCTCCTATAGTAGAACTGTATTACTCTGGAATATGGTTCAATTTTGTTTGGCTGCTAAATGAAAGAGCTCAGTCTATCGTAGGTATAGTCCGTGATTTTAGGGCTAAAATTTGACAGCTAACGTCATCACTAAGACGAATGGGCTACTGTGCCTTTAGGTACTAATCAATATTCTGTGGTAAGTATCAAAAATTCAAAATTGCTGAGTAGCTTGTTTCTTATGATTAGGCATCCATTTTCACACTCACAGATGTGGCATACGGCAGGCTGAGAAGCAGACAAGAACAAATCAGTGCTCCCACCACCTGTTGTTCCACGAAGCTAAAAAGACATTTAGAATTTACAGCTTACAGCATTACTTAACACTCAAACTCCCACCTAGGTACTTAGCTAAGTATTTACACTGCGAATCCAACTGCAAACCTACTTATCAATACTTTGAAATCAACCGAATTTAGACATACACCAGCCCGAGTTGTTTCTATCAGCCCCGTTCGTGCCTTGTATAAAACAAAGTATAAAACAAAGTCGCTTTCTCTGTCCCTATATCCCTATGTATGCTTAAATCTTTAAAACTACGCAACGGATTTTGATGCGGTTTTTTTTTAATAGATAGAGTGATTGAAGAGGAAGGTTTATATGTATAATAACATCCATTAAATACTTAGTGCACCGGGTCGCTAGTATTATAATAAAAAGCCAATTTCTAATACAATTGACTAATATGCAATAACATTCAACAAACCAAAATGCCAATGTCCATACAATGTGACGGGCGCTTATATTACATTTCATATGACAAGACCTCTGTAGAATGGTGAAACCTCAGTGAAACTCATTATATTAAAGAAATGCGACCCTACATTGGCATTTTTAATCGTGAATTACAACAATTATTTAGGTTACATACAGTTATATATTTTATAATTAATATATATCATATACATTAAGTATCCGAATACTCACATGTCAGACGTCTTTAATGCCAGTATAGATAGCGAATTCTTCTCACTTTCTTCATCAAGCTTTTACGATTCCTTGAGTGATGCTTCAGATATGCCTGATCTAGGAGACCGGTTGAAATCAACCTTTGATTCAGCCGTTAAAAAATTTAACCTTGTTCACATCAACGCTCAGAGCATTCCGGCACATTATCCTGAACTTCTAAACACTTTTTGCTCCACCAAAAACATAGACGCGATCCTTGTTTCCGAGTCTTGGCTCAAACCCACGCTCCCATCTACACTTTACCTCTACCAGGGTACTGTTTAATTCGTAACGACAGGACCGGCACTAGCAATGGCGGACCGGGAACAGTACGTGGCGGTGGTGTTGCCATTTATATTAAAAGTGATCTTGCATGCTAGATAGTCGCTCAATCTCCGTCTGCCTACTCAAACTCTCCTGAGTATCTCTTTCTTCAGATTACCATGCACCATACCAAAATTCTTCTTGGCGTTTATTATAGCCCTTCCTCTAATATTAATTATTTTGATACTCTTCACAGTACGTTGGTTGACTTGTCCCCGCAGTTTGACCATGACTTTCAATGACATCTTGCTTGAGATTTTTGACAAACACGCTCCGCTTAACCCACCGTGCACCGTGGCTCACGCCGGACATTAAGTTGATAATGGCGAAGCGTGATAGGGCTCGCGTTGTGTTCACTAATCATCGGAGGTACATTTCTTTGCGAAATAGCTACAACAAAATCTGTAGGAATGCGGGACGTCGCTACATCCGCAATTCCATCGAGGAATGTTCTCCCGCAAAACTGTGGAAGTTTTTGAAGTAGCTTGGGGTGGGCAAAACTCAGATAAAATCTTCCAGTGTTCTTGACCTAGAGGCTGTCAATAACCATTTTAGTGCCTCGCCGGTAACTCTCAATCCTTCCATTAAGCAGCCGACCCTTTTTCATCTTTCGAATGCCTCACACCCTGACGCCTTTTGCTTTTGGTAGTATTTCGCCGCAAGAAACACTATTTGAACCGTCGCCCCCTCTCCCATCTTAATAAACATTCTTGTTCAATTCTCTCCAATCTGGTTTCCGCCCCGGGCATAGCACGGTCACCGCTCTGGTTAAGGTCACCGACGATATTCGACGAAATATTGAGTGTAAAAAGCTCACGCTCCTAGTCCTCCTTGACTTTAGTAGTGCCTTCAATACGGTGGACTTTGACATACTTCTTGGCATACTTCGCACTCTTAATATCTCTATAACTTCTCTGTTCCGTAGCTACCTCTTTGGTAGACGCCAGCGAGTCAGAATGATGACAAGTTATCCGATTGGTGCGAACTGTCCGCTGGTGTCCCTCAAGGAGGGGTGCTTTCTCCGCTCCTCTTTTCTATTTTCATAAACGGTATCACCAAGACTATTACCTCGTCCTACCATCTTTATATGGATGACCTACAAATCTATGCGGCGGCGAGTGTTGATGAGCTCCCTTCTTCGATTACCCATATTAACAATGATTTGGAATGAATTCACAATTGGGCATGTAGGTACGGTTTAAAAGTTAATGCAGGGAAATCGCAGGCAATTGTTATTGGTAGCCCTTATTTCGTAAGTAAGTTGTCGGAAACGGTGGTGCCAGATATTATCTTTGATGGGACCTCTATCCCATTCTCCTCTACTGTCAGAAATCTAGGTATCACCATTGATCAGACGCTTTCCTGGTCACCCCATATAGCCGACGTACGTAAAAAAATATTTGCGTCCCTCCACTCCCTGAGGCGTTTGCAGAATTTTCTTCCATTTCATACTAAGTTGACCCTTGCCTAATCTCTTTTGCTCCCTCTTTTGGACTATGGTGACATTGCCTTCATAGACCTCAAGGAGGAGCTGCTGGATAGACTTGAACGCTTGCAAATATATTATATATATTCAATATGAATAAACCATTCATTCATTCAAAACGTTTGTATTCGCTATATATTTGGCCTGCGCAAGTACGACCACATCTCCCAATTTCGTTCTCAGCTCGGCTGGTTACCGATCCGACGACGCAGAGATGTGCATGTCCTGTCGTTGCTTTTTAACGTACTCTTTAACCCAGCTTCCCCTCCTTACCTATCAGAAAGATTTAATTATATGGCTGATGGTAGTGGTCACCGTTTGCGGTCGAGTCGGAACCTCACTCTGGCTATACCGTCGCATAAGCACGATGCCTTCTCCAAATCTTTTACAGAGCGCGCCGTTAAATTGTGGAACAAGTTACCGTTGTCCTTAAGACAGTCCCAGTCTGTAGCATCATTCAGGAGCAAGTTGAAGGGATTATGGCTATCCAATGACTTGTGAATTGCTTGGATACTATATTTATATGTACTTATTATTTTTTCTTTTATTTAGATATATGTACATAATTTATATATTAGTAGTTATATATGTTTATTAATGTTTAGTTGTATATCTACAATATTTATATAAATACATCTGTGTACACGTGTTGGTTTGTCTATCGTTTAGTTCCTATTCTTCACTCAATTGCTCAAAGATTAACTGGAAGAGATCCCTTACAGGGATAAGTTCGCCTTTGTACATGATTGATCTGTTTTTTTCTGTATAATTTATTTTACCTTGTCTTGTGTACAATAAAGTATTTACATACATACATACAGTGTATTACTTACACTAATTTTACTCTGTATTCAAAAATAGTGTGCATTGCTGTCTTGATCAGAGAATAGGCAGCCACAATATACGAGATACATAACCCACCAAAAATAATGCAAGACCTAAAAAATAAAAATATACAATTCTTAATCTTACGCATTATATGGGAAATCAATGTTAAGTGCTTAGGTAAATTACATAGGAAGGGAAAATAAGACTTACAATGCGTGGGAATAATTACCCTGGGAAGTACATCGTGAATACATAGGTATGATCCACAATGTACCTGGAACATAAAAAAAATACATTTAAGTCCTACAGTTATACGGATAACAGAACATTTATGTAGGTTTTGCATATATTTGCAATAACATGTACCTAAAATGTACATAGAAATGACATAATGGGGTAAACGATGCTCATGACGTGGCTCTTATTGCTTGCGCCTTTAGACACGGGTGTTATTTTATTTATTACTTATAGGTATCCCGATTAAGATATGATGTACCTCGTAGCATCAAGGTGTATGAATGAACACGGAGCATTCTTAAGGATTCTTTCGCGAAACTTTCATTTCCTTTTTGCAGTTTTAGGGTTCCGTACCAAAATAGTAAAAAATGAACCCTTATGGTTTCACTTTGTCGGTCTGTCTGTCTCATCGGTAAAATCTCAAGAACTACTTATGCTATCGATTTGAAAATTGTAACAGTTATAAAGAAGGGTAATCTAGATGCATAAGACATGTTTTTGTTTGTACAGTTTTTTTTATTTTCTATGAAAATGACTAATAATAGGGGGTTCAAAATTTGAAAGGACTCTTACTTTAACCGGTTTTTTTTAAACTTTACCTCGCGCTTCGTAAATTATTAATGATTGAGATAAGATAGAGATGATAAGATGTAATCTTTCTCAATCATTAACTTTTTCATTTTTACATTTCAACGAGTAGATTTCGGGGTTCCGATCATAAAGGTATAAAATAAATTCTTATATTATATTGTTTATCTGTCTGTTATAGCGCTAGGTGCAACTTCTTATGCTATCGATTTGAAATTTGTACAAGGGTAGCCCAGATGCACTGAATATGTTTTTTTACTATATTTTTAATTTTCTGTGAAAAATGACCTACGGGGGGCAAAATTTGAAAATCGTGTGACTATGTTAAGTGGGGTGACATATAAAAGGGCTCGAGTTGCCTAGAGTAGTTACATTCTAAAACAGTTTTTCATTTTTATATGGTGGATAGTATTAAAAAAAATAGATGTAGGAAGGAAAATGTAAAAAAATGCATATTGTTTATCTTGCAACCAAATGCTCGAATAATATTCCTCCACCACTTAGACGCTTACCATCAAAGCAATCATTTAAATCTCACTTCAAGAAAATGCTCATGGAGAAACAACTAATAGGAATTCCGCACGGCTATTTGGTTGCAGACTTTGTTGTATGAGTGTACTTCTAAAACGACCGAAGCAATATCCACTCATTTTTCGTTTACTTTTATTTTTTTAACTATACCTTAAATATATCGTCCTGGAGATGTACAATATAAAATCAATATTTTATTTTATTCTATTTATGTACGCCTGTCCGTCTATAATATAATATATATTAACACATATGTCCTTTGGGTTCTGACAGAATACCAGTGTTTTGCTCAATTGCGAGCAAAGCTACGCACTGAGTTGGGACCTTTTTGTTTTGCTGCAATGCACACAACACAACCAACCTATTTTTCGGTACTATGTTTGATATGTTATTTAAACTGTGTTCGTAATTTTCTTTTCTTTTTTTAATTCCTATTTTATAATTGCTTCTTTTTTTAATATGTGTTGTTTTAAGTTTTGATTTCCTTGTGTATTTCTTTTTCCGTTCTTTGTTTTTATTTGTTGTTACTTGAGTGTGAATGTGGCAAACAAATAAATGATTTATCTATCTATCTATTGTCTATGTGTGCGTCAGCGTGGCAGCTGAGTTCACATTGCCTATGTGTTTGTATGTGTCACAACTACAAGTACGAGTATGGCTAACCCGCGCTGGCGAGATAAAATTAAGTACTGTACATAATACATGACATATTAATGTTATGTTACATTACAGGAAAAACATAACTATTAGCTTCATCTAAGTTTTCCTTTTTTTTTAATCATCGTAGATTGTTAATCGAGGGTTGAAAAAGACCCATTTCACCTGGAGCTATTTTCAAATTCAAGTACGCGAGTCAGACTCGCACATGACCGCTTTTTTAAGATGCAATTCTCAAATGTACTTGAACAAAATGAGTCGACGACAAAGTGATGGGACGGGCTTACTCTCACGGGCGTGGTAGACGCCGCCCACGTCGGGCTGCGAGACGTCGCCAAGCCCGCAGACCGAGGCCGCGGCCGCGTGAAGCGCCGCCAGCGCCAGCACCAGCCCCGAGTGCCACACGTTATCAGAGTTCAACAGCGGGTCGATGTGGCCTGACGCTAATAACAGATTATAAATAATGATAATGAGGATAGGATACACAGACTTTGCATATCATGCAATCTTACATGCTGACTTTGCATTACAAAATGTCCTCTACTATAGAGGAGTCATCCCTGACAGACATTGTACCTAGCTTCCAACGTCCAATCTGGTCTAACTACTCGTTTGTACCGACACCAGCATCACGCTACCTAGTATCTGCCACAAGGCGCGCATACTAATTTAAATAAAGTAACTACAGAGGTCAAAAGCTCTTATTTCTTTACAATAAAGTAGTAAGTATCGTCTATGGTACAAATCATTACTCGAGAGCAAAAAAAGTACTTAAAGTTTAGTATTGAATATCCATGGATACAAAGTCGAGCAGTTTCTTTGTTCTCGAGTGTTAATCAATGTATTAAAATTAGAAATGTATAATACCTACCATAGTGATTCAACCCTTTTCCATGAATGATTTCTGTGCCTGTGCCAGCAGAATGGATGTAAAGTGATATTACGAAAGCATCCACCAAACCCTGGAATTAGTATCCGATTGTAGTAATCGTAATTGTAGCCCAAACAAACATACAGTGGCATAACTATAAGTACATATTATAGTTACGTCAAGCTCATGGCAAAATCATTGGATGGGATCCCTTCCTTCGGGCAGTTAAATCCCGTATACACGTGTGCAAGAACCCTATAACATACTATAATATACTTATGTAACACGAGAAAACCTTCGCTATGCGGCGGCAAAAAGAAGTAAGTACAATTTTTGTTTTACGACAAAATTTCTGAGGACTGCCGTTCGGAATCGAATTCTATATCCTGACGAAATTTATAATGCACACAATATGCTAATTAAATTCCAAATGATACAAGTACATCGACAAATACTTAAGTAAATATGTAGGTATTACAAACCGTGAAAATAGCATGTTCGTCGAATCTGAAAAATTTCTTAAAAAATCTCTTCGGTGCAGTCACTGTTTTGATGGCGGCAGCCGCCAGGCAAATCGCCCAGATCCACGGCACACACACGATCCAGGAACACAAGTTGTTCCATACTAACTAAAATATAAAAGGGAAATCACTCCTGCTTTCCTATACGAACAATGAAAGACGCAGTGGAGATCTCATAGCATTTGACGAGCGTACGCAGGTTACCATCTATGCATATAATCTATACATATTAAAAAATAACTCCTGACTGACTGACTGACTAACTCATCAACGCACAGCCGAAACTGCTAATGCTAGTGTTGATTTTTGTACAGTCGTTTACATTTATAACGTAGGCTAGGAATAAGAAAGGATTTTTCTAAATTCATCCCCTAAAGGGGTAAACACGGGATGAAGGTTTGTATGAAAACACGTATTTATGAAGTGAGAGATTTGAAACTTTGTATATAGACTCTCTATTTAAACATATTAATGGCGTATTACAGCATTTTTCTAAATTGCTCCCCTAAAGGGGTGAAAAGGGGGTTCCAAGTTTACGTGGGGAGCAAATCGATATTTACGCCGATTACGAAAATGACATCCATTTTCAAATCCAAGATGGTTGTAAAAATCGATAAGGGTGTCATCGTCGAGGTTCCTCGAGATGCCGATTACGAAAATGACACGCTTTTTCACATCCAAGACGGTGGACATTTATTGTTCTTAAAAATCGATATGGGTGTCATCTTCGAGGTTCCTAGGGGAGCCGAAAATGACATCCATGCATACCTACATACGTAGGTACTTACAAACAGGGGTCAAACTGAGAACCTGCTTTTTTGCAGACGGTTAAAAATTACGCTTAGTACACGGGCGGAGCCGCGGGAAAAAGCCAGCCTTATGATAAACGCTCATAATCATGCGAGCCGTACATTTGTCTGCCAGACGTGGTGTAAAAAAAAGATACTACTTACGTATACTTTATATAAATTCGAAATGATAAATTTTGTGGACACGTTTGCGATTTTAGGGTTCCTTATTTTAACATCGCTAATCATTTGATGTCGGGCATCAAAAGGTAAGTAACTACCCTAGTGACCTGTATTTACTGACGCCGATGATAAGAGGTATTTAACGGTTTCGCCGCCATTAATCTGATATAGTCAGTACATTTAGTGCCCCACAAGCCATGACTTCATATCAGTGCCTTTACCATGAGTTTGCATGACCGTAATCGCTAGCGACTGCGTAATAGTAGATTGTATGACAAGGGTCTAAAATGAGCCATATTACCACGAGATAGTTATTTTCCCGAACGAAGTGAGGGAAGATAGTTCGAGGGGTAATATGGCTTTTAGACCAGAGTTATACACTCTACTTTTCACTTCGATTGCGAGAAAATAAATAAACAAAGGTTAACCCACCCAAAATTAACAATAAATTCCACAGCGAAGATATATACTTTTGCAGCATGTTGTTTTTTCTATACTCCTTTGACACACAAAACATAGACACTGCGGTTCCCGCGCAACATTCTCGCGCGAAAAAAGCTAAACTGACCTTCCATTGAGCGCTTCAAAGTGTTGCTCGAACGATTTAACCACTTTTTTAATTATTGTGAAATAGGGACTACTACAAACTTAATCTTTAGAATCTTTAGAAAAATTAATTATGTTTCCAGATTGGTCGATTTTAGTAAAGCTGTATTCTGGTTGGTTAATACCCAATACCAAATATTTTTTTAAGAGTTAAATTAGTGTTCTGTGATTGGTGGATTTAATAGGTGAAGTATTTTGATTGGTCAAATTCAAATGTTTTGTAAATCATAAATATGTATTCATATTTTCCCTAGGGGTTAAATGTACTACTTTAGCCCCGCTTGACAAGTCTAATATGACTTACTTTTCGAGCATGAGAAGTGAAAAAGATTTAGTATGCCGATTCTTAGTTCTATTGCGTAACCGCCAGAGGCGCTGTACTTTTGCCCATACATTTTTTTACGCAGTCGCTAGCGAGTACGGTCATGTAAACTCATGGTAAAAGCACAGGTACACAAATTACGGAATCTAATGTGGCAGTGAAGAGGTTAACCTACTAATATAGTAATCACGATTGATATCGATATAGAATAGATGAAGCTTTGTACTGTAACTTACCCTACCAAATATTACGCGTTCAGCAACCATAAGACACCATAAAAATATCCAAATGCAACTTAGGCATATTAACAACGGCACATTGAAGACACCAAAACCATAGCTCGGCGACAGCCGAAGTAATTCCAAACTAAAAATATGGAAATAAGGTTCAAGGAGCCAATAATATATATATATATATATATATATATATGTAGAGAAGTGCCGGCTATACATTAAACTTACCTTCTACGGCACAACAAGGAGTGCAGAATATATTATATCTATTAGTAACCACTTACTAAAAGTAGTTGTAAGCAGGAGGACGGCATATTAAAGGATATCCTCTTTGGTATGTCTCGTTACATTTTAGTACTTCGATTGTAATCAGTCTTGGTGCGCTAAAACAATTTGTAATACCATACAAATAATTACTCTTTATGGCTCTACAAAAAAGTACAAGTACATGAGAGAAAATTAAATATAACTAATTATAGACAAAGGTAGACAACTAGTGGCAACATGCAGTGTTATCGTTAAAGAGCGATCTCTCCCAAGCAGCCTTGGGTAGTGGACAGTATGAAACTTTCCACCGGGAAGCAAACATAGGTATGGATGAAAATAATTTTCTTTGTACATATATTAAGGACTTAATTGGGTGTACTTACGACATCTTAATTGATACCATTTTCTTAACGAAAATTACTCATACAATTTATATGGGTAACTTTCGTTACGAAGTAGTAAGCTTAATTAACCTGTCTCTTTGGCTTTCTACGATTTTATGTTATGTTACGTGTGTTAGCAGTGCTCATATTTAACATCAAATAAACGGTCTTCGATCGCAACAGGTTACAAAATTGAGTACAAATTATATACGGTCGAAGAGTATCTACTACAAGTACTTAATATTATTGTAACACCTTAGAGGGGGCTTTCCTTGCCGCCACGCATAATGCTGGAGTCCGACGGTGTACGTACCCCTCGTATTCTGATGATCCGGAAACTTCATTGTGTCCATGAACCGACTCTGTGAAATGATCTCATTTTAAGTACCCACACTTATAACTGTCTCAATGTAGCCTTTGTATGCCACTCTTCCCGTATGTAAGACTATATAGGAGAAGATATGACTATAACAACGTAGGCGTTATTGGCTTGCACAGGAATAAACCATTCAGGGTGTTCAAGTTAACTTTAGATAGGTACCTGTTGTAGTGCCTTTATCGTTGTATTTTCTGCGTACGGATCGTACGGTATTAAGTCCCAATTTCTAAAATAATAACATAATTATAAAAAAAAACATTTCAAAAATATCGACCATTATATTTATACATTTAAAAATAAATAAATACGTAAAGTGAAATAAGTACATAGTTAGTAAATACAGTCGCCAGCACACACTTCAGGTAGTTCAAAAATATCTAAATATATTAGAGTAGTGAAAAGATGTTTGTGAGCATCTCGTACTCTCTGATGTATCTGATCCCGACTGTACCTATTTACTATATTGAGTAATATAATTAACACACCTGCAATAAGTAAAGGGTAGTCTAGAATCTGACGCCGAGTGAACCACGTATAGCAAAGTAATCGCAGCCATGGTAGAGTAGCTGATAGCGCGAATTATGGAGGTTATGCACATTGCTAGGCCGATACCTGCATAGCGGGTAAAGTAAAATGTATTAATCTTACAAATACCAGTCTAGCTAGCGCTGTCTTACGTAGGAATAGCGTACGTTTGTCCTCCACTAACCAGCACGAAGTAAGTTGGAGATAAATCTGGGGCCGCCGGCCGGCGGTCCGAGATAAAGGTGATCACGCTAACTAGGCCAGTGTCGATAAGGTATATCAAAATTTGATTGAATGCTTTGTTTCACGGCCTAAGAAAACAAGGCCTGACAATCCAGATTGTGACACCACAATACGTGTTGTCGACGGTACACACACTTACGTCTGCATAGTTACGATGCCGATGCTGGCTGATGACGTAATGTCGTGTCACCCACACTACTAACCGATGTACCGGATTGCTTTACCTGGCGCAGTATATTATTGTATCATGCTTAGTTTAGTACGTAAGTAGAGGTTAGTAAAAGCTTGTGCAATTCGGACTCCGACTTTTGGTAAATGGGTCCTGAATCCGAATTAGTGTACCTAACGGTAGATTGTGTTGCTCCATATGAGAAGAGGGTGTAGGATACTTGGCACTCCGGTGCCTTTACCATGAGTTAGCATGACCGTACTCGCTAGCGACTGCGTAAAGGATTTAGTATGCCGATTCTTAGTTCTATTGCGTAACCACCAGAGGCGCTGTACTTTTGCCCATACAAATTTTTACGCAGTCGCTAGCAAGGTACGGTCATGTAAACTCATGGTAAAGGCACTGCTCATAAAACGTTTGCCGGCCGCTCTATTTTGTTTCAGACGCGCGCAGAGATGTGTTGGTACGGAGCCCTTCATCGTGCGTGGTCCGACACGCACTTGGCCGGTTTTACATTCTGCCTTGATCCTTGCTACTGACACCGCAAATCAATGCAGAGCTCACGTGGCTTGTTAAAATTCATCATCCTCATCAACCCTCTGCAGTCCACTGCTGAACATAGGCCTTCCCTATGGCCTCCCGCCAGTCCCGCCCATAACATATGTCGTCTCGCTTGGCCGGCGGGCGACCCACACTACGCTTGCCGAGACGCGGTCTCCACTCTAGAACACGCTTAGGTACACCAGCAGCTGTCAGCTCTGCGACAGATGTGGCCAGCCCACTGCCACTTGAGTTTGCTAATTTGAAAAGTTATGTCGGTCACTTTGGTTCTCTGACGGATTACTTCGTTCCGTTTTATCCCTGAGAGAAACTCCTTCACCCATAGCTCTCTCCATAGCGCGCTGAGCTACTTTTAATTTGTGAACTAGGCCCACGCATCCGGCTCCGTAGGTTATAATTGGATGCCGTTATGCAATAATGTGTCAACCTAATAGGAAAACATAGTAGGTTGACACATCATTGCATAACAGCGTCCAATTATAATGGGAAGTATGCACTGGTTGAAAACTTTCGTCTTTACGCTTTGCGGTATCAACGACGAAAAGTATGTGGTGTAACCTTCGGAACGGAACTTTTGTTAAATTTTATCTTCTGTAACGTGGGTTCTTCTTTAACTTCCGTTAAGAAATTTGTTATATTATTTATCACAACGCGGGTATGTTGTTTTATTTCACCTTCAATACTAACAATAACATTTTAAACTTTTGTTTATTATATATAACCACCACGACAATATTTTTATGTTCCTATTAATAAGTGTAAAAAAAAAATCTTTATCGATAATTCATCGACTCGACGAATGGGGGCTCCGGACTTTTATTGCTCCGAGTGCCAGCAGCGTTTGCGGCAAGTATAGCCGTACGGTCGCTAGGCCGGTTAGGCGAGCAGCGTTAGTGTGCTAGGTACCACCTGAAGAAGCAGTTTCTTTCAATTAATGATATTTGTATATTTACGGACCCAAAAAACAGTAAGTACCTGTGCATTTTATTTGGGAGTTATTGAATGGGGATCAAATAAAAAAAACGAGAAAATATTCTTTCAGTTCCTCAACTCATCCAAGTGGTCGCAAACCTGCGCGCCAAATTAGCTGGTCGTAAACCGACCTATCGACCCTACATACACACCAAATAGATATGCTATGACCATTTTTCAGAAGTTGCCTCATCGTTACGTGGCCAGTCATATTGTCTGAGCTAGAGGCGGGCGCCGCGCCGGCGCGCCGCCGCCGCCGCCGCCGTTTTGAATCGGCGCGAACAGGGTCATTCCTCAGACGTTTCAACCGCCGTCAGTTCTTAGTTGCAAATATTATAGAAATAAGTTTAAATAAGACTTACTCAATTACTTCTGACAACATCTACGAGCACAGTATACCGTTGCATCAAAACTAAATTTTTGGTGTAGCTTATTTCTACTTAGAACGAGGGACTGACGGCGGTTGAAACGTCCGTGGAATAACCCACTTGGGACGGCTGTTAGTCTGTTGATTCCAAACGTCAGGCAAGGGAACCGAATCTCTTCCTGCATTTTGTCGTCGGACATGAGGAGAAGACACAATGATGTATTCTCTTTGCCGACGATATTGTCCTTGTCTAAGAAGAGGAACTCGAGGCCCAGAGCAGACTAGAGCAGTGGCGGCAAAAATTGGAGAATGTTGGGTTGAAAATCAGTCGATCTAAAACTGCGACCCTGTTCTGCGATTTTCGCTCCAATTATGCGCCCATAGAGCTCACTGGCGTGACGCTACTGGTCTGCTCTGATTTCCGATATCTCGGGTCACTCATACAGTGTAATAGCGATATTGACCTTGACACTTAAACCGAATCAGCGCAGGATGGATGAAATTGCGACAGGTCTCGGGAACAATATGCGACGCCCGAATGAAAAAAAAACCGTTCGATTGAAAATCTACAAGACCATTGCAAGACTTATATCATCATGTCTGGATCGGAATCTTGGGCTGCAAAGATGACGGATGAAAAGAGATTGCATGTTACGGAGATTAGAAAGTTGAGATGGATGAGTGGTGTGACGAGAATGGATCGGATAAGAAATAACATAAGAGGAATTTGATTGCGGTAACTTCCACCCGAATCACTGCACCCCTGCAACTACATCTGCACAAGGCCAGCCATAAGGCGGGTGATAGGAGCTAATGGAGCAGTGTGGTCAGCAAGAATAGGACATGATGCCACGCTCCTCAGCATTGAGGGAACGACTGATGATGAACTTCCACGTCAAATTAACACGAATTAAAGACATTTAATAAAATTTGATTCGTGAACAAGAGTAATATAAGAGAAAGCCTGAAAGTAACACCCATAGTTAATTGATAAGTTAAGAGCTCGTCGCCTACGGTAATATGGGGCATGTTATGCGGAAGGATGAAAGACGTGTAACAAGAAACGTAGGTGGATGGACTGCGTGAGCAATGATATGGCGATATGAGAATATGAGCGATGATATGGAGATGTGAGGATGTGAGTGACGAGATGATGTGATGAAAAAATCATGCTGCGCCGACCCCAAGTAAATGGGAAAAAGACTAACAAATGATTATCTACGAGACTGGTGATCATCTTATATTGGATAATTGTAAAAATAATTAAAAAATTGCTGATTTTGTTCCTGACAGATAAATAAGTTGATTTTGCTAAACGGTATATCACTGGAGATGGTCGAGCAATACGTTTATCTTGGACATATTTTATCCTTTGACAAGGAGTATCAAAGTAAAGAGATCTTCGAGAGATTCCCATCTGGGTTGGGCAGCATTCAGTAAACTAGACGGCATCTTCAAATCTCATCACGTTCCAAAATTCATGAAAACTCGTCTCTATAATCAGTGTGTCCTGCTGTCCGCCATAACGTATTGTGTTGAGACATGGACGCTCACAAATGAGGCTGTGCATAAGTAAAGTACCGGTAGCGCAGATAACGGTGAAGCACGCCATGCTCGGCATTAGACTACAAGACCAAGTGAATAATGTTGAGATCCAACGTCGCGCTAAGGTGCGTGACGTGGGAGAAGCCATTACTAAACTCAAGTTTGGCAGGACATATTGCCACTCCAAGTGATGGCAGGTGGACAAAAACGCTAACAGTTTGGTAGCCACTAACAGGCAAAAGAAGTGTCGGTCGTCATCCACCGGCTCGATAGGTTGACGAAGTTAAGAAACCGCGGGCGGGTCAGTCCTGGATGAGACTAACACGGGACCGCGATGGGTGACATACTAGAATCAAGGGAGAACTATTTTCAGCAGTAGGCATTTACAGGCTGAATGATGAATGATCTGCTCTATATTGCATTTCTTGGTCTCAATGAATATTATGAGTATGTTCGCTAAACAGGGTGTGACTGTAGTTTTTTTTTATTTATTTATTTATTTATTTATTTATTTAAATATATTTACACAGCATTACAGATTTAATCTAATACACTGTGAAATGAAACATCAACTTAAAAGAACAAAAAACAATGATACTAATTATCTACGTAGGTACACTAGAAAGCCTATCATCCTTCATCTAACAGAACTTCAGACACTCCCTACACACATCCGTCCATCGCCACGCAAGCAGATCACACTCGGGTGCTGACACCAACAGGGCATTCAGCAGCGTCAGGGCGCGGAGGTGCGGTGAGTTCCTGTGAGACACAGTGCGAGCCGGAGGCACTGCTAGAAGCGGGCGCGTACGAGGTCTAAGATCCATTCGTGGGACTCCTGGAACGTGCAACCTCACAAATTGCCTCACTAATTCAAGGCAATCTGACTCTCCCCGTAATACACGGCAAACAAAGGAGAGTAGGCTGAAGTTGCGCCTCACTTCCAAAGAGTGGAAAGTCAGAGTTCCAAGTAGAAACTTTGTGGGATAAAGAAATGGATAATATCCATACATTTTTTTATATAGAAATCTTAGAAATGTTTTTTGAACCTTTTCCAAGAGTAGTATATAAGTATATTCGTAAGGGTTCCATATTATAGCCGATGCTTCTAGCTTGCTTCGCACCAGCGCGTTATATAATAACTTAATAGCTACTGGATCATGAAAAGCTCTAGCATTACGCATAACGAAACCCAATCTACGGAAACAACTGGTGGCGAGATCCCTTATATGGTCATGGAAAGAAACCCGCGTATCAAATACTACACCCAGATCCTTGACGGAGGAGACTCTGTTAATAGGCTCGGAACCAAGCGAGTATTGTGCATGAATAGGCGCAGAAGCACGACTGAAGGTGCAGACACAACACTTAGCCCCGTTAAAGCGAAGCTTGTTATCCACACTCCACTTGAACACCGCCGCAATATCCTCCTGGAGCGACTCGCAATCGGCGACCTGCTTCACCCCGTACACCAATTTCAAGTCATCAGCATAGAGGAGACATCTGGCGTTACAAACAACAGATTCTAGGTCATTAACCATAACCCCAAATAGTAAAGGTCCCAGAATTGAACCCTGACTAACACTAGATCGAGTATGATACGGGTCTGAAACGAAGTGGCCGTGTTGGACATATTGTTGTCGATCGCGTAGATAGCTTGCAAAAAACATAAGTAAATTTGGGGCGAAGCCGATGCAGTCAAGTTTATGCAGTAACACATCATTATCTACCCGATCGAAAGCCTTCTGAAAATCAAAGTAAATAACGTCGACTTGGTTACCCTTGTCGAGTAAATCTGAAATGGTGTTAGTCAGGATTAGAAGGTTAGTATCAACCGAACGGTTTACTCTGAAACCATGCTGAGAGTCGCACAAAAATGGTTTTAAGTACGCGGACAGTGTTCGATGGAGTATGGATTCAAACACTTTCGCAAGTGTCGACAGTATAGCTATAGGCCTATAGTTATCCACATTACCAGTATCCTTCGATTTCGGGATCGGCCGCACCCTCGTGGTCTTAAAGTGATCAGGATATGTGCCCGTGGAGAGAGCCAAGTTGAAAATATAGAAAATAGGTGTATTGAGGCACTGAATACAACCCTTCACTATATAGGCTGGCAGGTTATCGGGCCCTACGGCACTATTGGGTTTCAAGCGTTTAATGGCTGATTCCACTTCCTGCATAGAAATTGAGCTTATTCGGATATCGTTCGCTGAAGATCTCTGACTGCTGTTTCCCGTATAACAGCCATCAAGACGAGGAGCATCGGGCAAAAACACACTTGAGAAGAATCTCGAAAACGCTGCAGCAGCCTCCGGTCCCTCAAACTGTTTGCCTTCAAAAATGACCTGTGACACATAGCCACCCTTTGTTTTAAGGTTATCAACATGTTGCCAAAATGCACGTGGGTTACTTTTGATTTTAGCTTGGATTTGATAAATGTAAGCATCATAAGCGGAAGTTATATCTTTTTTTATACAGGCCCTAAGTTTCGAGAATTCACTATAAACAATATAATTTTTTGTGGCTTTCCATTCCCGATGGAGATCGGCCTTCCTTTTAATATTTGTGATCAAATCGGGAGTGAACCATACCGGATAGCGACAGACGCGCTTCCTGCAACGACGCTTCTTTGGGATGGATATATCGAAAATGGCATATATTATACTATAAAAGGCATCAACCGCAAGATTAACATCCCCAGACTCCAGCACATCCTGCCAGTTCTCTTCAGAGATAAGTTTGTACAGTAACTCATAGTCACCCCTTTTAAAATTCCAATCGCGGTGCCCATTCATATTACTGGGATCAAGTTGTTCGGCAGGAAACTGCCGCGCAGCCGAAAGCAATGGGACTGAGATCTCCAAAGGTGGATGGTAAGCATCTCGTCGCGGAACAAGACCACCGCCCTCCACCTCAACCACCCTGACACCAGGAATACCCTCAGATACCAACACTACATCTAGCATTCCACCATGTGCATTCGCTATGACGTTCTTCTCAATCAGGCCACATACCGATAAGAAATATCCATAATAACATAGAATATTTTGCGAAGTATAGCGGGGGTTTAGGTTTAAGTCCCCAACAATAACAACAATATTATTTAGGTTAAACAATACCGATTCTACAGACTGGAACCAACGCATATATACGTCATCCGAAGCCCCAGGTGGAATATACACAACACAAATATAACAGATAATGCCCTTAATAGTGCAGGACACCCACAAGTCCTCTTCCAATAGAGTCTCGAAATCACGGTGACGCCGTAGTAGAAGTCCTGGCCGCGCCGCAACAAGTACGCCGCCTCCGCGTGCTCCAGATGCCCGGTCTCTTCGCATCACACTCCATTCTCCGGGGGCAAGTTCGGAATCATCTATTGCATCCGTCAAAAATGTTTCAGTAGCAGCTACGATGTCGCAGTCGAGACATTGAAGATTGAGCGTGAAGAAGCTGAGCTTAGTGTTAAGACCCCTGACGTTCTGGTATATTAAGTCAACCGAAGGTTCGGGCCCTAATTTTCGTCTTCTACTAATGGGGGTGCAGTGATCGGCCCCCATTGCCGTGAGGCTTGCGAAATAACCACGGTTTAACTCGGGCATTAGCCGGCCAGAGAGCAGCAGACAAGCACATATTATAAAACGCCGGAGGGACCCCGATTTTAAATGATTTGTACTCTCCTTTTGGTTTTAGTTCCTCGACAGTACAGGCACCTTCAGAGCACACACTTTGTAGGTATGTACGAATTTCGTCCGCTCCAGAAACCATGTTCCAAAGGTGCACATACTTTCGATATTCGACCGCTCTGAGTGGTGTATCATTAGGGCCCGCCGTGCAGCGCACCGATGTAAATCGCTTTTTTCCCCCGCGAACTTTCTGAAACTCTCCCTCCGATGCAATGCCCTCAACACCTGCAGCACCCAAGGGGAGGCTTTCGCAATTCGCATTTTGGCAGCTCACCGACGGTAAGGGCGGCGCATCAATAGATACTGACGACAGCGTATCCTCTCTCACCGGAACCAAGTTATTATAATAATCTGCAGCAGGTTCTTTCACATTATCTATATTTACCAAGATATTGTTATCCGCAGCAGGTTCTTCTACATTATTTTCAAGTACCTTATCCTTATTCTTGGACTCCCGCTTACGTCGGGGTTTACGTTTGGCTCCGACTTTCCCGGAATTTGCTGTTGGCTCCATCGATTTTCCGCATTCACAGGAACGCGACGCTGCCAGCTCTAGTCTCATTAGCCTATCATTGACTGCCTCAAACTTAGGCGCCCAATCAGCGAGCGCATTCTGGTAGACTGTGATAGCCGAAACCGCATCTATCAATTGCTCCGACAACATGGTCATTTGGTCCCGAATCGCGTAAATTTCGACGGCCATTAAAGCCATTTCGCCCGAGGACGCGGACTGGGCCTGTGATATAGGCACCTCGCTTTTGTTCCTTACGGAGATGTTCTTTGTAGTGAGCGGCGTGCCGACGGGAGCACTTTTTTAGGGTGTCCAGTAAATAATGGACAAGCTTCTATCCACCAATAGAGCACCGGAGGTTGGTCCAGAAAATGGAGTTTCAGGTTTAGTAAAAGTCCCTTGGTTTTCGAGTTACAAGTTGTGCACAAAATCTCTTCATTTATGGCCTCGACGGTCATAAAAGTGAAACAAGGTACCAATTATTAAGAAAATGGAAATGTTCAATTATCTCGAAAACCAAGGGACTTCTGGCGCCTGGAAGTCGCAGTTAGATAATATAAATAACCGTATTAATAAATATGTATATGCTCTCAAGCAAGTCAGTAGAGTCACCAAAATTTCAACCGCAATATCATGCTATCATGCATATGTGGAATCAATTTTACGTTACGGACTAATACTATGGGGCTATAGCACAGACAGCAATCGAGCATTTATCGCACAAAAAAAGTGTCTAAGAGCAATTTATAGAATACGGCCAGACGAATCCTGCAGGCCACTTTTTAAAAAGCTCGGTTTATTACCATTTTCGGCGCTTTATGTCTTTGAAGTGTGTATGTTTGTCCAAAAGCATAAATGGATGTTCAAAAAGGCATGTGATACTTATCCTCGTGCCTGTCGAGATCCAGACAGACTTTTGCCGGATGACCATTCACGCTTAGCGAAACATAAAAAAAGTTGTTTAGTTATGTGTGTGAAGGTCTATAATAAAATACCTGCCGAATTGCGGTCGTTGCATATTATGTCATTTAAAAAGTATCTGTACCGATGGCTAAATGAAAAAAACTTCTATAGCTTAAATGAATTCTTTGACACGTAATGGCAGGCGATGTGATTTATAAGTATTGATGTGTATTTAGCTGATACCTAATATAATATTTGCATACCAATTTTGGTTAAACATGTTAACTTACCAATAATTATATTAACAGCTTGTATCTAATGGTAATGTTTAATGCAAATAAAGTTATTCTTATTCTACTAATCCTGAAACTCCATTTTCTGGACCAGCCTCAGGTGCTCTATCAGTGGTTAGAAGCTTTTCCATTATTTACTGGACACCATACGAATACAAAGATAACTTTGATAAATACATATGCTTTCTTAAAAACTTTCTAAAATAACGGAAATTTCTTCTATTTAAAAAGGTTAACGCGCCGCCGCCAGGTCATTTTAGCCGGCGCCGCCGCCGACAAAATTTTAACCGGCGCCCACCTCTAGTCTGAGCAAGTTCTCCTACTCAATTCAGAGAGTGTACCTACATTATACGGAGATTGAGTTTCACCTGACCTGTGGAATAAGTTTCAGTATGACGTGTGGTTGGATTTACCGTCAAGCATAGGCAAAGCGCGAAAAGCGCGTCCCGGGCCGCTGATGCTCCACTGGCCGAGGTACACTTCGAAGTGCCGTAGCGGGTTGCCCAGCGCCGCGACCGCCGCAGCCAGGAACAGATAGTACACTAAGTACATATACACAGTTACAACTCGATTCCGGTTTCGCCCGCAACCTTGCCGAGTCTAAGTTTGTGATCTATTCTGTGTTATCTGTACCGTCGCGCATCGCTTTCATTACCCACGATGCCGATGTTAAATGCAAGCGAAGCTTTACCACCAGCTATGGTTTTACATGGAATGCAGCGTGCAGTAGAGGGATGCAAATGTAACTTATTTATTTATTTATAGTAGTGTAGGTAAAATACAAACAAGGGCCGGCGGTGAGCGCGGGTGCCACGACCCGGCAGTGCATAGTTAGGCAGCTGGAGAGCGCGAGCGCGGTGGCGCGCAGCCGCCGCCGGCCGCGGTCGCGCCGGTGTGTCGCCGAGCCCGCTGCGTTGTCCATGCCCGGGATATTCGTTGTCGACCATTCCACCGACCATTCGCTTTGCTAACATAAATAAGTGCTTTCTTAGCATTCGAGGCTACTAAACGGTGGTTAACTGCTCATGTGCAAAAATCATGTCAAAATCATGGTAGCTGTATAAAGACATCAAAGCTCAAATAAAAAATGGAACGCGCTACTAACTGGGTCAATTTTTGAAGAGCTTATTTCGACATTTTTGTATGGTTTCTTTTTTAGAAAATTAGTTTCGTAATACCTACATGGCGAGGTAGGAGTCACACTCTGCATCTCATGGTTACTTCCATACTGTTACTTAAAAACAACTGTGCCATTGAAATGCTGCTCGCGCCATACAAATATCACCAGCGCCATATAATAAATGTCGATATAATGCCAAATATTTTTCAGCGATCTATCGTACACTTTCGATTCACTCATTTATTCAACACGAGACTCTTAGTGTCTATAGTTATGCCCATACAAATGTCGTGACCGTCTTATCAAAATTGGTACATCGAAATAAGACTTACCCGCTTGCTTCGTCAAAAAGGATGCCAACGCTGCATCCACTCGCTTTCGCGGCTGAAGCGCAACTAACGTGTTATTTATTATATTATTGTATCACGGTGTTATTGTATCGTATAAGTAGTAAATAACAACGGTAGGCCAATAGACAAACCAGATTTAGGGAGGTTTCTGTTGCTCGCGGGCAACTACTTATCTGGTTTAGTGGATTTAACTAATGACGCATTAGTGTTTCGCTAATGTTTTTAATAATACGTTGCTTGAGTCCATAGTTATGAAATTTGGTTTGAGCCTATCTGCAAGCGGGAAACGCAAAATAGCAGTAGATTACGCCGATTTTAGGATTACTAATTCATTCTTTTGGATTCAGTTAATATTTAGATTAACTGCTATATGCCTTAGAGTACATTATGATGCACAGAACACAGTCCTATTTTAAATATACTTGCTATAAGCCGTGGGACAGCAGAATCAGTTCGTTTGAAAATTGACCCAAGTAGCGTAGCAGACCGAGAACCGCACACGGTGTCTGGATTTCACGTCCATTGCGTACTTACCTAAGTATACCATTGCCATTTGGTATTAAGCCCGCCATTTGTACAATTTGTGTATTTTGTGCAATAAAATTTAAATGAATAAATAAATATACCTAAGGTATACCTCACTCTGCGCTTTCGAATTCAGTACCTATAACGAATTACCTACTTGCAGAATAAAGTTCATTTAGTTCAAATATCTAACAGTACATTAGAATAACTTAATGTACTTTTAGATATTTGAACTAAATGAACTTTATTCTGCAAGCAGGCCGGCCGCAATGGCACTTTTAGTAGGCACCAAGAACGAGTGATATATAGTCACCATCAAATATATTGTACGCTTTAGTGCTTATTTATAAATATCTAGACATGTAGGTGTACGCTACTCCGGCTTAGGGTTTACCCAGAAATCATGCAAGGCACCCGGACGACGTAATCACAGCGTCTATCGAAAGATAGAACGCTGCGCTTACGGCGTCCAACTCTGACACGACGCGTACACTTAGGCATTCCCGCCGGCGGGGACGTCCACCGCGCGATCGCGACAACAGTGACACATATAGTCCCTATTCGTCCCGGTACCGCCGCATACCGGGTAGTCAGTCCGACCCAGATCGGGCCTAGCTGAGTTTCTTGCTGGACTCTTCTCAGCTAGGCTAGGTTTAGTGAACCAGCGACAAAATTCCCAGTAGCTCGATTCCACTCACACCTCAGATTCGGTTGAAACCGCTCAACCAATCTCACTGGAGCGCAAACTCTTAGAGTATTCCAGTGTTCCAAACCACACGCGTGGTCGTGCCGGAGGTTTTCCCCTGGATTTTTCCCAGGCTACTCTCCAACCGCGCACGCCTATCGCTTTATTGGGCCCGGCCTACAAAGCCACAGTCAGGTTCAAAAAAAAATTATGCAAGGCTCCAAAGAGGGTGTCATGAAAACCTCACGACTGACCAACGTGATCGCTGGGAGTGTATTTTTTCCTGTATACAAAACCGAGAAATAATATCTTAGCCCAAGCAACGAAAGGATATAGAGGAACACAATTTTTGGCTCCATAACTTTGTTTGGACTAGTTAGGAAGTGAACATATCAAAAGTCCCCGCCCGGGAATTTATCCAAAAATATAGACTAGAAGTGGGCCAAAAACGTCGCGCAATTTCTGGATAAGCCCTTGACAAGAGTGACCTTTATTCGCTCTAAAATCCCTGAAGGCGTACCAGAAAGGGCAAAGAGCTAACGTAAGGTAATGCAAAGACTTCTTATTCTAAATGGCACGTTTTGTCTAAAAAAATACCTTTTACTTACATTGTCTCTGTTGTCGAAAGTGAGAATAGTATCTATGGAACGTGGTTGCTTTCGTGCCATACTTATTAATAATTTATATATATAATTTTTCAGCAGAAGTATTCAATCAATACGTTTTGCAACTCCAAAAATATCCAATATAACATAAGAAATGTCAGTGTCTTTCACATGTCACGTCCAAAGAAGGAACTTTTTGTATTATTGTCTACTCCTTTACTTTTTTTCGCGACTTACGCAATTATGAACTCTAATATAAATACATACTTTATTTATTCTGTAAAAAGTCTATCTAGTCTATTGCCCAAAAACACACTCCTTACCCTACTTTAATGAAAAATTAAAGCAGAGTTGGGTGCCACAGACTACTACAAATATTATGTTTAGTAGTCATTATTTGGTACGGTGCTGGGTGCTGCCTGCTAAAATAGGAAGTTGAGAGATGTTTTTGTTCTTTGCCACAAAGAGCATATACGATGTTTTTTTAGTATTTATGGTCGACAGATTACTTTGGCACCACATGTTGTACTTATGTAAATCTATTTGCGCATCGATAACTAGATCTGCAAGTTTTCCACCAAAGTAAAATAAACAAGTGTCGTCAGCATATAAAGTAACCTGTGCCGACAGTCCTATAGTAGTAACGTTATTTACGTATATAGAGAACAACAGTGGTCCCAGTATGGATCCTTGCGGTATTCCGCATTTTATGGATATTGAGTCACTATACTATTAGTCACCAATTTTTACAATCTGGGTCCTGTTTGACAGATAAGATTTAAAAATATTATACGCTGTACCAGTTATGCCCAGTTTTTCGAGTTTCTGGAATAGTAAATTGTGGCTTACTGTATCAAAAGCTTTTTTGAGGTCGATAAAGATGCCAAGAACGTAGTTTTTCTGATCAATGTTGGTTTTGATTTTTGTGACCAGATCGACTGTTGCTGATAAAGTATTTGTATGTTTTTTAAAGCCGTACTGCTGTTATAGATAGAAAATTGATTTTATTCAGATGGTCGTCAAGTCTATTGTAAAGAATCCTTTCAAAAACATTTGATACAACAGGCAAGACAGATATCGGGCGATAGTTTCCAGGGTCGAATTTAGGCCCTGATTTGTGGATCGGTGTTACCCGGGCAACTTTCAAGCTATCAGGGAAAATGCCGGAGATTAAACAGTGGTTTATTCAATCTGTGAGATTTTCAACTATGAGGTCAGTGATACATTTGATTGAGTTGGTGCTTATATTATCAATGCCCGTACTGGTGTTAGTATTTAAGTTATTAATTATTTTTAGTCCCTCATCGATAGTACAGGGTTTGAAATCATTTATGATTGTAATTGGAGCAGTGTCTGCATATGCTAAGATATAGTCCTTATTTTCAACTCCCTTGGGAATTAGATTTGATAGTTCGACTCCTACATCTGCAAAAAACTTGTTGAAAATCTGGCAAACTGCATATGGATCATCTACTGTAACAGAATTGAAGATAAGTTTAGGTGGAGTTGCAATATTCTTATACTTATTTGTAGTAAGTGAATTGATCAAACTCCACATTTTTTTAGGATTGTTGTTACGCGTTTTAAATTCATTAAGATAATATTTCTCTTTTGTATTTTTGATCAATGCATATTTCGTTCATTTATAAATTCAGCTTTTCTTTGTTCGTCGTCCTTGTTTTCTTTTAGTATTTGCCATAAAGTGTTTCTCTTTGATATTTCTTGTATTACTTCTCTATTTATCCAATCTTCTTTAGGTTTATTAAGTATTTTTGTTTCAGTGATCGTATTTTTCTCTATGTGTAGCTTGATGAATATTTCCAAATTACTATATAAACAGTTTTCATCTTCAAAATTAGCTTCGTTTACACTTTTGTAAAGTCCTGGATAGTCAAGAGCAGAATAATGTTGTTTTTCTTTAGTAGTGTGTTTCTTATTTATGAATTCTACGAATATCTGCTTGTGATCTGACATAGGTGCGTCAATTATAGTGAGTTTATACGTATTATCCGTGAGGTTAGAGCAGATGTGGTTTAAAATTGTTTTGCTTGTAGCATTTTCCCGAGTACAGAACTCTGGTTCAATCTTGTTCATACGAGCCCCAATGCAAATGAGTACGTCTGGTAGGAAAAAAATGTACTAAACTAACGTTAACCTAAAAATTCTGGGGGACGAAGGTGTTTGGAAGAATTAGCAATATAAAAACAGTATAAGTTATAAATCGTATTTTATTTATTCAATGAAAAAAAAAACGAACTTTCCTTGGTAATAAAAAAAACATTGTTTCACCAATTGTACTAAAATGCAAAAAAGTTCGTCTTTAGTGTTACCGACGCAGATTAGAACGTCTACCACTTGGTGGCGTCTCCTTTTGCATCTAAAACGGCTTTAATTCTGAGCGGCATTGTATCTACCAGCTGTCGACACTCTTCCGGGGTTGTTTCATTCCAAACACAGGTAAGTTTCTCTTTAAGATCAGCTTTTGATCTGGACGGGTCCTTTCGCAACTTCTTCTTCATTTTCCACCACAACGTTTCTATGGGAGACAAGTCCGGGCTGCTGGATGGCCACGACATGGTAGGTATTTTTTTCTTTTTCAGCCACGCCATCGTTGCTTTAGCGGTATGGCATGAGGCACCATCTTGTTGAAAAGTATACGCATTTTTATACTTTAACTTACGTATAGACGGCAGCAAACTCTCTTGTAAGATGCTTTTGTATTTTTCGGCATTGACGGTTCCATCTATAAATTGCAGACAGCCGACACCCTGTGCCGACATGCAGCCCCAAATCATTAAGGAAGCTGGAAACTTTACCTTACGCTTAAGACAATCTTTTTGAAATGCCTCTCCTTTTTCGCGAATGACTTTACTTCGTTCATCGCCTACTGTGACTTCAAATTTAGATTCGTCACTCCATATAATTTTACGCCACTGATCGACGGTCCAATTTCTGTACTTTTTGGCGAATTTCAACCTGTTAGTTTTCTGCCGTTGTGTAAGTAACGGTTTCTCTTTAGCAGTGTAAAAACCGTAGCCCATCCTCTTCATCACTCTCTTGCAAGTATCCACTGAAATGTTTTTTTTAATTGCGTCACGCCATAGTACCGTAAGTTCTCCAGCTCTTGCACGACGATTTTTCTTGATGATCTTCCTCAGAATCCTGTTTTCTGCTTTAGTAGTAATTCGTGGGCGGCCGGATTTCTTTAAACAAGAAATTTTGTCGTGTTTTCGATGATGCTCGATGATAGTTTGGATTGTAGACCTTGGCATAGAAAGGTCCTTGGCAATTTGGTACGTAGATTTGCCTTTATTGTTACTGGAGATTATAATTTTCCGCACTTCTTCAGTCACTGGCTTACCTCGTGCCATCTCGATAGAAAAACGATTTGGAGTAATAAAAAATTAGGCTGAATTTGCCCTTTTATATAGTGGTTTGTCATTTTACATGACAGAGAATATTCCGTATTCAATTTGAAAATAATATTTTATATTACGAACCCTGGTAAACAGGTTTTATTTTAAATAGACGACCTATTTTGCCTTAAATATGAAGCAGACGTAATTATTTGCGTGTGAGATGTAATATTTATAATTAAATTATTTTAAAATAAATAACGAGATGTACACTTTGTACAACTCAAAACTAAGCTAGCTTTAGTGACATTGCGTCTAGTGTATTCCATTAATCATCAAAGTCGATTCGGGTAGAAATACTAGTTTTTGAAAAAAAATACGCATGCAGAATTGCGACTAGACGAGCTATTTTGCATTGGGGCTCGTAACCTGGTACCCGGCTTCTTGTAAGGTTGTCATGTTGTTGTTGTGCAGTCGTTGTCTGATGTTGATAAGTCAATGTTGAAATCTCCGAAAACAATACCTCTTTTCCATTTTTCCAATTGTAGTGAGTATGTATTTGAAAACGTGCTTGTATTTTTTTGTCTGGTTTATATATAGCTCCAACGTAAAGAGAGAATTTGCTTAAACAAATCCACAGATAATGCACGCCGTTCTCGTATAGTTCTTCCACAATTTCATATTTTAGGCTGTTGTGTATATATATTGAAATTCCTCCTCCTTTTTTGTCCGTCCTATAGTTATAAATTTGGGTATAGTTTTGTAGATAGTAGTATTTCGCCTCTGATTCGTTTTTGATCCAAGTCTCTGTAAGAACGATTACATGGACTGTTGATTCTATTGACTTGAGGGTACATTGTAGCTCTTCAAATCTTCCAGGTTTTCGTATGCTTCGGACATTAGCATATAAGAATTTTAAAGAACAGTGAGACGTATATAAATCCTTGCGATTGTATTTAATTAAGTGGCAGTTGTGATTTTTCTTAGTGACGGCGGTGGTGCCGTCTCCTCGGAGTTTTCTGCATGGATTTTTATAGTTTTTGGTACATTTTTAAAATATCGGATCGTTAAATCTTTCTCTCCGTTTTGTTAAAACGAACTTTTTAATCAATGCGTTCTGAATTTGCACGAAGCGTAAAGTTTTGAAACAGAAAAGTACATTAAAAAAAAATATTGGATTTGTATTGTTGTTTTATAAATGAATCTGAATTATTTATTATTGTAGGTATTATTAATTGTACAAGTCTAAAAATTATAATAATTAACTGCACCATTAAATGATATATTTCTAAACATTTAATACTAACTAAACTCTTACTAAATAATGACTTCTCATTTTATTTATTTGAAAAAAGATGGATGGACTCACCATCGAATTTCAAAAATACTTTATCCGCTAGCGGACTGGACTTTAAGACGCAGATTTTGAAAATTAAAAAGTAACCCCTGTATTCATAAACGTCTATCAAACCTATATTAGTTAACTAGCCGCTAAAGTTCGTTTGTCCTTATCTATCACTTTGACACACGTGCTTGTGAGACAGTGACAACAGATATTTTAGTTAGCAGAGGTTTGTTAAGTTTTATGAATAAGGGGGTAAGACTTTCCGAACTGGTGAGGTGAAAACTAAATTGGATGCACCTCGGCGTCCGCGGCTAACGCCGAGGTGCATCCGATTTATTTAAAAAGACGCTGATGAGCGCCCCGTCCTCGGTATCTGAGAAGTATTGCTTTCAGGTAAAGGATTCTAGTAAACAAACAAAAACAAATGTTGTTTACCTAGTTTAAATAATAATTCGGGTAAGAAATAAATAAATACTTCACATATTCCTGTTAAAAGAAATGTATTCGACTTTACTTACTCCGAATTAAAGTTATTTTTAATTAAATTCATTAATGAATGTACAAGGTCTGACAAAGTTTATGTTTTCCAGCAATAATTCTGTACTCCGGAAGTTTATAAACGCATTGCTAAGTCAGTGAAGAAGCAGACGGCCCGTATCCTCATGGCGCAGATGTGCTACGCCTCGTAGTGTCTAGTAGGTATACAGCGCGTGTATATTTCATACGAGCATAGTGTTTTATCGTACTATGACATATTACTACGACGAATTAATACACAATATTTTTCTAAAGTAACTACTAATAAGTGTAATTTCATGACATTTTATTATTTTTTTAATTTATTATTTTTTGAACCTGTTCACGAAAATTACATATGAAATGGACAGGATCCATCAAACTTCTAAGCAATGTAACTATATAACGAGTTAACAAAACCATACGTTATATAAATAAATATTTGTGGACAATCTTACACAAAACGACCTACTCCTAAATTAAGCAAGCCTGTACTATGGCTACTAGGCGACGATATACATACTTACAAAGGTAGATCAATAACTAAACAATGAAAACATCCAAGACTCGGAAAAATTATTCGTGCTCATAACACAAATAAATGTCCCGACCGGGATTCGAACCCGAGACCACCCAGCTTTTCGAAGGCAGGGTCACCACCAACTAGGCTAAAGTGGTCGTCATCATAATTATTAGCACTTCACCGCTACTTAAGTAGCTATGTACCGTATACATGCAACCTCTTGGTATAAACATAATTATTGCTGAAATATAAGCTTTGTTGATCAATGTATGTAGATAAGGCCCCTTTTATATTTATGGTAAGGAAAAGGCGATTTTGGCGTTCTATTTCTTTGAGACAGCTATGTTATTATATATCCTGATTACGTATTTGGCTAAGCCAATTCCTAATTTACTGACTACCAGCCTCAAATTTGGGTATAATAACTAAATTTACCCGATTACTGACAGTAGTTTTTTGAACGACGCGCGGAGTCATAACTTGGAGCCCTAAGAACATTAAGATACTATATGAAAATCCAGTTGTTTAAATGGTTTTCCATAACTGCAATATATCCTATTAGTGGCTTGCGGCCAAAATTTTTCGTTAGTTTGTTCAAATATATTCGTGAATCGTACTTATTTATGCCATATTTTTTAATAAGAACAAAAATAATTGTTGAATTATTATTGAAGGCCAGTATGAAATATTCACTCGGTAAAACGGATGTATACCTATAGTAGTTACACACAAAAGTTAGTATGTTGTCTACGTTTTATATCTTAATGTTTAAGTATCTTAGACAATGCCATAAGACTACATAGAAGTGCATGTTAGAAAGTGACAACATATGAAAAATGTTTCAAAGGTAAACAAATGCGAAATCCAATAATCCAAGTTTTAAAAGTCAGATATCACATATAGGAAGAAGACCTCTAGTTTATTTTACCAACATGTACTATCTCCACACGTATAAAAGAGTGCGACCACTACTTTATAAAAGGAATAATAATTCCATAAGAATATTCGATTAAGATCGTAACAGCTAAAACTTGTAATCCAATTTATAAAAATATAATCCCAAATAATTATATATATATAGATAGTAGCAGCATAATGTACAATGTACAAAACGAGCTGGCGCAATATGTATATTAACGGAAACCACAGGTGTTGTCACTTTTGAACATTTAGGGCGAAAAGTGGCAAACCTACGCTTGTTTCGTCTATACAGACGAACTTTACTTTGGGATCCCCTTAAGGTTGACAGTTCTGTCAAACTGAATAGAAATTGAAAGAATTTTGCGAAATCGGTCACGAATTAAAGAGCGTGACCGTACATACGCACTATATGTACATTCATATGAAAAATACAAGAAATAAAATAAAACTAAAAACTGAAATGATAACGTTCACCAATTAATTAAGAGAATAATTTGGTAATAATAAAAATTTACATTACTTATAGCAGGGTGTCCACTCAAAATCCCTGACTTTCCCTGACCATTACTTCAAAATTGCCTAACGAAATTATATATTTTTTCCTACTCCGGAATTGTGATCTGTCAATTAAATGACTGACAGAAGTATTAAAACGGATATCAATGCAAGTCAAGTCCATACCACCATACCAATACCATACCATACCACTACACCACCATACCATACCATACTACCACTATACCACCATACCATACTGTACCAAGGATAGACAATTCATAAGCTTACTGCTAACAGAATCATGCGGGATTTCCATACAATACAACACCCAACTGTTATTGTTTAATTTTAAAAGAGGCACGGTGCCTTGTAAGCAACGTTACATAATTAATAGGTCTTAAATTTCTTAACTCACTTCATTAACAGAATTCACGTATTGGTATATTAAATCTTAATATTTGTAGTCAGTTACATAAGCAATTTTTGTTTTTTGTCATTTTTTATCACTTTGTCATACTAACAGTTTACTGTAATAAACGGAAAACATATTGATCGAAAACTTCTTCTACTAGTTTACTAAAACGGAGAAATTTAGTTATGTCACAAAGGAACATAATTATATCTCTTCAGTAGCCTGAAAGTAAAATGCTACTAGACATGATATATGCATGATGTATGCTATAGACTGGATTAAGGTCAGCTAGAGCATGAAACTATCCCTCATTACCAATCACTGGGATAGTAATGTATGGTTCACCTACAATTTTTTTCATAATTTTTTTCCCTGACCTTATCATGACTTTCCCTGACATTCCCTGACCACTTTAAACTTCCCTGACTTTCCAGAAAGTGGACACCCTGTTATAATTTTTACTCAGGTTGTATATCGTACATTTATCTTGATGTATTTTCTGTGTCACTGGCATTTTTGCCTTCTGTACATTATGCTACGAAACCAAAAATGCAAGTTTTCTTGCATGCCCTGTAAATATTTTAGAAGTTATTATGTACGTATTTAAATGTGTGTGACAATACATTTATTGTTTGGTTTAAAAAGGCAGTTGGTTTTATATCTGGCTTATGAATAAAAATACATAGTACCTACGCTAAGGAATATTATGAATTAGGTGTAGGTTCCAGAGTTGAGTTCGCGCACACAACATGTCGCAACATGTGTGTGTAGTGCAA
This sequence comes from Epiblema foenella, assembly GCA_963556455.1. Classification (NCBI taxonomy): domain Eukaryota; kingdom Metazoa; phylum Arthropoda; class Insecta; order Lepidoptera; family Tortricidae; genus Epiblema; species Epiblema foenella. Next base: position 15,774,847 of record OY747095.1, on the reverse strand, counting down.
TGTCGTAACACAGTGGGATGAGGGCTTAAAAAAACTGTTCTGTATTCGTACCGATAGCAAGTTCAACAGCGATCCGCAAGATTGACAAAAGTATCTTCAAGGTATGTTGTTACGATTTTTTTGTTCATTTTGTATTTAAATAAAATTAACATTGTTTTATTTAAACGAATAGGTGTTTGAATGAATAAAGGATAAGCATTCAACTCAACTCTCCTGCCTACACCTATATGTACATACACATTAATATTTATTTGACCCATAATTTGGAAAGTTAAAATACACTAGAGGTAAATAGATTTGATTAAGTTGAAGTACTCTATCATTGGTTATATTGCTTTTCAATTGGTGTAAATAGTAGCTTCAACGGAAGACAAGGGGGTCCAGCTGTTTAATTAATTATTATACATGATGCAACGTAATAAATCGCCCACAAGTAATAATACCCAACAGTTGCAAACGACTGTACCTAACTAATTATTCAAGATCCTTTAGAAAAATACCGATCGAAAGAAGTGGAGAAAAAAGAATTTTATGACGAAGAAGATTATTGGGGTGTAAAATTAAACAAGTGGACACTCTTGAGCTCTAGACGTAATAGGAACAAATCGAACTTACACTACTACAACCACTAAGTCAAATGAGAATTATCAAAAAATAATTTCTAAATACATGTATTTTATATAAGTTATTGCTTATTTAATACACTTAGACCATTAATAAAGAATATGTGACTAAAGTCAGCAACGATTACAACTACGTTTTTATCTGAACATTGGGAATTTTGTCTCGAGTCTGGCCGGCGAACCTAAACTGAAGCGTGAAAATAATAAAAACAACACCTTCAGTTCAATAAATACACTTTTGTGAGCGGTAAATATTAAGAAAATAAATCTGTGCGAAAGCCGAATATTAGAAAAGTAGCAAAATTATGTGTTTATGGTGAGGGCGTTGCGAAGGATTCTACAACTTTTTGTCAGACTTGTCACTGTGTCTCAGATAACGCTAATAACATTCAGAAAATCATTTTCATGCTTGTCGCTTTTGGATGATACGGACTCCGTCATTGATGATGATTTTAAATCCCAATATAGCAGTGGGTAATCATCATCAATCATTTGACTATTGATCACTATTCACTTTATTTTGGTCTTATTGGCGGACCTATTGTTTATGACTTCTGTGTTTATTACGTAGTCCATAATAATGATAGCATTACGTGTGCGATTAGTCTCATGACATGACTACTTAGATAACTTTATATTGTATAGGTAATATAATAAAATTGTATGTTCAAATAAGCATATACATATAACAATATATTATTAATCATCCATTATATAATATACTGCGTCTCAAAAGTACTATAAAACATAGCATGACGAATAGGTGCACAAATACGATCTTATTATTAATTAGATTAAGGCATTAGCAGCACGTTCTTAAGTCTGTTCTTAAATACTACTTTACACTGGCAGTGAATTTACTTTAGTTATTGTGGGAAATATTTACCAGTTCCTTTTTGACACATCACAACACCCATATAACGTATATCTGCATTACACATCGAAACACTGAATAAAATCAAGTAATGATATTAGATCTTCATGAGTAGTTAGGTAGTGGTAATACGCATTTTAGATGAGTGAATGTCTATTTTTTTCTATCACTGATGCGTAGTAATTTATGATAATATTTCACCATGAAAACAGTTACGTACTAAATCTTTTATTTTTTAAATCTAGTGCAATCTTCGAAATAAATAAAGAAAAAAAAAATCTAGTGCAATGACTAAATCGTTACGATTCAGATGATATTTTCGTATGTTAAAAAAATAGTATTTATTCCAATAAATTGCAATCGAATGAAGTGTAAAATTACCGTTATCGCGGAATTTGACAATACAGTATTGATTTCTGAACGATACAAAATTGACGTGGGTAGAATAAGAACCATATGACAAAAGTTCTTACTCTAGATTCATATCCAGTAGTGAAATATACGGGAACATTAAAAAATAAATTGTTATAAAATCGATCGCTAATTAAGACAATCGATTGGTCTTACCTTCATCACTACAAACGCCAATTCATAACTGTCAAAAAGGAACTGGTAAATATTTCCCACAATAGTATTGTTTGATGAAAGTCAAAAAGTTGGACTATTGTTAGTTGGTAGTTTAGCAAGCAAAACAGTTAAGTGCTTAAATAAAGTTCCGATGTGCGTCAAAATAATGAAATTATTGCAAAAAGGATAACTTTCATACAAAATTAATCGCAGAATGATTATATCCAACTTTTTGATTTCACCATTTACAGCCCTTAGCTACGAACGAGTAAATAAGTGTTTCCGCCCAGAGGTAAATCAACCATGTAAAACTTTTTCCTGCATAAAGCAAAACGTTTCTTATAAATAGACATTTGGAGGAGTTCAAATAGGGTCTTACACATATTTTTGAAAAGTTGCCTAAATTCTGTACGTTTCAATTACCACGTGAAATTTTTATTTCTATTTTATGGAATCGGTGAATACAAAAGCAATAAGATCGAAATTTTCAGTTTCAATATCCGCTCGCAAACGCGAGCCGCTATTTCTGTGACGTCATACGGTACGTATTGGTTAACAAAATCGCAGTTCAACCCATTCGGTGTTATATCCGTCACTCGTTTCAGTTAGAGTAATACTGCATCTGCCTATATGAGTAGTTGTATTTTTGTTAACTCAAATATTTTACAATTATTTTATGTTACATTGTAGCTACGTTATTATTGCTTTTTCTTACATCGATCGATTCTAATCGACTATCTTTATTTCGTAAACCACATCGATTATCATGCACACAATGGGCTGCGTAGAAAGAAAATTATACCCAACGTACAGGAGGCAGTTATGCGTTAAAGGGAGAAAGACATGTTTTAATTTACGTTGTGCCCTCCATTGCCCATTGTGTTGATTCGGCATTTTAGTGTCGTATGTCGTCATACTTCACATTCGTAATAGCGACTACCGTTTCGAAAATTTTAAGCACAGATAAAATATTATATGTAAGATAAATTTATTTTACATGATCATGAGTTTATATCAACTCGATTCGACTTCCTATAAAAAACCATTATATTGTTCATTTTTACATCATACACAAAAATACCCTAGTGTTCGACCATAGTTAAGTCTTTTAATACGTGTACAATTTAATTGATTCCGCCATAACACGAAAGGTAGTATAATATTTATGCCATATTTTCGTGTCCCAAAGGAATCGATTAATTGTAGACGAATTAAAAACCTCAAATTAGTCCAAAAAATTGAACTCCACCCATTTAACACAACATAATTGTCTCTGTGTAATTTTATCGTCATTTATTCTATACAGGTGTCTTGTTTCTCGTGTCATTGCAAAATATTGCCGTTTATAACATAGGATTAACCCTTTAAGCGCCATCGCCTGATATATTAATAAATAATTATAAATATTTGTGGACAATCTTACACAAATCGACCTAGTCACGAACTAAACAATGCTTGTACCATGGGTACTAGACGACGGTATACATACTTAAATATATAAATAGAGAAAACCTAACCACCTACAAAACAAAAGGGATAGATAGTTCAGAATTTTAACCCAAGGAACCTCGATAAACTTGTTGGTATTAGTTGCAAATTGACAAAGACAATCAAACATGTGATGAGACCTACCGTAAACAACAAACTATCCCCGACCATAACGGAGGCGCCGAGCCTATGCAGTTTCAAGAGTCGACTGAAACGTTGGCTTGTTGAGCGAACAACACCGAACGGTAAAATCACAAATTATATAGGCAAGATATTAAATATTAATGATTTTATTGGAATTTGACCACCTACGTGTTAACGTTTTTTATAATCTATCGTATTATTAATTGCTTAAAATTCTTTTGTCATGTAAATTGGCTTTACGAATAAATAAATGGGTATGAGTAAATACTTAAATACATAGAAAACATCCAAGACTGAAGAACAAATATGCATGTTCATCAAACAAATATATGACCTAATTGGGATTCGAACCCGGGACCTCCAGCAACTAGGCTAAAGTGGTCGTCAAATAATATTTAGACTAAGTGACAACTTGTTGATTTATGACAGTAGAAATTTGTATCTTTAACGACGTTCGGCGGTTAAAGGGTTATCTTATTAATACAAAGAGATGCCACGCAAAGAGAGTTTAGAATTTTTACTAACGTACCATATAGCACGATAATTGTTGATAATACCAACTTCTGATCGAATCCCTAAACACTATGCTGAATTGTAAAATGTAAATACTCTTACAACGACAATACACGAATTATACAATTACTACTCTAATGTAATTACGGTTTACTCTACTTTGTACTTTCTACTAAAGTAATGCGGTATAACGTATAAGGCTTGACTGTGAATTGCTTGTAAAGCACAATGTATATTTATTACCGTTACTCTGGTAAGGCAGTCAGGTAACCACATATTAATCATATTACTTTAGCTAGTTAAGTTAATGTTACGAGGCATAGCATGACGAGTATTCCCAATTAGGGCTTAATAACCTTAACCTAGCATGGTCGGCCAATATTGCAGGTGTTATGTAATATCGAAAATGTAATCAATTATTTAAAATGGGATGGAGAAACAGTCTTATTTCCGTGTTCAGAAAACAGACTAATTGTCTACAATATTATTTCACTCCACATAATACTAGAACTTTGTTTACTCTAGTACTTAGAGATGGCTTAAAATCCGATATAGGAAATATTTACCCTCGTCTGTACTGTTATTCGATAATCACATGTTAGATAATAATTTCAGTTCAGGTATTAGCTGGGCATGTATGTATGTAACGTATGCCACGGTGTACTCAGCAATGCTTGAATCGTCTTCAATACCCGTAACGGCATATGATGATGATGATACCATTATCGAATAACAGATATACAGGCTGGGCCCATAACTGGGCCAAAAATTGAAACAGATATTCCTTAAAGTATCCACAGTTATTACGTGGTCCCAATGTTTGAAAGTTCTTAACAATATACGATTTTTCACATTGCGATATTGTTTTACGGCTTTACGCTTGTAAGGTGTCTTGGTACCGGACATTTTGAAAGTTTCTAACATGGGTGTTAAATGTGAAATATTTTTAAAAAGAATACAAATAAAATTAGCCCTTGTATATTTGCAATTAGAACTACTGTAGTGCGTAAGAGTTTGTTGACATTGTTTGAAATAGTAAATACTTCGGTGCAAACCTGCATAAACTTTTTAATCTCAGTTTGTCTATTCGGAGCCACACTGTTTTCTACTATGATGTGTCGCCTTCGATATTTAGATGATTTGTTACCTTTCAAGACTTGTAATTGTAAAGCTTACCTCATTAAATATGTCTTCCGTTACACTATCCACAGTAAGCAAGTTGATGTGTTTAGTAGGTTTTTTAATATTATTGAAAACGATCGTAAATCATATCAATGCCAAGTGTTCCGACTGGACACAGGTATATGTCTGCAGTACATTGCTGGCTCGATTAAGTTTGTTAGAAAATAAAATTATTTTAAAATTCTAATTAACTGAAACCTGGTGAAGTTAATTACTGATTAATAATAATAATATTCTTTATTGCACCACTAATATACAGATTGTACATTATAGATCCGGTAACATTATAATGGTAACAACAGGCGGTCTTATCGCTTTAAAGCGATCTCGTCCAGACAACCTTTGGGTAGCAGGAAATATATATATTTTTTGATTAGTTAAACGGCTTACATTTATTTCTTAGCTTCAGTTACAGGGCCCACCCTGCTTATGCCGAATCTTACTCTAAGAGTAACGACAATTTCTAAGAAAATCGCGTACCGGTCGCTGCTAATGTTGTCTCGGGTGGAGTGAAAATATATATTGCCTTAACCTGATTTGTTTTGACTTTTATCACTTTTTAAACGAGGCCTTTAGGCTTTTAATTCCTTACCTCCTTTGTGGGGATTTGTCTATTAATTTATCATTTGCTTGTCTTGTGGCGTTACCTAGCTTTTCTAGCACTCCGGTAATAAAATAGCAGAAATATCCCGAAGATAGAAGTGATATTACACAATTATACATTAAACCTACATTGACGAATACCCTCGATTGTGCCGATTCGTTACGCCTTAGAGCGCGCACCGCAGTATATACTGCATATAATAATCAATTTACAAAACCTATATCAGGACCACGAATTTTTCTTTAACTATTTGCAATCTGACCGAATAACCACTAGAATTCGGTCAGATTGCAAATAGAGACAGAATAATATAGATTCGTGGAGAGCAACAAGTTATGTACGGTCGAGCATCGAGTAGGCGGTGCACTCTAACCCGCAACTGCAACTTGGCGCCGGCGTCAGCCCAGATACGGCTTCGAACGGCGGCGGCAGCGGCACAACTAACCGCAGTGCGTTGCGCGTCTCGACCGTGCAATAAACATGTAAAACGCTTGCCGCGCCGCAATTCGCGCAGAGTCGTGGCCGAGCCGTTAGAGCAGCGCGGCAAGCGGCGCCGGCGCGAGCGGCAGCTATGGCGGCGGCGGCGCGTTAGCCACGGTCGCGTCCTGTGGCAGCGTGAAGTTCGTCAGCAGGTCGCGCACCGCCGGCCACAGCGTGCACTCGCCGTGCGTCTGGTTGAACTCGCTGAAACTGTTCACAACACTCCCAGTCAATGTGTGTAATTCAGTGTGCTTGCGTCAGTTATGAGCGGTAACACACTCAGGGGCGTCAGTTTAAGATGGTGGGTGGATTAACTCCAAGCGAAAATGTCTCTCATATTTGTTACTCATAAGTACAGTAAGATCTTTATTTCATTAAAATTTCGTACGGCTACGGTACTAATAACAATACGATACGAGTTCTGTAGTGTCACGTCAATAATATTATAGCTCTTATTACTAATTACTTTGTACGGCATCAACAAGAGCGTTACAAGTGTAAGAAAGGAGTTCGTTGTGTACTTGCTTACCGTTTGAGATGAAGGTTGACCGCGATGAGGTGCGGCTGCGAGTCGCGCTTGTCCGCGAGCTGCGTCACGTTGGACTGCATATCGTACACCAGCGGCAGCACCAGCTGCGTGTCGGCGCGCGTCAGGCAGATCTACAGATATGCACCATTATTATGTCATTATTCAAGAGCAAGTTTGACCTAGCCAGCCATGTCAGAGTTTACAATAGGGCAAAACCATAATATGTTAGGGTCACTACATTTCCATTTCTTATTTATTTCTTTCATTATGACGCTGGAGACTCATTACATATCTTTATCATAGGATAGATTATCTGTAATGGACCCGGAGACTGTACACATCTCTTAACAAATATGTGCCCTTGTATTTGTCTGTTGTTTCACTTCAGCTATTATCATGTCACTTGATCTTATCACTGCAATTGTTTAGCCGAAACGGCAAGAGGAACCGGCCTGACTCAGTAGGCTTTACTCACAAAGAACAGTATTTTGTGCTTGGCAAGCAGCACGGCCGGTTGTCCGGTGGGCACGAGCTGCGGCGCGGAGGGCGGGATGCGCAGCGCCCACTGCAGCTGCCACAGCGCCGGCGCGACGGGCTCGAGGTCCGCGCGCATTAGCGCCACGAGCGAGGGCAGCGCGGCCGCAGGCGCGCCCCACGTGCGCCCCCAGCCCTGCAGCGCCGTCGCGCGGTACGGCGCCACGCAAACCCGCTGCTCGAAGAACTTCTGCATCACCTGCACACGCACGGACACCACGCATTTAGGAGGTGGGTCATTATTCGCGCGTTTCAACCGCCTTCACTTGCGTGGACGCATTTTTGACGAATTAGCAAAATTTGCGTTTTGTTTGAATTGTCGAAATTTCTGAGCTAGTAGCGGTCCCGTACTAGTATCAAATAACAGAAAACTGCACTGCAAAATAGTGACCTGGAACAAACGGCCAAATAACGACCCATTTTGTTGCGCTTTGTTTACCGGGAAAATTCGGGGATCTCAATGCAAAAATTTGACACACTTAACATTTAACACAAATTCGTACTTCATTGGCAACCTCAGTAAACATCGCTAATTTATTAGAAGCATTGCTATTGACAACTTTCTGGATTTTAGATAAAACTTACAAAGTGGTTTTATCGATCTTTTAGTCTGATGTTTTTAAGTGTTTCTTTTAATACTTGTGCACAATTACCGAATGAATGTTACACGCTTGTTGACAGTAATAATTCCGTGGTCAATGAGGCGATATCTGCAACCCTTATTTTTTTTATTAACTAAAAGTAAATTAAAAACCACCATCAGGATTCTTATGTTGTAATACACAAAAAATTGTACGACAAGTATGTATCTAAACGCAATATTTCACGACCAAAACAGCAAATTCCTGGTTGTTAGTATATGACGTCACATACTATGCTCAATTAGTATGGGACGTTTTTAGGGCTCGGTCTTTATGCTGTACTTTGAAACCCTTTTTTCTCTTGTGTTGTTCTAATTGTACTTATTCCATATACACATTTGTTTCTCTGGTGCGAATGGCATGATGAAAAAAAAATGTATATTCTCTATTGTCAAAAACGCGGGCGACGGCATTGCTTCCAACACTTGCCACTACCAAGGCCTGCTCAGCAAATCTTGGTGCAGCATGTGTAGATTGATGCAAGGGTAGCCGCAAGCGCAGCAGCCTCCGCAGCTCATGTTTATTGTTTTGAAGGGTGTAGTACTAAAATAGAGCGAAATTCACTAGTCCTAATGACCGAAACAGGTGATTAAATGCGGCGTTACCTTGAGATCGTCCTCGGGCCACTGGTCCTTGAGGCCGGGCCCCTGGTCGAGCGGCGTCAGCTGCAACTGCAGTGACTGCATGTGCTGCGGGTGCAGCGACACGCGCGCCAGCAGCGCCGCGCCCTCGCACCGGAACGTGAGGCTCGTCGCGTCCGCGCTCACCATGCTCAGCTGCACAACAAACGTGCGCGTTACGAGTACATACATACTTTCATCCTTGCGGAACGAGAAATCAAAACAATACGAACGTAAAATTAATTGTAGTGAGTGACCTTATCACTACACAACGACGAACCCGACCCCGACCGACCGACGGAATCCGGGCGGGGTCCGGAATCGACGTGCATAATTAAGATTGAAAGGCCTAAGCTATTATTTACTCGCATCAAGACAGATTGGCCGCCTTAAATATCGATGGACTGTTGTAGTAGAATGTAGAACTGAATTACAAACCGGTAGGCGAGCTGATAAGTGGCGTGCACTTGTATCGGAAGGCGACACACTGTGTGTGTCGTTTCATTTGTATAATACGGTGGTGGCAAAAAACATCCACAGCGAACACAGTAGCCTATGAAAGCTTGCACCTCCAGAATAATCACAAGCGCGTTGAACACCTTTTATTAATTTCAGGATTTGTTGTATTGACAGCTAGAGTCAAATACAGGTTTACAGGTCCCCCACCCTTAACGCAACGTATCCTCGAAAACTCTGAGGATCTTACTCAGCACCAGGAACCCAACACCATACACCTGTAGACTTGTAGAACTAGTAGTGGTTCTATTATGGCTGCGGTTTGTAATGCACTTCGCCAGTTGAGCTGCTAAAAATAGTAGTGTCTAAAAGTAGTCCGAAACGTCGACTACATTTAGATCCAGATAGTTGAGATAGTTGACTCACGTATTCCTCAGTCTGCACGAACCGCTGCAGAGTGCGCTTCATGTAGACGCAAGCGAGAAACCGCTGCAGCGGCGCGAGGGCGGGCCCGGGCGGCGCGCCGGGCGGAGGCTCGCACGGCGCGCACAGCGCCTCCAGCTTGCTCACCGGCAGCGGCGTGGCCGTGGCGCCCGCGCCCGTGCCGCGACCGCCGCGCGCCGAGCTCGATGATGGCGTCGGCCCTGATAACGAACCATTGATAATACCGAATATACAATCAACTGAGCAACGATTCAGACCATCAGCTGGACATATATAATGACGGTTTACATAAAGTGCTGTCGATTATCGGCTGAAATGCCTCGGTAACTAAAGCCACACGTCATTAGGACCCCCTTATTTCTAGTTAACATTCTGAGCATATCATATACATAATAATGTAATATTTTTTATATACATTTTCTATTCTAAAGTCAACGCGTCCTGTACTGCATGCTATGTTCACCTATAATTGGTGGTGTAATTAAATTTAAACTATATACGTTTATCTGTTACTGATGTTGCGACTGTTGGTATCGCTAGATAATAAATAAATACTTTCAAGATTGTGTGTGTATGTGTGTGCGCATGTGTGTGTGTGTGTGTGTGCGTGTGCGTATGTGTGTGTGTGTGTGATGTGAGCGTGCACATGTTAAGCTGGAATAGTCATTATTTATGAAAGTGTTGTGTTTATTATGTTCCTGTTTTGTGACCTATGTATTTATTTATATATAATTATATTATAACAGAAGAAAAGATTCAATTTCATCGTAGTTTTTGTTTAACAACCAAGTAGTGAGAGATTCTTTACAGGCAGGTAAAGAATATATTGATATTTAGTATTTTATTTATTTTGTTGTAAATGTATTTCCATTAAAATTTATAAATGATTTTATAAATTGGATTTTGAATTTTTTTACGTCTTGTACCAATATGCTTAGGTCTGCGTGTGGTTGGCGGTTTATTTGCAACGTAACAGTGTTCACTGTGAAATCTAACAACAGTACAAAGGATGAAAAGTTGTCTTACATTTAAGGCAAAGTGTACATGACCTTGAAGACTGCCCGTTTTGCTACTTCTAGGGTGATTAGTGACGTTTTTCGCGTTCCCCCCATGCCGAGACATTCAGTAACTATGGATTGGCAATGCGCAAGGTAAACTCGTCTTAGGCGCAGAGCATCTACCACATGCCTTAAATTTTTAAAAACGTTTATAAGCTTCCACATTCGTTTAATTACTGTATTAATATGAGGTTAAAAATTTAAGAATGAATCAATGGTTACTTAATTATACTTATACTGTCAGTTTTTTCAATAAGACGATACGTGTTACAATTCGTTTCTGTTTCTGAGACATTAATACAGTCATGGGATTTATTGTTTTTTTTTATTTGTGCGCGAATGTTAGGTGGCTGAGCTGTTCCATATAGAGTGAGTTATTTACATAGTCTTATCCACATTTAACGTCAGTAAGTTCTCAGTAAGCCATGTGGTTACTATATTTATGCCTCTCTGTGCTGAACCGAAAACATGTTCCCACGACTTTCAAGAAAACACAAGAGCGGTGTCGTCGGCATAGGACATGATTTTACCGTTTGGAATCCGCAGAATACTGCCCTGTGGCACACTATAATCAGGCAAGTCCGAGCTTCTGTAACCCCCCAACGAGACACACTAACATCTATAACTTAATCTTTGAAAATTACAAAACAACTATCTCTTACGCCAATTATTTCAAGTTTCTTAAAAAATATAGGTATGGAGACCGTGTCAAATGCCTTGGGCAGGTCTAAGAACACCGAAAGACATTTTTCGCCATTGTCAGTACAAATTTTGTAAATTCCAAGACTGCATCCTCAGACGATTTTCCTCATATGAAGCCATATTGATTTCGTGCCAAAATATCGATTTTTGTCCAACAGGACCATTTCCTCTTATTTAGAATTCGTTCAATCTTTGAAATTGAAGGTAAAGTAGAAATGGGTCCAAAGTTACTGGGGATAGTCTTGCTAGATAGGTATAACTACAGATTTTTTAAGAGCGTCAGGAAACACTCCCTTTTCAACGCATAAATTAGATATGTGTGTAAGAATGGGCACAAAGATTGTTTTATTATTATTTAATACAAGGTTAGGAATACCGTCCCACCCTACAGATAATGTATTCTTTAGTCCCATGATTAGAGTATCTATTTCTCGCTCATCGGTAGCCAACATCGTCACGGAATTTGTGTTTCGACATATTTGGTCTTTCAATGGATCACCGCAGTTAAGATGGTGAAGTTTCGAGGTTATTTGTTAGCTAATGTAATTCCTATATTTACAAAAAACTGATTGATTCTGTCATCTGATTTCGTGGCGAGTCGTCAGCTTACAAGCTAGCGTTTGTAGATGTTTAAGCTATTCGTTATTTGGTACTTTTTTATGCTTGTTATATAATTTATCTATATTCCTTATCCATCTTAATGTAATAAGATATTGAAAAATTAATGTTTTGAAGGATGCTAGAGAACACTAACAAATTGGCATATTTCTCTCTGGGTTGAAAGGCCAAATAGTAAAAACCTAATGCGTACGGCCATTACTGGTATTAGGTCTGGAGTATTTACTTTTACTTTTTGCAAATAATTCGCTAACCTTTATGTTCCATGTTGTGCCTCGGCGACGGGTGGTGACCGGGGGACGGCCTCGGCAGCGAGGGCGAGGCGGGCCACGCGGTGAAGGGCGAGGTGGGCGGTGGGTGCGGCGACGCCACGGGCGCGGGCAGCGGCGACGGCGCCATCGGCGAGGCGGGCGACGCCGAAACACTGGGCGCAGCGCCCGCGCTGCCGCCGCCCGGCGGGGACGTCAGGTTGAATGAGTTGTTGTTCATCTGGTGCTGCGCGGGCGAGGCGGGGTGCGGCGTCACCGGCGCCGAGTGTGGCGTGTGGGGCTGCGGTGGCGTCATGGGCGCTGGGAACCGGAGCCCGCCTGCACGTTCACACGTATCAATAATGCTGTCTACATAATCATCCTGAAGTAGCAGTTAACTTGTTCTAAATTTGGAAAGAGATAGGAAACCACTAACACGACACGCAGCGGTGAGTCAATAGAGGAACCGTAGGGGCGCAGGTGATTGAACGCGCAATCGATTACTTGATTAGTCGAATGATTGTTCAAAACTTTACATCGATGTAACATTGTAGACCTGAGATTGAGCAATTGAAAAACTATTTAGTTTTATTGCCTCAAGCGCGTAATAATAATAGTACCTTATTGCCGTGGCCGGGAACTAGGCAATTGCAGGCTCAGTATTTCTTTAAATATAATACGAAGCCTGTAATTGCTATTCTGGCAGAGGCAAATATAGTGTTTTTTTCATAAATTGGGGAAATAAGACGTAATTTGAATTAGATTTAATGAACATAACATTAAAACGTCAAAAACTTTATGCTTTCCCGCCGTGTATTTTTTTTAACAAAATCGCAAGTGTATTTTTCCACCGAAACTTTGAGACACATACAAAACCGTCGCGTTATCAACACAAAAATACGAGGTGAATTGGCTGAATCGTCTTTTATGTGCCTGTTTCTACTTTTTTATAGTTTGGAACTCGACAAAGAGAGGAATTTATATGTAACATTATAGGCGGCCTGCAATGTTTTTATTTTTTAATTTTGATATTACCTTAAACTATGCACTTTAACTTCCCATATGTAGCGATTAAGGTTCACTTTGCGCCCGATTTTTGAGAAAATTCAGTACCTGGCGGCATGGGCGACATAGGCGACGGTGGGTTATCATCCTCCGCCAGTAGGCGTGCGCTCATGCTGTCATCTACGTAACGAGACAGGAAAGACTGCAATCAAATACAACAAGACGTATCAAAATTCAGTATCAAAGTCGTAATTTCTTCCCCTAATTATTAACAGGATGACCTCATAGGGAAATAAATTACGAAGTCATATTAGTGGCAGATTTAAAAGTAACACCTTACAACGTGGAAATCACTATTAGCCCAAAATGTATGTGGTTGGCGATTACCTTTAATCCCTGCGCAGGAGCAAACTCATCGACCACCGAGGTCCGGTCGAACTTGGAGTAGGAGCCGTCGCGTATGGTGACCATGCCTCCGCCGCGGATGTTCACCTCGAGCGAGTATGCGCCAGCGTAGATAATACGAATCTATAACAATCAATTAATTGTTACCGGTAATTATTGGTTAGGGCGCATTAGGTACTCATCGCAGAATGTTCCTTTGTACCTTTCCCAGGAAGGTCTCTTTTGTAGATGACCCTTTTGGACGTAAATGTCACGGTAGTAAAACGTCACTTCACAAATAGTAGATTCTTAACTAAGGTTGAAAGCCACCCATTCCGGACGAGATATTTTGGTGCACGAACGAAGTGACAGCGCCAATAGTTTTAGGCTGAAATGGGTGGTTTCACCCCAGTTAAACACTCTGCTTTTCATTTCGAATACGAGGAAACTCAAAAATGCCAAAATATGCTCAAACATTTTCTGAATCAGAGAAAGAATCATTTTGGCGGACTGTTGAGTGACGTTAACGGTGCTTGTGTATGGACCATTATACTTTATTTTTTTAAATTAAGAATTAATCGTACCCATGTTTGTATGGATTACTGTCTTTGCCCAATCTAACGACGAATCACCGTATTTTTTCTTTTTAATACTTTTCTGCTCTAGACCATCTAGATGAACAATGACCCACTTTCAGAGTGTGAGTAATGAAAAATCACTTAAGTTTCGCATGTATGTCTCATTCGTAATGAGTAATATTGTAGGAGCTTATGCGCCTAAACCGTACCATCGAATGCAACTCATTTCAAACAGACAAGAGCGTCCCTTCCTAGTTTGCCTAACCAGCAGCAAAATTTTGCATGCATGAACGGCTGCCCGGTGGCGATAGTGTAGTGGCATGCCTGTTCTTCTTGTCACTTCGGCTAAACTCGGCTCTCGCACACCCCCGGCGTGTTGATATAGACGATTACCATATTTGAATTTTCTAGCAGTCAAACATCAGTTACGTTAGATAGTAAACCTTCTGTACGTAAGCACAGTCAGCGTCATATAGTATGTAGCAGCCAAAACCGTATATTTTGTATGGTGTACCGAACTATTTGCCAGTTTAACTGCTACATATTACGTGATACTGACTACTATTAATTATTCTGTGGTAGTGGTAAATTACCTTCCGCCAAGAGTGCGCCAGCAGCGTGAAGGTGGGTGTGGGCATCTGCGTGCGCACGTGGTGCAGGCCGAGCTGCGGCAGCGTGGGCAGCCGGCTTAGCGCCAGCAGCGGCGCGTACGTCTCGCGCAACACCACGCCCAGCGACAGCAGGTCCTTGTGCCTGCGCAACACAAGACTGTGTAGAATCATACACTCTGCCGTCGTGGCGTTATCAAAACTCACATTTTTTTACACTTCTGTTATGTCTAACTATAAAACAAATATTAAAAATCTAAATAGTAATCTTTACATAAATTTACATACGCATTGACATTGTACAATGACTGAGAAATACTAAATACATGAAACTAACGGTTTCTCTAGGCAGACTCAGACTGACCGGTAGTTGGAAACTTTGACTGATAACAAATACAAAGAACCAGTGACAATGACCCGGCTCAGCAAAGGGAGTATGTGTGAAATATGCATGTGTGAGTTACCTAATGGGGAAAATAAATAAAAAAATAGAAATATGACAGCCGCTGAAAATATACCCGCGTTTCATGCGTCCTTAGCCGAAATATACCAGCATTTAGCTGTTTACTATACACCTGTTCGGAACGCACCAGTTGATGTAGTGATCGAGATGGTGGTGTAGCAGATGGTGCGCGTTGGCGGCGGGCTGGTGCGCCGGCGTGGCCACGGTGTAGCGCTGCGCGGTCGCCGACCACTGCAGCACGGCCGTGGCACGCGCGCCCGCACCCCACCCCACCACTAAAGAGCGGTACGTGTACGAACGGATGCACACGCCCTGCCACAACTGCTCGCGCTCTGCACAAACAATACCACTTTACGTTACACCTCGCTATAATGTAGCAATTACCGCCCGCTTCGCGAGCGGAATAACCCACTTCCTGGAAGACTGCATATTCCATAGTATTGCGCGAGGGATGGCAATCCGGTACATGTAGTGTGGGTGACACCACCTACGTCATCACTGCTGTCGATGGTTCTCAAACATTGTATTTTGGGGAAATTGATTGTGATGCTTAAAAAATCGGATGAAAATTATATCCAATTGTCATGATTAAGCTTAGCCACATTCCTATTTTTGTCATTTAGTACTATCAAAAGTATATTTCGACTGAAATAAAAAGGACCAGAACATCATTCGAATGAACAAATATAAAAAAACACAGAACTTTTACATAGGTAGGTACGAACCATTTTTAGGGTTCCGTACCAAAATTGTAAAAAAGGAACCCTTATGTTTTTGTCTGTCTGTCTGTCTGTCACATCGCTAAATATCTCAAGAACCACTTATGCTATCGATTTGAAATTTGGAACAGTTATAAAGAAGGGTAACCTACATGCATAGAACATGTTTTTTTTTTATTTTCTATAATTTCTCTGAAAAATAATAGATAATAGGTGGTTCAAAATTTGAAAGTCTAGTGAATGTGTCAAGTGGGGTGTCATTTGAAAGGGCTTGAGTTTCACATTCTGAAACATTTTTTTTTTACGTTGAGTCATTTTCGATTTATGAAGTAAAATGTAAAAAAACATACCGTCCCCGTCCCCCCCCTTATCTCCGAAGTTTACAAAGGAAAAAAAATATTATATATGGTTGATATCAACATAAATTTTACGGGAAAAATATAACTAAACCTCTATCTAGTTTTTTTAATCGTCTTAAATCATTTCTATACTGAGTTTGTAATTTAATCACCATTGCATGCATTTTTGTTTTGTAAGCTGCTATGAAATTATGTTGAAATCGGTTCACGTGATAAAGAAATATCCTTGAAAAACCGACATACATAACACAAGGCGCCGATAGATGGCGCTGTACCCATCGCTACTTCTCGCTGTTAAGATTTTTCCTGAATTAATGGGGTCGAGACGCGTACTTTATCCTACGTCTTGTTCAGTTTTAAAGTCGAGTTTGATCTGTTATGTGGGAAAAAGGGAAAAATATTGTTTGGGTCTAATCCAGTGTTGCCATTTGGTTCCGTTTGTTCCGTTTTTCGGAACTTCTGGCAACCCCGCGGAACTTGGAAGGAACTTTAGATTTTAGGACAATTTTCGAAACTTTTAAGGTCCGCCATTAATATATATATAACATACTCTAAAAATGTAATAAAGACTCATTTTTCTGTTAAAACTAAATAATCATGTTTTATGTTCCTATCACAAGAATACAGCTGATCCAAACCGGCCAATCACGCGAGCATACACACGAAGCTTGAGCCGTGGTCGTGGCCGCTCATTGGTCGAACGTCGAACGGGTCAGGGGCGCTACCGCGAACAGCAAACGAAGTTTTCCTCTCGGTCGCAGTTGCAAATTGCCTTATTTATAAGTATTTCGTGATTTAGAAAAAAATGGAACTTTTCAACCTAAAATGGAACTTTTCAGGAATGGCGACGAAACTTTTAGGTGAAGTAACCTGGCAACACTGGTCTAATCTAATGGGGACTATCGCGTATGAATTCGGCGCTAGTGTAGCACGCGAGGTCTCTGAAATGTCGCTCTTTGTGGTTGCGCTACGCGGGTTAAATCTAATTGGAACAATATGGTGAGTATTTTGCAATACCTGAGATTGATTATGGCAAATATGAGTTACGGGTCAATGACTGTCAGGTCTTTGAGACAATTTTGTCTTTCGGAAACTTATTTCCTAACAAAACGGGACTGCGCTACAATGCGGGATTTTGGATATTTTTACGGTACGGTTTCAAGGTATTAAATATGATTTAAACGTAAACTTGGTTCTTATGCCCATAATAACCAATAAAAAAAATTGACAGCTGGACCTTACTCGACAGTGGCGCCAACTGGTGAGCACAAAAACGATAACCTACTTTGTAGTGGTATTACTTGAAAGAAAAGGGGAAAAAAATTGCTCGAATAGTCGTGATGTATATTAGTTTTGAGCTTTGAATTTACTTAGCTGTTAAAGAAAAGTTGTATTGTGGGACGTTGGGTAATTTAGAGGGAAAAACTAAAAAAAAGGTTTCTCAAGTTTAATAATAGTTTTACTTATTGATACCTACTGTTATATTAAATTCCGATCTTTTCTCTCCTGTTTTCATTGGGGTTTTAAATCCCTTTTAAGAGTTCATACTCGAAGAGGAAATTTAAAATGGATGCCGCTAGTTTTTCGTACGTAATTGGAAATAATTACATTGAAGATGATTGCGTGGATAAATTTCGTGCACTAACTACTGTCTGCCGAATACTATCTACAAGTTACTTGTACCTGACTTGCGAAGGCAAGTCAAACCGATTCAGCCGGATCAAGAACATTTACAATTGTTATTTCGTGATTATGACGGTTTAGCCTTAGAACACCGAACAGACATCATGTATTGGTACTCGCACTTGACCGGTTTTCTTCAAACTCAAACTCTAATAATTATTAATTCTTAACTAGCGCCTGATAATGTATGATTGCCTCGTTTGGAGTAGTTATCGAATTAAATGTATATGCAATTTCAGATTTTTAGGCTAAGTAGTTTCTGTGAAAAGTATTTTAAAGTAAAACTAGTCCCCGAAACCCGTGGACTCCACGTAATTATCATTCCAAATTAGGCTTTTTTCCTGACAAACTTATTTCGATTTTGTTGATTATTTCGTATACATGCACCTCCAAAACTAGTTTGTATAGTCTCCCGACATATGTTTACTGGTTACAACATATGTTATCAGGTAATTGAAATTTGGTAATGAACCGGGTACCTACTTTGCTATGTAGCCAAAATTTTGCAAAACGATTTTTATGTATATCGGAGGACAATGCAAGTAAAACCAGCAGTCAGCTATGCGGAGGCGTAGTGATCGGACGTGTCTGTGGCGTCCTCGCGCGCCGTTTTGGTGTGACCAAAATCGATAGACACCCGCGACACTGCACTCCCGTACTTTAATCGTGTCTTACAGAAGTGGTCATTGCAATAATTGGCTCCTCCTTGTCGCTCCTCAAGAACAGGACCATAAGGTGCTCCCCTAGGGGGTTCGCGGCGTGCAACAGCAATATCAGCTACGACGCGCTACGAATGCTACACAAAACGTAGCACTATAGGCGTCCGCTACGAAAGACTCAAAGTGCAACTACAATGGATTGTCAAAAATGTAAGAAGGTGCTGTCAAGAAAGGGATCGCACTTTGTGTGTCAGGGCCCGTGCCAAGGCACCTTCCATAGAAACTGCGTAACGGGACTGGCGGCAGACATGAAGGCGGGCCGTGACCGCAGATGCTGCAATAATTGTAAGGAGGAGGAATCTGGAGATGAGGAACAGGAGGAAGACCAAGACGTGGACAAAATGCTTAAAGCTATTATTAAAAAGGTCAGTGTCCTTCCAGGACTCGAAAAACAGTTGGATGCCATAAAGCAAAGTATAAGCGTCCTGTCGGAAAAATACGACACACTGCTGGCTGAACACGAGCAGTCGAAGGAGAGGATTATTAAGTTGGAAAAAATGGCTGCCAGCACCAATAACAAATGTGTATATTTAGAGAAGCAGAACGTGGCGCTTGAACAAAGAATACAGGAATTTGAGCAGGCTACGCGGAAACACAACATTGAGATCGTGGGCATCGAGCAATTACCAGGCGAGAATGTAATGGACATCGTCGCCACGATAGGCGGAAAGATCGACGTGACCTGCGCGGAGATCGAGTCGGCGAGACGCACCCACGCACCGCGAGCCGGACCCAACGCGAAGCCGGCGCCCATCATCGTCGCGTTCAAGAGCTCGGGCACGGCCGCGCGCGACCGCTGGCTCGCGCAGCGGCGCCGGCTGGCGGACCTGACGAGCGACGCGGTCACCGGCGGGGCCGCCACCACCAGGGTCTACCTCAACGAGGACCTCAACAAGGCCACCAGGGTGCTGTTGTGGAACGTCAAGAAACAGCTGCATGGTGTCTTTAAGTACATCTGGGTGGTGAACGGTAAGATCCTGGTGAAGAAGGCAGACGGCGGCAACTCCACATGGGTGAGGTCGGAGAATGACTTAAACGAACTAAAAAAAGCTAAGTAGGTGATCTTATTATTATACCACGTCTACAGTGTTTATTAATTTTACTTACAATTCACAGCCATAAATAGTATCGATTGTATTGACAATCAATCCATAGTCAATTTTGTTTCAGTAGATAGCTTTACAGAACTTACAGACTCATTTAGTGGAAATAAAGATTTAAATTTAGTCCATGTCAACATCCGTTCGATTAAAAAACATTTTAACGAATTATTGGTAGCATTAGACAGTTACTTGAACACTTTAGATATCTTAGTAATTACCGAAGCGAATATAAACTACGCAGATTTGTCATTTTATAATATTGAAGGCTTCAATTTAAATGTAGTAACCCGCGAAGGGAGGCGGGGGGGCGGCGTGCTGGTGTACTCGCGCGCCGCGCTCGCGGCCGCGCCCGTCGCCGCGCATGCGCGTTGCTTTACCACGGCGGAGTGCGTTTCCATAGCCACGGAATGCAACCACGAGCGTATTCACATTATATCTATTTACAGGCCGCCTAAAATACAGAACCAAGACAAAAAAATACAATTTATTAATGAATTACACTCGCTACTACAGTCATTACCTCCAAACTCTAAAGTAATTTTGTGTGGTGACATTAATTTTAATATATTGGACATAAACAATAGTCATGTAATTGCTTATGAAAGCTTATTATCGGAATTTGGATTTATTAATTGCATAAATAGCGTTACGAGACGAGAAATATTAAATGGATCGGTAGTAGAAGCTTGCTTAGATCATATATATATTAGAGCACTTAGTGATAATATTAACTCAGCTGTAATTAAACACAAAATCTCTGATCATTATTTCATCTCGGTAGCAGTGGCATGGAAACATACTCCGTCGGGAGCATCGAGTGCAGCACCGCCTGCCGGCGGAGGGCCGGCCGCGCCCGCGCGCGCTTCTAGCAAGTCTAGCAACACACGCCGCGTCCTTGACAACCGATTAGTGAGAGAAAAGTTACTTGCTACTAACTTTGAGGAACTGTTATCCATTGAATGTCCCAACGAATTGTATAAAGCTTTTTGTAATCTATTTATTAATATATATAATGATTGTTATAAGATTGTTAATGTGGATACAAAAAGAGATAATAATGGGTGGATTAATTCTAAGCTAAAATGTATGATTAAAGAGAGAGATAGACTATTCGATACATGGAGCTACGAACCAAAAAGTATGTTAAAGCGAATTACATATACAAAATATAGAAATAAATGTTTTAAAGCAATATCTAAGGCGAAAAGTGATTATGATAAGAAGAGTATATTAGACTGCAATAATAATATTAAGAAAATATGGGACAAAGTCAATACTATGTTAGGAAACGACAAAAAGTCGTTAGATTCCATAATACTTAACAATATGAAAACGCAAAGTAGTATTAAGAATATCTGCAATGGGTTTGCGGAAACGTTTTCTAGTGATATAGATCTCATTAAACATAGTTGCAATGAAAAATGGCTCGAGAGGAAAGAGTACGCAAGAGAATCGGGCGTGAGTATGCGATGGCAGCCGGTGAGTAGTAAAAACATGATGCGAGTGATTAATAGTATGAGTTCTAAGAAGTCTCCCGGTTGTGATGGCATACGCATGCGCGATTTGAAAACGATATCTGATAGAGTAAGTCCTGTCTTAGCTAAGTTAGTTAATATGTCAGTAAGTAGATATTGTTTCCCAGAAGGTCTTAAACAGGCAATAATTCGTCCAATACATAAAAAAGGTGACTGTAAATCATACTCCAACTACAGGCCTATTGCGATACTTTCTAGCGTAGACAAAGTTATTGAAAAGTGTATTGTTAACCAGTTAAGTTCCTATTTACAGAAGAATAATATATTAAACACATGTCAACATGGTTTCCAAAAGGGCAAAAGTACAAGCACATTACTAGCAAATTTTACTGATGAGATTAATGGTTATTTAGCAAACAAACAAGTAGTTGTAGCTGTATTTTTCGATTTTCGGAAAGCATTCGACACTCTGGAGACCGATACACTCATCGAAGCCATGAGGGAGTGCGGGGTGAGTGAGCCGCTGAGCCAGTGGTTCGGCGACTACCTCACCGCGCGCTCCTACCGCGTGAAGGTGGGGTCGACGCTGGGCGACGAGCGGCGGGTGCGGTGCGGGGTGCCGCAGGGCTCGGGGTGCGGCCCGGTGTGCTACCTGATGCACGTGAACAGCCTTTGCGGCGTGCTGCGGCACTGCTCCCCGCACATGTTCGCCGACGACCTGTGCGTGCTGCGCGCCGGCGCCGCCGCCGACCTGCCCGCCACCTGCCGCTCGGTGCAGCAGGACGTCGACGCCGTCGTCAAGTGGTCGCACGACAATGGCATAGTTTTAAACGCTGATAAAACCAAATTACTAATTCTACACTCACCTTACTTAATACCTTCCTGTTCACCAGAGCCTACAATAGTTACGCATGATTTCTCCTGTTTCCATAATAATCTGGTTCCATGCCAATGTAAGCCAATTGAGCGTGTTAAATGCATGACTTACCTTGGCATGAAAATAGATGAAAACTTTTCATGGACATCTCACATAGAGTATATATGTAGTAAGCTAAGAGTCCTACTTGGTAGATTTTATCACCTTAGATATAGAGTCCCATTAAGCACCCTAAAATGTATTTATGTATCACTAGTCGAATCGATCATAAGTTACTCTCTGGATTGCTATGGTCTCACTTTTAAAACGAATTTAGAAAAAGTGGTAAAATTGCAAATTAGATTTCTCAAACTCTTAGTGAACAATAAAACCAAAAATAAATGTAAAAATGATTATTATAAGTTATTTAAAATATGTAAAATTCTTCCCGCAACCCTAAGACACAAATATTTATTATTAGTGAATCAACACGACAATCAAGAGAGCAACTTATATCAAATGAGCCATAAATATGGCACCAGGTCTGTAGCCGCAGGTAAGTACGCTGTACTCCGAGTAAGTAATTACTATGGAGACAGACTCATCAAAAAGCGCTTACCATACTTACTGAACACATTGCCTGCGGCTATCAGAAATGAGACTAATAAAAATAAATTTAAAAGAACTTTGCTCCGACACTACCTCGATAGTATTTAAATATCTTGCCACAAGCATTTACTTAATTTAATTTTTATTTTAATTTTTTAGCCCTTTAAGTTATATAATGTAATTGACTCACGGATCCCACAGACAAACTGTGAAAACAGTTTTGTGGGACGAGGTATTTATGTATAAGTTTATGTAAACTGTTTTAATAAATAAATAATAATAATAAATAAACCACCGTGAAATCCAGTCATAGTGAAATAAACGAATCACTCGCGCAAAAAACGTCGATTATACGACTTGTGTAGGCAATCGAACACTTGGACATGAAGTGCCAGAGCTATATTCGACGTTTTTACATGAGTGATCGGTTATTTTACTTTTGTAAAATAACCGATCCTGAAAAATCTTTATTTTGTTTTCAGCCAAATAAACGTATGTTTATTTGCAGTGTAGACTGGTGCAACTTGGAAGTTGCAATGTTTATAGTCTTAAGCTGGAGCTTAAGACTATAAAAATTTATAAAGATGGTCAGTTTTGGAAGGAGAAAATGGAGCCAAAATTAATATTTTTTTATCAAAAATGTCTTTTGCCAGAAATGGTTGACGGAAGAAAAAGTAGATCGATGTCTATGAGGGACATATGTACATAGTATTAGATAATTAATAAGTGATTACGTAATGTTAATAAAATATAAACATTTAAAACTCATAACGTTTTTTCCTACCTCACTCTAAACTCTATTAACAGTGATCAACACTTGTCAGTTCAACCGGCAGCACTCGAACCGCACGCACACAGTAATCGTTTTAGTGTGGGTGGCTAAACATGGCCGCTCGCAGGCGATCGCGATTATGACGAGTTGGAACGAAATGTTCGTACCCTCTTAACACTTCTAATCTACAGTTCCTAATAGCCTGTCATTTTAAAATCTGACCTACATCAACTCTTATAAACAGCGGCAGCGCAAAAAAGTTTGGCATTCACTGCGTACACTGATACCAACCGAGAGCGAAATATGCAATTCAGATACATCCGAACTAGATCGCGGCAACGACAAAATGGCTGACATGGTGGTCGTATGAGTGAGTAGCAGTGTTGCCAGTGGTGTATTATGATACTCCCAGACTCCCATATAACCTGTGAGTATTTTATTAAATTATTACGTACATAAATTTATGTTTAACTTGACCTATTTTGTGTACTTAAACAAGTAAATGACAATTGTAATGCGTAAATAATCTATTTTGCATGATAACAACAGAAAATCTTTCCTTCATTATTTGTCTTGTTACTATAAAGTGGCAACTCCACCTCGTGTCACGATCCTGATTGTCAGACCTTGCGATCTGAGACATGCCTCGGTTTTACCGCCCTAGTTAAGTTATTATTACTTAAAGTAGTACATTTACTATTATGTTAACAATGCAATTGCGCTTCCGAATATCAGTGTAGTATTGTGAAACCTGCAGCAGATAGGGAGGTAGAGTATAGTCAGCATCATATCTACGTGGGCTGCTGCTATCTATACAATGGTAACCTATATACCTTCATAAGCGTAACACGCGCGTCAATCGCCGCGAGAGGACGGACGCAGACGAAATTTCTGTTGTTATTTTTCGAGATGGAGTGTGATAATTTCCGGATCCGGCCTGTTGCCACACGTGCTTCAAACGCACCCTCTGGCCGGATTAAAAAACACGGGTCCACACTCGCATAAATAAAACGCCTCATCTGAACCAGGCCTAAATTGAGAACGCGGCGATTCAGTAGGCAGGCAGCAGGCGACATCTAACAGTCTGGACACGACTTTTATTTGTTTTATCTGTTCATTGGACGGTCGAGCCTCGCAACGCACTGCGGTTAACAAGGATCACACGCAATGTATTACGAAAACCACTGCCGCTGCCGCCGCCGCTCGAATTCGTGGCCGGGGCTTAAGTGTTGCACTAACCGTGGTGCGGGCGCAGCATGAAGTCGTGCAGTAGCGTGTGTAGGTGCACAATGGCGGCCCAGTCCGCCAGGAACGCGTCCGCCGTGCGCCCCGCGTCCGTGCCGAGGTCGTACTGCAGGTACACGCACCGCCGCTCGCCTGCCGAAACTCCTACTTTATCATCATGGGAATTACATCAATAATTGGGATGTTGACAACAATAAAAATAAATTAGTCTTACAATACCAATAAACCAAATTTACGAAAATACTCGCAAAACTTCGCGTTACAACTTTTTTTTGCTATTTTATACATTTTATAATGTGTATACATATATAAATGGACGATGTTTGACTATATAGGATATTTTTTCTTACATGAGCTAATAGAAGTCGAGTCGTGAAGTCACTTGTTGTAATTTCCCTACAAACTTCATACTAACAAAGAATTTCGATGTTCCATAAAAAGTAGTTGATTTGACTATCAGCCAACACCCTTATTTAATCCGGTATTTTATTGATTGGGATATCCCAACATATATAGCAATACCAAGTAGTGTAACACCAAGTTTGTGATACAAGTGCAATGTCAAATTCGTGCAGCTATGTTGATTCAGTCGGCCATGTTTTGACTCCTGCTTGTAGTTGACACAAGACAGGCAACACCGTTCTGGCATTACACTAAGGGTGGGTTGCACTGAACCCTCTGAAATCGTAAGCCTTGTTCGTTAAAATCTTTTGTTGTTCGTTGAAAATTTGACAAGTTTCTATGGGATGACACCGGTCGGCGCTATTTTTGACGTCGATCGGCCTGTAATCGTACGTTGGTGCAGCCCACCCTAAGGCGTGAAAATGTACCTTGTTCCTTGTGCGTGGGCGTGCGCGCAGGTGATCCATGGAACACTAACTCGGCGGTCCAAACTCTAGCCTGGTTCTTGGTGGTGAGGCGGAGCGTGGCCGCCAGCAGGCGAGCGCGTAATGCCGCCATGGCGCGCTCGCAAGCGCCCTCGGGCAGCGGCAACGCCACGATGCGCATACCCAGCGCCGACCCGCTCCACTCCGGCTGCACGCCGCCGTGAGTCACGCCGCGGCTAGCCAGCTACAACACAACACTCCTCGTTTTATATCACGAGCCACACATGTTTACTTAATGTTAAATCATCTCTCCGAAAAACTCTACTTCATTTTTGATGTTGTCCATTTTAAGATAGGCGATGGGATGTAGGCGACTGGGCAGTTACAATTCAGGTATGCACTCAGGTCTGTATAATATAAGTGATATACCTCATCTTGATATGACAACCCTGGCTGGCATTGATATGCCAGACAGGGTTATTGAGGATTATGATTAATGAGGTTATATATTGACGTGTTGACATAGTAATAAACTCCTGTCATGAATGTGACGGATCCGGGACGAGTAGAACAGTACCTCCTGGGCCAGGTTAACGAAGGGCACGCGCTCGTCGGCGGCAGCCACCACGTGCGCCAGCTCCGGCAGGAAGTACGCCGGCTGCCGCACGCGCACCGCGCGGTTGCTGCTCGCCGACAGCTTACGCTTGCCCGGCTGCATGCCTGCCACACCAACATTCACATCAATGTTTCCACATTATACATACTTTTCAACATTGTTGTGCGGATAACAGCTCTGTCTTGGCGTATTTCCTTAGAATGACTCCAACATTCCCGGACGTCGTAAATGTCCGGATGATACATTACCCTGGTCATTAACACGTAGAAGATTATGTATTGCAGTGATGTATATTTTGGAGCTAAAATGAAACCTCACCATATTGATTTTTAAATATATTTGTTAGTACACGTCGTTTACTTTCAAGGGTTTACATGTCCTATTCTAGTAAATAGTGACGAACGTTCCAAACGTGCAGCATTCTAGGACATTGAAGATATCGCCTGCACCATGAGCCGAGTCACAGCATGCACACTCACATTTAACTTGCATACCACAACGTCGACGTTACAACTCGAAATACATAGCACAAGTAAATGTTGAAGAAAAACGACATCAACAGAATTGGCAATGCAATTGTACAACTGTCGCCACGCAATAAAGTAAGGAAAACGCACTTCGAAATAAAATGAGTAATATAGTTACTTTATGTTTAGAGGTAACGAATTTTAGTATGCATACGAGTATTTTGCTTTTATACAAACTCAATAGTAAATTCGCTTGCAGATATATAAATATAATAATAATAAATAATAATAGTAAAAGAGTTTTCATGACATGACAATAAAATGACGATGGCGATGCTGGCACGTTTCCGTCCTTTCCACTTGTCCACATGAAATTTTTTTGGAGAGCAAATGCCCGGCTATGCAAAAACCTAGAACGCTATTAAGTTATATAGCGTGTGCATGCCTATAATATTTGATTTGAAGATTCCTCGTGGATGTCTTAATCACAATATCACCTATTTTGTACCCGATTTGTACTTTAGAACAAAAAATATCAGAATCGGACAACTTGGTAGTAAAGAAAGGCTAGTATTTAAAGGCATACCAAAAACAAAACCACACAACCTGAAACCGAATTGCACAGCTAAAATACTAATTACACATCAAAACGCGGTCAAAGTATATCAAAATCAAATATTTATTATGCAAGTAGGCCTCGATAATATTTTAGTTTAGGCTCATACCTACATTGATTAGGACCAAGTAATACACTCTTACTGTGTGTGATTGATGACTGAACCGGGTGATCGGACCAGCAATATGGGTGACTGGATATTGAGACAGGGACCATTGTTTACTCGATACTCATTTTGAATTATTTTAGCCATTAACAACTCCATTATATAATAACGCAATGCTTTCCGTAATCCAATATTACTGTTACACATTTTTAATATTCGCTGAGCTCGTTAATTATAAGATTATAATACTGAATGGCGTGTATGATGCATATATTTTTAGACAAATAAAAGAGAGCTATATAATAGATAGACTACACAATTTTTTAAATTTTCAAATGCGTAACTATATGAAATGAGTATAATGAGTGAGAAGGGGGGATTCCTCGTTCCTATCACTACCCGGCGCAAAGGTCCCTAGTATACTGGCGGAGCTCCCACGTTGTATGGCCAGGGATATTCTTTGCACCAGGTACTCACCAGAACGGGGATCGCCTCCCCGATCTCTTAAGCGACGGGCCAGGGTTGCAATAAACGCTTTACCCCCTTATTCATAAACGTCTGTCAAACCTATATTAGTTAACTAGCCGCTAAAGTTCGTTTGCCCTTATCTGTCACTTTGACATTGACGTTTGTGAGAATGGGACAAAGAACTTTTTAGTTAGCAGAGGTTTGTTAAGTTTTATGAATACGGGGGTTAGTCTCGGCACACCAGGGCCCGCCAGTCACTACGGCTATTGAGACGAACTCATATACTGACTCCAAGTTGCTATACTTGGCGTGCTTGAGTTTGGCGGCGGTTTCAGCGGCGCCGCCAGCTGCACGCCTCGTGCAGACATATTTATCCCAGTTACACAATTTAATACATATATAGTTACTAATTTAAAACATATGCAATAATTTCACAGTTTATAGCTTTTGCTCTCGCACGAATAAAAAAGGGTAAATTTGTCGAGATTAGTCGAAGATTCTGAAGTGCTCTGCAATACCCATTTAAATAGTAAATTTACTACTAAATAACTTGTCGGGAACCCAAAGTAATTTCAATAAAACTAATAAGTAAATAAAAAGAAATTGATTAATCTATGAACCAGTCAGGCGTCGAGCAATGTTCAAGTATCGTTACGGTTATGTGTAAGTTAACGGTTATACCTGAGGTGTCCAGCGGCGTGAAGGGTCCATGGGTGAGCGTGAACGTGTCCAGTTCCACGAGCGAGTGCAGCTTGAGGAAGGAGCGCGCCGTGAGCGCCACGGCGGCGGCGGCGCTCGCGGCCGCGTCCTCCTCGCACTCGTCGGGCGTGCAGCGGCGCGCGCCCGCCAGGTGGAACGACAGCCCCACGGCGCACGCGCTGCCGCTGTTCGCGCTGTTGCTTGTCGTCGCGCTGCTGCCCGCTGCCACTTCTTTCATCTCCACTATCTGAACACATTCACAATACTATATTTTAGAAGTAGGGCACAGCAGAATGTCATCTCACTCCTATTTGGAGCACCACTGCTTGCTTTATACTTCTAAAAGGTATGTATTGTCATGTTCCTGGTGGCGGGTACGGTCGCCAGAACTCCCGATGGGAGAGATTCAGAGTTAGGGGACTGTATTCGCCTTACGGGGTAGGCAGCGCGCATGTGATTGGTCTCATGAGCCACCTTTGATTAAGCCTTACAGTATAAATAATAGAGTGGTATGGTATACCACAGAACTTTCTTCGCCGACTGTACCTATCGTGTGAGTCTGTTGAGGTGCTGACTGAGTCACGGTGTACTTACGAGTATATGATCTGTATGTCGATGCAGCGTGACGTAGAGCCTGTCGGGAGCCAGCTTGGTGAGCGGGTGGTCGGGCCCGTGCAGGAAGGGCAGGTGCTCGCACACGCTCGCCGGGAGGTGCTGGAGCGTCTTCTCGCAGCGGCGCGCGACTAGCCAGAACCTGAACAATTTTACACGTTATGAAATCTCCATTTTCTCAAACATGCAATAAAATATTGACGTTATGTTCGTTATAACAGGCTTCAAAGTATCACGTTCGGGCGAAACAACTCGAGAGAACTGTAAAGGAATCTCGTACAAAACTGAAGGCCCAGGCCGGGGAGTAATTTTTTTTTAATTTTAATATAACCATGGCGTCTGCGTTCATGAACAGGTCTGTCTGTGTCTTTCGCGGTAGCTCCCCAGGCTAAACAGTTGCATTATATCTTTTTTATTATCAAACCAAAATACCCGCGTCAATGCCTATTGCACACGAACTGATATTAAGAATACAAATCTGTATGATTCAATGCGTTGATGAATAAATTTAAAATATCCGTGCTCTCTCTTTATTCGCTATTCACGAACGACATTCCCAGACACCCTAAAGTGCAACTGGGGTTGTTCGCGGACGATACCGCGCTCTTTAAGACTCATTATAAGTACTTATAAGTACTATCCGGCGATACCTCCAGGAGGCAATCACTGACTTAGGTCGTTGGTTTAATCTTTGACGTAGTAAATAAACTCTTAGAGTATTCCAAACCACACGCGTGGTCGTGTCGGACGTTTTCCCCTGGATTTTACTCAGGCTACTCTCCAACCGCGCACTCTTATCACTTTATTGGGCCCGGCCTATAAAGCCACAGTCAGGTTCAAAAAAATAAGCGGCTAGGTAATAGTGTCGCGGCGTTTTTTATTGCGACAAGATAGAACATACGCGTCAAGGGTTAGTAACCTGTCGTAAAATGTTTTAAATGTATTGTTTTTTGATGCATGGGTTTTTTAAAGTAATATAAAAAGGAAGCGTTTTCCGGGATTGCAATTCGATACCGATTATTGCCTAAAGCGCTTTATATACGATTTTTGTAACACTCTGTACGGGATGGTTATCTAGTACCTGATCCGCGTGAGCATTGCTTGGATCTGCGGCAGGTTGGTGGTGGCGAGCGTGGCCGCCCGCTCGGTCATGCGCGGCGTGGCAGGGTAGGCGAGCACGCGCTTTTTGGGATTTCAGGGGTATGGGCAACATGATGACGAGAGTTTCTGGGGCCCTGTAGTGGCAGGTACCTGAGTTGCGTGAGCATCGCTTTGATCTGCGGCAGGTTGGTAGTGGCGAGCGCGGCTGCCAGCTCGGGCATGCGCGGCGTGGCCGGGTAAGCGGGCACGCGCGCGCGCAGCCGGCCGCCGTGCGCGCCCACCGACACCAGCAGCTGCTCCGCGCGCAGGCACGGCCACAGCGCCGAGCACGCCAGCACGCAAGGCCAGCCACCCACCGTGCACTCCACCTGACAAGTGTACATTCCAACAGTAAAGCTACGCCAAACTATAGTGCGCGTCATCCACGACGACGCGCCTCCCCACAGCGAATCCCATACTAATCTATGCGTAATAGGCTAGATGACAAAATTATTTTTTCCATGCCATACCAACTAGTTTTTAGAGATCAAATATTTTCGAACTCGACTGTAATAACAATTCGTAGTCTTTGTGTAATACACACAAAGTGTGTGGTTCTGTCGGAAGATCAGCGCTGGTAATCGCGCCAGCACTACGCTGAGACAGAACCATTTCGTGCAATACCTTCTGTTTTTATTTATTTTCTTGTTCTTCTTGTGTTTTTTTTGCACGAATAAATATTTCTGATTTCTGATTTTCTTATTTCTGATTTCTGACACACATAAATAAAATACAGTACCAGACAATAAGGTAATTAATAGAGTATATGCTATAATCACCCCGAGATCGTTGAGCAGAACTTTAAGATCATTGAGCCTTTGTCGCGATCGCACGTGCACGGTGTGCGCCAACAGGCGCTCCATAGAAGGCGCGTGCGGCGTGAGCGCGGCCGCCACGCGCTCGCTGCCCGCCAGCGCGGGCACGTGCCACACGCTCAGCGCGTCGCCCTCCGCGCCCACGATCAGTCGGTACCCCAGCTCGCAGCCCAGCTCCCTGACACAACCACTACAGTCAGTTTAAACCGGCCACTACACACGCGGCTCACAAAACCATTTATCTAAGCAGAAGGCAAACAGATGGTACGAAATGCAGGGTCCACAGAGTAAGTAGAAAAACCTCATTAACAATTTAGACAAACCGCAGTAGTAGTATGATCTCATCTCAGCATTACAAATGGCGCAATGTGGACCCTAAAGTCACTGGCGGAAATCGCACGAATTGCTTGAAATCTCGTATCGCTCGCTGTTGCCAGACATGTCGAAAGAAATCGCGCGTTTTCGGTGATGTTGTTAGAGACATTTTTAAATGAAAACTTCCGTGGAATTCTCTCACTCGCGTCTTTAAGGTCCAATATCACTAGACACGTTTCTAATCGGTTGGTACCCAGTTCATAACCATGCTCGTACTATCGGCACGCTTAGCACTGCGTGCTCTCTAAGCGAAAGTGACTTAAAATAGAACTAATTGTTTATTATATATATATCTACATAATAGATTACATTCACTCACTTCCAATAAGAAATTTGCAGTTTTTGTCCTGGCGTGTATCTATCGACTTGAAGGTGTTTCGCTAGTCTATCGCGACACAGTCTGAGTGTTTGTGTATACAGCAGCTCCAATGATAGAGAACGGCAGAAATATCTCAACGCAGTGAGGGCCCCGGTGAGGCCGGCCGCCGCTAGTCTTGCCTGCGCGACTCCTCGCAGCCAGGCCAGTTGGGACGAGTGCACTAAAGCCTTACCCTCTGTTACATACGGACAAAATAGTGTTGTAATTTTTTTACAATCAAGAATTTGAGAGCTGTTACACACGGCGACTTTTTGCAGCGATACAGTATCAATGCAGATCATATTCTAATAAAACTAGTGTCACGCGCGACGCAGGCACGCGTTCGTAAGACGCGGGTTTAGTCACTGTTTGTAATCACTCTTAATACAATAAAATTGTTTATTGGTAAAAAATATAATGAATAAAATATAATTAATGAAAGTAGTAAAAATAATCAGCAATCGAATAACTTACCTCCGGTTTCACTGTCCTGGATGAGAATAGCAATATCTAGCAGACGCCATGGAAGATTGGGTGCATCACCCATCACCGTCAGGGAAACACTAAATTCTTGGCCAACTGTGAATGTAGCCCGACCATTCTCCACCTGAATTTATGAACAGAATCTTAAGTAATCAAAATCAGGTTCTAAAATAACGTGCTATTAAACAATACATTTTAATTTTTGTAATCTCAAAATACACCGAAGTAAAGCTAATGAAGATTAGCATATTTCAGGTATATTAGAGTGCAACTACAAAACAATGTTATGTTGTGTGTAAGCTTTTAAAGGAATCTGGTCAGTGAAAATGAATGAATGATTGATGGAATGACTGATTATGATTGTTTTATTTGGTCGAAAACTTTCAAAAATTCCTCAGCGTGAAAATATCGATGTCAATATGTGTGGTGCGGAATGTTTTCTTCTCTTCAGACGAGATAGGCCAAGGAAAAGGTAGATAGATTATGTGTAAGACAATATGAATAGGAAGCCTGTGAATGATGAGATGACGTGTGATACAGAGGTATGGAACAAAGAAATGCTGCACCGCCCTCAAATAAATGGCACAAATGATGATATACCTTTAGATTTCTGACGTCACTGGGCAGACAAGCGGTGGTGAGGCGCTGGCGCACCACGTGTGCGAGCGCGCGCAGTGTGGAGCGGCGCTCGGCGGCCGTGAGTGCGGGCGGCGGCACGAGCCGCTCACGGATCACGGCCGGCAGCCGGCTGTACGTGCCGATCGTGAGCACCTCCACCGCCGCCGCCATGTGGAATGTTGGCAGTCTACGAAATAGTAGATTGTATGATAAGGGTCTAAAATAGGCTATGATCTTTGGAACCTTTGCTATGTCCGCAACACACTTGGTGTTATTACAACCTTTATCAAATGGTCAAGTTATATTCCATCACTTTGACTGCCAGCAACCCTAGTATAAGGCTATGTATAATCTTTGGAATCTTTGTTATATCTGTGTCTCAGACACACTTGGTGTTATTACAACCATAAGCACTAAAGGTAGCCATGTCTCAAATGGCCTACTTATATCCCATCACTTTGACTGCCAGCTGCCAGTAACCCAATACTTAGTTCACTGTTTGAAAATAGTTTTTGTTACTAATTTATAATAAATAAGGTATGTGCATAGTTCTAGAAAAAGGCTTATGATGCAGTAAATGAGCACTTTTACAGATCGAATCTACAGGTTGCCCATGAATAATGGTAAAGATTTTAACCACACTTCCCTGAGGTCATAAGGAGTAGCTAGTGTGGAGTTAGTGCGAATGATCATTCCGCCTGCTCATCATGAAATAATATCTAGATTGTGAAGTTGTTAAGTAAAATTTAAGTCAGGTTTCTTTTTAATAAACAAGTATGAAATAAATTGTGTGTAATAATTTGTTTAATCGTTTAAGGATGAAATGAATCACATAATACTAAATGCAAAATTTTGAAAAAAAAACAAAATAAAACAAAATGAAAGTGCTAGTATTACACTTACTAATATGTGTTATTCAGTTCTCGACCACTTGATCAATATTCATTCATCATAAAGGAATTAAATCTCGTAAACAAATATCACTTCCATTATGTCTTCCACATTCACTAGTTAATACAGGAATAAACTACGAACAATTTAAAGAACACTTGTTAGCCTTATTAATTGAAAAGTTCCAACTGATTCATGAACTCTTAGATTCTTCTTTTATCTAGCGTCATCCTGGCTCTTGCCAGGGTCCGCTTTCCTGCTTGCCTTTCTCCATTTTGCTTGATCCTGATGAGCATCCTCTTGTGAACCCCTCGTGCTGGCCTTCACAACATCCAACCATCTTAGGGTCTACCGCGGTGTCAAGGGTCGTCTCATGACTATTCAATTTTATTGATTTTTTACATTGTGAGAAAAAACACAGTCTGAACGAAAACGGTTGACACGTAAACAATGGTAGTGACATAACTGGATTTGACTTTTGCAGTCAACTTCGATGTGTCTGTCTTGCAAACAAAGGTGTTTTGTACTAGAGATTTAACTGCAACTTTTTTACCCAAAAATGTACATTATATGACATTTTAAACTTTAAATTTGGTCAGGAATACATGGTTAAAAATTTTCCCTTTCCTCATGGGCACAGAATATGTTGACTGAGGTTATAATTTATCTTTTTAATACTTGTATGGTTTTAAGGAGTGACTCAAGCCCTACGTACCTATCTGGCTGTCACTATCACACTTCGGAAATCAGGTTACCTGAAGAGAGAAACTTCAGAAAGCCCCAAGGGAAGAGAGCTTACACGCAAATGGTATATGAATAAATATGGACTTATTACATAGAAATCATCAAAACTGATGCCGCAGTTACTACTTGCTCATCCCACATATAGCTCCCTTTGCAATAAATCAAACCCAGGACATAGCTTCTGAGCAGTGAGTGTCATGACTCAAGTTTAATATGAAAGAAAATATTACCGTGCATGGACAAGTGTCTCTCTGGCAACTCGTGCCAGTACATCCGCCGTCTCCACAAAAAGCAGAGCCTGCTTGTCCAGAAAGGCCATAATATGAGCCGAGCGATCCACTTTAGTTGCACTGCTGGCCCACTTGACGAGCGCCAGGAGACGCACAAACAATTGTCTTGTCCGGGCACTAAATTTATAAATTTCAATCTTCCGCTCCATGTCGGTCTTCCGGGGCAATCTAGAAAATAAGAATAAATCTAAAATGTGCTACATGCATACTCCCTTACAGTAACAAATATTAACTTGTCATAAATAATTATTAGAGAAGAAGTAAAGAACTTACAATTCAGCCAGGACAGTGAGTTCATCATAAGTTCTTTGTACAATGAAATCTATCAACAAAGCTAACGATATGGAGCCTCCCCTGGCTCCACCACCTTCTGCACCTTGGTTAAAACCCTCAATAGCTACAGGTACCATGATCATTTAGAGATTGTTTGATTCACCTGTTGTGAATCAAAGTCATACCACACTACTAGTTCCTCCTCTACACATAAAAATACTGATTTCGTAAAACAAATACACACAAATGCTAATAAATATACATTTTTAACAAAAGAACGTTCATTTTATTCATTTCTACTTCGTAAACTTCATTAATGTGGATGTGGATTGTCTATCCATATTCAGCACACAAAATCCAATCCAGCACAACCACCACTCACTGCCACCAAACCAACCTGAAATGAAACCTCTCTACATTTGCTCTACATTCACTACTCCACAGCAGAGGGGCTACCCCGAACCGAAAACGAACGAAGCTCGAATATCTCCCTCTCTGTCGCACTTGCATATTCGTGCGACAGAGAGGGAGATATTCGAGCTTCGTTCGTTTTCGTTTCGCGGTAGCCCCTCAGACTACTTTCAGACGATCGACTTCTTTAGGTTTTTTTTTATGAATTGTGTTATCTGTGGTAGGAAAATATAGAAGCTGAGGGGCTACCGCGAACCACAGACGAAGTTTTCCCTCTCTGTCTTACTTATGTGCAAACTTGCAAGTGCGACAGAGAGGGAAAACTTCGTTTGCTGTCGCGGTAGCGCCCCTGAGGGGCTACCGCGAACCGAAAACGAACGAAGTTCAAATATCTCCTTCTCTGTCGCACGAATACGCAAGTGCGACAGAGACGGAGATATTCGAACTTGGTTCGTTTTCGGTTCGCGGTAGCCCCTCTGAGACGCTGTCGCACTTACGTCCGAACGTGCAAGTGCGACAGAGAGCAAAAACTTCGTTTGCTGTCGCGGGAGCGCCCCTGTGGGGCTACCGCGACCACAAACGAAGTTTACCCTCTCTTACTTTTTCGAAGTTTTCCATCTAATCTTAGTCATAGTGTACAACAGGCCGCTACCGCAGGCCACTGCAGTGTGTGTCACGCTTAAAAATATAAAATAAAAGAATGTAAATATAGAACGTAGTGGTTATATTCTCTTTGATAATATGTAAAGTTGGCAACATTCACGCAATATTGCTATCCACCTTTTGTCTCATTCCACCGCCTTATGACATAGCCTTGATGACCTTGTAGTGAACTCTTTGGTTGGTGCTAGCTAGACTGACATAAATGAGTCGTTCTGCGCTGTTCATTCATTTTCTTTTGGGAAATCCGTGTGGAGAGTAGTAAATCATTTTATAAAAATCATTTAGAAGTTCTACTAAGTTGCGATAAAAAGTTTAGCCTATCATAAGTGAAGTTTATGTAGTTTCACCGAAACGACTGAAATCGTATTATAAAGTATTTTGCGAAGTTTTGTATTTTATTTTCTTGGTTGGTTAGTTTCCGATGAACATTGTCTCTAAAGTTAGAAAGTTTAATTTTTTTCTTCAAGTGTCGAAAAGTTTGTGTCAGCTCCCTGTAAATTTTCGGTATAGTCAAGTGGTCAACATGGGATTACTTTCTGAAGGAAGTCCACTGTCTTGGGAAGAGACAAAAGCGTTGGCCGAGCACGTCCGACAGCACGGCGTCGAACAGTTTATCAACCTGTACAGCAAGCTGCGCGACCGCACCGGTGACGTGCTCAAGTGGGGAGACGAGGTGAGATTCCTTCCACTTCATGCTGCAACATGCACACCCTCTGCTACACTCAATTTGTTATTTTTTGTTCTACTATATCACATATGCCTACTTCTCTACTTACTTCTATGTAATACTTGTTTCTGTTTTCTGAAGCAACCTTGACCAGCTTGGGAATTAAGCCGATCTCCGGGCACCTAACAAAACAATGTTATTGTTTTTTTTTCACCAGGCAGCAACGGGTTAATGGTGCGATACTTTCATACCATAGAAAAGTTTCACACCCATAATTAGTTTACCTGAGCCTTAATAATTTCTATTCTACAATTATATTTATTTACTTCAACCACTAGGATATGTTCAAGAGACTGTTTCTGATGCAATTTGGCCAGAATATGTATGAAATTCTTAGGTAGTGCTCTTATTAGAATGATAAGTGTAAACATGTTAGGTTTTAACCTACCATGATTATAATAATTGTATGGTGTTAAAATTGTAAATGAACTTTGAAATAATATAGTATGTTTTTTTTTCAGGTGGAGTATATTATAGTTAAATTTGATGATGAAAACCAACGGGCCACTGTAAGCCTCAGAGCAGACGAGATACTACCTCAACTACAAGAAAAAGAACTCACAGATCCACACAGTAAGTATTCCCATATGTAAGTATAACCTATGTTACCTGTTAAACAAACCATTTTTAAGTGCATTTCAAAGGCCACAGTATTGCCAGATTAGACTTGCAAAATTGTAACTCACGTGCTTCATGAAACAAGCCCCTGGCATCCTACTTGGTAGCTTAAGTTGACATCCAGTTTACGCTATAAAGCTGAAAACACATTATATAAGATTCATAGGTAGCCCTGGCGATAATTCAGCAACTTTTTTTATCATTGTATTGTCAAAAATATTGTTATAAGAGAATGATAACCTACATCAACTTTTGTTAAAATGTAAACCAATATTGGTTCTGAGCTGCTGTCAATGAATGGCCGGGATCATGCATATATCTGCATTGCATACACTTCCACCTGCAATTCACTGGCATACCTGCCCAGTGATACAGTTTTTTTATCCCCGGCCTGGCTACCACTAAGCCGGCATGCTAGCTTTGTTAATCTTCTCCTTGATCCGACTCTCTACTTCTACCTAGCTTCCAGTTATCTCTCTCTCCTATGTGTATTTTATACTTCTTATCAAAAATCTCCTGCCTCTTAATGAGGAACTTGCATTAAGATTAAATCGAGATTTTTTTAAAGTCTAAACCAATAATGATAGCCATTACAAGTGTATTTATTATGTATATGTTCTTTTATGCAAAATATTTTGTTCAGTTAAAAGTAACTATAATTGAAACGTAAACGGTTATGCGCCTGGCGTCAGTTCAGTCCATCATTCTCTAGATTCTTGATTGATGCCAGAATGATGTACCACCACAACACGGTTACATGATCAATCCAGACTGACAGCAGACTGATAAAAAAGTACTTACGTCAGTTGCCATTTGGATGCTGAAGTGAAATTACAAATAATAAAATAATTATAGTAGAATGGATGTTATACGGAAAAAAGGCATATATAGGATGTGGTTTAAAATCATGTGTTTTAATGATGTTGTAATGATTAATTGATTATATTTTAATGGTTAATAAAAAATTAGTAAATATTGTATAGCAACTATTTATTTTGCAGCCTAAAACACCATAATCTTTTATATATTTGTACAGAGTACAGTCTTTATTGGTAAAAATACATTTTACAGGTCATATCGGAAAATAAATTTAATTAATTATCGAATAATTATCGCGATAATTATCAAGGACACTAATTATCTTGATAATTTCGAACCCTGTTGCAATGTTTCTCTAGTGCCTCATTTCTCTTGTATTTATTAGCGGAATTGTGTGGGTTTTGTCCCACAACACAGGCAGTGATTCTAATGTTGTAATAAATTATTTTTCAATTCCAACTTGTGATGGCGGCATGGGCGAGGGAAGAGTTAGTTCGGGCATCAGGGCCTCAGCCTCGGCCGTGTCTGTCTTGCTTCATTTTGGATAGTACCCACCTTAAGAAAGACAGACGTGACCATAAAACTAAATACAAATAATCTTCTGTGATTTTGGTGCGGTCTGTTTGAGTTGTCAGACTAACGCGAGAATGACATGAAACAGGTTGTCTTACAGATGTATTGCAAAATGATTTTCCTTCGGGAAAACTCGGATCTCAATCGGAATACGATGGCACCCGAACTGTCAATCAATGATTGTATTAAATGAGTGACGTTTTCATATCCATTATGAAAACGTCACTCATTTATGGAACTTTATTGTTTAGTGTCAAATGTCAAAGTGAAAAATGTTATCTTCTCTTCTTCTATCTATCTATCTATATCGATATTCTAATAATAAATATATAAAAGAAGAAGTCCTGATCTACCATCAACGCACAGCCGAAACTACTGAAACTAGAAACTTGAAATTTGGTCCAGAGTTTACTTTTACGACGTATGCAAGGGGTAAGACGGGATTTTTGGAAATTCCACCCCTAAGGGGATCAAATAGGGGTGCAAAGTTTGTATGGGAAACGTAATTTTTTTGGACTTAGAAACTTGAAATTTCGGATTTAGACTCTCTGTTTAAATATAACAAAACTAAATTCAACGATTTTCTAAATTCGTCCCCTAAAGGGGTGAAAAGGGGCTCCAAAGTTTGTAAGGGAGCAAATCTATTTTGAAGTTAGAGATTAGAAACTTCGTAAATAGACTCTATGATACAACAAAACATATTCCAGCGTTTTTCAAAATTGCTCCCCTAAAGGGGTGAAAAGGGGGTTCCAAGTTTGTACGGGGAGCAAATCTTTTTTGAAGTGAGAGATTTAAAACTTCGTATATAGACTCTCTGTTTAAATACAACAAAACATATGTCAGCGTTTTTTGAGATTGCTCCTCTAAAGGGGTGAAAAGGGGGTTCCAACTTTGTACGGGGAGCAAATCTTTTTTGACGTTAGAGATTTGAAATTTCGTAAATACATTCTATGTTTAAATACAACAAAACTTATTTCAGAGTTATTCAAAATTGCTCCCCTAAAGGGGTGAAAAGAGGGTTGCAAGTTTGTAAAGGGGTACTTAAATCTTTTTGAAGTGAGAGATTTAAAACTTCGTATATAGACTCTCTGTTTAAATACAACAAAAAGTGTTTCAGTGTTTTTTTGTAATTGCTCATCTAAAGGGGTGAAAAGGGGGTTCCAAATTTGTACGGGGAGCAAATCTTTTTTGAAGTGAGAGATTTAAAACTTCGGAAATAGACTCTCTGTTTAAATACGACATAACGTACTTCAGCGTTTTTTGAAATTGCTCCACTAAAGGGGTGAAAAGGGGTTCCAAGAAGTTGGTACGGAAAGCAAATCTTTTTCGAAGTGCGAGATTTAAAACTTCGTATACAGACTCTCTGTTTAAATTCAACAAAAAGTGTTTGAGCGTTTTTCTAAATTGTTCCCCTAATGGGGTAAAACGGGGTTCCAAGTTAGTGCGGGGAGCAAATCTTTACTTTTCGTAAAAATCGATATAGGTGTCATCTTCGAGGTTCCTCGGGGTGCCTATTACGAAAATGACATCCATTTTCAAATCCAAGATGGCGGACATTAATTTTTTCTTTTGAGTAATTTTTCACAAAAGATTAATAATATCATAATAACATCAGACAACTGACAGAAACAAATAAACCTCATTTATATCTTTGTTACCACCTAAAATCTACGCGGACGAAGTCGTGGGCGGCCGCGGCCGCTAGTTGTATAATATAGAGATTTTCATTAGTAAACGAAACATTATCTTCACTTTAAAACATAAAGTACAAGAAAATAAATCTTATTGAGAAATATTTACACGAATAAAACTCAATACCTGCCGACTTAAAAACAGCATCTACTTACGGGGCTTTTATGAAAAAAATTATGTCATTGGCGTCCCTATCGCACCTAAGTAAACAACCCGCGTGTGAGAGGGATGCAAACGACATGAAGGCTTTCATACTAGGCCTGTTAGTATACTTCTAGGTACAGTCACGTACGTTAAGTGGTGATTTCTGTACCTTGTAGCTTTTATTCGTTTGACAATTTCGTATGACATTTCAAACACAACGTTAAAGTGACAAGGTTACTAAATGATAACTTATTTATGCCGGTGACTGTACTTAACATTAATATTTTACCTACACATGTGGGTCGATATTTTCAACATTTTCTATTTCACAATCTGAGTAACAGTCAGACATATCTTCGTCAGATTCGTCAGTGCTTTCATTTACATTAATTACAATCCTATCAATGTGATCTTCCATCGAGTGTTCCTGTGGCCGATATTCAATTTCACATTTGATGGCATGATCACAAACTTTCTTCCATTCACCCGGGCCAATCATATTTATTTTTTCTTCAATCAATTTTTTTACTGTACCCATATTCATGTCTATGTTCCTTTTTGATACGTGGCCTTTTATCTGTGACCATATATTTTCTATAGGGTTGAAGTCGGAGGTAGGGTAGGTATGGCGGAGTCTCCATGTTGATGTAAAATTTAGTTAATGGAATATTCTACAAAGTCTTCTTTATGTCAACAAATAATTTCGTATAGTTGTATTTTAGTTAATGATGAATCATGGGGAATATTGTATTTATGTAACCAATTTCTCATAAGCGGCTTTGCGGTACTAGAGTTGGGTGGGCGTTCCACATATTTATTGTGATAAGCAGCATTGTCTACTACTAATACAGAATTTGGAGACAAGTTGGGAATAAGTTGAGTTTGTAACCATTTTTCATAATTGACATTATTCATGGCATCGTGATAATCACCGGTCTTATCAGTAGACTTGTACATAAGTAGAGCACCCGGTACAAATCCTTTGGCACTACCTGCATGTACTATAATAAGGCGTTGACTTTTTGAGATTAACTGTTTCACTCCTTTATCCGTAGAATCGATCCAGCACTTCCCTGTTAAATGGGATGTATGAACATAAGTTTCGTCCATATACACAATATCTCAGCCTTCAAATCTGTACTTTCTTATTAAGTCCAGGTACTTTACTCTTTTAAGTCTAACGTCATCTTTTCGTTCTGCATTTTTCTATTGTTAGTAATATTCTTGAATAGAAAACCTATTATAATGTAATGTAAAATCACAGCCTTCAGCTTAATATTGTTTGTGTTGGTATTTTTATTTTTTCTATATTCTTCTCCCTGGTTAAAAAATAATCTTATTGTAGGTTTAGATAATGCCCGTTGCGTCCGATATTCCCTGTTGAACTTTGCCAAAATACTCTGTTATTGCTATTTTCTGATATGAAGTACAGGTGTATATTAAATATAATTCCTTGGACTGGATTTTTTAACCGATTTTGAGGTTTCGGCATGGTATACAACCTTTTTATAAGTAAACTGTAAATATAATCAAAACTATAGCGAATATTTGAATTGCGTGTTAGGCACTCTATGTATATATTGGTCTCCTGATGCGACTTACCCCTACGGCTGTGAGATGGATACTGAAGCTAATTGAGAGAGCACGATAAATACGAACTTTTCCGATAAAGTTCGAAGGAAAATCATTTTGCACTACATCTGTACACGATCAGTCTCCTATCAGTATTCTATCATCCACTACCGACTGACGAATATTATTTAAAATATTTAATTTTCTTCAGTGTGAACCATCAGTCCGGCAGTCCGCGGGTTACACGATCATTCTGTCGTCAGTCTGACCAGACTGATGGACTGAACTGACGCCAGAATGAATGTCCGATAAAACCGATGTCTAATTACCACCGGACTTGGTGGATGACGGATTAAAATGCGCAGTGACGTCAGTCCATCAGTCACTTCGTAACTTCAGTTGTAAACATTAATAACAATAACAAAAATATGTATAAAATGATAAAATGGAACATGATTTATTATATTAAATGAAAATAAGAATATATTATTTCTGTCATGCCAAAAATTATTCGTGCAGCATGAAAAGTTTGACGTCTTATGGCCTGTTTACACAGTGCGAAGTAAAAGTGCGAAGTTGATACATTTGTATATACTTCGCACTTCGCACTTATAACTTGCCGCTTGACGGCACATGTATGAACTTCGCACTTGCACTTCGCAATGTGTAAACAGGCCATTATGTAGTGACGCCACGTCAAGCCAGTGAGCGTTTACGCGCGAAATTGTAAATGTTGGTTTTTGTTATGAATTATATAAATTAATTTGTGCATATTTTAAAATTTTCGTGTTTGGTATCTTAATCCTGAAAACTTTAAAATAGATCAATAAAATAATGCAAGTTCCCTTTTAGGTTATTATTTATTGGCTACTAGTAGCAGTACCTATCTCATAGAG
The DNA here is from genome assembly GCA_963556455.1 of Epiblema foenella. Lineage (NCBI taxonomy): Eukaryota > Metazoa > Arthropoda > Insecta > Lepidoptera > Tortricidae > Epiblema > Epiblema foenella. The sequence continues at coordinate 15,731,431 of OY747095.1, read as the reverse complement.
TAACAGTGCCTTTTTGCTCACATATTAGAAATAGTTTATAATCCGATTTTGTGCCAAGATGAACGGCTGCAGCAACGCCGAATTTCCGTCACAGCGTTAACGGCGCGTCAGCGTATTTTGAGCTGCGGTGTGGTCGAACCTTTATATTACATAGCGCTCTCGCACGATGCAGTTTAAAAGTAGATTGGGAAGGAAATCATTCTCAGTTATAGCTTCCCGAGGTGGTCTCAACTCAAAATGTATAAGGCTTAAGTATACTGAACGACGCAAGTAAACTATTAATGATTACTTGTGCTAATCACAATACGCGCGCTACCAAATATGGGAAACCAGTTATATCTGACCGCCGACTGTCGCATACCTGCTACGAACCAAAAGGATCATTTAAACTTGAGACGTTTTCACATTAGAACTAATTGTTTTTGAATGGATAGGGTCGAGGCTAAAATAATTAATTAATGATACAGAGTTTAAGAAGCGCTCTGATATTGATATCGAACATTCGCGTGTGTTACGCTAATTAATCATTGTTAGGCCGCAGAATAATAAGGCCTCTATAGACAATAGAAGTCCTACTTCACGCAGTTAGTGTCGTCCATCTTTTCCTTGTCGGCACGTTAAACTACAGGTTGCACAAAAAGGGATTCATTTTCAATAAGGAAACTTTACATTATGTATTTTAATAAGCATTAAACCAAGAGATATTCCGAAAATATTATCAGCCTAAGATAATAAATAATCACAAAGTTATAAGTGTTCAACATTTTAGGACGGGGCATCTTCTGTCCCTTTTGCGCCAAACGTACTTTCGTATGGATCGATCGTCATTTACTATGACGCTAGAGATTTGTGACGCCACATCTGCAGGGCTTTCTATCTCTCTCTAACTAGCAACATTAAAACAGTTGTAACTTCGTCATTTTTTCAGATACAAGGTAGGACTTTCATCCTATGCCATATTTTTTTATCTATTTTTCTTTTAAGTATTAAGTACTAATATTTGAGTGAATAACGCTATTGCCGGTTGTGTATGGAGGCTTTAAAAAAAAATCATTGCTGTTATTTTTCCTTAATAAAAAGTTACGTAAGCTGAGTAATGTATATATACTCACTGTGTTGTAGGCTGAGCATGAATCGGCAGTTTTAGTATATACCTGCTCTTGAATGCAATAAATAATGATTAACGACGACTGATTCACGGGTATTTAAATTGCCAGTCACTCGTGTTTGTGATACGATAGTCTCGTTTCACAAGGACATTCGTTTTACTTACAGATAGTTTACCATGCGAGTACCTATGTATCTACTTACATTGATAAATGATGACTTGTTGACCATGTAGATACAACAGATTAGTACATTTGATGACAATTGAATAAAGAATACTAGTTTCCGTCGAAGCAGTCGAAATAACCGCGATATTCACATTTACAGTTCATTTCATTCATTTTCAGTTCGTTCATAGAACAAGCTTTGCTTAGTTTGGGAGTGGTCGATTTGTGTGAAATTGTCCACAAATATTTATATTTATTCCGAAAACAAAAGAATGAGCTATCCTATCTAACAATATATCCTATCTATTTATATATTATATAACAATTTATTATTAGAAGTTTCATGGATATCTTTTCCCTCGTCGTGCTTTAAATTACAAAACTATTAATAGATATCGAAAAAAAATCGCATTCAGACTACCATTTAAAGTGCTCACTGGAATCGTCTACGTAACAAACAAAACAGGATATCGTACCGGCGAGCTTGTTATGAGAACATCTCTAATGTCTTGCCGTGCATGAGTTTCAGTAAGTATTCACCGCTCTTTGCATCAGCGTAATATTAACGTGATTTATTTCCTTTTGTTCACACCAGTATTGATTTACACCTATTTATCACGGAAATATATATGCGGAATAATAAGTTAGATGTATTAACTAGGAAAATATGCTTCTAGGAATAGATTCTGTGTTGTAAATTTCGGCACAATGTAAAAATTACCACAAAATACCGATCAGGAAAATAGCACAGGTGTACGTGAATCATTGGAAATATTCAGTATTCTTCTTTCATTTCTAATAGGAAAATATTCCAGATAAGCATAGTTGATATATGTACGTCGCTGGCTGTACAACGTTGCGTAGTTTAGATTATTGTCAGTATATATGTACATATATGTGTTTAACATGATGTACATGCAAACACGCTAATAGGCACTTGAAGATGATAAAACAAGCTCTACGGGAACTAGCGCCTAAAGCCACTTCAAACTAAAGGCATGTGCGACAAAATGTCTTATGGATCTTTATAAATCGAACCCGGAATTGTTTAGCATCCTAACTACCGGGATAGCGCACACGTTCGGTTCTTTATAATAACTACAGAGTCTTAGTTATTAAGGGGCTCCACGCGCTATTATCGATTTTTGACGAGTTTTGAGTTGATACTGTTCCGTGCAGACGGCAAGCGCCGGAAAGGAAAGCCACTAACACGCTGGGAAGAAGACAAAGAAAATAGCTGGCCCTAACTGGCAACTTACTGCTCAAGACCGAGAAAAGTGGAAATCTTTGGAAGAGGTCTTCACCTAAGGGGTTCCTACAAAAATTAGTTTTTAAGAATAAAAATGAGAAAAAGTTAAGTAAACTTACTTATTTGTAAAATGAGAAAATGATTAAATACAAGTAAGTAGGTAAATATTTAAGCGCGAGACAAAAATTCGTGCATGGTCATCACTCAAATATTCGACCTTATCCAAGTACTGTTCATGGTTAGCCACTGAGCTAACTGCGTCGTTTCGCGTTATTTTAGACCAGTGTTGGGCACTCAAGAATAAAATCATTATTTGAATAAGAATTCGTAAGAATAAAATCACATTGATTTTATTCCCATGAAAATTATTTAAATAAATTTGGTCGGGAATAATTCGTACGTGAGAAAATTGAATGAAGATAACTTATTCTTAGTCAAATAAATTTAATCATGATTTTTATTTTAAATAATATTGGACGAATAAAAGTGCGGTCTAGGTACCAGGGACAAATACGACATATTAATTAAGTAGGTATAAGGTAGAGTTACTACATAGTAGTCTAATACTAGTACCTCCTTTACATTATTACTAGACAACATTACGTCCTCACAAGACCACTGTCATATAGTTTTGTTACAAGTGTTGTTTTTAATTTGATAATGATACAAATGTAAAATAATAATACCAGGTGTAATTTAGTTAAAAGATTCGCCAACAAAACAAAAACATACGTTAATACGCAAAACATATGCATTTAGCAATCAATGAGTTCCGCTGTTCAATTTCTAGAGTAGTTCATCATCGCCGTTTAAAGGTACCAAAACATTTTACCTATTGTCATAAAATCTACGTATGCTTACCAAATTTGAAATAAATCGGACCATTGAAAAAAAATATGAAAATCAACTTACAAAATAAAATACATCGTATTTTACTAAAAAGTTAACTTTATTCCAAATAACATATTAATTGAATAAAAAGTTTTTTAGAATAATCCCTTTTCTAAAATATTTATTCAGTTTTTTATTCTTTATTTAAAATAAAAATTGCGTGATTTATTGCCGTTCATTTTATTTTAAATAATGAGTGCAAGAATTATTCTTATTCAAACTAATTGGAATAAGAATAAAATTCCTGTTTTTATTCTTATTTTTATTCGAGTTAATTTTTGCCAAACTCTGTTTTAGACGTGAAGTCGCTATGGCGGCCCGAGTACGGCGCTTACATGGTGGAGGGCACGCCGGGGAAGCCGTACGGCGGGCTGTTGGCGCACTTCAACATTGTGGAAGCCAACATGCAGTTTCGGCGCGCCGAGGCCAGCAAGCTGCTCAAAGACGGAGAAGTTATAATGAGTATCACAAACTTTCCCAGGTGCGTATCAGATTTCATATTTTCAAGTACTTAATTTTATGAACTAGTTAGAAAATAGGTGAAATTTTAAGGAACCCGTGTTTTTTGTTTTTCACGATAACTGCATTTTTCATACAAAAAAAGCATTTTGAAAAATTGGTCATTCCAAAAGGGCGTAAGTAAAAAATTACATCATATACACAAGAATCCCACCAAGAATCCAGATCCGCAATTAAAAAAAAAAACGATATCTGACTATAATTGACACTGATCGTAGTGACAGTTTGAGACTTGTTATAGTTGTTTTTTTCGTTAGCAGTTTGAAAATTTTAAATATTCGTGATGAAAATGTTTAAAATTATGGTATTAAGTAGTAAAAGCTAGACCGATTCTAAAAACAAATCGAAAACACGTTTTGAAATGCAATTTCTACTGAAGATGAAGATCATTGAATGTAAGTACCGTCTATTTTTATTTGCTTTAAATCAAAGAGTATAATAAGTATGCTTTAAATATCGACCTCGGCACACAACCACCACACAACAAATAACTTTACCTCAATAACACAAAGTATTGTAGATATATAACTGATTATTATGTATTGTTTCAGTTGGAAGAGCATTTTGGAAGGCGATGAAAGCGACAACTAACCAATGCAAAACTCAAGCTCCGCTTTCTAATATTCAGGACATCTTTATGTGAAACATCGATCTTCTCAATGGAGAATTGATACTTGACACTTCCTAGCAATCAAAAACTGACCTATATGTATGTCAAGGTGTGCAGTGCTCATCCGACGTGACACTTACACATACTTTAGATGATGCTGCACTTGTGGCCTGTGGTTTGATAAATTTACAATCACCGATAATAAACAGTATATAAGATTGCTTACTGTTTCACTTGACTAACTGGCTAAGTGCATGATCTTTTATGACTTGGGGCAGATGATAATATATACTTGCCAATGTGCCTCCCTGTGGCTTTAACAGATCTGTTCTCGAATCTGTTACGTTCCGTATAATTTATTATTACATTAATTGTACACAATGCTGATTTCGTGAGGAGTTTTACAAATTGGGGTGAACAGGAGGGAGGAGTACATATTGTAATAAAACCAGTCATTAAAAATGATACTATTTCTTCCCTTTATTTCTTTGTGCACATACAAAAAACAATCCTAAATATTTAGTTAACATACAAGCGAGACATGTGACGAGTGATGGCATTAATCAATATATGCACAATAGGTTTTGTGTGAATGCTCTGTTCTGGAGTAATTCGGCATTATGCATTTTCCTGCGTCTCGTATGACTTCCACATGCCCTACAGCGTTGCCGGTATAGGATGTTCTTATTTAGGTCGAATATGCATATCACTTGCCGATGTGTACTCCACCATCATCTAGCTATCCACAAGGGGCAAATTCGTGCTGTTAGCCTAAGAAAAACCTTTTGAAGTCTTCATTGGCCCAGTAAAGAAATATCTGTGTCCGGTTCTAATATGCCAAGGCCAAGTGCGTAATTGTTGGAAGATATATCGGAGTCCAGTAGGACAGTGTTTTGTGACCTTTAAAAACGTGCGAATTAAGTAGTGACAAAATTATAAGCGTCGTGAAAAGAACCGAAAATCCAATAAATAAGTTGTGACAGTTGACAAAACAAATCAACGTCAAAAAATTAATGTCAGAAATTTGATATCCGGATACAACTAACTTTTTTATCGTATCACAAATAAGTCTCTCTCTATGGTGCAGAGAAAGTGATGTCACCATCCGGTTTATGCTTTTTCGCGATTTTTTCCAAAATTAATGGCGAAAAAAATCCGAAAATATTTTTTTGTGTACTTAACATCTTTCTACCGAAATGGTTTTCGAATTAAGACTTGAAAATTATGAAATATTGTCAATTGAATTTCATGATAAGGCGCAAGCTATGGTTTAAAATTGAACGTTTTTGGTGAACTGCTATGATATATATATCTGCCTGTCATTACTCCAGCGATATAAAGTTTTCTTTGAACCTTTAACGAAATAAATCAGGCATATCATTTCCCTTGTAATCTGTAAATGATTACTGACTACGTTTATTATTAGGCTTCTGCGCCTACCTACTTCAGTACCTAAGTACTTGGTAATGTAGTATAGTAAGCGTTCATGTACCGTCTGCCAGAAAAACGAGCCTTATATTAAGGATCACATAATATTACCTAGCCGCGATTAGAATAGTAGTAGACTTGACAGAAAATGGTAAAAAAGGAACCTCTGTCACATCGCTTAGTATCTCAAGAACTACGTATGTTATCGATTTGAAATTTGGAACAGTTGTAAAGAAGGGTAACCTAGATGCCTATAACATGTTTTTTTTTATTTTCTGTGAAAAATGACGATAATAGGTGGTTTAGAATTTGAAGGTCTAGTGAATATTTCAATTGGGGTGTCATATGAAAGGGCTTGAATTGCACATTCTGAAACATTTTTTTCTACGTCGAATTATTTTCTATTTATGAGGGAAAATGTATAAAATATTACCGCATATCATTTTTGTTTTATAAATTACTACACGATTATGCTGAAAGTTATTCAGTCTCTCAAACTTGTAACAAAATTCGCCGATAAATGGCGCTGTACCCATGGCATTCAATTTCTACACCATGTTGTTGAGATTTTGAAATGAATGGGGAATTAATAGGGTTGGAACCAGTACACATCTGTGTACGGAACTCTCGGTGCGCGATTATTCATATACTTATCATACTTATAGTTCATATACTTACGTCAAAGTGTACATGAAACGACAGCTAAGTATTCCGATGTAAACTAATTCCGGTCTTGTAATATCCTTCTAGCGTTTTCCCGGTTGGGGCCCTATTAAAGATCCAAGGGTTCGCTTTGACACTTACATAATCCCAAGATCTGGAGTAGGAATTAGTTTTACAAAAAGCGACTGCCATATGACCTTCCAACCCACAAAAAGTAATAAAATCATACACACATCACGCGGCCCTTTTAATCATCATCATCTTAACTGAATGTCGTGTAGTACGAAAGTAGTACGAAACTAACAGCCTAAGTGGTTCTAATTTGAGTATATAGTCAATTTATATAATTCGCAGGCTAGGGTGTCCAAACTTCACAAGTCCGCCGATGCCACCAAATCCGAATGGCGAAGTCACAAAATCCCATTTCTTCCCGGATGACGCGATATTTCCGGGACACCCACGATTTAAAACATTAACTGCTAACATAAGACAACGGCGAGGAGAAAAAGTAGCCATCAACATACCAAGTAAGTACATACAATCAACATACCGCGATAAGGATGAGTAAACCAAAGTATGGATGCTTCGCAATCCAACACAACCCATTTCAGAGACGAGCTGAGATAAAACGCTGTGATAATATTGTGGGTTGTTGTGCGCAAACATCGAAACCTTCGTCCTAGTTGCGCTTACCATATATATATATATATATATATATAGGCTTTGGCACTATTGTAAAGTAAAATAAGCAACTAAAATTATAATTATCATGTCGGTTCAATATATTTATGTTTCTAGATAAAATAATCATGCGGTGATACCTTAATAAGTAGATACGACTGCACGGTGTAGTCACTAGTGTAGTCGAGAAATTCTCGGAACTCGTGACATTCGTATAGTACCTAAAATAAGCGTATTGTAATTTGTGTAGTATTCCGAGACGTGGACACAAAGATCCCGGTGGACAACTCGCACGAGCTGGAGCCGGAGGCGGCGCGGCCGGACTGCGTGTACATGGACGCCATGGGCTTCGGCATGGGCTGCTGCTGCCTGCAGCTCACCTTCCAGGCCTGCTGCATCATCGAGGCGCGCACGCTCTACGACCAGCTCGCGCCGCTCTGTCCCATCATGGTACCGAACATAATACACCTAGCCCACCTCAAATACCTGCAAACATATTCAATCTGTCAATATTTTTGAATATCTTACCCTCTTCTGTCTGATTTTTTTATATGGAGTTTTTTTAGCTTTAATTTGTCACTTCCTTGTTTTTTGAAACATTTTCTTTCGCACAAACCTTGTCCTGGCACTTGGAAACATGCATTATTTTATTCATCTAGTCTATCATAAAGATTTTACGATTGTGTAAAAATACCGAACACGAAAAACTTAGAATATGCAGTACTTATTGTACGTATACTACAAATCAAAAACCGAAATTTTAAATTTCGCCCGTATACGCTCACTGGCGTGACGTCACTGCTGCGGACGTCAAACTTATCATAGCGCATGAATATTATTGGCATCACAGATATAATATATTTTCAGTTTTATTGAATATAAATTCATAATAAAACTAAAGTTATTGAAGTGACAAACTGGAGTGACGTCACTGCGTGTTTTAAATTACGTTCCAATTTACTTAACTTTTAATTAAAATACTTCGCAAAATGATAATAGTTTCAGAATAAACCTCCAGTAATACACTTGTAATGGCTATCATTATTAGATTAGTATTATAATTTCTCGATGTAATCTTAACGCATGTTGCCCATGACAACTAAAGTAAAGGTTAGATAAATAGACGCAGAAGTTCGTAGGTGATGCGAATACACACATTTCGGGAGTTGGTTTTTATTAATTAGATTTTTATCCTTTACGAGTACGAGGGCTGCCTTTTAAGTTGTGTCGTTTGCAAACCTCCCGCGATTATTAAAAAAAAACATGCCATTTTCATTTCTTTGAATTTAGAATTCAATAACAAAAGATTTTTATTTGTTTGGTCCAAAAGTTTTATTGTACGGGTCAAAGGTGACAAGTCGGTTGTAAAAATGGAAATATCAAAGGAAAATATGCGTGCGATAATTTTCTGCAACTTTCAAAGGGGATTAACTCGACTTCAGTGGTTTGAGGAGTTCACTTCTGTGGTGTTTAGTGATGCAGCACCATGTCTTAGGACTGTAGAACGCTGGTATTTAGACTTTTAACAAGTCACGTGAAGGTCGTCCATAAAAAAGTTGATCTCTCTTTGGATACCACATTTGCTTGGTGACGACCAAAAAACAGCCCGTGTGTGAAGAGAGTCAAAACACGTTTATGATATGGTTAGTGGTGACGAGTCTTAGATATATGCTTACGACCCAGATTCCAACTGTCTAGGTCTTCCAAGATGAGCCAAAACCGAAAAAAGTCATACGCTCACGGAGCACTTCAAAGAAAATGGTTGCCTCGTTGTTGCAACCTAGTTACTAGTTACTATTGTACTAGAAGATCGCAAGACAGTTAATGCTGATTGGTATACCACTGTTTGTTTGCCACAAAACAACTCAAGTCCTGATACTGCACCATGACCATGCAAGCTCGCACATCGCCCGCCAAACAAAGACGTTTTTGAGCAGTCAAAATGTCGAAATTTTAGATCACCCGCCTTACAGCCCTGATTTTTTTAAGTTCCCCAAAATTAAGCAAAGTCAAAGACTGCTTAATTTTGGGGAACGTTTCAGCACACCAGAAGGAGCCATTGACGCATACAAATCGGCCATTATAACTACCCCCCCCACTTTGGAGTGGAATTAATGTTTTAAAAACTGATTCGAACGGATGAAAAAGTGTATTAAATATCGCGGAGAATTCTTTGAAAAACATTAAATGTCAATAATTTAATAGATTTTCTATACTTATTTCAAACGACACAACTTAAAAGGCAGTCCTCGTATCAAGTAAAAAAATGATTTTGATTGTGATGTTTCACGACTTGTGTAAGGGTGAATATCCACCAGATATATGCGAAGCTGAATTTCCATAATTATATTAGACCCCTCGCAAGCTTGATAGCGACAGACAGGTGTCAAATGTATATAATCCCTCGTGCATGATTAGGCTAATGAGTGGGCGTTGTGTTAGCTGGCGCTGTCGGCCGCGTCGCCGATATTCCGCGGGTTGCTGACGGACTCGGACTGCCGCTGGAACGTGATCGCGGGCTCCGTGGACTGCCGCACGCGCGAGGAGCGCGGCCTGGCACCGCTCAAGAACAACAAGTTCCGTATAAACAAGTCCAGATACGACTCCATCGACTCCTACCTGTCGCCGGAACACGAAAAGTGAGCCACTCCAATACTCATTTGTCAAGAGGATGAATATATACGTTTAACATTTAGTTTAACCTTCTAGTTAGAAGTACACAGTACAATACAGTAATTTTGTGGCTTGTCATAAGCGAGTTTCCGATACCCTCTTTATATATAAATAATCGAATGATGTAATAAGTAAGCAGATAAATTGACATCGCCGATTAGTTATCAACTATCAGTCGATATTGTGGAAATAATAGCCATGCGGCGCTGTTATTTATATATGGAATGTAACTACTGTGTAGAAAGTTACATTCCTTTTACTCTAGTAAGACGCGCGCTGGCTACGGCATTTTAAGTAGATATTTTATAAAGCATATGCTCAGAAAATACATCCTTCTGATGTTTAAGGTGGGTATAGAAAGAACTTCTTGTCAGTACGCGTGCAGGAATATTTTTTCACCTCACCCGCTCTGAAAGGCTTACTTTATCGTTTCAAATCTGCGTGCAAAAGTCCATTTTATCCGCTAGCGGATAAAGTGATTTTGAAATTCGAACATGACGTAGCACCGCGCTACCCAATTTTTTTTATGGATGCGTTCAGAATCATGATTCGGCCATGCGGTCTTAAGGCCGTTTCTACACTGATGCGGTTTCCGCACGACGGTGCGGTGTGCGAGTGAGACAGCGCTATACATGTATATAGCGACGGCCCGCTCGCACAAGGAATGTGTCATCCGATGAAACATTTTATTTTAGGTACTTAATATTAAATTGAAAATCATTCAGTTTTAGTTTTATATCATTATTTTACCTACTTTTTTAATTTATGGAAATACAAAAATAAGGAATAATATATTCAAACAATATTCGTATTGCAATTTTTTCTTGTACCTACGTTTCCTCGCTAGGGTGAGGTGAAAAGTTATTTGGCTTCTCGTGTCTTGAAAGCCGAGCTAGCGAAGGATTCTAGAATTGAACCACGAGCGTAGCGAGCACTCGCGCCAAACAACAACTTTGCAGCCTTCCATAACAAATAACTATTTTTCAAATTAAATAATACTGCCCCGGACACGTGTGTCGTATGTTTTATATCCTGGATTATGAGCCTAAATGAGACATAATAAGCGCCACGTTTCGAGAAGATTAGTTGAAAATAAAAGGGATCAGAAAATGTAATGTGACAGGTACAACGATATCCCGATCGTGCACGACGAGGCGATCTACCGGCGTCTGCGCGAGGGCGGCATCGACCACCCGCTCGCGCTGCATGTAGCCCACCTCTTCATTCGCGACACAGTCTCGCTCTTCTCGGAGAAAGTAAACCAGGACGACAACAACGATACTGATCATTTTGAGGTTAGTGCCTACAGTGAATTCCATATCGAAACTACCATCATAAGCGTCGCATCGTCCGACTGGTATCTATTTATTCATGTCTTCCGGATTAAACAAGTTCAGGCTCGTTTTACACAGTTAGTCAGTGACGTCCGTTGCTTTTTTATTGATTTAAAAGCAATGGCATCACTGACAGCCAAAACTATCAAGACATAATTGACTCGCCATGTGATGGCGGATAGCTACATGACATTGCATTTTAGTACAGAGAATTGTATCCAGTGTTTATGCCTAAATCAGTCATATTTTATGACGTAATATCGTTTATGGAGTGAAAAGAACTTTGCAGAAAAGCTAAAATAGCGACATACAAAATTCGAAAAAAAAAACCAGCCGAGACCGTGACGGTCCACGGACAATCTTTTGTTAGGTACATGGTTTCTCTAACAAAAGATCGTGTTTTTATAAGAAACTAGTGGCACTTTCATGAAGGTTTTGTATTATGTACTTACGGAGAAGGATATCGAAACACCTTTATCGCTCTTTATCTCACAATGACATTAAGGATTAAAAACCAGCCCAGTGCCAACGAAATATAACAAGTATTTCTATATAAGGGTAACGTCATACAAAACTGACGTAAAAAATATGGCCCATTTTCCTTGTTGTTGCTACTAAAATGCCTTATGTTTCATTGACCAATCAAATATTCAGATCAGTTTAAGCAGACCTCATTTCCACGATAGTTTTACGCCATTTCATCAATAAGAAATGTTTCACTTGCTGTGACTGGTTAGAATACATTTGACACATGATTTTTATGTGCCCTTCTTTTGACGCCTTAAAACGCCTACTTTTGACGTGGATGGTGTAATATAGAATGATACAATCGTGTAAGGTAAATTACTTTCGAGACGTTTTTGCATTTGTAGTTGTGTGGGGCCAGTACATAAAGAAATAAACCAATACTTTAATATATTTTTTATAATTTTCATAGTCAGGTACAATGGAACTAATAATATTAAACAATATTAAAAAAAGTGAATACTATTAATATTAAGCATATCATTTAATTCTTAATATTCTTCAACTCCAGACATTTCGCACTCATTTCATCCTCACTTTCATCCGATGAATCATTTGCGTTAACTGTAATTTGTTCTGAGCCTGTACTCCGAACTTCGTGGCGTGCCGTCCCTTTCACTCTTGTGTTATAAACTATATGAGTGAAAGGGACAGCATCATACGAAGTTCAGAGTAGAGTGCGAGGATATTGTGGGTGCTGATTGAACAAATTATGACTATTTTAATCGTCGACGTTCTTGCCTGTAAAAAATCAACCTACACTTCGTTTTTTGAACACCAATTCTTCGTGCTGCTTTTCTTAAAAAGTTATTATCTAATGTTGACAACATACACAGATATTTGTATATCCCGCTCTACTTTTTCCGAAACACATGCTGCACAACATCAACCATCATTCAAAAGTATGGAATAATTGTAATTGGAATAACTTCGTGTTGCTCCTGCGCTAAATAAAGGTGATAATCGTCACTTATATATTGATAACCAAGCCGGAAACCATTAAAAATGTTATTATTTTCGGTTGACACAATGACAACTTTTCAACTCAACGTCGGATGGCCGACTGAATTGTGGTCCGGCACTGAAACGTCACTGAAAGCATAAGCTCCGCCTTCGGCACTAGATTTTGTGGCATCAATTTTGAGCGACAGTTATGCTTCCATACTGATTATATTTCGATTAGACTTCGCAAGTAAAAGGTTCTGAACCGACCGCAAACTTCAGTTGGCTTAAATAGGAAAAATAAGGAAATTACAAAGAAAAAAATCGGATTTATCTATATATTAGTATTTGTTGGTAAAATATACTTAATAATAAACATTATTACCAAATTTAAAGTTCATAGGTCCATGGGAAGTAAAAGTTGTAATATAACATTTGTAATAAAAGCTCACTTTGGTGGCTTCTCAATCCTTTGTTTTCCAATATGTTTTGTAATATAAATACAGTATTTATCTACTTTACTAGCTCTAAACAAAGATCCCACTCGATGAAGTAGGTCAAAAACTTTTTTTTTGGCACACTTCTTCAGCTTTATGGCAGCACTCCTTAAAACCGTTTTAGGCTGGCTTTGGGTCAACAATATGCTTATACTCTGAAAATTTGAAGACAGCCAGGCACGTATCCAGACTTTTGGTTCGGGGGGGACAAACATTGAAACAACCATGTGAACTGTGTAAAAATTGCTGCAATCACTACTGGTTAAAAACGTTTTCGGGGGGGGGGGATAAATCAAAACTATCCCCCCCTCTGGATACGTGCCTGAAGACAGCTCCAACCGTTTGGCTGTAAAACCTGTGTGACAGACGACAGACGGACGCGTGAGTGACAGCAATAGGGTTCTGTTTGGTTCCTTTGGGTACGTTACCCTATAAAATCTACGTGTTTACGTTTCCACTACTGTACAATGTTACTCGTAAAAACACAATTTCTATTGAGGTCTATACTATGTGTCTGCACTAGTACTAGTATATTATGCAACTGGTGTATAAGAAGGATATAAAAAGGCGAGTGGTGTGGGTTGTGATCCTTGGCGAACATCGCAAGTAAAGATACCACGAGCCTTTTTATACCAGTTATACACCGTTGCATACAATACTTTTTCTACGACTCATTTCAAATAAAAAGTATGTATTTATCATACTTTTCCTGCGCCATGTTTTCCCTTAGTAATTGTACAACTTACCTACGCAATTTCTTCAGTAATGCTATATAACTTCTTTGTGGATATTAAAAAAATCAATAAACAAACAAACAACCTACACTTCATGAACACAAAAAAAAATCGTTTGATTTAAGTAATATAATCATTTATGAGCTTGAATGTTTTCATTTTCAATTAGGAATGTGGTGGGAAATCAAAAACATGACACTTTGTTTATGGTTTGTTTTTTTTTAATTTGCTAGACTTGGCATCCGGCCTAAACTGAATCCAAATCCGAAATTGTCCTAACAAAAAAAATTATCAAATAAAGCATTTTTCAACCTTTTAAATCGCTACTGCTCACTATCTAGACATGTTTTTTACACGGGATATTCAGAAAATAAAACTTAATTCAGTTTTTCATAATCTGAGCTGCGGATATTGTAAAATAATCATTACTTTTGTCAAAAACCTGGAATAACTACCACACCGTCATAAAAGTTGGAGCGGATACGTGCGTGGGCGACGGGCGGCAGTCTGTCACCGGCTCTCGGACGGGAAGGCTGTGTCGCTTTGCGCGCGACGCTAAAATATAAGAGTTCGATTCTGAGACAATGTACCTACTTAACTATTTTATATATTTAATTACTTCAAACATTCCAATGTATTTAGAAAATAATAATATAAAAATACATACACACATACAAAAAACCTGCTACAGCGGGGGGGCGCGGGTAGTGCGGCGGGAAAGGCCACGCCACGCCCCAACGCGCAAGGTCGTTCGCGGTTATACGCGCCTTAGGGAGGCGTACAGCGACATCTACCAGAAGACTCGGGCTTCATTAACGGCACTAACGTCTCAAATCATGTTGAAAATCCCTACCTACCTATAGCTCAGTTGGCTAGAGCGACTGGCCGCGAGTGCCGGAAGGTCGCAGGTTCAAATCCTGCTCGGTGCCTAAATTTTTCCTTTATTTCTAAATTTGTATTTTATATAACATTTTGTTTATGGTTTTTATTTTATTTGATAGTCTTGGCATCCGACCTAAACTAAATTCAAATCCGGATCGAATCTTAACTGTTTCGTTTTCATAAATATATCCGAAAATAGATCAAACTTGTTAAACAACACAAAAAAAGATGATAAATGTATGTATTTATATTAGTAAATAATATATTATGCATTAATTAATACATAAAAATTGTAGCAAAGTTGCGGTAAGTAGGCAGCACTGATTTTAATCATAAAAAAAATCACTTAAACGCACCAAAGAATGACTACTAAACATAGTATTTGTAGTAGTCTGTGGCACCCAACTCTGCTTTAATTTTTTATTAAAGTAGGGTAAGGAGTGTGTTTTTGGGCAATAGACTTTATCGAACTTTACGAATTAGATTGCTTAAATCTCGAAAAAAGTACAGGAGTAGAAAAAATAATTAATGTCAACACATTACATTTCAGTACATTAAAGGGACAACTTCCAGTTAATAATGAAAGAAATACAATTGTCAATTACCCTAATGGTCTAAGAGCTGGCTACGGCAAATCCTTTGCAATTTGTAGAGACACGATAACCGTCAAAGGTACGTGCTTGGACGGCGACTGACACTACTTTTCCCCCCATCCAAAATGACTGGAAATATTATATTCGAACTAAATACATAATTAGATTAATTAGGTATCATATCTTACCACACCAAATCCAGAACTCTATAGATTGCACACCTTTATTTACATAAATAAAAAACCCACCGCTGAAAAGCTGCCATCAGTCACCTGGATCAATTAATAAGATTTGTTAGCTGTTAGGCCAATACGCTCTTCGTCCAAATTGGATTTCAACACTCATTTCGTCCAGCACATATTTGGTCTGATACGTCTACCGTCCAACTCGCGTTTCGTCCAATAGTATGGCGCACTAACTACTGATTTCATGTCTCGATAAATTGGAAACGATTTGCCGTAGCAATAACGTTTTGAATGACTTAATCTTATTTTGATATTGGGTTAAGATAAGATTTTAGTGTTCGCTTGTATTAATCAATAAAACCATCCATAATTAATCTCAAATATAAATGTCCATATTTTTTATCACTTAAAGACCTACTGATAAGCCGATATCATGATGAGTCACCAAACATTAAGATGTGTTTCATTCATTTTGTTCACATAGAATCTTGTCAACTATGTACATAGGCAACACAATTGGATTGTCGGTTAACCTTGTCTGCCGACGATACTAGTGCGGTAATTGCTGCTTATACTGTAACTCAGCTTGATAAACTATCGTGCAAGGCACATACAGCATCCCGTTATTGGTTTCTAACCCAATTAATGTTATTCAAAACCAACACAAAATTAATACACTGATATTCATTAATTCATTATTTGAAATAAAAGAATGAATGAATATTAACTCGATGATGTCCCTTTAAAGTATTCAAATTTGATTTGTTTAGATATATTGCACTGGTATAGCGTGGGTATGTGGCGACAACCTTTTTTGTAAATATGTTAATACTCTATGATGTTATGGTATCGCGCATGCGTACTGTTTTTGTTCTTCTTCTGGTGTGATGCCAAGCAACGTACATGGCTCCTCTTTTGATTTGTGTATTGTAAATAATAATATGTGCAAAGTGTAAATATAATGTAAATACTAACATCCGTCTCTCATTCTCGTCATAGTGGACATTTCCCACAGGTATAATGAACAGAGTATAAACAGTTAAACACCTTATAAACTTCTCAGTAAAATGCAGAGTCATGTACGTAGTCTAGCCATAAATTCTGTCCCAACTTTTTCGCCATTTTAAATTTAATAATGGAACGTTCGATGTACTTTTGTTTCTTGATTATGCTTAAATAGACATTTGACTGTCAGAAAAAGTATATTTGGCTCCAGGTATCGTTTCCCTGAAGACGGAGTGGGGCATCAAAGAGAATCGTGTCGCAGTGATAGCGTTATACAAGTGTAACAAGCAAGTGAACAACATTTTCAAACTGCTGAAACCTTTGAATATAACAAAGAAATTTATCTATCGTACCATCAAGCGATACAACGACATCGGTTTAGTCGACGACCGGCCCAGGAGCGGTCGACCACGGCAAACAAGGACACCGGCAGCGATTAAAGCGGTAGCTGAGCGAATTCG
Source organism: Epiblema foenella (assembly GCA_963556455.1). Taxonomy (NCBI): domain Eukaryota; kingdom Metazoa; phylum Arthropoda; class Insecta; order Lepidoptera; family Tortricidae; genus Epiblema; species Epiblema foenella. The sequence continues at coordinate 15,714,285 of OY747095.1, read as the reverse complement.
GAGAAATCCGCTACGCAAGCAGAAAATCATGGCTAGGGAAATGAAAATTCCCCCTAGAACTATGTCCCGTATCATAAAACAAGACCTTAAGCTTGGGGCTTATCGACGGAGCACAGGTCAGCGATTGACAGCGGCCCTACGGAAAATAAGAGCGACGAGAGCTAAAGTGTTATGGTCGCGGCATGCAAAGGGCGGATATCGTAATATTCTGTTTACAGATGAAAAAATCTTTACTGTGGAGCAAAAATTCAACCGCCAAAATGATAAAATATATGCTCACAGTTTCCAAGAAGCTTCTGAAACAGTTCCAAGGGTAGAAAGAGGCCACCATCCTGCATATGTCATGGTTTGGTGGGGAGTATCCTATGAAGGCATCACAGAGCTTCATTTTTGTGAACAAGGGGTAAAAATACGTGCTACGAACTATCAAAAAGACATTTTGAAGAGAGTTGTTAAGCCGCTAAATGATACTTTATTTGCCGGTAAGCACTGGATATTTCAACAAGACTCTGCCCCTGCACATAAAGCTAAGACAACGCAACGGTGGTTAGCGACGCATTTACCCGAGTTTATTGCGGCTGAAGATTGGCCCTCAGGAAGCCCGGATCTCAACCCCTTGGACTATGGTCTGTGGAATATTTTTGAGGAGAAAGCCTGCTCTAAACCTCATCGCAATGTTGAGTCTCTGAAGTTAGATTTAGTGCGGGCAGCGGCTTCAATACCCATCGATACCGTCCGTGCCGTCATAGACGAGTAGCCGGACCGTTTAAAGAAGTGTGTTAAAGTAAAAGGTGGACATTTTGAATAAATATTTTATTTTATACAATCTGTATAGTATAATTAATAAAAATAACCCTAATTTATTTATAAACTTTCTTTTATTTTCAAAATAAATGTCATTTCATATAGGACAGAATTTATGGCAAGACTACGTATCTGCCATCACATTGCACAATATTTTACTGGCGTGTCCACGTCGTGTCGGTAGATTTAGAGGTCAGTGGCGCAATCACATTTAATCATTAAAAAAATAACGACGTCACTGACAAACTTGAAACTAATCCCAACTTTTTGTTTTCTGATCGCGATCTTGCAGGTACATTATTCACAAAGAGAGCTTGCTTCAGGTGAACTCGTTGCCTGTGGTAGTCATGTTGTCATGCTTGATGGAAAAGAAGGCGTATGTTAAATAGGCTTATGCGTATGATGTGAAAAAAAAAAAAAGTTTTAGATTAGTGCAGTCAACATCGAACATCTATACGCACTTTACTAACAAAATAAGCGAACATGATTACATGACTTTAGTGATAAAGGGCGTAAGCTTACAGATATGTTTGTCGCTTTGAGAACGTGCATTTAGAACGTATATTTATACTTTTGACTGCACTTCATATACAATAGTAGATTGTATGACAAGGGTCTAAAACGAGCCATATTACCACGAGATAGTTATTTTCCCGAACGAAGTGAGGGAAAATAGTTCGAGGGGTAATATGGCTTTTAGACCAGAGTTATACACTCTACTTTTCACTTCGATTGCGAGAAAATAAATAAACAAAGGTTAACCCACCCAAAATTAACAATAAATTCCACGGCGAAGATATATACTTTTGCAGCATGATTTTTTTTTCTATACTCCTTTGACACACAAAACATAGACACTGCGGTTCGCGCGCAACATTCACGCGCGAAAAAAGCTAACTGACCTTCTATTGAGCGCTTCAAAGTGTTGCTCGAACGATTTAACCACTTTTTTAATTATTGTGAAATAGGGACTACTACAAACTTAATCTTTAGACTCTTTAGAAAAATTAATTATGTTTCCTGATTGGTCGATTTTAGTTTTGCTGTATTCTGGTTGGTTAATACCCAATACCAAATATTTTTTTAAGAGTTAAATTAGTGTTCTGTGATTGGTGGATTTAATAGGTGAAGTATTTTGATTGGTCAAATTCAAATATTTTATAAATCATAAATATGTATTCATATTTTCCCTAGGGGTTAAATGTACTACTTTAGCCCCGCTAGACAAGTCTAATATGACACACTTTTCGAGCATGAGAAGTGAAAAAGTAATTACATCACAAGCTTGGACATTTCGTCACGTTTCATCTAATTATATACAATATAAAAATGTCCCTAATGTTTTTCTAGATTTCCACTGTACTTTCTACCTTCTATACAAAATGTATGAAAAAATATGGGATATCGGAATAAAAATTGGGGTAATTTTTTTACTATGTATTTTAGATTAGTATCAATATTAGATATAGACAAGGCTCGGAACCGGTTTTTACTATTTTTGAAATATCTCCTAAAGTACTTTTCATATCTCTATTTTTACTTTAAGATTTGTTTCTGTTGCCTTCATCTATGAAATAAATGATTTAAAATGCGAAACCGGTTTCCGAGCCCTGGGTATAGGTAAGATAAACCAAAAAAATCCTGTCATTTTACAACAAATAGTGAAAATGTCTATTTACAGTTTTTAATAACTCAAAGATATTGTAAAGATAATTAATAATGTGTATTTACAAAGAGAGTTTCACTTCACACATGGGCGGATAAAACAAGAAGACCACCAATATGTTTGCATAAAAAGTCACATCTTTAAAATTAAAATTCTGTTGTAGCTGTTGTCACTTTTTTCACGAGCCGTTTACACATATCGTCGGTAACTTCCTGGGCGACATTATGAAGCTGTTCGCGTATCGAAGTCAATCCGGAAAAAAACACTGCGATAGTCTTCCACCCGTCTGACCGCGTTAGCACGGAAAGGCGTGTGGCTCCGATCCAGATGTTTGACCGGCCCATCCCCTGGGCCAACGAAGTCAAATATCTTGGAGTGACCATCGCCAGAAAACTGACTTTCCGTAGCCACATCAGTAGGGTACGCAACCGTGCGTTGTTCGTGCTAGGAAGGCTTGGGCCGATGATTAACAAGTTTAGTAAAATGTCACTTAGAAATAAGCTGACACTCTACAAAACTTGTGTTCGTCCAATCATGTCTTATGCAAGTGTAGCTTTTGCTCACGTGCCTATGACATCGCTCAAGCCGCTTCAGGTCATTCAGAATCGTTTTCTCCGTAGGGCGACTGTTTATTGGGCCCGGCCTATAAAGCCACAGTCAGGTTCAAAGAAAAACAAGCTGTGCGTCCGGCGTGCGTTCTATGGGTCCGGTTAAACAGTAGTCTCCCACGCACGTAGCACATCAATAGACATAGCTGACAAGTTTGTCAGCATAACTATGTATATCGTACTTATCCAAAGGCTTTGTATTTTACGGAATCATTGGTTGTCTCCTGGGTTTATATATGATACAAAAGTCGATACGGACTATCGATATGATATTCGTGTAATCGTTGGCAGAACATCCAGTCGACGAACTGGCAGACGATGCGCTTCAAGCCGCCGCCGCCCAACTCGCCGATCGGCTGGCGCGTGGAGTTCCGCCCGTGCGAGGCGCAGCTCACCGACTTCGAGAACGCCGCCTACGTCTGCTTCGTCGTGCTATTGACGCGCGTCATTCTCTCCTACAACCTTAACTTCGTCATTCCTATAAGCAAGGTAATCCGCCACACTTTGGCCTTTTTGGTGCTCTCTTGACTCTGATGTTTTGAAAATTTAACATTTGAGATAAAATGATAGGGGTATAGTATTTGGGTAATGCTACTACCTCATTATCGTCCGTCATAAGATCTTACTTCGTAAATAGACTGCATGTGCGTTAACAATTTACCGGATTATGAACTAGGACCTTTAACGCTTTAATATAAATGTGACGTTACACGCATTCTGTATTCCCATCCCAAATAGTTGGGAAGTTTACGTTTGTTAAATGTTTAAGTATTTCTGTTGGTCGGATAGTTAGCGACGATCAGCGCCACTTGTTGGGGTTTTTTTAGAGAATTTAGAACGAACCGCGAATGATTGTGAATACATAAGTTTTTACGAATCTGAAAAATAAAAATAATTGTGACTAGTACAGACTATAATTTGTAATATAAAAGTGAGCAGAGACCCCGCGAGTGAGAAAAAAGGAAAAAAAAACCAAGTTGGTCATATTTTGAAAAGCCGTTACAACCACCTAGAAAGTTCAATTGATTATCGACTCTATCTCCATATGCAATAGATTACAAGTGCACTAATAGAAAAATGGCGATCCAGATGCCTTTCTATAAAATAGAAATGTAGATTGTGTCTCAAGGGAGCAAAATGATATATTTACGGCGAGGGCGGTATATTGAATTCTGATATAAAGAATGCGTTTAACGTCACATTTCTATTAAAGCAATTTAAACTTTTGGCAAATGCACTAGACTTTACAATCCGGTAAAATGTTAATGCACATGCAGTTTTTATTTACGAAGTATGCTTATCTTTTATGACGGACGGGAATGTGGTAGCAATATTGCACAGTAGGACATAAGCATTTCCCAAATACTATATTGTCACTCGCACAGGTGGATGAGAACATGCAACGCGCGCAGCGGCGCGACGCAGTGCGCAAGGAGCGCTTCTGGTGGCGGCGCGACGTGAGCCTGCCGCGCGCCGACCCGCGCCCCGCGCCGCCGCCCGACGCCGACCTCTACGCCGAGATGACTATCAACGAGATCGTCAACGGAAAGGTATTTTAGAATATGGTTGATGATCCATGTTACAATTTATGACTAAGTGTGGCTATATGGATAGAAAACCATCAAATTATCACAATAAATAGTAAATTAGATAAATTAATTAAAAGGCATCGTGTGAGGGCGAGGGACCTAAATTTGTCCCTTCTGCTGTCAACACAATGCATCCTCAAATTTTATAAAGGGTCGGCAACGAGTATGTGACTCCTTTGTTGCGGGCGTCTATAGGCTGCGGTGGCCGCTTACCATCAGGTGGACCGTACGCTTGCTTGCCACCGGCCTTGTATAAAAAAAAAACAATAAAAGATATGGGACTAAAGATTCGTAATAATGATGTATTTTTTGTTTATTTGCTAAATTTAAATTGCAAGTTACCAATAGAATTCTCATGTTTGAATAAAAAAGAAATTGTATGGCAACTATGTACATAAACGCAATATTTCACGACAAAAATGGCAATTTTTCCTTTTTTCCCTACAACGGTAGTACGAGGCTGGGCAGGCGTGACGTCACACCTGTCAATCAGTATGGAGCGTTTTCAGTACTCGCTAGCTATGCTGTACTTTTTGCCTCTCATTTTCGTCTGTTGTTGTTGTTCTAATTGAAGTTGGTCCCATACAAACATTTGATCGTCTCTAAAAACTGGTTCGCGATCCCATGAAAATATTTATTTTTTCTGGCCTATTGTACGGTTATTATATTTTATTATCATTGGAAATCTATTGATAGATGTTACTCGTACGTATGTGAGCTCGAGGAGTACGAGGAGCTGTTACTGGGGGGAGGTAATATGACATTACAAAGGACTCCACGCCCGCCACGTTGTAGGCTCAAAGATATTGTAATACTGACGATTCTATTAGCTTCCTTGAAGTAACAATGTTTTGTGGGCATGCATCGGACTTCGTGGCTGGTATGGCGTCCTAGAGTTCTAGTTTCTACCAGTTCAGACTGGTCTGCTATTTAGCTAATGACGCCATAACTTTCCAGACCTATAAGCTTAAACTCTAACCACACTAGAAAAACATAATAAGTAAATTTGAATCCATAAGAAATAATAGTTTGTTTTGATATCGACCTAAACAGAACACAATAATGCATCTACTCCAAATAATATACATACCATTGAAATGGACGAGGCCTATTACGGGCCTTTGGGCGGCTACAGATTAAACACGACCTTGTAGGCATGCACTAAAAAGGGTGTTTAACACATGTTATAATTTATAATATAGTATACAGGGTATGCAGTAAATAATGGACAAGCTTCTAACCACCGATAGAGCACCGGAAGCTGGTCCAGAAAATGGACTTTCAGGTTTAGTAAAAGTCCCTTGCTTTTCGATATAATCGAAGTTTTCAATTTTTTTAATAATTGGTACCTTGTTTCACTTTAATGACCGTCAAGGCCATAAATGCAGAGATATTATCGTTCTGTTTATTGCTAAACATTGTCTAATAGTGATGCTAACAGACAAATATTAGAACTACACCAACTAATCCAATTAAGTACCAAGTTAATTATCAATGGTATGGTTCTGTGGTTAAACCTCTTAATGAATCTTAATAGCAATATCTTCATATGCAAAGATGTAATTAGCATGTGTTATACCATTTTAGAATTAGTATTAGATGAACTATGTTTTAGAAAGTTGGTCGCCTTAGTTTCCGTAGAATACTTGTTCACCACGAGCGATCAAACCTGTTGAAATTGTAGAGCCAAATGTAAAGATATTCATGAAAGCCTAATTTTTAATAATGAGTTCTGGCTACCCTCTGACTGGCTCTAATAATTGTCTGTTAGCATGAATATTAGAGAATATTTAGCAATAAACTGAACGAGAATATCTCTTCATTTATGGCTTCGACGGTCATTAAAATGAAACAAGGTACCAATTATTAAGAAAATGGAAAGTTTGATTATCTCGAAAACCAAGGGACTTTTACTAAACCTGAAAAACAATTTTCTGGACCAGCCTCAGGTGCTCTATCGGTGGTTAGTAGCTTGTCCATTATTTACTGGACACCCTGTATACAACAGTGTGGTTATATACAAAGAAACCATCAAATTATCACAAATAGTAAATTATAAAAATCATAAAAAGATATGGCTATAAAGAGTTGCAAAAATTTTAGTGTTTTTTTAATAGTTCAAATGTAAATTGAAAGTTACCAATCGGTCAAATAGCCCATTAGCTGATATTCGTTAAGAAAACGCCGTATAGCAGTAGAATAGTGTGATAAGATGAGATTTGGGTATTGTTAGACGGGCGTGTTCCCCGGGCTGATCCCGCTGATCGAGTCGTACTTGTCGGGCATGGACGTGGACGCGGACACGCACTGCTCCGTGCAGCAGTACCTGAAGCTCATCCAGCGGCGCGCGGCCGGCGAGATCAGCACCATGGCCACCTGGATGCGGGAGTTCGTCACCACCCACCCCCAGTACAAGTAAGTACCACGCCACAAACCCAAACCGAGGACGTTTAGTAGTACTAAAGTGCACAACGCCCACACCTATGATGACTTTTAGTTATTTGTATACCATAAACAATACAATTTTCATTATTGTCGAGGCACGGAAGGAGACCATTGCAGGCTGAGTATTAGTTTTATTAATGTGAAGGCTGCAATGCCTTTCCACCCGAGGCTAATTTAGTGCTTTTTGCCATAAAATGGGGGAAATAAGACGAAATTGAAATAATGGACCGATAAACATAAGCCTTAAACGTCAAAATGTTAATAATTCCCTGCCGTTTTTTTAAAACACAGAATTGCGAGCGTGTTTTTCCTTGTGTTGTAAAATTACAGGCCCGTGAAACGAACATGAGTTTTTTGTTAATTTTATATCTGACCTTAAACTATATACCCTTCACCATACAATACGCAGCGATTAATGACCACTTCTCCGGTCATTTTTTGCCAAAATAATGTTTTCAGTCCTCTCGTAGGTAATTTTAAATGGGTACTCAAGATCCCAATAAGATGCAGCCGCGGATTGGCTGACTAGTATGAGACAGCTAGACGTCTAACAACGTCATTGCTTGTACTCCCTCGAACATTTCAATATCGGAGCCATTATATAATTTGTTGCAGACGTGATTCGGTTGTAAGCGAGAAGATAAACTACGACCTGCTGAAAACGATGCACGGCATCCAGACGGGGCACGAGGCGGCGCCCACGCTGCTGGGCAGCAGCAACGTCTCCAAGACCAACGAGCACATTCCCAAGGCCTTCACGCGCATGATGAGTCAGGACTGCCCCTAGCGCAGCGCGTGCCGCGTGCCCGATGCTGTCTGTTACCATTACAATACAACGGTTGCCTTAACTCAAGTGTAATTAACCCGTTATACTTTTCGCATTACATTATTAATATGATAGTAGGGTGAAGAACTCGTATGTTAATATTATTCTACTATCCCTTATCGTTAGTTATAGTACATTGTGAATGGCTAGTAAGAAGGGGCATAAGCAGCCTGACGCCGAAGGCCGAGGGCTTGTAATGACTTTATTTATAATCCCCTTACTGCTCGTGATTACACACAGTGTTTTTCATCATATTTGCGATGAAATAAATACGACCCAGGCGCTAAAGACAGTAACTATTATAATTTTAAGACTTGGCCACATAGCGTGCGTGACGCGACCGCTGCGCGCCGGCATGTATGATAATGATAACATTGATAACGTTCCGCTCGCGTCGCGCAGCTTACGTGCATATAAATTCAATAGACTGTTAACTTTTTAAATGAATTACTTCCACTGATAATAAAAAGCGGCCTACACATTCGTCTGTCGTGTTGTGTTGTTTTGTGGCACATCAGAACGGTATCGGTTTCATACATTTAAAATGGTTGCGTTCACATTTCTCTGATGCCGTGTGTCAGAGGAATGTGAACGAAACCATATTAATGTTTGAAACCGATAACATTTCTTATGCGTCACAACAACACGACAGACAAATGTGAATGAGGCTTTAAACACGAAATTTCATACAGTCAATTTTTATCGTGGTTCAAATTTCACTGAAATAATTGCAATGTACACTGATAAAGTTTTTAATTACAAAAATAAGCAGTTATATATATATATTGATATTGATATTATTTATTTCATATTATTACATTACATTATAAATTACATTAATGTCAACACACATGTCATTACATTATAAATTATATATGGCATAAACGTTTTCATTGCTGTTTGTACACGTTTCGAGGATATATAAAAGTTTGATTCAAAATCTCTGCGGAATGACATGACCTGAGTGAACGGGATATTTTAACTAAAGCTATTATTCTACCTTGGGAATACTACAAACCCATTACTCCCGTAGGATTCATGTAGCCCGTTGTCCTTCAGTTGCCTGCGTACAATCCACACAGACCCTTTACGAGCAAGTGTGATGGAAACAATGTTGAATAGCCTACACTTATTATTCTTTGATTATTAATGTATAGAATACATAGTTGCACGGTGCTCTTGGATATTTAAGTAGATTTTTACTACCAGTCGTCCGGTTACCTACGAGTAACAGACTGGTTCATGATTATGTTTATATTTAATTTGTTCTGCATTTGTCTTTGCATTTAATGAATTCGTAACTACCTTTGGTATTCTTTACTATGATTATATAAAGCAATACATAAACCACAATTCTGAAATCAGTTTCCGTATCGATTATAGTTATGTGGAAGATTAAAACATTAACATAATGATTCGTGGTTCTTGACATGCTTTAGTTTAAATATGTCCTGTATCGTTCTTGCAAAAACCACTTAAATGACACAGACACACGTTCTTTCAAAGCCCGACCAGAAATATTACGACCATGGGCCATGTTGTGGAATTTCATTGGAACTAATTTCTTACACTGGCAATAATTTCAATGATAGACTGTCACGGTTGTCAGTGCCACTGTGGTGGTTTATTTGAATAATAGTGAAATGTTGAATATTAAACAATAAATGACAAAAAAAAAAAATGGAATAATGTATATAATAAAATTCTGATAAAACTGTTTCGCTCAAAGGCCGTAGCAGGATAGGGGAAGAAAAAATGCCCTTCATGATTAAGAGCTGGTTTTTTTTTTCTATAGTTACTTACATCTATTATACTATTGTGCCAAGTTATGTTGAAAAATTCCCAGTGGTTCAGCCGGGAAAAAATAAAATCGAATTCATGAATTATAGCTTTTCTCTAAAACTATAAAACTTTATTATACCATTATTTTATCATTTTGTTAAGTTTAATAAAATATATGTTTTAAGAGAAAATGGACTCTCCATTTTTAATACTTATGTAAAAAACAAGTAAGTCTAATTTTTTATTTTATTTTATTTTGCTTATGAAAGAGCTACTACTCTAATTGTTATTTCTAAATAAGCCTTGCTTAACGTTCTATCACACATATTAATTTGGTGGATTAAATCGGAAAGCAACTGTGTCAAAACTAAATAAATAATTGGGTTGGATTTTTTTAAACCACACGCGTGGTCGTGTCGGAGGCTTTCTTCTGAATTTTCCCCAGGCTACTTTCCAAGCGCGCACTCTTATCGCTTTAATAGGCCCGGCCTATAAACCACAGTCAGGTTAAAAAAAGGTTGGATTTCATTACATTTTAAGCTAATTATTACATTTTAAGAAAATAGCGATGAGGATTATTCTAATAATAAGTATTTTATTTCATTAGCTAAAATGGTGTCATTTTTAGTTATCAAAAAAGGCTGCTGTTGCCGTAACTGTCAAAACTTGTTTTATATTATTTATTTGTAAAGAGGATTTATGCTTTGGTTCTTTGGCGGTGTCAGAATAGCTTTTAGTGTTATAAAATGTAATGAAATCCAACCCAATTGTTTATTTAGTTTTGACACAGTTTCTTTCCGGTTGAATCCATCAAATTAATATGTGTGATAGAACGTTAAGCAAAGCTTCTTTATAATTATAAATAACAATTAGAGTGGTAGATCTATCATAAGTAAAAAAAAAATGTTTAAAATTTTGACTTACCTGTTTTTTTTACATAAGTGTTAAAGATAGAGAGTTCATTTTCTCTTAAAACATATATTTTATTAAGCCTAACAAAATCATAAAATAATAGTATATTAAAGTTTATAGTTTAAGAGAAAAGTCATATTTAAATATTTCGGATTTTTCCCGGCTGAACCACTGGGAATTTTTCAACAAAACTTGGCACAATAGTACTAATAGATGTAAGTAACTATAGAAAAAAAACAGCTCATTAAGCTTCTGTACCGTTATTCGAAGCCTAATAGTACATTTTGATGCAAGTGCGGAAGGTTTGTCATTTCGCACGAGTCCCGAGTTGTCTTGGCCCGAGCCGTCAGGCGAGGGACAAGACTCGGGACGAGTGAAAATGACACTTCTGCACTTATATCAAACGACGTTTTTTAATACAGTTGCGAAAAAATATCAAAAAAACAAAACTAAATAAAACAGTAATTAAAAGAGAGACAAAACAAAATGTATTTTCTTGCCATCGTGGGCTTTGCACATATCTGGTCTACATCTGGCGTAGTTTTCACACATTTTATTTAACAATAGTATAAATCGCACATATCACAAATATATTATTAAAACAATACGTCATTACAAAATTAATTCGTGATATTATGAATGAAAGAGGCGGGAATTAAAAAGTCGGGTTAACTTTTAATTATCAATTAAAAATCTCTTTTTTCAACAAGCCATAGTTGTTAGCATTCAGCCAAAACCAAAACTATTTTGCTAGACATTTTATGTCATGTGGTAGTTTAATTACATTTTTACATGAAAAAACAGTTATTGTTAATTTTGTAATTAATTTATATTTGATTTTCTGGTAAATATAAATGTATGTTTTGGCGAAAAAAAACAGGCGTTCATTCATCCGTCGCGGCGGTCCTGCATAATCTTAGGTCTCGCGTAATACTCGTTTCGTCTACTCAATCAGATAACTTTTTGAAAACAGTTTTAGATTTTTTAGTATATGATAACCTTTTAACCTGTTTAATATGCAATTTTAATAAAAATAAAATAGAAATGAATGAATGTTTTAAATATAATAGAAGTATAGTTTTAATGCCAAATGCTTTATATTTTTAGGTTCTTTATAATATTAATACTCTTTTGTTGGATGTTTGGATTGGACCAAAAAGCACTAGTGCGCGAAATCCAACTTTGCGAACGATATACAGCTACATAAAGTACCACTTTTTGAGCAACTGTATTAAAAAATAATATTTGAGAGTGGCAACACTGTTTGACAGATGACGTAGCGGTTCCTGATTGGCTGACGCCCCCTTCCAATTTCCCCCTCTCTAGATTTCCCTTTCCTACCACCAGGGGGGCCGCGGTGCCTTGGCGCTAGGTGCGGCCTCTTGCTTCATTGGCGTTCTGTTTGTCGGAGCGTACGGTTGACTGCAAAATATTGTAAAAAATAATTTGTAAGTACTAATTCGATTTTTATTTTCAACGGTTTTACCGTTCGATAGTTAATATTAATTGTTTTTACAGAAAAATGACGGACCCTAGCTAGAGTTCGAGCACGTGTTCGTCAGATTCGGAACAAGAGCTGACAGCCATCCCATCTACGTCACGAGAGCCGCCGCCAGTACCGCAGCTATTGCCGCGGACTAAGAAGCTTTCAAAACGGAAAGCTGAACAGTGCAAGTCGGGGACAAGGAACAAGCTACATTGGCATGACGATTACGGCAAATCAATTCGCTTTTTGTCGGAACAGGTCAGTGAGATTAAGAATTTTGTTGGGAACATGTGTCAATATATGTCGCCTTTAGCCCCTTTGGCTCATTCCTCCGAAAATGGAGATGAGGTTGATGCTAACGTGAGTATTCAGAAAGCCAGGAACCATCGACGTCCGTCGGGGCCGAAAATGCCTTAAAATTGTCTTTAAATACAGTGTTGAAAGAGCTTGCGGTACATAAATCCTCACCAGCTCACGTTAGTTTCATGAACTCAATACACCACTTTGATTCTGAAAAATGGTCGAGTGTTCGCTATTCAGACGTGCAAAAGCAATGTTGTTCCCAACCAGCTTTTACCGATTTGGAAACAAATGACGAGATAAAACCTTTTGACAGGTATTTAAATTTAAGTATCACAGAGCGCGGGTTCGCCGCTTTAACACAAGCTCTCATTAAACAAAGTGAGGCAGCTGATGCTGCTTTTGAATCCCTGTTAGCTTGGTCACGTTCAACTACAGAATTGTTCCCGCAATCTTTACAAGATAAACTTAAGGATTTTTTTATTGAAGGAAGTTTCCAATAGATTTCTAACGATGCTCTGCAACTAGCTTCCTTAATTCAGCAACGAAGAGACAGCATTCTTCGTTCAGTGAAAGACAAGTTTTTTAAGGAAACCTTGAGGAAAATCCCGCCAAATTCCCAATTTCTATTTCAAAAAGATGCGTTTTCAACGGCCGTTGAGAAACACGGCGGCGTTTCTAAAGCATTTTGGCCAGCGCGTACAACAAACCAAGCTAAACCTGTTGCGCAAGCAGGTCCTAGCTCAGCTAACCTAGCCAAGAAACTGCCTCCGCAGGGCACTTATGACCCAACTAACTTCTTTATGACCATGCCAAGACCTTTTGGGCCTCCGCCTGCGCAAGGCGTTCCAAATTTTTACCCCTTGGGTTGGCGCGAAATGTTTCGTCCTCCAAGACCATCCACAAATCCTCAGGGCAAGCCAAATCGGCAAAAGAATTCCGGTAATCAAAGTCCATATGCCTATCAACAGCCCGCTCGTGACCAAAGTAGGAATTCAGGCGCCAATGCCCCGCGCAGGGAGTACCAACAGAAAAGAAAGTTCTGACTTTCAAGCGGGCCAGCTAGCGAAGTTCGTAAGAAAATGGGAGGCAGTTCAAGAACTTCTTTATTTGATAAAACTAATTCAAGGATTTCGGATCCCATTTGTGCTGAAGCCACCCCTGATTTCGCTAAGATTGGCCAAGTTCCAAACGCCCTTCTCAAAGGAAATGCACTTAGAAAAGATATTGAAAACGGGAGCATTAGAGCCTGTCGCGAACAGCCCTAGTTTTGTTTCTCCAATGTTTTTGACGCCCCAAAGCGCGGCACGTTCCGTCCAATTTTCAACTTAAAAAACTTAAACTTGTATCTCCCAATCCTAGAGTTTCGCCTATTAAACATGCACAGAGTATCATCCTTCCTGCTACCGGCAGACTGGCTTCTAAAGATAGATTTGTCGAACGCTTACTTTCATGTGCTAGTTGCAAAAAGCCACAGGCGCTTCCTGCGGCTAATATTCAAGGGTCAATTGTTGCAAATGACTTGCTGCCCTTTCGGTTTAGCTTGTGCGACGAAAATGTTCGCGTCATTGACCAACTGGATAGCACAAGTTTCGAGACAAAGGGTTTCGAGTCCTTGTTTACATCGATGACTTTCTGTCGGCACATCAAAACCCTCACATCTTGAAAAAGCAAGGTTAGGAGACAATAAACCTTCTCAAGGGATTGGGCTGGCAGGTAAATTACGAAAAATCAATTTTGACTCCTCAGAACAATAGAGTATTTAGGCATTTATTGGGATCCTCATTCCAACCTAAAATATCTCCCAACAAAGAAAAACCTAGCTCTAATTCAAAAAAATACCGTTTTATTAAAACAAAAATCCGCAAACTTGAAGGAAATTCAGAGTGTGGTAGGTTCAATAAACTTTGCCAGTTTCCCAGTCTCACGTGGTCGCCTGAACCATCGGGCACTATTAAAGCATTGCCAATCCCTGCTTTATCAAAACCCACTATATCGTTTACCAATTCCTCAGAAAGTACTAGCCGAATTGACATGGTGGTTAGCGAATGCAAACAGCTGCTCGAGCGTCCACCGTCCCCCAGTATCTCATTACCTGGTGACAGATGCATCGGAGTTAGCGTGGGGAGCACAGTTAGACAACAGGAGAATTTGGAAGCAGTGGTCTCAAGACGAGGCAAATCTGCATTCCAATCAACGGGAGATGCTAGCCGTACTATACACTTTGGAAGGTCATTGTCCCTACCTGTCCGATTCGTCCCTAATGATTCAGAGCGACAACAAAACCGTGGTCGCGTATCTACGGAACGAAGGCGGAACGAGATCCACGGAGTTGATGGATCTTTGCTACAAAATATTTTATTTCTTAGATCGCTACAATATTCACGTCGAAATTCATTATCTACCCGGGAGATTCAATGCCGAAGCGGATCAACTAGCCCGCCTTTGTCCCTTACCCGAATGGCATCTCCTTCCCGGGATAACAAAGTTAATATTTTCAAAGTGGGGAACGCCGCTGATAGATCTATTTGCATCAGCGACAGCGCACGTTGTTCCCAGGTATATAACATTAGATGTGACAGATCAGCGAGCCCAATTCCACGATGCTTTCAGCCAAACGTGGAACTACCATCTGGCGTGGCTGTTTCCACCGCCATATCTCATTCTACGAGTGCTAGCCCACTTGAACAAGGCAACTTTTTGGAGGCCCGAACTGAAAAACTCCTCCGTTCACCATTCACAACCTGGGACGAGTTTTGATAGATACCACAACCTACCGTCCACCTCCCAAAGTCCAAGACATGACTCTGGAGGTATGGAAATGTGGGGCTGGGAAAAGTGTAAAAGGTTGGTCGCTAGAACAATTTTCCGCTCTAGCTAGCGACAATCATCCCTTAAAACTTACCAACCAGCTTGGAAACGATGGAGAGCTTGGTGCCAGGAAAATAAGATAAATATCTTTAAACCTTCTGGGTCTGACCTGGCCAGATTCATAATAGACTTGTCTCAATCTCAAAGATTAGCTTACAGTACTATTTTGGTTTATAAATTAGTAAAGTTACACTTTGTGATCCAGATCATGAGACTAAATTAAGCTCCCATGTACTTGTAAAGCATTCTCTGAAGGCCATTTCAAATTTAAATCCTAAAACTACTAAAGTCCCCATATGGGACACTGAGGTTCTGATTCAGTGGTTACAAAACCATTCTTCGAATGAGAATAGTTTTTTCGAATGCTCTAAGAGGGCTTCGATATTGCTTTTGTTATGCTCCGGGCGCAGAGTTCACGATCTTACCTTGTTAGCTACCAGCCCTGACCATTGCATTATAAAGGAAAACTACATCATTATTATCATCATTGAATAAACGTCTTATTATTATTATTATTCATTCTTTGGCCAATTTTCGGGTCTAAAACAGACATTGCTACTTACAGGCAATCTGGTTGGAGATTGCTGAAAAATTTAGAAGCCGTATTTTGGGTTAATAAGGTAATTACATTGTCAGCTGAAAGGCGTGCATTGTGTAATAGTAACTCATTGTTTTAACTGCTTGTGGCCCCCCCTAAGGCCGCGTCACGAACAGTTGTTGCGAATTGGATTAGGAAGGTGCTGCTGGAGGCAGGTATTTGGGCCAGTCCCTTTAGCGTGCGGCCAGCAGTAGCTTCAAAAAGCTGGGTACAGGATTGTCCTTTGGACGAAATCCTAGCTCGCAGCAATTGGCGTACTCAAACACTTTTAAAACCTTTTACTGTCGAGAAATCAAAAGCTATTCGTAAAATTTTTATGAAGGAGATTTAGCTATTGTAAATAACATTATCATTTGCTATATGAACACTATGCAGCCATGATTTTGTTTGAAAATAAATGTATGTTATTGCATGTTTTTTACCATGCATTGTATACACACAATTGATCTTCCAATAGTGTAATGCTATATACCTACCTACTTAATTATAGGGTATGGATAAAAAACAAAACATGTTCTCAGGGCTGATATTTATTAAATAAAGTTATAATTCACATTGATTATGTTGTTTCATATTTCACACCCTTTCTCACCTGTGGCCATATATGATAAACATTCCATAAATATATCACTGGTCTTTTATTTAACAGAAATGTTGTTAAATCTCAATTTGTTTAGTGCTCGTGCACTCCACAACTAGTGACATCACTTTCCCTATATAGGTGATAAAAATAAAATTACTCGATCACATTGGCTAATGAACCACCAGGCGATAACAAACATAACTCAATATTTTAGACTTCGAATAACGGTACAGAAGCTTAATAGCAGCGTTTTACCTACCAATAAAACGCTTATTAAGCGAAATACCTTATTCGAAGCCTAAGCTTTGATTCCTGCCGGTGGTTAAATAACACTGTTTGCAATAACCCACATCACTTATTATGCTCACTTGTGGGTAGTTTTCACTGCATTCATGTGGAATTATTGAGAATACATCAGGTTATTCTTATAACACTTTTTCACTTCTCTTATAGTGGAAAATGCAGTAATGTTGGTGGTTTATTGCAAATTCGTATTTGTTTACTTTTTGAGATCCAATGAAGCAAGAGGCCGCACCTCGCGCCAAGGCGCCGCGGCTCCCTTAGTGGTAGGAGAGGCAAAAAGGAAGGGCGTCAGCCAATCAGGAACCGCTGCGTCATCTGTCAAACAGTGTTACCACTCTCAAATATTATTTTAGGCTTTGAATAAGGTATTTCGCTTAATAAGCGTTTTATTGGTAGGTAAAACGCTGCTATTACCATAAAAGGGCATTTGTCCTTCCCTTATCCTGCTATATCCTTTCAAAATTAACAGACAGATAAACAAGTCAAAATGTCATTATTTCGACTATACCTGGCATGTTGCCATATAATTGAGAATAATAGCGCCCTCTTGACAATGATCATATATTTCCGGTCGGGCTTTACTTTATGATGATAAATCATATGATTATGGTTATGGACTCTCTCTTTCCGCACTTGGCCCGTGTAGTGAATTTGAACTATTGTGCCGGGCTGGATGCCAGCTAGGGATCTAGCCAGCTTAACTCCGACCAGAAGCGCAGGATCCTCCTGGTGTCACCACAGGCTTCGCGGAGTGACCTCAGTGCGTTGAGGATTTGAGTCCGTTGCGCAGCTACTCTGTCAAATTCCAGGATGACGTGGGGGTTGCTTCATCGGCCGACAGACATCCCCTGAATAGGTGGCTGTCGGTCGTACCTAGAACTTGCGTGGAAGTGGGCAATGTCCGGTGATGATTATCATAAATATATTGTACTATTGTGAATAAACATCCTCCTTTCTTTGATTTTCCGGTTTACACAAACCCAAATCGAGTTGGTGCCTCCAATGTCCAATTACAGAGTTCCCCAAACGCCCGATCCCCGTATGTCTGATCCGGCGTGTACTATGTAATTGTAGATTGCTTTCACTTCTAATTACTGACGCAAGAAAATATTTTTTTGGAATACATTATTATGTTATTCATCATATATATATATATATATATATATAGCTGCTAAAGATTAGCCCGTTAACACGTTCACTGTCCAACTGACAATTTGACTGTACATCCAGAATGGGAACATGGACGCCTGAAAACAAGGTGCAGGACCCCACATTGGGCACCCGGACAGGTAACATGTTAACCGCCGCGCCGGACGTCAAAAAAATATCCCGCAGTTTTCAACTCTGTGATAAAGATGTAATACATTGTCATTTTCTGATATATCAGACGATGGCGTTTAAAGGGTTAATTATGAGAAGTGTGAAATGTAGTGTGTAGTTGAATAATTAATCCCTGTGGATCAGTCGTAATAATATTCCTAAAGTAGGTAATAAGGATGCGTTTGGAAATCTTAGCAGTCACTAACTGTATGACGCTGAGTGTATATAACATATATCTCTATACCAACCAACGTTATACCCCTAGCAATACCTCATAATTTGAAAAAAAAAAAACAAGTTTGGTGATTATGATTAATGTTTACAGGCGATGTCTGAAGCACTCTAGAACTTATCAACTAGTTGTAGAACGTGTTGCTGCTCTTGCCGCAAGTATTCTGCCTCCACTTCGCCCGCGCCCGAGTCGCCCAAGTTGCCAGCGTATTCTGTTCGACAAACCGCTATCTTAGTACACATATAGTTACATACCTTGTTTCACATTCGATCACATTTTAACGGAAATCTTGGTTCCTAAGAAGCATTCCACCATCGCTTGAATTGAATATATGGCTTTAAACTACTAATATTATAAATGCGAAATTTAGATGTTTGTTTGTTTTGTTTGTCAATCACGCAAAACCGGCTGAACGAATTATGATGAAACTTGGTATACAACGAGATTACAGCCCGGATTAACATATAGGATACGTTTTTTATCCTGAAAACCATCCTTCAAAGGGATGCAGTAGAGAGTGGAAGTTTACGCGGACGAAGCCGCGGGCAACAGCTAGGCGTCTATAATGCGATCATAAAATATTATGCTATATGTTTATGGATACTATTCCGTCCAAAGTACAGTACAGAATGCCTCATCGCGAAATCACTACGTATTTGTGTTGTTCCCAGGCATATAGCTATTGTTTAATGGTGCTACTAGTACTTTCAAAGGCATACCTAAATATATGTACATTTCCAAAGCAATAGAAATATCAGTACGCTCTTATATCTTTGTCGCTAAAGTCATAGTCGCTTATTTTGTCACTAAAGTACGTATATATATATTTTCGATGTTGATTGTACTAGAATTCGATTGCAGAGTTCGATATCAATAGTCTTGTCGTGCGAGGCAACCTCGAAGAGCCAACAAAAGTCTAATTAATTATAGATATGCATATAATATGTTCAGTAAGTTATAGCTACCCCTCATGACGTGACGGATAATCTTCAAGGATCCTCCGCGTAGCGACAGCACGCGTTGCACGCGTTGTTTGATCGTCGGCGGGCCCGCCGTACACACCTAGAATTTCACTTCATTAGATTCGCAAGCCAACAAATACTGTATTTAAAATGTATGAAAAATTATGTTACTATTACTATTATGTTACCTCCAATATTATTCTGTCAACCAGCTGCAAAGTAAAAAGACCGCCGGTGAGCCTTTTCAAGTACTGCTCATCATCAGCCAAATCTTCACCAGCTTGCTGTTAACATAAAGTAGGAAGTAGATAATTGAAAATATATTCCGAACAATTCCGGGACCGTTCGTTTTCACACGGCTCCCGTGACTAAGACCATGCAAGCTAATAAATATACATTTTTGCTCATGACCCGAAATGATTTTAAATTCAATTTAAATTGGGTCAAGTTGGACAAACTTCAGGTAATAAGGTTTTAAAAATAATACATACAATAAAATTCTTCCCTTTACAGTGCAGAACAATACTTATGATAAAGGCATCTTGTCTTTTACGAAATAATAATTGCCATGAAACTTTAAAATCACATAAATTTGAAACGTAGTATCCCGTTAGCGCAAGCGAAGCGATTTGTATTTTCTTGTTTGAGAATATTACCTCCATTTCCTTTTCAGTGCGATCCACCTTGTCCATGTATTTGAAGTGCAATTCAAGGAGCCTGTCGACTTTTTCGTAATCGTTTTCAGTGAATTTTGCAAGAAGCCTCTGTCTCTGACTGCCTTGACAATTACGTAACATGGAAGATATTATGGAAACGACATGTTCTGTAACAAATAATACGAGAACATGATAACATACGTATTTTATCTAGAGATACATTATACTTGTTTTTATATTTATTACTACTCGGTAATATGAATATACCTTCATGTTGTTCTATAGTCAATAGTCGCTTCTTTTTAGGAGTTTTCATGAACAGAGGAAACACTGTACGTAATCCTAGAATGTCTACAAATTTGTTGCAATTATCGCGACCATCCGGGCCAGTCAACGCGTGGCTGAGTACTTTGAGCGAACCATTACGAGACATTTTCTTTTCCCTAAAAAAGAAAAAGACATTTTTAGTCATGAACACTGAGTTTTTTGATGGATTATTAAAAAATATGGTTTTTACCCGAACTGCAATTTAGATAAAGCATTCAGCACGTGCAATGGGCACATTCAGCAGTAAAACCTGATACACTGAACATTATTGAGTCTTAGTTCTCTTGACACTAAGATTTGTGTGTAGCTGCTTCTGCTGCATACCCATAACCGGTATTATGGGGGCGCTATATAATTATATAAAAGAGCGCTTACCCGGCCCTGTGCATACCATGCATCACCGCACAATATGGACTTTGGAGAACAAGGGGGAGTAGCGCGGCGGGTACCTGAGCATGAGGTTCATGAGTTGCAGCCCCTCGCCGCGCAGGAAGCGGTCGCGGTTGGCGGGCTCCATGAGCGCACAGCACAGCGAGTCGAACATGTTCTCCATTGCCTCCTGCTCCTCCGCGCCGTTCGGATCGTGCCGCTTGTAGAACTACACACAATACCCAACCCATTAGCTACCTTACTGTCTACTACCGTGCAAAGCAAATCAATTATTCGAAGGTAACTGCTTACGACTTGTAACAGATGTATTGCAAAATGATTTTCCTTCCGGAAAACTCTGATCTTAATTGGAATACGATGACACCCGAACTGTCAATCAATGATTGTATAAAATGAGTGACGTTTTCATGGGTCCATATTGGCTCACATAACATTACTTGTCATATTATTTTTCATAATAACGCTTTTTGATCATAGTAGTAATCATTTGTCATAATTTTTTTGCCTACAAATTTGTTGTATATACATTTGTATTACCAACATCATTACTCATAATTATATTTAGGCAGATTTTTCAACAACATAATGTCATTTCCAACTATTCATCACAACTCATAATGATTTTTAAAATAAACTTAATAATTATAAACTTATATTGTATAAGTATTTGAAAGCATAACATATAAAGTATGGGTGTATTGGAACGTACACAGCGATTTTTCGTAGTACATTGTGGGTACGCACTTATTAAGCGATTTCGGCCCGCCAAGGAGTCGACGAAGCCCCGCTGCGCGGGGCTCCTTTTTCCGCCCTGAGGAAAAAAAGACACCTAACACTCCTCCTCGCTTCGCTCGTCGTCGTACCTATCCCGACTCTGGGACTGTATTTCTATTTTGATAGCAAGTTGAATGTGGTGTGGAAGATACCTGACAGTTTATAAATAAAACCAGGTAAAGTTGAAAATAAATATTATATAAATTTTTATTACTAATTTGTCGTTGTTAAAAAATAAATATGATTTAAAATTTTATTATTTAAAATCGTTATATTCGAAAAAAAAAGAAGCTGTCATAAATGTCACCCTAAAAATTTTTGCTTTGCTCATCAAATATATTTTAGAAATATGTACATTGCATAAATAATACTATATTACGATGCCGACCCACGATACAATCTTCAGTTGTTATTATCTCAAGATTTAAACTGATACACAAGAAATTTGAAGAAAATAAGATAAATAGCTTACCCGTCAACCTGAAGTCAAATTGTCATTCCCGTCACCAGCTTTGTTATTGTTGCATCGTAATGGAAATGCAGTGAAATAATACAAACAAAGAAAGCTTCTCAACCAATAATACTCGGAAACAGTACCTACACACCAAACTACCATGCTTTTCCCCGTCGCAAATATAAAAAACATAATGATGAAATAACCCAAGTGAAGTGACTATTGTGACTATTTATGAATCTGTATGATCTTTTTAGTGTGTTTAGTTAGTTTAGTTTTAGTTTTAGCATATTTTATGAGCAGCCCCACTAGAACTACGTGTCCGCATTGCTCGGGATCGTCTAAACTGTACATTGTTCCCCATGGTCTCCGCATTCACATCGGCCGTGCTCACAAAGATGCTGCTCAACACGTTAACCCTACAGCGGCTCATGATGCAAACAGTGCGTCTCAGGTGGTGCCGCACCCACCTGTAGGCACACCGCCGACACAAACACCTAGACTAGAGGATTTGCCATCCTTGAAAGCAAATGTTCGTGTATTGAGACATATCCCAAAGGGGGCTAGAAACCTTGCCGCTGGTAAACTTTGTGATATTATAGACAGTTGTTTACGCACAAACGAGGTTGATGATTGGTTTGCCTTACTCTCCTTTTCGTTTTCAGCCTTAAGAGTACCTGAGAGGAATGTAAACCGATCTTTAACAACGAAAGTCAAGGAAAATATTGATAATTTAAATTTATATTTTCCAGACGAGTGCGTAAACCAAAAGTTGACCCCAAAATACCGTACTATAGAGGCTAAAGTCCATGAAGGCGATTTAAGGGGTGCGGTGCGTATGCTTCTATCAGATTCCTCACTTGCACCCATGAATGATGGCACATTGAGCGCATTACGTGATAAGCATCCCTCTCCATCAAGACAGCTTTCATTGCCTCCGGAGCCAAGCCGAAATAGCGCCTTTTTAACAGTGACTCCCGCTGAAGTGGCCACAGCAATAAATTCATTTTATAATGGGTCTGCGTCCGGATTGGATGGCCTGCGACCGCAACACCTTAAGCAGCTCTCTAGTCCATCTGCTGGTAATAACGGACCGCGACTCTTAGAGTCCATAACAAATTTGTGCAACTTCTTGTTTAAAGGTATGCTTAATCTACAAGTAAGGCCATACCTGTACGGTGCGTCGTTGTGTGCCCTTTCGAAGAAGGATGGTGGGTTGAGGCCGATTGCTGTGGGCAGTGTACTTCGGCGTCTTACTGCCAAGCTTGGATGTTACGCTGTCAGGGGTGCTATGGCAGATTATTTGCAGCCAAAGCAGGTAGGTTTTGGAACACCTAGAGGTTGTGAGGCAGCTATACATGCCACTCGCTCTTTTATCACAAGCCATGATAATACTAATAGTGCCGTCGTCAAAATCGACTTAAGAAACGCATTTAACTGCGTAGAGAGAGACATTATATTGAAGGAGGTCTTGGACCTTGTACCGTCGCTCTACCCGTTTATGTATCAATGTTACTCGAACGACACTAATCTTTATCTTAAAGAAAAAATGATACTATCGCAAGTTGGCGCGCAGCAGGGCGATCCTCTGGGTCCTCTGATATTTAGTTTAGCGATACATAGGGTCATCACCACATTAAAATCACCGCTAAATGTGTGGTATCTTGATGACGGAACTATTGGTGGGCCTCCGGAAACAATAATCGAGGACTTAAATGAACTAATGCCTGCTTTAAGGAAACTTGGCCTGGAAGTCAACCCTACGAAATGCGAGCTCTTCTCATGCGGGGCAGTGACTGAGTCTTCGTTGTTGGCCCTAGAAACGACTTTTCCGGGTATAAAGAGGGTAGATAAGACCGAATTCTGTTTACTAGGAGCGCCCATCTTTCCCGACGGAGTCAGTGCTGCTCTACGAGCTAAAAAAGATGCTCTCATATCAGTTCGGGATCATCTAAAGAATCTATCATCCCATGTTTCTTTGACTTTGCTTCGTAATTGCTTTGCTACACCTCGAATGACTTACATTCTCAGAACTTCGCCGTCGTGGCTTTTTGTCAACGAAGTAAGGGATATAGATCGAGAGCTAAAGTTTACCTTGCAAACTGTTTTAAATGTTGACTTAAGCGAATCACAATGGTTGCAGGCCAGTCTTCCCATTCGTTACGGCGGCTTAGGTATTCGTCGTGTTGAGGACTTGGGACCGATCGCCTTTCTAGCTTCTTCTTATGGAGCCTTGGATCTTGTCACTCGCATTCTTTCTATAAATGGTGGCAATTTCCAGGTTCCATTAGTTTCTGAGGCTTTAGCGAGATGGTCGGTCACTCTCCCCGACGATTTGCGACCTGAAAATCCTGGGGTCCAAAAACAGTGGGATGACCTTTGGTGCAAGCGGGTGTATGATTCGCTGTTGTTTGATGCCTCGGGAGTTGATGTGGCACGCCTTAAGGCCCTTGCACAGCCAGAATCAGGGGCTTGGCTTCATGCACTACCATCACCTCAACTGGGTACCTTACTAGACGACGACTCGGTTAGAGTAGCAGTGGCTCTTCGGTTAGGTGCCAAGGTGTGTGAGCCCCACCGCTGCAGTTGCGGGGCCATGGTAGCGGAAAATGGGCACCATGGTCTAAGCTGCCAGAGGTGCGCTGGGCGGTTCCCGAGACACCACTCAATTAACGAAATCATACGGCGCGCCATGGTCTCAGCGAACGTTCCATGCGTGTTGGAGCCACCCGGGCTGAGTCGGTCTGACGGTAAAAGGCCGGACGGACTCACGTTGATTCCATGGCGGAGGGGGCGTTGCCTTTTGTGGGATGCCACGTGCGTTAGCACCTTTGCTGCATCCCACTTGAGGCAAACCACACAAGGTGCAGGCTTGGCGGCAGAGTCAGCCGCAAAGCAAAAACACACGAAATACTCCGCCCTGGAATCAACGTACGACTTTGTTCCGGTAGCAGTGGAGACGGCAGGACCATGGGGCTCGGAGGCCCGCCGCCTGTTTAGAGAGCTAGGTCGGCGGTTACGGGAGAGGGGCAACGATCCCCGCTGCGGGTCGTATCTGGTGCAACAGGTATCCATAGCGGTGCAGAGAGGAAATGCCGCGAGCATTATGGGTACCTTTGCGCCAGGTACGATGCGGGGTGGGTTCTAGACAATGTACATTTATATCTTGTATTTTAATTTAGATTATTTTTAGCATTTATATTGTCATTATGATACGCACAGTTAAGTTAAGCTTTTACTAAAAATATGGATTAAAAGCCTTTATACATTATTAAATTTCTAGAGTATCTTTATATTTTACTACAAAGTTAACTTTATTCCAATGAAAATTAACATTAGTATTACAGATATTTATTATGATTGACATTATTAACATGAATGATTCAGTGTTACGATTGTTATGCGCAAAGACAAGTTATAAGTAATGATCATTATGATATAAAATTATATAACAAACATTTTCGGACTTCCGATAATCGAAGTAGCAATTTTATGTGAACTTTGGCGCACCCCGTTTTCATATCCATTAATATGGAACTTTATTGTTTAGTGTCAAATGGTAAAGTGAAAAATGTTCTTGTATAATATAGTGATGTTACAACCTTCAATAACTTTGAAAATACTCAGTTTTATTGTCATTGGTAAACGAAACTTTATCTTCACTTTAAAACATAAAGTACAACAAAATAAATCGTATTGGGAAATATTTACACGAATAAAACTCAATACCTGCCTACTTAAAAACAGCATCTACTTACGGGGCTAGTATGAAAAATTTTATGTCATTGGTGTCCCTATCGCACCTAAGTAAATAACCCGCATGTGAGAGGGATGCAAACGACATGAAGGCTCTCATACTAGGCCCGTTAGTATACTTCTAGGTACAGTCACCGTCTACATAAGTGGTGATTTCTGTACCTTGTCGCTTTTAATCGTTTGACAATTTCGTATGATATTTCAAACACGACGTTAAAGTGACAAGGTTACTAAATGATAACTTATTTATGCCGGTGACTGTATTTAACATTAATATTTTAACTACACATTTGGGTCGATATTTTCAACATTTTCCATTTCACAATCTGAGTAACAGTCAGACTTATCTTCGTCAGATTCGTCAGTGCTTCCATTTACATTAATTACAATCCTATCAATGTGATCTTCCATCTAGTGTTCCTGTGACCGATATTCATTTTCACATTTGATGGCATGATCACAAACTTTCTTCCATTCATCCGGGCCAATCATATTTATTTTTTGTTCAATCAATTTTTTTACTGTACCCATATTCATGTCTATGTTCCTTTTTGATACGTGGCCTTTTATCTGTGACCATATATTTTCTATAGGGTTGAAGTCGGGATGGTAACCTTAACACATCGTGTCCATGTTGATGTCAAATTTTGTCAATGGAATATTCTACAGTCTTCTTAATGTCGACAAATAATTTCGTATAGTTGTATTTTAGTTAATGATTAATCATGGGGAATATTGTATTCTTGTAACCAGTTTATCATAAGCGGCTTTGCGGTATTAGAGTTGGGTGGGCGTTCCACATATTTATTGTGATAAGCAGCATTGTCTACTACTAATACAGAATTTGGAGACAAGTTGGGAATAAGTTGATTCTGTAACCATTTTTCATACTTGCTATTATTCATGGCATCGTGATAATCACCGGTCTTATCAGTAGAATAAGTAGAGCACCCGGTACAAATCCTTTGGCACTACCTGCATGTACTATAATAAGACATTGACCTTTTGAGATTAACTGTTTCACTCCTTTATCCGTAGAATCGATCCAGCACTTCCCTGTTAAATGTCTCTGAAATATCTCTGCCTTCAGATCTGTACTTCCTTATTAAGTCCAGGTACTTTACTCTTTTAAGTCTAAAGTCATCTTTTTCCATCAGCATTTTTCTATTGTTAGTAATTTTCTTGAATAGAAAACCCATTTGGCGTAGTATCTTTCTTAGTGTAAAATCACAGCCTTTGAAATTCATCGTTTCTATTAATTTGGACTTTAGTGCTCTTATTGTTGGAACTTGTTTATAAATCAGATGGAAGTTATAAACCATTCGTCGTATCACTGCGTAATCAAAATCATCAAGATCTAGATAGAATTTCTTGCGTGGTGGTCTACCCAGCTTAATATTGTTTGTGTTGGTATTTTTATTTTTTCTATCTTCTTTAAAAAAAATTCTTATTGTAGGTTTAAATATGCCCGTTGCGTCCGAAATTCGCTGTTGAACTTAGCCAAAATACTCTGTTATTGCTATTTTTGAATTTGCTATTTTCTGATATGAAGTACAGGTATATATTAAATATAATTCCTTGGACTGGGTTTTTAACCGTTTTTGAGGTTTCGGCATGGTAATACAACCTTTTTATAAGTAAACTGTAAATATAATCAAAACTATAGCGAATATTTGAATTGCGTGTTAGCCACTCTATATATATATTGATCTGCGGATGCGACTTACCCCTACGGCTGTAAGATGGGTACTGAAGCTAATTGAGAGAGCACGATAAATACACACTTTTCCGATAAAGTACTAAGGAAAATCATTTTGCACTACATCTGTAACCGTATGTGGCCAGAAGGGGATATATTAAAAATACTGTATGATTTGTCTGTAATAAATAAAACACTTACCGCCAACTGCTGTAACAGCACATCTATTCCATCAAGTTCACCCAATAGCTTGCGGTTAGAAGGTACAGTGTGTAATAGGATGGATAGGATCTCGGTAGCATATAGCTTATTCGCATCAAAAGGAACCTTCATCTGGAAACAATAAATGAATACATTAAAAAATATTCACCAATTTATCTTAGCAATATCACTAAAACAGAATTAAATGAATAAATATCTAGATTCAATTACGAGGCTTACCTTTAATCTTTTTAGTATCCATTGTAAAAATCCCTGTTTACCAACATCTTCACATATAGATGGCCG
This sequence comes from Epiblema foenella, assembly GCA_963556455.1. Lineage (NCBI taxonomy): Eukaryota > Metazoa > Arthropoda > Insecta > Lepidoptera > Tortricidae > Epiblema > Epiblema foenella. Next base: position 15,686,435 of record OY747095.1, on the reverse strand, counting down.
GAATTCTGCCATGTTCTCTATAATAGCTAGAAAAACATAACATGTTATGACTTTATGAGACATATTACTTAAGCATCAGTTAATTTATATTGGGCAGTAATTAGAGGTGTGTATTACCAAGTGTGTTGTGTACGGCGTCCCGCTCGTCGGGGACCTGCTCGTCCAGTCGCGCTAGGTTGTGCAGCAGCAGCGCCGGCGCTTCAGCGTCCACGAGCGCGTTGATCAGCTCTTCTGCGCCTTCCTCGCTCTCATGAAGGATATCTACATCTGACAGTTCCTGAACATAACATATAATATATATATATATATATATATATATATGTATATATATATATATATATATATATATATATATATATATATATACATGACCGATGCGACGTGGCTCCTGTTTTGAGTGGACATAACACAGAAAAAAAATAAACAATAACTGAACTCAAACCTGTAGTACGTTCTTCAGTATGAGAAAATATACGGTTTGAGTCGGCGACATATATGCCAAATTTAAATTGTCATGACCTTTTTACTTCAACAAAAATTATAATTATACAAACTTCGCATATTCAATATTTTGAGAGAAAATCTCTAATACCATGGACTGCAAGGCGAACAAACCAGTACATCCAGCTACGTTAAGTTGTCGACTATCGACAGTATGTCAGGACCGCATCCTCATATATTTCGAACACCTCTCACGACGTTCTTCGGATAGCCAGTAGATAAATATTATGACGGAAAAGTTGAGGGCCAGAGGTCCCGGGGCAGACTACCTGCTAGACGGAACTCCCAAATCACTGGTGTACTGTAACTATATCTGCACGAGGCCATCCATAAGGTGGGTGATAGGAAGGCTCCTATCACACACCATCCATAGGCATGGAGGACTCTGGTGAGCAAGAATTGGACATTATGTCCTCAGTATTGAGGGAACAACTGATTAAGACCCCTTTTTTACATGTTTTTGGTGTTCCTAAGAGAGGCACAAATTAAAGAAATATATTTGTACCTATAGTTGTTCCTTTTCTGAATAACCATGGGAATATACGTATTTTAGCGGCGTCGGGACGCCGCTACGGGACTCTCGTATCATATATTAATTAAAAACGAATGAATCTGTATTTTTGAATTTTGGTAAGTCTACCATATCAATTAAAAAAAATATCAATCAAAAAGTTGAATTCCTGTAGTAGACCTGCAGACATCAAACAATTGATGCTGCAGTTCTAATGAGACCAAACATGACGAGTGCATCTTGTATAGTTTAGGAGTTGCTATGGCCACCTTCTGTAACCATCATCAGATCAGTTTGGTTGTACCATAATATTGTATTGTCACCACACTTATATAAGTATTAAAATATTTGTGGACAATCATACACAAATTACCCAGCATGCCAAATATCACCTCAATCAGATACCGGCAAGTGGCAGAAAAACGGTTTGCAAATTTTGAGGCCAACTTACATAAGAACAGTGCAAGATTTAAAAAAAAACCGGCTAAGTGCGTGTCGGGCCACGCACAGTGTAGGGTTCCGTAGTTGCCCGTCCATCACGTCACCGGTCAAATGCGGAATTACGGACCCGTAGAAGGGTTTTTACTGATCTTAGTACTGATGATGTACTTTTTTAAGATGTTATGTTGTATACATATTTTTGCCCTTTACGGTAATGTCTACTTAGCTGTGATAGTTTTCCTTTTAAATTCATCGTATATACTACTACCATGATTTTTTTCACATGCCTAGTAGCCACCGTTTAACTGGCAAAGGGGGGGGGGGCTTGATCATAGCAAAAATTATCACTTCAAAGCTTAATAACACGCCAACCAATTCTTGAATCAAAAAATGCTTTTAGAAACCTTATAATACTTATGAAAGAGCTATCCAACGATACCCCACACGATGGGGTTTGGAAGAAAAGAAAATTGCACCACCATTTTACATGTAGGGGAGGTACCCTAAAAAAAAATTTTTTTATGATTTTATTCTACCATTATGTCGGCGTCATTGATATGTAGGTATACACATGCCAAATTACAGCTTTCTAGTACTAACGGTTACTGAGAAAAGCGGGGGACGGACGGACGGACATGGCGAAACTATAAGGGTTCCTTGTTTACTACGGAACCCTAAATACTGTAAAGATACCTACTTAATAAATTCGTATCAACTTATATACAGCTTCCTTACCTGCAAGAGGTGAACCACTTTAGTTGAGATATCTGTGTTATCATGTGAAAGCAATTCCAACAAAGAAGTTATGCATTTCAGTTCCACCAGCAAGGGATATTGATCTGGGACTGTGGCCACAGCACTAAGGTCCTGTAACAATTGTTAACAAAAAAAGTAACAATCACTGCCACCATTAATTTAAATTAGAGATGCTTTGAGGAAGAAACGTACGTAAGACGCATATTAACAGATTTGGGAAGGAGATGTTTAATAGATGTGAAATGTATTGTTTAGCAATGCTTAATTGAGGTTGCAGTATCGAAAGTGTGAAAAATATGGTACTTTTAACGGGTGCGCCAAAGTTCATATAAAATTGCAATTCCGATTATTGTACATCCGAAAATGTATCTTATATAATTTTATTTCATAATGATCACTATTTATAATTATTTTTGACAACAAGAATATAGATAGATTATTTTTGTCGGGGCAAAATCGACTCTAACGCGGATAGGTTAGAAGAAAGAAGTTCGCTTCGCTTCAGCTCCCGTCTTAATCTTCGAGGTTATTTTTTTATAAAAGCCCAGAAAGACCTGTCAGGACAAAATCAACTTACAAATTAGGAATTACGATACTTTCTTAGTAATGACATTATTACTAGCAAAATTGAAATATAGCCTTTATGAAGGAAACTGTTCTGAAAAGCAAAATTAGCAATTCATATATTTTAGTAGTAATGACATTACTAGCAAATTTATGAAATATGTCCTTTATGAAGAAAACTGTTACGTAAAACAAAATTATGACTTCAGTTAACATTATGAGTAAAAATTTTCGGAATATTCATTATTATGAATAACGACGGTAGTAATATAAATTATTCACAAACAAGGTTAGGAAAAACAAATTTATGAAGAGTGATGATTATGATCACAAAACAATATTATTAGAAAAATCGATAACAAAATTGTATATGAGCCAATATCCACTTTTAACAAAGAAATAATTTGTAAATAATATGTATGTATGAATATAGATCCACTACTAAACTAAATTAACATTCATGTTCATAGTGACACAGCACCTTTGACTTATCCAACTACCACCTACTATAAAGGTTAGGCTTCAAGTATAAAGAAAGGTAATTAATTGTTATTACCTGCAAAGCTTCATGCAAGTCTATTTCACTTTCCATAAACTTTTCAGGTTGATCTGGAAACTTGATCCTCATCTCTCTATTTTTTAAAGCTTTCTTTTCAAACACAAGTACAAGTTTTTTCACTCCATTTTCATCCAGTACTTCACCCTGTTAAAAGGAATGGTTAAGAAACCATTTCAAATTATATTAAATATTAGTTATCTCTTCAAAGCCATTAGGAGTGATTAAAGGTTGATTTAGACGGAGACTATTTTCAACTGCCTAAATCTCCCCCCGCCAGTGACCAGTGAGTCAACTAGTCATTTACTTGGAGCCTTTTCAGTACAAATAGGGGCGGGGGCAGCGAGACACGGGGGAAGTCACTGGCGCCAAAAAACAAAAAATAGGCGCATGTTCAGTGCCAGCGCTGGCATGCCGCGATATAATGGCAGCCAAAGTATTTATACGGTGCCTTTTTAGGTGCCATAATAAGGCTGAAAAAAGTCTTCATTTAAACCTACCTATAGTGAATTTAGGCCAAACTACTATTTGGCCTACATAGACTACAATAAAGCATTCGATTCCCTTAAACATAAGCACATTTGGGAAGCCCTGAGATGTCAAGGTGTTTCGCCAAAATATATTAGAATAATTAAAGAAATCTACAAGAAGTCTACTGCTAAGATAAAAACAGAAAAGATAGGAAAGGAATTCAAGATACAGAAGGGTGTTAGACAAGGGGACCCACTTTCACCCAAGTTGTTCTCGGCTGTGTTGGAACACATATTTAGGAAGTTGGACTGGGATGCTTATGGATTAAACATAAATGGTGTTAAACTAAACCATTTGCGATTTGCGGATGACTTAATCCTGTTGAGTGAAACATCAGAAATCCTAGAAGTTATGGTAAAGCAGTTAGTAGAGGCGAGTGAACATGTAGGCCTCACAATGAACACTGTAAAAACCAAATTAATGACAAATGGACCACAAGTACCAATAGAAGTTAAGAATTGTATAATAGAATATGTAGATCAGTACACATACTTAGGACAAATAATTTCACCAGTAGATCAAATTCAAAAAGAAATAGAAACAAGGATAAGTAACTCATGGAAAAGATATTGGTCTTTAAAAGAAGTTATGAAGAACCCAAACTTTTCAATGAAAGACAAAAAGAAGGTCTTTAATACTTGTATATTGCCATGCCTTACGTACGGGTGCCAAACCTGGGCCCTAACAGAAAAACAAAGGAAAGCTATGAAAGTGTGCCAAAATAGAATGGAAAGAAGTATGTTGAACATCAAATTGAAGGACAAAGTTAATCTAACAAATATCAGAACAAGAACAGGTGTCACTGATGTCACATATACAATAAAAAAACTTAAATGGAGGTGGATTGGGCACACAATTCGTAGCCGAAGAGATAAATGGTCCAAAGACATCACTGTCTGGTACCCCCGTGACGGGAAAAGGAGAAAAGGAAGACAACGAAAAAGATGGGAAGATGAGATAAGAGAAATGGCTGGACCAATGTGGAGAAGGAAAGCCATGGACAGAAAACAATGGAAAATTCTAGGGGAGGCCTTTGCCAAGGGGCAGACTGACACCAACGAAAACATCCCGGATGTCAGAAACATAATATAGTTATTAAGTATTACTGTAACCAATAGTCAGAAATAAAGGCTTATTTTATTTTATTTTTATTTTATTTTATAGTGAATTTTGTACTAAAAATTTGAATTAGAATAGATTACTCAATGCGATACCATGGGACACTGGACACCAAAGGGTTAACTTGTACATTTGACATAATACATTAAACATTTAACCTAAGTATATGTATTATAAAAACTTCAATTCCATTGAACCTAATCACAAAATATAGATATCATTAATAAGATTGCACTTGATTTTCATAAATATATATTATATGTAGGTAAGCTAAGGGATGAAATTATACATTATGTGCAAGTATAGTGTGCCCATAACTTATTATTTACTTTATTAGACATCAGCTTCAAATTGATATTATTCTAACTTCATGTTACTAAATTGAGGCTAGTATAGTTCACTTCGAATTATTGATTATCAGAAAAGTCTATTTCCTTAATTTAGATGTTTCCAGTGCACTAAGTACCTGTGTGGCTTCAGTTTCAACAAATCGGAGAATATCTTCTCTTTCTTTGTCTGTTATTGACGGCTCCTTGGGTAAACTATTGATAGAAGTTATCGACATGTGGGCTTCCGCTGTCGGCTTATTAACACGACGCGCCTTTGGCGCTCTTGAACCGTCATCATCAGAGTAGTCACTGTCGTCTTCATTTGGCCTCTTTGGCGTCGGTGTCGGCTAAACATTACATTAAAAAGAAATAAGTTACCTAGTAGGTACTGTTATATCCAAATCAAACAACTCAAAACATATACGTACTTTGAAGGAAAGTAGCTCTCCAACATCCATTTTAGTGATTTGGTCTTGGTGACTGTACTAATAATATATATTAATGAACCTGATCATAACATTAATAACTATGTGTTCATAGTGCTGAATTGGCAATTGGCATTCGCGCTACAAAGTGTAACTGCAAAGCAAACAATTCATTGAATTCATTCAACAATTATGGCGGTTTCTGTCAAGCAAGCCATGCTAATGCACGTCAGAGGGACTACTACGAACTTCGTGTCGTGTTGTCCCTATCACTCATATGGTGAATAAAACGAGAGTGAAAGGGACGGCAACGTACGAAGTTCCGAAGGGCTACCGCGACCACAAACGATGTGTTACCGCGAGCACTCCTGAGGGGCTACCGCGAACCGAAAACGAACGAAGTTCGAATATCTCCCTCTCTGTTGCACTTGCTAATGCGTGATGCGCGCAGAGAGGAAAAACTTCGTTTGTGGTTCGCGGTAGCCCCTCTGGACTTGGTCCTGTCAACCTGACGTCAGAATGGCTGACCATTTTATTTTCAATATTTCTCGATTTTTAGCGAGGTACAAATTATTTGATGTCAGGTACTAAATAGATAGTAAATATTGGTAATACTCTCGTTATAAAATTCCACCATGGTCCTGTCATCCTGGCGCTCACCATTACACAGCTTGCAATTTGTTTCGATAACTGGCGTAGATGGAATGGGCCAGCAATACTTATGCCGGACACACAGCGTGCCATGATGGCCAGTTATGCGTTAAAAGGAGAAAGACATACTTTCGTCTAGTGTCCGACCGAAATTTCGGTTTCGGTTTCGGTTTCGGCCACTTTCGGCCAAAAAATCAAGTTTCGGCCCGAGTTTCGGTTTCGGCCAAAAACGGCCGAACCTTTCGGCCGCGCCGAAACTTACAACATCGTACCTTCGGGTCGCGCTCGGCTAACGTCGGGCGCGCTCGGCACGGCTGGCAATATGGCGTCGCTCGCCTGACTAGTTATAAAAAGTATAAGTATAGATTTGTTACTATATTATACTTGTTGATTTATTATCATAACCTATGTTATGCACCTTACATAATAAAAAAAAAGGTTCGCTAAAATGATTAACAAAGGTGATCAATTTGATTATTTTGATTATCTAATTATATTTGAATTAGCCATTCGAGGCTAACTGATTGTGATATTTGTGAGTATAATTAAAATGTAAGTAACTGAAAATAAATAAACATAATATATGAGCATCATATTTCAATAATAAATTTGTTTTACTTTATACCACCATTAAAATATCGCTAACTTTGTGTTACAAATAATGTATTTTTTTCACTTTATTTATAGGGTAGTTAAATTTTCAAACAGAACCTCTGTAACTGTGCTGAAATTTCATTGTGATAAATCTTTGAAAGTAGAAACCTGTAATTATAGGTCGGCGAGATATTAATTTTAGAAAAAAACTTACTAACATTTTTTCGACTTTTTAAGGACTTTTTTTTTTATAAAAGGTTCGGTTTCGGTTTCGGTTTCGGCCGAAACTACAATGAAACCGAACCTTCGGTTTCGGTTTCGGTTTCGGCAAAATAACATGTTTCGGTCGGTCACTACTTTCGTCTAATTTCACCACATAGCCGCATCTCCCTCTCTCTTCGTTCGTTTTAGGTCGCGGTAGTCCCTCTGGCCTGCGCCATCATGGCCCATTATGTTGTTTGGCTTTGAAGAGAGAAAATATTATTACTATTACTTGATTCGCGAACCCCGAAACACATCAAGGTCCCACTAACACGATAGCAAGGTCTGGTTTTACAGCCAATATTTATCTTAAACGTCACATAAAACTTATCGTGCTAGCTGGGTTAATCAGCGTTCGGCCTATCTATACTAAGCCTTATAAAAGGGTGGGAAAATTAAGTCTAGGAGGGCAATTAAAGAAGCACTGCATGGAGCGTGACATAAAACTTATTGTGCTAGCTGGGTTAATCAGCGTTCGGCCTATCTATACTAAGCCTTATAAAAGGGTGGGAAAATTAAGTCTAGGAGGGCAATTAAAAAAGCACTGCATGGAGCGTAAAACTAAGTTCTGATTATTTAATGTGATTAGGCCATCAGCAACTTTAGTAAGTGCTTCGTTTTTCCAATTACTCTTCAAGTAGGTAGTAAATCTTAGCTATAACAATCAAATGATCAGTTAGCCCATTATATTTTCAAGTAATTAGTAGTTGAGTGAATATCAAAGAGTTTAATAAGTAGTTAATATCGACGTGTTACCCATACTGATTACATGAGTAATCTTAGGAACATTAGACCATGATTTTGTATATAATCATTGACAATTATTATTGCATATCCTGTCTTTATTCTTTATTTGTGCAGTTCATGTTTTACAAGACTAGTAGGTATGGTAGGTAACATAACACCCTGTAAGGGCACTCAATATTGTATAAACAAGTAGCTTATATCTATCGTCTTTGTTTTCAGCAGCTCAATAAATGCAATCTAAATGAATGTATGTAGCGCCATACCTACTCAGCTGATTGAAAAAATGGATATACCAGGAATATTAGAAACAATTAAAACAACCGAGGATGATAAACTACAAATTAGATTATTATCAAGTTTAATCGCAATATTAACTTCACAGGTTAGTCCCAAATAGGGTTGCTATACGTGAAGGAGTTTTCCTGACATGTCAGGATTTTTGAGCCTTGTCCGGAATTGTAAGTCAGTAATTTTAAGAACTCTGGAAGCACACCTCGCGTGCGACGCGATTGACCAGAGCTATCGCTATCGAAATACTTGCGGAGGCAGTGGGTTGCGGGGCGCGGACCGACGTAAAAAACGGAAGGGTAGGACCTGAACGCTTTTTAAGAAGCCTTTTCACTAACACCGAATCTTCACAGAAAGTCGAAATTTCCACTCGCGTACTACTAGAATTAAAACGACCAAAACAAGAAAGGGCATTAAAGTTTAAAGTACGTTTAATGCTTTAGGCGTGACGTGACTAAAGTATTTTTTAAAGTACGAGAAATGTCAGGAGATTGCGGGCGTTGTCAGGACTTTTATCAGGGTTTTAGTTTGTGTACTTGTTTTCTCTACTCGACCCAACCACGATATATAATATAAGTTTACTTATTCCGTGGTCCGTGTATTCATTCACCTCACCCCTCAACCCTGGCATAATTTTCATCTGTGATCCTGATCTTCGTAACAACTCAACTTCCACGAAAATCTGGCTCACGAAATACTACTACTTATTTTCAAATTTCTTGAAATTGACTAGGTACTTGTTTTGACATGCAGGTGGGTTATGTCGTAAGTTTGTACTTCAACAAAAATAAACATTAAAATTAAGCAATGACGAAAAAATATAATTTCGTGAATCACCGATCACGTCACCCTCCATGGAATGCTCCATATTATTCTATAAGTATATATCGTTGGCTGAGTACCCACAAAACAAGCCTTCTTGAGCTCACCGTGTGTAAGGATGTCCTGTAATATCTAGTGTAGATGAGTAATGATGATGAATGATGATACATATATTCTCCCACATAAAAAGAGTAGTACCTACTACTTGAATACAAGTATCAAAAAACAAAGAAAAATTTAGCCGTTACGAGTAGTGGAACAGCCCGGGAATAGAACCCCAGGCTCGTCGGTGTCGGGGGCAATTGTGGTGTTTCCACAGTTAAAAATATCTAACGAAAATATGTTTCATAAAAACGTACCATACCTACTAGTTTGACACAACACTTCATGTACAATGATCAGTACAAAATAATTCGCATCATGATCTTCAGGCAAAAGAATATAACAAAATAGAACAATCTAAACAAAAATATAATTATAGTGATTGAGTGCGACCTAGTCGGCTAGTGACCTATGTACGGGGCATGGACTTGTGGAGATAGTGCGTCGTGACCCATGTATGGGGCACTGGACTGTGAACGTGTTAACTATACCTACTTACATGCTCATTCGGCTTCACACTAGCAAGTGTCAGACACTCATGCACAATGTCTAAGAAAACAAGGTCTGAGAATCAGGATCGTGACACCACATATAGTCGTTGTCAAATAGTTTTGACCGATCCGCTTAAAGAAAACAAACCCATTATTTGGGTAACCGCAAAACGCGATAATGACCACGCTGTAGAAAAAACGTTACAAATACCTTAAACGTTCAATAGATTTTCTACTCTATCTCTATGAACAATAAATTACTATTGCTGTAATAGAAAAATGGCGGTCGAGATGCTATTCTTGTACAGATGTTCAGGTAAACGCCAGGGCTGTATTAAAAAAAAACCAGTGGTTTTTTTAATAAGTGGAACATGTAAAAAGCGTGCATCAAATCAACAAATCTTTAATGAATAATTTACCTGGATTCACTTAGAAATAAAAATAATTCGACTGTAAAAACGTATTCTTTATTTATTTAAACAACGTGTTACTTCTTTATTTACAGAAATTTAAAATAAAAAGCATGCACGAAATCAAAAAATCTTAGTTAAATAATTTACCTATTATATAAATCAACGAATGATAAACATTATTTAAAATACATGCAACAAATCTTAATGAAAAAAGATTAGTAGTGCAAATATAACACGCGTAGGTACTAAACGTGCGATAGCCAGTTAGACACTAATAAAATGTTGCACTTAAGCCTAGAAAGAATCTTATCACTACTTAAACATTTCTAAGTTAAACAATGCAATTTTATTGATCTCTCGCTCTCTTAAACAATCGACGTTGTATAGGATTAAGGTTTTACCTGAACCGGACACTTTGAAGTAGGTGTATTGTGCTCCAAATATTGCTTAATTAGAGTAATATTTTAGGATAACTTTCGGGTAAAAATGTTTTTCTAATATTATTACACAAATACACATAATTAAATTATTAGTTTCAACGTCGAATTCGGGCCCAGGCGGCCATAAGATGCAGAAACGTCTAACGTCACATTTCTCATAATCATAAATCATTTATTTGTCCAACATAGGTTACAGGATCTTATTTTAATTATTAGAGTTTCACTTAAAGCAATTTAAACTTTTGGCAAAGGCCCTAGAGTTGGTAATCCTATAAAATGTTAATGCTTGCAGTCGGTATCTTCGAAGTATTCTTATCTTTTATGACGGCTGTTAATGAGGTAGCAAAACCGCACAATAAGACAAAGGAAAGGACACGAGAAAAAGGCAACAACTATACACTCACACTTACGTCCGCATACCATCGGGATTGCCATAACTGGCTGGCGCAGTATATATTGTAATCATGCTGGTGCACACAAGGCGCGTTGTACCTAACTGCTTAGTTTATATCGTCGGGTGAGAAACAAAATTCACTATCAAATCTGTCACTACTCTTCGAAACCTCGTATCTCAGTACTGAAACGATGCTGATATACGAGCTTTATTTTAAGTAGGTATTTGTTACTTAGTGACTTTTGCTTGTAACCCGACGATATATACCTACTCATATATATAGTTATATAAACATTGAGAATGCTCCTTCACTTTCTACATCGATAGCTACGCTCGTGCGGCCCTACCGCCGGCTGGGACGTCCACCGCGCGATCGTGACAACACTGACACATATAGTCCCTATTCACCCCGGTACCGCCGCACACCGGGTAGTCAGTCCGACCCAGGACGGGCCTAGCTGGAGTTCCTTGCTGGACTCTTCTAAGCTAGGTTTAGTGAACTAGCGAGAAAACTCCCAGTAGCTCGATTCCACTCACCCCTCAGATTCGGTTGAAACCGCTCAACCAATCTCACTGGAGCGCAAACTCTTAAAGTATTCCAGTGTTCTAAACCACACGCGTGGTCATGTGACGTGTCGTAGATTTTGCCCTGGATTTTTCCCAGGCTACTCTCCAACCGAGCACTCCTATCGCTTTCGTACCTACTTACTACTTACTTACCATATGTAAAGGACATTTTTTTTACTTCCCTTATTTTTTTCAATGCATGATGTAGCTTGTTTTTATAGGTGCCTCGCGAACGCGACAAGATTGTCACGTCCAGGGTAGTGTATGAGACGGTGCACAGTATTCTCAGTCGAGGCATGGTTGAAAGCAGTAGGAGTGCGTTGAGTTTCCTGACGGCTTTGCTGCGCGCGGCGTCTCGGTCCGAGGACGCGAAGAGCACATCGACAGCCCGCGAGCTTGTCCACCGCAGCGGCTGCTTGCAGGACATGCTGGATCTGTTCCTCGGTACAGAGACGATGGTGAGTTGAACCTTACGTATTACGGTTTTAAAACCCGAGCAGGCGCGGATTGATTTACGATTAAGGAGTCATTTAAAACTTTAATTTTGACTTAAATTTCAGGACCACGAATGTTTGAAAATCCTCTACGATTGCCTCATCGAGTCGTGCAAGCATTGCGAGTATAATCAAAATTACTGTAATCGCCTCATTCCAGCAGTGAGTTCCGTTTTGAACCAACTTAAAATTAAGCTCTTTTTTCTTCTCTTTGCTACCTACTCGAAGGTGGAGACGAGGTCGCTCTATATAAAATAAACTGGCTCTTGTTTGCCTACACGTGTCCTATTTTGTATTTATTTAGTTTCATATCGTATTTTAGTGCATGTTATCGTCTGCTAGTAAAACTCATGAACTTTTTGTAGGTATAAATGTTTTTTGTTTACAGTGCGTGCAGCGATGCGACACGAATAGTAATAAAGACATACGAAAGCTGCTTCACTGTTTACTACTGAATAATAATCATAATATTAATACGTTCGTTAAATGCAATGGTATAGCAACAGTTTTTACAAGGTGAGGAAAATAATATTATAGCAAATAAACAGTTACAGTAAAAACACTGCCAGTTTTCATCAATTTTCTGAATAAAATTCACTACAACAATTTTAAAAATACAAAAATAATGCAGTTAAGATACATAGCGTAAACATGAAACCTCCTTAGTGTGGAATGACATACACGAGTGAACGGCATATTTTTTACAATTTTATACACTACAAAGGCATTAAACTCCCCAGGAATATTTAAGGCCTTTGTCCTTCAGTATGCTTGCGTACAATAAGACTTTACGAGCAAGTGTGATGAAATAGTAGACTGTCTCAAAGGAGCAAAATGGTATATACGTATGTGGCGAGGGCGTAAGCGAAAGATTCTACAATAGAATGCTGAGTGTAGCGAGGGATTCTAAAGTAGAACCTTGATCGTAGCGAGAGATTCGAGTGATTACGCCCATGACGGAAAAAGAAATTGCTACCGTGTGACACACACTGCTTTTCACATTCACACCGTATATGAGGCCCGCTGCTAAAACATGAAATAACTTACAAATAATTTTACTACGGAGAGTGGCACGTACTGCTTTTCACACCTTCTATGAGAAAAAGAAAAGAGTAAATATTGCTCTCAAATGAGAGGAGAAAAGTACGACTTTTAACTCTTTTTTGAATCGCATGCGAGAAAAATAATAAACCCCTCTATAAAACCTGCGAGTTTATGGCAGCCAGTTAACTATTTTTTCCCATTTTCAGAGACTCAATTCAAGATAACTCCAATAGGGAACTCTTATCCATTGTTGTGCAAAACTCTATGGCAGCCAGGTTGCTACAACGGAACACAAATTTGGTGGAATTCCTTTTCACGGTAGAAGAAAACTACAAATTTAACCATCAAGGTTCTTCGAAAGTACTGTCAATTTACTTCAAAATTTCTCTTATCTATACATACTGGTAAAAGAAGAAGTCCTGACTGATTGACTGACTCATCAGCACACAGCCGAAATTGTTAATGCTAGAGAGTTGATTTATGCACAGTTGATTAAATTTAGAACGTAGGCTAGGGATAAGAAAAGATCTTTCGAAATCCCCTATGGGGTAAAACAAGGCATGAAAATTTGTATGAAAACACGTATTTATTTAGCTTTGAAACTTCTTAAATAGACTCTCTGTTTAAATACAACAATACGTATTTCAGCGGTTTGCGAAATTGCTCCCCTAAAGGGAAGGGGGTTCCAAGTTTGTACGGGGAGCAAATCTTTTTTGAAGTGAGATATTTAAATCTTCGTATATAGGACTCTCCGTTTAAATACAACAAAACAATCTTTCAGTGTTTTTCGAAATTGTTCCCGTAGAGGTGAAAAGGAGGTTCCAAGTTTCTGCGGGGAGCAAATCTTTATTTCCTTTAAAAAACGATATGGGCGTCGAGGTTTCGATTACAAAAATGACTTTCAATTTGAAATCCAAGACGGCGGACATTTATTTTTCTTAATAATCGATATGGGTGTCATCGTCGAGGTTCCTCGGGGTGCCAATTAACATCAACAATGAAAAAACATCCATACACACCTACATACAAACATACCGGTCAAATCGAGAACCTTTTTTGTAGATGGTTAAAAATTACGCTTAGTACGCGGGCGAAGCAGCGGGAAAAGCTAGTATAATATAAACTAGGTATAAGTATTACGTATAAGCATTTGTACGTAATACTTATACCTATACGTATTTTAAGTTAAGAGAAGAGGAGCACAGGGTGATCAATCTATACAGTCCTTTGTGTAACATTTCCTACTACTTGATAATATGTATACTTAGTGTAACTTTCGTTCTTGGCGGTGAGTATAAAGACAGAGCTCTTGAGGACGCGATGTCTTAATGTGAGGGAATTATCAAATTCAAATAAGTTTTGGGAACGTCCATCCATATGACTGGAGTCGTAAGCGTCCATAGATTGTGTGTTCGCATTCAGGCATTAGCTTGATTGACTTACTGTTTTTTTGTATTTCAGATGGTAGAATGGGCGTCCGTTATTCTGTTCCATATGGCATCACATATTGAAAGTAAGAGACTGAAATATTGCATAGTGTAACTGTACCTAACTATAATTAAGTATATTCCCCTGAAAGGGAACTTTAAGCCTAAATTAAAGCGTTATTTACACATGTAGGTACGAGACTCGCATGCGAGTTTCATTACATTGCGGGTATCCCAGGTATAATCGATATCTATCAAACCGCGTTATGTAGTTAAACCCGCATGCGAGTGTCGTACGCGTGTATTAGGGCCTTAATAGTATTTTTATTTGTCCAGGTACAGATAATCCTGGTCAAAGATCCTCAAACATAATGGATGAAATTGAGAACACGCGATCATCTTTAAGTGAACTCTCTGTATCATTTTTATTTAAACCAAATTGGGACAAGATTCAACATACGAACGTATTAAAAAATAACAAAATAGGAAATACAATAAGCAAGTATATCATAGAAAGCTCCGGTAAAACTATAATAAAATCTGAATTAGATGCTTTAAGTGGTGACCAAATAGGTGTCCATTCGAACATAGTGGAATTTGTTACAGAAAATAATTTTAAACCGAAATTTGTATCGACCCCAAAAAGAAAGTTTAAACTAGATAATAAAACACAAGTTGCTGGATTGAGTAAGGAACAAACATGGAATAACTATTTAAAAAGTAATTTATGCTGTAATAATTCAGCTCCAGTCGTAAAGAAAAAGTTATCAACAAGCGCACGTTTGTTTAACATCGCGAATAATTCATGTATATCAATATATAATATGATGGGAAATGTTTTCATTCGGAGTTCTCCAGATAAGAGGCATCGAGAAGACTTTTTAAAGCCGAATATTGAGGCTGGTACGTCTAAGTCCAGATTTAATGATAAGAAACAGAGAGAGTTTCTCCATACTGGCCCAAAAGGCAGTGTTCAGTTAAAGCCGCGAAAATTTGGTATAAGTAACAAATACCGCAAAGTCATAATAAAGAAGTTGAAAACTGGAATTAATTTCTATGGTTGTGATTTCAAGGTTAGTAATTCTTTAATTGAATTTTTTCTAAATGGACGTGTCGGTAGAATTAGGTAGGTACAACTACCTAGTAGTAATCCGCGAAAATTGATCAAAGTATAGCGACGATTCAGGCAGAGAATTTATTACCGACCATATGCTGTCTGTCGTGTGGGCCCAGGCTAAATATAAGGAGGGCGGTAATATTTTTTACATTTTCCCTCATAAATAGAAAATAATTCAACGTAGTAAAAAATGTTTCAGAATGTGCAACTCAAGCCCTTTTATATTACACCCCAATTGAAATATTCACTAGATTTTCAAATATAGAACAACCTATTATTTCTCATTTTTCACAAAAAATAAAAATATAAAAAGAAAAACATATTCTATGCATCTAGGTTATCCTTCTTTATAATTGTTCCAAATTTCAAATGGATAGCTTAAGTAGTTCCTGACATATTTAGCGATTCACAGACAGACAAAGTGAAACCATAAGGGTTCCTTTTTTACCATTTTGGTACGGAAACCTAAAAAATGGGCATAGGCATATTTCATCTTGATTTGATGATAAGACTGACTTTGTCATTTTTGAAATGCCACCCTAAGATACGGTTAGCAATACATATACACCTACAGATGTATTGCAAAATTATTTTCCTTCGGGAAAACTCGGATCTCAATCGCAATACGATGGCACCCGAACTGTCAATCTTTTAACTTTATTGTTTAGTGTCAAATGTCAAAGTGAAAAATGTTATTGTATAATATAGAGATGTTACAATCACCTTCAATAACTTTGAAAATACTCAGTTTTATTGTCATTAGTAAACGAAACATTATCTTCACTTTAAAACATAAAGTAAAACAAAATATATCTTATTGGGAAATATTTACACGAATAAAACTCAATACATGACTACTTAAAAACAGCATCTACTTACGGGGCAAGTACGAAAAATTTTATGTCATTGGCGTCCTTATCGCACTTAAGTAAATAACCCGCGTGTGAGAGGGATGCAAACGACATGAAGGCTTTCAGACTAGTATGAAAGCCTTCATGTCGTTTATGTCGGGCCTAGGCCCGTTAGTATACTTCTAGGTACAGTCACCGTCATAAATAAGTGGTGATTTCTGTACCTTGTCGCTTTTAATCGTTTGACAATTATGTATGACATTTCAAACACGACGTTAAAGTGACAAGGTTACTGTAGTAACGGGCTTTGCTTTTTAGATTAAAAACACTCCATTAGCTTTGGTAAGTTTTATTGGAATGAATGACCTGTCATAATCACAAAAAGCGGGAAAGCAGCGTTTTGTTACTTATCAAAGATACAACGTTTAGTTACGCTCTTACAACATCCTTCCCTTTCATATTTTAAACTACAACATCATTTAAGGAGAAATGGAAACGTGCTATAACATCTACACCACATACACAGTATATCCCTGATACTAGACATTCTACATTACATTATGACAGACTATAACATAAACACTTATACCATAATTTAACCATTAACCTTCTTAACAATTATTAACACATATAGTCATTAAGGTACCCAGGTCGTCTAACAGACCTCTTGGAGAGCCTCAACCCAGGATGAGATGATTCTTGATCTGGAGCTACCTCTGTTTCCGTGACTCTGTCGGTTGGTTCAAATGGAGCCTCCAAAGAGTCTGTGCTAGAATCACAATCATAATAAATGTTTTCCTGAGAACTGGGCTCAATCTCAGTCTCTTTAACCTCTGATGAAATCTGTGGCCCATCCCTGAACCCGAAAACGTCTAAAGGCTCTGCAAGTGGAGCTAAGACGAGATGCCAACGATTTCTCCTAAATGTACCCCTGTCTGTTTTTAAAACATATGACCGTGGTTCTTGACATTTACTTATTACTATACCATATGTTTTTAGGTCCGTCACCCAGACTCTATCCCCTTCATTTAATTCTTTTAACTCTTTTGCTCTATGTCTCCTATTATAATTATTTGCATCTCTAGACTTTTTCCCCGACATATACTCTCTATGTTTATCCCCTACCCTAGCCATGTCTTTTAGCTTACTTGGTACCATAGGTAAGTTATCTCTTAATTTCCTACCCAGCATTAATTCCGCCGGACTAAATCCCGATTCCAAAGGAGTGTTCCTATATATTAATAAGGCTGCATATATATCCTCATTTTTTGTTAACAGTGCCTTAGCTATTTTGACCCCTGATTCAGCTAACCCATTACTCTGTGAGTAGTAAGGGCTGCTTGTAACAGACTTAAACCCATACTCCCTGGCAAAATCCATAAACTTTGTTTTGAATTGCGTTCCACAGTCTGACCTAACTATTTCAGGAATACCATACCTTGCAAATGCCTCTTTGCATTTAATAATGACACTGTTTTCTGTTAAATCCTTTAACTTCTCTATTTCCAAATATCTCGAATAGTAATCCATCATGACCAGATACCAATTGCTATTGAATTTGAATAAATCTATTCCTATTTTTTTCCATGGTCTCTCAGGTATTTCTTCAATAATCATTTGTTCCCTATGGTTCTTATATGTTTGTATACATTTCGAACAGCTTTTTACTAGATCTTCAATTTGTTTAGAACAGCCTAACCACCAAACTGCTTGTTTTGCTCTCTGTCTACATTTAGATATGCCTTGATGGCCTTCATGAATTTTACTTAATATTTCTTTTTGCAATTTATGAGGTATTACTATTCTTGAGTTATATAATAATATACCTGCCTCTATGGAAAAATTATAACGGTATTGATAATACTGTTTAAGTTCACTTTCTATTTTGTTAGTCCTAGGCCAACCATTAATTGTATATTCTTTTAGCCTGTCACATATTGTACATAATTTTTGTTCAGTGCTAATTTTTATTAAATTATCATCTGATATATCCTCTTTTATTAAAGTCCTAATTGTCAAGCCCTCTTCATTGTCCAATCCTGTATGTGGAAGGGGTTGCCTAGACAAGGCGTCTGCTACTGACAAACATTTGCCAGGAGTATATTGGACTGTATAGTCAAACCGCATGAGTTTTAAACGGAACCTCAGAAGTCGTGGACTTAACTCATCCATGGGTTTATTTTGTAATATTTGCACGAGAGGTTTATGGTCTGTTTCTAATATAATGTGTATCCCTGTTACATACTCTTTAAACTTTTCTGCTGCCCAATACAAAGCTAAACATTCTTTTTCTATTTGTGCATAATTTTTTTCTGCTTCTAAAAGAGTCCTACTACCATAAGCTACTATACTCCTCTTGCCAGATTTGTCTACTTGCATTAGGGCTGCCCCTAATCCATAGGCACTACTATCGGCCGAAACAATAACCTTAGAATTTGGATCATAGTGTGCTAACTGAGGAGCCACTCTTAGTTTGTCTTTTATTGTCCTGAATGCTGTCTCTTGAGCAGGGCCCCATATGTATAAGTTATGCTCTTTTAGTAATTCATGCAATGGTGCTAAAATGTTTGATTTGTTTGGAATAAATCTGCCCACAAAGTTCACCATTCCCAAAAATTGCATTAATTCTTTTTTATTTGCAGGAGATTTAAATTGTGTAATGGCTTGAACTCTTTGTGGATCAGGTTTTATACCCTGTTGAGTTACAATATGGCCTAAAAATGTTATTTCCGTTACCCCAAATACACATTTACTTCTATTTATTGTTATACCTTCTTTCTCTAATCTACTCAATACTTCTCTTAATATTTTGTCATGCTCCTCCATACTTCCTGCATGTATCAATATGTCATCCATGTGCATTAATATATTTAGGTCTTTGAACAAGCTGGCGAACTTCATGCTAAAATATTCAGGTGCGCAATTCAAACCAAATGGGAGCCTATTATAAATATACCTGCCGAAAGGAGTCACTATAGTAGTAAGCTTCTTTGATTCTTCGCTAAGTTTGATTTGGTGAAATCCAGAAGTAGCATCTATTTTGGAGAAATACTTAGCTCCTTTTAGCCTGGCCAGTGTGTTTTCTATTTTTGGAATAGGATAAATAGGTCTCAAAATGTTTTTGTTTACTTGTGTATAGTCACCACATATGCGAACTTTATCATTTTTTAAAACTACTACAATGGGTGACACAAAATCAGTCGGTTCTTCAATGGGACTAATAATACCTACAGCCTCCAGTCTATCCAGTTCTGCTTTAACTTTTGGCATCAATGGAATAGAAATGTGTCTAGGAGCAGCCTGGATAAATGCCTGTGAATCATCTCGCAATTTAATACTATACTCATCTTTAAACACCCCCAGCTCATTAAATATGCTTGGAAACTCTTTGTCTACTTCTACTTCCGATTTAATGGTTGTATCCTGCACCCTCATTGAATTAATCGAGACAATTTTCATGCTTTCTAATGATGGGCGACCCAATATAGCACTTTTAAGACCCCTAATTACATAGATTTTACCATCATAAGTTCTGCCTTTATAGGATAATTTTAAATTAACAGTTCCTCTCACATTTAATTTGTTGCCGTCTGGTCCACAGATGGATGCCCCAGACTTCATCAGAGGTAGATTCATAGTTGCCCTATTCTCTGGAACTGCTGTTACATCCGCTCCTGTATCAATCAGAAAAGTCCCTTGATCAATATATGAATCATTATGAAACATTTTTACTTGCACCATATACTTGTCCTTCTTCTCACTTAGACTAACCTTAAACAATACTTCCTCTTCTTGTTCCTTGTTCACTTCCTCTTCTAGTCTCTTCATTGACTTAGAGCGGCACAGTTTTGCATAATGCCCAATTCGGCCACAGCTCTTACATTTCACTTTGAAAGCCGGGCATTTCTCTCTGATATGTCTCTCATATCCACAAAACCAGCAATTTTCCTGTTGTTTGAATGTCTGCTCTTTGTGTTTCATTCTGTTGATATCTTTAAACTCCCTTCCAAGTAATGATTTATTATCCTCTGCTTGCAGTTCTGCTTGTTTAGTGGCTTGGATAACCTCACTTATGTTCAAATTGTGCCTTATCAACAACCGCTCACTTGTTGTTTTATCTCTCATACCCACTATAATACGGTCCCTTATGAGCTCTTCCTTGAGTGTTCCATATTCACAGGTTTCTGCCAACTTGAATAAATCCGTAATAAATGTGTCAATGCTTTCATCTTCACTTTGCTTTCTTGTGTTAAACCGATATCTTTCATAAACAATGTTCCTTTTTGGAGAGAATATTTCATCCAGCCCCTTGAGCACCTCTTGATAACTTTGCGTTGCAGGGAATCTTTTGATCACGTCTTCCGCGCGCTCCCCCATGCAATACAATATGCAGTTAATTTTATCTGCATCCGATCCTGCCTCATTTCCCGATAAAGTCATGAAACGTTCGAACCTTTTCCTCCATTTTTCCCAATCCGCCGGTTCAAATGAAAATTCGCCTGGCGGCTTGACGCTTAGCGGCCTCCGCTCCATGTCTGGTTTGTTTTCGAGCGGCCTCCGCTCAATTTCCTCTGATTCCTTCTCAGCTTGTGTTCCTCCCGCCATTGAATTGTTTTTCTAAACACCGCTGCCACCATGTAGTAACGGGCTTTGCTTTTTAGATTAAAAACACTCCATTAGCTTTGGTAAGTTTTATTGGAATGAATGACCTGTCATAATCACAAAAAGCGGGAAAGCAGCGTTTTGTTACTTATCAAAGATACAACGTTTAGTTACGCTCTTACAACAGTTACTAAATGATAACTTATTTATGCCGGTGACTGTACTTAACATTAATATTTTACCTACACATTTCGGTCGATATTTTCAACTTTTTTTTCACAATCTGAGAAAAAGTCAGACACATCTTCGTCAGATTCGTCAGTGGTCACATTTGATGGCATGATCACAAACTTTCTTCCATTCATCCGGGCCAATCATATTTATTTTTTGTTCAATCAATTTTTTTACTGTACCCATATTCATGTCTATGTTCCTTTTTGATACGTGACCTTTAATCTGTGACCATATATTTTCTATAGGGTTGAAGTCGGGATGTAATGGCGGTAACCTTAACACATCGTGTCCATGTTGATGTAAAATTTTGTCAATGGAATATTCTACAAAGCCTTCTTTAATGTCGACAAATAATTTCGTATAGTTGTATTTTAGATAATGATGAATCATGGGGAATATTGTATTTATGTAACCAGTTTATCATAAGCGGCTTTGCGGTATTAGAGGTGGGTGGGCATTCCACATATTTATTGTGATAAGCAGCATTGTCTACTACTAATACAGAATTTGCAGACAAGTTGGGAAGAAGTTGATTCTGTAACCAATTTTCATAATTGACATTATTCATGGCATCGTGATAATCACCGGTCTTATCAGTAGACTTGTACATAAGTAGAGCACCCGGTACAAATCTTTTGGCACTACCTGCATGTACCTATACTAATAAGGCCTAATACCTTTTGAGATTAACTATTTCACTCCTTCATCCGTAGAATCGATCCAGCACTTCCCTGTTAAATGAGATATATGAACATAAGTTTCGTCCCTATACACAATATCTCTGCCTTCAGATCTGTACTTCCTTATTAAGTCCAGGTACTTTACTCTTTTAAGTCTAACGTCATCTATTTCCATCAGAATTTTTCTATTGTTAGTAATTTCTTGAATAGAAAACCCATTTGGCGTAGTTATTTATTGTTAGGTATTAAAAAGTATGAAAATGTGTCTTCATTTGACATATACTTACAATACTTACATACATATATAAATAATAAATATTATTTTATTATTAATACGCATAGAATAATTAATTACATGGTTGATGAAATACAATTAAAGAACAGAATACAACTAAATTAAAAATAAATATAATAAAGAGACAAAAAGTATAATTATAAAAAGAAAACAGCGTAGTATCTTTCTAAGTGTAAAATCACAGCCTTTGAAATTCATCGTTTCTATTAATTAGGACTTTAGTGCTCTTATTGTTGGAACTTGTTTATAAATCAGATGGAAGTTATAAACCATTCGTCGTATCACTGCGTAATTAAAATCACCAAGATCTAGATCGAATTTCTTGCGTGGTCTACCCAGCTTAATATTGTTTGTGTTGGTATTTTTTCTATATTCTTCCTGGTTCAAAAAAATTCTTATTGTAGGTTTAGATATGCCCGTTGCGTCCGAAATTCGCTGTTGAACTTTGCCAAAATACTCTGTTATTGCTATTTTCTGGTATGAAGTACAGGTACCTATATATTAAATATAATTCCTTGGACTGGATTTTTTAACCGTTTTTGAGGTTTCGGCATGGTAATACAACCTTTTTATAAGTAAACTGTAAATATAATCAAAACTATAGCGAATATTTGAATTGCGTGTTAGCCACTCTATATATACATATATATATATTGGTCTGCGGATGCGAGTTACCCCTACGGCTGTAAGATGGGTACTGAAGCTAATTAAGAGAGCACGATAAATACGAACTTTTCCGATAAAGTACGAAGGAAAATCATTTTGCACTACGTCTGTATTAAGTATGACATTTACATAATGCTCGATTGGATATTCTACTTTAACAGTAATGTAATAATATAGTTTCTATTACGTAGGCACATATGGTCTGACAATCGTATGTTTATACTCGTAATATAACACTGTCTTACGTGTGTTAGAGTATAATATCCCATGGAATAAGAGCGTATGTCAGGGCCACGCGCACAGTATGACGTATTGTACCATTGCTCTTGACATATGATTTTGTTTTTACAGAAGATAGCTCAAGCTATGTGGTCTCAAGAAAAGCAGATGACAGCCCAGGTGTTGTACAGTATTTACAGAAAATTCATCGCCAAATGAACTCTGTGTAATGTAAACGCATTTTATTTGAGCTTCAATTAAATTTTTAATCACAAGTTTAGCTCAATAAATTGCATTAATTGCATTACGAATAGAAAATAAAACCCCAATGGTGATTCGGGAGACGTGAGCAGGATCAAACCTACATTTACAGTAAACATTAGTGGATCGTTTACCATCGTAATTAAATTAAACGACCACACCTTGTTCCATTTGTTTTACATTTTGTTAATTAAAAGTTTAATTCTTTAAAATCATGCTCACCCTACACTGACTAATTCATAAAGATACCCAACCTCTTTACAATGTTTCAAAAGTAACTAGACTGATGAGATGACATCCGACGTTTCTAAAGTAACCAGGCTGACATGTTGTTTGATGACAATCAATTTGACTTTGTATCATAGATAAATAAATGAGAATCGGTCCTTGACAGAAGTATTCTAATTGTAGAGTGACCATGCCTATCGAGCAAAATTAAACGTTTATTTTAACACATAAAAAAAATGTTAATCGTACCAATACTAGTATGAGGGAGTAGCTTATAGTTAACTAAATCCGTAGGGTTGATCCTGCTTATGTTTCCTAAATCATCCTGTATTAGATAATTCACGTACAAATTTTATCCGAATTTATAGGTGAAACGTGACCATAAAAGCTGTCATTGTGCTATCATGCTAGCTGGGCAGGGGAGGTAAGATTCTGCGGTTGTTTCTATTTCTGTGTCCTCGGCCATGATTCTTGTCTGGCCGGTATGGGTGACTGGTGGCCTGTGAAGCCTGTGTATGTTAAGCTCATGTTACTACGCTAAAAACAACAGCCTTGTGATAATATTGCTGTCGTTTCTGTATAGTGACGTATGACTTTTTTGTATGCATATTAATGAGTTTCATGTAGGTACAGTCAGCTTCATGAATATGTATACATTCTAGCACTAATGTTAAGAGATAAAGTTGAAAAGTTTTTACATTTTTACGGTGCTGACTGTACTACATTCAGTGGCATAGAAGAAATCTGCTAACCACCTTGCATAATTTCTAGGCTGGGATCGTTTCGTGTATGTACATGTCATGTTAAGTCGTCGTCTCCCGGTGAAAGAAATAAACAATATCATCAGAGCTCGGAATAGGTAGTGCCTATTTACCTAAACTTCGCGGGAGGACGTAACTAAGAGTGGTTACAAGCAACAAAAATAATTATTTCTTTTTAATGAAAGGGGGTTTTCTCGGGATTTACCGTATTATTCTAGAGGCTTAATACATTTCGCTTTACTTATAAATCTTGTTATATTGCATATTATTTGTTTAACTACCTTGAAATAACAATCAGTCATTAAAAATATAATATGGATCAAATTGAATCAAAAGGATTACGAAATTTGATAGTTTTTAGTTGACTTAGAGAGAATTATACTCCTTTCTTTCATGAGAGGGGACCTGTGTCCAGCATTAGGGCGTATATAGATTAGTGATGAGAAAGAACTATGATATGGCATAGAAGATATCGTACAGATGTATTCTAATTTATTTATAATATGATGGTATACATGTACTTATATATTAAATAAAACTATTTTTCAACCGATTATATCGCGTATAATGAATTTAAAATATATTCCGTGACCACGAGTGCTGTAAAGGACTCGAAACGTCGGAATGAATGTCGGAATTTTCTATACGATATCATAGTTCTGTCTCATCACCAATCTATATACGCCCTAATGCTGGACACAGGTCCCCTCTCATGGAAGAAAGGAGTATAATTCTGTCTAAGTCAACTAAAAGTATCAAATTTCGGAATCCTTTTGATTCAATTTGATCCATATTATATTTTTAATGACTAATTGTTATTTAAAGGTAATTAAACAAATAATATGCAATATAACAAGATTTATAAGTAAAGAGAAATGTATTAAGCCTCTAGAATAATACAGTAAATCCCGGGAAACCCCACATTCAATGAAAAGAAGTAATTATTTTTGGTGTTTGTAACCACTCTTAGTTACGTCCTCCCTCGAAGTTTAGGTAAATAGGCACTACCTATTCCGAGCTCTGAATATCATTATTCTATAATGTGCCCGGGATCCCAGGGACCGGTAGACGACGGGGGCCTCTTTAAAAACTGTTTTGTCGAGCCTATTATGAAGCCCAAATGACGTGTACAGCAATAATAACATAATTCCCCTCCGGCCGCCTTCGGACCCAGGGTCGAAACCAGTTTCACACTGATTTGGTAAGAATAAGAAAAAAATCATACGATTTAATAAATGATTCATTTGCGATTTTAGTACATATTTGTAGTGATGCTCGTCCGTATGCCGCGTAACCTTTGGTCGGTATCCAGCTGTCGTCTCAGTGACGTCACAGTTTACTGTACACCGAGTGCGAGCACACCATGTCCCTCGTTATATCGCAAATTTTTGGCGTACCTGTAGCAAACGCATTAACACTTTATTTCCTAAATAGTCCTACAATGGTGCACACCAAAAACATTATTGGCGTTTGTAGTCGTAAGCCGTTTTAATTACAATTCTGATGTAGCTGTGTCTGATAAACAAAAATGATGTCGTTAGTAACTTGAAACTCACACAAATTCATGAAAAAATGCATAGACAGTAGATAAAATTTTGAAATTATAGATCTGTTCCTACGTAACTGTTGCTATTCAACTTACAGCACAGCGCCAGCAGCCTAACAATACGATTTAATTTTGAAATTATACATTTGTACCTAACCTAACCTAACAGTTGCTATTTAAATTGTACAACATACATAAATAAACAACGAACCTGCAATTTGTACAGCAAATTCGAGCTCAGTTCTGAGTATTTGCAGCATCCTTTGAACTCCCGCCTGGCCACCTACTGTTAGTCCCCACAGGGCCGGGCGACCCACGAACACCTATAAATAGAAAGTAACCTACGTGAAATAATATCGGTATACTTACTTACTAGTAAAATAATACGGAGTCATCTCATCAACAGTTAGGAAATTACTTTCAGGAAAGTAATTACATCTCAGCAGCGAATCACCACGACAAAAGACAAGCACATCCACCGAGCGCCGCCGGCGCTTACGCGACTCTGGTTTGTTGATTTCGCACCTCGTTTACATGGTAAAATTAATGTCGTGCAACTAGCTGAAAAATTGTGCATGGCTCGAGCTAGTTGAGTAGTTCAGTATCATAACATTAATTCATGCTATCTGAAATTGATAGTTTACACTAGAAATAATGGATAAAAGTTAAATGTCTTCTCTGGTGGAGGAATTTCCTCCCTCGGGCGCTCCGGTTGTGGAAGGAGCTCCCTACCGAGGTTTTCCCGAGGGACTACAGTATGGGGTTCTTCAAGAAAGGAGCGTTAAATTTTTTAAAGGGTCGGCAACGCGTAAATGACACCCCTGGAGTTGCATGCATCCATAGGCTGAGAAGACCGCGTGCCATCAGGCGGGCCGCATGCTTGTTTGCCACCGACGTGGTATTAAAAAAAAACTTCAAACAAAATTTAGGCTTACTCGTAACTCAACGTACCATTCTTGCACCGAGAGCCAGGGCCTTGTATACATCGGTCCCCGTGGTAACGCCGCCATCTAAATAAACTTCAACGTCGTAACTCTTAACCGCTTTCACAATTTCAGGCAAGACTTCTATCTATTAAACATAAAACAACAACTGTTAAAAAAACCACATGAGAATTTGTTAAAATTAAATTGGCCGACACAGCGCAAGCTCCTATTTTGTGACGGGCGGGTACTGAGTGCCAGCTGCGACGTCCACCGCGCGATCACGACCACACAGACACATATAGTCCCATAGGAATCCGTTAGGAAGGCTGTCGACTACGTTCCCATCCCTCCCCCTCTGTCGTAACTCGGCGATCACTGATTAGGGGCCGCACGGTCCGGCGTCCTAGGCACACACTTACGTACCCGGACGACGTAATCACAGCGTCCATCGAAAGATGGAACGCTTCGCTTACGGCGTCCAACTCTGACACGACGCGTACACTTAGGCATTCCCGCCGGCGGGGACGTCCACCGCGCGATCGCGTCAACACTGACACATATAGTCCCTATTCGTCCCGGTTCCGCCGCATATCGGGTAGAGTCAGTCCGACCCAGGTCGGGCCTAGCTGAGTTTCTTGCTGGACTCTTCTCAGCTAGGCTAGGTTTAGTGAACCAGCGACAACACTCTCAGTAACTCAATTCCACTCACACCTCAGATTTGATTGAAGCTGCTCAACCAATCTCACGAGCGCAAACTCTTACGAGTAGTCCAGTGTTTACACCGCCCGCGTGGTCATGCCGAGGTTTCCCCTGGATTTTCCCAAGGCCACTGTTCAACCACGCACAACTATCGCTGCTTTATTGGATCCGGCCTATAAAGCCAGTCAGGTTTAAAATAAGTACTAAGTGCACTCGCATTCCTCGTTATCTTCCTGAATAATTACGAAACATGTTCGTAAATGCCTAGGTATGTTTTAAAAGTTTAACATGTGCTTACCGATGAGGTGAAAAGTTGTATGTGTCACACGAGAGCAAAGTTATTTGCATCTCGGGCTTCAAGAGGCCCTCGCTATGTTCAAGATTCTAACTTTCAATTACAAGCTACGCTCGCGATTCAATTTTAACCTACCAACGTCGCACCATCGATTCAACGCTATCGATATGCGCACCATCGACTCAACGCCGACGATGGATATACCCGATACGGCGTGCATTGCGATATAAACCTACATGCATTTTTATAGGCTTCAACTCTGCGTTTAACATTCCCATGAAGACATGGCGTGTGAGTGACAGCGTTTGTATTTGATGTGCAATGAAAAGATTTAAATATTTCGCTTTCTCAAAACTCAAAATTAGCACTCACAGCAAAATTACAAGTTTGCTCTCTCTCTCTCTGTTGCAAAAATAACTATTTCGGGATGGCTATGTATATATCACTCACAGTTGCCGGAACTCCGTCGAGCTGTCGCGCGCCATGGTTGGACACCAGGATGCCGGAACAGCCAGCTTGCGCCGCCTTCACTGCGTCATCTGCTCGTAGTATTCCTTTAGCCACTATTGGCAATTTAGTAATACTAAACCGGCAAAAATCAATTAAAATATGATTAGATTGATTAGAACAGTTACATATTTAATATTACAGGAAAAATATAAGCACCCGTACACCCCTATGCACCTACAAAAAAAAAGGCTCTGGCAAAAAAAGAGTAGAAAATAAAAGGGGCGCCACTTTCGCTTTTTAATAATTGATACGGCGCGCGGCGTCAAATTTGGCTTCGGATACTTTCAAATTAATTTCCTTAGTAAGTAGTTTCTTATGAACATTATAACTCATTTAGTGAATAGGTACATACCTTTTCAGCCATTTAATATCATCCCATGTTAAATTTTTGTCAAATAAATTATTAACGTATTCATTTAGGCCACTTCCACCGCCTTCGGTTTTCTGTATTTTGGTGGACAGGTGTCCGTCGAAATTCGCCAATCTAAAACATTTTACGTTGGAACATACCTAAGTAAGAATACCTTAGCATTAATTTTACCGAAAATATGCACATGGCACTATATTATTTTCGAGCAATGTGCACGATACTTAAATATAAAAACTTGTTCCATTAGAGGTTAAATAAACATAATAAAGATATAATAAATTGGTGCACCTTGAATACTTAATAGTGAAACAGAAGAAATAGTCACACACATACAATCACACCTACACAAATGCACATTCCTAAATATCAAACAAACATCTGCATTTCCCAAAACCCGGATGAACAACTAGCAACAATTTGATTTCTTGGAAACAATTATTTGTACTTAGTAATAGTACATTACTGCAGAGGCCGGGAAAGAAGGGATTGCCGGGTGGGTAGGTATAGATGGATAGCGATACGAAGCCAGCAAACCCTTTTCACAGCCAGGAATGTAGTGCTTTTCTCAAACATATGCAATGAAAGTCATCATTATACACAACCTGATAAAAAGAATCATAATTTTTATAATAAATAAAATAAAGCAGAGATTTTGAAATATTGTCTCTGTTACAGTACAGTAAATATTCTAAATTGTGAGCGTCAGGATATCGGACGTATTTATAGCGTATAACTTTTTTGGTAAGTCTTTATGCAATACAAAAAAATCATAAATAAAGGTACAAATTAGGTACTAAATATCTGCGTAATGATGGATTCGGTATAACGCTTACAATTTGGGGAACTGGACTTGGTCCTGTCAACCCGACGTCAGAATGGCTGACTACTTTATTTTCAATATTTCTCGATTTTTAGCGAGGTACAAATTATTTTGTCAGGTACAAAATATTGGAATCACTCTCGCTATAAAATTCCACCATGGTCCTGTAATCCTGACGCTCACTCTAAATTTATTCACCAACACATTGAATCGAAAAGATTTTTATTCTTAATCGCTACCGCGAAAGCACTATCCTATTTTCTCTCTCTATCGCTCCAATGAGAAATGTCATTTGAGCAGGGAAAAAAAATACGAGTGCTTTCGCGGTAGCGTCCCTGGTCATGAACTCAGACGCCATGTTTACTTACATTAAAATTATATAGCAGTGTTTTGCAACCAACTATGTTATGGAAAAAATGTTATGGTTATAATTTGTAATCACTTGATTTTGATATGAAGATTAGCAGTCTTTATTACGTATCTACATTTATAGGCTCCATACGGCTACATACCCGTGCTGGATTTATAGGCTACATACCCGTGCTGTTCTACTTACCTCAAATGGGGTGGCAATGTAAATTGATTACGAATGTCAGCTCGACGTAGTCCGAATATCGGAGTGTCCACTGTTAGGGCTATGGCTTTGAAGCCAGTTTTCTCTGCACGTAACACTAAATTTCGGGTGACTTCTCTGAAATAGGTAAGAAGATGCTTTTGTTGAAACTTTTACGATCTAGCACAAAAAAAAGTATTCTAGAGTCCGACCACGCTAACTCTGCATTGAAATAATTTGGCAACACTACCTCAAACGTCACATTTTCTTACAAATATATCGTATAATGCACTGTGTTGCCAAATTATTCCTTGCAGAGTTAGCGTGGTCGGACTCTATTACTACTTATACAAAACCTTCTATTAATCTAAAACAATTATATTAGTACACAAAATTAGCAATAGATAAACATAATGGTATTTAGTGACAATGACAAATATATATGTATTCCGATTCGGAATGCCGAAACGCCTACATCATGTTTTGCGACAGAACTGTAACAGAGGACGAACGAACAGACGGACACGTGAGTGACAGCAACAGGGCCTAATTATCCACGTTCCACTATAATCGGAATTTGTTACCAGTTCCTTTTTCACCCATATAACGTAAATCCGCATTACACATCGAAACTGAATAAAATCAAGTAATGATATATTAGAGCTTCATAAGTAGTTATGTAGTTGTAATACGCGTTTTAGAGAAGCAATCAAATGAATGTATATTTTTTATATTACTGATGCGTAGTACTTTATGATAATAATTCACCATGAAAGCAGTTACGTACTATATCTTTTATTTTTAAAAACTAGTGCCGCGACTAAATCATTCGTTTCGATTCAGATGATATTTTCGTAAGTGGATGGAAATCGATCAAATGAATGAATTATAACCGTAATAAATTACGTGTTATAAAAAAAAATATTCCAATGAATTGCAGACGAATGAAGTGTTTATCGCGGAATTTGGAAATACAGTATCGATATCTGAACGATACAATATTGACGTAGGTAGAATAAAAATCATATGACAAAAGTTCTTACTCTAGATTCGTATCCAGTAATGAAATATATGGGAACATTAAAAAACCAAATTGTAATAAAATCGGTTTGAATAATCATTCACCATTCATTAATAATCGCTAATTAAAACAATTGATTCGTCGCAGCCTCATCACTAAGTCAATATAACTGTCAAAAAGGAACTGGTAAACATTTCCCACAATATATATCAAATGTCTAATTGACTAAATAATTTTACTTCATACAGACTCAAACAGTGCTTGAGAACAGTAACAAAAAATCATACATACACAATAAATAGAAAGTTAAAATACACGGAAAAGATGAGGTATAGCAAGATACTGCAAAAATGTCAATACTTAATAAAAAACTTACAATAACCATTAAATTTTTAAATAGAACTTGATGCCAACAGCAACACCCAAAATTATAAACACTATAGAAACACAAACAATACACATCCATATGATTAGGCCATATAAAATGTAATTTATAAATTAATAAAATAAAATAGTCGATAAAAAAAGAATATCACTCAGCAATGACTTTAAGTCATAGTATGATGTCATGTTTTTTCATCTCTCCTGTTCGGAAAGTTCGATTTTCATGAGTAGATTGCGGGGGTTGAAAGTTGCTTTTCCGCCCTAGGGCAGAAAGTAATTTTTTATTTAAAGTTCTATATGCCGGGGGGGGGGGGGGGGGGTCGCCTGCTGCTCGCACAGGCCGCAGGGCGCCGGCTGCGTTCGAGCCCCAAAATATCTCTGGTGAAATGAGTCACTTTCAACCCTTGGTTAACAATCTACTACATATTGCTTATATCCTTTGCAAAAATGAATTTTCATTACTCATACTCTGAAAGGGGGTCATTGTTCATCCAGGCACCGTGCTGAAAGTGGTACATGCCTGCTCTAAAGCAGAAAAGTATTAAAAAAATTCTTTTTGATGTTTATAATTAATATAATGTACTTTATGTATTTATTAGTCACTTTCAAGGCGAGATGTGATTTGCGAAATAAATTAAAATATTGTTTAAGACACAGATAAAACCACCAAATACGCAAATTCAAAATGGCCGTCTTTCGCGGTCGCGCGCCATCTTGCGAATTGTGATGTACGGCTAGCACAAGTTGGCGCGCGAGCTATCTCGCCGCCAGCTAGACCATCCGTCTGTTTCGGCGTGATTTCCTTAAGTTTTATATTTTAAACTTGTTTTTATCTTTTAGTGATTAACATTAATAATTAATTTATATTATTTAATTTTTTAAATACCAATTAAAAAAATTAATTTGAGCAGTCGTTTAAAAGGGCGGATAGTTTATCTCTCGGCGAGTTAGCTCACGCGCCGACTTGTGCTAGCCGTGCAGGGTGTACGTTGGTATTAAAAAAGTAAACTGGCGGGAAACCTTAAATAAAAAAGTGCAATTTTTTCTATGGAAGTTCCATTAGACTGTGTTTGTGATATTCGAAATTGAGTTTAATATAACAAAATGAGTTCTAGCGGTTCTGAAATTGAATTAACACCTGATTTTATAAGAGAAGAGGCTCAAGCTGTCGTAGAAAACCTTTTGCCAACGATATCTAAGGAACGATATATGAAATCGTATAATGATTTCATAAAGTGGCGGGCCGAGAAAAGGGTGAAATCTCTATCGGAAAGTGTTTTCCTTACGTATTTCAGTGAACTATCAAAGAAACTTCAGCCTTCAACTTTATGGAGCATATTTTCTATGCTGAGATCGGTAATAAATACAAAACACGACGTCAATATAAAAAACTACACCAAGCTCATATCATTTTTGAAGAGGCAATCGGATGGATTTAAATGCAAAAAGTCGAAGGTTTTTACTGCAAAAGAAGTAGAAACCTTCTTAAATCAAGCCCCCGATGAAATATATTTGGCAACAAAGGTAAGAGAAAGATTACAACTATAGTTAACTTGACGTATGTACCCCACATAACGTAATCTAATTGAATTTGGGCTCGTCGTAATATTCTTGTCGTAAGGTATATTTAATGTTATCGTATTTTTTTGCAGGTTGCACTCATTTTGGGCATCAGCGGCGCCTGTAGGTGCATCGAGCTTACAAATCTCACCATAGAAAACATGGAAAAACACGGCCAATTACACTTATTAAAACTTCCAAATACCAAAACAAAGATTGACAGAACATTTATGGTGCGTGAAGAATTCGCTCTGGTGGTGGAAAAAAATATTTCTCTAACGCTCAATAACTGTACAAACGTTAATATAAATTTCAAGTGACTTTGTTTTTTAATAAAATAATTTTGATTTCAAGTGACTGTATTTTAATAAAATAATTTTGATTTTAACTGGCTTGTGTTTACTTTCCTCGTATTCGTAATGAAAAGTAGAGTGTTTTACTCGGGTGATGGCACCCATTTTTGCCTCGAACTATTGGCGCTCTCACTTCGTTCGAGCGCCAAAACATCTCGTCAGAAATGGGTGCCTTTCAGCCCTCGGTTAACAATCTACTATTAAACAGCAACTTAGTCCGTTATTAAAATGGGCCAAGCAGTCTGCAGTGATAGGGTCTACGAACTATATACACTCGGGTGCAAAGAAATCGGAACACCCCAACATTTTCAAATTTTTTTTTAATTTCTGTAAAAAATGTAAGGGTGACAATAACATATTAATGGTAAGCTTTTCCTCTATAAATTCATCTATTTTTCGTGGCGTGCGGCCAATACTTTCAGATTTTCAGGGCTTAGAACGTTACCGCCCTAAAATGCGTACTGGAGTACCGAGCTTTTGGCTAATGGGAAAACTGTTGTAAGGAAATCGAGGAAAAATTAAAACAATTTTCAGCAATTTAATACCGTGTATTGCCTCCTCTAGCCCTACGACAGGCCGTCATACGGTTTTTCATCGACTGACTTGAGGGATGCCCACCCATTCTTCTTCGGTCGCATACCTAAGCTCCAATAAAGTTACAGGAGCGGGATTTCTGACCCGGTTTCTTCTTTTCAGTTCGTCCCAAATGTGTTCGATAGGGTTCACTTTGTGCTGGCGACTCCAGTAGTCCATAGTGGTCCGGGCTGTATGCGGCCGTGCGTTACCTTGCATGATCTCATGCTCGCCGGTCGGGTATGAGTTCATACTCATCGCCGATATAAACCTTAAATGGAACCACATAATCAGCCAGGATTTGCTTTACGTATCGAGGAGCAGTCAAACTGCCCGCATTTCGCCTGGTACCAGGCCCTGTGATAAACACAATGTCCGTCTTCGCTTCCAGAAAAATGCCAGCCCAGACCATGATCGACCCGCATCATAGGCAACACGTTCCTCGATGCAGCATTGAGATAACCGCTCCCCAGACCTCCGGTAAATTTATGCTAGTCCAACATTACCGAACAAAGTTATCTTACACTCGTCGGAGAAAAGTACCCTCAACTGCACTGATCTCCATTGTTGAAGGGTCCAATCTTCATGTTCGCGAGCGAAGACACGTCGTGCACCGCGGTGTCCTGGGGTGAGTTTTGGGCCATTGGCAGCCCTGTGAGCTGTCATTTCCTTCTCCTTCAGTCTTCTTCTATCAGTCCATCCGGTGATAGACACACCCCGGGTCTCTCGAAGCTTCTGCTGAAGCTGAACAGCATTCTATCGACGATTTCGTAGCGAGGTCAGTCACGTTCTCATACTGGATGCACAGTCTAACTGTCAGTTGGACTTCTGACATTGTCAGATCGTTTTGTATGGGGATAGAGAACGTGTTAAATAAATTAATTAACCATTTAACATGGCCGACAAATTTACGTTAAAGTCTCCACAGTTAGAGTTCTAACCGCATCCTCCATTACTGTTGTATATGTGTATGCATAGTTGTAGCGGTATACAGTACCGCGACCTCTACATAAGCTAATGCTTAACACTAATAAAGTAGGATGTAAACGACCGCCGTTGGTTTCACTCGCATCCCTCTGTCCCTGTCACATACTTAACAATTACAAACTCAAACATACTGCAGTCGGGGGAGGGTGGACGCCGGACGGTAAACACTAATAATAATAAACGGTTCAAGCTCTGCGCATGACAGCTCAATAGCCCGTTCAACAGATAGATTTACAACGTCCTTACGCTCTTTACTTTTTAAACTTTATTAACTATTATCAAAGAGACCCCTGGGCATTAGTTTTGCGACTAAATTCGCTTATAAAACTATGGTTCTTAAAATTAAACATACATTCGTATTCTTCAAGCCAATGCTCAGTGATGCAAAGTATATGAATATCACGACAATCTAAAAATAGTCCTATTTCTAGTTTCATATCGGGAAATCCTTGGATGTCTGTCTATTTAAGATATCGCCAAACCCTGCACCGGTCTCGTCAGTTTATATATAGTACGAGTAAGTTTATGATATTGTTTGAGTCTGTCGTGTGCATTGGGCGCTCAGCCGAGTAGTGAGAGGGGGACGCACAGGCACCGTCGTTGAGCCCTCAGCGCGAGATTAAGGCACAGTGGTGGGAGTAGTCGCGAGCCGCTGGCGTGGAGCTGCAAACTTCCGCGGCAGTCGCCTCGCCGGTCGGGTATAAGCGAAGAACGTAACGCCTAAACAGCTTAATTGCTCTGAAGGCCTACCCCTACCGCGAACCGCAAAATCTCCCTCTCTGTCGCTCGAATCAAGTGCGACAGAGAGGCAGATATTTCGGTTCGCGGTAGGCCTTATGAATAAATTATTGATAATACTTTATCTTCACATTATAGGGCGGAAAATGTAACTGGCCCGAGTTCCCAAATCTTTAAATACGCCTATGACTCCGAAGGAGACACGAAAGTGAATGAGTGGCAACATACCGATCAATATAAATGTAGAGTTGGAACCACTTATTGGCATCAGGGGCAGCCTCTGCTACTTCTTCGATGGAACTTGTAGAGATAGTGCTTAGTGTATATATGACACCCTCTGCCTGTGCAGCTGGAATAGTTACATAAGAAGGTTAATCCTCTGCTCGTTTTAATCAGTGCATTTGAGAAAGTACTGATAAGTAGGTACATTTATAAATACCTATGTATCGGGAATAGTAATACATAAGGGTCGCACTAATTTTCTAGTTGGGTGATGAGCTCATGCTGCTCTCTGAGCAGCGGACGGATAGCAGGGACATAGTAATTATAGATCCGTAGGTAGGGTTGCCATACGTCAGGATTTTTCCTGACATGTCAGGATTTTTCATGAATGCCTTGAGTCTTTGTCATGAATGCGGCCGGAAATTTGTGTCAGGAATTTTAAGAACTCTGGAAGCACACGTCTTTCGCGACGCGATTAACAAAAGCTATCGCTATTGAAATAGGGTTGCCGACTGTGGAACGGAGTAGAAATCGGAAGGGTAGGACCTGAACGCTTTAAGGGGTCTTTTCACTAGAAAAATTTCATAGAAAGTCTAAATTAAACAATGAAGAAAAAAACTTATGTTCTCAGTAAGGTTTCTTGCAGAACATGGTATAAATAAGAATGATTTATAAAATAAAATAAAAAATAAGACTGCAAATTACAAAAATGATATATTGCGCTTATGAAAAAAAATTGAAACTATTGGATTTTCATATAACTTCTAAAATTTCTAGGCGCTCAAATTTAAGACATCGCACGCTCCTCCTCATTTTGATCCGCATCTTCAATGCCGCGCTGACCAATGCCCACTTTCCAGCCGCGTCGAAAGGTGCAGCGGTCATAGGGATAGCGAAGTGATGAAGGGATGCCTGTTATAGGCCGATTAGCTTTCTTAGCTCTCTAGGAAAGCTATATGAGCGGAGCCTTCTCACTAGGATTATCAGATTTACAGCTGAGAATAACGTCATCATCGACGAGCAGTTCGGCTTAGATCCGCGCATTCGTGCGTCCAACAGGTGCACCGCGTCACGGAGCACGTGCTGGACGGTTTCTCTCGATTCCAGGGGCTCAGGACCGGTGCGATCTTTCTCGACGTGGCGAAAGCCTTCGACAAGGTCTGGCATAACGGGCTGATATACAAGTTATATCAGCTCGGTATGCCTGACAGACTCATACTCACTATACTAGATTTTCTCAGGTATCGAAGCTTTTGATTCCCGTGTGGTTGCCGGGTTCCCGTGTGGTTGCCGGGTTCCCGTGTGGTTGCCGGGTTCCCGTGTGGTTGCCGGGTTCCCGTGTGGTTGCCGGCTTCCCGTGTGGTTGCCGGGTAAGAATTGCGCCACCCCATCTCTTCCCGTGGGTTTCGTAGGAGGCGAATAAGGGAAAATCGGAGGGTGGGCAGCAGCATCCTTCGATCATTACCACCATCAAACTGCGGTCGCCAACCCGCTTGCCAAGCGTGGCGACTATGGCAAATCCCCCCCAAGGGAAAAATAAAAAACATGCCCAGGAAAATTAAACCAAGACCCCTAGTCCCCGGCGGCCCCGCTATTCCTGGCTCCGGTAGCGGCCATGGTAACGGCGGGGCAGGGGGTGCTAAAGTGAATCCCCGGCAGAGACCCGGCTACCAAAACCGACGACCCTTGGCCCTGGCAACATTTAACTGCCGAACACTGCGGACCGACGAGAAACTGCTGGAACTGGAGGAAGAATTGAGCAAGATACGTTGGGGAATCGTAGGGTTATCAGAAATCCGTAGAGAGGAGGAGGATACGATAACCCTGAAGTCCGGTAACTTGCTTTATTTCCGGGAGGGCGACCAACAGTCCCAGGGAGGTGTCGGGTTTAT
This sequence comes from Epiblema foenella, assembly GCA_963556455.1. NCBI lineage: Eukaryota > Metazoa > Arthropoda > Insecta > Lepidoptera > Tortricidae > Epiblema > Epiblema foenella. The sequence continues at coordinate 15,648,604 of OY747095.1, read as the reverse complement.
CGTCCACAAGTCCCTCGTAAACAGCGTGGTGAAAATCGAGAGTGTGTCGACCAGGGTAGCGTGCCTTGTACTAAGAATGACCCAACGGTATTCGTTGAAGGTCATACAGGTTTACGCACCGACCTCGACGCACTCCGACGATGAGGTGGAAGCTATGTACGAGGATATTTCCAGAGCCATTCATAGCTCCAAAACTCACTTCACAGTTGTTATGGGGGACTTCAACGCTAAACTGGGCAAACGGGACGGTGAAGAGCTGAGAGTGGGGCAATTTGGAGTGGGGCGAAGGAATCACCGGGGACATCTACTGGCTGGTTTCATGGAGAAGGAGGGACTCTACATGATGAACTCCTTCTTCAGGAAACGTGAGCATAGGAAATGGACCTGGATGAGCCCGGATGGTGCAACGAGGAATGAGATAGACTTTATCATGTCGACGAAAAAGCATATATTTAATGATGTCTCTGTGATCAACGCGGTCAAGACGGGCAGTGATCACCGTATGGTACGAGGCACATTAAATATTCAGTTCAAGCTAGAGAGAAGTCGATTGATAAAGTCTACGCTCCGCCCGGCACCAGCCCAACTACAAAACCCCGAGAGCTTTCAACTCGAATTGCTGAACCGTTTCGAATGCCTAGGGAGCGACGTGGACGAAAACAACGATGGGTTTGTGGAAGCTGTCCATACGGTCGGGTCCAAGTTCTTCAAGACCCGTCGTAAAAAGGTCCAGAAGATCTCTGACTTCACTCTGAAGCTCATGGATGTAAGACGTGAGATGATCCTGCAGTCTCCAGATGATGCATCTCGCTTTCGGCGGCTCAACAGACAGATCTCGAAGTGCCTGAGGCGCGATTTACGCCGATTTAACACTAACTGTGTTGAAGAGGCTATTGAGCGCAACAGAGGCTCTAAGGTTTTCGCTAGAGATCTGTCTGTTGGTCAGAGCCAGATGACTAAGCTGAAGACCGACGATGGCAGGATCATTTCTTCCAAACCTGAGCTTCTGCGTGAAGTTGAAAGGTTCTATGGGCAGCTATACACAACCACACGAAGACCCGTCGTTGATCTAGCCAAAGACCCTAGAGCTAGATTAACCCGACATTATACCGAAGATATCCCGGACGTCAGCCTGTATGAGATTAGTATGGCTCTCAAACAGTTGAAGAACGGCAAAGCCCCGGGTGACGACGGAATTACAGCCGAAATCCTGAAGGCGGGCGGTAAACCTGTCCTCAGAGCCCTTCAGACGCTGTTTAGTTCTGTAATTCACGAGGGGAAAACGCCGCAAGCATGGAACAGAAGTGTGGTGGTGCTTTTCTTCAAAAAAGGCGATAACACTTTGCTGAAGAATTATAGACCCATCTCACTTCTGAGCCATGTTTACAAGCTGTTTTCGAGAGTCATCACGAACCGTCTCGCGCGCAGGTTTGACGACTTCCAGCCTCCCGAACAAGCCGGATTCCGAAAAGGCTACAGTACCGTAGACCACATACATGCCTTGCGGCAGGTTATACAGAAGACCGAAGAGTATAACTTGCCACTTTGTTTAGCATTTGTGGACTACGAGAAAGCCTTCGATTCGATCGAGACTTGGGCTGTACTGCAGTCTCTCCAGAGGTGCCAAGTTGACTACCGGTATATCGAAGTCCTGAAGTGCCTGTACGAAAACGCCACCATGTCCGTCCGACTACAGGACCAGGAAACAAAGCCTGTTCCACTGCAGCGGGGAGTCAGACAAGGAGATGTGATCTCTCCGAAGCTCTTCACCGCTGCACTGGAGGATGCTTTCAAATTTCTGGACTGGGAAGGACGAGGCATCAACGTAAATGGCGAGTACATCACTCACCTTCGATTTGCTGACGACATTGTAGTCATGGCTGAGACCATGGAGGACCTCAGTACAATGCTCGTTGATCTCAGCAGAGTTTCCGATCGAGTTGGTCTGAAAATGAACATGGACAAGACGAAGGTCATGTCTAATGCCCATGTCGTACCAACTCCCGTAATAATCGGCGGCTCGGCGCTCGAAGTTGTTGACGAGTACGTATACCTGGGACAAACAGTCCAGTTAGGTAGGTCCAACTTCGAGAAAGAGATCACTCGTCGAATCCGACTCGGCTGGGCAGCGTTCGGGAAGCTTCGCAGTGTATTCTCGTCCAGTTTACCGCAGTGCCTCAAGTCAAAAGTCTTTGACCAGTGTGTGTTGCCAGTGATGACATATGGATCCGAGACATGGGCGCTAACGATGGGCCTCATAAGAAAGCTCAAGGTCACCCAAAGAGCAATGGAAAGAGCTATGCTCGGGGTTTCTCTGCGTGATAGAATTAGGAATGAAGCTATCCGTAGCAGAACTGGGGTCACCGACATAGCCTTCAAAATTGCGAGACTTAAGTGGCAGTGGGCAGGGCACATTGCTCGCAGGACTGACTGTCGATGGGGCCAGAAACTGCTTGAGTGGCGTCCACGCACCGGAAGACGAGCTGTCGGTAGGCCTCCGACAAGGTGGAGTGATGACCTGGTGAAGGTCGCGGGAATCCGGTGGAAACGAACGGCACAGGACCGGTCTAAATGGCGAGCCTTGGGGGAGGCCTATGTTCAGCAGTGGACGTCTTTCGGCTGAAATGATGATGAAATGATGAAGCTTTTGATACAGACTAGAGGGAACGTACTCGGACCCATACCCCATTCGGGCCGGAGTCCTCTCCCACTCTTTATTTGTTACTCACGAACGACATTCCCAGGCACTTTAAAGTGCAACTGGGGTTGTTCACGGCGTTAAACTCAGACACGACGCGTACACTTAGGCATTCCCGCCGGCGAGGACGCCCACCGCGCGATCGCGGCAACACAGACACATAATAGTCCCTATTCGTCCCGGCACCGCCGCATACCGGGTAGAGTCAGTCCTACCCTGGTCGGGCCAAGCTGAGTTTCTTGCTGGATTCTTCTCAGCTAGGCTAGGTTTAGTGAACCAGCGACAATGAACCAGTGTCCAAACCGCCAGCTTGGTCGTGTCGGAGGTTTCCCCTGGATTTTACCCAGGGCATACTCCTATCGCTTTATTGGGTCCGGCCTTTAAATCCACGGAATCCTAAAAATAAACGCCCCGCTGTCTTCAGAAAACTACTGTCGGTTATCGGGTGGTACATTTAGTTAAAATAGTGTTTCGTGGTACGCAGAGGCTGCGACTATCAAAATATGGAATTGATTTATGCCAAAAAGCAATCATAATTCAGTATAAGTTTTCTGTTACTCAGAATTAAAACGTCCAAAAACGCTTTTCCTCACCCAAGACAAGAAAAGGCCTTAAAACACGTTTGCGCTTTAAGCGTGATGTGACTAATGTATATTTTTTTTAAATACGAGAAATGTAAGGAAATTTTGGGCCATGTCAGGACTTTTATCAGGATTTTAAATTGTTCCTATGGCAACCTTAGATACCCTCTGCCCTGGCAAATCATAATGATAAAATATTTAACTAGTAAACGATAATAATTTACCATTCCGTCATATTACAATAAATAAGAAAAGATGCTGACAAGAATATAAATAGGTAAGTGACAGGCATGAAACCATGTCACTTACTTAAAGATTTGTTTAAACGGGTCTAACGCGATATTTATGTATTTACCTTTGTTACTGACGTTTCGACACGGGTTGCACCCATGGTACAATAATATACTTCGCCAGGTATGGCAAGCGGAAACATCGGTTAGTAGTGTGGGTGACACGACCTATCGATGCTTCTCAAACTTTGTATTTTGGGGAAAATAGTTGCCTTACTTAAAAAATAGGATATAAATTATATTAAACGTCTGTATAAAAAACAAAATTACAACAATGACAAAAAAAGGTCTTGCATGTCGTCCATTGTTATTAAGGAGAATTTGCGACAGTGGCTTGTAATAGTCGGAAGGTAAAAAGTGTTTTGAACATACTCTCCCTGCAAAATAATAAGAATTCTAATCATCAATACTAAAGTATAGACCCAGCTATATTCAATAAGTATAACAACATAACACAACGATTGCGGTTTTTTGCAAATAATCGGTTGATATTCCAATTGTCAAGTATCGGCTTAGCCACATCACTATTTTTATCATTTAGTGTCAAAATTATATTTTGACTGAATAAAAAGGACCCGAACAACATTAAAATGCACAAATTAAGAAAACAAAGATTTTTACGTAGTATGGTGTATCATTTTTTTTTTCGTTGTTTTCGATCCACAATAGCAAAGCCATTCGTTGGCTATTGACTCGTTTTGTGGAAGTGAAAGAAAACAATAAGGTCCCGCCTTTAACACTTCTACTCTTAGAGTTCCGAATAGAACAGCCTACCATTTTAAAATCTGGGCTACATCAACTCTTATTAGCAACGGCACCGCAAAAAAGTTTGGCAATTACTGCTTAAACTGACACCGACCGAGAGCGATATATGCAATTCAGTACATCCGAGCGAGATCGCGGTTAACGTCAAAGCGATTGACATGACGCTCGTATGTGTGAGTAAGCACTGTTGCCAGTAGTGTATTTTGATACTCCCTGACTTCCATGTATTCTGTGAGTATTTTATTAAATTATTAAGTACATTCATGTTCAACTTGACCTATTTTGTGTACTTAAACAAGTAAATGCCAATTTTAATGCGTAAACAATTTATTTTGCATGATAACGGCAGATTTTTTTCCTTAGTTATCCGTTTTGTTACTATACAGTGGCAACTCGACCTCGTGTCACGATCCTTATTGTCAGACCTTGTTTTCTTAGACCATGGTTGCACCGGTCTTGGTCGCGGTTAAATTGTCGTCTCAGCAAGCTGTCAACGGAGATATGGGTACACAACATTTGAATACCCTACAAAAGTCTATAAAAATGTGAAGGGTAGACCCGAAAAAAGTTTTCTACCCGTTCACTATGTTTTTAATTGTCTAGGGCACGGCACAAAACACTCACAGTATCCAAACACAAATCCGAAGATTTATCCCGAGATGTATCACTGGTCCCCAAGTTGCCGATAGATTGAAACCGTCTTCCCTATTGAAATTTTTTGGGTGTTTTTTGATCTCAATCGCTTCTAGTACCACTCGCGGGTAATAATGGCGATCAGTGGAGAGGATTTTGGGTTTATGCAGCTCAATCCAGTGATTCGATCCAGTAGTTATTAGGTGTTCGGCTATCGCGGACTCGTTTATTTGGCGATTCTTGACTGCCGCTATGTGTTCCTTCACCCTCTTCTGAACACTTCGCTTTGTCTGGCCAATATAAACACTCCCACAACTGCACTCCACCTTGTAGACACCGGAATTGTCGAAACGTCGGTAACAAAGGTAAATACATAAATATCGCGTTAGACCCGTTTAAACAAATCTTTAAGTATGTTTGCAAAGCGCGAGAGTTTATAATGTTATATAGCATGTCACTTATATGAGTAGTACCTAGGTAAGGTAGGTAAACAACCCTTTGTTAATAATTTTTTCTTCTGCCCAACTAAATAAGGAAACATCTGTGTTAACCCTTTTTGAGACCGGCAGTTACTTAATTACAAACAAATTTCAGTATTTTTTTCCTACAATCTTAAGATACCTATATATTACAACGGCGGATTTCGCCAGCTCTGCCTGGACAAGGGTTAGTTGTTATGGAACTGCAGCACGTTTTCTCAATGTCAATCGATTTATACATTTCGATTGTACTGAAACAATTAAATTATTCATGTTGCATTGTATGTATCTACTTCAATGTTTGAAATCACGTACCCCTTACATTAGCCAGTTCTCCGTCAGCATGAGCCATGCGCTGCATAGCCGATGGTGATATACCGATAGGCATAGTTACTTTGTGTCCGAGAATTGTAGTATTAAGACAGGTATTTATGACGCCAACTAAACACTTGGGTTGTATACGCAATCTAAAACAAAAAGTATAGATAAATTATATTAAAAATGCGAAAGTAACAGATTCACTTTTTCGCGCACAGTTACGGCGCCGAACTGTGGTAGAACATCTTTGTAGGTATTAACACTTAATTATTCCTTACGTCGGGGACCAACTTGACATCTTACCTCCTAAAGGCTTCTCTATTTTCAGCCAGAGTTTGCTCATCTGTAGCTCCACTTTTATAGTAATCTCCAGTCGATTTTGGTAACATCGACAAGGCCGCATTTTCCATTTCTTTGACACTGATATACTTTTCCATTGTGATAATAATTCGTACTCTGTAAATGTATATAACCTCGGTTAAGCAAAACACATATAAATAATATTAATACGGTGTAGTGTTGATGATAAAGTAAGACGTCAGATGGTGGATCGTGTTCTCGGTCACAGGTCGCGCTCCGCGCAATTTAAGAGCTATCATTAGCTACAACAGTTATTAAGCACTGCGAGGCACTCTTATCTTAAAGATAAAGTTCTCAATGTAAATGGGCATTTCTCAGAACGTTTCAATCGCCGTGACTTCGGTGCTCATACTTTTTCGCCGCCACTGACTTTTGATATAAAGTCGTCAGGACATAAAGTACCGCACACGCTAATGACTTCATATCGAGTCGATCAAATCGATGTAAAGGAAACCTACGTGCTACCAAGTCAAGTTCATTTTCAGTATTTGCTACAAAGATATTGGCGTGTGAAACATAAATTACGGAATCTACTGTGACGGTGAACAGGTTAACGATCTCCTTTTTTGTGGTCCATTTTGAAAAGAATAAGTCCTCCCCGCCCGCTCTACTTCAGCCTAAAATCCACTCCCACTCTGCGGAGATGTCTTCAATAATGCGACAACCGAAACCACAGCGGTTGGAACGTTCGGAGAAATATATACCTACCCAAATGTAACTTACAGTTGAACTAAATTTAGGCGCATTTATTTAGCATCATGTTATCTTCAAATATTTTTTTTATAGTTGGCATATAGGTCAAATTCCTAAGACTATCTAAACATTGTCTCGTCGCTATTCTTAGCGTATTAATACACTGATTAAGATGATTGACACGATAGATTGAATTCTATTCATACTATAGGTTTAAACAATATATAATCAATAATAAAACCACAAGCAAGTAAAATTTAATTATCTTTATTCTTGATTTTAATGTTATAATATCTGTAAGAATGCTATATTTAAACATTCTTTAATAATTTCGAATGTTATTCGTTACATATTCGCCATAGAAATGTTATATAAAACTCAACTGTTCTTATATTTAAGTTAATTAGTTAAGTATTTTTTTTACACTGTTCAGACGACACTAGCTTCGCGGCCTACACAAGGTACATATAAAAATAAACCAAATGAAAATATTTATAATATGTATACCAAATAATCTGTGCCTTTGCACTGTGACTTTGATCGACTCTAGCGGAATCCCAGCATGTTGATTGCAATATATTTTTTAATACAGTTGCACAAGAAGTGGTACTTTATGTAGCTGTATATTGTGCGCAAAATTCGAATTGGCGCAGTAGTGCTTTTCACTTTTCCAATTTTTTTTAACTCTTGGTCCAATCCATCCAACCGAAGAGGCTCAATCAGTTTACTTAATTTATTCAGTAAAGCATTTGGCATTAAAACTATACTTCTATTATATTTAAAACATTAAAACATATTAAACAAGTTAAAGGGTTATCGAATATTAAAAAATCTAAAACCGTTTTCAAAAAGTCGCCTGATTGAGTAGACCAATGACCGCAAACGAGTATTATGCGTGACCTCCAATTAATAGAGTATTATGCAAGACTGCCGCGCCGGATGAATGAACGCTTGTTTTTTACTTTTATTTACAAATAAATCAAATATAAATTAATTATAAAAATGATTGTTTTTCCATGTTTAAATGTAATTAAGCTACCATGTGACATAAAACTTCTCCCAAAATAGTTTTTGATTTAGCTAATTGTTGACAATCATGGCATGTTGAAAAAATCTATCAATTAAGAGTTAAACCAACTTTTTAATTCCCGCCTCTTTAATTCATAATTATTTCGAATTAATTTTGTAATGACGTATTGTTTTAATAACAAGTTAATAAAATGTAAACTACGCCAGATGTGGACCAGGTACGTGCATAGCCCACAATGGCAAGTTAACAGATTTTGTTTTGTCTCTTTTAATTACTGTTTTATTTAGATTTGTTTCTTGATATTTTTTCGCAACTGTATTAAAAAATGTCGTCAGATATACGTGTGGAAGTGTCATTTTCACTCGTCCCGACAACTAGGGACTCGTGCTAAATGACAAACCTTCCGCACTTGCATCAAAATGTACTATTTCAGCAAAATGTTGGGACCCTTCGTCACTAGTGAACTTCTATGAGGCGAAACCATTTACGAGTTTCAAACTCGTATGTTTAATAATTGTCATATTTACAAAGTGTTGAAACTCGCAAGAGCAGTATCGCTCGTATTGTAAATGCTATACCTACTTCGCATTGATTTCTACATACATGTACTAGTTCTCCTATCTAAGCCTAAGATCAATCACATTTTATCCCATTTAACAAAATATCGTTAACGCACACATTCTATAAAAAATACAAAACATTTCAAATTTACAGGGTTACCGTTTTTCCCCTATTCTAGGTGTGTTAAGATTTCGATCTTTGGTAAATACTTTTAAAACAAACAGCTTTCATAGTCAGATAAATGTTAAAGCCGATAACGACGCGTTACAGAAGCAATGTTTCACCGTGGAATAATATTAATTCAACAAACAATTGAAAATAAATTTAATGAAAATTAAACATACACGGTCAGGATAGCAAAAACACAAAAAGAAAGGTGATGGAAAACAATCCACGGGCTATCAGGGCAAAGTAACTTGAGCAACTGACGGTATATTAAGACACACAGTTAATGTAACCCAAAAGTACACATGATCATTATCAGCCTGTATACATATTATATGTCCCCACTGCACGTGCCACAGCGCACAGGGCACAGGCATTAGTCCCCAGCTGGCCCAGCATGGGTCGGGGACATCACAGAGGTACAACGTCGAATTTCTTAGCAGCAGTGTGCTGATTTCCTCACGATGTTTTCTTTAATTCCCGCATAACTCATAGGTACAGTGGAGGAATTTGAATGTTTGGCACTTTTGGACGCTATTACAATAGAAATAGAGTACAAAAGTGACAAACATATTCAAATTCCCCGACTATACATGGGTACGAACCGGGATTCGAACCTACGAGCGCCGTTTGACAGCAGCATGCTTGAAACACTAGACTACCCTAGCTACCAAGTACACATTATTATTAATAATTATAATTTAAAAAAAAACACTAAGTATAAACTATAGGAGAAGTGTAGTCGATGTCTCTTGAGCTTGAACTCTAACAGTTGTGTGCTTCGGTGCATATACATATACATAACTATACATAACGTATCGCTTGTCCTAATAGCCAGGGATGACGCCATAGTTAACTCACAAGAGTTAAGAGTAAGAGGAAAATGTTAAAATCAAAATTATAGGTATTTAATAAAACAGAATAGTGACAGGCAAAACTTTCCTGTACGACTAGCCATTTACAATACTTAGTACCTAAATTTAATGAGATTTAAACTAATTACTTAAGTGTAAAACTTGTTAAAATGATTTAATCATTTACAATCATTACATAACTGTGTCATAAACAACGCGCAACACTACATCCTCGCATTAAACCGGGTTTTGTAGCTAAAATTTGTATGTTTGAAACTGTTATTTTCTTATTTATATGGCATAGTGTTAAATTTAAAAAATATAAGCAATTAAGATACCAAAACTTTGCTCTAGCTGACGATTTAGTGCTAGATGTTAAGAGATTTGTCGTTTGCGAAGCAGGTACGGGCATGTAATGAGGGATGAAAGCCATGTAATAGGAGGAGTATTAGATACGAATGTGGATGGATGCAAGAATCGAGGCAGGCCAAAGAAAAGGTGGATGGATTGTGTGAGACGATATGAATAAGACGGATGGGAATGAAGGGATGACGAATGACAGAGATGTATGGAAGAAAAAGACGTGCTGCGCCGACCTCAAATAAATGGGAAAAGGGCAAGTTTAACGAAGCAGGTTAAATAATTAATAGCTTATTAAAATAAGTCATTTCGAATACATTTTGAGGATGAAGAACGTGCTATTGCGTAGAGAAATTCAGGCTCTGCACCCGTTCCCTACCAGGGAATCACAGATTCGCAAAAACTGAATAACTCGCGCAATCATGGATAGTTTGTGTAGCACACGCAGTTTACGAAAAAAAGTGTAAGTAATCAACCAATATTCATGAAAGTAATAATAATAATAAGATTTACAGGACAAACTAAACGGAACTAATATTGCAAGATGTTAGTCGAGCAAAATAGAGGCGTATATATTTCTTTTTAAGGTAAGTAAAGTAATGTTTACAACACTGGACACACCTAAACTCGGAACTTCTAAATAAGTTGAGGATCATTGAACACATCATTGTCATCGCAACTAATATAATTACAATAACTTGCAAGAACTGCATCAAAAAGACTAAAACATAAATAAAGAAAACAGGGGATGATTCTGTGATCAGATTTCCAATACCTACGTAATTGGCTAGGCGAAAGGTCTCGTAACGAGTGTCGGTTAACCAACATCCATGAGATTCCAATCTAGCGAGTCGTTAGTTTGGTCAACGGCCAGATACCAAAGACCCCTTGACATGGACCGCGTCGCGCCGTTAGGACCTTGCTCTCTGCTGCCCGAGCCACCCAATGGCTCCGCTCTGCTATCCGCGGTACCCCAGTATTTCACATTTTAATTTATAATGTATACGTTTTAGTTTAAATTTTGTATTTATTTATTTAGAGTAATGTTTCTAAATGTAATGTTTAAATAAATAGAAATAAACAAAAAATAAAGTATAGTAGTAAAGGAAATTACTTCTTATTATTAACTAGGTATTGGGTTATTTTCGTTGACAAATTGAAATCCCCGTGAAACCATACTAACGCTATATTCCTGTGGTCAAAATGTGGTTAAATCGAATATCACAATAATAATGCTACTTTCCTGTAGACTTTCCAACCAACGTCATCATGGTTGTGCGATTATTTAAGGAGTCATTAGGGAATATAATTTCTGAAGCAAAACATAAGACTTAATTTCCACATTACTTTTTTGCATCCATTTTATATGCTACTAACGTTTTTTTTCCAAGCCCATCGTAACACTTCGCAACAGGGATTCCGTTTGGACTAATTGCTCCTACCGTTAGGGTGGGTTGTTAAACCCACGTATACATTTATTTATAAAAGAAAAAAATGGCATTGATTGGCCTATGTAGCCTGAAAAATAGAAGTATTTTTTTATGTTTAACAGAGTATTGTGTTATGTTCCAGGTTAATCTTTTCTTCAATTGAATATCCTAAACTTTAGTACAACAAGAATATGACTATATGCGTAAGCACAGTTTTCACAGCCAATTTAATATTTTCCTCCTATACACATCATATTCCACCCATGTGCGACGTCACCACTAAGATATCAGTTTGTTTAGTGCATTGAAATCGCTAATTATTGTTCAATTAGATGCAAAACAAAAAAATATCCGCATGTCCATTGTAAACGTTTTAAGTATGACAAAACCTAAAACGAAGTTTGCGTTGAATAAACTTAAACATTTGTAGGATTCATATGTATCTGAAGTGACGTGTTGTGTTGTAACACGACAACACGATGTGGGTTTCATACATTCATACTAATTATCTGATGCGTTCTGACGCATCAGCTCATACCTTGTCAGGAGTCAGAACGCGTCAGAGAGCATCACATCAGATAAGTATGAGGCTGGTAAAGACTGCGGTTACGTGCACACGTCTTTACTATTTAATTTCTACAGTTCATCTATACAGCAGAAAGTAGTTATACGTTGTGATTTTGTACTGTCCTGTGACCTTTAATTGAGGTGTGCAATAAAGAGAAGAGTATTTGTATTGAATTGTTGTTATAGTACTGTCATCGAGTGAAACGCTATTTCGACAGAACAATTATTTCTTTGACTTTAGCTCTCTCTATTCTTTTAACATTTCTATTCTAATATTTTGATTTGCAGTTTCATCCAAAATCTCTTAAATCTGCGTAAAAATCGGCAACTATACAATTTGTCTGGCTTAGTTCAACATGTAATGACACTATCGCGTATTAGCACCCTCCTAGGAATATCAAAAATGGCACACATAAAAACTATAAATAAATAGCAATCGGTCGCTACATACGCTTACTGTTATACATAACATTAACTTATTATTATTTTCATTCAAAAGCACATTGTATTGACTCATTCCATCACGTTGAACTTTTTTCTACTCGTCTAGTTTTACCTTTCAATTAGATGTTCATAGGCCATAAAGGGCATACTTTAAAAAGCTGAAGCAGTAGTCTACGCTCTATGGTACTAGTTATAAATGCTTATGCCAGATTATGACAATGGGACATGATGTCCCAACGTACAGGACGCAGTTTATGCTTTAAAGGAAGAAAGACAGGGGCACGTGGTTTAAAAAAAACAATGGAATTTGGTACAGAGCAACGTCTCCAAGGTCTACAGGTTGAACTGAAGGTTAGCCGTACAGGTAGGACACACGGCATGAGTAAAGTTGTGTATTGTCAATAGTCGAATGTGGGTATCAAACTTAAATGCCATTTATTTTATTACAAATCAATAATAAGTAGTGCTTATAAATATGTATAGGTGTTTTTGTTTATTCTATCCGTGGACTCATAAACAAGTATTGTGCATATAATATTGTTGCATAATTCACTATTGAAATATTGTACTTAATTGAGCCATTCGGCAAGCTTGTGGCCTAAAGGCCTAATCTAATTACACATATTAACGAAGAATTCACAAATCTAATGTTCACAGCTATACCTTGTTTTATTTTAAATTAGAAATTAGGTAAACAAAGAAGTAGCAGTCGTAAACACACAATGATTCGCATTATTTGGATGAAAGTCAGAATATGTAACAGTTAGTGACTATGACAAATTACGTTTTTATAACCCGAACCGACTTCTTACAGTCTCTGCCCCTTTTGGTTTTTTTTGTACAAATTTTAGATGAATGATACGAATCATTTATTTAATAAATAATTGATTCCATATTATTTGAAACGTATATGTATGTAAATATAAATTACGACATATTTTCTTATTTATGAATAACATTATATAATGTAAGCATGAAATAACAGTTTTAATAATCATTTAGATTATTTGATACTTTTACAGCAGAACATGCCTGATAAAATACCTCGTGAGTCATTCTCTGACATTCTTTCCAATGCCCTTTAACCGCCATCGTCCGATATATTGAACAAAGTGACAGTGTAAATGACGTCTTGATTTATAATAGAGTTGAAAATTGTAAGTACCAGTTTTGCCGTACGTCTGTTAAAGAAGGGTAATAAACTTGTTACTCGGCTGGTCTTATAATAACATAGAATCATGTAATACTGGAAAATTTTGGACCAACTTTACTATGCAGATTTTGAAATCATCAGAATATATAAAGGCTTATAAAACTTAGTCCATTGATCACAATATGATTTTACGTCAAAACATAGAACGGTATTAATTAAAATGATCAAAGAATATATCAGGAATTCGTGCCTGTCATCCCGTGCAATTAAACAAGCCTGAGTGTTCTTTTTAGAAATATTGTTAACTATCAATTTATAAGGGAAACAAAACTGTGTGGCTCCAAACGGAGGCATCGGGTAATTTGCGCTCAAATACTACGAACTTTTGATCAACAAAGTATAGTCCCAAATAACATGGTTTTGTATTTCCGTCCAGCGAGCTTTTGATTCTGTTACTTCACTAACACACGTAGGCTGGGTTTTATAATATCAAGATTCGTTAGACCAAATGTCTGAACAAATTTTGCTAACTCGGTACATTTTTTGACACAACTTACCGATAACGGACCTGTATAAAACCGATATTGCGAATAATAAGTAAGAAAAAGTGTCGGCTCATAGGCATCAAGAGGAGTCCGAGGCTAAGTTTCTTAATTGCAAATGAGATATTTGGATGTGAACGGTGGTTTACCCCCATAAAGAAACAACAATGCTAGAAAACAGGTAGCCGGTTAGCGAGTAAACCATTTATTTTTAAAACGGAAAAGTGTTTTCGACATTTAATTGTTTTTAAAATACTGATAAATAATTACTAATTATGTCCTGTCAGAGTTAAGACGTAAGGGTAAGCAACGTCGGCCTAGGTCAGTTACTGGATGGGTGACCGTTTTGGGTAGTTATTAACTGAGCGCTCCCGTGCTTTGGAAGCCACGTTAAGCCGTTGATCCCGACTGCTGTCGATGACAGCAGTCGTTGAGCCAAGATAGAGGCCTTCCGGCGGCTTGAGAACGTCTAACAGTCAAGTTGCCCACTCACTTGACAAGCCTAATCCCAATAAGGTCTACTTTCCCCTTGGGTCGGAAGGTCAGATGGTAGTCTCATCCTTAAAAACTAGTGGCTATACCAAATCTTGGAATTAGGTAGGACCCCCGGCATCCTTCAGGACGCACCTGTACTGGGACAACGATAGACGGGGTTTCAGGAGGATAATAAGTGTAATAAAGGTTTTTTTTTTCGAATTTGAGGATGAGCGCATTAGTTGTATTATATTTTTAGTGGTTTGTGTATTTATCCTTGACATGTAAACAATTAAAGCTTTAACATTTCCTATCAGACAATTTGATATTTTGACCTTGACTGTGAAAGTAGTTATACATTAAATTATGACAATAATATAATATTGTAATATACATAGGTCACTAAGGAAGCAAAGAATATGAATAAAGCCCTAACTATAGAGTAATAAATATTATGGTACTTTATAAGCGCGACGTTAAATAACAAAAATTAAGGTGTCACTTCGGCGACGCTTTCAACTAAATGCGTAATTGAAGATCACTTCGTGAACTACTCGATTAGTCGCCGGGGTAACACCTTCTGTACAACACAGGGCGAGAAACAATATTTGCATTAATACTTAATTATAAATGCCCTCGTGAACGAACTTTACACATATCGTTAACATCACAGAACGAAGCTACGGCTAAGCATATCCCGGGGTCCGAGACCGCTACGGATTCGTAGGTCGAGAGCTCATCCCCGCGGCTATGTACAAAATTTGTAGAAGTAAAATAAATACTTGTAGTTGGTGGTCGGGCGAGGCCGGCCGGCGGGGGAGAGGAGGAGGCGGGGGCCGGCTCGAGGTTGGCATCCGCGGCGGCAGCGGCGGCGGCGGGGACAGAGCTCACATGGCCGCGTGGGGGTCGCGGGCGGGGGTGAGCGGCGAGACCGCGGCGGGCGCGGCGGGCGTGTCGGGAGTGTCCGGCGCGCCCGGGGACCAAGGCAAAGCGGGCGACACGGGAGAGCCGGCGGGCACGGGCGCCCCCGCCTCCGTGTCGCCCGCAGGCTCCTCCTCGCCGCTCTCGCCGCCCGCTACCGCTTCTACCTCGCACTCCACAGTCTCTCGGGGCTCCTCATCCTCGTCCTCGTCCTCCGGGTATAGCTGGTAAGCTCTGCAATAATAGTACATTATTGCCGTAGCCGGGAAAGAAGCAATTGCAGGCTGAGTATGTGTATCAAAGGACGAGTTTGCGAGTCCGTTTCATTATAATACGAAGCCTGCAATTGCCATTCCGGCCGAGGCTAATATAGTGCTTTTCTCAAAAATTAGGGAAATAAGACAAAATTTGACTTAAGCTTTAATAAACATAACCAAAAAACATCAAACACTTTATGCTTTCCCGCCATTTATTAACAGAATCGTAAGTCTATTTTTCCACCGGAAAACGCAAATTATTTGAGACCTAAATAAAGTCTCGTTTCCAACAGGAAAATACGAGTAGAATTGGCTGAAAACGACCGGTGCCGTCATTTAGGTATATGCCTGTTTCTACTTTTAAAAAAACTCGACAAATGAAGGAATGTAATTATAAGAAACATTCCATGCGGCCTGCAATGTTTTTTTTTGTCATTTTGATCTGACACTGTACATTCCAGTAAAGTGAACATTACTGGCTACACACCTACTGCGAACCATTTTTGAGAAAAGAAAAATACGTAAGTACAGTACTTTTACCTCAAGAGCGCAGGTGAGCTATGCATGGTTGTGTGTTGAGATATACATGCACATTGTCTTTCATCCGTCAGCGGAGGAGCTACGAATTCACATTGTCTATGTATTCACACAACTACAACTAGTGGCTCTGTGAACTGTAAACCTCGCGAATTAATTATTTTTTTGTGTTTTCCAAAAACTGACTCACTAAAAGAATCCTACTAATATTATAAATGCGAAAGTTTGGATGTTTAGATGTTTGGATGTTTGTTACTCAAGCGCACAAAAATGGATGGAAGGATTATGATGAAACTTGGTATACAACGAGTCTGGATTAACATATAGGATTCTTCTTTTACTTTTACGCAGACAAAATCCCGGGCAAAAGCTAGTTCTATATAATTATAGAACCTGCTCAAAAAAAATAACGAGAACCGGAAATCCGGACATCTGGACGAATACGAAAGCATTTTTGTCGAAGCTGAAGCAGAGACCTTCGTTTCACTCGATCAACTGTGGCTAACCCACGTTCTTGAGATAAAACTTTTTACTTTAAAATAGTGATAAACAAAATACTGATTGACTAAATTAATCTTAATTTTGTCAATCAGGATAATAAGTTTTGTAAAACACTAATGATCAAAGAACATGTTAGTTACTTTTCGAGCGTTTTACGAGCAGAGTTGCTTCTCTCTAAGAAATAACCACTGGAAGTTTCATTGGATGTGCCCGGCGGTGACCACGTGCCATACGATCCGTATCCTCCAGGTCCATATTTCTATAAAAATAAAGTTTAATTAAATTTCCTTCACATTTTAACCATTTCTAACAAAATAGACCGATTGCAAATATTCAATTATTCACCTTTAGTTCAAAATATGCATTTTATTTAGCATTCGATACATCCTCTTGCTACATCTAGGTCATCTTTGGTGTCGTCATCATCCGTTTCAAGTTACAAAATAAGTAGTTGCAGAGAGCAAATGAGTGAATTACCGTAGAAGATAACCAAATCCCTATATGAATTCAATGACGGTTAAGGTAGTCTTTTATGACGGTTGATTGTATAATCGAGTAACTAGTTGATTAAATAATTAATCGATTAATGCCCACATCTGTATGGATTAATTTTCAGGGTATATTCGGGAAAAATATTCAGAACAGATAGAGCCCCTCCCTATTAAAAGCCTCTGTAGGAGAGACGTATGGAACTTTCAATCTGGTGGCCATAGGTTCGCACCCCGGCTTTGTAACACTGTGTTTTTCAAAGAAACTTACGTACGAAATGTCTGTTCCCAATAAAGTCCCTTTGGGATGGGAAGGTCAGATGACAGTTTGGTACCTAATCATGGGATTAGGTACCAAACTGGAATCCGGGCCGGTAGGATAGAACCGGAAACGCGTGATTAAGTGAGATCACAATATAATATAGATACTCTTTATTGCATACCTCAATTAAAGGACCCAATACAGTACAAAATCACAATAAGAAGAGGCAACCAACAGCCGGTCTTATCGCTAAAGCAAGGTTTATACTGACTGATTTTCATTACATTGCAGGGTTTGATGGTATGCATCTTACCTCGGTAGCCCGCAGCCCCGCAATATAATGAAACTTGCGTGCAAGTTCTTGCTAAAGCAAATCAGCCTTGAAGAGCACTTACGCGGTCAAGCTCGTCCTGCAGCCAAGCGAGCAGCTGGCGCCAGCGGCGGCGTGCCTCGGGCTGCGCGTGCACGGCGCGCACGGCGCTGGGCGCGCGGCACATCACGCCCACCACCAGCTTCACGCACGCGTACGCGCGCTTCTGGTAGTGCCCACGCGCACGAGAGGCCGTCTCCAACAGACCCGGCCGCTCCTCGGACACGCCCTTTAACAATCACATACCAAATTCATACTCTGTACCTCTAGTACAAGTTTTTTCGAAACAAAACACAAACGAACGCGTTTGTGTTTAGTCTCAATTTGTACGCCAAAAAATAGTTACCACCAAAGGCCACCAGAGGCTGCTCGTGTTGACATACAAATTGAGATTAAACGCGAACGCGATCGTTTGTGTTTTGTTTCAAAAAAACTTATACTAGAGGTGCTGTAGTAGGTTGATAAGAGTTCATTATTTGAGTACGTAAGACAATTTAAGGTATTAGCATACGTCTTTTATTAAAATATCTTATGTTATGTCCCAAAAGCCTTACTATAAATGTTATTACAACAACTTATCTTATTGTTAAGGTGGCCCAGTTTATTACACCCAAGTGGCCTAACGATGGAAACTAAACTAAATACCTATACCTTTTATTAACGAGTATTTAGAAATAGTAGATAAATCGATATTATTAGGCATAACATTACACAAAAATCTACAATGGAGTCCCCATATAGTCATTATCGCGCGTAAATTAAGTTCAGCCACTTAGGCCGGGTTTTATAAAGATCCGTTAGACTAAATGTCAGATCAAATTTCAGTAACACGGTACATTTTTTGACATAACAAACCGACTAAGGCTCGGTTTTATAAAGATCCGTTAGACCTTATGTCAGTTTGTTATTAGATTCAATTCTTGGTTTGACATTAGATTCAAAACTCCAATGGGGTCCCCATATTGCTAATCTCTCGAATAGACTGAGTTCTGCAGCATTTGCAGTGAGCAAGATCCGTCAATTAACAGACGTGAAGACAGCTCAGTCAGCTCGATTAGTATATTTTAGTTACTTTCATAGTATTATGTCGTATGGTATTTTACTCTGGGGCAGTGCTGCAGAGATAAATACTGTCTTTATTCTGCAGAAGAGGGCTATTCGAGCAATATATAAGATGAAACATAGAGACTCACTTAGAGATATGTTCAAGGACATTAATATAATGACAATGCATTTGGCATCTATCTGGCTGTGTTGTGTACCTTGATGACGTTGTGTATGCGGTGCTGCTGCCAGCTGTCCTCCATGATCAGCAGCGCGGTGAGCGCGTCGGCGTGGCGGCGCAGCTCGTGGCAGTACGCGTACGCCATCTGCCACAGCAGCTCCGCCAGCGCCATGCGGGACCAGCCCGCGTGCTCCCAGCACAAGAACTGCAGTAGCCGTATGCTCTCCTCACACACGCAACACTCTTCTGTCAATTTCTTCATGTAAGTCCTGAACGGAAATAATTACATATACTTATGTGACGAATAGCAACAGCGTGCTTATACATAGATATTCATGCCCGTATTCATCAAACCTATTTTAGCTAAAACGCCGTTACAATTAGTTTGTATTTATCTGTCAATCTGTCGGTCTTGTCATGTATAGGTTGTATAGTTTTGTTTGGTTGTTTAGTATTTACACGAAATATGGTTGTTGACTCAACATTTATTATTACTCCAATAGAAACAAGGCAAAAAATATGCCAAATGGTGAGTCCTCAAAAAATTACAAAGCTACAACCGTTTTAATGTTGCTAGTTAGAGAGAGAATGCGCTACAGATCTGTGACGTCACGGACCTCAAGCGCCATTGTAAATGATTATGGAAATTGCCATAGATTAAGGAACAAGGACATAATATACCCCCTCTTAAAACTTCGAAAACTTATAACTATGTAATTTTTAATTCTTTGAGTTATTTTATTCGCCATTTGATTGATATTTGATCCTTTTTCGAGAAAACACGCACTTATTATTTAGAGTCAACATCCCTATTCTGGACTGGATTACAACATAACAAAGGATATCTTGTTCTAATCTAACAAATAATCGTTCCTGACAAACCCGGCTCGGAAAGTACGGTTTGTTCTTTTCCATAACTTTTATGTTTTAGAAGAACACTGGTTGGACAATTATGGTTGATAATTGTCATCCTGACCTCATATTAGGTTCAGACGAACCATCAACTTGCCCGACTAACTTATAGCCAACCGGGATGGCTGGCTTATTGGCATCAGCAGTAGTGTCGAATTAGAACATACCCAGTCCTATTGTAAAGTATGTCAGCAGCGGGGGCGGAGAGATGGGGCCTCTGCACGCTGGAGGCGTTAGTGACGGCGGGTGGGGGATCACAGAAAGGGTTGGGCAAGGGCGGCGCGCCGTCCGCCACGTTGGCAGACTGGCAGCGCGCGCTCACGTCGCAGCATCGCACCAGCAGTGACACCAGCTGCCGGAAAACTCAACTATTCATTTTCTAATACATATCATGACCATTTCATTTGTCTTTTTTTAGCTTATCATTCAACAACGAGTGATGTTCATTAAGTAATGAGAATGACATATAAACTTTTTAATAAGGAAATAAAGTACTGGCAGGAATAGCCCATTTAATTGGTATGATAAATAAAAAAATAATACTTTGACAGTCGTTTGTTTTTTTTTTTAATAGAACATATTAATTTCGTTGTCGGGACTCGGGACCAAATGGCAAAAATGGAGAAACTTGAAGTTCGTGCGGTTATTAAATATCTGCACTTGAAAATTTTTACTACAGAGAAAGTTAATTTAGATTTGCATAAACATTACAATTAGGGGTTCACGCTCTTTCTTATTCTACGGTTGCACGGTGGTGTGCTGAGTTTAACAGAGGAAGATCGAGCACCAATGTCGACCAACGCTCAGGGCGGCCGAACATAACAAATAATTTAACGGACCGTCGTGTTACTGTTCGCTATATAGCCGAAGAAGTGAAGATTTCGTTTGGGAGCGTCCATAATATTAAACATGACGATTTGGGCATGAAAAGGGTACGCAGGGTACCTAGAATGCTTACGGACAGTCAGAAAACAAACCAGACTGCGGATTTCAAAAAACGAAACCTGGCTTCACCATTACGACCCAGAAACTAAACAAGTCCATGACTTGGAAGAGGCCATCATCTCCGACTCCGAAGAAATTTAAGGCAATCCCATCCGCCGGTAAAATCATGGGTTCTCTTTTCTGGGACAGCCAAGGGGTAATTATGATTGAATACCGAGGTATTATGATCGAGATCATGGAGCTACAATCTACAATTACGAGGAATTTATATGCAGAACAAATAAAATAGTTGCTTGATTTTATACGCGAAGAACTTCGAGGCAAATTTTCCAATGGTGTTTGGTTTCACCAAGACAACGCATATATAACATACCCGCACATAAGTCAAATATGCTGGCTTTGAATTGATGGAGCATCCGCCATATTCGGCAGACCTCGCTCCTAGCGATTTTTATTATTTACGCGATGAAAAGAGCACCTCAGAGGCCAGAAATTTTAAGATGATGACGATGTGATCGCCGCAGTACAGGACTTTTTAAGGGGTCAGGAAGATTTACTTTTGAAGGGGATTTAATGTTTAGAAAAAAGATATAATAAGTGTATATTCTTAAAAGAAGAATTGAAAAATAAAGTAAAATAAGTTAAAAGGTATTTGCGTCTTTATCATTCTCATTATTTATTGAACACCCCTAATATACGTCGGTAATAGTATGTTACTGCAGAGACCGGTAAATAAGCCATCCTGGACGAGTATGAGTTTAGCCCGCCGAGCCGAAGGCGAGGTTCGGCTATTATACGAGGCCAGGATGGCACTTATGCTCGAAGCATGTATAGTGATTATCTCAAAAATACAACAAATTATATGAACAAAAGTTGACAGTACATTCTGACCAACTAGTTCCGCTTTTCACTTGAAAAACTTTTCATAATTGATCAAATATCTCTGTTTGGATTCGGGTGGAAGTAATTTTTGAATAGTGCGATCTATGTCGCAATCTGATTCATCAGAACTATTTTTAGCAATTTTAGATCTTACTTAAATATTTTCCCCCGTATTCATAAAACTTAACAAACTTCTGCTAAATAAAATGTCTGTTGTCACTGTCTCATAAGCAGATATGTCAAAGTGGAATAAGGACAAACTAACTTTAGCGGCTAGTTAACTAATATAGGTTTGATAGGCGTTTATGAATAAGGGGGCTTATTTCTATGTAGTCAATCCCGCCAAAATACGAGTGCGGTTTTTTTTATTGCTTGATATTATTTAAGATACTGATATTATGCCACAACCCCAACAGAACAAATACATCAAAATCGTATTTATTTATGTTTATTATGAATACATCATTTTATTTTATTTTATTTAATAATGTTATTTCCTAATGAGTATCGAAATAATTAAAAACATGATTGAACTATATTTTACGGCATTTTACATCGCGCGAGCAATAAAATTGCAATACGGACACGTCAACCTATATGGTACCTACTTTTTTCTACCAACTTTGGTAAAAACAGTTCTAAATTTAAATATTATGATATGTAATGGGATTTACGTACTTACTTCCTGGACAGTAGGTGCGGTTTCCTGGACACTTCTGGTAAATGTCCAGGATTAGTCACTTTCGGATACTATATTTACAGATGTTTGTTATGAGAACATTTCATGCTATTTTTGAGAAAATATATTATGTCTGGTATAACAACCCGCTAACAGTGAATAATTAAAGATATATTAAAACGACATAAGTAGAACTATACCATTTACTATGACATTAATAGATTGATTTTATTGTTCATCTTGTTTCCATTATTGCTGAATATTAAAATATTTGAATTTTATTGCAATTTATACCAATTATTCCAAAATAGCAAAATGGGAAACCTTATCGATTCGCCGAATCCGCCTGTTTGTCCCGTATATCAAAAGTAATCCAGTAACCTTGCCGCCTGAAAGTACGGGGTACTGTGCGTCAAATCCGGTAGTTCTGATGTTTTGCAGACTTGTTTATGATGTCGGCCCAATGAATAATCCAAGTTTGTGACCTCGAGCGCCGATCGAGAATCTCAACAACAACTCATGGTGTAGAAATTCAACGCCATGGGTACAGCGCCATCTATCGGCAACTTTAGTTACAAATTTGAGCGACTGAATAACATAGTATGTATAAAAAAAAGAAAAACTAGATAGTTACACTTATATTTTTCCTGTAAAATATACATTGATTTCACTGATATGTAATAATTTCATATTTTTTCCTTGATAAACTTCGGAGATAATAGTCCCCCCTTATTTTTTTTATACTTTTCCCTCATAAAACAAGTGACTCTACGTAAAAAAAAATCATAATGTGCAACTCAAGCTTTTTCATGACACCCCACCTGAAATAGTCACTAGACTTTCAAATTTTGAACCACCTATTTATCTGTCATTTATTACAGAAAATAAAAAAATATGTAAAAAAAGTCATGTTTTGTGTATCTAGGTTAGCCTTACTTACAACTATTCCAAACTTAAAATCGATAGCATAAGTAGTTCTTGAAATATTTAGCGATGTGACAGACAGACAGACAAAGTGAAACCTAAGGGTTCCTTTTTTACCATTTTGATACGGAACTTATCCGAGATAAAGCCTGTCGAAAAAACTATTTGGTTTACAGAGACAATTCTAGTCTCATATTGTAGCAATATTAAATATTTTTCGAACTTACAAAACTTTGAAAGACTTTATCGCGGAAACTATTGGGTCTACAAATAACTCAGTCGAGGAAGCAAAACCTCAAAATGTTGGTAAATGTTCATTGATGGCCTTGTTTTCGTCTCCCAACAGTTCCCAGGCCAGGACCTTCTAAAATATGGTCAAGGGCAACATTGAAGCTTAGCAAATTATGCACTAACCTGTAGTTCATAACTGTGACGAGAACACATGTCTTCGGGGAGTAAAATGCATCCATGGTTAAAAGACTCTTGTTGTATCAAATTAAATCTACTTTAAAAACGTCCTGAGAAGGTACTATCAGCAACTAGTCCTTTAGGGTTTAACGGGTTTTTCGATTTTTGACTAAGTTGCTTTCGGCGCCTTAGGTCACAAACTTGGATTAATCATTGGACCAACATCATAAACAAGTCTGCAAAAAATCAGAACGACCGGATTTGACGCAAGCTCGGAATGTATAAAGTTACTGGATTAAAGTATTTTACTCAAAAACTATAAGGTGTATATGAATAAATTTCTAAGGTGTATTTAGTAAGCCGCTGGTTACCTGGTGTATTTTCGCGGACTCTGGATATTGGTACTTTCCCATAGACGATGATGAGTCGTCCATGCATACAGACAATACGATGTCCAGAATCCTCAACTGAAATAGTAAACATGAATCACCCTTTGTTCCGATTAAACAACTTTTCTCAAAATGGCAAGTGAACTTTACTCGCTACTTATTGAAAGGTAAAGTGAGTTTATGGTGAAATTAAAACTAAAAAACATTGCAGGCTGAAATTTTACATACAAATTTCATTAAATGTCGAGTTCCCAATTTTTTAAAAAGGTAAGATGACCAAATAAAGAGAGGGCACAAGTCGTATACAGTCGATTCAAATGTGAAAATCGGAAGAAAAATACACTTGCGTTTATGATTAAAGAAATAAACGGCAGGAAACACACTCTCTCTCAAATCTTAATTAAAATTTCCCCCTTATTACCACTTATTTCCCCCATTTTTGAGTAAAGCACTATATCGTCGAGTTACAAGCAAAAGTCACTAAGTAACAAATACCTACTTAAAATAAAGCTCGTAAAGTCAGCATCATTTCAGAACTGAGATACGAAGTTTCGAAGAGTAGTGGCAGATTTGATAGTGGGTTCTGCTTCTCTTCCGACGATATTAGCTTCGGCAGGTATGGCAATTGCAGATTGAGTAGTGTTACGAGCGTGAGGTTCGTATAGATAAAAAAATGCACTAATTAAAACGAGCACTTAATTACGGAATTAATTCTCACAATTAACACCAACACACACAAACTGTACTTAAACGTCACTAGTCGCACTAATCACTTACAATCCTTGGCTCCGATTTATCATTACAATCGCACTATATCTATCACATTTAGAAGTAAACTGACTCCCCCGGCGGTCGGCGGCCCCTTTTATATTCCGGGGAATCGCTCTCGAACATTCTAACCCTTCGCCTGTGCGTCCATTCCGGTACTGTCGAGATCATTTTCGTCCACTGCTGTCTCTTTCCAATGGTGCTTATCTCCGACACACTACTGGAATGTTCCGAGCATAGCTATCTCCATCTACTACTGCTATGTCTGTCACTCCCGCTGGAAATTTCGTTATATACTGATGTACTTCAGGCGTTTTCAAATCCACCGGCGTAACAGTAGTAATTAAACTGACTCACAAGCTCGACCGTTTAAAAATAATACTCAGCCTGCAATTGCCTCCTTCCCGGCCATGACAATAATGTACGATTTTGCCCTCTTTGTAAAATCACGCCGTCGCTTTGGGAAATAAACTAGAAACAAGTGATATTAATTACCCGCAGCAGCTGATGCCTCTCGTTGATGCCGAGCACCGAGTAGGCGTGAAACAGGTTGAAGAGCAGCGGCAGGTGCCGGTGCGCCGGCGACTCGGCGTGGTGCGGCGCCGCCAACGAGCGCGCCGCGGCTAGCACCTGGTCCGACAGCGACGTCACCTCGTCGCGCGACGCCCACGACCCGTACCCGCTATTCACTGGACAATAACAAACCACATAAAACTGCATAACGTGCCGGAGTGGAGCGTGGCTCCACGGGAAAGGCCTAGTTTATGGACGACCGAGCAGCGAAATGTCGCGGGGGCATAAAGCTTATATAATTTTTGAAGTCACGTCCTTTCTTGCTTTAACATTTAGACCTGGTAATAACAGCAAAAACGAAACTGATACTCAAAATACCCTTTACTTTTAAAAGAAAATTCATCTTGCTAGCTGCTTTTTGATTTAGTGGACATAAAAAAAAGCCTTAAAAAATCCTTTTATTAACGACGTTAGTTTGTAAGATTGTATGTAACAGGTAATCAATTGATCTGCTCATTCAAACATAGAAGGAGACGCTATATTTTCTCTTGCTTGCGTTCTTTGTAAAGCTGCTCGCCCCGAGCGGCGACCTGCTCGCGAGCAAATTATTTGCATATAAACATGCCCGGGTGAGGCATCGCGTATCGGCGAGCCGACTTTGTGTGGTGCACAAAATATGTGAATGTGGCTTTATAGGCGGGGCCCAATAAAGGGAATACTCTTAATAGTTTGCGCTCCAGTGAGATTGGATGAGCGGAGGAGCCTAGGGAGGCTAGTAAGTCGAGGTCAGTCTTAAGTCAGTCACGTTGAGGTGAAAGTTGGGTTGACGCAATCTATATCGGGGGGTGGCCCTCCATCGATATACCTACGACAAACCGATACTTCCATGTGTGTCAAGGGAGGGGGGATGAGACTTACGAAATGTAAGTTACGTTTATAGAATATGAGCGTGCCGCCGAATGGCCTACCGTCTTGCCTATCATCTCTTAATCTGATTGAATCCAGGGACTGGAAGGCTGTGGTGCCGGGTCTGTAAAAGGTCTCTTGGAGCAAGAAGATATCTACTGAGTGATCACGGAGGAAGTTCGCCACCTCATCCTTCATACCTCTGGCCAGACCATTGGCATTATAAATACAAACGGTAAGCGAAGTAGGTTTAAGCTTTAGGGCCGTACGATCCATACTAATAAACACCGAGACCCTGACTGCCTCCCCTTCGTCCACATTCATAACGAAGATTTCATAGGGCGACAAGACTCTTCTCAACTTGGTTAGGTTTAGTGAACGTTTAATGAAAGTAGCGACAAAACTCCCAGTAACTTGATTCCACTTACATCTTAGATTTGGTTGAAACCACTCAACCAATCTCACTGGAGCGCAAACTTTTAGAACATTCCAGTGTTCCAAAACACACGCGTGGTCGTGTCGGAGGATTTCCTCTGGATTTTCCCTAAGCTACTCTCCAACCGCAATAGCGATCCTATTGCTATTGGGCCCGGGCTATAAAGCCACAGTCAGGTTCTAAAAACAGATACAATACTCGTAATAGGGATGTTGACACCAAATAAAAAAATCTGTGTTCAATTTTTCTCGAAAAAGGATCAAATTCTTAATCAAATGGCGAAAAAATAACTCATAAGAATAAATAATTATATAAATATAAGTCTTCATAGTTTCAAGAGGAGGATTTTCACCATTTGGCATATTTTGTGCATTGTTTCTTTTGAAGTAGTTACATTTTGAGTCAACAACCCTATTCACATGGTGGTCAAACTCGTACGGCCTACGTGTCCGATTAACGGCAGCGCCGCTCGCGGGCTCGCTTGGATACACGTCCAAATTGGGTGGATCAACTTTTTTTGAGTTGTTATTTTGACCCACTGTCCAGGGGACACTAGTGGCGTAGATTGTTCAAAAAAATGTTGTATTAAGTACTAAAATGCTTAGTAGATAGACCATTATTGAAAATGTTTATAAGTACCACAAAACGTATGTTAGATAAACTTAAATAACATAAAATCACGATTGTATTCAAATTTTGTCCCCTGGACAACTAGACGTAACTACGGCAACGAGTGGCACTATAAAGTTGATTCACTTAATTACTCGAGGCACGCACACAACGCCTTTGAGCACGGTCAAAGGACCGACTCCAGCCGGCTCGCTGCGATCTGTTCGATTGCTGCGCGCATACGGCGCATAAGGCGCGTACGAATTTGAGCCAAACAGGCGACCTGTGAGAGCCTGAAATTGAGGCTGCCTCAAATCCGTACGTACCTTAACACTTGGGCAGAGCCGCGCGGGCAGGTAAAATTTTATATTCTTACCGGGTGGGTCTTGGATTGAAAAGTGAGCCAGGAACACAATTATTTTCATAAATACTACACGAACTTCAGCAGAAGGGCACGAAAGAAGATAGTCTGATAACCTGTAAAACGAAAAGTAGGTATTGAACAATTTTTTTTAAGGCGTTTGTATAAAAAAATAGTTTACGTTAGCAGCGGTACTGCTTAATACGAAGGAACGGTTGATGAATTTGGAACTGGGTAGCGATTACACCTATAGCTCAGTTGGTTAAAGCGACTGGCCGCGAGTGCCGGGAGGTCGCAGGTTCGAATCCTGCTCGGTGCCTAAATTTTTAAATTTTTCCTTCATTCTAAATTTAGGTATTGAACATAAAATCAATAATCAAAATGAAGAAGAATCGATAGTCTTCTAAATCGTTAATCTCAGACTTCAGTGTGTCAATGAAAATACGCATTATATTTCATAAAATATGCCCTATAACCTTTAACACCTTACCTGTGTGGATGCTTGAAAAGATCAGTCGCGAACCATGATCTGACAACTTGGGAACACCGGAGGTGTTGACATAAAATGTCGTGCCTGTAAAACATATAAATGATTAAAACTCCGCGTAAGTGCCTAACTTCATTTGATTATTGTTTCAGTAGTCAAGTGTTACCAATCAGCCGCCGGGCCGCGAAGAGTCTTTTTGGTGTGAAATCCGACTTGGAATAAAAAATTCGTGGCTAGCTGTACTATCAGCATTGACATCTCTTCATGTTCAGGACCCTAAAATAATAATAATAATAACATTGTAAACAATACATCGGTATCAAGAAATAATCACAGGTGATACTTATTTAAATCGTCCATACTTAAGATATTATAATAAAAAGGGGGATCTAATTTGATTGGCAATTTTATATATCAATCTTACGACCGAAGCGCAAAGTACATAAAGGTTGTTTAACACGTTCACTGTTCGAATCCGAATTGTGAACCTTACGGCTTTGTAATAGTGGCCAGCAGTGACCCATATCAAGATCACGGACTGTGAACGTGTTAAAATCAGTTTTAGTTTTCGCCCTAAAATAATTATTTTATATATCACACACAATACACACCCAAATGGCATTTGTGGTGCCCGGTGACACTTGTAGCCTCAAGAAGCACAGTTTTTTCATAAAATTGAAATGTTCCAAGCTGAATTGATCTTGGCTGTGGGAAAAAGCTATATTGCCCCGGCGAACTGACAGCCAAATTGGTCGAGGAATTGCACTTTCCCTAAAAAAAGTTCAGAATGCTTTTATCACCTACTTGTTAGTAAGTAAAATCAAGTGAATTCATCGATTCATTGATTTATCCTTATGTCATTTGAGATAGAGGAAGGATTACAACAGTTGCATAAATAAAATTGTGTTTTATTTGTGAATGCCCTACTTGTATTACTGTGACCATCAGAGCAATTATCTCATAAAATGTTTAATGTGCCACATGCTTACTTATGTAAAATCTTTTGACATTCTGTTACACGCATTGAGTAGGTAGCACCTAATTTATTTATTTATTCGGAGAACCAACAACTACTATCATTAGTCATTATATTTGTTCAAAAGTGTTTTGTAATTTGACTACATAACTATGAAGCAGCGTATATAATATGTACACCCATGTTTTAAATTTATATACATAGTTTTTGAGTAAATTGCGTGACATACGGATAAACAGATGGATATGACGAAACTATAAGGATTGCGTTTTTGCCATTTTGGGTAAAAAGGCATATCATGGTTGCAATATAGCATGAGAATCTTTATTAATATATTTGTAAAGAGGAAAATTTTATATGTAAAGTACTTTTATTTCACGAGACCGGGTAAGCCATAGTTGTAGTTGTGACACATAAGAACCCAGATAAATGGTTTATTGGTAGGTGTTCATAAATAGGACCTGATTGGGACCTCTTAGTTAGAATGGACATAGACAATGTGAACTCTTAGCTCCTACGCTAACGCACACATAGAAAATGTATCTCAGCACAACCATAGCTCACCCGCGTTCGAGAGATAAAAGTACTGTACCTAAATGACTAAGTTTCTAACCCCCTTATTCATAATCGTTTATTAAACCCATTTTAGTTAATTGACCGGTAAAATTAATTTGTTCTCATCTGTCACTTCGACAATTATATGTGTGATAAAGAGAAAAAACACATTTCAGTTAGCTAAGTTTTATGAATTAGGGGGTAAAGTTTGTATGTAGGGGCACACTTTAAAGCTATCTTGAGTTTCGTAATCATTTGATTAAAAATCATCCACCGGTATATATTTGACTTTCGGGTGGACACAGGCTGTCCCGTATGTATATATTATTATCTTATCCGTATAACTAGTACTATATAAAGCTCCATCAATAATCGCCTGAAACATTTTAATCCTCGGGTCCGATAGAAGGTAAACTAGACCAAAACAGCGCGCTTTGAATTCCATTCGTTTATTAAAATTTACGGGCCAGATAAAAGGGATTAGGTAAAGCGCTGACAATTGGTGAAGTTACAGTCATGTTTTAATTACAACTATTGTATTCCTCCTCAAAATGGTTGAAACTTACTTGGAAAGTCACTATTTGCGACATGTCCAAAGACCAGGACCCGCTGGGTAATCCAGGAGTTTACTAGATACCCTGCGACTGCGGCAAGGCGTACATTGGAGAGACCGGGCGAAATGTGTCCACAAGGTTATTGGAACACATACGGAGTGTGAAAAATATGGACAGCAGGACCACCGCGGTGGCAGAACATGCATGCGATACAGGTGCGTCTCATTTTTTGCGCTTTGACAAGGCGAAACTGTTGGCACGGAAAAAAGTTTTCTGCCACGCAAGATCCGCGAGGCTATTGAAATTGGACGATGCCCTAATTTTAATAGAGACAAGGGCCGGGTTTTGCCGCCAGCGTGGAAGCCTGTTATTCTTGGACTACAATTGTGTAACGATGAACGTGTGAACATAGTTAGTTCGGTGTGCCTGCCGTCGGTCGACTTGGACGATTTGTTGGAGCAGTCAACTCTAACACAGGACTGCGCCGCCCCGCCCCCGCCTCCGCCCGCGAGCTTCGCGCGCGTCGGAGAGCAGTGTTGCCCGGTCGGTTGCCATGATAACACTCAACCTGATGAAGGACTCCAACTGTAGTCCGAAAGATGTCGCAAACAGTGACTTTCCAAGTGAGTTTCAACCGTTGTTCTCTTATTAAGTGTAAATATGTCTCACATTAGTGTAAATTTATGTATTTATTTCCTCAACCTGTTACACTTAATATATATTACTAAAACTTACTTGAAATTCATATTTTTCATAGACTGTACAAGACTAGTATTCTCTATCGTGTCTTTCCTCGTGTAGAACAGTATGTACGCGTTCCACCATCTCTTCTGGCGCTTGTATGACACCCTCTTTAACATCGGATCAAATATCTGGAACAATGTAAGAGATTACCACTTCACGCGAAGGCAGCACGAACATAATGACTGCATTTGGGCAGGATCAAATATAATTTCGCCACAAAGCTTCTTTATGTATCCTGTAAAGTTTATTCGCCATGCTTGTAGTACAGCTGCCGGGAAATTTTTAAATAACAAACAAGGAAAGCAATATAAATGGTGACCACACTATCACGGGCTATTTATAGTAAACGATACATTTCTCTCTACAGAAGAGTGCCAAAAGGCTTGATGTACAGTCTGAAATTGCAAGAGCCGGAGAGTCAAAAAAATCCATATGGAAAAAACCGGTCAAGTGCGAGTCGGACGTTCCAACCCTATTAAATCAGGAAAATCTCAACATGGTGTGGAAATTAGACGCCATGGGTACAACGCCATCTATCAGCGACTTTTTTTACAAATTTGAACGACTGAATAACTTTGTATTTATGGTAATTTTTCAAGGATAATTCTTTATAACTTAAACCGATTTCAATTTTTTCTTCTTTATTTGAAAGAAGGAACTTTCAGCATAATCTCGTAGGAATTTATAAAACAAAAACACATGCAAAGGTGATTAAATTACAAACTTAGTATAGAAATGTTTTTTGACGATAAAAAAAAAGAAAAATTAGATAGAGCTAGTTATATTTTTCCTGTATACACAAACACATTGATATCAATGTTATGTAATAATTTTATATTTTTTACTTGGTAAACTTCGGAGATAAGAACCACCTATTTATTATCTGTCGTTTTTTATAGAAAATAAAAAAAAATTTAAAAAGTCGTGTTCTATGTATGTAGGTAAGCCTTCTTTATAACTATTCCAAATTTCAAATCGATAGCATAAGTAGTTCTTGAGATATTTAGCGATCTGACAGAGAGACAAAGTGAAACCATAAGGGTTCCTTATTTACCATTTTGGTACGGAACCCTATAAAGGTAATAATAATAAAACTATCGATAACTTTAAACTCAAAGTCAACGATAGAATTGTTCGAACGCTTTGTTTGTTGGTAATTGTCGATGCGTTCTCTAAGGCGTTACTCTAAGACCACAACAGCAATAGTAGATTGTATGACAAGGGTCTAAAATGAGCCATATTACCACGAGATAGTTATTTTCCCGAACGAAGTGAGGGAAAATAGTTCGAGGGGTAATATGGCTTTTAGACCAGAGTTATACACTCTACTTTTCACTTCGATTGCGAGAAAATAAATAAACAAAGGTTAACCCACCCAAAATTAACAATAAATTCCACGGCGAAGATATATGCTTTTGCAGCATGTTTTTTTTTTATACTCCTTTGACACACAAAACATAGACACTGCGGTTCGCGCGCAACATTCACGCGCGAAAAAAGCTAACTGACCTGCCATTGAGCGCTTCAAAGTGTTGCTCGAACGATTTAACCACTTTTTTAATTATTGTGAAATAGCGACTACTACAAACTTAATCTTTACTCTTTAGAAAAAATTAATTATGTTTCCAGATTGGTCGATTTTAGTAAAGCTGTATTATGGTTGGTTAATACTCAATACCAAATATTTTTTTAAGAGTTAAATTAGTGTTCTGTGATTGGTGGATTTAATAGGTGAAGTATTTTGATTGGTCAAATTCAAATGTTTTGTAAATCATAAATATGTATTCATATTTTCCCTAGGGGTTAAATGTACTACTTTAGCCCCGCTTGACAAGTCTAATATGACACACTTTTCGAGCATGAGAAGTGAAAAGACACAACAGGTAATGAAAACAAATTCATGGAATTCCTCTATCAAAGTACTGAAAGAAGTCAACATACTATGATATGGGATCCAATAACGTCTAATAATGAAATTATTAAAATTGTAAAAATAAAAAATCTGCGACTAGACTAAAACTTGAGTTCTACGTTTGACACAGTAGATCATTATGGTGTAAGAAGATTGGAAATGTCTCTCTTGAAAAGCTACCTTAAAAATAGAAAATTATTTTTAAAACAATCTATAGATGGTGGCATCCAAAAACGAGTAAGGTCAAAAATATTAGACGTGTCTAGAGGGGCTCCACAGTGTTCCATCCTGGGGCCACTGCTCTTTGTAATATTTACAAATTACCTGATTCAATGGGTACATGGTAGAGCTTCTGA
This sequence comes from Epiblema foenella, assembly GCA_963556455.1. Classification (NCBI taxonomy): domain Eukaryota; kingdom Metazoa; phylum Arthropoda; class Insecta; order Lepidoptera; family Tortricidae; genus Epiblema; species Epiblema foenella. The sequence goes on along the minus strand of OY747095.1, from coordinate 15,615,330 downwards.
TTTAAAAATAGTTATGTTTGCGGATGACACCAACTTACCAGTAACTGTAGATAATATGTTGGAACGTAAACTAAAGTTGGATAAGGTACTGGGTAGTTTTCATGAATGGTTCCTTTCAAATAGTCTCATATTAAATACCGAAACAACAAACATTGTCGTATTTAAATCGATAGACAAAAAGGATCAGCTACTACCATAAATAATATTTAATAAAACTAGAGTAGATATAATGAACTCGGTGAAATTTTTAGGAGTCCACAAAGAATCTTAGAATTAGAATCCATCGAAAAACCAGTCAGCTCTGCTTGTTATGCTCTAAAAACCTTAAGGCAAGTGATAACGCTTTTACAACTTAGGCAAGTATACTTTGCTCTAGTCGAATCCAAGTTGCGATATAGTATTAAATTTTGGGGCAATATTTATCTATATAATGTCAAAACAGCGTTCACAATCCAAAAAAAGAACAATCAGAGCACACGCATATCGCTATGGAAATCATGTAGAAACCATTTCACTCGACTAGGTATTCTCACCGTGCCTAGTCTCTACATTTTAGTGCTAATCTCTGATCTCATAAAAAATCTGGCAAGGTGTGAGATTGAGGAAGAGAGAGAGATCCGCTTGCCCTCTCGTACAAAGAAATAATCTAAAGATTTTTTTATTCGAAGATTGTTATTATAGCATTAACGAAATATTTCAGAGAATTGTAATGTAATTTTTTCACTTATTAATGAATGTATTTTTCCTCTCTTAATTTTTATTCATTGTATTGGTGATTCTATTCTATTTGATTTTGTTTCTTTTCTGTGCTCCTTGATTTTGTAAATAATGTCGTACTTTAACTGCACATTATTTTTTTATTATGAATTCATTATTTATTTAGAAATTGTACAATAGATTTTTAGTTATTTTTGACATTTTTAATCAATATTATTAAATTTTTGGATTATTTATTATTAAAATTGAAATTTGCCGTTGTTATATCATGTTTCCTTTCTCTCTTTCAGCATATTTGCGTCATACTGCTGGACATATACCTCTTCCATGCCTTTCCATTTCGTTCTGGACGTAGCGGCTCTGGTCCAGGTTGGCCCTGCCATCATCCGACCATCTGGCTTGCGGCCTTCCCACGTTACGGCTTGCCGATCGAGGTCTCCAGGGCATAACTCGTTGGCTCCATCAGTCGTCGTCTCATCGGCAAATAACTCCGCCGTAGACGGTCCTAAGCCCGATTGAGAAAGGAGGAAGGTAGGCAGAGAGTTGTATAGACTGCCGGAAACACACAAACGCCGAGCAACAGGCGGCGGTTAATTAACCTGTCTCTAGGTAGCGGCAGCCATGAGGAATTAAATAACCTCAAAAAAGTCCGGCTCTCCAAGACATCTTGCCAACGCGGAGAGGGTATGGCTTTTAAACCTACATGCAAAGTGCACTTGGTTATATCATGTAATACTTCACATTACACCATGAGCTGTGATTTGGATTATGATGACAATATAAACTGAAACCTCGTTGTAAACAGTTTTCGTTAAAACTTCATTGTATGGAAAGTTTGACAAGTTTGACTTTTTGTGGAATGATCGGTCTGTGATCGTAGGTTGGTGCACCCCCACCCTTACACACACCTACATCTGTACCACATCTGTACCTTATTGCATTTAAGACAGGAGACACCTTCAGCGCATTTTACGGACCTAAATATTTTGCTAATTTGTGGAGAGGCGAGGTAAAACACATTTAACCATACCCACACTAAAACAATAACGCAAGCACACACAAACACTAAATTTGTGTAATAAAAGTCGACCGTACTAGCGCTTACACTAGATACATTACCGGAGGGCCAAATTAACTAATGTCGCTAAGGATCACATTTCAAAGGAAAACTAATAGACAGTAGTAAAATCTAAGCCTCTCGTCTGTATTATTAAGAGTATTTTAAACTTCAATTATAACCCCTATATTCAAATCTGGTAACAAATCTTCTCCCTCGAATTATACAGCAATGTCCCTACTAACAACTATTTGTAAAATATTTGAGAAAATCGATAACAAACACTTGAAACCACAGAGCATCAATTTAACTAGAGGACCTAAGCACCTCAATCTGTATGAGAACCGACCGTGTCACTTTTTTGCTGCCTACCGTCACGAGTAGACATGGGTAACTCCGGAGTGATATATAAAAAAAGATATATATCGCTCCGCCCGCACGAATCACTCTTCATATCCTTCAAAATCCGAGTATATCAGTATATCTGTATATCCGTACTCGCTCGGTCCCGGTATCGTTTGCTTTGCAATAGCGACATCACATCGCACCAGGTAGGTAATAAATGAAATAAATGAACTTTATTCTGCAAGTAGGCCGCAAAGGCACTTTTACAAGTCAAAAACTACTAGCGTTTCTCAAGAGACCACTGCCGAGAAGAAACGCCGAAAGAAACTCGACAGTCAGTCATTTTCTCCAAAATATACTTATTACAATGATACTACTTAACCTACTTAAGTAAATGTAAATGGTACACAACAAAAGAGAATTGAAAGAAAAACGAGGAAAAAATAACAATAGGTATTTACAATGTGTAGTTACACAAGAAAACAAAACATGTCGAATCGTTTGATATGCTTTCCTGCAAGAAATGTGTCAACTAGATACAATGAAAATATTAGACTCTTTACGCTATTTAGGTATTTGGTTTGGGCCATGCATTTCTGTCTGTTAGATAGTCCTCAACCCTATAATAAGCCTTTGACATCAAAGTTTTTTTTAGGTAATTTTTAAGAGCTGGAAAGGGTAAATTCAAAATTTCATCGGGTAACTTATTATAAAAACGAACACATTGACCTACAAAAGACTTGTAAACTTTACGGACACGAAACTTGTTAGTGGCAATTTTATTTTTATTCCTGGTATTAAAATTATGGATATGGGTACTTACTCATATTAAAAAAAAAACTATAAATCAATACCTATTTTAATAGTATTGAACTAATTACTAATCTCAATGCTTCGTACAGTTAAATACCTACTAAAATAAAAAATCTACCAGCGTAGATACACTACAAATCGATCTATAGCTCTTAGTGAATTACTGATCTACTTGATAGATAGATTCATTCGAATCAATCTCGATCCGTAATTCACGACGTAAAATTGAGCGGTGAGCGGCCGAGCAAGTTGCGTTGCGTGGCGAGAGCTAGAGAGCTACAGAGCTACTGATCGACGGATGCATACGGATATAAAGATATAGAAGAGTGGTAAAATTGAGCGGTGAGCGGCCGAGCGAGTCGCGTTGCGTGGCGAGAGCTAGAGAGCTACAGAGCTACTGATCGACGGATGCATACGGATATAAAGGTATAGAAGAGTGGTAAAATTGAGCGGTGAGCGGCCGAGCGAGTCGCGTTGCGTGGCGAGAGCTAGAGAGCTACGGAGCTACTGATCGACCGATGCATACGGATATAAAGATATAGAAGAGTCATATATATCCCGGGAGCTGAAAGATATGTTTCACTCTTTTCTTTAAAGTGACACAGTTTGCCCATGTCTAGTCACGAGAGCATATTAGTGATGTGAAATCTCCGTTGTCCCCGCGAAATCGATACAAAGGCGATATATCGCCCGCGCCGTACAGCTCGAGTCGATGAATCGGACTCGGACAAATCGGTCACGAAAAATATGGTCATGTAAAAATAATACCATGACGACCAATAAAAGGAAAAACGATGCTTGTCTGGCTTTTTTAAATGAAAAGCTTCTTTTAGTAAACATCGAATCTTTAGTTCTAATCAACAATTAAAACTTCTAATATTTACTGTGAAATAATAAACATTAAGTTTCTAAGAACAATGCCAGGGAATCAATACTATCGATTACAATGTCAATCTACTAACTGCTTCACTTGTTGATTTTTTCAGTACATCAATGGTTAGTATTGCTTCAGGAATCAGTCGATGATATTTTTTTGTTTGTTTAAAGCCGCTATCATCGAAATGTATGGAGCAAATTGTGCTATGTTTTGTTGGAAACCAGTTTTTTTGCCCGATCGCTTCCATCCATTTCTCTTTTGTATGGATTACTTGGAAACCTGTAATTTATAATTATAATGTGTCACAAATAAGAACTGTGACAAATCGAAAGGTGGACATCGCTATTCGCTTCATTGGACAGATGAATGAGAATTTCCCCTTACTAAGAAGCCGAGCGACTCAAACTAAAGATAGATCGTTTTATTTCCATTGCGCGTTTAATATAGGCAAGCCCTACAACTTTGTTACTAAAGTAGGTAATGTATCATGAGCATAAAGTAATCGTACATCTGTCGCAAATAGACTATTTTTCATATTACAACTACGACAAATCTAAAATAAATGATTTTAAAATGGAATTAAACATAATTTTAGAAGGATTTACTTACTTGTGGTAGAAAATGTCCATTGTTTGGGTCAGCATTCTCTGAACAGTTTCTACAGCTCAATACTGAACAACGAGTCATTTTTACGTATTTCGGTTGACGTCTCGCGGCAATGGCCGTTCAAGGCGGACTGAGCGAGACTGCGTAGAAGTTTGACGTTTTGACTACTTTTTGGCACGCGAAGTACGTACACAGGCGACGTCTAGTTAAATAGATGGTCTGTGCTTGAAACACTATATTTCGTCCTACATAAACGTGCTTAACGTAATATTTACAATTTACGGTAACTCATTTCTCTTAAGATAAGTTGAAAAAATAAATAGTCTCACTGTATCCTCACAATATATCTATGAAAATATAATGTAATAAGAATCTTGACATGTATAAATTAGTGACAATCACAATTATAAATTATAACCATTCCATGTTATCGTCCTTGTAAAGTAAATATGTCGAATTCGGGTAACTGTGTACGGTTCTACAATAAGTTTAGATTTAAGTCCAGCGTTAAACGCCATCTTTTACAAAAATCTTATTACACTATAAATGAGTTTATAGATGATAAAGACGCATTTATATAAAATATCTGTATACTTAATATTAAAATGACGTTTAAAAGAGCTAGGTTAAGTCTATTTACAGAATAAACATTTTGATTTTATGGAATCACAATGCATTCTCCAAAGCAACCAATTCGGTTTAAGGTCTTTTGTTAGCGAGGTTGCAAAACATGGGAATACGAGGAACGACCCGCGCATGGTGTCAGAACATATTTTATTTTTTAGCGAGGCTGCAAAACATGGGATTCCGAGGAACGCCCCGCGCATGGTGTCAGAACATACTTTATTTTTTAGCGAGGCTGCAAAACATGGGATTCCGAGGAACGCCCCGCGCATGGTGTCAGAACATACTTTATTTTTTAGCGAGGCTGCAAAACATGGGATTCCGAGGAACGACCCGCGCATGGTGTCAGAACATACTTTATTTTTTAGCGAGGCTGCAAAACATGGGATTCCGAGGAACGACCCGCGCATGGTGTCAGAACATACTTTATTTTTTAGCGAGGCTGCAAAACATGGGATTCCGAGGAACGACCCGCGCATGGTGTCAGAACAAATTTTATTTTTTAGCGAGACTAAAACATGGGAATCCGAGGAACGCCCCGCGCATGGTGTCAGAACATACTTTATTTTTTAGCGAGGCTGTAAAACATGGGATTCCGAGGAACGCCCCGCGCATGGTGTCAGAACATACTTTATTTTTTAGCGAGGCTGCAAAACATGGGATTCCGAGGAACGACCCGCGCATGGTGTCAGAACATACTTTATTTTTTAGCGAGGCTGCAAAACATGGGATTCCGAGGAACGACCCGCGCATGGTGTCAGAACAAATTTTATTTTTTAGCGAGACTGTAAAACATGGGAATCCGAGGAACGCCCCGCGCATAGTGTCAGAACATACTTTATTTTTTAGCGAGGCTGCAAAACATGGGATTCCGAGGAACGCCCCGCGCATGGTATCAGAACATACTTTATTTTTTAGCGAGGCTGCAAAACATGGGATTCCGAGGAACGCCCCGCGCATGGTGTCAGAACATACTTTATTTTTTAGCGAGGCTGCAAAACATGGGATTCCGAGGAACGCCCCGCGCATGGTGTCAGAACATACTTTATTTTTTAGCGAGGCTGCAAAACATGGGATTCCGAGGAACGCCCCGCGCATGGTGTCAGAACATACTTTATTTTTTAGCGAGGCTGCAAAACATGGGATTCCGAGGAACGCCCCGCGCATGGTGTCAGAACATACTTTATTTTTTAGCGAGGCTGCAAAACATGGGATTCCGAGGAACGCCCCGCGCATGGTATCAGAACATACTTTATTTTTTAGCGAGGCTGCAAAACATGGGATTCCGAGGAACGACCCGCGCATGGTGTCAGAACATACTTTATTTTTTAGCGAGGCTGCAAAACATGGGATTCCGAGGAACGACCCGCGCATGGTGTCAGAACAAATTTTATTTTTTAGCGAGACTAAAACATGGGAATCCGAGGAACGCCCCGCGCATGGTGTCAGAACATACTTTATTTTTTAGCGAGGCTGTAAAACATGGGATTCCGAGGAACGCCCCGCGCATGGTGTCAGAACATACTTTATTTTTTAGCGAGGCTGCAAAACATGGGATTCCGAGGAACGACCCGCGCATGGTGTCAGAACATACTTTATTTTTTAGCGAGGCTGCAAAACATGGGATTCCGAGGAACGACCCGCGCATGGTGTCAGAACAAATTTTATTTTTTAGCGAGACTGTAAAACATGGGAATCCGAGGAACGCCCCGCGCATGGTGTCAGAACATATTTTATTTTTTAGCGAGGCTGCAAAACATGGGATTCCGAGGAACGCCCCGCGCATAGTGTCAGAACATACTTAATTTTTTAGCGAGGCTGCAAAACATGGGATTCCGAGGAACGCCCCGCGCATAGTGTCAGAACATACTTAATTTTTTAGCGAGGCTGCAAAACATGGGATTCCGAGGAACGCCCCGCGCATAGTGTCAGAACATACTTTATTTTTTAGCGAGGCTGCAAAACATGGGATTCCGAGGAACGACCCGCGCATGGTGTCAGAACATATTTTATTTTTTAGCGAGGCTGCAAAACATGGGATTCCGAGGAACGCCCCGCGCATGGTGTCAGAACCTATTTTATTTTTTAGCGAGCCTGCAAAACATGGAATTCCGAGGAACGCCCCGCGCATGGTGTCAGAACATATTATTTTATTTCATACGAAAACTTACAGCTAAGAGTAACTAAATAGTAATATCTCAGTAACCGTGTTCAAAAAGTGTGTCTCCAACTACGTTAGCAACGAAAAAGCTAGAAACTAGGGTGTTCCTCAAGGGAGCACTTTAGGGCCATCGCTATATCTAACGAACATAAATGATATCTATAAACAGATCAAGCGCAGGCGCGAATCTTCTTATGTTCGCTCACGACACGACGGTACTAGTATTTCATGGTAAAACATGGGGAGTAAAATCACTGGCAGAATCGGGCGTAAAATGAGATTACTAGCAACACCAAATTTAACAATACACACATATTCCTGCAACAGACAGGTGCAAGACGCTAACTGCATTACCAATTATAACTGTGACATGATATCCAGAGTTACTACAGTCAAGTATCTTGGCGTTATCATTGACGACAGGTTACAAAGGGGCCCTCATATAAAATCGACAACCACCAGAACCCGTAAATTAATTGACCGACTGAAACGAAGGTCTCTGCTTCAGTTTCGACAAAAATGTTTTCGTATCTCCGGCTCAATTTCCGTTTGTTCTTCTATATTTACAGATCACATTTCTGAACCGAATCTCGTGAAATTTTATGAGCAGGTTCGGCAACCTATAGTATTTTTTGCAGTCAGTATATGGAAATTTTCTAAAACAAAGTTTTACAAAGATTTCGTATGTTTCTGCGAGCGAATTTCGGTTTGTTCTCCTCTGGAAGTCTCGTTCTTAACCGATTCTCCTGAAATTTTGTGAGCAGATTCGATAATTTTATAGATTTTTTGTAGTCTGTATTTGGAAATTAAAGCAAAAAATATTTTTTTCTGTGTTTTGTCTACAGGTCCCATTTCTCCACCGGTTCTCGTGAATATCTGTGAGCAGGTTCGGTATTAACACAGTATTTTTTTTCAAATCACATCTTGGAAATTTTCAAAAACAGCTCATAGAGCCTCTAGTATATATATTTAAAAACTTACGAGTGGTGGCAGATCATAAACTTTTTTGCAGACACAGGATTCGCAGTGTTTTCTAGGCTACTGCATATGCTCAGTGGGTGGTGCCCCAGACTTATGGAACTTGAAAACGTGCCCAACGAGCAGTACTTACTGAAGGTAATGTTCACCCATGCAGATACCGGCTTAATATTTGAAACGACGAAAAATTATTTCCGCATACTTTGGACTCAAGTAATAACAACACGTTTCGATTAATTAATGTGATTTGATTCTACATTAACAATTCTTGTAAGTGTATTAAGCCGCCGCCACGGTTTCCTGAAAGTTGTAGGAGACAGATGGGACAGCGGCCGACTGAGGCACTGGTCCTCCCTACATACAAGGTACTATTATAATTATTAAAGTTTTTGTAGTACTAACAATCTACGGATCCTGCTGGTTGTCCGAAATATACGCATTTTATTTATAATTATTTTTTGTCTTAAAAAGTGTCATTTTGTATATTTACAAAATATAAAAATCAATAAAAAAAGAAATTGCAATTTTTCTCGTGTCCCAACTCGACATACATTTAAGCTCATGGGATTTTTCGCTAATACTGTAACATAAACATTTTAGACTCTGGTCGACAGCCGTCACCTAGTACATTTTCCAGCTATGGTGTCATCAATATTTTGTACGGGAAAAAACTAACCCCTCTTTTTCATAACGTCCATCAAACCTATTTTAGTTAACTAGCCACTAAGTTCGTTTGTCCTTATCTGTCAGTTTGGCATATACGTTTGTGAGAAGAGGAGAAGGAACATTTAAGTTAGCAGATGTTTGTTAAGAGGCCTTATAAGTTTTATAATGTTTTGATTTCAAATTATAACTAAAGTATTGATAATACCATTAAAGTGATTAAAAGATACGAAAATTTTAATAAAGTTATATATAGTAACATGGCCATTTTTAGGGTTCCGTAGCCAAAATGGCAAAAATGGAACCCTTATAGATTCGTCATGTCTGTCCGTTCGTCCGTCCGTCCGTCCGTATGTCACAGCCGATTTACTCGGAGACTCTAAGCACTAAAATTATGAAATTTGGTAGGAAGGTGTATTCTATGAACCGCTACATAATACGTGATGTGAAATTACAAAAAAAAATATTAAATTAGGGGGGGCACTCCACACTTGTAACCGGTGGATGAGAAAAAAAATTTCAACGCACATGGTCGTGTGGGGTATCGATGGATAGGCCTGATATGGAGGTTTCTAAAAAACTTGTCCATTGAAGTCAACCGTTGGTGAGATATTAGCTGTAAAAGCCATAGAAAGTGTCCCCCACCAGGGGGCAGGGTGACCACTATTTACTACAACCAAAATTCCCCAACTTCTCCCGGTTTTCCAGGCGTTGTTTCAAGTTTTTCCCTGACCATAATCTTAAATGTAAATAAAATACATAATTTGAATACGTTTTTTCAGACTTATCTGCTAGCAAAAAACAATTTATAAATACAATGAAATAATACAAAAACGGGAATAATAAGATATAGTATCTGAATAGCTCTGTTGGCAAGAGCGAAAGCATTGTTAGACGAGCCAGTTTTTATTTTTGTACTGTTTCATTGTATTTATATATTTTAATTTGCTATCAGACAGTTCTACAATTTCAATTACCCAATAATTCATTTCATTTTTGACCATTTTTGTTAAATGCTGTACACGAAAAACCAATTGAAACAGTACCTCTGACTACTGAATTTATTGGATATATTAAATGTATCCTATAATATAATCCAGAGCGAAATACTAAAGAGAACACTTTATACGGGCCTTAATCGTAGTAGCGAATACTAGATTTCAACGTTTCGCGTATAATGGTACAAATTAAAGTGACGAAATGAGAACCCTCATTTTTTGACCACTGTTAAAAATCTTGGGTATAACTGAAACAAAACTTAGTCATCAGTTATAATGTTTATTATATATTTGAAAAAATAATAACGAAAACCGACTCCAAAACAAAAAAACCAGAAAGTAAAAAATAATTGCCTTACTTCTAATATGAGACTTTACGCTTCTTATTGAACAATGTACACGTACGTAAATAGTGCGGAAGTACCAGGGACTACGCCCTGAAAATATTGAAACCAATCGTTTTTTCCTAAAATACCAACGAGGCAAATGTCTTAGACAGGTGATCGGAAAAAATACAATCGCAAGCATGCCGAAACTAATAGCTACATATTTAAACTTGTCAAATGCCGATCTTTACTCTGGCCATTGCTTCCGTAGAACGTCTGCAACACTTTTAGCAGACGCTGGAGGAGATTTGTCTATGCTCAAACGGCATGGAGGATGGAAATCGAGTACTGTTGCCGAAGGGTATGTAGAAGACTTCGTGCAGAATAAGACAAAAATATCGAGCAAAATTACAAACGCCATACATTTGCACTGTAATGACAATTCGCCTAAGCCAGGATCTTCGAAAGATTCAGCAATTCATAATCCAGATCTCGGTGGTGAAGAGATGAATATTTCTGTCGATGACCTGCCGGTGTCTTCTTTTACCAATGAGATGAGGACATCTCCGACGTTTACGGAGCCTTTACATGATGCTCGCCTTTCCCAAAAGATATCTAATGTAAATATTCCTGGAAAAAACCTTTTCCTAACATTCACAAGCACTAAGTAGGTATAACCTTGACTAGTGCAACTTTTTTTAAATAAATTTTGTTGTTTTATTTGATGGTTTTTTGTTTACTTTCCTTGTATTCGAAATGAAAAGTAGAGTGTTTAACTCGGGTGGAAGCCACCCATTTCAGCCTCGAACTATTGGCGCTCGAACGCTCTCACTTAGAGCGCCAAAATATCTCGTCTGAAATGGGTGGCTTTCAACCCTAGGTTAACAATCTACTATAACTGTAACTCCCATCTATGGGAATATTGTTTATGTCATAAAGAACCGAGACGCATTGTGTTTTTCAAATAGGCCTCAAGGGCACTTTTACAATTATTATTTTCTTTATCTCGTATTTGGTAATACCATGTAATACGTATGCAGTTTCGACATGTTTTCTTGTGGAACTACGCATTGTAAATACCCATTGTTATTTATTCTTCATTTTTTAAAATTCTCTTTTGTTGTTTACCATTCAGATTTACTTAAATAGGTTAAGTATATCATTGTAATAAGCATATTTTTGGAGAAACTGACTGACTGTCGAGTTTCTTCTCGGCAGAGGTTTCATGAGAAACGCTAGTAGTTTTTGATTTGCAAAAGTGCCATTGCGGCCTACTTGCAGAATAAAGTTCATTTATTTCATTTACATAAAGAAATAATTTTTATTCCCTGACCTCTATTAAATTGCCCTGACTTTTCCATGACTAGCGAAATTCCCTGATTTTTCCCGGTTTTCCAGAAAGTGGCCACCCCCCCTCTAATATCCAAACTATAAAGTTTAAAATTCTGAAAAAAATTGAGGTGGTGTGCATTAGCAAATACTTTCAACGATTTTTGGTTTGAACAATATAGGTTTTACGGTTTTTGAGTTTTCGCTTCAAAATTGTCTTGCCCAAACAAAAAGTCGTAAGTGCCGTGAGTTCGCTATGAAGATACGACTTTTTTAGATTCAATGTAATGGATAGTGATTTTAAATGTGGACTAGTAGGTGTTGGTATGGAACCCTTCATTGTGCGTGGTCCGACACGCACTTGGCCGGTTTTTGATTTTATTGTTTATATTAGAATTTAAGCGGAAAACACAGTTTTTAGCTTAAAAATGGTAAATTTGGAGGGATATTTGAAACGATATTTCTTAAAAAAAAATCAAAAAATAGATTTAAAATTTATGACTTTAGGTCGCAATAGCCCTTTTCTAGATAGTAACACTGGAAAATGTCAAGATACGTGTCAATTGAATCAGAAAATCGTCTAAATAGATGAGCGTTTTTAACTGATAAGGAACCTTAAGTGTTATTAATAAGGCGGTAATTTGTTCAAAAACCTATCGAGTTTGTGAAATGAAAGGGCTCTATGTGCTGATTTCCAAAAATATGACCACATCATTAAATTTCAGCCCGCGGTGTCGTAAAAAATAGAATCAATTTTTAAAACACACCAAGTTTGGGCACCTCTTGACAAGAAACGGCTCTCTGATTTTTTCGGAAATATACGACGAATAACTCGGTGTATCCTCATATCTAACTTAGTGGCAGGATTTCGTAAAATATGAATTACTACTATTATTTTTCTTTTATTCTAAAATCTGCTGAAAAATCTTGCTCAATATACAAAAAAGAAAAAAAACAGTACCTAGCAATAATATTTTCCATTTATTTAGATATGAGGATATAACGAGGCGTTTATTTAAGAAAAAGATATTCAGCCGTTTGCTGTCAGAAAGAGCTCAAACTTAAGTCTGTTTTGAAAATTATTTTTATTTTTTTTCGATACCAACGAAATTTAAATTTTAGGAATCAGATGGAGCATTTGATACGCCACTCACAGGATTTTTCAAGATTTTTGTACAAAAAATTACAGACACTGGCAGCTGAAAAATTTACCAAGTGACGGTTGTCTACCCGAGGGTCATACTTAGTTGAAAAAATAAAAGTCGTCCGTCCTGTGGTCAATAGTTAACGGCTTATGTGCATGTTAGCTATGTTTTAATAACAGGGATTTATAGAAACGGAGACACTGTTTATGCGGGTTACTGGTCCAATCCAAAATTAAGCTTTGTAGCCTTTAACTTTTGGTATGTCCACAGAAAAGACGCGAACCTAAATCCGCGTATGACCCCCGAGTCTAAAATAATTACTAAGAGTCCTTCTCACCCACCTTTCCCGAAAAAAAAATCTCCATACGCGAACTTCCCTACAGACCAGTAGTCAGGTCCTGAACTAGGCACTCGTAAGCAGTTAGATAAAAGTTTTAGATAAAAAACAATGTTCCTTTTTTAATTGTTTTTTAAAGTCGAGTAGTTGCTGCTGAATATGGAACTGTCCCGTGAACATTTTAGAGTTATGATTTATTATGACTTTAAACGTGGATTAACACAACAACAATGTGGACACCGATTTACTGCTGCTTTAAGTAGTGAAGCACTTTCAAAGACGACAATATTCGGAATTTCAATGTGGCCGTTTCTCTCACGGATTATATGCATCACGGTCAACCAAAATCGGGCATCACTAATGAAAACATTGATATTGTACGTCAACTGATAAAGAAAGATCAGCATGTGACATATCGGGAAATTCAGGAGGCTATAGGTATTGGAATGAGTAAGATACAAATTATTTTACACCAAAAGTTGGGCGTGAGGAAGATATTTACTCAGTGGATTCCTCACTTGTTGTCTGAAGACCAGAAAACTACTTGTGTCGATTGATGCCGCAAACCTTTAAATAGATTTAACGGAGGAAGCTTAAATGCCATTTTTAGTATTGTGTCAGGTGACGAGTCAGGGATATACGCATATGAGCCTAAGTCGAAAACCAATATGGAGTACGGGTCTATGAAGGCGAGCCCAAGTTCTTTTCAATTCCCGTCCTTTTCAGGGCAGTCCTAGTGTTTGTCAGTTATCATAACCTTATAAATGTTATAATAAATATTATCACCAAAATGCATGCTCATAGGTTCAGAATTCTGGAAAAAAGTTATCCTTGGTGGCTTCTCATTCGTTTGTTTCCCAACATCTTTAAAACAATAAATACAGTACTTGTCTACTCAACTAGCTTTAATCAACGATAACCTACTCAACGATATTGGTCATAAAATTATTTCGTGGCCACTTAAGCTGGACCTTTGGATTGGACCCTTAGAGCCCTTAAACACAATAAAAAAAAATTACTAACAATTTTTATAGCTTTGGGTTAACAAGATGTTTGTACTGTGAAAATTTAAAGCCTTTAGCACCAACCTTTTGGCTGTAATGCCCGTGTTACAAAGGATGGAAAGACAGACGGAGTGAGGGACGCATGAATGATAGCCGACGACACTGAACCTAGTTCGATAAGACTTCCAGATGATATATACATAATAAGACACGTCGGTCCTGGGAGAAAAAAAAACAAATACTAAAAAATCATCAAAATAAATAAAATTTGCGGTTTCTAGTATGATAAGTCTCCCAAGTTTCGTTTGTTCCTCGATACAGGGAAGGGGTAGGACTATACGATAATGCAGTGCTGCAAGCCCCCCCCCCCCCCCCTTACTAGCCTTATCAGTGCCAGCAGTATGATAAGTGACGCCCGTACTGAGGTATCTAGTATGATCGGTCTCCTGAAAAAACCAAGGCTGAAAAATCATCAATTTATGTTTAAGAAAAACCACTGCTGCATGTTCCAAAGAGAAAGAAAACTAAATTGAAACACCGAATCCAGCTGCGCGGAGGGTGACCTGCAATCGCTGCTACAACCAGCTTCTCCACTATTAGGAAACGGCAGCAGTGGTTTTTCTTACACAGAAATTGATCATCTTTCAGATGAGCCTTGGTTTTTTCAGGAGACCGATCATACTAGATACCTCAGTACGGGCGTCACTTATCATGCTGCTGCCACTGATAAGGCCAGTCAGGGGGGCTTGCAGCACTGCATTATCGTATAGTCCTACCCCTCCCCTGTATCGAGGAACAAACGAAACTTGAGAGTCTTAACATACTAGAAAACGGGAATTTTATTTTATATTGAAAATTTTTTTTTTACTGGCGCCATCAGGCTTTTTGCATTGCAGCACCGCCATTTCGTGTTCTCCCATGAATGACGTGTCTTATTATGTATATATCATCTGGGAGTCTTATCGAACTAGGTTCAGTGTCGTCGGCTCTTAAACTAAATACAAATACGCCAAACGCCAATAAAACTTTCGGTATTGGTTTCGGTTCGGCAATTATAACTACTTTCACACCATTTTGGTGCTGATAAAGACAGAGGAAATACACTGCAGGTGAAAATGCAATAACGTAGGAAAATTCACTTCAAATATTATTTGTAACAAAAATTAAGCAAAAATTTTGTACTTCGCCATGCCATATACACATTTTCTCATTTCCCTTCCACTTTTTACAACATAAACTGCTTTCCAACTACTAATGCGTCGGTCTCAACAAAAAATACCTAAATGTTTGATAACATATTCCATCGATTCTTCAATTTGGTATTTAGTCATCATTTCCTTTGGTGTTTAATCATTATTTATTTTTATTTATATATTTTTGCTACGCCAACGAAATCTCACCGGAATCGGTTCGGCAATTTTAACTACTTTCACACCATTTTGGTGCTGATAAAGACAGAGGAAATACACTGCAGGTGAAAATGCAATAACGTAGGAAAATTCACTTCAAATATTATTTGTAACAAAAATTAAGCAAAATTTTTGTACTTCGCCATGCCATATACACATTTTCTCATTTCCCTTCCACTTTTTACAACATAAACTGCTTTCCAACTACTAATGCGTCGGTCTCAACAGAAAATACCTAAACGCTTGATAACATATTCCATCGATTCTTCAATTTGGTATTTAGTCATCATTTCCTTTGGTGTTTAATCATTATTTATTTTTATTTATATATTTTTGCTACGCCAACGAAATCTCACCGGAATCTGTGAAGTAACCGCATAATCGTGGAGTTCCATGAGTTCCTCGCAGTATCAAGCCACTAAATTTGTGGTTTCCGAAAGCTAATGCATGATTATCCATAGAAATACTAAAATCGCCATAAAAGGGGTGAACATACTATATGATTGTCCTTAATTCCTTTTGAATCCCATCATCATATCACCAAATGTATGGGGTCATCTGAACCTGCAGATAACTGCTTTCGAACTAAAAATAATCATCAAAATTCGTCGATGTGGATAAAAAAATTAAACCGACTCCAAAAAAACACTATAAAGTTAATCTAATATGGGACTTTACGCTTCTTATTGAACATATAGACGTACCTATTTTAATTTTTGAAACGGTGCTATCCAAAGAAATTGTCTAACGTTGACGCAATGGCACCGACTACAAAAACTAAAATAGGTACGTCTACATTGTTCAACAAGAAGCGTAAAGTCTCATATTAGAAATAAGGCCATTAATTTTAACTTTTTAGTGTTTTTATTTAGTAGTTTTTATTTATATCACACTTTTTAGTGAATCATCACCAGAGATCATCATAACAATTTCAATAAGCTCAAACACGGCTAGGCTATAATGTTTTATTACGGAGTTCCGTTGCCTGCCTTCCGGCTTCAATTACCAGATCAGGTGGATGGTGACATTACATCAAGACCATTTAAATTGACTTCGTCATAGTCGCTTCAGTATCTTGATCGAAATTCCTTAATGCCACCCATCCGTGGTCTTCGTCATCAGTTCCCGTTCACCAAATGCAAATGTTCGATTTGTTACCGAAAATACTAAAATCGCTTTATGTTTCTCTTCAATTTTTGATGGATCCCAATTCCCCATGGATCCCATCATCAGAACTAGATTCTGATAACAATGGAACCAACCTTGAAGCACGTGATTTCAACATGAAAAAAAATTCCAAGCCAGTCGTCTACCGGTTCCGGGGATCCCCGGGTTCATTAAAAAAGAATGCCATTGTTTATTTTTTTCGCCGGGAGACCGCGGCTTAATAAACAACGAGTTCTGAGGTAACACATATTAAAAAAATAGAAAAAGCATACAACCGAATTAAGAACCTCCTCCTTTTTTTGAAGTCGGTTTAAAGGAATTACCACTGCATTATACCTAAACATAACTGATCACACACGTGCACTAGATTTTATATCACATTTCCGTTACTTTTTATTTTAAATGAAGTCTTTTTTTTCATATGCATGTTAGTATGTCAGGTGTATGTGAATATGGGCATTGTTGCCTGATGGAAATCAATAAATAATAATTTACGTATCGCCAAGATTCTTAAATTCGCACAGCTAGCGGGTGTATGCTTTCAAACCATTTTTATATTGACGGTAGGGTAAGGGACTTTCTTTCCAAAGGGCTCTATTTGCATTCTGCACGTAATTTACCCATTTTGATACAAATATGTAAATTAAATTATGTATGATAGCATTTTAAGTACATCAGCGGTTGCAATATCAATGAATTAAAACACGAAAAAGCATTTGCAACGTAAACACCGCAGGTAACGAATTCGCAAAGCTACTTAGTTGACAACTTCGCTTGCGTATGTACTTTGGTTGGTTTGAATCATTCATCAAATATTAGTTGGAACCACTCTGGCATTCCCATTGAACGGAAGTGGAATAATACCAGAAATAATTGTGTCAATTAAACATAATTTCCATAAAATTTAAAAAGCGTAAACAAATAACAACATTAACAACATCAATAACACTACAATAGAATAACAATATTATTTTATGTGAAACATATAATAATAAAAAGTAAGTTAAGATATTTTTTCAACGATTTAATTTCAACACTCTTTACTGAGACTAGCGGATTTCACACACAGAAATTGGAGAAAAATACTAAATAATGTGAGTGCCCGGCTGTGAACTCTCAGGTCACCGATTTAGAAAATTTTGGCGGTAACTTAAGTAAAACTCGCAACTTAAGCAAAAAAATGTAAAATACTAAATAAAAGGACTAAAAAAAGGTTATGTAACTACTTCCATAACGTTGCAAACAAAAGAAGCCTTAAATAAATAAATGTCTATCAATCAACTCGCTTATCAGTATTAAATAATGTTAGATTACATGAATGTAACACTCAGTCGACGGCAAAGCAACAAGCGCACGACGACTTTCGCAAATGCAAACCCAACAAAATGTATAACATTTTGACAACAAACATTTATAATGTGGGAGTCGAAAGTCTCACCTCGCCAGTATATTCCCCGCCAAAGCACTGCGCCTTCATCTCCTCGTCGTCATGCATCGCGCATTCGGTTACGTCGCCGTCGTCTAGTTTTACCCACCGGCCCGTCTCGCTTCCATTGTCTCTGTAAAACATAATAAATATACAAGTTCTAACTGGTAACACAATAAAATAAGATAAAATCCAATGATCATTTACCTCAACAGTACATATGAATAATAGTGACCCCCTGACGCTTGTCCCGAGTGCACAACGATACCGCTCAGCTGATAGTGAGTCTCGGGCGACCGGTCTTCTCCTCCCTCCCACAGCGAGGCATCGCCCTCCGCCCGTGCTAATCCTCGGGCTGTCGACGAATACCAAATTTATCAGCAAGGTCTTACTCGTCGATTTTCGTTTAAATAATTAAAGTAAAGATTTGTGTGATAAACAATATTCAGAATAAACCTTTTCCCAGGATTTTGCCATTTAAATTTAAAGCACATACCCTATCGTCATGACATCCTTCTTACCTGTATAGGGCTCAACGTCCAATTCTCTCGGAAATTCAAAATAATCATTGAATTTGATAGCGCAAACTTTTTCGAAGTCGTATTCAAATCTTTTCAGTTGTATGACTAGAACGGGGGGTAATTTGTTTAAACATAGTCTTTTCACCGTCACAACCTGCAAAGTAGGACGTAATATATAACATAGATGAAACACAATAAACAATTAAGTTTCCTTGTGACACTAATATACAGCAAGTACCTTCTTATTACACTTATCGCAGTGATAAGCATCAGCGCCCTCTAAAAGTTCACCTCGGACATATGCCTCTAAAGACTCCTGAAGTCTTGACATGTTTCTGATGTCTAAAGACACGACACTGAAAGGTTCCTCTTTACAGTACCTGGAAATATTTTGTGTAATTAACTTATTTACTCCATTCATATATACAAACAAGTAGATTTAGTAGTTCTGGCATACCTGTGTGGGCATCCTTTACAGATTTTTTGATCTGAGTAAGTACCACCTAATGTTTTTGCCATTAGTTGTTCCTGTCCTAATGATTTCAAGGCTTCATCTAGAGACTCGACAAGGGACATGAAAAATTCTACAGCATCTTGTTGTTCTCGTAGATTCACTGGCTCGCCCTGAAGTCTAAAGAATAATGTTATTGCTAAATCCATTACGTAAAATAGAAATATTTATAGAGGCCTGAACTTATTTAAGTACTTATCTGTCACACAATTTTATTTTGGTATGTAATGAACAGGAGAGAAAGACATAGAAATAAAATTGGCAGTTGAATAGGATGCATCTGGAGATTAAAAACAGTTTTAGATGGTAACTATGTAACTACGGGTAATTATGATTTGTTCAAACTTACCTGAAATGAGCCCATAGTCCTCTTGGCACATAATATTGTAGTTTGCTGAAATGCAAATGTGCGAATATCGCTTGGACTTGTTTTAAGATTGTTATGTTATAGTCTCCAGTTGTCTGTAAATAAGAGTAGGTAAATTATAACTTAATGATAATAAACAGAAACAAACTATATTACATTAGTTCTGTTGGTCCTATGGTACAAGAGTTTAACATTGGTTTGCCTACCTCTACCTTCTCCATACCAGAGTGATGAATTTCTCCTGAAAAATCTTCGTTCGGATCTGTTGCTGCTCCTGAAACAAACAAATTTTATTGAGTAATAGTTATTTACGATACTATAGGTAGTTCAAAAAGTAAGCAATCCACAACAACTGGCGGTAAACACGAGTTGAGAATTAAGTTTCCGAACATGTACCGTACAACGTTTTATAATGCATTGTGCGAGGAAGCGAATAGTTAATTTAAAATGTATAGGTTATAATTTTCATTGCTTGATACGTCAACGTCTACTATGCCTACTAACTATGCTGCAAAATGCTAAAGCGGGAAGGCACTGGCTGAATCTGCATGTTAGTGAATGTTCAAAATGTATTTAAGGTAAACGTCTATTGAGATGACACCTATTAATCACCTCTGTCAACGTGACATAACATTGAAAGTGCCATGTATTGGGTCAGTATTGGGCACGGATGTTCACCTTAGAGTTGATAATAATACGTTTAATACGTATTCATATTTATGTACATTTTATATGTATGGAAATCTACAACTGACTCATTTGTAAAACTTTAAAAACCATGGATAAAAAAAGTCAAAAATACTAGCGCTGAATAGTGGTACTTTTCGCAGTTTGGCTGCTTAGAAAATCCACTTTTGAGCACATGCAATATAAACGAGTAGTAAAAAGCGTATTAAGATTAATAATAAAATGAGATTTAATGAGTGGGGCAACTACCGGAATCCGGAAAAGTAGAGATAACTTATATCAACTTTATGAAAGGAGGTCTTGCACCACTGACGAACGCTTCCATCAGTATGTCAGGGATTATTCCAAATTATTTAAAATAGTGTGCACAACAGCAAAAGCAGTGCACTTGAATAACAAAATAAAATCCTCTGACAATAAGGCCCAGACAGTCTGGAAAATCCTAATCCTAATAATATTATAAACGTGAAAGTTTGTGCGGATGGATGTACGTTCCGCTTAATCTCAAAAACTAACGAACGGATTTCTATGAAACTTTCCAGTATTGTAGCTTAGACATCAGAAAAGGACATAGGCTATAATTTATTTCAAAATTCATCCCCTGAGGGGGGAAAAGGGGGTGGCCATTTTGTATGGAAAATAAAATTTTCTTTAAGATAGAGACTTCAAACCCCTTTAATAGACTAACCATTAAAACTAAAGAAAATAGTTTTCAGCGTTTTTCGAAATTTGCCCTCTAAAGGGGTGGAAACGGGGGTTGAAAGTTTGTATGGGGAGCAGTTTATTTTAACGAGGAGCTTGAAATTTAATTTGTAGACTTAAATACTAAGAAAACTAATTTCAGCGTTTTTTTTTAAATTCACACTGAAAAGGGGGTTGAAACATTGTATGGACAACCTGAGTTTTTTTAAAGTGAGTGACTTCATACCTACTTGGCGAGTAGACTTTCAGTTAAAATAGATTAAAAAACTGCCCTACCCGTGCAGCCGTGGCGGGTTACAAATGTTAAAGTATGTCTGTCTGTCTTTTACCACTTACTTTTGAACCACTGAACCGATTTAGATGAAATTTGGTATGGATATAGTTTGAGTCGAAGGGATCGACATAAGATACTTTTTATCCCGGAAATCATCCCTTAAGGGGGTGGAATTTTGTATGGAAGAAAGGTAACTAGGTATAACATTCTAACGCAATGACCGAATGACTATTAAACAGAAACATTAGGATTATTCGGTTCTGCTGGCGAAAAACTTACGAAGAAAATACATCATAAAATGAGGTTAGAATCTATTCGTCACTAGATGTCGTAACCTGTACCTACTAATTGGTCGTTAGAGCGTTTTATTTATATTTTACGAAATTTTTAAAAAAAAGCTTATATTTTTTCTGATATGGCGATTGCTTGTTTAAATAGTTATAATGTAATTCAGTATTTTTTTCAATTCGTCTCTATACAGCGTTAGAATAGATACGTGACATCGATTCATCACTAGATGGCGTAAGCTGTACCTACTTGATGATTCGTTCTTGGGATGTAGAAATTGTTGGTTTATTGTATTTAATGGACGTGCACGTTCACGATAAATTCTATGGTTTCATTCATAAATAGACCATACTGTATTATACAACTATACTATAGACTTGAGACTAATTATGCATGAAACCATGCAGTATAAAAAGAAAAGTATAACATAGAAAGTATCAAAGGGACCAATGCCCGTTTACTCACGTTAACAATAATGAAACATGTTTTTACGTAGCCCTGCATATACAAATATCAGTCACGGCGAGCGAGCTGCGTGATCGATACAAAACTCGCTCGCAAGTCGGAGCGCCTTATTAAGGCCCTTAGTTTAAATATAATAATAATAAAGGTTAATTCGGTTTTCTTTAATTAGGCTCTAAACAGCTTTAGATGAGACTTGAGGAATTGAATAAGCTTCCATTAATCACTAGATAGTGCAAGCTACTTCGTTGTTCTCTTTTGGTGTGTAGGAATTGTTGGTTTATTGTATTATGCCTGTATGTTTAACGGTATATGTTGCAGTGGCGGCGCGTCAAAAATATTCTTAGGGAAGCCGAAA
Organism: Epiblema foenella; assembly: GCA_963556455.1. NCBI lineage: Eukaryota > Metazoa > Arthropoda > Insecta > Lepidoptera > Tortricidae > Epiblema > Epiblema foenella. The sequence goes on along the minus strand of OY747095.1, from coordinate 15,593,178 downwards.
TTAATTTTCCTTTCTTATTCGTCATGAGCCATAGTAAAAGAACTGTAATGGCTGAAAATTAGGTAAGCCGGTGGGAATCGAGTTGTATGGACGCTCCGCTACTGATATGTTGTCTATCTTAAATAAGTATAATGTATATTGTTGCGGTGACAACAACCAAAAGAAATTAAATGCATGTAGGTGTAATATCATTATTCTCATGGCAGTGATTGTATACCTTACGCTAGAAAAAAAAACGTCTATAAATCTGAAACATTATGCCTGTTACTCATTTTAATTAATGAAGCATGTTTTTATTACTTGACAAAGACTGACTGAATATTCCTATTATCATAGTAGTGTTTAGAAAGAAAAATTAACCCCCTTATTCATAAAACTTAACAAACCTCTGCTAACTAAAATGTTTTTGTCCCTTTCTCACAAACGTAAATGTCAAAGTGACAGATAAGGACAAACGAACTTGTAACTAATATAGGTTTGATGTACGTTAAGAATAAGGGCGTTATTATACATCAGCGTTAACAGATGGCGCTGTACATTGGCCGTGAGTGATTTCTACTTCACGCTGTTAAGATTTTTGGGTCGCGTATCATAAGTACAAGTGGGATGTGTGGGTGATGTGTTTCGAAAAGTTGTCTGATATTCGTATTCGTTTGGCTTTTCAGAATTTGGTGAAGTCGGAGTTGGTTTGGTTCAGTCTTTGGTTTGGATTACCTGTTCCGTTCTTACTGTTACTATGATGATCCGTGAAATAATTAACGTAAAAGAAGTTTCGAATCCTCACAACGTGATTCCAATTATTGATGACGGAGCGTGTCTATTTAGAGGTCTCTACTCAAGTCATGGAGATTTATTACTGGCTGGAGATTTCAGGCAGACTTTGCCTGTTATCGTTCGCGGCACGCCAGCAGATGAGATAAACGCCTGCTTGAAGGCATCACATATATGGACCAAGGTTGAAGAGCAGCATCTCACCACAAACATGCGTATGCGAGTCCAGTTATTCAATGATGTACAGTCGGGAGCTTATGCGCAGAAATTGCTCGAGATAGGTGATGGTCGACTAAAAACTGACGATGAAGGTATGGTTCTATTTACCGAAGAATTTTGTCATGTTGTCAATTCAGAAGACGAGCTTATTGCTCAAGTTTTTCTGAATTTGCAACAAAACATTCATTATGAAAATTAGTTGTGTGAAAGAACTATATTAGCACCAAAAAGTGACACAGTAACAAAAATCAATAAATAAATCTTGGAAAAAATAAATAATGAACCAACAGTGTATAACTCCATCAACACAGTCATGCCAGCCGAAGACACCACCACTTACCCTGTAGAATTTTTAAACTCTTTGGAACTATCCGGGGTGCCTCCCACTCGCTTGAACTGAAGGTGGGTGTAACTGTTTTACTAATGCGTAACTTAGACGCACCGAAATTATGCGACGGTACAAGATTGCGAGTAACCGAATTAAGAAATACATTGTGAAGAGCACGATTTTAACTGGACAAGCTTAGGGAGAAAGTGTACTTATACCCCGAATTCCAATTATACCTAATAATTTACTGTTTAATTTTAAACGTCTGCAGTTTCCACTAAAACTTTCATTTGCAATGATGATTAACAACTCACAGGGTCAAACATTAAAAGTAGCGGGAATACATTTGGGCACGCCATGTTTTTCACTCGGACAGCTATGCTCACGTGTTTCTACATCCAAAATTTGGACGTTTTCGCTGACCGAAATAAATCATTTAATATAATTTACAGAAGTATATTACAATATTTTTTTTTAATAGTGTATATATGATTTATTTCAAATATTTATTCGTTACTTTGATAAATTAGCTAAGTAGGTATTTAAAATAAATCCAGCGTATGGGACGGCACCCCGGATAGCACCATATATTTTATAGAAGTAAGTAGGTACCTACGTCCCAAACTGTAAAAGCAAATGCTGTCAAGATACGCAAGAGAACATCTACCTTATTTACTCTTAGAATTTCTGACAAACTATACCTTTTCATAGCAACGAACGTATAAGTTATTAAAGCAACAAAAGCTTAACCGTAATATACATGTTATTTCATCTTCTTTACACACATCTGTACTACTTACTCTGAAACTCTATACGTATAGGAGTTCTACGAGGACGAAGTCGCGGGCAAAGGCTAATAATAAATACAGTCTGGGCACAGTAAAAATAGAGAGTCCACTATTTCATTGAAAATAGAGGATAATTTAATAACTGACGCAGTAAAAGTAGCAAATGAATTTAATAATTTATTTTCCGAAATTCCTATAAATACTACAAGAAGTTTGACATCGTCTTCCACAATATCTGAATCCCCTTTGAGTGAGAATGTAAAGCTAGATAATGCTATGTAATTTTCTTCCATGTCTCTCCTCTGGATGTACTAAAGTCTTTTAAAATGATAAAAATAAAGGGCACAGAAGACATATGGGGCGTGTCAGTCAAGGTACTGGAATCTATTCTGGAGGTTGTTGCACCCACTCTAGCTCTCATTTTTAATACTTGTATAGAGAATGACATTTTTCCAGATGTAACGAAATGTAGTAAAGTAGTTCCTATTTTTAAATCAGGCCATAAAAATAATCCTTTTGATTATCGTCCAGTTTCTATCCTGCCAGCGTTTAATAAAATACTTGAAAAAATTATGCTGATGCAATTGATTTCTTACTTTAATTTGAACAATATTTTGCACGCACAGCAGTTCGGCTTCACGAAAGGTCGACTACTGATGCAGGTGCAAGTTTGATAAAATTAATTTTGCAGTCTCGGTAAGAGTCACAGGACGCCATTAGAGTCTTCTGCTTCTTTCCAAGGCTTTTGATTGTGTAGACCATGGTACCTTAATTTGTAAACTAAAATTGTATGGCATTAGAGGACATGCATTAGATCTCATTAAGTCGTACCTAACACAAAGAAATCAAAGGGTAGAGGTAAATGGATTTATTTCATCAGATACAGTGGTAGAGATGGGAATATATTCTAGGCCCATTCCTATTCCTTGTTTATGTAAATGATTTACCATATATGGTAAGTCGAAGATCAGGCATCGTCATGTTCGCAGACGACACGTCATTATTGTTCAAGGTTAATAGCACAGATACTGAACTCGTTTAACCAAATAATACCCTCTCCGTGATATCTGACTGGTTTGCTGCCAATAACTTAGTGTTGAATCCGAAAAAAACCGAAATGTATAAAATTCTACCTAGGAAACTCATCATCATCAAATATCAATATAAATTCAAATATAAAACTTAATGGTGAGACTTTAGAATTTGTTAAGACAACGATATTCTTAGGTATTACATTGGACTCAAAATTGAAGTGGGGTTCCCACATAACCGCTATAGGAAATAGGTTGAGCTCTGCTGCTTTTGCAGTCAGGAGAATAAGGCAGCTTACCAATGTGGCAACGGCACGGTTAGTTTATGTCGCTTACTTTAATAGTATAATTAGTGATTATCCTAACCATGCCGTCGCTGTACGTATTTGAAATAATTATGTATGTTAGGAAGAATTTATATAATTCCCCCACCGATTAATTCCAAACACTGATTAATAAAATAACTAACGCTGGGAAACTCAAAATAACTTTTTACAGACTAGTAAAGGCGAAAAAGTCGTGTATTCTATTGTAGCATTGGAATTGTGTGGTATTATGATACTGTTATTTTATATACATTGTATATTGTTTTGAAAAAATGACACCTCGCCGAGTTTTTTACGCCGGGTCTTCTCGAGGCAGAGGTTTATTTTATGAACCGGTGGTAGTTTTTTGACAATCATAGGCAATATGCCTAAATTGAAGAATAAATAATTGCATTTAATTTCAAACGTACTTTTCATTTTTATTATGGCTAATGTTTAGCAACAACAAACTATAAGGAATAGTGAATGCGAGGTCGCCACGCTTTGTTTAAAGCGTCAAGAATCAAGAACCATTATCTATTGTTAAGTATAACTTTTCTTTGTGTTCTGGCTATAGCCATACACTAAAGCCTTGTAGACAGTAGCATGAGAAGCATCATGTCATTTGTAATCCTCTAAGAATAATATGACAGCACCCGTTACCATCGCAAACGATTAAAAGATGTGGTAGAGCGGTGGCAATGGGTTACCTTGCACGGTGAGTATAGCGTCGCGCACGTCCCGCACGCAGTAGAGCTGCTGCAACACGGAGTTCATGTAGCACGTGGCGCCGGCGTTCTTAAGCCCGGCCAGGCCCGCTGCCGGCCGCGGGCCCACGCACGGCATGTACTCCCACTCCACCAGAGGCACGTTTTTGTCTACGGGTTAGTCATTTTTTAATTACTGGTGCCAATTACATATTATTCATAATAATTAGATTCATAGACTTCAAATAACGCTAACGGTTCCATCAAGCCTCTCTTAATGACTCACGGACTTAGCGATTTATATCTCAAGCACTGACCGCTATAAAACATGAGCTCGAGCAGATGTGCTAGCTCGGCCATATTGGGAACGCAGCCGTGCACAAGCGCTAGGAGTAGCTCGGTGGCGGCCACGGCCGCGCCGGGCGAGCGGCACAGCGGCGGCGCCGGCTCGCCCGCGCCCTCGCCCTCGCCGTCGCCTTCGCCCATACGGCACCACGCCCACGAGTATGGCCATAGGAACTCTGTGGTCACTTCCTGCTTCCATACACAAAACATTACGATGTTGTCCACCCACAGAACACCCCCTAGAAAGCTAATGTTGTTCACTTTGTTCTCGACGCGAGTCACCACTCGTACCTCGTGCCTTTCAGTTGCGTCCAAGTCAACGACCTGTGCGGAGTGTGCGTGTCTCTTTTAAAAATATATAGAAAATTGGATTCTCGTGGCTAGACATGGGCACAAAAAATGGAATTACATTCCACAGGTAAGTCAAATTCATTATTTCTTTGAAAATATTTTTAACCTGCGGAGGCCACTTTATACTGGTCGCTGCGAATATTTCGGTACAAACACACTATGTCTATCCCTTTTCATCAAGTTGAAAATGCAATATGCTATTCCTTTCTTACGAAAACACATTACGACTAGTGATGTGCCGATGATGTTATGGTCAAGTACCGACTCCACGTGCTTTCGTTCGTACCGATTTTAAAAAATATAAAAAATAAATATTTCGCGTTTGTTTTATTTTAGTTACTAGTTATTCTGTAGAATCTTATTTTTGTTTAGTTGTTAGTTTTTTTAAGTAAATTAAATAGTAAGAAGTAGTAGTAGCAGTAGTACTAGTAGTAGTTTAAAGTTGTGACCAGTGTCACAAGACGGGCCTGATGATGAACTTCGAGGAATTGCGAGGGAGCTCGTAGTTGGTTTGAGATAGATATATGTTTTGTGGGCTTTTTAGAATCCTCTTGATGAGCATTTGGGTTCAGTGTCTCAAGATGGGCCTGATGATGAACTTCGAGGAAGAGCGAGGAGGCGTGAAGTCAGTTTGAGATAGATATATGTTTTGTGGGCTTTTTAGAATCCTCTTGATGAGCAGTTGGGTCTAGTATCACATGATGGGCCTGATGATGAACTTCGCGGAAGTGCGAGGGAGCTCGGAGTTGGTTTGAGATAAGTATATGTTGTGTGAGCTTTTTAGAATCCTCTTGGTGAGAAGTTGGGTCCAGTGTCACAAGATGAACCTGATTATGAACTTCGAGGAAGTGCGAGGGAGCTCGGAATTGGTTTGAAATAGATATATGTTTTGTGGGCTTTTAGAATAGTCTTTCTCCTTTCCACAATGATACAGATTAAAAAGATATATGAGTTTTAAAATATTTGTTGTTTCATTTTTAGAACCAAGTAATGATAAATCGTGTTTTTACCAATTTAATATACAGTAAATACCTACCGCAATTTATTAATAATAAATTACGGTACCAGTTTGTAGTGAACATGTCCCATCACTACGCAATCCGCGTGCCAGCTTATCGACCAATCGCAACTCTGGTAGCACCCGCTCCCTTCCCCTCACCGCTTCCTCATACTTTGGTGACTCGCGTCGCGAACAAAATGAGAAACATTCGTTTTCTAGCGGGGGTGTGTTCTGTGTGTCCACCTGACTTCTTTCACGTTACTTGTAGAGTCAGCAGCAGATATATATACGCGGGCGAGGTGTTCACTAAGACGTTTACGTCTAAATCGTCAGAAATGTATTAACAGCTAAGTTAGCATTTAGACATCGGCATTCAGTACATCACAAATATCTTAACTGCTCAGTGTCATCAACATTTACAGATGTATTGCAAAATGATTTTCCTTCGGGAAAACTCTGATCTCAATTGTTTAGTGTCAAATGTCAAAGTGAAAAATGTTATTGTATAATATAGAGATGTTACAACCACCTTCAATAACTTTGAAAATACTCAGTTTTATTGTCATTAGTAAACGAAACATTATCTTCACTTTAAAACATAAAGTACAACAAAATAAATCTTATTGGGAAATATTTACACGAAAAAAACTCAATACCTGCCTACTAAAAAACAACATCTACTTACGGGAATTATCTTGTGCCGGCACATGTGTAAAATCACAACCTTTGAAATTCATCGTTTCTATTAATTTGGACTTTAGTGCTCTTATTGTTGGAACTTGTTTATAAATCAGATGGAAGTTATAAACCATTCGTCGAATCACTGCGTAATCTAAATCATCAAGATCTAGATAGAATTTCTTGCGTGGTCGGTCTCCCCAGCTTAATATTGTTTGTGTTGGTATTTTTATTTTTTCTATATTCTTCTTCCTGGTTCAAAAATTTATGTATTATATAATATGCCCGTTGCCTCCGAAATTCGCCAAAATACTCTGAGTTATTGCTATTTTCTGATATGAAGTACAGGTATATATTAAATATAATTCCTTGGACTGGATTTTTTAACCGTTTTTGAGGTTTCGGCATGGTAAAACAAGCTTTTTATAAGTAAACTGTAAATATAATCAAAACTATAGCGAATATTTGAATTGCGTGTTAGCCACTCTATATATATTGGTCTGCTGATGCGACTTACCCCTACGGCTGTAAGGTGGGTACTGAAGCTAATTGAGAGAGCACGATAAATACGAACGTTTCCGATAAAGTACGAAGGAAAAATCATTTTGCACTATATCTGTACACCCTATTTTAATCGAAAAATAATAACAACTAGAATGTCAGTGGTAACTAAGCATCACTGACGTCTACATACACGCACTACTAATCACAAACAGGTGAACAGCCGGGGTGCCACAGGTTGCTAAGCAGTTAATATTTCAATGGTAACTACGCATCAACATAGACATAACCAAAGATATCTGAACAAAATGAAAGCCTAACATTAAGGTTTTTAGTAATGGATTTAACTTCTGATGGAATGACAGAGATATTACTTAATGTGTTTGCTGCCTTGTCATTTCGGTTTTTGAATGACTTTCAAACTGCGAAGATTAGTTGTTAAAATTTCCATGATTTATCGTCTTATAGAAATATCATAACTTGGCTAAACTCGGCTCTGGCAAACCTCCGTGGTATCCAGATATATCCTATCGCGCTAGGAACAAAAAAAACGTGCCATGCGGCAAGCGCGTGCGAGTGTGATGCCACACGTTTAGCTGTCATACGTCGGTTTTCATAGAAAAAAACCTTAAACCTTGCAAATATATACATTTTCATAAAATATATACATGATTAAAATCAATAAGACGTAAAGCAATCATTAATTTCATGTTTATGACTAAAAAGTAAGTGGCCAGTTATTTAATGTTTTTCAGATCAATTAATTCAAGATTGTTCCATATAACAAGAACATAAGCTTTTCGCAGATTTACATTTTGGATAAATATTTTGCAGCAGTTACTGCATATACATTTAAATGGCTACAATATTCTGCATCTTTTGCACACTACTTATTTATTTGATTTTCAATATATGCAAATTATTGCACCTGTTGATACAAAGTTATGAGATCAGTGCTATGAATACATCATGCCCGTTTAAAATTGTACTCTAATATATTTTCAGAGCTATTAAGGCGACTTGTTAGGAAAGTATTTATTAATTATCAGTAAGGTAAACGTCCCTGTTCTGTTCTCGACACTGACCCTGCATCCAATACATGGCACTTACGATCAGGTATCATCTATTGGGAACTAAGGTGTCGACTACTGGGACGATTACCTTATTCACATAGATAGGAATGATAGCAGGTGAAAATTAGTAATAAAATCCCGACAGTGAATGCGGTAATAAATGTAGTATGCGTTAATCATTCTTGAAGTAAATAAATAAGTAGAATGTTAGTTTGGATAATCTAATCGGGTAGGTATATACATCCTCTCTCTTAAAGAACAATTATAAGTAGATCAATTTTAAATTGCTTCCTCTGTTGCATTTTCTAATCAACATTCAACATTTTACTTATTGCCTGTAAACTTTTCCTCCAGTATGTTCAGATATTATTGACATTTTTACTGCTTAGATACGAGTGGTTTTCCGATAGCTAAGGTGTTAATAATTCTTTATGTCTGTAGAAATTTTTGAATACTGACCATTCAGATATTTCTAACGCGTGGACCGCCCACGGGTAAATGCTAGCCTAGCTGTCAATATCTTTTCGACAATTGAAACGTACACCTCTTTCTGAGCACCTCGATTGTATAGCTACTTCTGCTGCTGACTGTACTAAAAGATAGCGAATTACGAAATCCAATTCAAATAATAAAAATCTATAATAATTACGTTTATGGAATCATTCAAATTTTCTAATATAAATAACGGCGAGATCTCACCCTAATTAATCCTCTGTCCTTGTGATCAGGATGTGCACCATATTGGTATTTGACTTGTGCCGGCACATGTGTAAATAATTCTTTGGTTAGATTCAGGTGTCCCTCCAGCAGTGTATCGTCGAGAATTTCTGGGTTCGCCCTCACTGCCCGCAACCACGCCACCTGAAAACGTTCAATGTTACAATTATAATTACGCACGTACGGTCATTAGAAACACGATTAGTAACCACTTCGTTTACAACATCTCCTTTTGTTTTAAAAGGTGATCCAATTTATTTATTTATAATTAAGTGTGTAACTCCATTATTCATATAAAGAAGATATTATACGTAAAGACTAGCGGATTTGGCAGATCTTGTCCTGTCCAATAGGGGAGCCACCTACCAGGTCCAATTATGAATCTAAACTTTCTAGGGACGCACTTAAAAACATACAATAATAGTACATTACTACAGAGGCCGGGAAGTAAGGGGTTGCCGGCTGAGTACATATAGACGGCCTAGCCTAGCGAGGCCGGATAGTTACGAGGTTGGCAAACCCTTTTCACGCCGAGGTATGTATAGTGATTTTCTCAAACATGCAATGACATAAATGAAAAAAAAACTCCATGAAATCAAACTTTAATTTCATTTACTTTTATTTCTAAAGAAACTAACAGTAAATAAGACTTGTCATCGGCGTCGGAACTCATATTTAAATAGGTAACAAATTCAACAACGCATAAATCAAATTACAGAATGAACAAAAATCAATTTTGCCTCCAAAATGATTTAAAAAATACCTTCACGGTTTGAGTAGACATTTTACCGCTAATATTTAGATGAAATATGTTAAATGTTTATTTTTGTAGTTAAATTTGCAATTAAAATTATTCGACTGTGTTAATAATATGTTATTTATTATGTTCATGTCGATTTTATAGCAGCAAATATGGGAATCCATCATTTTACCGAAAATCGTTACATCGATTATCGTTTCCCATAACACTATTCGCAGAATTTTATTATCACTTAGGAATCATTCATCGAACTTCGTTAGATCGCTCAAACCTTTGCTCGAACTACCTTTTACACAAGAATCAACTCATCGAATTTTAATTCAGTATTTTATTTGTTCATCGACGTAGTTGTTCATCGAATGGCCTTTAGTATAATTTTGGTTTAACGAAGGTTTCACTTCCCAAAATTATTATTACCTAGAACATCATTTCACCACTGGTTAACTATTCTTGATAATACGTTTCAACGACAGTACATTTCATCGAGACGCTCTTTTTAGGGTTCCGTAGCCAATTTTTTTTATATAAGCCCAGAAAGACCTGTTAGGGCAAAACCGACTGTAACGCGGATAGGTTAGCTCCCGTCTTAATCTTCGAGGTTATTTTTTTATATAAGCCCAGAAAGATTATGCGCCCTGAAAAATCATGCTTGCTTGCATGCATGCGTGCTTGCATGCGTGCATGCGTGCTTGCTTGCTCGCATGCATGGATGCGTGCCTGCTTGCTTTTTAATACAGTAAATTTTAGGAATTTTAGAAGGCTTGGCTTGATCGTTCGATGAAACGTTACTGCGATGAAACATTGTTCGTGGAAAGAATACTATATGGAACGTACTATCTGTGAATCATGTTTCGTTAAATTAATACTATGAATAACGAATATTTCTATGAAAAGTAAATTCGATGTACCGTTACGCTACGACTAGAGACGGATTCGAAACGATTAACTATGAAAAGTGTTTCGATTATATAAAACGCAATGACTTGATGATTATGTGATTACAAAAAAAAACCTAATGAAATTCGTCGAATTGTTTTCGGTGAAATGAAAATCGATGTAAGATATTTCGATAAAATGATAGACACCCAGCAAATATATAACAGCAAAATATAGCAAACATCATATAACCTAGACGTTTTTAAGACACGAGTGAATAGGCACCTTCTGGGTGAGCTCGCTTCATCGTCGGCCTCATCTTTGCCCCCTGGCTAGATGCTGGCCAAGAGCGATCCCATTTTTAATAAAAAAAAAATCGTTCATTTATTTTTTTAATAATCGTAGTGGCAGAATGTCATGACGAACGAAAAAGCAAATAATCACAAATAATTGCTTATGGCTGAACGCTGTTAATTTCCATTCCACATTTATTTGTAACACAGCAGTGTTCAACTATGTATGAAATTCTTTTAAAGGCCTCTCGTCTAGCTGCACCCGAAACGTGACACTTCGCAGCCTATTATAAGGAACATAACCTCAATATTTCATTGCATGTTTGAGAAAATTTCAATTAATCAGTCCAGTGGTTCATGAAAGAGTTCAGTGCAGAAGAATTATGTACCTATAGGTTTATAATGATAATAGTTACTTCAATGGCGAGGTCTTCAAGCGTCCTCGAAGTGGGCCCGGCCAGCGACACGAGCCTGCACAGCAACTGCAGGAACTGCTGCGCGTGGCGCGCGTGGCGCTGCAGGCGGCTGCCGCCCGGCGCGCCAACCACGCCACCCAGCGCCTCGAGCGCGGCGCGCGCGCCGCCTCCGCCGCCCCACGCACACATCGACAACAATTGCTCTGCGCAAGACACTCGCACCTGTGAACAACAAAATGGATATTTATGATGCCTGTGCTCGAAAAGTGCATTTTCTAAGCAGCCAAACTGTGCGGAAAGTACCACTTTTACGACCTAGTACTTTTCAATTTTTTTATTTTATTTTTATCTCCGTCGGACGCAAAGACAATATTTCATAATTATCAAAAGTCTTAATTCGAAGACCATTTCGGTAAAAACGAATTAAAATACACAAAAAAAATATTTTCGGACTTATTTCGCCTTAAATTTTGGAAAACATCACGAAATAGTGTACACCGAATGCTGATGTCACTTTCCCTGTACTATCGAGAGAGAACTTAGTACTGATACGATTAAAAAGTTAGCTGTATCCGGTTGTCAATTTCTGTTATTTATTTTTTGACGTTGATTTGTTTTATCAATTGTCACAAGTGTTTATTGGATTTCCGGTTCTCTTCACGACGCTTATTTAAATTTGTCACTGTTTGATTCGTTAGACGTTTTTAAGGGTCACAAGACTTAACACTGTCCTACTAGACTCCGATATCTCTTCCAACAATTACGCACTTGGCATATTAGAACCGGACACCGATTTTTCTTTACTGGACCAATCAAGACTTCCGAAGGTTTTTCTTAGGCTAACAGTACGAATGTGCCCCGTGGATACCTAGATGATGGTGGAGTACACATCGGCAAGTGATAAACATATAATCCAAACAAATAAGAACATCCTATATCGACAACGCTGCAGGGTATGTGGAAGTCATAACAGACGCAGGTAAATGCATAGTGCACTGCCGAATTAGTCCAGAACAGAGCATTCGCAGAAAACCTACTGCGCATATTGACGAAGATAATGTGACTGTTTGATTGAATGCCATAACTTATATCACATATGTCTCGTATTTACACTCGTAAATACATAGCTTACATAGGACTCATAGGTACTCACCTATGCGTCCTATGTAAGCTATGTATTTAGTATTGTTTTTTTTTTATGTGCATAAAGAAATGAAGAGAAGAATTAGCAGCATTATTAATGGCTGGTTTTATTACAACATATAGTCCTACTCCTCCCTCTTCCTCACCCCTATATATAAAACTCCTCACAAAACAACAATATGTTCAATACAATAATACATCATATAGAATGTAACAGATTCGAGAACAGTTTTGTTAAAACCACAGGGAGGCACAGATTGGCAAGAATACATTTTCATCTGTCCCAAGTATTAAAAGGCATACTTAGTCAGTTAGTCAAGTGAAACAATAAGCAATCTTATAAACTCTTTATTATTGGTGATTGTAAATTTATCAAACAGCATCATCTAAAGTGTGTGTAAGTACCACTTCAGTTGAGCACTGCATACATTGACATGCATGTAGGTCAGTTTTTGCTTCCTGGGAAGTATCAAATGTTAATTTCCCATTGAGAAGATGGATTTTTTATGTAAAGGTGTACTGAATATTGGAAGGTGGAGCTTGAGTTTTGCATTAGTTAGTAGTCGCTTTCATCATCTTCCTATTACTCTTCCAACTGAAACGATACATAATAAACAGTTATATTTCAAGAATACTTTGTGTTACCGGGGTAAAGTTATATGTTGTGTGCCGAGATCGTTTTTTAAAGCAAATAAAAACTGAGAGTACTTACATTCAATGATTTTCATCTTCACCTATATAATTTAGTTATTGGATATAGAATGTGCTTTTAGCCTTGCCGGACGGCACCATTCTGTTCTATCTATTCTTAATCGGAACAAGTAGAAATTGCATTTCAGACCATGCTGTCAATTTAATTTTAGAATCGGACTAGCTTTTACTACTTAATGCCATAATTTTAAAAGTTATTTTATCACGAATATTTCAAATTCACAAACCACTAACAAAAAGAACAAGGCTCAAATCAACAACTGTCACTACCATTACTACTGTTAGTGTCAACTATTATCAGTTATCGTTTCGTTTAATTGCAGCTGGATGGTGGTTTTTTGGATTCTTGTTGGGAATATGCCGTCATATTTCTCTTATGCCCTTTGGAATGAACTATTTTTCAAAACGCTTTTTTTTGTATGAAAAATTGATTTTCGTGAAAAAGAAAAAAACGGGTTTTTTAAAAACTAAAGAGATTTTTTAGTTTTCTAAGTAGTTCATAAAATAAAGTAGTTGATAATATGAAATATTGACAATTTGTTATTTGAGAAAAGTTTTATAAATTAGTCAATTACAGATTTAAATTCTTATAAAAGCTAATATAAATATGAATACTTCATTAATTAAACGTATTATTAAAGTACTCGCTTCTCGTAACCTTACCACGCGATCTTCAAAGCCTATATAAAATAAAATAAATTTTAATTTTCATCTATAAATAAATTGTAAATATTCACTAACGTAAATTATATAACCCATAAATTTTCAATTAACTTTTCTATCCATTTTTTTATTTCCTCGCACAATGCATTATAAAAGGTTGTACGATACATGTTCGGAAACGTAATTCCCAACTCATATCGGTCAAAAACACTCACTGATCGCTCGTGTTATTGTTCACCGCCACTTGTTGGGAATTGAATACTTTCCGAACTTGTATCCTAAATAACTATTTCTCAAACATGCAATGAAATATTGAGGTTATGTTCCTTATAATAGGCTGCGAAGTGTCACGTTTCGGGTGCGGCTAGACGAGAAGCCTTTAAAGGAATTTCATACAAAGTTGGAGGCCTGCAAGATGCTCTTTTTTAATTTCCATTCCACATTTATTTGTGACACAGCATCACGGCGTTCAGCCATAAGCAATTGTTTGCTTTTTGGTTCGTCATAACATTCTGCCACTACGATGATAAAAAAAATAAAATAAACGATGTTTGCTATATTTTGCTGTTTTATTTATATAAAATCGACATGAACATAATAAATAACACATTATTAACACTGTCGAATAATTTTAATAAAACACACATTTAAAATTTTTCATCTAACTATTAGTGGTAAATGTCTACTCAAACCGTGAAGGTATTTTGTTAATCACTTTGGAGGACAAATTGTTTTTTTTTATTTTGTAATTTGATTTATGCGTTTTTGAATTTGTTACCTATTTAAATATGAGTTCCGACGCCGATGACAACAGAGAGGTTACCGCGAAACGAAAACGAACCAAGTTCGAATATCTCCCTCTCTGTCGCACTTGCAAATTCGTGCGACAGAGACGGAGACATTCGAACTCCGTTCATTTTCGGTTCGCGGTAGCCCCTTAGCGATGAAGAAAAGAGGTTATAGTTTTTACAATTAACACGAATGACAAGCCGTCAGTGTCATTCCATAGGATAGCTCGATCCTAACGTTTCGTTCGGAAACGTGCTTTCGTACATTTTAGTGTTGGAAATTGAACGAAATAAATAATATTTTTGTCCTATTTACTGTTAGTTTCTTTAGAAATTAAAGTTCGATTTCTTGGAGTTTTTTTAATTTATTTCATTGCATGTTTGAGAAAAGCATTATACATACCTCGGCGTGAAAAGGGGTTGCCAACCTCGTAACTATCCGTACTCAGCCGGCAACCCGTACTTCCCGGCCTCTGTAGTAATGTACTAATTATAAAACTGCTCGATAATGTTGCCATTCGATAAGTTTTTAACGATTTACTGATAATTAAAAAGAAGTAACCTAGTTGGGCATACAGTTATATCTTTCCAGTAACATTTTACTCATCAATGTGGTAAACAAAGCGGGATAAGAGTGGAGAGAATGGTATTTTTTCAACGTTTTCCTTGAAAAATCGAAATTTAACAACAGTAACAGAAGAATTAAGGGTTTCAAATTGTGCAACACAGACCCTTTCACACGATACACCACATAACCTAATAACACGAATGTTGAATTTTTACTCTCCGTTGTATTAGGATTTGTTAGTAATATCTTAATTTCACGATTGTGAAAATATCGCTGTAATGAATATTATACAACAAATCCATTTTAGTAATTTAAGCAATTTATAAAACTTATTTATTATTTTTCCTAACATATGTACACGTACGATGTAGGTTAGCTTTATTTAGCTATATTTAGCGATTTGACAGACGGAGAAAGTCACATCATGAAAGTGGTGCGAAAGCCTAAAACTATATTTCGAATGCCTTAAATTTAGACTGCGAGAATGCAGTAGATGTGAAAATTCCTGCCGGGGAAAATTCGTGTCCCATTCTAGGTTAAGACTAATAATAAGCTCGTATTTCAATTCCACACTCGCGGATAAAATACAACTCTGTACCATTGTATAACAAATAACTATTGTATATAATACTAGCCTGAGGATTAGGGCAGTCAATCATCAAGTACAACGCCGTGTCTTGCCACCATGTTTCGTTCAGCAAGGTATCCAACCGGCCTCCGCCGAGCGCTAGGCAGATCGTGACTACTTCCATACATTCCCGTACCACTGGAAACAAGACAAGTTTCCGATAGTTCGTTACTAAAATATGATTGAATAACATATTAAGAAACGTATGTAGCAAAACGGACCGTTTTAATACAAACTACTAAGCAAATTGTGGATAAATATTACATGTGACATCGTCGGGGTGAACGAGGCTGTTGGCGTCGGCAGGCTGCGCGACGGAGTAGGCTAGCCCGTAGAGCGCGCGCACGGTTGCCGTCGTGGGCACGCACCACCACACCAGCGAAGACACAACGTCGCTGTCTTCGGTACTATTCACCACCTAAGGCCATACCACGAAATCGTTACAAATGGTTATTTGACTGATAGTACATTACTGCAGAGGCCGTGCAATCACTGTTCCGGCCGAGTATTGTATAGTGCTTTTCTCAAACAATGTGAGGAAAATTAAAATAACTACCAGGTAATCAAGTAAATAATAGAATTTGCTTTTTGCCGGTAGCATATTTCCCATTGCTAAGTTTAATTGCCTCCTCTCTCAAAGGAGGCGGAGTACCGTCTATAATTTCCTCATCACTCTCGTCATTCATTAGAAGTCATTTTTATTTTTGATGAAATTACTTATTGAAATTTAAATTATCAGGAAAATTTGTTTAATTTGCCACTTTTTTAATTTTTTAATCATGCCATTCAAACATGCCATTTGAACAACCTATTCGAGCACCATGTTTAACCGCACATAAATATAGTACCATAGATAGTCTTTTTTTTAATGTCGCAAGTATGGTTACAGAGTCTAGTGGCGGTTTACAGTATGTAATTTTTCATTTGTCAGTTTAATGTTAGTAAGCAAATTTAAAAAGTTAGAGCAGCGGACAATAATGTTTTTTCTTAGATTTTGCATACATTACTTCTGGGCCTAAGGTGCCATGTAGGAAGCCATTAACAAGAAACTTCATGTCTTCATTTCGTGATATTAACACTTTTCCGAGCATGTTTGAGAAAAAAAAAATATGGTGCCTTTCCAACCAGTTTTTAGAGACGATCAAATGTTTGTATGGGACCAACTACAATTAGAGCAACAAAAAAGACGAAAATGAGAGGCAAAGTACAGCATAGCTGACGAGCACTGTAAACGCTCCATGCTGATAGGCATTGAAATGTGACGTCACAGTGCTATGGCCTCGTAATCCCGTTGTATGGAAAAACGCGTAATTTGCTATTTTAGTAGTGAAATATTACGTTTATGAACATAATTGCCATACAATTTCTTTTTTAATACAGTTGCCCAAAAAAGTGGTACTTTATGTAGCTGTATATCGTGCGCAAAGTAAGATTTCGCGCACTAGTGCTTTTTACTTTTCCCAAACGAAGAGTTTTAGGTTCAATCAGTTTACTTATTTGTATAATAAAGCATTTGGCTTTAAAACTGTACTTCTATTATATTTAATACATTTTAGATAAGTTAAAGAGTTATCAAATATAAAAAATATCTAAAACTGTTTTCAAAGTTGCCTGATCGAGTAGACCAATGACCGGAAACGAGTATGAATGGACGCTTGTCTTTTTTCGTCAGAACAATGTACGTTTTTACAAATAAATTAAATACAAATTAATTAAATCATTAAAAACATAGTTTTTTCATGTTTAAATGTAATTAAACTACCATGTAATATAAAACTTCTCCTAAAATAGTTTTTGATTTGGCTGAATGCCGACAACTATGGCATCTTGAAAAAAGTCTATCAATTAAAAGTCAAACCGACTTTTAATTTCCGTCTCTTTCATTCATAATTTCACGAATTAATTTTGTAATAACGTATGTAATGGTTTTAATAATGTTTTTGTGATATGTGCGATTTATATGATTGTTAAATAAAATGTATGTAAACTACGCCAGATGTAGACCAAGTACGTGCAAAGTCCACAATGGCAAGTATAAATATTTTGTTTTGTCTCTTTTAATTACTGTTTTATTTAGTTTTGCTTCTTTGATATTTTTTCGCAACTGTATTAAATAACGTCGTTTGATATACGTGCGCAAGTGTCAAACCTTCCGCACTTGCATCAAAATGTACTATTTTACTGAAACATGAGAATTCTATTGTCGTAAGTCCCATATCTTTTTATAATTTGGTTAATTGATCTAATAGGCATAAGTTCGTCAATTCCACAGTAATTATCCTTTTAATTAGTATAATTTTAGGACTAAAATAATTTGCCCTACCAACCCAACTTACTTTCTAAATTTTTGGAAAAGCGAAAATGGAACGGAACCCTTATAGGTCATGTCTGTTGGTCCGTCCGTCCGTCCGTATGTCAGAACCAATTTACTAGGAGACTATAAGCACTACAATTATGAAATTTGGTAGGAAGGTGTATTCTATGAACCGCTACACATGCATGTGAAATTACAAAAAAAAAAAAATGGGGCACTCCATGCATGTAACCGGTGGATGAAAAAAAATTTCAACGCACACATAGACGTGGGGGGTATCCATGGAACGGCCATTAAAAAAATTTAATTAGGTTTTACGGTTTTTGAGTTTTCGCTGAAAACCTGCCTTGCTCAAACAAAAGGTCTTAAGTGCCCTATGAAGAGACGTCTTTTTTAGATTAAATGTATTGGATAGTGGTTTTAAATGTGGACTAGTAGGTGTTGCTACGGAACCCTTCATTGTGCGTCCGACACGCACTTGGCCGGTTTTTAGGACATTGGGTCGTTATTCAATTGTCCTAAAAACAGCTTGGGCCTTACTAGGTTCACTTACACTAACTTTCTTTTTATTACAGCTGTACCCAATTCCATCTTATTAAGATTCATATTCTATTCAGTCATTCGGTTAGGCCGAAGCTATTTTAGGACAATTGAATAACAACCCAATGTCCTAAAAAGGGTCCCAAGAAAGGTTATAATTTGATCAAAAATTTAAATGTTGGGCTGTTAAGACAAATTATTTTAACCCTAAAATTAGACCAATTACAATTAAAAGGATAAGTTAAATGTTAAATTAACCGGAAAGTGAAAAATTCAGAAATGCTAGTCCCAAATGCAATGCAACGAAGCAAATATATGGCATATTACTATGTACTGGTTTCTATTTTGACACACACAAATACCTTTTTCATTCAATCCATTCTCATCCAGTTTTCGTAAATTGACGTGTATTACCAAAGAAAAAGTTTCCATGCAATATTAGAAGTAATTACTGAGTAATTTAATACCTGTTCCCCCAATGCGTTAGCCAGTTTTTCGGCAATTGCTTTCACTATTAATTCGCAGTTATGACTAGGCACTGTCTGAAGTGCTTCTCGTAAAATTGTTACGTCCATTCTGAAATAAACCATGGGTAAGTTATTGAACAGCCTTTTTCTACAATGAAGAGGACATTTAGGAGGTGAAGGGATGGGGACCAGTTCAACGCTTCGCTAATTTATTATTTGTTCGTGTGAACAATATTAAGTACTTGACAGGTATAGTCCATCCGCTGGTCGAAAGCCGAACAGCCATAAATATAATTAGTTAGACTTGCAAAAGATAGTACGTGATTTCTTACACATAGGAAAAGTCAATGTAACAGTTTGCACTAAAGTTCAATGTCAAATAAAACCAATAAAAATTGTAAGGCGACAAAAAATATTTCAGGGTACTTATTGAGAAAATCTCTATTTACACACAAGGTATTTTAAGCTTTAATAAAGCTAGGCTTAGGATGCAGTTCAAAAGTTTGTGTTACGACTTGTGATCATTCGAAATAAAAAGAGCTATTGTTGCACAATAGGGATGTTGACTAAAAATTTGACTACTCCAAAAGAAACATGGCAAAAAAAATATGCCAAATGATGAAAATCCTAATCCAATATCTCAAAAAATAACGTAGTTACAACCGTTTCAAGGTTAGAGAGAAAAAGCGCGACAGATCACTGACTTCATTAACCACGAGCGCCGTAGTAAATGACGATCGTTCCAATACAATGGAGCGATTTGCGGAAAAGGGACTGAGTATGCCCCCTCTTAAAACTTTGAAGACTTATTTTATGTATTAAGGCTCGCTTTTATAGAGATCCGTTAGACCTTTTGTCGGTTTGTTACGTCAAAAAATGTACTGAGTTACTGAAATTTGATCTGACATTTGGTCTAACGGATCTTTATAAAACCCGGCCTTATTTATTCTTTAGTTACGTCTTTCGCCATGTGATTAAGAATTTGATACTTTTTCGAAAAAAATCGAACTCATTGATTTTCTTATTTGCTGTCAATATCCCTCTTAATTTCATTGATTAATGTTTTATGGCTTTTTGGCCTTAGATCACCGAACAAACTATACACGCATGCAAAATCTTGCGAGCGAGTGAAGAATTAAAAACGAAAACTATAAAATCCTACCACCTACTACCTGTACTGTACATGCATTAAAATGTAACAGTTGTTTATGGAGTTACTTTCTTAGTAATGCACAAAGATTTATATTTGCTTTAAAATACTGAATAACCAACCAAGTAAATTTATAACCAACATATTATTTGGGAATTATAGTTTCAAGTTACCTTTTATCAACAATTGTGCTATTTTTCTTACGTTTTAACATTCATCTTGTCAATTTTTTCAGAACAATAATTTACTTAAATTACCTTTTGTGATGGACAGAATAGGCAAATAGTTTGTACGACAAGCGCACCGAAATAGGTCACCGTAAGACGTTATAAGGGGTTACTACAGTCCACCGCCGCTATGAAGTCAATCCAGTATCTCTAGTATGTTTTTTCGAAACATAAAAACAAACGAACGCATTTCTATTTAGCAATCACTATAGCGGTCTCAATTTGTTTGCCAAAAAATAGTTACCACCAAAGGCCACCCAGAGGCGCTGTTCGCGTTGCCATACAAATTAAGACGAAACGCAAAGGTGTTCGTTTGAGTACGAGCCCCAATGCAAAATAGCTCGTCTAGTCGCAATTCTGCATGCGTATTTTTTTTCAAAAACTAGTATTTCTACCCGAATCGACTTTGATGATTAATGGAATACACTAGACGCAATGTCACTAAAGCTAGCTTAGTTTTGAGTTGTACAAAGTGTACATCTCGTTATTTATTTTAAAATAATTTAATTATAAATATTACATCTCACACGCAAATAATTACGTCTGCTTCATATTTAAGGCAAAATAGGTCGTCTATTTAAAATAAAACCTGTTTACCAGGGTTCGTAATATAAAATATTATTTTCAAATTGAATACGGAATATTCTCTGTCATGTAAAATGACAAACCACTATATAAAAGGGCAAATTCAGCCTAATTTTTTATTACTCCAAATCGTTTTTCTATCGAGATGGCACGAGGTAAGCCAGTGACTGAAGAAGTGCGGAAAATTATAATCTCCAGTAACAATAAAGGCAAATCTACGTACCAAATTGCCAAGGACCTTTCTATGCCAAGGTCTACAATCCAAACTATCATCGAGCATCATCGAAAACACGACAAAATTTCTTGTTTAAAGAAATCCGGCCGCCCACGAATTACTACTAAAGCAGAAAACAGGATTCTGAGGAAGATCATCAAGAAAAATCGTCGTGCAAGAGCTGGAGAACTTACGGTACTATGGCGTGACGCAATTAAAAAAAACATTTCAGTGGATACTTGCAAGAGAGTGATGAAGAGGATGGGCTACGGTTTTTACACTGCTAAAGAGAAACCGTTACTTACACAACGGCAGAAAACTAACAGGTTGAAATTCGCCAAAAAGTACAGAAATTGGACCGTCGATCAGTGGCGTAAAATTATATGGAGTGACGAATCTAAATTTGAAGTCACAGTAGGCGATGAACGAAGTAAAGTCATTCGCGAAAAAGGAGAGGCATTTCAAAAAGATTGTCTTAAGCGTAAGGTAAAGTTTCCAGCTTCCTTAATGATTTGGGGCTGCATGTCGGCACAGGGTGTCGGCTGTCTGCAATTTATAGATGGAACCGTCAATGCCGAAAAATACAAAAGCATCTTACAAGAGAGTTTGCTGCCGTCTATACCTAAGTTAAAGTATAAAAATGCGTATACTTTTCAACAAGATGGTGCCTCATGCCATACCGCTAAAGCAACGATGGCGTGGCTGAAAAAGAAAAAAATACCTACCATGTCGTGGCCATCCAGCAGCCCGGACTTGTCTCCCATAGAAACGTTGTGGTGGAAAATGAAGAAGAAGTTGCGAAAGGACCCGTCCAGATCAAAAGCTGATCTTAAAGAGAAACTTACCTGTGTTTGGAATGAAACAACCCCGGAAGAGTGTCGACAGCTGGTAGATACAATGCCGCTCAGAATTAAAGCCGTTTTAGATGCAAAAGGAGACGCCACCAAGTGGTAGACGTTCTAATCTGCGTCGGTAACACTAAAGACGAACTTTTTTGCATTTTAGTACAATTGGTGAAACAATGTTTTTTTTTATTACCAAGGAAAGTTCGTTTTTTTTTTCATTGAATAAATAAAATACGATTTATAACTTATACTGTTTTTATATTGCTAATTCTTCCAAACACCTTCGTCCCCCAGAATTTTTAGGTTAACGTTAGTTTAGTACATTTTTTTCCTACCAGACGTACTCATTTGCATTGGGGCTCGTACATGTTTCGAAAAAATATATACTAAAGGTACTGATGCTGACACATGTCGTAAGTGTTGTGACACGTGCGAACTGTATCGATAAAAATTGTGTCCAACGTGAGTTGAATGCAGTTCGCTAAGACCTTACTATATTGTAATATTTTGCACTGTTTTATATGCAAATGTCCAGTTCTTTTGTTAATTAAGCAATATTTATATGTAACTACGTATGTTTAAACTAAAATGAAAAAGAGACTTAAGAAAATGAATCCTCATTGTAAATCTATACTGCTCAAAAGAAAATAGTGGCAGTTAGTATTTTAATAGTTATGTGAAAATTATATTAAAGGATTACACTTAAACACCAGCATGAAAGAGGCTGGACGCGAGACATCATTAATTAGCCACGTATTTTATGTCCAATAATTAACAATATAACAGAAATTTGTGTGGGCCTTGCTTTATTGTTAGTATGTAGTATAATTCGTTCCATGCAACGCCAACATGCATGTAAGGCCAACGAAACGAGAGAGAGAGAAAGGCACTAATTATTAGTAAATGATGTTTTTATAGTTTTATGGGTACATTAAGGTACGGCAAATCGAGAAATAAAATCTCATGAAGATGTAGCTAATAAATCTAGAAAAGAAGTAAGATAACAAACGCATGTGTTGTAACTTAGTTTAAATTTTTGTATAAAAGAACTTTTTGTTAAATATTCGATTTCTTGTCTGTGATGTTGTTACCATCGTTGTCACTATTCTGTCACAAGCAAATAATAAATATAGCACTATTGTCCTGTAATCGGTATTGTCAATACCTGTTTAGATAATTCATTATTGTGCACTGTGTCAGGATATGTTTTATAGAAGCGAGGGACTGTAAAAGTAAGTTACTGCAATTCTCACCTAAAGTCTTTGTCAACTGATGTGTCTGAGCCATCTGGAGCTAAAATCTCGAAGAGATGGCCCAAAGTATATAAGACTAGTTTGGCCAATCTGACTAATGATAAATAGCCAACCCTGAGAACAAGTTCGTTAAATAATTAAAAATATATCAGTAAAATCACAAATATAATTTGAGTCGTGGAAATGTTATTAATGTTATTATTAATACCTTCTTGTGTGAGACGAAGCTCCTTGCAGAAAGTCTTTGTCAGACAAACACTGAATTAACAATGGCGCCTTTTTAACACAGGCCAACTGAAAACTTCGACTGCGATCTAGTCTCGTGTCCGATGATGGCATCACCATACTGTACAGTACCTCAACATTATAAGCTACCGTGGGTGGCGCGGAGCCATATAGCATGTCCCTTAACTTCGTGTCCTCTCGACTGAGTAAAGCTTCTGTCAGTTTATCCACCTGCAATGAGTTTTGTTTTCAACATTTCCATTTCGAATAAAGAGTAGGTAAGTCACAGCCGGCAGCCCGGAGGTATTGTGGGGCAGTATCAACATCGCCATAATATATGGTCCCGGCCACTTCAATGCAGATATCTATAAATTATCGTATTATGTACTCAAAACATTGATTTCTAATTCGGCCTATGTCGTTTGCAACCCACGTGTGACAGCCCAAACATGTGTTATAATGAGCTTCTAAGGCTTTGGGAAGCGCGGCATTTCCGTGTTTAGTTGGTTACTCACCGTTAGTTTATGCGCCGGACAAATTTGAGAGAGCAGGTGCGCCGCTTCCGTTAATTGAGGATGTTTCTTTATAACACCAAGATGTTCGAGTTCCAGTATGAATGGAATATACCAGGTGCCTTGTGCGAAAAGCTGCGAAATAGACAATGTACCACATTGAATTGTGAATATATTCGTTTTTAATACAGTTGCTCAAAAAGTGGTACTTTATGTAGCTGTATATCGTGCGCAAAGTTAGATTTCGCGCACTAGTGCTTTTTACTATTCCAATGTTTTTAAATTTACTGTTGGTCCAATCCAAACATTCAACAGAAAAGTTTTAGGTCAATCAGTTTACTCATTTATTTAATAAAGCATTTAGCATTAAAACTATACTTCTATTATATTTAAAACATTAAAATCGCATATTAAACAGGTTAAAGGGTTATCATATACTAAAAAATCTAAAACTGTTTTCAAAAAGTTATCTGATTGAGTAGACCAATGGCCGGAAACGAGTATTATGCGAGACCTAAGATTAATAGAGTATTATGCAGAACCGCCGCGCCGGATGAATGAACGCTTGTTTTTTTTCCACCAAAACATACATTTATTTACAAAAAAATCAAATTTAAATTAATTATAAAAATAACGGTTTCTTCATGTTTAAATGTAATTAAACTACCACGTGACATAAAAAATCTGAGCAAAATAGTTTTGGTATTGGCTGAATGCTGACAACCGTGGTTTGTTGAAAAAACTATCAATTAAAAGATAAACCGACTTTTTAATTCCCGCCTCTTTCATTCATAATTTTACGAATTAATTTTGTAATGACGTATTGTTTTAATAATATTTTTGTGATATGTTCGATTTATACGACTGTTAAATAAAATGTGTGTAAACTACACCAAATGTAGACCAGGTACGTGCAAAGCCCACAATGGCAAGTAAATACATTTTGTTTTGTCTCTCTTTTAATTACTGTTTTATTTAGTTTTGTTTCTTTGATATTTTTTCGCAACTGTATTAAGAAACGTCGTTTAATATACGTGCGGAAGTGTTATTTCCACTCGTCGACAACTCGGGACTCGTGCGAAATTACAAACATTCCTCACTTGGATCAAAATGTACTATTATATCCTAGCCCAATTATATTGTATGGTACTTTAATACGTTAATTAATGGAAGCAGGTATATACACTATCACCAGCATCTCAATATCTGTCAGCTGTTGGGCTGCGTGTCCACGGAGGGGCGAAGCGGAGACTGCAGAACTGATCAATCGAATTAGTTCCTCGCTCTGTATCTTTTAATGAAAAGAATGACTGTGATAATGATAAGTATAACAAGATAAGGCTTACCACTCCGGGCAAGGCCTGCTCAGGCGTGGGCGGCGCGGGCGGCGACGAGGTGCTCGAGTCGCTGCTGGAGTCGCTGCCGCAAGTGAGATGCCCGTCGTACACTTTTGCGACAATCACAGTTTTGTCCCGAACGGGAATTTGAGATAGAATTTTACGATCGTGAGACGAATCTAATAGTTCTCCATTCAGATATAGTTCCACCTTATTTACAAAAAGTTCTAATTTTGTATTAGTATCTGTAGCGCATTTTAATCTGAAATTTAAAAAAAACACTTTTAATTACACATCAAACTCATATAAACGATACAAACAAATATACAGTTTGTTAAACTCTATGCTTATTTTCTGGAATCGACAAAAAGAGACAAGTATTTAACTATAAATTAAAAGAACCTGACCTTCTTTGGATTGCCGCTCGTAACGAGTATAAGGCTTCGTTAAAGTGCGTAAATAACTCGATATCATCGAGTTGTCTTTGGCCAGTTTGAAAATTAAATCTGACTGTTATGGTGCATTGTCTGCCCCTGCCCGATCTATATATTGGTAATATTTGTCTCTCCGCTGAAAATCTTCTATCACATTCATTTATGTATTCCTGTATGGCACGTATCACTCTACACATTCTAGTACAACTTTCTGTCGCATCTGTAAACAAATTGAACACATCACATGATGACATGACACACACAGGACATCGGAACACAACTCTTTTGTCAAGGCGTTAGACTTTATGTCAGTTAGATATTTTTCAGCTCCCTGTAGCGAACAGATATAGTTGTTAACAACTATACTATAATATTGCATTGATATGCACAGAATTACCAGACGCGACACGCAAATAATAATACGAAACCGAGCGAGACGGTCTTATACATTTTTGTGGGAGAGTTACATATTAACTTTTTTTGTCGAGCACAAACTATTACCCGCCCAAGTTAAGGAGGTAATTTATAGTAAACCGTAAGCCATTCAAAAAAAATTCTCAATTTATCTGAATAAGACCTTCGTGATGGCACGCATATAGGATCTCTATAGAAATATTTATACTCTAAGGCCGGGTTTTATAAAAATCCGTTAGACCAAATGTCAGATCAAATTTCAATAAATCCGTACATTTTTTGACATAACAAAACGAGATAAGGTCTAACGGATCTTTATAAAACCGAGCCCAAGTTGATATCTGACTAAGCTAAGTGTATAAATGTAAACTCATTTGATTGAACACCACAAAGTTGAGCTTTTATCCTTTTTAGGGTTCCGTAGCCAAAATGGCAAAAACGGAACCCTTATAGTTTCGTACTGTCTGTCCGTCCGTCCGTCCGAATGTCACAGCTGATTTACTCGGAGACTATAATCACTACAATTATGAAATTTGGTAGGAAGGTGTATTCTATGAACCGCTACATAAAAGTAATATGAAATTATAAAAAAATATTAAATTAGGGGGGGCTCTCCATTAATCCAAATTAGAATTTTTTGGTTTGAATAACACAGATTTTACGGGTTTTTGAGTTTTCGCTGAAAAACTGTCTTGCCCAAACAAAAGGTCTTAAGTGCTGTGAGTTCCCTATGAAGATACGACTTTTTTAGATTCAAAGTATTAGATAGTGGTTTTAAATGTGGAGTAGTAAGTGTTGGTACGGAACCCATCATTGTGCGTGGTCCGACACGCACTTGGCCGGTTTTTTTACTTACTTTAGGATGTTTGATAGCAAAATCCAACGTAAAGCCACGTATGCATATAGAAGAACAGAATTTTACAAAAGAGTCCAGCTGAAACTATGCAGTCGGCAGTAGCAAATGTGAATAAAAACGCACACTGGCGGAGCCTGTGTACAACAGAGTCGACCGTGAAGAGCTTGTGGATCAAATACGTTGTACATAACAGATATAAGATACCTTCGTTGGGGTTTATGTCCTTCTGCAGGCGCTGCGTGCGCGCGCAGCATTGCGTGAGGAAGGCCTCGTGATGCGCGGCGGGCGCCACCGCGCCGCTCACGCACGTGCACACCTCGCGAAGAAGCTCGATACCGCGCGCAGATATCTCGTCTTCGCACTCGGTTATCACCTGCACACAACATTATACTACTCTAAATCACTCATTCCCAATAACGAATAATAACTCGGCTGTCTAAACACACCTCCCATCGTATGTCCTAAGCACACTCGTCTGTCTAGTCACGTCTGTTTAAGCACATCTCTCACCTGAGCAGGAGCACACACATCTGTCCAAAATCACCTCTAGTCCATCTAAAGCACAGCATACGTTTGTCTGAATCTACATTTCGTCTCTAACACCTATAATCTGTTTAAGCATACCCTCTCATATGTTAGTCTACATTCTATTACATAAAATAGTATATTGTGCATTGGGCAACCATTCTTCTTTTTCGTGTACATAATTTTCGGACACTTTTTTTTAAATGCCGATTTTGCAACTTACTTGGCCTTCATTTCATATATTTGTATTGTTATTTAGAAAGAGGTTTAATAAGAGTATTACTTCCGATAGTTTTGGTAATTACCGAACCACAGCTAACATTCATATATCGAGTAACTCAGTGGTGGTTCTTTTATGTCTCACCATTTGTAAGAAAAAATAATTTTCACCACTGTGTTACCCACTTTTTACATCAAATTGTTAATATGTAAGTATTTTACCTATAACTTCCTTTTATTAGGTTCAGGTACTATTTCGAAATCCGTATAACCAACTCAATACATATAATTTTAATACAATATATTTTCTCCTCGTTGACTTTATTGTTTGAATTCATAGACGAAACTAAAATCACACGCTTTTCTCTATGGAGCTCCCTTCAAGTGAACTCTTATGAAATAGACCAAACACTATCATAAAATTGGTCAATCACGTGTCGCCATAACTGAACTTTAATGATTTTGAAGACCAATCACGTGACGCCGCGGACGTAGAACAAAAGGCCATCAACCCATGTGCCTAATGATCATTTCGGCAGGACTAGTTTGTTTAATTATTTCCGTTTGTATAATTAATTGCCGTTGACCCGTAGAAAACATTGTGTGTGTAATAGTTATACAATCAATACTATTACGAGCAAGTGTGATGAATAAAAAAGATTATATAATTTGTCATCACGCAATATAGAGGTTTTGGTATTGGTACAGATTAACAAACTTACCCTCCACAAATAATCTAACCCTATGAGATCAGCATCGTTAAGCAGAAAGCTCCGTCGTTTCACGCGAAGCTTTCCTTCCTTTGAATTTACAGCTTTAAAAAACCTAGAATGAGAAGAGACAAGAAACGATAAGAATTATAAATTACTTACCTCCTACTTTCATAAAACAAAGTTTAAAAAGCATGTTACCTTTCAAAACACTTAATACCAGCATGTGTTAATAAATTTGGCGATAATGTCATGATATTTCGGCGAAAAAAATGCAAATTTATATTGGGATCTAGATCAGGCTCCTCGCCCATCAGCTTGCTGAACCAACGAAAACAGGCTTCGCGATCCCCTAAATGCGCTGGCCGCTCCGCGAGACATGACCAAATTTGCTTAGCCTGTAACAAACCCCAATTAATTATGTGGTAATAAAAGTCTATACTAAATACAACTCGGGGTTAGTTATTGGTCATTTCAAATTTTATCGTTTTTTTAACCCTTTAACTGCTGAATGGCAATAGTTATTCTCAATTTTGAATTCTATTGATATATCGAGAAGGCGTTATTTACACTGTTACTTTGATATATCAGAACATGGCGGTTAAAGAGTTCAAGATTGTAGGTGACTTTGGTAATAAAAAAAAACAAAAACTCAACAATAGGGTATTTTTGTGAATGAAAAATTAACAATAAAATTGTAAGAATAGGATAAAATTTGTTATAGGAAGTCGAATTGAGTTGATATAAACTCATGGTCATGTAAAATAAATTTTATAATTACTTTTAAAAGTCATGCATATTTTATCTGTGCTAAAAATTTACAAAACGGTAGCCGCAGTTTAGAAAGTCCAGTGTGACGTCATACGACACTAAAATGCCGGATCAACACAATGGGCGATGAGATCACAACGCACATGAAAATGAGTGTTTGACACATGTGACCACTTTAGTGATGGGGCTGACACAATCCCATACAGTTTTATTGATATGGTTTACGAAATAAAGACAATCGATTAGAATCGATCGACATAAGAAAAAATAGTATTAACGTAACTACATTCTAACAAAATAATTGTAAAATATTTGAGTTAACAAAAATACTCTCGAACTAACACGAGTGACGGATATAACAACGAATCGTTTTGTCAATCACTATGTGCCGTATGACGTCACAGAAATGGCGGCTCGCGTTTTCGAGCGGTTATTGAAACTGCAAATTTCTATCTAATAATGATTGTATTAAGATAATGTTACCTTATATATATTGTGCAAAATTGTAATGTGACATGTAATATTCAACAATATTATCAATAAAGAGTATGAGTATGAGTATGAGTATCTTATTCTTTTAGTATTCATCGATTCCATAAAATAGAAATAAAAATTCCACGTGGTAATTGAAACGTACGGATTAATTTAGACTACTTTTCAAAAATACGTGTAAGACCTTATTTTCCATTTATACATTACAGAGTAGACCCCGGACTCCTTAGGGCACAACCGGGGACAACGCTAGGAGGATGATGACTTTATTACTTTTTTAGGTGTTTAAAACATTGGAATAAATTTGTTCAATTAAAATCAATTTTAAGATATATGTTAAGTACGTACAGTGGCTATGGAACGATAAAGCTAAATATGGTCGGAGGTTGAAATGTAACCATGTATAGATGGGCGTCATTACCTGTTCTGCGCAAAGCCACAGCTGCCCGTCTTTGAGTAAGAATCGCAAAAAACTCAATCTTTCCTGGACTTGCGCAGCATGCGCATATCTGCCATCCGGCATCCAGTTATCCCAGTCAATATCTCCTTCCGCTGAAAGTAATACCAATAATTTTCATTATTAGACTATCCACGTTAAGGTGTTAGATAATAATAATAATACACTGTTTTTTTAAGGTTAGAATAATCGTGCGTTATCCGTCGTACGATCTCAAAGAAAGCAATTTTGAAACTGGAAAATATGCGGCGTTCTTTGAAACGTGATTAACTACTGAAAGGTGTGAAATTAGTACAATATTATCCTTAAATATCCCAAGGAATCGAAGAGATATGAGCGAAAATGACCGTTATAATTCAAATCTTTACAAAAACGAGGTATAGTTTGGTCAGGTGGGGTAAGGGAAACATAATTTATTCGTGGTTGAATATGAAGTGATTTAACTCGTCTCCTAATCGGTGGTTGTTTTCGGAAATAATAATAGTACATTATCTAAATACTCAGCTATATTTGACTTAGTTTTGAAGCTTCTAAATGAAATGCAATAGGATGATTTCAATAAATAAGTCAGATACCGTTATGGCTTATCGTATTAAGAACAATAAGGTTTACCGAAATAGTATACCGTATTTACTTCAAAACTCAGTGCCTTTGAAATATATAAATAAATAAATATTTGTGGACAATCTTACACAAATCAACCTGGCCCCAAACTAAGCAAAGCTTGTACTATGGGTACTAGGCGACGATATTACATACTTATATAGATAAATATATATGTACTTAAATACATAGAAAACATCCAAGACTCAGGAACAAATATTCGTGTTCATCACACAAATAAATGCCCTGACCGGGATTCGAACCCGGGACCCCCAGCTTCGAAGGCTGGGTCACTACCAACTAGGCTAAAGCGGTCGTCAAATCATATGGCATCAAACTTTGACAATTTTAGACCGAATAACCAGTTTTTTTAACGTAACTTTTGTAAAATTGAGTTAAAAATAAAATCTGTCTTGCGTTGTTAGAGACGTCAATAAGGAACAGTTACATGTACATTTCATATATATAAGTTCATAAATAACATACTAATATCGAAAATAGAGCTTTTTTGAACCATGTTAGAAAAATTATTAAGTAGTCAGTTTTTTCAACATCTTGCAAATGTAGATAAAGGATTGAAGAACCGATAACCGTTTGTGCCATAAATATATCTATAGTTTTGACTGAGCAATATCAACTCAAAACTCGTCAAAAATAGATGAATAGCGCGTGGAGCCCCTTAACCAAACTAACGCGATACAAATAAGTGACTTTACTAATTACTAACATAATGAAGGAACAATTCAGTTAAATATAGACTGCTATCTAAGGTATCTAAGCTAGTTAAGTTACTGAAGGACAACAATTTTACGGTATTGTCTTCAGTTACGCGGTACCTTATATCGAATAGTTTTGTTGAACTACAAATACTAAGAAATCATGTTAAGGTAAACATCCCAGTCCTGGACACTGTCCGAATATGTAGATGCGATTTATAATGTTATGTCATAGGAATAGAGGTGACAGCAAGTTTTTTATTTACTAGGTCCTCCTTAACATCTTTGGAAAGAACACTCCGCAAGGTCTTGGACTTTTAAGCCTTTGTGTCCGTAAACTCAGTTGATTATTGTTGATCTTGCTATTATGGTTAACTGCTGCATAACCAGCCAAACGACCAGTTTGATCACCTGAACAGCTTCTCTTAATTTTCCTCAGTCAGTCAGTCAGTCTTTCTTTCATACTTTCGAACCATCTTTCAATACTTTCAAAGCATTTTAAATATTTTAAAATCTATTATTTACGGTTAAATTGAAATGTCACTTTATCGCTGTTTTACAATAAAAAGCGAGCCAAACGAAGATGACACCACATATGAAACATGAAACGTAGGAAGAGTATAATTTTATCAGAAATTTAAATCTTCTGACATCTTCAAACTTCTGACATCGAGAAAGAGGGACATATGTTTCTCTTAACCCGATGACACTAGTTCCTCTTTCCCCACTCGGTAATTACATATAATGATTTTTAATGCATCGAAAACAATATATAATAAAGGAATTTGACTAAAATTAAATCGCAGGAAATAAGAATAACTAGTCAAATTGCACTTACCATCGAAAAAAATGATTTAACACGGTTTTTTCTTTTCGATTCAAGCTCACCAAAAAACTTCCGACCACTCGTGTTTTGTTTTCGTACCCAACTAAATCTTTGAACGTTCCTTTCGATGTCATATATATGACGTACCCACTTTTTTATTAAAATGTTCTAAATACCTCCTAAATACTTCTTTACTGATGGAGTAACTAGACAGATAGAACCATAGTTTTCTGTTTATGATGTATAGGTTCTCTTACCCCACCTGACCTTAAATATAACGTTGATGAATGTTAGGTACCAGCAAGTTTAGTCCTAACTCCGTCCATGTAATGCGTGAGCGAGTCCGTAACGAGGATGACGAGCGAGTGTTGCGTCTGGAGCCGGTCGATGAGCTCCTGGCGCGTCACGTGCGGCCGGACGCCACTGCCCGCGCCCGCCTCGTACAGGCAACAGATCTCTCGCATCATTTTCAGAGCCGGCAATACCCATCTTTCGTTACTTTTTAATTCTTCTACGCATCTAAAAAACCAATATAAATCATCGGTAAAATAATTAAATTAAATTATTAGTAATGTAATAGATTAAGACCTTAACACATTTTTTAGAATGTTGGTCAATAACACAACATTGACAATATGGAAAAAAGACACAGGAAGACTGATTATTTTATTCAGTTGGTCGATATTGTAGTTTATTGGAAAAATAATACATTATTTTGCAGTCGCAAAATCTAACTATTTAATATAACGCCTCAACATATAGTATTGTAGCCCCAACTTTATTTCAGATATCTGCGACGAATTTTAACTCTTACGTACTATTATTAGCATTTTTTATAAATTAAGAATAATACTTACTTGTCAAGCCAAAGAGTTTTCTGAGCATCTCGATCCTGACTACAGCTGTAGTCTAGGATTTTAATAAGGTTTGCCAAGGCTACATCCATTATTTCAGTGCATACTTCATCAGAATGTGCCAGGTTCCAAAAGAGTACCAGTACCTACAATATTTTGTAATATGTGAGTAAACAATCAAGGTAAAAATATTAATACTCTCAGCTTCATACGTTTCGAAAGCCTACTAAGTGCAATTATTTCAGGCACTCCCATACTAATTTCTATTGTATTCGGATTGTCCGGCCACCGTATTTCACTCCCGAACATCTCGTTGACAATCGCAGTAGTTACTCGTTTTACACAGCCTTTCATACGGGACCAGTCTCGTTCCCTTGCGCGTACTTCGGGACGTATTGCATTTGGATATATTGTAACTGCGATTGCCGCAAAAAAAAACCTTTTTTGTTCTAGCGGTCCAGCGAGGTTGGTTGAACGGTTTCAACCAAATCTGAGGTGTGTGGAATCGAGCTACTGGGAATTTTATCGCTTGTTCACTAAACCTAGCCAAGGTAAGAAGAGTCCAGTAAGAAACTCAGCTAGGCCCGACTTGGGTCGGACTGACTCTACCCGGTACCCGGGACGATTGGGGACTATATGTGCCTGTGTTGTCGCGATCGCGCGGTGGACGTCCCCGCCGGCGGGAATGCCTAAGTGTACGCGTCGTGTCCGAGTTAAACGCCGTAAGCGCAGCGTTCCATCTTTCCCTAGACGTTGTGATTACGTCGTTCGGGTCCGTGAGTGTGTGCCTAGGACGCCGGACCGTGCGGCCCCTAATCAGTGACCGCCGAGTTACGACAGAGGAGGGAGGGATGGGAACGTAGTCGACAGCCTTCCTAACTAACGGATTCCTACGGTGGGGAGCGTTGTCAAAATAACGTCTGGCAGTCTGCTTAAAGAAACCATACATGATGCTTATCCCCATATCATAGTGCAGACTGAGGTTCGACTGGTACCACGGGGCACCAGTCGCCCTACGGAGAAAGCGATTCTGAATGACCTGAAGCGGCTTAAGCGATGTCATAGGCACGTGAGCAAAAGCTACACTTGCATAAGACGTGATTGGACGAAAACAAGTTTTATAGTGTCAGCTTATTTCTAAGTGACATTTTACTACACTTGTTAATCATCGGCCCAACAGTGGCGCGCTTAAATATCACTTACGAGGAGTTAACTCTGATCCCGCGGAACGGAATGTACGAAGAATTTGTTCGCGCGATTTCAAAGCTTTATAGGCACTTACTTTCATGGAGAGCCATTTTCAAAATAGTAGTAGAATAACCACGAAACACTACGACTGAAGTGCAAATAAGAGTAGGTTAACCACGAAACACTACAACTGTAATGCAAATAAGAGTAGGTTAACCACGAAGCACTACAACTGTAATGCAAATAAGAGTAGGTTAACCACGAAACACTACAACTGTAATGCAAATAAGAGTAGGTTAACCACGAAACACTACAACTGTAATGCAAATAAGAGTAGGTTAACCACGAAACACTACAACTGTAATGCAAATAAGAGTATGTTAACCACGAAACACTACAACTGTAATGCAAATAAGAGTAGGTTAACCACGAAACACTACAACTGTAATGCAAATAAGAGTAGGTTAACCACGAAGCACTACAACTGTAATGCAAATAAGAGTAGGTTAACCACGAAACACTACAACTGTAATGCAAATAAGAGTAGGTTAACCACGAAACACTACAACTGTAATGCAAATAAGAGTAGGTTAACCACGAAGCACTACAACTGTAATGCAAATAAGAGTAGGTTAACCACGAAACACTACAACTGTAATGCAAATAAGAGTATGTTAACCACGAAGCACTACAACTGTAATGCAAATAAGAGTAGGTTAACCACGAAACACTACAACTGTAATGCAAATAAGAGTATGTTAACCACGAAGCACTACAACTGTAATGCAAATAAGAGTAGGTTAACCACGAAGCACTACAACTGTAATGCAAATAAGAGTAGGTTAACCACGAAACACTACAACTGTAATGCAAATCTGACACAGCTCTAACCTCATATTTCAAGAATTTCCGACAAATTGATAATCGTATGGAAAATTGGTACAAGTTGCCTGTCACGTAGGTCATAGTTTATAGTCAATTTGCGAAATTGTCACTTGTCACCTGTCGCTTGACTTGTCAGCCGGCATACGTTGCTGACGATTGTCAACTCCTTGATCAAATAGGGGCCTATGTCGTATTAACAATGACGCTTGTCATTTTTATTTGGTATGTCAGGTTTATTTGGTAGCTATGCTAAACTTTTTGGAATTGCATTAAAAATCTATATATATAAAAGAAGTCCTCATTGACTGACTCATCAACGCCCAGCCGAAACTACTAACGCTAGAGAGTTGATTTTTACACAGTCTGTTACATTTATAACGTAAGCTAGGGATAAGAAAGGACTTTTCGAAATTCATCCCCTAAGGGGGTAAACCGAGAGATGAAAGTTTGTATGGGAAACGTAATTATTTAGACTTATAAACTTGATGTCTCGTATATAGACTCTCTGTTTAAATATAACAAAACCAAATTCAGCGATTTCCTAAATTCATCCCCTAAAGGGGTGAAAAGGGGGTTCAAAGTTTTTACGGGGTGCAAATCTTTTTTGAAGTTAGATTGGAACTTCGTAAATAGACTCTGTTTAAATGCATCAAAACATATTTCAGCATTTTCGAAATTGCTCCCCTAAATGGGTGAAAAGGAGGTTCCGAGTTTGTACGGGGAGCAAATCTTTTTTGAAGTGCGAGAATTAAGACTTCGTATACAGAATCTCTGTTTAAATACAACAAAACATGTTTCAGCGTTTTTCTAAATTGTTCCCCTAATGGGGTAAAAATGGGGTTCCAAGTTTGGACGGGGAGCAAATCTTTACTTTTCCTAAAAATCGATATAGGTGTCATCTTCGAGATTCCTCGGGGTGCCGATTACGAAAATGACATGCATTTGCAAATCCAAGATGACGGTCATTTACTTTTCTTAAAAATCGATATGGGTGTCATCGTCGAGGTTCCTCGGGGTGCCGATTACGAAAATGACATCCATTTTCAAATCCAAGATGGCGGACATTAATTATTTCTTTTGAGTAATTTCTCACAAAAGATTAATAGCATCACACAACTGACAGAAACAAATAAACCTCATTTATATCTTTGTTACCATCTAAAAACTACGCGGACTAAGTCGCGGGCGGCCGCTAGTCAGGGTGTAATTACAATCTCCTAGTGGCAGCATGTGGAATTTTACTTAGCGATACAGACTGTCCTGACTCGTAGCACGAATTGTAAGGCTCTCTATCCCATTTCTGCCCAAAAATCTCCCAAGACCGCGAATTCACAACCTTCTGGCAGTCCCAATTACACGCACTGTGGCGCATAGAAGCTCGCCGGCTGTACCCGCTCTACGACTGCTGAACTCGCTTTTTTCATGGGCACCACAATGTGATATGTATGCAAGTCTATGGGCGGTTGCGAATCGAACGTGCCTGCGGTACTGTCAGATGATGAACGAGAGTTGATTGTAATGATTGTAATCTGTATTTCGCATTGTGAATTATGTGTTTTATAACCTGAATTGTACAGTGCTTTGGTTTCGACTGTAATGTATGCTGTATGTTTTCGGACTCATCTTTGCCCCCTGGCTAAAAAATGGCCAAGAGCAATCACATTTATGAAAAATAAAAAAACCCCTTTCCAGTTGTGATGTGTTTATGAATGCATTGTGTAAATACCTTGTTTGCCATGACACCGTCCTTATCATCTTCAGCTAGTCGTCGAATTACCTCCAACAATTTGTCACTCTGCTTCTTACTTGAAGTTGCCCAACTGGCCTAAACACGTAAATATGACCCTTATAAAATACAGTCACATTAGATCAATAAATAATGCTGGATATGGTTATCTCGAGTAAACCAAGACAAACATTAATTTCAAAAGCCCGACCTTCCATCTGTGAGTTCGGTTAAATAAAAGAAACTTCATTTGCAAATACGAGGGGTGTTCAATAAGTAATGAGAATGATATATAAACTCTTTAGTAAGAAAAGTATTGGCCAGTATTGCCGATATTATTGACACAGTCCTTTGTTTTCTTTAAAGGAATACATTTATTTTGTTCTTTTCGAGTAAATTGTCAAAACTGGAGAAAAATTCACGTTCAAGCGGTAATTAAATAGCTGCGCTTGAAAAAAATTCCCACAGAACAGAGGGAATCATATAATGAATAACACGAGATTGAAAGGGACAGCACGATACGAAGTTCGGATTTGGAAGTTCGGAGTACAGGCTAAGGTTCATTTAGACTTCCAAGTAAAATAGATCAATACTGGTCGAGGCGGCAAAGAAAGCCCACAACATACAATAATAATAATAAACATTAGGGGACCGTGCACCTTATTATTCTACGATTGCGTGGTGGTAGGCGAAGTTTAAAGAAGGAGAACTTGCACTAATGACGATTCAGGCTTGGGGCGCCTAACGTCAGTAGTAACGAGGCAAATGTTCTAAGGTTCTTCAGTTTCATCAAGGTAACGCTTCAGCGGATAAGTCTAAGGTTGCGATGCCTGCCATTAAAGATGCTCGCTCAAATCAATGACGAAGCATCCTCCATGTTCACCAGACCTCTCTCCTAGCGATTTCTACCTATTTCCGAGGCTAAAAAAACACCCCAATAGGTAGAAAAGGTAGAAATTTAAAGATGATGACGCAGTGATCGTCGCAGTATACATTTTTTAAAGGTTAAGGACAAAGATTTTTTTTGAACTGAAAATTGATATGTAGATAAACTATATTGTAAGTAAACCAGAATTTATTAAAAAATACCTGCGTCATCATCATTTTCATTACTTATTGAACACCCCTCGTACATCTAAAATCACTAGGATTGTTATCTTTAGGTACTTACAGTGCAACTATTTCAAAGTAAAGTAGAATTAGAGTACAATATTAATCACAGCAATTAGTATCTTTCGATTTTCATGCGTAGATAGCCGGGTGCAAAAACGCTTTCCGACCCCGATACAAAGTATAATTTTTTTTAAAAGTTCAATATTTAATATCATTTACTTTTACTTCTTTTTACTTTCCTCATAGTCGAAATGAAAAGTAGAGTGTTTAACTCAGGTGAAAGCACCCATTTCAACCTTGACCTATTGGCGCTCTCATTTCATTCGAGCTCCTAAATAATTCGGATGTAATGGGTCTCTTTCAACCCTTCGTTAACAATCTACTATTCCAGTCGAGATAGTCACTCCCGACATTAGGATTAGCCGTTACAAATACCTTAAAACAGTCAAATAGGTGGTCAAGCTGATCAGGCGTGAAATCCCATGCAAGTTTTGCTAGTAGATCATGTAAGTTCTTCACAATGGCTTCATGTTTTCCGTGCTGAGCTTTCCATATCGCATCCAAGTCCTCCCTCGTTAAGGAATTTTCTTTGATCATAAACCTAAGCA
Source organism: Epiblema foenella (assembly GCA_963556455.1). Taxonomy (NCBI): domain Eukaryota; kingdom Metazoa; phylum Arthropoda; class Insecta; order Lepidoptera; family Tortricidae; genus Epiblema; species Epiblema foenella. The sequence continues at coordinate 15,554,452 of OY747095.1, read as the reverse complement.
TCTTTTCCAATCTATCAACATACTGTGGCTGGTGGAGCGAATCCCGGAGCACAATGTCAACTACCTTATTTTCCCGTATCCAGGTCTGAAACAAAATATTAACATTATCAATATAACTAGCCATACACATCACGTCTCAAATCAATCAAACCCTGACTTGCTGACCCGTAGAACGGCCACAAATTAATAGCTTTGGGCTGAATAATTCTCCCAAATCGATATTTTTCAGTACGGACATATTACCTACAGTATATGCAAACCGACGACCTCTTTAGTCTGTCTTGGATGTTTTCTATGTATTAAAGTATTTATTTATCTATATAAGTATGTATATCGTCGCCTAGTACCCATAGTACAAGCTTTTTGCTGAGTTTGGGACTAGGTCGATTTATGTAAGATTGTCCACAAATATTTATTTACATTTATTTATAAACATACTCACTGTGATCACAGCAGGCGTCAACCACTCAGGCTTGGGTTGCTGCGACATGGTACTAATCAGTTGATTGATTTCATTGAGAGCCGACATTTTACCATTGAAAGACGACATTTGTAGCAACCGAAGTATCATTTTCAAACGAAACATTTCAAGAGCTGAAAACAAATGTTAACCTTAAAAATGTACAATCTGGAACTTTCGGATGATCCCTAATAGAATAAAATCATAGTTAAGTTGTTCTTGGTCTCTTCTTGGTCTTGCGAGCTGACATTGTAAATCAGGTGAGAACGATGTAGCAACTCAGGGGAGGATAAATAGTACGACGCCCCTAAGCAGCTACAGGGTTCGCACCCAACTTGCAGCTTGGTCCTGTCTCGGAATCTGAATGGGACAAAATACATTTTAAGGAAAATACGGATAGAAACGAAATACTCATAAATAAAATTCCGATTATGTCGACATATAATTTTTTAGGTTCAAAGCAACGAAATAGCACGATTCGTTTTTGATAATAGTTTTAATCCGTATTTTAATATTTACATTAAATAATATATTACAACCTTTTTTATATTCATTTTTTTTTTCATTATGCCATTCAAACTCGTTTTAGAGAGGATCCAATCGACGGGTGACAAGCAATAGTCACTAAGTAACAAATACCTACCTAAAATTAAACTCTTATCTCAGCATCGTTTCAGTACTGAGATACGAAATTTCTAAGAGAAGTGACAGACTTGATAGTGAGTTTTGCTTGTCACCCGACGATATGTTTGTATGGAACCAACTACAATTAGAACAACACACGAGACAAAAAAAATACCCGGACGGTGGGAGTCCGACTTGTTCACGGTGTTCCATACAAATTTGTAGGTATTGATGAAAGGAACACTACATTTTTTATGATTTGATAGCAAATTCATAATTTTCTGTTTTTCTCTGTACCTGTAGTATTAAGACCATATTACTAACCAAATTTCACATTTAAGTTATAGGTCAACGGAAAGTAGGTATACCCTATAAGTTTTGATTCCCTTGAGAGTATCGAAATATATGTTTTTGTGGCATAAACGGCCGTATGTTTTTTTACATTAATTTAGAAAAACCATAGTAGGATAAGGGAAGGGCAAATGCCCTTTTATGGTAATGGGCTGGTTTTTTTTCTATAGTTTCCCAGTAATTAAGCCGAAAAAAAAACGGCCAAGTGCGTGTCGAACCACGCACAGTGAAGGGTTCCGTACCAACACCTACTAGTCCACATTTAAAAACACTATCCAATACATTGAATCTAAAACAGTCGTATCTTCATAGGGAACTGACGGCACTTACAACCTTTTGTTTAAGCAAGACAATATTTAAGTGAAAACTCAAAAACCGTAAAACCTATATTGTTCAAACCAAAAGTTGAAAGTATTTACTAATGCACACCACTTCATTTTTTTTCAGAATTTTGAACTTTATAGTTTGGAAATTAGAGGGGGGCACACTTTCTATGACTTTGACAGCTAATATCTCACCCAACGGTTGACTTACATAAATGGACAAGTTTTTTAGAAACCTCCATATCATTTTTAAAGGCCTATCCATCGATACCCAACACGACTATGTGCGTTGAATTTTTTTTTTTCATCCACCGGTTAAATGTATGGAAGTACCCCCTATTTTATTTTTTGTAATTTCACATCATTTTTATGTAGCGGTTCATAGAATACACCTTCCTAGCAAACTTCATAATTGCAGTGCTTATAGTCTCCGAGTAAATCGGCTGTGACATACGGACGGGTCTGTCCAGACATGACGAATCTATAAGGATTCCGTTTTTGCCATTTTGGCTACAGAACCCTAAAAACTATTATACTAGTAATCTACTATTATTTTATCATTTTGTTAGGCTTAATAAAATATGTTTTAGGAGAAAATGTACTCTCTATCTTTAACACTTATGGAAAAAACAGGTAAGTAAAAATTTTTAATATATATATTTTTTTACTTATAAGAGTTACCACTCTATTGTTATTATTAAATAAGCCTTGCTTAACGTCCTATCACACATATTAATTTGATGGATTAAACCGGAAAGCAACTGTGTCAAAACTAAATAAACCATTGGGTTGGATTTCATTACATTTTATAAGTAAGCTATTCTGACACCGCCAAAGAACCAAAGAATACTCGTAAATCCTCTTTTATAAATAAGATCAAAACAAGTTTTGACAGTTACGGCAACAGCAGCCTTTTATAATTACTGAAAATATAGCCGTTTTAGCTAATAAAATAAAAAACTATTAATCATTGTGGCTATTTGTATATAAGCCTTACTTAAAGTTATATACCAGATATATGTAACAATTTAAAGGTAAAAAAATTGGTAACTGTAAAATTGAAAGTAAAAACCTTTTTGGGTATCATTTCAGGACTCTTGAAATGATACCCAAAAAGGATTTTACTACCGCCACGCATAAATCCACTACCTAACGAAATTAAAATACAAACATGTTTTGACAGTAATAGCAATGTGGTATTGTTTTTAATGAAATATGTCATATTATGCATGTAAAAAGATAATTCTTAGCTGCAAAAATGAATTCTAAAGCGAATACTATAGATTTTCTCTACGCTTTTAAAATATTCGGTTTAATATTATTGGATGAAATCAATTAATGGTTTTATTTGATTGCAGGTTCTTACCAATATTATCAAGCGATTTCGTATCTATCGGAAATACTAAATGAATATGGTTCATTGAATTTGGAATAAGTGAAGGAACATTCTAATATACTAAAACTGAAAGTCCAATCCAGCCATATGGCTGGAAATATTTTCCAGAAAGATTTACAGATGGGTCATACACGGATTTAGGTTTACGTCTTTTCTGTGGACATACTAAAAGTTAAGGGCTACAAAACTTAATTTTGGATTGGACAAATAATCCGCATAAACAGTGTCTCCGTTTCTATAAATCCCTGTAGTAAAAACGTAGCTAACATGCACATAAGCCGTTAACTATTGACCACAGGAGGGACGACTTTTGTTTTTTCAACTAAGTATGACCCAGATGCTTCATCGAATATGTCCCAAACAGCATTGGATTTCGGTCCATAAGCAGGCATTATTGTGAATGTGCCAACGAAATGCGAACAGTAGCGTGTTGTTCACATATTGCTGCTATTATCCATTATTTATCATACGCAAGATATTTGTTCAAAATCATTCGACTTGCTGAAACTTTTGAGTGGACTTTTTTTGAATCATGAAATTCACGTTACTGTCAATGAAAATAGCGATGAGGATTAGAATAAGCGTATTTTATTTCATTAGTTAAAATGGTGACATTTTTAGTAATCAGAAGAAGCTGCTGTTGCCGTAACTGTCAAAACTTGTTTTATCTTATTTATTTGTAAAGAGGATTTATGCTTTGTTTCTTTGGCGGTGTCAGAATAGCTTACTTATAAAATGTAATGAAATCCAACCCAATTGTTTATTTAGTTTTGAACCAGTTGCTTTCCGATTTAATCCATCAAATTAATATATGTGATAGACCGTTAAGCAACGCTTATTTAGAAATAACAATTAGAATGGTAGCTCTTTCATAAGTAAAAAAAAATATGTTTATAATTTTGACTTACCTGTATTTTACGTAAGTGTTAAAGATAGAGAAGTCCATTTTCTCTTAAAACATATATTTTATTAAGCTTAACAAAATGATAAAATACAATACAATACAAATACTCTTTATTGCACACCTCAATTAAAGGATATAGTACAGTACAAAAACACAATGAGTAGAAGCAAACAACAGGCGGTCTTATCGTTAAAATAATGGTATAATAATATTTTATAGTATAAGAGAAAAGCCATATTTTGCTGAATTCGGATTTTAATTTTTCCCGGCTGAACCACTGGGAATTTTTCAACACAACTTGGCACAATAGTACTAATAGATGTAAGTAACTATAGAAAAAAAACCAGCTCTTAATGATGAAGGGCATTTTTTCTTCCCCTATCCTGCTACGGCCCTTGTTTTATTTTCTGTTCGCATATGAATCTCATATTAAGAATTTCTCATCTTATTGCCAATAAGTAATGTTGAACGAAGAAATACAGATGTACAAGTTTGAGTTTGACTTCAGCCAAAGCTAGACAAGTGAAGAAAGTCTGCACTCTGCAGTTACGAGACTGCAGTCACAGTCGGCAGTCTTGGGGACATCTAATGATAACAAGATTAGTTGATTTTCCATGTCTAGAGAACATACTTAAAAAAACACTACATAGATCGAACCTTATAATATTTCCATCTACAACACTGTGTCACATTAATCACTCACATTTAAGCAAACTGTGATGGTGAGGAGTCTTAATGGAGACGCACTTGCAAGCCCGTATCAGGCAGGACACCGTGTCAGTCTTATTCTCACTACCGCGAGCTTCCTTCTTCAGCTCTTCATCTGTCAGGCTATCCAATAGCGTAGGGATACATTCCTAAGGATAAGCAAAAGTCCAATTACTTCACTCAAATATCAATACAACGACTAAGAGTCCATGAAAATCTTGTGCATACATGGTGGAAAAGAAAGGCATTCAGAATTTTAACAATATTGAGTGATAAAACGTTTTTAAAATGTGGACAGCAAAATGAGGTGAAAATATTTTTTTTAATTGACTGTTTTAGCACAGTCAATACGTAATATACAAACCAGAACAGGCAAGAGATATGTTGTGACAGTGTGAGGAGTTAAGAGATCGTGACAAAGACCCAGCGGCCGCAGTAATTGCCATACGGCGGCGATACGAGTCTCGCCGCTGGTGGACTGTTCCAGGGACGATGGCTGCTCGCTTTTCACAGCAGATGAGATCTACAACCAGTAATTAAAGAGGAATAGGTACAAAAGCTATAATTAATATGTGAGGCACAAAATTTACTTATGAAAATTATTATGTTTTTGGCATAGAACAACGAAATCGGAAAATATTAACGTCTTATCTTATTACCTCACTATTTTCTGCAATCACGAGAGAATTTGATACGGGATGGATGTTCAATTCATTATTTGTCTTCTCGTCATTATCTTTTTCAGTGATTTCTGTTGAAATTTTTTCTTCCGAATTAACGGATGCAGTGATGTCTAACTTCTGAAAACCCATAATTTCTTCAAACCGCTCGCGCAGTTTAACAAAGCCGCCAGCGTGCCCAAAGCTGAAAACATATGACAATTTCTTAAAATATGATAATACTTCATAAATGTCTGTTACAGTAGTAGTTGTACAAAGTCAAGATATGCTTACACATTGATCAGATGAACCAGCCATCCTCGCGGAGTTCTATGATCTTGTGATCTACTAAACACTTCAGGCTCTTGTGTGGAACCTTGACCTGTAGTATTTGAGTTGGCTGTAGTGGTTGCCGACAATCCCTCGCAGGTGCGTGATGCATTAAAAGTGTGGAATCTGAAAAACTCATCAGTTGTTAGTATTTTTAACAAACGTCGCGCCTTACTGTTCAAACCCGAGTTACGATCTTTTTCTATACTACGACAAGGAGTAAGTATGCTAGTAAATTCTAATAAAAATGCCGTAAAGGTTCATTAACATTATAGCATAGGCATCGTTCTGTTATACTCTGATTACATAAACGTGTCGCTTACGCGGTGCTATGTTAATTGAATTTTATCTGCTGTAAACGTGTAACTATCAACAATCCTTCTTACTTGGAAACTAGAGTACTGGATATTTTAGCGAATAACATCACACTCACTTATTGTTGGGATTAAAGGCCATTGACAATAAATGCAGGAATCTTGGATCGTCTAATTTCATTGCGCACAGCTTGACCAGCTTCTCGCAGTTGGAGCGCACACATTGCTGGATGTTATTCTTCCACGACGACACGGCGTCGTCCGTCAGGATCTTTGTAAACGACACCGTGAGCGCATCATTGTAAAAACGTTGACACGCCGCATTATTACCATCTTCACCTGATCAATAATAGTAACAGTTATATTTATGACATTACTTGATTATATAATATATAATACTAAAGTCCCGTAGCGGCGTCGAAACGCCGCAATAATACGGAAATGTATATAGTTGTTCCATTTCTGAATAAATATCGGACACATTTTGGTAATTTGTACCTCTTTTAGGAACACCAAAAACATGTAAAAAATGTGTTAAAATCGACAGTTCCTTTTCACTGTCACATGCCGGACCAAAACTAAGCCTATTAGTAGACTGCTAGCTAGAGCTGCTAACATGGATGCGGGTCGTCATTATCATCATCATTAGTCGTTCCCTCAATGCTGAGGACCATGTCATCCGAAGAACGCCGTGAGAAGTGTTCGAAATATGCGAGGATGCGGTCCTGACATACTGTCGATAGTTGAAATGAAATGAAATGAAATCATTTATTCTTCAATTTAGGCATGTTACATGCACTTATGAATGTCAAAAAACTACCACCGGTTCATAAAATAAACCTCTGCCTCGAGAAGAACCGGCGTAAGAAACTCGGCGAGGTGTCATTTTTTCAAAACAATATACTATGTATATAAAATAACAGTAAAAATTGTACAAAATTCAAATGCTACCTACAGTATCAACATACATGCATATTTTTTAATACTAAGGACAAAATATTTCTGTGTTAGATTACTTGTGCGGGACGCTATCACTGCCAAACATCCCTATCCATGATGTAATCGTTTATCTTATAATATGCTTTTGAAATAAGTGTCTGTTTCACAACAGATTTAAATTTAGAATCCGTAAGTTCAGTAATGTGTCTTGGAATTTTATTGCAGAATTTTATACAATTTCCCAAGAACGACTTTTTCGCCTTCACTAGTCTATAAAAAGTTATTTTGAGTTTCCCAGTGTTTCTTGTAGTTATTAACTTATCAGTATTCGTTGGGAAATTGTATAAATTCTTCCTAACATACATGATTATTTCAAATATGTACAGCGACGGCAGGGTTAAGATATCTATGTCCTTAAAGATTTCTCTCAATGACTCACGCGACCCCAAGTTATAAATTGCTCGTATAGCCCTTTTCTGTAATATAAATACAGTTTGATATCTGCAGCCGATCCCCATAAAATAAGACCGTAACTAATTATACTATTAAAATAAGCGAAGTAAACTAAGCGAGCCGTTGCCACATTGGTAAGCTGCCTTATTCTCCTGACTGCAAAAGCAGCAGAGCTCAACCTACTTCCTATAGCGTTGACGACTTATACGTAGATCTTCCAAGATGGAATGGTTTGTTCGCCTTGCAGTCCATGGTATTCTCAGAAGTCGACGCCAGCACCACATCTCAAATGCATCGATGCGGCTTTATATTTTAGCACGAATAGTCCACGTCTCCGAGTCAGAAAGACAGATCGAAACACCAGGATTTTGTTTGCCTCTGTACAGCGTGAACCCTCCAAATCTTAGTCTTAATGCGTCGCATACCGGTCCATTATTTAAATGCACAAGACATCGAAAAAAATGTATTATTAGATTGTCTTATTTTCATTACCCCTTTAAACATGTGATGCTCCTTGCCTGGCAAAACCACCTAAGTTCCCAGGAATTTATACATATCAGAAAAAATCTATATTAATGTATAAAATCTATGACTGTGAGAAGAAAAAAAATATAAATAGCACCGCTACTACCATGACATTTTTATAACAGCGCTGTACCACACATTTAAACATAAAATATTTTTAAAGCGTGAAAATGCATTACGCTTACCCTGGAGGTTACGTGGGGCTCTCTCCTCCCGCAACCCCCTTTGCTAGTCAAAGAGAGGGCAGAAGCATACCCAAATACATTGGTGTTACCCGCTCTGCTCTTAAGGAGTCGGTTCCGGCTCACTCAAGCCGGGACACCCGCGCCAAAGAATGGGAAGATCAGTGATGCTTGACCCTCCCCCCCAGACGTGTAAGGCCATGCCATGTGGGTTCCAATCCACTGGCCCTACTGGAAGAGGACGCGACCAGTGGCTGCGCTCATTCGCACCCACGTCCGGCGCCTCCTTTTGCGAGATCACTGTTTCGCAAAAGGAGGGCTCCGCCTCCCAGGATCTCTCCCCTCGCAACATGGCCGACACGACGTTGTGAAGCGAGAAATCACCCACTCTGAGAGCTGTCGCCATTGTGTGGCGCTCCTCGGCGTAGCGGCTACACCATGCCAAGGTGTGCTGGGCCGTATCGTCGTCAGCGCCGCACTCATGACAGGAGGGGTTGCCCTCTCTTTTATTTTTCTGCAGGTAATGACACAACAACGTCCGGTGATTACCTGCATCAACCTGTACCTCACGCCACATTTCATGGGCCCTATCTAACCATGAATCAAACGATCAGAGGAGCGCACCTATGGTGCGGGTTCCATAAGGGCAGTCCCCAGGTCGCTCTTCCATAGCTCCCTAAGCCTGCGCTCCGTCTGCCTTTTTGCCACCCTCCACCTCTTCGGTAGCGGGAAACTTTAACTGTTAGGGTTAACGAAGACACCAAAAGACTACAACAGAGACGGGCGTCCAGTCGTTCACGACTAGACCCCGTTATCTTGTCGCACATACATTGTTTTTCAGTAGAGCGTGAATGTTTTTTTTTTACCGACCTTCTTGATATCGATGTTCATATAATGCAATTGAATTTTCGCCTTTTAAGTCTATGCTCAATTTTAATGAAAACTTTTTGTATTACCATCACCAGCAGCTTTTAAAAAGCAATTGTTATTTGAAATTGTGTGGGGTTGGTCAGTGCATCCTTCGCATGTACATGAAATTATGCAGCAGGATTTACAGTTGCCGCCCAATGTGGAACGTTGTCATCACGAAAATCCCTCCATAGTTACTCTGACGATGTACAGTTGTGTAAAGTTTATTGTAATTATTGTGGAAAAACTATGATAAATACTAACGAACACCCTAGACTTTTATTTCTTCGTTTATTATTATTTATATATTTATACAAAAGTAATAAGTAGTACCTAGTGACACCTCTTTGAAATTATCAGTGACATACAGTATCGACATTTAGATAGTCGATAAAAAAAGCATTCACGCTCTACTAAAAAACATTTTCTGTGCGACAAAATAACAGGGTCTATGCACAACAATGAATGGCTTAAACCTCTTTATTCTCTCCAAATTTTGAATATGGGAAAATGAGTTTGTATATATATTTATTTGAAGTATATAAAGATTATGACAATTTAATACTGGCATAAAAGAAAAAATAAGTAACATGTTGACGTTGAATTAAATGTCGATACATTACGTCTGTCATTCATGTAAACATTGTAAAAAGATCGTTTATTTTGTATTTTGTTGGGGTTGCGGATATATGTCGCTGACTCAAAACGTATTTTTCATGCTGAAGAACTTACTACAGGTTTGAATTCAGTTATTGATTAATTTTTTTACTGTGTTATGTCAATTCAAAACAGGAGCCACATTGCGTGACGTCACGCGGCCAAAGTCACGTGGTCAGCACACAATAGTTTTTTAAAATCCATTTTTAGTCCTTTTTCTACAAAATATGAAAAAATAAGAGTTTTATGCAACTCCACCATGAGACGAATCTAATGACATATCATTTATTAAAATCGGACCACAACTGTAGATCTAATGGGGTGTACAAAAATCGGCCTCGCGTAATATATATATATATATATAGATGATAATAATTTAATATAATGTACATATACAATGTTAATATATTTAAATTTATTTATTTCGAGGATCTCGGAAACGCCTCTAACGATTTCGACCACATTTGCTACGTGGGGGTTTTCGGGGGCGAATAATCCATCTAGCTTGACCTTATGTCTGGGAAAGTGGAACCCGAGCGAAGATCGGGTACCTATTACCACTGTATCCCATCATATGTCACCCAACTGTTACCACTAAAGTAATGGTGTATATTGTCACTAAGGAGCAGGCAGCAGCGGGCAATCTACACTGCCGGAAATTAAAACTAATCGAAATATGTTCTGTGTTTTACATCATTTACTAGAGTGCCATCTTGGTGAAATTGTGAAAGCACTTTACTGCATAGATAGCATGGTAAATTATGTAAACCACGGCAGATATTTTATATTAATTTTATTTTCTGATGGACGAACATCTGATGTCCCTTCTGTTTAAGTTGAAATATTACCCTTCGCCGCCAATTCCGTCGCAGCGACGAGAAGCACTTCCAACTCCTGTTCCGGCAAGACTGGTACCACCCATCGCGGATGTGATATTTTCTCTTCAAGTGCTTTTAATTTAGCCTCGGGGAAAGCAATCTGTAATAAGATTTTATACAAAAATAATAATCTTAAGAATCTAAAAAAGCAGAGCTGTAAGAGTGAGCGACTTTGTTGTCTATATTTGTGCATACGAGGTGTTACTTATGTGTTTACAATTAGCCATTGATAAGGTTCTACCTTCTAGTTTTATCATTACCTATCACCAGACCAAGTTGATTGGTTAATGTATTGTCAACTATATTATACACCTATGTACACAATTTTAACCCTTTAACCACCGAACGTAAAATAAATTCCATGCAATTTTCAACCCTGTCATAAATCAGGAAGGTTTCATTTACACTGTCACTTTGTTTAATATATCAGACCGATACGACTAATAGGAGTTGGTGGAAATTTCCACTGGAAATACGACTTGCAAGATTTGATTACACAGACACAGATAAACATGAAAAACATTTTTCCATCGCCTTCAAAAAAGGAGGAGGTTCTCAATTAGACTGTATGTTTTTTTTATATGTTCGTTACGCGATTACTCAGTCATTTATACGGTCACTGGTAATATCTCCCCTACGGTGCAATATTTTCTTTCAGCCTAAGAGGAATTAATGCCATTTTCGGGACTGAGTGAGTTGAGTGAGAGAAGACCTTCGTGGTGATAATTTTATTTTTATGACTTCGATACCCAATTATAACGTTTTTTCTTCGTTGCGACCTCTTTAGCAGTCTGACTTCTAAACTATGTATTTTTATTAATTTATTTTTCTTTAATTTCATGATAGTCAGAGCTCAGGATCGTCAAGATTGGAAATAGATTAACTATATGACTGTGTTTCTGACATTAGCCGAAACACGATTGAAACATGATTGAAATTTTCTCTATAGAAAAAAATCCAAAGTCGAGTCTTATTATTATTTTTTTCCCCGCTTACTAAAAAACCGCATTATTAAACGACACAATCAAAGCCGTTGCCTGAACCAGATATACAAAAAAAACCCCAAGAATTATCCTATTTTTCTAAGAATCGTTAATATTGGTAGACTTGGGAAAAATAAATATAATTCTCGATTCTATTATCTTTAATAACACAGCTTTCGTTACACGATTCATAACACTTCGCTAAATTCTTCGATTCATAAAACAACAAAAGGAAAACATTACATTTGATCTCAATCACTGAGCGAGGATTTGCATTAATCAGCGTTGGTCTTCGGCTATTGAAAGCGGGCGATGGTTATTTTGCCGTAGATCAATAAGTTTTCCTTCAGCATTTTGTCGCTGTACCCAACGGCGTACTGTGTCTCTCACTTTCTACTCATATTTAACCGACGTTATCTCATGAATCCCTATCCCTCTTAATAGTTTAAGGTTAGCGACAAGCGATTTATTTTTCAAATTAATAGAGTATGTATTTGAAAAATATTTTTCACACCTGCTATTCAGAAAAGTTATTGTTGCCTTCGAATGAGGGATCAAAGATGTACTTTTCTTCCCTCATTTGAGGGCAACAATGACTCTTTTCCTCATAGAAGGTGTGAAAAGCAGTATGTGCCACTCTGTAGTAAAATCATTTGTAGGATATTTCATGTTTTTAGCAGCGGGCTTCATAGACGGTGTGAAAACCAGTATGTGTCACACGGTAGCAAAATTATTTCCGTCTTGGGTGTAAACACTGGCTACGCTCAAGATTCTATTGTAGAATCTTTCGCTTCACTCAAAATTCAATATACCGCCCTCGCCGTAAATATATCATTTTGCTCCCTTGAGACACAATCTACTATTACAATTTACTCTATTGACACTGACACATGTTCGGAATTAAGACAGCAAATAACTTTTCGAAATGAGGTTAACTGTAATATTTATACAGGAAGATCATTCAAAAAATCCAAAGCCATACACATAGCGAAAAACCGGGACCGGTCACCTAGGTCCAATTCCCTGAATGTCCAGTCTGTCTATTTCGTCCAATTCCCAGAATGACCATTCTCCGAACGTCCAATACTCCAGATGTCCAATTCCCCGAATGTCCAATTCCCTGAATGTCCAGTCTGTCTATTTCGTCCGAACGTCCAATTCTCCAGATGTCCAATTCCCAGAATGTCCAATTCCCGGAATGTCAGTCTGTCTATTTTGACCATCCTCCGAACGTCCGATTTTCCAGATGAACAATTCCCTAAATTTGTAATTTGTCAATGAGTAATACCGACCTTCGTAACTTTTTGTTTGGCTCAGCAATTGACTGGTAGAGAATGCATTGAGTTATGTCCACCTTTTGTACTTATGAATTCAGTGTAACGTAATAACAAATTTTATAAATCTGCTCCGTCAATATAAATAATCGAGTTATCTAATCTTTTTACTTTAACACCTAATACTGGCCACTTGAAATGCATGAGCGTAAGTATTTTGAATTAGACGTTGTATCTTCTGTTGTCATTTAATTGTCTAGTCGTGATGAGATACTGCATGCGTGTTCGAATCAATTGTTAAAATGGAAGATTTATATTTTATTAAAAGTCGAAAAAATAAAACTATTCTATTATCCACCGGATACAAATATACATTAAGTGTTACAAATAAAAATGGTACCACATTATGGCGATGCTGTGAAATATGCAGTGCCACGCTTACATTACATCAGAATCAACGAAAGATTATTCGCCAAAAAAAGCATCTGTGCGAAGTTATATTTTTAAAATATAAACTGAATAAGAAATTCCGCTAAAATGCTATACGTTTCATTTTAAAGTCATGAGATTCGAGATTTTAGTCTTAAACAAAGTTCAGTCATTTTCAAGTAGAATTTTTAAAGTATAGGAATTGGAAACTGAGTACCTGTAATAATGCGAGCTTAATATATTAAATTTCATAAATAACGAATCCTAAAATAGCTATAAATCTAACAATAATAACTACTACGCATTTCCTTTTACCTTTGCCGCGTTGTCTTGAACGCGCGCCGTGCTTTTGTTTTCCATTTGCCACGCGTCTAACTAATATAAAACACTCGAATTCAAAATTCAACCTTATAGGTGAAACCTTTAAGGTAGATTTAAGATAAGGCCGTAACGACCTTCTGTTATGTAAAAGTAGGCTAAGATTCGGACAGTCAGTAGGCAGGTACACTTGTCGCACATGTCACACTTGTAGCAGTTGTCGCACATGTCACACTTGTCGGACATGTCACACTTGTCGCAGTTGTCGCACATGTCACGCTTGTCCCACTTGTCGCAGTAGTCGCACATGTCACACTTGTCGCAATTGGCACACTTATCACACATGTCACACTTGTCGCTGTTGTCGCACTTGTCACGCTTGTCTCACTTGTCACACATGTTACACTTGTCGCATTTGTCACACTTATCACACTTGTCGCAGATGTCAGGGTATAAAAGAACGAATAAACCGTCCAGGACTCATTTAGAATTCGTCGTTCAGACTGTTAAGGTGTCTGACTTGCTTAGTAGAAACTCTTGGTGGGTGAATTTATTGGCATAAGGGTGGTTCGTCATGTTGAGGAGTTTCTGTCCGTCATGAGGGATCACTTTTTAACATTATGTTAATAAATTAGAGGGTTTTAATATATATTGAGTAAATTTAAAAGCCAGGACTTTTTTCAGGTTTACAGTATAGCTGATGAGTCATTCCCGCTTAATAGTGTCTAATGGACATGATTCAGTCTTTTTGCTACCAGATTGAGGGTGCTATCTGGCGTCTGCCTCTATACCAACATAGGCGACGATTTCACCCCATCCGTGTCTCAATGTCCAGCTGTTGAATGGAAGTGAGATCTGCCATCATTTGGGTCAGAACGTGAGTGTATACTCCACTCACAGAAGTTCACAGTATTTGAGGGACGGTCTTGTTAAATATATTTCTATATTTTCTTTACATACAGAATAGGGCGTTTTATTCACACTACCTAGTCCTCGGACGTGTGGGGGGAGGCAATTACACAGGCTATAGTGTTGCAATCCTCAGTTTAGCCGGCTGAACTTTTTAGATCTGCTGGGAATAATGAGATTAACTTCATACATTGAATTTAGGGGTAACAGGTTTAAAATTTGAAGGTTAGTTTATTGTATCCAGTTGAAGGGGTAATTGATAGTCCAGTTACTGACGGTGATCTAGATGTCTAGGTTTTGGCTATTAGGGCGGTTCACGTGGTTAAGTAGCTTACTAAGCTCATTGGGTTATGCAGTGGTTACTAGGTACAACCTAGGTATCTGGATGTCGATTATCAGGTTAATTAACGCGATTAGGTAGCTTTCAAGCGGTTAGCTCATACACTTTACTAGGTATAACCTAGATGCCTAGGATCCGAGTATTAGGTTGATTCGGTTATTACTGAGTACGAACTAGACGTCTAGGATTTATTAAGATTGGTTCACAGCTATAGGTAATTCGTTGAGTATTTAGACCGTTTTTCCCCTGGTTCTACCTTGGGCATTAGAAACTAGCAAGGTTTGGGCTTTATCGCTTAAATTGGTGCGCAAAATAAATAACTGTGAAGGTTACGTGTATTTAAATTGATAGCTAAATAACAATTCAAATAAATGGTACTGGGCTCGTGAATTATATGTTATTATAGGTAGAAGTTTTAACAAATAATAATATTAACAGTTATCAATAGGTTAGCAGGACTTTTTCTAGAAAGATCGGACTGTCCTAATCTAGTGACAGACTGAGCAGACCAATACACTCTCTTATCATGAGTGAAAGAATACTCATTGTTTCATGATTATGAGAGAAATGATTTTCCATATTTATATTCTATGAAGAATAGATATTTATGAATAGTTAGGAAATATGGGATTGTGATTAGGCTAGATGGGTTGAGTAGTTAGAGATGATCGTCAATCATCTAAGACTAACTAATGAACTTTCTTCATTAGTGAGTCTAGAAGGGTTAGGAACCAATCTCCATCTTGGCGTGTCAGTGGCTAGTATGGATAAAATATAAGAATATACCATACAGTAATCGAAATTATTCTTTAGCTCTAGCTTAATATTGAGTTCATTCGTTACGTCGGATTATATTTTCAAAGAGGGAAATATTGGTCAATAATTTTGACATAGAAAAATAAGGTTGTTTTAGGAGACTTGCGCTCCTATAACGACCAATAGCTGCTGATTACGTAAAGAGGTCACGATAGGATCTTGTGGGAGCTAAATTACCAAAACAAATATTATTATTTATAAAATTAGGTAACGATAAGTAAGTGAAATACATTCAGGCACGTATCCAGAGGGGGGGATAATTGGGATTTTTTTCAAACCGGTGGCAAAAAAAAGTTACTACTAACTAGCGAGGAAAAAACTACTCCAAGCATGGCTTCTGTTGATAGTGGACAACTAGAAACAACTTCGTCAAATTTATTATCAGAAAAAATGTGATTTCAGCCAAACCGGCTGGGAGATCTAGAGATGAAGGAGAGTGTTCAACTTCAAAAACGTGCAGTTTAGATACAATGATTATAAGTGAAACTTTTCCTGATATCGGCGTGGTTTCTAATGCCATATATAACATAACACACAGTATCCTCCTCTTGTACTCACAGATGAACAGAAAAAAAAATATTACACAGTCGTTTGCCCCAGATGCGTCATTTTCGTTAGAGTAAGTAGCTTTGGAAAGAGGAAACTTAGATTTCGAAGAGAATGGATGGGATCATGGGAATGGTTAACATATTCGCAGAGGAGGAACGGTGTGTTCTCAAATATTGCGTTCTTTTCATCAGGCACCGATGGAAAAGGTTCCCATCAGAGACTTGGAAGTTTTGTCAGCAAACCATTTGTTAATTGGAAAGATGCAACAGAAAGATTTCGCGCACATTCTGCTGTTAAATATCACCAGTTTTCTAAGTTATGCGCAGATTTTTTTTTACGCGTAATGGATTCAGCAGCTATAGACGTTGCATCGCAGCTTAATAATCAAAGGCGCAAAGAAAAGGAACGAAATAGAACAGCACTAAAACCTATCATCTTCTGTGGAGAGCAAGAGTTGCCTCTTCGTGGAGACAACGACAGTGGGCCATTGACTTTAGAAAAGCCACTTGGTAAAGATGGAAAATTCAGGGCTCTGCTGCGATACCGAGCAAGCTATGATAATATCCTGAAAGATCATATCATTACGGCCCCTAAAAATGCAACGTATTTAGCCCTATTATTCAAAATTAAATAATAGTACCGAAAAATAATTCAGAAAAAAGTTGTGACACAAATAAATAGTTCAGTGTTTCGCGATTCTTGGGGATGAAACTTTAGATGTGAGTGGAACTGACCAGTTGTCTTTATGTGCGAGATACGTTTATAAAGGTATTTTGAGGGAGGACTTTCTCAGTTTCATTGAAGTACACGACCTAAGTGCCGAAAAGTTGTAAGTTAATCGACGTCTTTCATATGTCAGAATAAATAAATAAATAAACCACCTATACGACTTTTCTATTATAGGTATAACATTGTCTCCGATTTCTGCAGCGCTCGTGGCCCAGCGGCGCCCGCGTACCGCGTGCGGTATGCGAGGTTAAGCAACATCGGCCTAGGTCAGTTATTGGATAGGTGACCTTTGAGTGGTTATTAACTGAGCGCTCCCGTGCTTTGGAAGACACGTTAAGCCGTTGATCTCGGCTGCTGTCTACAGTGGCGTAGCCAGGTGACCAAGGGCCCTGGGGCCAAAAAGACTGGGGCCCCTAAACATATATTTTTAATGAGTTGCCATGATTAGTGTTGCAACCTATTTTATTTAGATTCCAAAGGTGGGAGAATGTTTCGATAGTTTAATAATAGGTTTGCTAATCAGGTTTTGGGGGCCCCCAGAGCTTGGGGGCCCTGGGGCACACCCCGCCTAGCCCCGCCTAGCCCTTGAGTAGCTACGCCACTGGCTGTCTATGATAGCAGTCTTTAAGCCGAGTTAGAGGCCTTCGGGCGGCTTGAAAACTTCTAACAGTCAAATAGCCCCCCACTCACTTGACAAGCCCAATTCCAATAAGGTCTGGCTTGCCCTCGGGTTGGATGGTCAGTTGGCAGTCACTTCCGTAAAAACTAGTGCCTACGCCAAATCTTGGGATTAGGTAGCGGACCCCCGGCATCCTTCAGGATACAACTGTACCGGGATAACGCTAGGATGATGATGATGATGATTGTCTCCGATTTCTGCCCGGTTTGCTTACACCCTGCGTAACGTCATGGTCTAGCTAGACCATCATGGTGGAAAGTGTTTTCGCTGAATTCGTGAATAATTAAATTGTACCATAATGGTGGAAAGCGTTTTCGCTGAATTCGTGAATAATTAAATTGTACCATAATGGTGGAAAGCGTTTTCGCTGAATTCGTGAATAATTAAATTTTACCATCATGGTGGAAAGCGTTTTCGTTGAATTCGTGAATAATTAAATTTTAAATTATACTTTTGGGCTTTAATTGGTCCCGGAAATCTCTATTAAAACAATTATTAACAATGCAAGACCCTGTTCAAAGTATTGTCAAGCAGCGCATTAATTAGCTGTAATTAATTGCTAGAAAGCCCCTTGCTACTGTCTATTATCATAAACCACCTACCTTTTTATTATTATCTCTTTATTTATTTTTTCGCTTAAGTTAGGTTTTATAATAATTATATAAAAAGTAAAATATAAAACAATATTTACAAAACATAAAATCATTATAAAAACCTAACCTAGTGTGCCGCCGGCAGCGAGGCGGGGCCTAAGCTACCGGTGGTTAGGGCGACAGAGAGAGGAACCTCCTGACTATCCGCGCCGTGTCCAGGAGTACCGCCTTCTGTATCTGACCCTTGACCCAGCCATCTAGCGAGAGTCTCTTGAGGAACACCTCACCAACAGGTCGAGACTCTTCGCTATTAGACCGTTCGCAGAGACGACTATTGGGACAATGATCGTTGAATCGACATCCCATATGGCGGTCACCTCGTGTGCCAAGTCTAGATACTTGCTGACTTTGCCCTTCTCGGCCATCACGAGGTTATCGTCATGGGGGATGGTGATATTGACATGTGACGAGCACTGCCTGGCGCTTCGATCGATCTGTCAGCACGATATCAGGTTTATTGGCTACAATAGTCCTATCCGTGATGACAGATCGACCCCAATAGAGCATGGCACGACCATTTTCGAGAACTGGCGCAGGTGTATACTTATAGTACGGCACTTCGAAGTTCAAAAGACCGTATAGAATATATTATTATTATATATACAATTCGTGAATAATTTAAATTTAAATTATACTTTTGGGCTTTAATTGGTCTCGGAAAAATCTAATAAAACAATTATTAACAATGTAAGACCCTGTTCAAAGTAAAGTAAATTAGCTATAATTAACTCTCAGAAAACCCTACTACTGCCTATTACCAAAAATCACCTCCTTTTTATTATTATTACAATAAAAAAACTATATGTTAAAGTATTGAAAGAAAATATGAGCACTAAAACAAGATAATAACTGCCTCACTTAAGCGAAGTAAATAAAACATGTTGTTGGTTTGGTGTTCATTGATGCAAGTATCAAACGCGTTCACACCTTTGCGCCACCGCTACTCCAACCCTACCGTGCACGCTATCCCTTTTGTACCTATATTATTGTTAGAATGTTAGAAGAGGATGGCGCGCTTGGCTCGGGCGTTCTGGGCGTGAGTGTGTTTGTAGGGTCAGGTAGTAGAAACGCACTTTGCCGCGCGATCGCTGTCTAAATACCGAATTTTAGCAAGCGCTTTTGGTGAATGCGCTCTTAAGTAATGAGAATAATAAAGACGCTTATATACACTTATTTTACTTTATTCTAAACTTTAAATTCCCTTTTTTTTTTAATCTTCTACTTGACCCCTTTAAAATCCCTGTACTGCGGCGTTCACGGCGTCATCATGTTCAAATTTCTGACCTGAGATGCTCGTTTAGCCGCTTAAAAAAAAAAAAAAATTGCTAGGAGCGAGGTCTGCCGAATATGGCGGATGCTCCATCAATTCAAAGCCAGCATCTTTGATGGCAGCCATCGCAACTCTTGACTTATGTGCGGGTATGTTATATGCGTTGTCTTGGTGAAACCAAACACCTTCGGAAAGTTTGCCTCGACGTTCCTCTCGTATAGCATCGAACAATTTTTTTGTTTGTTCTGCATATAAATTCCCCGTAACGAAGCTCCGTGATCGAGGTATTCAATCATAATTACTCCTTGGCTGTCCCAGAAAATAGAGCCCATGACATTACCGGCGGATGGGATTGCCTTAAATTTCTTCGGAGTCGGAGCTGATGGCCTCTTCCAAGTCCTGGACTGTTACTTAGTTTCTGGGTCGTAATGGTAAAGCCACGTTTCGTCTATAGTTACAAATGAGCCAAAAATCGGACAGAATCTTGTTGTAACAAGTACAAACAGCTTTGTGAAACCCGCAGTCTGGTTTGTTTCTGACTGTCCGTAACTCCGTAAGCATTCTAGGTACCCAGCGTGCTGATACCTTTTTCATGCCCAAATGGTCATGTATTATGGACACTCCCAAACGATATCTTCACTTGTTCGGCTATATAACGAACAGTAACACGACGGTCCGTTAAAATTATTTTCTCAATTTTTTTGATCATTTGTACGGTTACTTCTGTGTTCGGCCGCCCTGAGTGTGGGTCGACATTGGTGCTCGATCTTAATATTTTAAACTCAGCACACCACCGTGCAACCGTAGAATAATAAAAAAAAATGGTAAAAAGGTAGTATAAATATCGTATGACAAAAGTTCCTACTCTAGATTCGTATCCAATTATATATATGGGAACATTAAGAAAAAATTGCAGTAAAATCGATTTTAATAACATTCACCATCACTACAAACGCCAATTCATAACTGTCAAAAAGGACCTGGTAAAAACCGACTCCAAAAAACCGCAAAAAGGTAAAAAATAATTGCCTTACTTCTAATATGCTTCTTATGGTGTTTTTTTTTTGTCGTCTTAATTTTTTTATATATTTCAAACTTTTTAGTGAATCGTCACCAGAGACCGTCTCATAACGATTTCAATAAGCTCAAACACGACTAGGCTACACTGTTTTATTACGGAGTTCCGTTGCCTACCTCCCGGCTTCAATTACCAGATCAGGTTGAAAGTGACTTTACATCAGGACCATTTAAATTGACTTCGTCATAGTGGCTTCCGTATCGTGATCGAAATATCTTAATACCACCCATGAAACACTAGGAGTTTTGGATGACCATCCGTGGTCTTCTTCATCAGTTCTCCACACACCAAATGCTACTTTTTGAATGCAAATGCTTGATTTAGTACCAAAAATACTAAAATCGCTATATGTTTCCTTGAATTTTTGAGGAGTTCCCTCAATTCCTCATGGATCCCATAATCAGAACTAGATTCAGGTAACAACGGAACCAACCTTGAACCATATGCTTTCAAACAAAGAAAAAAAATTCAAATCGTTATTAAACGATGGAGTTAACACACAGACGTCTGAGGTAACACAAATTATAAAAAAATTATAAAATAAAAGAACACACAACCGAATTGAGAACCTCCTCCTTTTTATGAAATCGGTTAAAAAGGAGCGTGACCCCTAATGTTTCATGAAAATCTAAATTAACCTGCTCTGTAGAAAAATTTTTCAAGCAATGTTATTTAACAACTGCACGAACTCAAAAGTTTCTCGTTTTTTGCCATTTGGTCCTGACACATAAATCCTTACTAAAGAGTTTATATGTAATTCTCATTACTTAATGGACACCCCTCGTACTACGCATCAGTGATAGAAAAAAAAATACATGAAATTCATTTGATTGCTCCTCTAAACCGCGTATTACAACTTTCTAATCAAGCTCTAACATCTATACTTGATTTCATTCATTGTCTCTATGTGCATTTACATTATATGGATGTTACTATGTGCCAAAAACGAACTGGTAAAAAATTCCGTTAATATATGCTTATATTTATTATGTCAAAATACTCCTAACTCCTACTTTCCGCTCTGAGGGAAAAAAGGTAACGAACTAACCTATTCTGGAGAAAACAACTGTGATGTTGAGCGATTCTGACCCGACAGCCAGTCGACGGAGACGCGCTTCGCATTAGGCCTAATGAAACATTAGGCCAAAAGTTAGTAGGTCAAGTGAAAAAACCCCGACAAAATATTAGGTGTGATGAAATTAGTTGTAGTTTTCATTAGACTTATGACTCCGATTAGACATAGTAATCTTTAAGCACATTAATCATTAGGCTCAGTAATCATTAGAAAGACAACTAATAATGATATTAGTTATTAATAGTGTTCGACCGAAGTTTCGGTTTCGGCTGGTTTCGGCCTAAAAATCATGTTTCGGCCGAAGGTCGGCCAAAAAACTGCCGAACCTTTCGGCCGAACCGAAATTTTTACAATATTGTACTTTCGAATCGCGTTCGTCTAATTTCTGGTGCCTTTGGATAACTTGAACCGACTCCGCCAGCAGAATACATTTTAATTTAATTATTTTATATGTTGTTAAGTACTAAAATTGTTTTATTTTATACCACACGAACTATCCTGTGTTACATTTAGGGATTGCAATCTGATCCGTCAGATAGGTACGGTAATCCGGCTGAATCCAGTATGTCGATAGGCACCGGATCAGGCAATTCCGATTTAGAGCATAATGAAAAAGAGCTCTAAAACACATTACGAACATTGATTTGCTTTTAAAAAATGTAAATAATCGTTTCCGCGTATTTTCAGAATTCGTGCGCTGACGAGCGATCGTTACAACGTGACATTGTTAATATTTCACAAAAAGGCAGCAATAGTAAACCGCCAATCACAACCTGCAATTCTTCGTCAGGGGGGCACTAATGCAAATCAATAAGACGCTTCAATCTATAATTCAAAAAAAATATGGGCCTGAATGGTTTTCGCCTCCATAGTAGTAGTCGACTTCATTGTCAAATGTCTCCATGATCCCTGCAGTCACCACGATAGCTAGCGAAATTTGCTGCACTATATACTATCCCGTCTATCTTTCAGTCGTCGACCCAAATCCATAATAAAGTCCTTGGCTTCCATACCCCAGATCCTGTAGTCTAACCACGACAGGGACAAATTCGTACTTCGGTTCCAAGGCAGGGCAACTTGTCATACTTGTGCTTCAGCTTTTCAGGATACTCCAGTGAGTCATATCACCAGATCTGTTGGGCCAAGGTCAGTACCCTGGCCTTAAGAGATTTGATGATATAACTCGAATGGGACCGGAAGAACCATTTTATGCCACCAAAGTTAACATTTATAATAGAGGCAATCGTTCCAACTCCAATTTGGCTGAACCGGCTTGATCCACCAGGATATAGTGAAATCCAGCCGGATTGAGAATAATACCGGATTGCAATCCCTAGTTACATGATTTATATGTCTAGAAAAAATGGCCCACTGACAACTTATTTGATGATTTTCACACAAGTATAAAGTTTCGGTTTTGGCCGAAACTAGAGCCAAAGCCGAACCTTCGGTTTCGCTTTTTGTTTCGGCAAAAAAAAGTGTTTCGGTCGGACACTAGGTATTAATTAATATATTAGCATATTTGATGTTTGCTGTAAGAAAAGATTAGGAAATGTTAAATTAGGCCCAGCAAATAATTATGTATTGCATATTTAGTTATCTCAATATTAGTACTAATGAGAATTATACTGAATGTTGCTTAGGTGTAATGAAATTAGCACCCATTGGCAACTTTACCTCATTCATTAATTTTTGCATACCTAAATCTATGTACTATTGTGTGATTGCCAAGTCACAAAATTTTATTTAATAAGCAAATAAAGATTAATAACAATGCCTGACTTGGCTCTTGTTATATCTCACAACTTTTTATGGTGAAAGTGTTTCGAGACGGCCTATTTTTACCTGGAATGTTTTTTATGGGACCCAGGCTCAAAACTAATTATATTTAAAATTGGAAGCTTGTGGGTCTACTAGAAGTACCTTAGAATTATGATGATTGGTCAGTCAGTGTATCCATGACAAAACTAAGGAACTTTGACAGGCAATAGTTCTACAAACTACAAGTTTAAATTGTATATCATTGAGAACATCTAAGTCATATTATGGCCTATATGTTACTGAAAATTCAGGGTTCTAGCTTCAGCCAGCACAAAATTACAGGATGTTGAAAATGGCCTGAATCACTTCGAGAAAAGGATGGTACAGCCGTGCCTCTTTGTTTTGCTTGACTTGACGGGGGCACTGCTGTGCCGCCAGAGCAAAAAAATATTCATAATTTACACTCAACATTTTAAACAAACCATGAAATAAAATTCCCAACAATATCTATAGAAGTTAATGAGAATAACTTGAACTGCTTTGTATTGCAACTTTGTAATTTGAGTTTTGTAGTACCAAGGGTCTCCCTGTATAGAGATTGCTTATTGACTAATGACTATCCCTAGCCTTTGCAAAATATTTAACTCCATGTTTCAAAACTTCATCCACCTAGTGATTTACCTGAAAGCCTTATAAATTACATATAAATTTAAACTAAAGCATTAATCTTACCTCCCCCGGCATCTGATCCTGTTCTTTCATAGATATTGTCATTATTTCACAAAGTATTTACTCATTTCCTTTCCTGTAACAAGCAACATAATAACAATAAAAAGGTATACAAAAGTAGTTATTTACCAAAACTATTCAACATCAGCCATTTTCTTGTTACTTAGAAAGCAATATGATAGTGTAAAACTATAGGCTCAACTGTAGATTATGTCCCATCAAGTTCAGGCCTAATATTTTTTTATAGATTGTACTCATCATAAAGAGTCTCTCACCAAATCTTAGATTGCAGAGACCCATAGTTTCTGAGAAGGTAAAATTAAAGTTTCCAACTTTCCATACAAAATTCACTATTTCATGGGTCCGGTCAAAGTCAGCATGCATTCATTTGCATGTATTTCTATACTGCTGTATTTGATTTTTTTGAGTTTTGGGAAGTGTAAAGCTGTAAACATGCTTTTTTTCATATTGATTATGCACAATAAATCCCACAAAGAGTAGTTAGGGCAAAATCGGCTCTTAACACGGATAGGTTAGAAGATTAAAACCAGTTGTCTACCAGTCCCGGGGATCGCCGGGCTCATTAAAAAAGAAGGAGACCATGGCTTAATCTTCGAGGTTATTTTTTTTATAAAAGCGCAGAAAGATCCATTGTACCAACATCGACTCTAACACGGATAGGATAGATGCCCCCATCCCGAAACGATATTGACAAAAAGAGAATTTTGTATGGAGACTCAATTTTTTTTCAGAAACCATGCATTTCCGCATCTTTTCAATTTTAAAAATGCACTTAGGATGTCTTAATCTACCATACAAAAAAAACCTGGTTTGGCAATGGCACAAAAAGTACAGTCGTTCCAAACTATAATGTAAGATTTTTATACCTGTAACTACGTTGGTGGGATAAGTGCCGAACAGCACTGCTGTAAATATACGTATATCCTCATTAATAATCAATACACAGCGCTTTTGGTGCATAAAGCCTTGTATATATGCACAAATATACTGTCGCTATTCCCATAAATGATCAGCATTATAAATATATATAACATACTTTGTATTAACAACCAGAATAATTTCATCCGGTGATTTGTATGACATTAGTTTCGATCTTTACAAATTATGACTTATAACGCATTTACAACAACTTATGTAATATTAATTTCTACCCGTTTCATTGATAGCAAGAGAAATGATTATTTCAAACCACTGCTAAATATAAACTACTACGCCTTTCCCATGGCGATTGATCAAAGAAAAAATACTGCCCTAAGTATGGATCAGCCGGCGCAACAAAATGGCGTCATTACCTTAGCTAAACAAGGAACGACACAAAAACAATCGTACAACATTTAAGGGTGATTTCGTCGCATCAAACTTGGTAAGAATAAATATAATTGAACTCACCTTAGACATATAATCAAATTACAAAATATTATTCGATTTACAGTAAAAATTCCGCTCTACCGACACTTTTTTGACGTTGAATAGGAAAAATTTAGTATATCTACACATATATCAACATATCGAGCTATCTATGGAACTAGGTCCGGATTGTGGTATAGTCTGAAATTCAAAATTTTATATTTTCCTCATGCGGCGGAAATTGTTAAGTTGACATAGAAATATGAAGTCATTAGTGCTATTCGGACAGGTGAACTCATCAAAATAGTGACTGTTTAAAGATATTACATACCTTACATTACAATTTGTCATGACCAATTGCTGTAGTTAGATTGAGACATAGTGTAAAAATCTGATCCGATGTCTGTGGGAAAAATATGTATTGCTGTCTCATTTCATCCGTAACCGCTTCACTGTCTGCCAGTTGCAGTAACAAATAGTTACATGTAGCCTAAAGAAAATCGAACAAAACATGTTTATTAAACATATTTGCATAGCATGTTTGCCCGTCCGTTGCGACCAGGCTCGCGCAACTAGGAACAAAATTTACAATATGTCACTTTTGTATGGAATTTGGTCAATAAATAATGGCGGATACTGCTATCTCGCCCCCTCAGTTAATCCATCTCAGTCACATGTCAATGTCACCTCTGGTCACTTCCGTTCAACTTGAGTGATCGCCATATTGTTTCTTTGTTGATCAGTTCGTAGTGTGGTTTGTAGTTTGTTATTTTGGTATTTATAAATGGTAGAAACCTTAATTTAAAGTGAAAAAGCATGTAGTAAGAAGGCAGTGTGTTTTTCAACATGCCACGGACTATTTCACCCTAAAGGGTATGTGTTATTTGTGGTTTTCGTGCCGGTCGAAAAGATGACGAGAAAAGGTAATTAATGGCAAGATTTTCCTTTAGATCACGACCGGTAAGCAATTAATTAGAGATTATCTATTAATATGTACCACAGCAAGTTACATGTAAGCAAAATAAGAAGCGTTATTTGCAACTTAGTTTTATTCGTATACTATAAATACTAGTGTTGGCCGTAACATATCGATAACTAGCTTATCATATAGAACTCTGGTATTTTTCAGTTGCAGACAGTGGGTGAAAGTGATTGGCAATGAAGACCTAGCCTACGCTACGTTCCGATTGAGAAGTTAAACAAATGAAAATTTGTTTGTGGTGACCACTTTCAACCCAAAGATTTTAACCGAAAGAAAAGTCGTCTCTAGATGGTTAATATATTTAAAGCAACACAACTTTATGCTTTTTTTATTTTATTTATTTCTAGCCCTACCCACTGGGGAATAAGCGCATGGACGTCATAGTGTAGTCGTCATAACCTAACCAGTTGAGAATGGATTCAAACCCCAATTTTTAATAAAGGAGCATCCATTATTAATGTGAGGTGTTTTTGGCAAAATTCGATCCCCTCCCGCCAAAAACATCTCACGTAAATAATGGACACCCTCTAACTGGGATTTTTATAAAAATGGAATCCACGACGTCACTAGTCATCGATATCGATACCGTTAACCATACTACATCAAAGTTACATCCCTATCGCGCTGTTGTGTTGGCATTACCTATTTCCTTTTTTTTATTTTATTGTGGTACAGAATGTTTGCCAAACTCTACGTCAATGTCATGCAATGACAATGTCACTGTCATCCAAAACTTAGTTCGAAGTCCCGTATCTTAGAACGAAGTGGTTATATTCTCTTTGGTTGCGACTTTCGAGTGCAATGTTTCTTTTCTTTTGACAGCTGTCATGCCCAATCTATACATTTTGATTGCGTCGCTCGCGTCGTCGCCTTTTCATTGCGTCGCCCCGCTGCACGCTGGGGTTGGGTCCGAACAAAAATACTTTACGTCACAGATGGCCATAAAGTGGCAATTGACAATATTTCATAGAATTTCTAATATTCAAGTCTTAATTCGAAAACCATTTCGGTAGAAAGATGTTAAGTACACAAAAAAAATATTTTCGGATTTTTTTCGCCATTAATCTTGGAAAAAATCGCGAAAAAGTGTAAACCAGATGGTGACATCACTTTCTCTGCACTACAGAGAGAGACCTTAGTTCAACTTAGTTGTGATACGATAAAAATGTTAGTTGCGTCCGGTTATCGATTTCTAAGATTCATTTTTTGACGTTGATTTGTTTTGTCAACTGTCACAACTTATTTATTGGATTTTCGGTTCTTTTCACGACGCTTATAATTTTGTCACTGCTTAATTCGCACGTTTTTAAGGGTCACAAAACACTGTCCTACTGGACTCCGATATATCTTCCATCAATTACGCACTTGGTATATTAGAACCGGACACCGATTTTTCTTTACTGGGCCAATGAAGACTTCAAAAGGTTTTTCTTAGACTAACAGCACGAATCCGCCCCATGTGGATAGCTAGATGATGGTGGAGTTCACATCGGCAAGTGATAAGCATAATCCGACCCAAATAAGAACATCCTATACCGGCAACGCTGTAGGGTATGTGGAAGTCATACGAGACACAGGAAAATGCATAGTGCATTGCCGAATTACTCCAGAACAGAGGATTCACACAAAAACTATTGTGCATATTGACGAAGATGATTGAATGCCATCACTCATGTCACCTATGTCTCGCCTGTACGAGTCATCATCAAAACTTAAGACTTCGCTCTTGTCGGTGGAGTAACCGCCACTCTTCTCTATTCATTGCCAGTTTTTTGACTTCCCCATACGAATCGGCAACTTCCTCCCTCACTTGGTTAAAGTAAGTCAGTCTAGGTCTTCCTCTTCCTCTCCTGCCTTCAATTTTGCCCTCTAAGATGTTTAAGAAGAAGCTGTCGTGCCGTATCAGGTGTCCCATCATCCTGCCTCTTCTATTTCTAATTGTTTCCAGTAAACTTCTTTTCTCTCCTACCCTACTCAAAACCTCTTCATTAGTCTTGCTTTCCGTCTAGCTGATCCTTTCCATCCTACGCCAACACCACATTTCGAAGGCCTCTAATCTTTCTGTCTCTTTGTGTCAGAGTCCACGTCTCATTCCCATACAGCGTAATGCTCCAGATGTAGATTTTGATGAGGCGTTTTTTGGTTGCTTTTGATATACGAGATTTAAGGTGTTTTTTATTATTGAATGCTGTTTTAGCCATAGCAATCCTTGGTATAATGTCAGCAGTGCATTTGGAGTCATTGGTAATGATACTTCCCAAGTATTTAAATTTATTGACCTGCTCTGTTGCCGTGCCTCGAATTATGATTGGGTTATTGTATTTTGTAGTGCGTTTAGAGATAATGATGGTTTTGGTTTTATTTACGTTTATTTTGAGTCCAAAGCGATTAAAAACTTCATCCATTTTGAATATTAATTGTTGTAACTGATTACTATTTTCGGCAAATGCTGCGATGTCGTCTGCAAATCTAATAAATTTAACTCTTTTCCCATTTATTTTCCATGTATGGCCCGTTCTATGAAAATATTAAATATGAGAGGTGAGAGTGGACACCCCTGTCTGACTCCTTGCTTAATCTTAGCTTTCCCCTTCTCTTCACCGACTTCTATGATGGTCTCCTGGTTCTTATACAGTTCGTATATGATTCTTCGGTCCCTGTAATCGACTCCGACTTCACGCAAGATACTCATCATTATTTTCCAGTCCACTTTGTCGAAAGCCATTTCGAGATCGATAAATGCTACGTATCGTAGCTCCAGCCGTCTATATACTATTAACCTTAGGGCTAAAATGGCCTCTCTCGTTCCTTTATTTTGTTTAAAGTCATATTGATCGGGACCTAGGTGGTTTTCGGCTATTGGTCGCAGTCTATTTTGAGGAGGATTTTGGATGCTTGGGAAATAAGACTTAGGGTTCTATGTTCTTCGCATCGAAGTGTGTTAAATTTTTTCGGTATTGTTACTGTTTTACTAAGTAGAAAGTCGTCTGGTACTTGTCCTGTAGCATAAATGTTCTTAATGATTTCTAAAATTTCCCGTGTCATTGGTTCGCATGCAACGTATTTTATCATTTCGATGTAAATTCCATCATCTCCTGCAGCTTTACCGTTATGAATACTCGTCAAAGCTTTGTTAAACTTTTCTTTCAAGATAGCTGGACCCATCTCATTTACACCAACTAGATGATCTTCTTCTATGTCATCCACACCCAGCCCATGTCCCTCGTAGAGCTCTTCAATGTATCTTTTCCATCTCTCTAAAATATCACTATTGTTAATAAGTATGTTCCCCTGCTCATCCAGAATTGTAGCACTCTCAAGGTACAGGTACCATCAGTACTAATTTTGGAGTATTTGAGGATGTGCTTTACGTTCCGGGAGTCTCAAGAAACCTGATCTCCATGAGCTCGATCACAGACAAAAATGGCTCTATATTTTGCACTGGAAACAAGGTATTATTAGAAAAAATGGTAGAACAGTATTAACGGGATATAAAACAAAAAATGGACTTTATGAAACAGATTTTTAGGCTAATTTTACTCGGGAAGCGCTAATTACGGAGAGCGTCAATATCTGGCATCGTAGGCTAGGTTACGTATCCGACGTACCGCGTCTGGCGAAACTGGTTAATGGAATTGAAATTGGTGGGGAATAATTGGAAAAATTTTGTGCAATTTGCACTAAATCAAAAATGACAAGGAAACCTTTTGGAAATAATAGATTTAAAGCCAAATTTCCTCTGGAAATAATTCATACTGACATTTGCGGCCCAATCGAAATACCCACTTAGGATAACAAAAAATATTTTATTACGTTTTTAGACGATTATACACATTTTTGTATGGTGTACTTAATTACCTTCAAAAGTGAAGCCTTTGATAAAATAAAACAGTTTGTGTTTTTGGCGGAGAATCATTTCAATAGAAAAGTGAATAAAATAAGATGTGATAATGGCCGGGAGTACACGAACAATAACCCGCCTTCGTGGTGTGAATGAAAAGGAATAGTTTTAGATCTAACAATACCTTATACACCTCAATTAAATGGAAAAGCTGAAAGATTAAATAGAACCTTGATGGAAAGGACAAGAGCTCTGCTATTCGATGGTCGTGTTCCGAATTATCTATGGGATGAAGCACTGCTAACAGCTAGTTTCCTGGTTAACAGAAGCCCTACAGAAGGAAGAGACAAGACACCAGCTGAAATGTGGTTGAACATAAAATCTAATCTATCAAACATTAGGACATTTGGATCTACAGCTTTATACAAAATAAATTCTCATTGTTGGCTACGTTAGAAATGGCTTCAAAATCTGGATGGACGACGAGAAAAAGATAATAAGGGCGCGGGATGTAAAAATAAATGAAGGTGAACAAGGGATATATCTTAATAGTGGGGAAGATAATATTAGAATTAATGGGCTCTGGCAGATGGATGAAGATGAACAAACAATTTAAAAAAATGAAATAAGGGAGAACTCAACACGTGGTAATGAAACTAATGAAGAATATTGAGCAGAAGAAAACATTAGAAGAAGCATCAATCTTAGTAATATTGGAGAAGGAGAACATTCTGTAAGATTAAGTAGTGAAAAAAATGAAGATGAAAGAAATAAAGGTGCAACAAGTGAAGATGAATGAAATGGAGGTGAAAGAAGAGAACGAAGATTACCTGAACGGTATAAAGATTATGTGATGGGTTATGATACTGAAATATCTATGCTAACATATGAAGAAGCAACAGAATCGAGGGAAAAAGATAAATGGAAAAAAGCGATAAAAGAAGAAATTAAATCGCTGGAAGATCATTCGATACATGGTCCTTTGTAGACATGAAAGAAGCTGAAGGTAGGAAATTAGTAACAAGCAAGTGGATTTTTACGATTAAATCAGAAGGAAGATATAAAGCAAGATTAGTTGCGAGGGGTTTTCAACAGAAGTACAAAATAGATTATGATGAAACATACAGTCCAGTTGTAAACACAAATTCATTAAGAATACTATTGTCAATCGTAGCAAGTAAGAGACTGAAAATGAAGCAGTTTGACGTGAAGACAGCATTTTTACACGGAGATTTAAAGGAGTGCATCTATATGAAAGTTCCTAAAGGTTATAGTAATAAAGAGAATAAAGTGTGTAAACTGAATAAAAGCTTATACGGATTAAAACAAGCCCCATTAATGTGGAACATTAAATTCTCAGATTTCTTAATAAAAATGGGGTTCAAACAGTTGAAGTTAGATCAATGTATTTTTGTGATGGAAGGTGAAAGAAGAAAAATTCTTGCAATGTGTGTGGATGACGATTTGGTTGTTGGAGAAAGAGAAGAAAACAGAGAGAAACATTGGGGAAAGCATTTGAATTGAGAATATGCGGAGAAAAATGTCTAATTACATTGGTTTGGATATAAAACAAGAAGAAAATGGCGTGAAAAATTTTCAGAAAACGTATGTTGAGAAGATTGTTAAGAAATTCAACTTGAATGAAGCCGTAGATGTCCAACCATTTTAGTAGAGCAACATCCGTCAATAAAAATCGATATTAAGTCTCATGAATTGTATCGAGAGATGATAGGGTCGTTATATCTTTCAAATAAAACTAGACCAGAGGGGCTACCGCGACTGAAAACGAACGAAGTTCGAATATCTCCCTCTCTGCCGCACGAATTAGCAAGTGCAACAGAGAGGGAGATATTCGAACTTCGTTCGTTTTCGTTTCCCGGTAGTCCCTCAGACATTAGTTTTCATGTCGGTTATTGTTCGAGACAGCAAAATTCTCCAAATTTAAATGATCTTAATAACGCAAAAACCTTTTTAAAATTTTTGAAAGGTTCAAAAGATAAAGGTGAATACCTTCGGGTTTCGTAATTTGGTTAAACGGTGGACCAATGGCATGGAGCTTAAGAAAACAGTCAGTTGTAGCACTCGAGTACTGGGGCGCTACCGGGAACAGCAAACGAAGTTTTCCCTCTCTGTCGCACTTGCAAGTTTGAATATAAGTGAGAGAGAGAGGGAAAACTTCGTTACCTACCTACGGGCTACCGCGACTGAAAACGAACGAAGTTCGAATATCTCCCTCTCTGTCGCACTTGCTAATTCGTGCGGCAGAGAGGGAGATATTCGAACTTCGTTCGTTTTCAGTCGCGGTAGCCCCTCAGAAGCAGAATTTATAGCTGCAGCAGAATGTTGCAAGGAACTTTTGTTTATAAGAGATTTCATATTTGAAATGACAAATGAAAAACTAGAAATTGAAATGAGAGTGGACAACGAATCAGGAGGGCTACCGCGAACCACAATCGAAGTTTTCCCTCTCTGTCTCACTTATATGCAAACTTGCAAGTGCGACAGAGAGGGAAAACTTCGTTTGCTGTTCGCGGTAGCGCCACAGCAATTTGGCTTATGAAGAAAGGAATTATGAATAAAAGAAGTAAACACATAGATGTAAAATATTATTATCTAAAGGAGAAGATCGATTCGAATAATATATCAGTTAAGTACTGTCCAACGCAGATATACTTACGAATTGTTTACCACCTGGGGGGCTACCGCGACAGCAAACGAAGTTTTCCCTCTCTGTCTCACTTACGTCCCAACGTGAAAGTGCGACAGAGAGCGAAAACTTCGTTTGCGTCGCGGTAGCGCCCCTGTAAAGTTTGAAAGATGTCAACGGAAACTTGTAACGTAGTAGATGTTAAGTGCGGCTAAAGTGAACTACTATTTTTATTTCGGTCGATATGTGGGTTTTTAAATAGTATGTAAGATTTTTATATTGCTAATTCGTGCGACAGAGAGAGAGGTATTCGAACTTCGTTCGTTTTTTGGTTCGCGGTACCCCTCTGTCCTACTTATTTTTATTACTAGAGTCCGACCACGCTAACTCTGCAAGGAATAATTTGGCAACACTGTGCATTATACGTCATATTTGTAAGGCCATAAAACTCCAAAAAAAAGACATTTTTTGTATGAAAATGTGACGTTTGAGGTAGTGTTGCCAAATTATTTCAATGCTGAGTGAGTAGCGTGGTCGGACTCTATTACCTATTCAATACATACACACAATTACACATTCATATCATTATTAATTTGTTGTCTGAGTACCTACTAACTACATGAGGAGGAATTTAAGATATAGCATCAGAGGCTTTATGTTTTAAACTTGATTTATTTTCTTACTCAATATATAAATACAATTCCCGATATGGCTGTAAAACTTTAAGAAAGATTCAAATGGTCGAATATCGCCACGGAGTTATACCGAAAAGTAACCTTTAAAAATAAATAATGAATCCTAAAAGTGCTGAAGCCAGGAGTCGAGACGATGACCCTTTTGAAGGAATGATCATATCAAACACTAATTGTCTTAATTCATTAGACGGCCGTAGTCCCTGTCCTATTTGCGGGAAGTCGCGAATGTACTTTTGCTACACATGTTATGTCCTCGTATCAGACCTTGAAGGAAAAGTTCCATTTTGCAAAGTAAGTTAATATTTAACATTTTCGCTGCCAAGCGTTTCGTATCGCTACGCAATTTCTGCTACATATGAGGAAACTCATGCTATCCACTACGCGTCCACGAGCATAGAACTGGGGCGCTCTTGGCACTGATAATTTAAATATCAGTTAATTATAGAAGTTCATGAATGTGTCCTAGTTTATATATTCACCAAACATGATTATACATATTACACCTTTATGATGTGATGTTATTGTCATCATCATTAGCCATTACAGTAAATTGTTTAACTGTACTGTTATTTAGTTTGTCTTATTGTTGGTCCGTTCAATCGTTTTTTCTTAGATGAGGAGTACGTCTAATCATATTATTCAAAAACACAGCACCTGAAAACTTGTTTAGTTCAGAGAAAATTAAATTAGTTAAAAAGGTTACAGCAATTCAACATCCTTCCGTATAAGTTTTGGATTTTTGTACCAAAATTTATGATACATGAGAGATTAAATAGCAAATGGTGTAATGTTTACATCATCAATTCATCACTTTAATAGTGCTTTATACTACTACTCTTGATCTAATTGTCCATGCTTATAATTTGCATTTTTTGGATAATATTTTGTTCACAGTTGCCGGTAAAGGTAGACATCATTAAACATAAGAGAGAGATAGATGGCAAAAGCACAGCTGCCCATGCAGCTGTTTTAGCTCCTGAGGATGTCAACATTTATACTTACCCCAATGTACCCAACTACGAAAATGATGGACGGACAGTCCTCTTGTATCCAGGCAATGATGCTATATCTGTGAGTCAATTATTTATGAACAGACTGAACTCTCCCTCCTATTCTGAGTATGTTCTTTCTCAACTACCACATGGATATAATGTGGGAACATTAATGACAAAACTATTCCCAAACAACTACCAGGACACTGAGACTATATACCATGTAGACAAACTACCTGTTGATCAAGTAGTTCTCATAGACAGTACATGGAACCAAAGCCGTGGGATATATGCAGATCAAAGATTGCAGAAGTTACCTAAAATAGTTCTTCAGAAAAGAGCTTCTCAATTTTGGCGTCACCAAAAAGGGAGCCCCCGCTGGTACTTGTCCACTGTGGAAGCACTTCATGAAGTTGTGTTAGAGCTGCATGTGTGTGCATGGGGCCTAAGTGACCTTTACAAAAGTAATCTTGCATTAGAATTTCCTATCCATGATACTGTAGAAAATCATTCTCAATGCAATCCTTATGATGGGCAGTATGATAATTTATTATTTTTTTTCAAATACATGTATGAAAAATTACATACCTTGTATAAGCATGATGACTTACTAGCCTACAAAAGACCTATGAACTTAGAACATCCTACGGAGTAGAAATAAATGTCTAAGAAATCAAGACTTTCATTTTGTCCACCATTCTACTTGGTGCCACGCGCTAGCCGGCGTTCCGCGAGGCAGCGCACTGTCTCCCTTGTTATTTTCTATTAATATAAATTCAATTACAAATAATTAGTGTCCGGCTGAAACACGTTTTTTTGCTGAAACCTAAAACTTTTATAGACGTGTGAAAATCGTCAAATAAAGTGTCGGTGGGCCATTTTTTCTAGACATATAAACAATGTAACTAGGGATTGCAATTCGGTATTATTCTCAATCCGGCTGGATTTTACTATATCCTGGTGGATAGAGCCGGTTCAGCAAATTTGGAGTTGAACGATCGCCTCTATTAAACAATGTCAACTTTTGTGGCATAAAAGTGTTTTTGCAGTCCCATTCGAGTCATATCACCAGATCTGTAAGGCCAGGGTACTGACCTTGGCCCAACAGATCTGGTGATATAACTCACTGGAGTATGCTGATAAGCTGAAGTACAAGTATGACAAGTTCCCTGCCTTGGAACCAAAGTACGATTTTGTCCCTGTTGTGGTAGACTGCAGGATCCTGGGGTTTGACAAGATTCCATACTTTCAACTACTTGATTTTATGAACTAATTAGAAAATAGGTGAAATTTTAAGGAACCCGTGTTTTTTGTTTTTCACGAAAACTGCATTTTTCATACAAAAAAAGCATTTTGAAAAATAGGTCATTCCAAAAGGTCGTAAGTAAAAAATGACGTCATACTCCTAACAAGTAGACCCTCAGACCGGAAAAAGCAGTGCCCTTACCATGAGTTTGCATGACCGTACTCGCTAACGACTGCGTAAACATTTGTATGGGCAGAAGTACAACGCCTCTGGCGGTTACGCAATAGAACTAAGAATCGGCATACTCCCACCAAGAAGGAAAATTTCGAATGCCGTTCGCACTTGCAAGTTTGCATATAAGTGAGACAGAGAGGGAAAACTTCGTTTGCTGTCGCGGTAGCGCCCCTGACCGCAGTGACAGTTTGAGACTTGTTATAGTTGTTATTTTTGTTAGCGGTTTGAAAATTTTAAATGTTCGTTATGAAAACGTTTATAATTATGGTATTAAGTAGTAAAAGCTAGTCCGATTCTAAAAACAAATCTAAAATATGTTCTGAAATGCAATTTCTACTGAAGATGAAGATCATTGAATGCAAGTGCTCTCTATTAAGTACCTGTACCTTATTCCAAGCCTAACAAATTGAGATGGCGACATCCGTTTCCACTGGCGACATTGCCATGTTCCAAGTGACAGGTGCAATCATACCGGTTTATCCCCACCTTTGAATTTGAACCAGCTGCCGTTATGGGCTGCGCGCCCAGCGGCCAACATTGGCGTTCTGTTTCTTGCAGAGGCAACACGTTAAGTACAGAGATGTACAAAATGGTTTTAAAACGCATTTAAATACAAAATTCAAAATACTATTCAGATTTTCTATTTCAAATGAAAAATCAAAACCAAATAGTTTTGCGTTTTGTATTTCAAATGCTAAATGCAAAATAGGTATTTTCAAAATAGAATACATTTTGATCAAATCGAATGATATTTTTATTTATTATAGGTACAGTCAACTGGGGTTACTTTCAAATTGAGGGGCGACTTTAAAAATCCAGTTTTTATGGTTAGGGAGGCGAATAGGGGAATTTTCGGTAATACTCGAGCGTGGCAGTTTAAGATATGAGAGATACCTTAGACCTAATAGAACAACCTTGTAAAGTATTTAGCTCTATATGTAGTGACGCGCGCCTAGGATAGACGATCAGATTAGTAAAAAAAAATCGATAGTCTGAAATACTCGAGCGCGTCAGATTAAGATATTGGGGGTAGATTTTAGTGTTTTAAGACTAAATTTAACTAATCTGACGATAAGTCCTTGACGCCGCCGAGTAATAGGGTCGCGAACTTGTAAAAAAAAAACGTTAATCCGGCATTCTCGAGCGCGATTTTTATTTTATTTATTTTGAAGAATATAATGTAAAACTTACTAAAAATACAAAATCTGCCGGTTTCCGCATGACCGGAAGTGTGGAGGAGCCATTTCGTCTTCCGAAAAACGCGTCGCGGCATATAAGTCGCGAACGATACATTTTACAAAAAAAAGTTTAAATAAACAAAAAAGGTAATTTTATTTTACACAAAAAAGGTCTCTACATTTTTGTCCAAAGTTAAAACTTTTTGACTTGAAGCATCATAAAAACTCAAACTCCCGGTTTTTGAGTATATCTCGAAGACTGAGGGTGTTAAAAAAATTTGATATGAAATAACGATGATTAAATTATGTGACTTTTATTATATCTCAAAATTTTATTTTTCTAAAGCTTCTCGACAATTTTCGTGGACTCGGAAAGAGTTACGCGTATCTGTATACTGTTAAACGAAAGGCCATATTTCCATACAATACCTGTATTATGAATTATCTCAATAGTATTTTTGTACAATCAGTATGCTTATTCTGATTATATTAATTTACAACGTTATGACAACAGTTTTAACAATCGATAATTGCTTCAAGAAACCTCTATCTCTTTTTTAATTTCCCATCTGCCAAGACGACCGCGGAAAAGGCGGCAAACGGATTAGTTACCCATATCGGCCACCGCTCCGCGGCGCCACTGTCTACGTGTCCTTGTCATCGGTATCGCCACTGTTTAAAACTTAACAACTATGATATGATTTAAGGCTTCTGGCGATATCGATGTTCGAATCCCTTAAGTTGTTCGTATACTGGGTAATACATAGAACAATAGACAACCTTATTTAATATGGTTCTAACATTCGGCCATCCGTCCATAATACACGTCCTCGCGTATTCTCAAAATATATTACTAAATACACCATCACCAAACCACTACAGAGAATTAAGCTATTTGTGATTGATATGTGCTGATTCCACTTGCGACATATTATCATCGATATCAACAATATTGACATGTTTTTATGGCAACCGATATAGTACAATAAGAATTTGTTCTACATGGACACAGAGTCGTGATAAAGGTTATCAAATACACATACTTAAAGATCGAAGTTTAAAACAATATACCGAACTAACACATGCATTCCCATCGACGCTCTAAGTGGAATCACAATATCTTGCAGCTTAATTAGCTGCCAAACGTTTATGCTCTAACAAAGCGACGTGGATTAAAATCAGATCAGGTAAACGAAACCGTCGGCACTAAATTGAGTGAGATGAGTGGGCATTGGTGTGGCAGCTGGTCGTGCAAGCCGCGCGGTTGTGCAATGTGCCTGAAGCAAACGTGCTACCCCTCTCTGCTAGGAAGGCTCGCATTCTCGGCGCGCGCAGCAACTGAACAAAAGTTAAAACAAGTTTAATTAACAACTGTTTTGCTAAAACAGTTAACAATATGATGAGTCAATCTTGCTCGATTTGCCATTTTGTCAATCGTTATTCGCAATGAATCTTAAAACGATTTATCCCAACCTCCATGCCTTTTATAATACTTTATGCGTAATCTGTATTATTTTAGTTATGGCTCCTGTCTGACCCAGTAGTACTTAATGTAACTAGCCAGGTGCCATCACAACTTGAAATGACTGCAGCACCCTTGTTTGCGTGCTATCAATTTACAGCTAACTGCTATATAAAATTGCATCAGTCTTGTTCATTTCGAATTTGGGCAAATCTGATACCTCATTAAGCTTTCATATTAACTTTTCACTACCTGCTACAGTAAGTATTTACACCACAACACGTCTAGATCTTCAAGCTATCTCTACGTGCAACAGTATCTAACATCTACATAATACAGTTGCATCAGTCTTGTTCAGCTAGACTAGCCCCGTCTGTCTAGTCAAGCTCCCATCTCTGCGTGCAACAGTAACGAACATCTACATAACACAATTACATTAGTTTTTTCAGCTAGACTAGCCCCGTCTGTCTAGTCAAGCTCATACAGTTGCATCAGTCTTGTTCAGCTAGACTAGCCCCGTCTGTCTAGTCAAGCTCCCATCTCTGCGTGCAACAGTAACGAACATCTACATAACACAATTACATTAGTTTTATTCAGCTAGACTAGCCCCGTCTGTCTAGTCAAGCTCATACAGTTGCATCAGTCTTGTTCAGCTAGACTAGCCCCGTCTGTCTAGTCAAGCCCCCATCTCTGCGTGCAACAGTAACTACGAGTAGCATCAGCATAATATAATCACATCAGTCTCGTTCAGCTAGACTAGCCCCGTCTGTCTAGTCAAGCTTCACCACTGCGAGCAACAGTGACTGTCATTTGCATTTTATAAATCCAACAACCTTACTATAATTTATCAAGCTGACCTGGGTGAACTGAGTCGCTACGTCGTTACAGCATCTGAGTACGCTATATCGCTATTTATTATCTCTGACTATACTACATCCATCTGAAGTCGGAGTAAACTCAATCAAACCGATATCAGGCTACAACTTGTCAAACTAATGTTTAAAATACTGTCTATTTTATGAAACTCGGCCTTGATTACATGTTGTTATTGTCCAACTGAAGTCTGGGTATCTCCAATCAAACCGATATCTACAACCTTTTGTAATGCTGATGTTTAGAAACTTTGTCTATCTGAGTACACTCAATCAACCAGATCTCTAGAGACCACCCAATATAAGCATCCCGAAATCCTTTACGAGGCTGCAGGTGTGGAACCTCTTAAAGACGCAAGAACTAGAATTATTTCCCGGCATTATATAATCAACTAGGCGTCAACACCACATGTTAACAACAAAAAGTACATGTATCTGTAAGGTCGAACACAGATTTGAGGGAGTACTTAGATACTGAAACACACATATTTGACACCATATGGTGCCCACAGCACAACAACTAGTGCAATTTAACATAGTAATGCCTTACAATTTCCTCGAGAAGAATATCGTATAACGCCTAGGTACTTTCTGATAGCTGATCAATTCAACGAGCCTTACAATGTCTCTCTTCACATTTTTTTCAGTCTCCAGGCAAAGGCTCAACTAAAGGTTGAACACAGATTCAATGGAGTACTTAGATACCGAAACACACATTCGACACCGTCTGGTGCCCACAGCACATCAACTATTGCATTATAACATAGTAATGCCATACGATTGCCTCGAGAAGAATACCGTATTACGCATAGGTACTTTCTGATAGCTGATCAATTCAACAAGCCTTACAATGTCTCTCTACATTTTGTTTGTTTTTTTTTTTTTTTTTTCTGGCAAAGGCTATGTACTGTACCAAACAGTTACAGCCACCCTGCAGTGGATTAGAAGACACAAGAGTTCTCATGGTAATCACTTAAATGATGCCAAGACAGAGACGGTACATATTAACTCACTCTAAATCTGCCTCATTATGGCTATAGATAACACAGCGATTAAAAACCAAAGTAAAATATCTAAAGCACTGACTGTACACTTAAGCCATTGAAGGCAGATCCTCTCAACAGCAAATAATCACTAAGATCAAATAAATCTTATGCGCCAATATCATATAAATTGTCCTAGCCTCACAGTATGGTCTCTGTCCACACTGTCCACCAGCATTTATATCGGATAGCAAACGACGACATACTCATATAAACTCTTATTGAAATGTTTTTGAACATTGAATTTTAAAGAGTTTCGTCACTTATACGTGAATCTTAACGAAGACACACGCGTGCCGCCAAGAGAGGCGATACTCTTACTTATGCAGCAAATATTGAGAACCAATGTTCATAATGGCTGACGACTCACCTTAACACCGACTGGTAATCGTTTGTCTGATTCAAAGTCACATCAAATAGTTTGAGGCAAATAAGAAGTCAAACAATGTCAAAGAACAAATGATATGTCAATCTTATGCAAATTTGTATATGAGCATCTCGCTCGCATTAATATTTGTTTGCTACTCTGGTTTCTCTGAGACGCAAAAATATTTGATTTTAGGCAATGTTTATAGCAAATGCTATAGAATGTACATACGCAGCTCGTACAATATCTAAAAGCTTGTTAGTGTCACTTTACCCAGCAAACTATCGTGACACTACCATCA
The DNA here is from genome assembly GCA_963556455.1 of Epiblema foenella. Classification (NCBI taxonomy): domain Eukaryota; kingdom Metazoa; phylum Arthropoda; class Insecta; order Lepidoptera; family Tortricidae; genus Epiblema; species Epiblema foenella. The sequence goes on along the minus strand of OY747095.1, from coordinate 15,513,020 downwards.
ATGTATATTTCGAAAACATGCACATTTGATAACAAATATGACTTTACTTATAAAATACACAACCACAAAACATACAACCCCACAAAAGAAATTAGAAACACCGGCCTCTAAGATACAAATAGTGATTTTATTTAACGGCCCGTGTACAATATGTGTAAACCTTCAATAACCATTCGAGCGATATTGAAACTGAACCGGATTTGTACTAATTCAAAACAAAACAGTTAAGGACCCATATAACGCAAAACGCTCATCGATTTATAATATTTTCGGCGCGAACCGATACGCGTCTTGACACTCCGCGCTACCATCCAGCACAGGACCATTGCGAGTCAATATCATTTCCCCATATTTTTGTTTTCCATCCGAGTCTTATTAACTTGACTTGACACGACTTTCGTTTAAGTAATTACACGGACAAAACGACATTCATGTACAATTACTTTGTAATCATCATCACCACTCCGATGTCATGACATATCGGCATAGTCCGTGGTGTTCCGTGTTCGTGTTCCTAAATTTTATATTTCCCTTTAAGCAAAACGCGTGATTGGCAATGTGGCACATGTGACAAATATACACTAGCGCGCTGTAACGGCGTCGTGTTTTATTCCGGCTTAACATTTACTTTTGTGTTCGTAATAATAATCAATACAGAACGATGTAACGACGGCTCTAAATCCAAGAAGAGCAATTACAACTTTGCATTTCACCCTAAAAATGATAGCTAAGTATTTACAAACTATTTTGACCCCTAAACATCATCACTTGTTGGTTAATATAAATATGTGGACTTTTCACTATTTAACTGTCCGCAATCCTCAGTATCTGCCAACCACTGTTCCCTGTACTCCCCATAGTTGGGTAGTGGCGGGATGGTCTGCCATGACTTCACCCACGACTCCAATTCTTTCTTTTCTCTCTATGTAAACCACTGCTGGGCGCAAGCCTCCTCTCATTGATAAGTGCATAAGAGAGTAGTTAATGACCTTACACCGAAATTACAACTTCATACAAGAAAGTATGGCACGTCTGGCCAAATCCAAGTACTGTCGCAATCATTCAACAGAGTAATTCAAGATCATGTTTGGCTTAGCCAGCCATATCAGAACCCACAATGTGGGGAAACCATAATTGCTCGTCATCATCGACATCAATGAGGAGAAGACATAAACAAAACTGATATGACGTAATTACTTTGACAATTAATTTAGTTAGTGACCATCAGATTCTTGCATCCTTGCAGATTTCACATCTGTGAACGTTATTTGAAAATGTATTGTAAGACCTTGTAAAACGCCATTACCATTCAATTAAATATTTTGGTATTGAACTAACCTTCATATCAATTGTCCATAAATTTTATTTTGTAAACTACCGCGAGCACCTTTACTAATAGAAACTACAATTATCGTCACATACAGTCCGGTTATCATCAAATGTAATGGACTCACCGTCTTTAGTAGTATCAGACATCCGTTTACCTACGATGCACGATGCCTGGTACTGTACTAGCCCACGGTGTTTTGCCTCGCACAACGTGACTGCTCAAGATGTAACAAGCTCGCGGACTGCTCGAGCGCTCCTTGGGCCGACAGCAGCGCAGGCGATGCAACTGCACGAGCTGTTACCGGCCCGTTGACTGGACGAGCGCCACCGCCTCTGGATCGACGGCGGTGTAAGTGATGACTGGCCTGCTATCTGGCCTGGTAACTGCACGGGTTGACACCGGCCCACAGACTGCTCGAGCACCTTTGGCCCGAGTTGAGTACTCGTGCAACGTCGTTCCATGATTTTCTACCTCTTTCATCACTGCAATAAAATACACAGGCACCGAGTATATGTACACGCAACAATGCATTACCTCTTTGTCAAATACTCGAAGAATCATTACATTAAGGTCAAAGCTTTATTCCTCAATTTAGTTATATGAACGTCAATAAAGTAGCACCAATGGTTCAAATATATGTCTTAACCAAATCCTTTTCAACTCGTCTGTACTTTTGTATGGCAGTCATTAATTACTAGCTCATTCCAAACTTTATAATAAGTCTAAGCTCGTTAAATTAGTGTTGTTAATATACTGAGCCTTACTGGCCACCCCAATAATACTGTTTCTTCTGGCTTATGCAATGCTCTACCGCGTAAGCAGTTTAAAATACAGCTGAATGTAAGGAAAGTAAATTTCAACATATAAAACTTGCGCTGGCTGAGCTGTTCAGCAAACCTAACAATACCACCTCAACATGCGCCCCAAACACGACAATAATGAACCAATAATCATGTGCCTAGGAAGTAGAGGATTCTGATTCCAATAGACTCTACACTTCGGGATTTAGTTTAGGAAATGCTATGGCCAGTGCCATTTTTCCTTTTCTATCACCGAACGAGCTTGATGATACCATAAGACAAGTATATTGCCCTCAATTGTCCTGTTAAGTATTCATTTATTTCAGTAAGTTGGTGGATCTAATATGCAAGATTTGTCTTTAACAAACATTACAAGTTAAATAAAAGCTTGTAATTATAGAAAGAAACGCGTCTGTATTTAACGAATAAACGTAATGCAGCATACATTTCATTATAACCCAATGTGACGTCACTACTGGTCAGACAACCACACCAAACCTGCAGTAGCAGTGGGACTCTCATTTGAGCATCTTTAATGTCTGTTTGTATCTTGGGCTTACTAAGATACATTCGGTTTGAATTTACCAAGTTAAAAGAGTTAACCGTAATATTGGTTGATAAGCTCTTGCACCACCTAGACTTCATTACCCATATATTAACATTTAATTTGACCAGGAAGCTAAAGTGTGTAAATCCAAATAACGAGTAAACCAAATCCGCAAACTATGAAGTTTATTTCATACAACAAACCCTGAATCATTTAGGTCTGCCAGTTTTCGATAACTTACTACGAAGTGCCCTTCGAATAAGACGACTGCTAGCATACATAATATACAACATGTCAATAAAGCTGTGTTGCATTTAAAATGTGTGTTACAATACATTCCCATGTAAGTACCTATTTAACTAATCAATAGTTATAATTGTTATCATGTTAACATTATGCTTTTATTTAGACGTTGTCCAAAAGTTTGCTTGTTTAAAATGTAAAAACACGTGAAAAATCATCAACAGATTAATTAATAACATAATTAATTTGTATTATAAGCTTATTCATATCTTGATCTATGACCAATATGACCATATATATTAATCCAATTAGTAGGAAGCAAAAGAATGTGAAAAGTAGTTCTCCAGTTCGGCACGGTGCTTATTAGGAATACATTGCAACACATTCTAACATAATTATATCCTCTCACGATTAGTTATCACACCAGTTGTTAATATTTCTTTAGTTCAAAGTTCGCCGTAGTTGGAACAAATAAATATTTTACAGAAAAAAAATCTCACCTTTTCTGCTAGTCATAGGTATACTTACTCACTCTTTGTGGGACTGGATCGCTGCAGCTCAGTATTTTATTAATACTGAACTACATATCCCTTTCTTCTGATTGTTAAACGAAAGGCCATATTTCCATACAATACCTGTATTATGAATTATCTCAATAGTATTTTTGTACAATCAGTATGCTTATTCTGATTATATTAATTTACAACGTTATGACAACAGTTTTAACAATCGATAATTGCTTCAAGAAACCTCTATCTCTTTTTTAATTTCCCATCTGCCAAGACGACCGCGGAAAAGGCGGCAAACGGATTAGTTACCCATATCGGCCACCGCTCCGCGGCGCCACTGTCTACGTGTCCTTGTCATCGGTATCGCCACTGTTTAAAACTTAACAACTATGATATGATTTAAGGCTTCTGGCGATATCGATGTTCGAATCCCTTAAGTTGTTCGTATACTGGGTAATACATAGAACAATAGACAACCTTATTTAATATGGTTCTAACAATACAAAAGTATTATTAACATGTACAGTTTCATGTATGTATATTATTCAATAGCCTGTTGATCCTCAAATTGTTTTTTGGACGTACCGTAAGCAAAACGAAGTGAAGAATTGAAGTAAATGTAAAGGTCATACATAACAATACAATTATAATACAATTTTTATATCATTTCATTTTTTTATACAATAAACTAGCTTTTGCCCGCGGCGTCGCCCGCGTACTAAGAGTAATTTTTAACCATCTACAAAAAAGGAGGTTCTCAGTTTGACCTGCATGTAGATATGTATTGGATGTCATTTTCGTAATCGGCACCCCGAGGAACCACAAAGATGAAACCCATATCGATTTTTAAGAAAAATAAATGTCTGCCATTTTTGATTTGAAACTGGATGTCATTTTCGTAATCGGCACCCAGAGCAACCTCGAAGATGACACCCAAATTGATAATTAAGAAAAATAAATCTCCGCCATCTTTGATTAGAAAATGCATGCCATTTTCGTAATCGGCTCAAACTTGGAACCCTCTTTTCACCCCTTAAAGGGAGCAATTTCGAAAAACGCTGAAACATGTTTTGTTGTATTTAAACAAAGAGTCTATATACGAAGTTTTAAATCTCTCACTTCAAAAAAGATTTGCTCTCCGTACAAACTTTGAACCCCCTTTTCACCCCTTTAGTGGAGCAATTTAGAAAAACGCTGAAATACGCCATTAATATATTTAAACACATACTCTATATACAAAGTTTCATGTCTCTCGCTTTAATAAATACGTTTTCATACAAACTTTGGACCCCCGTTTCACCCCTTTAGGGGGTGAATTTTGTAAAATCCTTGTCAGTCAGTCAGTCAGTCAGTCAGTTTCTTCTTTTATATATTTAGATAATACAATTCGCACTACATTTCATCATCATCATCATCATCATTTCAGCCGAAAGACGTCCACTGCTGAACATAGGCCTCCCCCAAGGCTCGCCATTTAGACCGGTCCTGTGCCGTCCGTTTCCACCGGATTCCCGCGACCTTCACCAGGTCATCACTCCACCTTGTCGGAGGCCTACCGACAGCTCGTCTTCCGGTGCGTGGACGCCACTCAAGCAGTTTCTGACCCCACATTTACGTTGGTTGTATCTATCGCTTTATTGTCATTCTTAAATTCCCCGTTTTATCAAGGAGAAAGAAAGGAAAAAAAAGAACCAAAAAACCTTTTTCGGTCAGATTAAGAGAACCCACCAACATTTTTGTCAGATTAAGAAAATATGCTTTCAGGATACCGAGATAAACCTCCCCTATGAAAATCTGACGCGCTCGAGTATTTCAAAAAAACGTTATTTTTTTGCATTTTCAAAAATTCATCGTTACTTATCGTCACGCCGAAATCGTCAGTTTTTTTAAAGGGAGCTTCCTTGGGGCCTACTTAACACCCCTTCTGAAAATCTGACGCGCTCGAGTAAATTTTTTTTTTTTGCATTTTTGACTACTTTATATTCCTACCCCCACCACGCAAACCGGCAGATTAGTATACCGTTGTTATCAGAGGCACTTGGGGCATACGTAGTATGAATATCTGACGCGCTCGAGAATGCCCAAGTAACTGTTTTTTTTAACGTTTTTGAAACACCGTACACGCCAAACCCACCGCTAAAATGGTTTTTACCATACGAGCTTTTCTTTTCGAAATTATATTATCTTTCGATTATGATAGGTCTCGACGGCGCCGTTGAATTACGCCATTTAGCTACCTCGCCTCCCTAACTATTATACCGTATGTTAGTTTTAATTTGGTTAGCATTACGTCAGTGAAATATCTTGGTAAATTTCCTAACCGTTTACTAAACGCAATCAGACTAGAAATATTTATTGATGATTATATAATTGTTCTAAATCTATCAAAGTGGCCCCGTTTTTTCCTAAAGTCACCCCAGTTTACGGTACATATTTATCATGAGAAATAGAATAGAGATACAATGCTAAGAATAGAGATACAATAGCCGAATGGCACCTTATGCATGACATTTTGGTCATATTTATCAGTACGCGTATCAATACATTCTGTTATTTTATTAATAATAATAATACTCAGTTAAAACAATGTAATAAACTAGGCAAACGAAAAGATAGCCATGGCTCCATTTTGTGAATTGTGTGGCCATTTATTTCGGTTGATCGTGCATCTAGTTCTTATTTTATTATTATTACACTTTTCTTTTATTAATAAGTTGTTTACATTATCTAAATTATCTTGTTGTAGTACAGTACATAGCCGTTCCAGAATTGTAGGGATAACAATAATACTTCAATATGATAAAAGTAGGTAATCAAATCAGTAACCACTTCACCAGCACCAGCAAACAATAAATCCGTGAAATCAAATCGTCGGCGTCAGCGGCGTTGCGTTTTTATAGGACACACTCTTATCGAGGGTTTTTATAGCCATAGATAATGTTCGTCATTTTCGTTTGACATTGACACTAGTCAGACATAAGGCGCGCAGTCTGATCAAAGAAGGAAAAAAGGGCACGCATGGCTAGCAGGCGCCTCTAGCTATCAAATTCGGCAATACTTATATCTTTCGTTCATTTCATTTTGTTTGACTGGTAATGTTGGCTAAACTTAATCACAAAGTATTTTGCATTTTGAAATGAATATTAAAAATGCAAAATACATCTCGATAGGTATTTCAAATAAAATACAAAATGTTTTTTACTAAAAGGCATTTAAATACAAAATAGGTATTTTGCATTTTAAATAGAAGTATGTATTTCAAAGAAATCGCATCTCTGGTTAAGTATTTGCTCCGGCGGTACTTAAACCTATTTGTGTAACGGAAAATGATCCGTAATTTTCTAATCAAGTTCCATGATAGTAACAAGATAGATAGTTAGGATTCTGATAATCGAGAATATAAGGTGCAGGCAGGGTGATGGTGCTCCGCCCCACATGTTCCTCATACATATAGGAACTATTTGCCCAATTTGCGTACCCGACGATGCCCCTTTCGGCACTTCCGCCAGCCCCGGTCTACCCGCGCTGGTGTTCTCGTGAAGAACATGAATTTCGAAACTACCCTCAAATCATCTGGTATCGCAATAAGTGGAGCACACTATTATTATTGTCCGACCGAAACACGTTTTTTTGCCGAAACCGAAACTTTTATAGACGTGTGAAAATCGTCTAATAAAGGGCCTTTCTAGACATATGTGTCGTTTTCAAGCATAAGGTACTACTTTGTCGCAAATCATAGAGGCGCGAATACCATTAAGATTTAACTAGACGTGAACCTTATTTACAATCGACAAAATTGTACCTTTTGCTTGAAAACGTCACATATAAACAATGTAACTAGGTATTGCAATCCGGTATTATTCTCAACCCGGCTGGACTTCACTATGTCCTGGTGGATCGAGCCGGTTCAGCCAAATTGGAGTTGGCAAATTGCCTCTATTAAACAATGTCAACTTTGGTGGGATAAAAGGGTTTTTCCGGTCCCATTCCAGTCACATCACCAGATCTAGATCTGTTAGGCCAGGGTACTGGCCTTGGCGCAACAGATCTGGTGATATGACTCACTGGAGTATGCTGATAAGCTGAAGTACAAGTATGACAAGTTCCCTGTCTTGGAACCAAAGTACGATTTTGTCCTTGTTGTGGTAGAATGCACGATCCTGGGGTTTGGAAGCCAAGGAATTTGTTATGGATTTGGTTGCAGGTGCAGCAGATTCGCTGGCTATCGTGGTGCTGCAGGTGTCATAGAGACTTTTGAGCTAGGCGCGATCCAAGATGGTCCATTTAACTAGGTATAGTGTTTAAGGTTGACGAAGTACTACTGAAGCGAAAACTACTCATGGCCATGCCATAAATTTTTGATTGATTGATTGAAGCGTCTTATTGATGTGCCCACCTTACGAGGAATTGCAGATTGTGATTGGCGGTTTACTATTGCTGCCTTTTTGTGAAATAAACGTTATTTATATATTCATTTAATATTAACAATGCCACGTTGAAACGATCGCTCGTCAGCACGAATTCTGAAAATACGCGAAAACGTTTACTTACATTTTTTTTAAAAGCAAATCAATTTTCGTAATGTGTTTCAGCGCTATTTTTCTGGCCTACCTAAATGTAAAACAGGATAGTTCGTGTAGTGTGGTACAAAATAAATAGTGTGGTACAATTTTAGTACTTAACAAGATATTATAACTAAAACAAAATGTATTCTGCTGGCAGAGTCGGGCGAAGTTATCCAAAGGCAGCAGGAATTAGACCAACGCGATCCAAAAGTACTATGTTGTAAAACTTTCAGCGCGGCCGAAAGGTTCGACAGTTTTTTTGGCCGAAACCGAACCTTCGGACGAAACCAGCCGAAACCGAAACCTCGGTCGGACACTAACTAGTATTTACCATATTTCGGTTTTAGTATTGCTCTTTCCAGTTGTTATAATACTTATAATGCATGCTAATGTAACCGAATTTAATGGGTGTTGCTCAATAGCTGGCTGCCATGAGTAAAGACAAAATTAGATTCTTATTATTATCTGTTTTTACCGTGTACTTAAGCGCAAATGCGCTTCTTACTACAAGACTAGAATTAAGTTATGTATCACTCCTGCGCAAGGATTTGCTGCCATATGGGTGTGAATCAAGGTTATAAAATCATGCGAGTCGATTATTCCCCACTTTTGGCAAATATAATATAATATAGCTTTTGGTATCGTTAAAGTTGCCTGAAGATGATCAGGCTGTACAAATAGTACCCAATGTAACAATGTTAGTCTGGCGCTTCGCCGGTCGCTACCGCGGCACGCTCGCTCGACTCGCGCGCTGTAAGGTCATAGTTCTACCTAACACTGCTCCTCGCTTCGCTCGTCGTCGTACCTAACGGAGACCTTCCCTGGATAAAATAGGTAACCCTACCCTTCGCTACACCATAACCCCTAACCGATCAACCTTATTTTGAAATATAGTTCGAATATCTAAACGAATATATACATATCTTACTTATTTTTATAATTTATACGTAGTTGCGCAAACTAAAAGTACGGTGGTTAAGATAGAGGTATCATATCTTTATACCAAATATGTGTAGCTTATTATAAAAGTATTTAGTCCGATTGTTTGGTTTTGCCCGTTGCGCGGTCGGAGAGAGTAGAGCAACTGCATATACATGAATAAGCCTGTTAACAGCAGATACGAAGCATTTTATTTACGAAAGGTAGTATCTTGTAGCAATGTATATGGTTACGCAGCGAATGCGGGATTGACTCCCGACACTATTCATATTTTGGGAAGTCAAAAACCTATAGGGTATTTCATCATCAAAGTCACTCCTACGCAAGGAGTTGTTACCAACTGTTCATCAAAGTCACTCCTACGCAAGGAGAAGCTACTAAGGAAACGTTTGCGTAAAACGTTACAATCAAAGCAGTATCAGAAGACTCGGTTTAGCTTAACCTCTTCACAGCTTCTGGGCAATACACACACACATACGTGTACGAATGTTCGGTTAACTATGTCATCGAGGGCCTCCCTCAGCTCGATTCTCCACTACTTCCGACGAGGTAGGAGGTACACAGGATGAAAACTGCTAGCTACAGAGGCAGACAGGGTAAGTGTTCCTTGGATTTACGACTACAGTGATATCTCGTGTCTAGAGAAGGCTGCATAATGATTATGTACTGGATATGGATTATATTCATCGGTGCACCTTTATTTTTTTAAACTTTATTGCACAAAAAGAATATAAGTAAGTACAAAGGGCGGACTTAATGCCATGAGGCATTCTCTACCAGTCGACCATAGGAGCAAACAGAAACTAGCAAATGTGGGTGCAATGAGAAAATAATTCATAAAAGTTAAACGATTTCGAAAGAATAAACATACATATAATCGTAACTAATATACATTTACCACGGAACTACTTACCCAGGATGACGAAAGGATGTTGAGTTAAAAGGTCTTATCAATTTGAGACGAATCTTTATTTTCGTGTACCCATGCACCTTTCTATCTGTAAGGTACACGACTTTTATAAGGTAGTTAGGTACACGTACGACTTGTTACTTCACATGATTAGTTGGAGAAACTGGGCAATCTTTCCTTGCGACGTTTCCTGTTGTGTCGCCGGTTTTCAGCAGTTGTTATTACCTATCTACCTTTGCTTCGCTTATCATCCAGCTGAGCTAGCACAACTTGCTGCCAAGTCGTGTCTACTGCTACTCAACGATTCCTGTCGCACTTGAATAGCGAATTGGATGGAAATGGGTACTTAGATTTTTCTCTACTCGCGTCAGCAATTAAGCTAGTCCCGCAGGTAAAGGTTAGAGGTTTGTTAGTTCTGGTCCAGATAAAGTAACCATTTTATTATCTATGTACGCTAGAGTTAAGGATGCATTAACAAAGTAAGTTTCTCTAGTTGACTCATTTAAAGGTCCTTAACAGTTAAAACAAGCTCATCTATTTACGCCATTTTCTGTTTGAATTGTCACGTATCTTGACATTTTCTCAATGTTACTATCTAGAACAGGACTATTGCGACCTTGTCTCATAAATTTTAAATGTATTTTTTGGAAGTTTCATTAAGAAATGTCGTTTCAAACATCACTCCAAACCGACCAATTTCAAGCTAAAAACTTGTTTTTTCCGCTTAAATTCTACTACATGGAATAAAATCAAAAAATGGCTATGTTTTTATCTAAAACTTTGATAAAATTATCATAGCCTTTTACAACTTTATTGGTATTATCAATAGGTACTTTTGTCATAATTTGAAATCAAAACATTTTAAAACTTATAAGGCCTCTTAAGCTTGACGATAAATTATAAATAAAATTAACACTTCCTCTAGCAACAAATCGAGCAATGAAATTAGTAGCTTAATGTAAATTTTATTTCCAGGTAAAAATTGTCTATTAAGAACCTGTACCTTATTCCAAGCCTAACAAATTGAGAAGTGTTTGTTATCGGCTGCTGGTTCATAAGGATTAATTGTACTTTACCCAAATATAAACACCAAATCTTTAAGGTACCGATTCAATGGTCATAGGGCTCGTACATATCATGTCGTTGGTTGACGCAAAAATGATGTAATGGCGCATACAGGAAGTTACTTGATAACACTACAAATGAGTTAACTAATCTATTGACGAGTAGAAAAATAAATACTTGATACATAAAACGTAATAGACACAATTTGTTTTGTATTTTATTTACAAAACTATCATTCAATGAAATTGATTATTTTCTAGTATATAGTAAATAGATGTTAAGAGGCCTTACATGTTTTAAAATGTTTTGATTTCTAATTATGACAAAAGTATTGATAATAGCAATAAAGTGATTAAAGGATACGTTGATTTTATTAAATTTTTAGATAGTAACGTAGGATTTTTTTAAATTTATTGTGTATTTAAGCAAAAAAAGCAGTTTTTACATTGAAAATGGTCGATTTGGAGTGATTTTTGAAACGATATTTCTTAATGACAAGTCCAAGAAATACATTTAAAATTTATGAAATCCGCAGTGATCGACGTTTTGGTTGCCACACCGCGGGTAGGGTTTGCAATATTCGTCCAATTTTAGTATTCGAATAATACGAATATGTACATAAATTTCCAATATTCGAATATTTCGAGTAAAACGAATATTTTTGAAAATAAAACAAAATAATCATTGTAACGTCTGTAATGTAAAATGTAATGACCTTGCAATTAAAAACATCTACATTTACAGTATCTTCTTAAAATTAAACAATAGTACCCGCTCCACGATGCGCCTCAGGTAAGGAGGGACTCCATGATATTGGAGTGACATTGGGGCCCGCATTTTCTTATTGCTTATGGATTCTTTCCAACTTATTCCCGGTCTCGTCAAGCAATATCATGGGCCATGGGTTTCCACCCGGAAGGAGAGTCCGCTGGGCGATTTGCTATACCGAGGATAGAAAAGTCTTCTAAAGGCTAAATCGTCAATAGGAATTGTACTCCTATCGGCGCGCAAGGTACTGTTAAGGTCAACAAAGATGCCAAGAGACTATAACAGCGATGGACGTCCACGACAATGAATGCATGGCTTAAACCTAGAGGTTTTCTCTCAAAATTTGAATATGCGAAGAGTTTGCATAATTATAATTTTTATTGAAATAAAAAGGTCATGACAATTTAATACTGGCATACAAGAAAAAAATATTAAATGTTGATGTTGAATTTTTAAATAACGATACAATACGTCTGTCATTCATGTAAATTGTAAACAGTCGTGTTGTAAACATTGGAAAAATATCGTTTATTTAGTATTTTGTTAATTTTCTTGGGGTTGTGGATATATGTCGCCGATTCAAAACGTATATTTTCTCATGCTGAAGAACTTACTACAGGTTTGAGTTCAGTTATTGTTTATTTTTTACTGTGTTATGTCAATTCAAAACAGGAGCCACGTCGCGTGACGTCACGCGGCCAAAGTCACGTGGTCAGCGCACAGTAGTTTTTTAAAATCAATTTTTTAGTCCTTTTTCCTAAAAAATATGAAAAAATAAAAGTTTTATACAACTCTCCAGCATGACACGAATCTTATGACATATCATTTATTAAAATCGGACCATAACTGTAGATCTGATGGGTGTACAAAAATCGGCCTCGCGTAATATATATATTGATTAGAAAGTTTGTTTTTGGCAAGGGAAAAGAACAATAATATGCTATTTGTCTTTGATTAAAACTACTTTTCTAATATTTAAGATTATTTCTACGGAGTTGTTAATGTAGAGGACAATTGATTTTGGCATTTTATTATAGTTTTTCGCGAAGGTAAATAATTTCAGTCAAATTTCTGCACTATTCGAAATATTCGAATAATGGATGTCATCGAATTCGAATAATATATGTGGCGAATAATTCGAATATTCGAATTGCAAACCCTGACCGCGGGATATCAAGTAGAGATGGTAATATGGATACGCTACTAAGACCGCAATACCGATTAAACTGTTGTTATTTAAATGTTGTTAATACGTATGTATGTAAGAGGGATTACGGATTACTCATATGTAGATGTTTCTGGTTTCGATATATTATAGCTACTTGTTTGTTCAAGCATCAGAGTTGCCCACCCTCGCGCTGCAAAGGAAAATATTACAGCTTTTCGTAGTAGTTTCACTAAGCATAAGTATCTTTTTTTGTATTAGATCACCTTTTAGGTTTACTTTCATTATATAAAAACTACTATGAAGTCAAGATATTTTTCCGGTATCTCATTTAGAGTAAAGCAAAACAGATTCGCTGTGTCCTTACAGTTGGGTGCATCATGTGTGGTTGGGCATCAATACCACTCCGGCATGTAACGCGTTTTGGCTTCCATGGCTTGTCGTGTGGAAGAAGCGCCGGCCGCTCATCGCGGCATGCAAGCCTAAATGACATCCTGCGCCGGGCCCTCGTCACTGCCGGAGTTCCAGCTGTGTTAGAGCCATCAGGCCTAGCCAAGGATGACGGCAAAAGGCCTCATGGCATGACCCTCGTTCCGTGGAAGTTGGAACGGCCCCTAGTATGGGATGTCACTTGTGTGGATACACTCGTGCCATCCCATCTTCCAGGGACTTCCATCAGGGCTGCGGCTGCCGCTAATAAAGCCGAAAACCTTAAACGGTGCAAATATGCAGCCATTGATACTGGCTGGGGTTGAAACGCTTGGCCAGTGGGGCCCGGTGCTCATGCACTATATAGGGAGCTGGCGAGTCTGGTCCCCAGTTGGCTCGTGGAGGCAACTGGGGACCAGAGGGCTGGCGCCTATCTCGCCCAACGGACTGCGATCGCAATCCACCTTGCCCCGCGGCACCGACCTTGGGCCGGTTTTTTATTTGTGAATATTTGGATTTATTTTATTTTAGTTTATAGTTAGATTTATTTTTTGTTTTGCTAAAATTTTTTTTATGTATATATATATATGTAATGTATATGTATTTAAGCACTAGAAGTTAAATAAATAAATATGTTAATTCCATAAGCAAAATTCATGTTTTGCTTATGGAATTAAAGCAAACGTACTTACCTACCCATTGTTGACATTACCAATCAATCAGTTAAAACTGCAAAGTAATCGAATCTTCCTAATCTCTCACGTTTTTCAATAGTATCTCTTCATAGCACGAATCTCCGCTACACTTAAATGAAGGCCCGAACCCGCGGAAAATATGATCCGTTATATCGTGTACCCGTGTACCCTTGTAAACGTTTCTGAATCCGGGTGGGTTCGTGTAGTTTGTGTTATTAGTACCACCGGGCTATCCATGTCGGCATGAAAGACGTGTATCGGGAGCTCTAAATTAGACCCGCTCACATCCTCCCGCGCAGGTAAACGCTCCGATAACAACGAAGGTAAAGAAAACTATTACCTAAGTAAATAACAAAACTCAAGACTTCTATGCGCATTGCATATTTAAGCGCTAATTACAAGTATTAAAATATACGAAACGAAAACTTTACTTTTAATTTGTAACCTTCATAATCCCGGAATTGGGCGGTTTAGCTACTCTATATTAGATGAGCACGCAATCGGCCTCAAAGGTAACCGTGCCGAACCGTGCTTTGTTCTAATATTCTTTGATCTTTTACAGACTACTCGTAGTCTGCAAGTATTTGTTTCTCTTTTTTTCCAACGAAATAAATAGAAGTATGTATTAATTATAAGTCTCTGTAATGTGTGAAACGTATCGTGTGACCTCCAGTAAATAATATTAACTTCAACACACCGGTGCAATTATTTAAAAATCGGCCAAGTGCGTCCAACACCTACTGTCCATATTTAATCACTATTCAATACATTGAATCTAAAAATGTCGTATCTTCATAGGGAACTCACGGCACTTACGGCCTTTTGTTTGGGCAAGACAGTTGAAAGTATTTACTAATGCACACCAGCTCAATTTTCACGAATACACTTTCTATGACTTTGATAGCTAATATCTCACCAACGGTTGACTTAAACATGTATGGAGTGCCCCCCCTAATTTAATATTTTTTGTAATTTCACATCACTTTTATGTAGTGGATCACATCAGAATACACCTTCCTTCCAAATTTCATAATTGTAGTGCTTATAGTCTCCGAGTAAATCGGCTGTGACATACGGACGGACGGACGGATGGACAGACATGACGAATCTATAAATGGAAAATAATAATAAGGGTTCCGTTTTCGCAATTTTGTCTACGGAAACTACGGAACCCTAATAAATAGCAGTGTAAAGGAGGAATTTAGTCGTAAAATCAGAAGGCTTGCAGCGTTTTCCTTTTGGATTGAAGAAAGAAATAGGAAACAACATTTTAATTAAAAGTGTACAAAATATTATTAACTTTATTCATTTTGTACTAAGCAGTAACGCTGCGAACGTAAACTACGAATTGAAAGTAGAAAAATAATAATTTATAATTGCTCGGAGCCTCATTTTTTCAGATTTTCCTTTAATTAAACTAATTACCAATAATATATAATTTGTGAAACCTTTTTGTAATTAGATAATGTAATATAAATTAAAAATATATTATTTAGTGAACTCATTGTTATACATCTTTACATATTATAGATATGTATATTTAAATAACAGAAACATATTATTGAATATTAATAATTCTTTAATTAAACCAGCCGAAAATTCACTTTAACCCAATGCGTCACAGCTGACGTTAAGGTTACCATAACCCAATGAAAACCCTAAACAAAAACCCTATCGCGATAGTGTTTTAAACTTATGCTTAACCCTATTGCGAGTTAGGGTTAACACTTCAATAAGCTTACCTTTACAATACGGTAACCTCATGATAGGGTTAAACCTATTATAGGGTAAGCAAATTGATTAGGTTACCGAATCAATAGGCTTAAGCCTAAAGAAGGGTTGTGCGGTCCCTGCCCACGGCATTGTAAGAGGGAACTTGTTGAAGAATTTTGTACCAGAGCTTGATTGTTTGTTCCGGTAGCTCAGTTGGCTAGAGCGTCGCCAGGATGTCGCAGGTTCTAATCCTACTCGGAGAAATAAATTTCTAAATTTTTGTTTATCTATAATTTATAGTTTTTGTTAGCAGACGTTACTGCTTAGTACAAAATTGGATAGCAAAGCTTGCCGCTAGCGCCTGCGAACACGCCTCGCCACCGCGGCTGCTGGAGACGCCTGATGGCTCTCGGGGCATGAAACCATGTCTGGCACCGGACGACACGTTCGCTGACGGAATTTAAAAAATATTCCATTCTATTTGTCGTGCTGAGCTGGTTTGTGCTGACGCTTTTTTAGTATTATCATTTATAACTATTTGAAGCTCGTAAATTAAAATATATTCACGAACCAGCTTTACAGATAATGCCACTAACAAACTAGTTATATATTAGTACTTATTCTACGTATAAAGACAAAATAGTCCTTATTGCTATTTACCACAGTAACTTACATCAATTAATTTAAATTAACTCAAATACTTTTCAAGAAAATGGGCTCTACACTCTAAGCCTTATTTAAAGGTAAGATAACTTTTCGGTTCTCTTAATATTGAGTTATAGTCTTACATAAATGTTCCTTTTTTACAACAATTTTTTTTGTATAATTAATTTAAAAGAACTGGAGGTAAACAGTTTTTATATTGTCCAAATATACATGATATATTTCAGTAATATTTAAATACAGAATTACTGTCCCCAAACAGGGGTAGAATGAACATCTAGAGACCCAAACAAAAATTTAGGATCGGTATATATAGACTAGCTTCTGCCCGTGACTTCGTCTGCGTAGAACTCGTTTATCGCGATAGAATTTCAGTGCTATTTTTATATCAAGCGCTTATCTAGTCATCGCTCTTCCCAAACTTCCACCCCCTTTAGGAATGATTTCCGGGATAAAAGTTCCGGTTGTCCTTCCTCGGGATTTCAATTTCATTCAAAATATCTCCATATCAAATCTCATCTAAATCGGTTCAGCGGTTTAAGCGTGAAGGTGACAGACAGACAGACGCAAACTTTCGCATTTATAATATTAGTCTGAATTTCCTCTTTTTTATGTATTTCCACCTCCAAAACTGATTACAGACATCATATACAGGACGTCCCACGACTTGCCACATGGATGAAATACTGAAGATGGAAAATTCTACTGAAAGAAGACTACATGTTTATTTAAAAACAATATGAACTGCATTCAAGGAATTTTAAATAATCGCCTGTCTGAACTGGAAGTAGAACTTTCTAAATATAAAAAAAAACAGTACCGAGTCACTCGGTTTAGTAAGACTATTTAGCGGGTTCATTCGATTCCTGGTTCATACGGGCAATTATTAAGCAGTTGCAGTTCTTTTTTTATAAATTTCTACAGTATTTGAGGCACTTCTCTATGTGGCAAAGCCGCGGGACACCTGTACACATACATAGAATAACGAAGGGATATATTATGTATCCATGTTTGGCTTTTGCTAATTTTCATATGTACCCTAGTTGTCAGCAAATGGTAGTAAGATTAGTGTTTCCCACAATTTCTATTATGTCTATAATAGAATGGGTAATTGATAGAAATATCAACAAACGCAAAACTATTGAATACTTCGTGGAAAAGTGGAAAATGTTTTATAGATCAGTGTCGAGACTCGAGCTGGACCTCGAAATCCGTCGTTTTTGTATGGGTGAAAGGCTGGGCTGTTCGAATTATGTCTTAATTATCATATGTTGAGAGATGTTCCGCAATGATGAGCGGTGCGCGATCGTTAAGTTTGTCTGTACATACCTACTTACTAAATCGCTGCAGAAGCAGATTGAATGCTAATAACATTCGTCTAGGACTAGGACTCGTTCCACTTGACAACGGCGGCAAAAATGTTCAATACAACTCGGTCATGATCACTGATCAATGATCTACACTCCTTATTCCACAAGATAGACGATTCTAACTTCTACATAAGTATTTAATGCAGAAAATGTCACTCAAGACATGAATCACATAGCTTTATGTGGAGATTGATAAGGGTAACGATGCACTCGACAGGTAAACATTTGCTTCTTCTGAATTATTTTGAAATAGTATTTTACAGAAGTGTAGCAGAGGCCAAAAAAGAAGAGCACCGTGGGTTATAAAGACGCCACGAGCGTTTTACGACTTAGTTATACAACGATGCATACAATACTTTATCTACATCCATGTATTAAATCCTCTTAGGGTTTATCCAGATATCACGCGAGGCTCCCAAGGTGGGGGAGGGGGGGGCTTACGAAAACCTAACGACTGATCATGTTGGGGAATGGGGGTGTACAAGATGACCTCACATGAAATTTTTTACTGTACCTACAAAACCGTTAATAATATTTGCTCGTGTAGGAAATTATAAATCTTCAGTTCGCACGTCAAAAACAGAGAGTCTATTTTGATATAACGCATATACGAAAATAACACAAGATCAAGTAATACATTACAATATCATTTACTTTTAAATTTAAATAGAACAAAAAATTTAATAAAGATGACCAAGGGGGGGGGGGGGGCTAAAAGTGGCACAAAAAACCTCGCGTGATTTCTGGATAAGTCCTTTATGTGTTCAGGCACCATTGCGTTGAAGTCTTTTTGAGCAAGAGTCTGTATCGTAATGGGCGGAGATGGCCATTACGATACCGTTTTCGATGCTGTTTTGGCCATCTCCGCCCCGGGCCGGCGCGATATTGTAAAGCTGGTCCTTACCTACACTTTTTGAGCACATGAAAGAGGATTTACTATACGGGTGGAGATAAAATACATAACGTGCTCCACGCACTTGTATGTTTAGGATTATATACAGCTGCGGGATCGTTGCGCAGCAGCTGGGAATCCGTTGCTAGACATGTTACGGCGTGTCACTAATCAATAAAGCGTGTTAGGAGTAAAGCGTATGCTTGATTTATATTAATATGTTTTTTTAACAGTTTTCTTGAAATTGATTTATAAAATCATAAACATAATGTAATTGACTAAGCTGACGTTTGCATCGTCTCCCCTACAATAATGCAATCCAGTATCAATCAGCATACCCTCCCACGCCAGTTTAGGTAAGTACCCTATTGTGGCAGTCTAATTTTATTAATGGCGTACCTCACATTTCCTAGTTGCTGGGGTAAGGAATATAGGCCAATGGAAATAAATCTACAGTAAAATTGCATGCAAAGCATGATGTAGTTCTGGTTTTTAGTATGTTGTATGGATCCAAATTTGCAACATTGAGATGACGACATCATTCGTGAATACGTCAATAAGGGTTACATATCGGAGGTAACAAACTCGAAAAGCACCTCGGCAGCAGCTGATTATACGATCCCTCACAATGTCGTCGTGCGAGAGGATAAATCAACCACGAAGGTGCGTATGGTACTGGACTCTCGTAGCCAGACGAGCACGGGCTTATCCCGGAACGATGTTCTGCACTCAGGTACTAATCTACAGGGAGCTTTGTTTTCAATCCTCTTAAATTTTCGCCTATTTAAAATAGCGCTTTCATCCGATTGTCGTCAGATGTTTGTGCAGATCGGCGGTCGCGAACGTGTTCGCCAATTCCAGCGAATCTTATACCGATCTAACCCACAAGATCCCATCGCATCATACGAGTTTAATCGTGTTTGTTTTGGTATGAAGTCGAGTCCTTATCACGCCCTTCGCGTCGTCCGCCAGCTGATTGCAGACGACGGACATAAGTTTCCAACGACAGAGGCGATCGCATGCTTCTGCACATACATGGATGACGATGTTTCAGCATAATGTTAGAAGACCCGCAGCAACAAGATGAATCCGTGGCAATCACCGCTTCTAAGGAGCTAATCGATTTATTCAAATGCGGTCAATTCGATCTTGTGAAATTGACTTCTAATTCCAATATTGTCTTAGAAGCCATACCCGCCTCTCATAGAGCTTCCGACGTTGAAATTGATCCGGGAGTGTCCCAAAAGCTTCTGCTGGAACAAGTCTAGTGATAACTTTTATTTCAAAGTCAAGGAGCCAGACTTGGTGTGCACGCATGCGCAGCACGAGGAAAAAAAATGTTATATTTGGAGAAAATTGCTCCGAAAGGGACATAAAATGGACGATCGTCGAATGGCCTTTCCCTGGCCGAAGCTTGGTCCCTAGAGGGCGTGTAGAGTTGCGTTTGGGCTTAATATGTTGCAAATCTAATTACCTTTAAAAACGAAGCACATTTTGATATCGTAAAATGCATAGGTTACGAGTTTTAGAACATTCAGTGAAAAAAAAAACCAAAAGTTCGCAAATTTTTCGTGTGGTGCACAGCGATCACCTGTTTTTGGATTTATACTACCCTAACTGATCCATACAACATAAGTACTAATTTTAAGGAGTACTGGGTTAGTACTTTGGGAGGTTAACTATAATCTTATCATAACGTGCCTATCAAATTGCCTAATTAATTAACTAATCTCCTGGGCACGGAGATTTCCGGGCACATAACAAAACAATGTTTTTTTCGCCAGGCGGCAACGGGTTGATATTGTGGGGTCATTAAGATAGCCACTTCACGACAGGGATGTATCACCCCAATATTCTATTTGCCAGAGTGAATGATGTAATAGATAAGTATGCCAATTTCAAATATATATTAACCACGCTGAGAGATTACTGAATTGACTTAAAATTTCATAAAGTTTAACACAGGAATTTAACAACTAGGAAAATGTAATACCCATGTGTAGTGAGGGTACGCTCTTTTCTACAACCAGGAACAGATTAATGCCGCGCGCGTCGACGAGACGGACGCGATCGTCAAG
Organism: Epiblema foenella; assembly: GCA_963556455.1. NCBI lineage: Eukaryota > Metazoa > Arthropoda > Insecta > Lepidoptera > Tortricidae > Epiblema > Epiblema foenella. The sequence continues at coordinate 15,492,339 of OY747095.1, read as the reverse complement.
TGGAACGAGTCCTGGGTGTTGTTCCTTATAGCTTACGTAAATCTAGTACAAACACACTGCCGTCACTAGCACTAGCGCCAACCTTCGTGCCGCGCGAGTTCCAGCATACCTCGAATATACCGCCCGTGCCCTTGTACGAGTGCACCAGTCCACCCGTCTGTGTAGACCAAATGTGCACACATTTATCAAACGAACCACTGGCAAGGAGCTTGCCATCAGGGGAAAAGGCTACGCTGTAAACTGGTTCTGTGTGCTTCGTTAAGGTGTGTATACAGACACCTCTTTCGACATCCCACAAACGCACAGTGGAATCAAAAGAAGCACTGGCAAGAATCAGATTCATATTTGGATTCTGTGTTCCAGGACCAGTCGGAGACCACTTAATGGTATAGATTTCCTTCGAATGAGCTTGTAAATCGTGTACACATGTGTCTTGTTTCATAGACCAAATTTTCAGAGTCATGTCATCAGAGCATGAAGCCAGCAACTGCCCTTGTGGATCCCACTTGATGGCATTCACTTCATTCTGGAAGAGAACACAATAAATACTTCAAATAGAAATAAACTTTATTGTATAACTGTGTACATTATGATGGTGATAACAAATGATACAGTCTCAACATCTTGCCCATTTCGGGCATACAATAGTAATAAGATAACTTATACTTAAATTCCATGTGGGTACTTAGCGGAATATATAACTAATAATATTGTTTTATTGGGCAAAATACTCCCTAGTATCATAAAATACTTTGCCAATTAGCAGGGTTCGAAATTATCAAGATAATTATGGTCTTTGATAATTATCGCGATAATTATCCGATAATTATCCCTCTTATGGGTCTCTACCCTACTACTCTTAGTATACGTTATTTTATTAGTTAAATTTATTTTATCATTGATCATGATCATTAATTTAATGTCGAAATTTTCCCTACATTATAAAACTCCAACACAAAGAATGTCCTTATGCTGTTTCGAAACACGAAATAACTAAACTGGATCTGGAATGGAACTGGTAGAGGTTCGCGGTTGAGGCTCCCAATCCGGTCCAGTATTTATTTCTGGCTGGCAAATTTTCATGTGGCCCCTCAACCGTTTAATTATCCTTTACATCTCCTTTTTGCATTTCTTACAACGGGCCCATATCCCCGTATTTTTTGTTTTGATACATGTTTTGATAGTCAAAATAACCCCACACCAAATCACAAGATATTTATCATTGATAATTATCCTTTAGAACCCTGCCAATTACCTAGTTTTTGAGAGAATTATCCACAGCATAGAACATTATTATGAGATTGGATACTCAGTCATGCAACACTTACAGTGTGACCCTGGAAACTCTTGATGGGTTTATCAACATTCAGTCTGCATACATGGATGCACTGATCTGTAGAGCAAGATGCAAATGATGTATTGGTTTGCCAATCAACATCCAATGCAGGAGCAGAATGGAAGGAAAACTGCTGCGTGCACTGGCCAGATGCAGCATCCCATATGATAGTAGTTTTGTCAACCTGAAATAAATAATGTTACGTACTAGTTACATATTGACCACAACCATATTTAAAATAAGCAATTTATTAAAAGAATCAATTTAAGGTCATTAATTAAATTGGTTAAGTATAACTCACCCCTGCACTGAGAATGTAATTTCCCCGTTTATTCCATTTCAGAGCAAATATAGGTCCCTTGTGTTGGCCTAAAGTAGAAGCTAGGGTACCATTAGTGGTCCAAATGCGAGCATAGCCATCATATGAGCCTGTGGCCAGCAGGTTCCCATCACACTGGAAAAAAGCAGGGTTTTTTTGTCTCCAAGTCCCAATCTAATAAAACAAGGAAGTATTCCATAGTTTTACACTTACATTCCAATCCAAGGAAGTGACATCTTTGTTACTGGGTACCTCAGCACCTCCCTTCTGTATGCAGTGTCTCAATACCAGCTGATTAGGAGTAGTCGCAGGATTGTCTGACATATCCCAGATCCTAAGGGGCAATAGTAACTCACATGAGCAGTTTGCAGAAGTGATTCACATGATAAAGGCAACTGGTATATTTACATACCATTAAGACCAGAGGGCCTACTCCGAACTTCGTAACGTGCCGTCCCTTTCACTCATATAGTACATAACACGAGAATAAAAGGGACGGCGCGATACGAAGTTTAGATTTTGAAGTTCGTAGTAGCCCCTCGGGTTAACAAAACAAAAGGTACAGTCTTACAAATTGAAACAAGTTTCACAGTTAAAGTATTATTGATATCTAGAGTCCTGTAGCGGCGTCACGTAATACGGAAATTCCGATAGTTATTCAGAAAATGAACTACTATAGGTATAGATAAGTTTCTGTAATTTCTGCCTCTTTTAGGATCAACAAAAAGAAAAACATGTAAAAAATGGTCTTAAGAATCGACAGTTCCTTTTCACTGTCACATTATGTCGGACCAAAATCAAGCTGCTAGCTAAGTTAAGTAGGGCTTGCATTCCGGAATTCCGAAATTTCGAAACTTTGGAATCTCGGAAGATTTTTCCGATATTACAATTCCGAAATTGGTACACTTGGAATGTCGGAAATTACGGAATTGGAGTTGATGAATTTCCAGAAGGTTTTGTATGTTTATTCTTAAAGTTCTTAATGTAAAACTGAGAAATTGTTCGCCTATCACCAGACTTATAAACATTTTGTGAATAGATTTCAAAATGTTATTGGTTTACCACCACGTATACTCCTCCTATACGGATTTTGGATACGACGATCACTGAAGCGTTCCGCCGTTAGCTGTGTTCGTGTGCTCCTCCTCTCGTGTGGCTTACGTAGCCTTTCTTATCTACGAAGACCCATGCACGTGCACGCAGTGGGTACGTGAGCACACCATTGACATAATTATAGCTGATCCGCTTCACCGCTGGTGGTCGCACTTTAAGCTCATCTCTTTCACCGTCCCACTATGTACGTCGACATGGGTCATAGTTGTCAGTAGTTTTTTTTTCACAAAGGCGGTGGGTAGTTGGCTTCTCCCACAGGAAAGGGTGAATATTACAATTTTGTGTGGCACTTAATAAATCACATACTTTTATGCTTAGGTAGTTGTCCACCTTGCTTCCGCTTACTCTCCTCTAAATCAGAGTAAAAGATGCGCTCATTAGCCATTCGACCCTGCCATCCTTCATGTGATCCAAGTAAAAACCTAACTTAGAGAAATTCAGTCACCAGCTGCTGTAAGAGGTCTTGACATTCCGCAAGGAAGCAAAAGTCATCTACGTACATCATCACACTTATGAGCGCATAAGACACTTGTATGCGCGTTTTGAATCTGGCCAGGTTGTTGAGGTTGGCGTCAGTGCGGTAACGAACGAGACTTCCTTTTGAGGAGGTTCATCTCCAACCGGCAGCATTATCCGTTCAACCAAGCAATACATTGATTACAGTTTTCAGAATTTCATTTTGGTGAAGATCATCATATCAGCCGAAAGACGTCCACTGCTGGACATAGGCCTCCCCAAAGGGTGCCAAAACACAAAGACCAGTCCTACGTTACCCGCATCCATCGAACTCCCGCGAGCTTTCTTCACTCTCAAAGTCACTTTCTGAGCCTTCTTATGAGGCCCATGGTGAGCGACCATGTTTAAGTGCCATGTCATCACTGGCAACACACGCTGGTCAAAGACCCTTGTTTTGAGACGCGGAATATTGGATGAAAAGATGTGCCGTAGCTTGCGTAGCCGTAGATGAGGCTATGGATCTGGTTTGTGGTTTATGGTACTAAAGTCTCTTCGGAAACCGGCTTTTTCAGGAGGCTGGAATTCATCTAGCCAGCGTGCGAGACGGCTCGGAATGACTCTTGAAAACAGCTTGTAGACATGGCTCAAAAGCGTGATGGTTAGGTAGTTTAGTTTAGTTTATTTATCTCCATATACAATTACATTATAAAACATGTTCGCTTATCTTGCTAATAGTATATCGATCGTTATAACAATGAAATAATTAATGATTATAATATGAGGGTAGGTATATACTTAAATATATACCTACATTTAAACAATAATCAGGGAATAATACAATTAAAAATGTCATATAAAGTATAAATAGGACAACAATACAATTGAAAATGTCATATAAAGATTAAATTAAAACCCTAAGCTGAAATAAAAATAATATTTAACAGTTGTACCAATGTACGGGTACCAATCATAACAAAGTCTGTTGTTCAGTAGGGTGTTGTCACCATTCTTGAAGAACATCACCACCTCGCCTGTGTTTGTAACTATGCTTTTGATGTAATGTGGTAAAGTGAAAAAGTGAGATTGCCTATAAAACGATAATTATTCATATTTTTAATACATTTTTGTGACATCCATTTAATTGAAAAAAGTAAACCCCAATTCCGAAACCAGTTCCGGAATTCCGGAATTGGAGGCCATATCGGAAATAATTCCGGAATTGAAAAACCGTCCGATATTGTATGCTCTAGTTACCTAGATAACACGCATGCGGCACACCATCATCATCATCATCAGTCGTTTCTTCAATGCTGAGGACATAATGTCCAATTCTTGCTGACCAAACTCCTCTATAGGCTACTATCACCCACCTTATGGATGGCCTAGTGCAGGTCTGCCCCTTCTCTGGCCCTCAACTCTTCCCGTCCTAATATTCCACTACAGGCTATCCGAAGAACGTCGTGAGAGGTGTTCGAAATATAGTCGACGACTTAGCGTAGCCGTAGCTCTTCCAGGATGGACTGGTTTTTTCAACTTGCAGTCCGTGGTATCCGCAGATGTCAACGCCAGCACCACATCTCAAACGCATCGGATGCGGCTTATCATTTTAGCCAGAATGGTCCACGTGTCCGAGCCATAAAGAAAGATCTGTGTAGCGTATAATGCGTGACGCATTATACTGGTCCAATTTTTAAATATGCCAAACGCCGACCAAAAATTGTATTATTAGATTGCCTTATTTTTATCACCCCTTTAAACATGTGATGGTTCCTGGCAGAACAACCTTAATTCTCAGTAATTTAGATATATTAGAATACAACTATATTAGGTTAATGTATAAAATCTATACCTGTGAGAAAAAAAAAAGTCAATAGTAGCCCTGTAAATCTTATCGCAATGTGATGCTGCTGGGGAGTATCAACAAGTTACTGATTCAGTGTAATTTTTGTAAATTAAACCTTGTTTTTAAAAATATTGTGTTACGGATAATAATATTCTATTTCTTCTTTCAAGTATAACTTATTCGATTAACTACTTTAAATTTAGGACTGCTTTAATTTAATGATAACATAACATGAAATTACAGTAGAACCATTTAAAGTAGCTTTGTCATAGTCGCTCGAGTATCTTGATCGAAATATCTTAGCGCCACACACAAACACTAGGTGTTTTGGATGGTCCCATCCATGGTCTTCGTCGTCAGCTTCTGTTCTCCAAATGCTACTTTCTGAATGCAAATGCCCGATTTGTTACCGAAAAACTAAAATCGCTATATGTTTCCCCTGATTTTTTGAGGATTTCCCTCAATTCCACATGGGTACCATCATCAGAACTAATTTACGGCAACAACGGGACCAACATGCTTCAAGCATATGATTCCAAACAAAGAAAGAATTTTCCGAATCGGTTCATAAACTACGGAGTAGCTATTTTAAATCGATGAGTTAAGGTCAACAAAAACGCCAAGAGAGTTACAACAGAGACGGGCGTTCACGACAATGAATGACAGAGATTTTCTCTCAAAATTTTGAATATGCGAAAATAAGTTTGTATAATTATAATTTTTATTGAAGTAAAAAGGTCATAATTTAATACTGGCATAAAAAATATATATACTGACGTCGAATAAAATGACACAATGCGTCTGTCATTCATGTAAACATTGTACAAAGATCGTTTATTTTGTATTTTGTTAATTTTCTAGGGTTTGTGGATATATGTCGTCTACTCAAAACGTATATTTTCTCATGCTGAAGAACTTACTACAGCTTTGATTTCAGTTACTGTTTATTTTTTTAATGTGTTATGTTTTTCAAAACAGGAGCCACGTCGTCTGACGTCACGTGGTCAGCACAAAATAGTTTTATTTTATCTATTTTTTAGTCCTTTTTCTAAAAAATATGAAGAAATAAGAGTTTTATGCAACTCTCCAGCATGAGACGAATCTAATGACATATCATTTATTAAAATCGGACCATAACTGTAATATGATGGGCTGTACAAAAATCGCACTGCGCATTATATATATAGATTTTTTATAATCACTTAATTTCAAATATCACAAAAAGTTTGTCATGAATTCATCTTGCATTGATTGTACTCACTGCTTGATTTCCACTGGGGTATCATATAGTGAGGCGAGTGATGCGACAGCATTCTCGCTTCTCGGTACATCAAGTCACCCAAGTTGTACTGAAATCGCCTTCGCATTGAGAATCGCCAAGCCAGTGCAATTCATGCTCCTTCACAAACCATATAGATTTTTAAAAAATGCAAACCTGGCTGTGCTGTCACCAGAGCCACTAGCTAACAAGTCCGTGCTGGGGTTCCAGGCACAAATAAACACCTCAGACTCATGACCTCGAAGGACTGTAGCCTTGCTGGCTGGTATTTCTATGGACTGGTCCACCTCCATATTTTCCGGAGCACTAGGGGTGGCTGCACCTCCTGGTGCTGTTGGAGGGTTGCAGGTTGTGCCCTAGGGATATTTAATAACACATATAATTAAATTATTCCAAGTTACACATCATTTATTATGCCTTATGTGGCTGGGAGTCACATCATAGAATATTAATAGGCTTACTTCAACCCCATTTTGTTCAGTTCCTGAGCCCTGTTCTGCTCGAATAGCCTGTTTTTGTGTATTGTGAGCATTTTGGCGAGCAGCAATTATTTCTGGGCTGACTGCATCAATCAGACTCAAACTCTCAGTAAGGCGTACTTCAGTGCCTGAAATTACACATATGAATTTAAGTATTGTACAATAGTGTTGTTACCAGTTAGAATTCTAAATACATTTTTTTTGGCCACACTCAAAATATGTGTAATAGTCTAGTAAAATCAGTTTTGTATAACATTCATTTATAATAGGATGGTTTTTGTTTATTTCATTTTAATAAATTTATCTAAGATGTTAATTCAAGATGTTACAAACTTTCTCTCAGGAAGATTTATTTATCTTTATTGATATACAATCGGTAACGATAGTTAAATAATAATAATAACTCAGGAAGTAAATATATTATTATAAAAGAAGCATTGATAATGATAAGCATTAACAAATCCTTTTAAGAGTTTTAAATAACACAGTATTTCTAAACATGTCTCCATAGAGCAAATATTTTCAATATTCTTCTTAGAAAATTTAAAACATAATACTTATATCCTTATGGATATGATTAATATGTGAAACAACCAATATTTATTGTTAAATTATGATATAAGAAAATAGAATCAACAATAAGGGAGCATTTGCCTGAGAATGTCACACATAGTTATAATCTCCTAGCTACTAGTATTATTATAATCTCCTAAATATACACATAAATATGGCAAGCATTTACTACACTCACCATCTTCACCATAAGTAATTTCAGCCGTAGTATATTCCAAACCTTTTTGAAGGATGCTTAACAGAGCCGCAGGAGGCACAAGAGCACCATTGATATTACTTTGTGAAATGTGTGACTCAATACCAAATGTGTATGCTGAGTGATGGAAACCTGCAACAGGTGATTAATTATAAACTAAGTAACTATTGAATGATGATGTACAACGAAACAAAGTTAGGAATGACCATGCTATGATAATTATACCTGATTCCTGTAGATAGCGATACACAAGAAAGTTCACTTCATCACTAGAGTAACTCATTTTCTTACACTTTGGCTGCCGCGGCAAACCTCTTCAATTACATTAAAATACGGGTGCCTCGTTTACTTCCGTGTAATGCACAGCCGGGAGACCTGCTAAAGAAGTCAGAAGCCTGTGGAAAACATCATTTAGGATTTTACATTATACATTATATCTTGTTACGTTTAGTCTGCTTTAATACATTTTATTCTTAGATTTATTTAAATATAAATCAGCGAATAGAACTGGACATTCTAAAAAGGGAATGATGGGAATGAGAGATTGGCGTGTTGATGATGTCTGGGTCAAGATTTCTCTTGTAAATTAATAATGATGCGAACAAGTCCCAACGAATCAAAGCTTAATAAAGCTTAGAAATTGTATGATGCATGACCATTGAGCTAGCTATCTTTGCCGGGAGCACACGCCTGACCAAACCTGCATAAGGCAAGGGTATCCTTGTTATTACAAACAGCGAATTAATTTTTAGTCATCTTACAAGAATATAGTAGTGTAGATTTCAGTATGCCATATTTTTCTAATTTCTTAGAACAATTGAGACGCTAATAAAACTACAAACACAACCCTGCTATTAATGAAATGACGGAAGGAAGCCTAGTTAGTACTGTTAGTAGTTAACTGTCAAACAAAATCATCAATAATGCCTTTACGAAGAGTGAACTTCGAATCATATATTATCTGTAAAAAATGTTTAGAACATAAAGGTGGAAATCTGATTGATAGAAAGAAAATAAATATTGAATTTCTTATAACTAGCTAGTGACACAGGTTAATTAGGCTATAATATATGGTAACGGTTAACGATCTAAAATGTACTAAAACCTGAAATAAACATGAACAAATAGAACTATATCACATATTATTTCGTACGCTCTGTTTAAGAAGGTAGCTAACTGTTGCCAGGCGGCCGATGAGTGAAATAGCATACTTATTGCCAAAGATAATATAATAAGAGACAGGACTTCGAACTAGGTTTTGGATGACAGTGACATTGTCATTGCATGACATTGACGTAGAGTTTGGCCAAACATTCTCTACCACAATAAAATAAAAAAAGGAAATAGGTAATGCCATCATAACAGCGCGGTAGGGATGTAACTTTGATGTAGTACGGTTAACGATATCGATAAACGATGACTAGTGACGTCGTGTTTATAAAAATCCCACTTAGAGGGCGTCCATTATTTACGTGAGATGTTTATGGCGGGATGGGATCGAATTTTGCCAAAAATACCTCACATTAATAATGGATGCTCCTTTATTAACATTGGGGTTTGAATCCATTCTCAACTGGTTAGTTTATGACGACTACACTACGACGTCCATGCGCTTATTCCGCAGTGGGTAGGACTAGAGTTAAATAAAATAAAAAAAGTATAAAGTTGTGTTGCTTTAAATATATTAACCATCGCTATAGACGACTTTTCTTTCGGTTAAAATCTTTGGGTTGAAAGTGGTCACCACAAATAAATTTTAATTAATTCAGCTTCTCAATCGGAACGTAGGTTAGGTTTTCATTGCCAATTACTTTCACCCACTGCCTGCAACTGAAACATACCATGAGTTCTACATAAGCTAGTAATCGATATGTTACTGCCAACACTGGTATGTATAGTATACAATAAAACTAAATTGCAAATAACGCTACTTATTTTGCTAATATGTAACTTGCTGTGGTAAATATTAATAGATAATCTCCAATTAATTGCTTACTGGTGGTGATCTAAAGGAAATCTTGCCATTAATTTCCTTTTCTCGTCATCTTTTCAACCGGCAAGAAAACCACAAATAACACATACCCTATAGGGTGAAATAGTCCGTGGCATGTTGAGAAACACTGCCTCCTTACTACATTTTCACTTTAAATTAAGGTTTATACCATTTACAAATACCAGAATAACAAACTACAAACTGATCAACAAAGAAACAATATGGCGATCACTCAAGTTAACGGAAGTGACCAGAGGTGACATTGACATGTGACTGAGATGGATTAACTGTTGGAGCAAGATAGCAGTATCCGCCATTATTTTTTAGCCAAATTCCATACAAAAGTGTCATTTTGTAAATTTTGTTCCCAGTTGCGCGAGCCTGCTTATTGCTTTCTCACTCCTGACTGTCTCGGGTCGTGAATCCGACTGTCGGTGTGAGTGAGCACTTAAAAAGACGCATATCCAACCACTCCAACATTGGCCATGTCGTGCCATGTCTACGCCATGATTTCCAACTTCCTGATTTAGGTACTCTGTGGTCTCAAGACGAGTGAGTGATTTGGAGTGCTACCGCGAACAGAAAACGAAGGTTTCGCTCTCTGTCGCACTTGCACGTTCGGAAGTAAGTGCGACAGAGAGGGAAAACTTCATTTGCTGCTTCACTACCGCGAGGTAGTGCCCTTGATTATATTATACGTAGTATCTTCTAAGAAAGGGCGGGAAACTTCGTAAATGGCGGACGCGGTTTCTTAACTTTATTTTGAGTTTTTAGTTTTTTAAGTTAAAAGCATTGGTATTATTTTATATAAATGAAAAATAGGATTGCTCTTGGCCAGTATCTAGCCAGGGGGCAAAGATGAGGCCGGCGGTGAAACGAGCTCACCCAGAAGATGCCCTTTTTATTTGTTGTATATGTTTGTAGAAGTAGTGTTGTTAATTTTGTAGGTAACTGTATATATAGGTAAGTTTTTATATAATTTGGCAAAATGATTTAACTTTGTATGGGGGATCGGCCCCCTGATCCAGGAGGGACAGTTGCTCTCCATCCAGAATCAGACTTTTTTCCATCTAAAATGGATATGTTAATTGCGGCTGTTGAGTCGTCAACGGATACGGACACGTCAGTTATTTCTAATACGGACAATAGGTTGAAAAGGAAAATACGGTCACGCGTTTGCGGGACGTGCCACAAACGTAAGAGAAAAGTAGGTCAGGACGGAAAAGAAAAAGATAAAGAAGGCCAGTCTACTTGCCAGTGTAATAAAGTTCAGAAGAATTTGTTGACAGATCAAAATGAGTCTCAGGAACCCAAAATCACCACATCCAATTCATCTACCACCCAGAATCTCACTGCTAGCAATCCCATTTCCTCGGAACCTACCACTTCCGCACCCAATTCGTTACCTCCACGTGCGTCTATTGGTCGCGTTGAATACCAATAATCAGACAGTGCACCCTATGTTGTTCACGTTCAAAGATAGGGCAGTGAAGGTACAACCCTCCACCCTATTACATTAGGAAGGTTTTTGAAATTTAATAACTTTAAAGGTATTGAAAATGGCTCTCTAAAACGAGTAGGTAGAAACCGTACTAGCTTAGATTTTACTACTTACACTAATGCTAACATCTTTTTGAGTTATATGTGACTAGAACAGGAGAAGTATAAGGCTTTTATTCCCATTTTTAATGTAACACGCATGGGTGTGGTGAAAGGGGTTCCTAACCTAATGACATATATAGGAAAGTACTCTGTGCTAATGACTGGGGCGCCACCGCGAACAGCAAACGAAGTTTTCGCTCTCTGTCACACTTGCATATTCGGACGTAAGTGCGACAGAGAGGGAAAACTTCGTTTGTGGTTCGCGGTAGCACTCCAGGATAGATGAGGAGATTTTGACGTGCATAAGTGTGCCTGTTGGATGTTGCCCTATACTAAAAATAAGAAGGATTAAAAGAAAAGTAACTGTTAACAATAGCAATCAATTTATTAACACAGGCACTGTAATTATCACTTTTGATGGTCAAATTTTACCTACCAGAATTTAAATATGTTATACTGCGCTACCTGTAGAGTTATACATAAATATATCCAACTGTTCAGTGTTACAATTGTTGCCGGTTTGGTCATTTTAAAAATCAGTGTAGATCAACACCAAGATGCTACAGACGTGGACAGGGTCATTCTGGTGACACTGGTCATACTGAAGAGGATCAAATAGTATGTTGCTTGTGTAAGGGTGCGCATGAGGCCACCAGTAAATACTGTTTAGAACTTAGTGGACAGAAAGCAATCAAGGAAACAATGAGCAAAAGTTGCATTTTTTACATGGAGGCTACTAAAATGCATCCACCCGTTTCTAAGATCTCGTATGCTGAAGCTTTACTTGCAGCACCAACGTCACCCTCTTTCCCATACATACAACATGCACCTCCAAATATTAATTCACCATCCACCTCTCACAACATGACCCATTCATATAAAAAAACGTTTTTTCTAAAGCCAAAAACGCACACTAATCAACCTTCTAAAGGATATGAATATGACCATATTGCTCATGCTGAAATCATTCGAGAACCTGTATTACCAAAAGGTAAACCTCATCATCATCATCATCATTTCAGCCGAAAGACGTCCACTGCTGAACATAGGCCTACCCCAAGGCTCGCCATTTAGACCGGTCCTGTGCCGTTCGTTTCCACCGGATTCCAGCGACCTTCACCAGGTCATCACTCCACCTTGTCGGAGGCCTACCGACAGCTCGTCTTCCGGTGCGTGGACGCCACTCAAGCAGTTTCTGGCCCCATCGACCGTCAGTCCTGCGAGCAATGTGCCCTGCCCACTGCCACTTAAGTCTCGCAATTTTGAAGGCTATGTCGGTGACCCCAGTTCTGCTACGGATAGCTTCATTCCTCATTCTATCACGCAGAGAAACCCCGGGCATAGCTCTTTCCATTGCTCTTTGGGTGACCTTGAGTTTTCTTTGAGGTAAACCTATCTTTATTAAAAATAATGACAGTAAAAATATGAATACCTCTGATATTATAAAAATTATAATTCAGTTGTTATCACAGTCAAATTTAATTCCACCGTCCCACGTTGCAGCAGTAATTGATGCTTTATATAAGATCCCCACTAATAATGGACCAGAGAGCCAAGTTAATTCAGTGGAATTGTCTCAGTCTCACCACTAGAAAAACATTTAATACATGTTATCAATAAACATGACCCTTTCCTTATCTGTCTCCAGGAGACATGACTAAGGAAATATATATTTTTAAAATGCTCGGGTACGTTTGTCTCCGAGAAGACAGACCTGTCGCGAATAGTCACTTCGCGATGACTTTACTTTCCTTGGTTGTCGGGAGTGTCGCGAATCCTGCAGGATGATATCGCGATAAGAAAGTTATGGTCGAGTGTAATAACGCCCTAAGAGAATTTTACCCTGGCAAGGTTGTGACGGCAGAGTTTCGTTGGGATTTGACGTTTGTTTGTCTTTGCGCAGAGTTCTCCGTCTTAAAATACCACAAGTATTAAAATCTTATATTGAGTTGTTAAGCGTAATATACAGTGAATTGTATTGTAATTGAAGTGTGTGTTCTGCGCCGAGGGGCTGTAGCTGCATGAAAGGTAAGTGTTTATCTCACAGTACTTTATTAGTTCAAGCCAGTTCTATTATACATTGACTAAACACGTGGGATATGTTACATCTTTGATTAACAATCATGAGCTCTAAGTGTTTATCTCACAGTAATTTATTAGTTCGAGCCAGTCATATTATGCATTAACTAAACACGTGGGACGTGTCACATATTTGATTAACAATCATGAGCTCCGAGTGTCATATCTTATAGTTGTACATACATGACCAGATTTCAGTCTGAGCTCTCAGTTGATTCTTTATCTTGGCTTCATTCCCTTAGAGTAATAGTTAATGACTGAATTCAACCTTCCCTTAGATTGGTATGCAGTTTTATTGCCCTCTCAGTAAGAATTGATGACTCTGCCAATCGATAGCGTGTGTGTCGATTGGTAGAGAGTTTGATCTGTAATTGTCGCTATGAGTAGGATGCACACGAAGGGACGGGTCGTACGCTGAAGGCGTCGACTCTTTTCCAAAGGGCTTTTATCGCCACAAGGCGGTAATCGCTAGGGCGTTGATCGCCACATGCGTTGATCGCCACAGGGTGTTTATCACCAAAGGGCTTTTGTCGCCACAGGGCGGTAATCGCTAGGGCGTTGATCGCCACAGGGTGTTTATCACCAACGGTCTTTTATCGCCACAGGGCGGTAATCGCTAGGGCTTTTATTGCCGCAAGGCTTTAATCGCTAGGGCGTTGATCGCCACAGGCGCTGGTCGCCATAGTAATGTAACAGTATAGCCATGAATCAGTTTATAGCCGTAGAGTGACACTTGTGTAGAGTTACATGCAATCCACTCAAACTCACAGAGCGGATAACCATGGCTCTCATAAGAATCCTTTTAACTAGATGATGCTGGCTGACAAATGACTACCAGACTCTTACATGACAACTGATAGTCATAGTTGACTATATAATTTGATTACCTCCGTTGGGGGCAAGAGAGAGATATTTTAAGACAAAGAGAGGAAGCCAGTTGGAATTACATATAATAGTTTTTGATTCACCGCATAAAGATATATATACAACACTGTACAGAGGTTAGTTGGTAGTCAGAGCTTGTAGTGTGCTGAGGGTTAAACACAATGTGACAAGAGGAGTCATGGGTACTTTAAGCCCACAGATGGAGCATTGCTGCATGTTGTGATGAAGCTGGAGCGAAGCAGATGGAATTAGGACTGCGTTGTCTGTCATTGAGTAAGACTCAGGTAACCTACCTACTCATAATCCTTTCGTGATGTCCTCAATCTTATCGCAGTCCACATAAATACATAAGAGATATAATATTCATTATATCATATAATGTAATAAAGTAACATTCCCATATAAAGAGGAAGTTGCGACAAGACCTGATGGGTACGGTGGTGGCCATACTCATCAAAAACTCGCTGACTTTTACATCTGTCACACTCCATGTACGTAGCGATAATTTGTCTATTTTAGCAGTAGTTGTAAATAATATTTGTTATATTTCTTCGTATTATTCTCGTCCCAGCAATTAAATTTTTAATGAAATTAATCAAATTTTTGGTATGTTGCCAAAACGTTTTCTATGTGTAGGGGACTTTAATTCACATCATCAGTTGTGGGGCTGTGCTTCATCAACCTACTTCGGGGAACAGTTATTAGACTTAATTAGCTCACTTAATTTATGTATTCTAAACAATGGATCATTTATTTCAAGTGAGACATGGTGATGCAAGATCTAGGTTTTATGGCATCAAGGTGGGCGTGCCGCAGGGGTCAGTGGATGTCTTAAAATACTGGTTGGACAAGAATGGTCTAGATTTATCACCGTCTAAAAGTTCTGTTGTATTCTTCTCCCGTAAGCGAACCATTCCACTTATTAATATTAATTACAATGATGTTGCGCTACCGCTTAAAGGACAACCGAAGTTTCTGGGTGTAATATTAGATTGTAAGCTTACCGGAGTCCCTCACTTTGAATATGTTTCATTAAGATGTGAACGAAATTCTATCTAATAGTTTCGTTCTTATTCTAAATAAATAAATTCTCGTAATGCATACCTTGACCCGTGGTCTTAGACTTGGTCATTTTTTTGCCTCTCCCGTCTAAGAGCAACGAGTAGATACTCAACTTTCTTTTTATGTTTTCTAATGGGTAGTTAATTTCATCACTTAATTCGTCCCATGTGTCTTTTTTTAATGACCTGTTGTAGTAGTTGAGGTGACTGGGGTTCCACAAATCCTTTTTGATTTTATAGGCCTCTATAATCCTTAAAACTGTCTCTTTATCCATCTCAACAATCAAAAACAAAAACAGAGAAAAACTACTACTGCTCTGTCGCAGACGCAAATACACACGGATGATCGGCGATCGGACGGCTCCGCCTCACATCAATCTGTATCTATCTGCAGATAAAATACTATTCCATATTTATATCGGCAGATATTATACGCAGATCAATTTATATACGCAGATAATATCTTTGCCATCTTTCGATATATGTCAATGCCCACAGATACTTTACGATAAAATATAAGTCATCTGCGCTGTGTGTGTTAGCTCATTGAATTGTATAGGGAGCGATATTGAGAAATATGCGTTCAGATACAGATATCTTATCGTATCTGCTTAGTGTGTGACACGCTTTATTTGCAATTTAGTTTTATTCGTATTCACAGAACACCTCTCACTAGAAACATAATGTTAGTCACTTTGTTTGCGACGCGAGTCACCAAAGTATGAGGAAGCGGTGAGGGGAAGGGCGGGTGCTATCAGCGTTGCGATTGGTCGATGAGCTGGCACGCAGATTGCGTAGTGATGGGACAGTCATGTTCACTACAAACTGGTACTGTAATTTGTTATTGGTAAATTACGGTAGGTATTTACTGTATATTAAATTGGTAACAAAGCAATCTATCATTAATTGGTTCTAAAAATTAAACAACAAATATTTTGTAGTTCTTATATATCTCTTTAATCTGTATCATTGCCGAAAGGAGAAAGACGATTCTAAAAAGCCCACAAAACATATATCTATTTCAAACTTCAAACTCGTACTTCCTCGAAGTTCATCATCAAGCCCATCATGTGATACTAGCCTCCTGACGACTAGGTATCAAAACTTGGCAGAATAAATGTTACTCTGTCAAATTGACACAGAGTCAAAATTTTATTGGGGCCTATGTACTATGTATTAGATGCCGGTCGTCAGGAGGCTAGACCCAACTGCTCATCAAGAGGATTCTAAAAAGCCCACAAAACATATATCTATCTCAAACCAACTCCAATTTCCCTCGCTCTTCGTCGAAGTTCATCATAAGGCCCATCTTGTGACACTGGACCCAACTGCTCACCAATAGGATTCTAAAAAGTCCACACAACATATCGTACTATTTAATTTACTTTAAAAAACTAACAACTAAACAAAAATAAGATTCTACAGAATAACTAGTAACTAATCAAACTAAAATAAAACAAACGTGAAATCTTTGTTTTTATTTATATCTTTTAATATTGGTACGAACAAAAGCACGTGGAATCGGTACTTGACCATAACATCATCGGCACATCACTAGTCGTGACGTGTTTTCGTGAGAAACGAATATCATATTGCATTTTCAACTTGATGAAAAGGGATAGACATAGTGTGTTTGTACCGAAGTATTCGCAGCGACCAGTATAAAATGGCCTCCGCTGGCTATAAATATTTTCAAAGAAATAATGAATTTACCACAGGTAAGTGTGGAATATAATTCCATCTTTTTTGTAATTAGAAGTATTTGAAGTCTTCTCACACCACCTCACTCTACAAAGTCCCATGTCGCGATGTCTAGCCACGAGAATCCAATTTTTTATATATTTTTAAAACAGACACGCACACTCTGCACTGGTCGTTGACTTGGACGCAACTGAAAGGCAGAAGGGTGACCGGGGATTATATAAGCCCTATAAATCCTACGAATGGTGACTCGCATCGGGAACAAAGTGACCAACATTAGGCTTCTAGGGGGAGGTGTTCTGTGTTCGTATTCTATACATACTAGTGTTGGCCGTAACATATCGATAACTAGCTTATCATATAGAACTCTTTTTCAGTTGCAGACAGTGGGTGAAAGTGATCGGCAATGAAGACCTAGCCTACGTTCCGATTGAGAAGTTGAACGAATTAAAATTTGTTTGTGGTGACCACTTTCAACCCAAAGATTTTAACCGAAAGAAAAGTCGTCTAAAGAAATGGTTAATATATTTAAAGCAACACAACTTTGTACTGTTTTTATTTTATTTTATTTATTTCTAGCCCTACCCACTGCGGAATAAGCGCATGGACATCGTAGTGTAGTCGTCATAACCTAACCAGATGAGAATGGATTCAAACACCAATTGTTTAATAAAGGAGCATCCATTATTAATGTGTGAGGTGTTTTTGGTAAAATTCGATCCCCTCCCGCCAAAAACATCTCACATAAATAATGGACGCCCTTTAACTGGGATTTTTATAAAAATGGAACCCACGACGTCACTAGTCATTGTTTATCGATATCGTTAACCGTACTACATCAAAGTTACATCCCTATCGCGCTGTTATGTTGGCATTACCTATTTCCTTTTTTTTATTTTATTGTGGTACAGGATGTTTGCCAAACTCTACGTCAATGTCATGCAATGACAATGTCACTGTCATCCAAAACCTAGTTCGAAGTCCCGTCTCTTCGAACGTAGTGGTTATCTTTGCTTGGAGCTTGTGGAGGCTTGCCAAGCCACCGCAAACGTGTAAATGTAGCATTATTTCTCTTTGGATTCTACCGGCACCGGCGGCACCCATCAAAACAAAGCCCATAAAGGAAATTGTATAGTAAACATACTTATCTCCTAAGTAGTCTGTGACATAGACACGTTTGGATAGGTAGATGTTGGCTCAACGTGTTACATTTTTGTTTGTTGAAATTTTACAATAAAAATATCACTAATATAACAAAATGGCTTCTAAAAACGAATTAGAATCTTTAGACGATGAAGTAAGAGAACTTTTAGAAAATTATAAATTCAAAAAAGCGACCGTTTACGAACCATGCACAAACAAAAATATCAAGGAATGTTTAATTGGACTTTCCGAGGTATGATTTTCGGGTTTTCTATTATTATCTCTTAGTATTCTGATTTGTGAGGCAAAATACGACTTCTATTGGTATATTTTCAGGAGCTAGAACTTTTAAATATAAATTATGTGTTTAACCCCTACTTCGACGTCACTACTTCGGGCCCGGAAGAAACTCTCCACCCGGAGGCACTTGTGAAGCTTGTTAATGCCATTTGGACTCTATTGCATTACCATAAATCTACCGCAGAGAAGGCTGATAAATTAGTTGAGGAAAACCATGTGCTTGAACAACTGAATAAGCAGTTGAATGTGAGTACGTAATGTGAAAAACCGTCATTGCGAAAACTTATTACAATATAATTTATAAGCTTTTAAGATGGGATGGGAATAATGAGTAGGAGCAGACAAGATATTGTCTGGTTAAACCACATTTAAAAAAACCGTTTGTAAAAATATGTGACAGTCCATATCTTAGGGGACCTTATAGCAAGTATGGAGTTACGCACGGATCTATAATCTACCAAAAACAAAAGAAAACATGTCCCTAAGTGCCCTACTCTAAAAAAAAACATTAAAAGTTAGTTAACCTAAAAATGCACTATCGAGAAATAACTAAAAGAAGTTTAAAACTTCTTTAAAGTATGTTCCCCACGGAAGTTACATAGATGATGATTGATTATGAATCCTGAGGTTTTCTTCTATATAAAACAATCGAAGACTTTTCAATTCCACCGCCACGTTAAAAAAATGGCCTTTGAACGGAGCAAGGCGCTGATGGGTGGATCAACTAATCTTTGTCGCTCGTTACCATGGTTACGTCTCCTGAGTCACTCTTTAAAACTGATTTTATAGGGTTTATATTTAGCAAACATGAGTTTTAGTGATGAGCATAAATCCATTTGGACATGGGTCATCTCTTGAGCATGCTTGAAGCCCATATTATAAATATTTTTCTAAGAAACTCGGTTGCTGTTGTCTCCTCGCTGACGGGACAGAATAACAACAAGAAAAAGTTGATTGACCCTGATAGTAAAAAATTAAGAAAAATTATCATTTGATATTTTGTGATTTTTAGCATAATATATGCTAGGAAACGTTTTTAATTACACCTTAGATTGAACATAAAAGCAAAAAAATAATTCAATATATATTTTTTTATTTAATAACGATATTGAAATTTTTTCCCTCATCACAGATAAATTTTACAATTTCCGTCTTATGTACTATACTGACCTGTAAAATAAGTCTAGACAATCATTACAAAGGCTTTATTTTTTTTCTATGACAATTAGTTTCTGTTTTATGACCTATTAAAGTTACATGAAAATCAAGGTTTACCTTCCATACATTACAAAAAAGGGCCCTTATGGACTAAAACAACCAAAAACTCCATTAAATGATAATATTTACATTATCTATATAGCAATCTTATATCAGAACTTAATACTGAATTAAACATGTCATTAAAAGTTTTTTGAATTATGCTTACTTTTAATGTTAACTTACTTTGAAAAATAAATTTTGCATGGTGGAATAAAGCATATAATTATTTTTTAACTAAAACGGCCAAGTGCGTATCGGTTCACGCACAGTGAAGGGTTCCGTACGGACACCTACTAGTCCACATTTAAAACAACTATGAAATACATGGAATTAAAAAAGGGCGTATCATCATAAGGAACTCAAGGCACTTACGTCCTTTTGTTTGGGTAGGACAGTTTTTCAGCGCCAATTCAAAAACCGTTTGACCAATTTTGTTCACACCAAAAATCAATGAAAGTATTTGATAAGAGCGGTGGGGACACATTTTTACGACTTTGACAGCTAATATCTCACCAATTGACTTAAATAGAAAAGTGTTTTAAAATCCTATCCAATGATACCCCACACGCCAATGTGTATTGAATTTTTTTTTCATCTGCCCCCTAAAGTAATATTTTTTCGTAATTTCACATCACTTTTATGTTGTGTTTCATAAAATACACCTTCCTACCAAATTTCATAATTATATTACTTAGTCTCTGTGTAAATCGGCTACTTATATTTGTAAGGTATACCATCTGCCCCAGTAAACAGAAATTGCAAATAAATAATACTAATAAATGGTTAAAAGTAATTAGAATAAGTTATTAAACTATTTTATATCATTATTATCTGCACTCTGCCATAAGGGCCCTTTTTTACTAAACTTTACAACCAATTTTAATACATAAATACTTAACGCATACAAGTGAAACCATGCAACAAATACACGTCTAGTCCTATACTTTATCAATATACAAAACACAAAAAAAATAGCATTTTTAAGTATTTTACTAAAATGCTGATATCTACGAAACTAGAATGTGTCATATAGTCCCTCTTGATATGAACCGTCACATATGTATTTACTCAATAATAATAACTTACAGTACTGTAACATTACAATGGAATTCTCTATATACTGCAATAGGGTTGGTTTTTATGATGGGTAGTCTCCATCCCTTCAATAAGTATCATACATATATTCATTTACACCTTGGATGTCTTTGTAAAATAAAAATATTCCTAATAAATTGATGATGCTAATGAAATATACCATTTTGCTACCTCTAGATATGTGGGTAAGTAAGAACACAATACTTTGATGACATATTTAATAAATAATGACCGCTTTAGCCTAGTTGGTCACAACCAACTCAACGGGTTCGAATCCCGGTCAGGGCATGTATTTGTGTGATGAACACGAGTATTTGTTCCTGAGTCTTGGATGTTTTCTATGTATTTAAGTATCTATTTATCTATATAAGTATGTATATCGTCACTTGGTACCCATAGTACAAGCTTTGCTTAGTTTGGGACTAGGTTGATTTGTGTAAGATTGTCCAAAAAAATATTTATTTATAAAAAATATTTAATATGAAAATTATATGACATAATTATGGAAGTGTTTGTTGTGTGAACTCTCATTTGGACTACTTACAGAGGACTGTGGATACACTAAAAGAAAAAGTGGATGCTGAAAAATATGAATCCAGATCATGCACAGCAGCTGCTCGTAGGATATCTGATCAATCAGATGGAATTACCCATAGTTTAGCTGAAACTAAAGCTAAATTGGCAAAAGTGAATAAGCAAAAGGAAACTATGGAAAAAAGTTTACGACATGAAATCACCAGGCTGAAAATTGAAAATGAAAAGTTATCAGACAGGCTGAGAAGTAAAAGTGGTGAATATTACACAAATACTTTCATAAATATCTTAGATGGGATCAACACATATTCAACCACAACAAAGCTTAAAATATAATAATTGTGCATCACTGTGTTTAGAATTATAGATGTATATTGAGATAGTATATTGGTCCTTTTTGAAAGCTTTTATTTAACTTGCATATCGTGTATGTATGTATGTATGTTATGTGTTCAGGGCAAATCTTGCAACTAATTTTTAGACCAGTTATCTACAACTTATTGAGATGAAATTTGCCATACTTATGACAATGCAATATCATGGCAGCAAGCTGATCTGGTGATGGAGGCAGAATAGCAACTTTTTAACTATATAAAATAAACCTGTCATGTTGGGCTCATTGGAATGAGGGCTATCGTTTTTGTGCTCACCAGTTGGCGCCGCTGTCGAGTGAGGTCCAGCTGTCAAAAATTGTTATTGGTTATTATGAGCATGAGAACGAAGTTTACATTTAAATCGTATTTAATACCTTAAAACCGTACCGTAAAAATATCGAACATCCCGCATTGTAGCGCAGTCAGGTTTTGTTCAGAAAATAAGGAGGAAATAAGTTTCCGAAAGACAAAACTGTCTCAAAGCACTGACAGTCATTGACCCCTAACTCATATTTGCCATAATCAAGCTCAGGTATTGCAAAATAGTCACCATATTGTTCCAACTAGAAATTAACTCGCGTAGCGCAACCACAAAGAGTGACATTTGACATTTCGGAGACCTCACGCTACACTAGCGCCTCTAGCGGCGAATTCATACGCGATAGCCCTCATTGTCTCGAAAAGAAGTTGTGGACTGGAAAAAAAGCACTCTGAAATAAAAACTTGTACCAAAAAAGACAGTAACTTATTGTTGATTAACAGAAATGTAAATCGATGATCATTTTATTGTTACAGGTGGCTTTACACCTTGCAGTGAAGTCTGCGATTCTACACTATTGCAGCTGAAAGAGCGAGAAAGAAGGCAGCAAGCAATGATTTTCAAGTTGCAGTGCAATGTTCAGGAGCTGGTGAAGGAGGTCCTTGAAATGAAGGAAAAAAATATTTTACATGGAATTAAATAAAATTCTGTCACCCTAATTATATTTACACTCGAGAAAACTGGTCAGTATTACTATTATTGATTCTCAATTAAACCTAATTAAAAAGTAAGAATACTATGTATATAGATTAAGAAATGTTAACTATTTAATAATTGACACTTAAGGGTAAACTTTTTCTGTGGAGTGATTGTCCATTGAATTGAGGAATGTGAGTTAAAACAGCTGCATAAGTATGGAAACAGTATTGAAAGTATTTGGAAGGTGTTTGTACTTATAGGTTGTCAACACGATTTTAAAACCTTTGTTTATCGTAAGGTATGTAATGAGTTGATCAAATTAGGTTAGTTTAAGCCTCAGTTTTATAAACATCCAATAGATCTTATCAGTGTCACGGTAAAAAATGTACTGAGTTGTGTTACCAAAATTGGGACTGACATTTGGTCTAGCAGATCTTTATAAAACCCAGCCTAAACTTTATTTCTTTTCTAATAGCAACTGATACCTGCTTTACTTTTATTTTGTGTAGAATTTAATAAAAAAAAAAGAAACGATATTTCCTAATGGAAACTCCAAAACACAAGCAAAATCTATGATATTAGGCCGCAATATAGTCTGTGCTAGATAGTAACGAAGAGAAGTAATGTCAAGATCCTTGTCAACTTACACAGAAGTTAGCCTAAATAGATGAGCATTTTGAAACAGATAAGGACCCTTAAAGTTTCCATCCTGTACCTTCAGTTACACTTGTTATAACATTTATAGACAGTTGCATGAAAATACAAATTTGTTATGCATATTAAACATTATTAAAAATATTGAACTGTATAAAAGGCTTCTTTTATTCATGGCTGTTAAAAAAGTGCAGAAAAACCAAGAGCAGAACTATTGATGCATTTAATAGATACAAAAGGTCACATCCCGATACTCACTGACGCTGCCAAACTTGTAAAGAGCTAACGAGCGTACTAGGCATGCAGTGGCAAATGGCGACAGGCTAAGACTGTTCGCAACACGTACAGTGCGAACACATACTTAAGGGTTAGGGTATCACCAAAATCAATGAAACCGGGTGTGGGTACACATACTGAAATACTAAAACGTGTCTTCAGAAACTCATCATAGGAAAGTGGTTCTTAGGCCTCAACTTTTGGACCAAACTTAGTCAATCTAGTTTTCGTTAGTCTACTTTTACTAGTACTATTTTCTTGTTATATGAAACGGTGTCAAAGCGTTTTAACTTTAAATTGTACCTTACTTTTGTACGGTATAACTCGCCTAGTATAAGAACTGGTTAAAAGTATTCTCAAATCAGTAGCAAATAAGTCGCCTAACGCAAAACAAATCTCTGTGTGCTCTAAGTCCTAACAAGCAAAAGTGAACCTTAATACAAGAACAACTTTTTTGTCAAAAATAGGTAATTTTAGCTCTTTCTGATGTTAAAACAAGTCCCCAATTTCCCGTTTTTTTAGTTTTCCATTATGTGACTGTCTATACAATATTTATGAAAAAAATGTCTTTAAATGTTATTCTCTTTACCTATGCAAGAGAATAAATTGCCATATTATCATTGAAAGCATTTAAGCCACTTATATTTTTGCTTAACTTACAAATTTCTAGTAACTTATAAAGGGGTGTTCGTGGCCCAGCTGTGCCTGCGTAGCGCATGCAGTATGTGAGGTTAAGCAACGTCTGCCGAGGTCACCTCTTGGTTAGGTGACCGCTTTGAGTGGTTACTAACTGAGCGCACCCCTGCTTTGGAAGGCACTTGAATCCGTTGATCCCGGCTGATATCTATGACAGCATTCGTTAAGCAAAGGCCTTCGAGTGACTTGAGAACTTCTAACAGTCAAGTTGCCCAGTTGCCTATTCATTTGACAAACCTAATCCCAATAAGGTCTAGTGCCGAGGTCACCTCTTGGTTGGGTGGCCGCTTTGAGTGGTTACTAACTGAGCGCACCCGTGCTTTGGAAGGCACTTGAAGCCGTTGATCCCGGCTGCTATCTATGACAGCATTCGTTAAGCAAAGGCCTTCGGGTGACTTGAGAACTTCTAACAGTCAAGTTGCCCAGTTGCCTATTCATTTGACAAACCTAATCCCAATAAGGTCTAGTTTCCCCCTTGGGTGGGAAGGTCACAGGGCCTACTCCGAACTTCGTATCGTGCCGTCCCTTTCGCTCTCGTGTTATACACTATATGAGTGAAAGGGACGTCACGATACGAAGTTCGGAGTAGGCCCTCTGATCGCAGTCGCGTAAGTAAAAACTAGAGACTCGCTAAAAACGTGGGATTAGGTAGCGGACCCCGCGGGAATAGTTCAGGATGCAACTGTACTGGGATAACGCTAGGATGACGATGAACTTGTACATATTTTATGTATACGTCGATTGTTAATTCCGATTTGAGGTATGGTCAGCTATTTAATGAAAAAGATACTCAAAACAATAGTGGTACGTGTGTTATGACGTTAGTTTATTAGTAGGCATAGCAAGGCACGCATGCCGAATGAATAACGCGATGACAGAGGCGAGGCGGAAACTTGCGTCCGTATTTGCGCAGGCGTCGGCGGCTGCAGCGCGAGCGCTGCCGCTCCGCGCGGCTTGGGGCTCTGCTCGCCAATCACTCTGTGCTCGACCGCGAAACTGCGCGCGCGCCTCAATGCCTTGAAATAATACCTCCTTATCGTTAGTGTTTTTACTAGATTGATAAGATTGTTACATCATTGTGTGATAAGAAACGTTTAAACCCGATACAGCTCATGAGCGGACAATTCATGGAAATGCTCAGTCTGATGTGGAATTAACTTTGGAGACAATACATTACATTGTTGATAGTACCAGAGTAATTGTGCGGGAATTTATCGAATGTCGCGGCACGCACCATGGGGACGACGAAAAGGCTGAAGATAACCGTGGTGGGGGACGGTATGGTCGGCAAGACCTGCCTGCTGTACGTCTACACTAAAAACGAGTTCCCTGAAGAATATGTGCCCACAGTGTAAGTAAATAAAATTCTTTTCATTCTAAATGAATAGTATGTGTATTGTACCTAACACAATTCTTAAGGGAATTGTATTACTACAGCAGATTAATAAACGTTAGTAGGTACTCAAGTGTAAAATCGTGGAGCGAGATTGCAGCTATGCAGATCGACAGTTCGGTAAGTAAGTACGTAGCTAGCAGCAACGACGAGAGGTCGAGCCAGCGAATTAGCAAGTGGTCGCAGTGAAATCTAACAGTTACAGCAACGCAACCAGAGCGCTTGCTTAGTATAATAACTTAGTCAAGGTTCACTCTTGCTGGTAAGTACAGACTACATGTTTTGGGAATGCAGTACATCTTACTCGTTTGTATGTATAAGTATATACCTACGTAAAACGGAAGCGTAGAGTGCTTGACACTGCCCCAATACTTGACTCTGTTAATGCTAATTCAAAACAATACCAACATTACAAGGGAACAACGGCTATCATGTATTTGGGACTAAAGATGTCAAACATTGGGACGTTTACCTTTTAGGGTCCTTATGCTTGTTATGCGACCCACCGAAGGATAAGGGTTTTTTAATGAAATATAGAAAAAATTGACTGACCTTAAAAACGGTTTATCAAACTCAACTAATTTATCGAAATCAAGCCAAAGAAACCAAAATACTCCAAAACAACTATTCTAACTCGTTACATATTTTTAACCGCGTATTTTGCTTTGACTAGCATATATATGTACTTAATCGTTTATGAGGAAATATACACATAAAATATATCTTTAGGTATGTAACTACTATTTCCGTTGAAGATTTACGTAAGTAGTACAAAATCAAGACTCCGGCGGAAGAGAGGCGCATACGGCATAGCTGACGACGAGTACTACTTATTAAGGGAACGTATCCATACTACATGACCCGTTCAGGGGTGGGAGGGGTCCTCAATACTACGGTTTCAGCGTATACTACGGGTGGTTACCATTGGGGGGAGGAGGATACAAATGGGTCACGTAGTATGGGTACGTTCCTTTATCAAAATAGTTATTTTAAACGCACAAGCTCGATGAAAAGTTACCGTTAATTAACGTTTTATGACGAACAATACCATGACACTGGTCAATTTATGAACAATGCCTAGAATTAGGGCTTTCGAATAACTGTAGAAGCTGTAACTACCTATCGACGGTCTCTAACACAAGGATATAGACCAATATTCTATCCATAGTATTATGGATTGATAAAATTAAATAACAGCAATATCACTTCAGTCGTTAAGCTAGCTGGGAAGTAGTTTCTGTACCTACTTACGTCGTTTATAGATAATATTATAATACAGCTTCCATAATGGGTCTAAATAATGACCGGCGAGGGCACACGAATCTGTTCGATTAAGTAGATAATTTGACATAGTGATTGGGTAACATTTATGAGGCATTTTGTAAAATACACCTTGCTAAGGATTAATTAAATATCGATAACATGAATCACTTGTCAAGATGGTATCAGTGACGTCAACTTTGAACAGGTACTCGTACAATCAATACTCACCTATTCATAACTGGTGACGACATTTCCTTATAAACTTAAAATCGGAGTTGTAAAAAGGTTACAATAATACAATACTTATTACATTTAATTTTAGGTCATGTAATATCTTGAACAAGGGTGTTTATTACTAACACGGGCGGTAACTTATTTTATTATCTCATCTCCATCCCATTAACTGCTATAGACGTCGTTTTATACGTTTAGTTATCTATCAATTAACGTTTTATTTACATTGAGCCTCATTTGTTAGTCAAACAATATACCATCGAACATTTGACAATATTCTTATACCTACACTACACCCATAGTATTTTCAAACATAGTAATAAAATTCAAATCCACTGCGACATGCCGGCGCTACACCGACGCGCCCCTAACGAAAGACGGCACCGCGTGCCTCCTGCTGCAGCGCGTGACTCTATTACATCCTTATGCGCGATTACGTTCAAAATTGATATCTGAGCCTTCGAGAGGTCACTTTACAACGAATCTGACGTCAGATTATTAAACAGTCGCGGCCATCTTCCTTTTGTTTATTTACGGTCCGATTACGTTAAAAATTGATATCTGAGCGTACGAGAGGTCACTTGGAACGAACCTGACGTCAGACTTCTAAAAAGTGACGGCCATCTTGATTTAGTTTATTTATGGTAGAATTACGTTCATAATCGATTTCTACGGGAGGCGATTTAAAACGAATATGACGTCAGATTTCAAAAAAGTGGTTGATTTTGTTTATTTACGGTCCGATTATCTACATTCAAAATCGATATCTGACCGTCCGAGAGGCCAGTTAGAACGAATCTGCCGTCAGCTTTAAAAAAGTGGCGGCCATCTTGATTTTGTTTATTTTGAGTCTACTAAAACAAAATCACACACACATTCACATTTTCTCCATATTTAAACCTACAATTGCTACCTAAATGAGAAACTGGATTAAATTTCATGTGCTCTGTCTACCCCTGTTCCCAATTTGTTACCATTAAAGATGTGAGTTTATGTAACAAAACAAAATCAAGATGACCACCACTGAAATGAAATCATTTATTCTTCAATTTAGGCATGTTACATGCACTTATGAATGTCAAAAATTACCACTTTCTTGAAATCTGACATCGGATTCATCCACTCGGACGCTCAGATATCGATTTTGAATGTAAACGGACCATAGGTATATAAATAGGTAATCAAAATCAAAGTGGCCCCCTTTTTTCAAATCTGACGTCAAATTCGTTCTAAGTGGCGTTAAAAGTAATCGGACCGTAGCAAATAAACAAACGCAAGGTGCCCGCCATTTTATTTAAATCTAACGTCAAATTCGTTCTTAAGTGACCTCTCGGACGCTCGGATATCGATTTTTAACGGTTTATTTTATTGTTTCGCAAGAGGTGAGAAAAGTAGAGTACCTACTTCTCGGGGATAAAACTGTTGTCTTGGGCGCGCTTAAATCCCTCACTACACTCAAACACCCTCGCTACGCACAGGACTGGAGTCCTTCGTTCTGTCCGGGATTCAATATCGCGCCCGTGACATAAAATAGTGCTTTATCCCCTTGGTGTACAATAGTACATTACTGCAGAGACCGCGAAATAGGGGATTGCCTGGACGCGACGAGGCTTGTATTAGTAGTACCTTTCTCAAAAAATGAAATGAAATTTGAAAATTATAAGAAAACTCGAAATTAAACTATAAGTATTCATTAATAAAAAAACGCGCTGCAGCAGAAAGAAAAGGCGATCACATTGCCGGCCTAGGCCAACAATGTTGTATGAAATTCCATTATGGGCCGCTCATTGCACCACACCTGAAACGTTATACTTCGCAGCCTGTTATAACGAACATACTTAGCGTCAATATTTCATTGCATGTTTGAGAAATAGTAGATTGTATTACAATGGAGCAAAATACAGTATTTCATCGAGGGATAGCGTGTTGAATCTCGATTTCCCGAACGAAGCGAAGGATTCCAGAATATTGAGTGTAGTGAGGGATTCAAACCGCCACGCCCGAGTTACAAATAATTTTGCTGCCGCTTACACTCTTCTTTTCACTTTCTCTTAAGAGAAAAACTATTCCTCCAAATAAGTAAGTAAAAGAACAATACTAAACCAAAATTTATGTGAAATAAACAAAAAGTTAAAAATTTGCTCTACCTAGATCGATTGTTGTAAAGAAGAATAACTAAACCAGGCGCGGGCGCGCTGCCAGCTCGGGGGCGCCCGTGCAGCCGCCGACGCCGACCGCGGCCGCTATCCACCTGCGACCAGGCACAGGGAGCTAAACTCTTTTGCTCCCTGCCGGCATGGCAGAAATGAAACATTTCGAAAAATATAAAGAGAGAGCCAGACTGCTAGCAGCTGGTACAAGGGAAGCTGGCTACTGGCTCCATGCTCACCCATCGTCTAGTATTGGAACATTTTTAGATCCCAATACACTCCGCTTTGCAGTTTGCCTGCTCCTCGGGGTCCCGGTCTGCGCCCCACACCAATGCCCCTGCGGAAGCCACACGAACCCGCTTCCCCAGACATGCTGCCCTCAACGATATCATCCGCCGGTCTCTTGCATCGGCGAACGTGCCTGCCATTTCAGAACCTGCGGGCATGTCGAGAAACGATGGCAAGAGACCGGACGGGATGTCCTTGATTCCGTGGAGTATGGGACGGGTGCTGGTGTGGGATGCTACATGTGTAGATACACTAGCCCCGTCGCATCTCCACCGAACTTCCACTAGGGCGGCGGCCGCAACAGAGGCGGCCGAACATGCTAAAATTGACAAATATAGCGGTCTCGGCGCCGAATACTTGTTCACGCCTTTCGGCGTCGAGACACTCGGTCCGTGGGGTCCTCGCGCTCTAAGCCTCTTCAAGGGACTATCGAAGAGGCTTATTGATGCCACAGGTGACCGAAGAGCTGGCAGCTACCTCGGCCAACGAATAAGTTTGGCTATTCAAAGAGGAAATGCTGCCAGTATCTTCGGCACCATGCCGCGGGGGCCATTTTTAGATTTAATTTAGTTTTATATTTAGGTTTGAATTTAGTCGTAATTAGATTTATTTTTGTTAGTTAGTGTTTTTATTTCGAAAATGTCAAGAGAGAGCTAAAACAAATTTTGCTGCCTCTAAACGGGCTAGAAAAGCCTTTTTTCGATTAGGAGAAATGAAAAATATATTATTGCAAATTATGTTCAATTTGTTCCATAGTGAATTTTATAGTGTATCTGGTCTGCATACAGCTACCAAGTCCGAAACGTTGCGCTTCTCAATTTATAGTTGCCCTTGAGTAGATTTAGCACTTTACGGTGAGGCTGGCTGCCGCTATGTTATTACACAAGAGAGCCACGCTGACTGATCAGAATGTGGATTAGGGTCTGACCATAAGTTTCAGGCACCTGAATCTGTTCAAAGTATTTTTTTGGGGCCGGTTCGGTCAAGTCACCTAGGTTTTAAGCGCGAAAGGTAGTCGATACCACGGCGATACGAATCGATCAGTTCTTAGATGAAGAATCGCTGTAGCGTGTGCGCTGCGCTTCATTAGCGTTTGGAATACCTACACGCATAAATATAACGCAAAGACAATTTAGGCTGCACTATTTATAAAGTCAAATGCGCGAGCACATCGTCGGCGTCGTATTGTTGTATTGTGCACGGTGGTCGCTTCCTCCTTTACAAACAGGACACTTGTTACAGTATACGTAGGTACCTACCTACACCTACATACACCAACTTCCCACGCGTTTTCACCGAGACGTTACGTCTGAGAATTACTTAAACTACAAGGATTAATTTAAAGTCTAGACAGAATTAATTTCTAGCTGTTTTACGTAGTTATCTATGTTGTGATACTTATAGTTACCTAAACCTGTCGTCTACCGGTCCCTGGGATCCCACAGCTCATTACCAAAAACCAAAGTCAAAAACAAAACATTTATTCTGCAAATAGGCCTCAAGGGTACTTTTACAAGTCAAAATCTATCTAGGTACATCAAATAAAAATAATACAATAATCAAAGTATCATTAATTAAATGTAGTGTTACATTGTAAAAAATAAGACTAAGAAACTAATAGAATGCTATTGTTTATTTTTATCGCCGTCAGTTTAAAATCACTAGCATGATTACCAGCGAAAACGCAACAAAAATATCGGTCATCATCTTGTAATGCTAATAAGAGAAAGAAATAAGTAGTTATTGAGTAGGTATACGGAGTGGAGAGAAAGCAGGTACTTGAAACTACCATAATTTGCTCCATGGGGACAGTTTTATTTTTAAAACTTTTCCTTAGTAGTGGAAGCAAAACTCGGTATAACTACACTAGATCACAAACAATGGGTACACTTTGGACGGAAATTAAATACAGTGTACCTACCCATTTAATTTGCTCTTGAGTGTATTCTCACTCATTAGCTGTCGTCACAGAATAGTACATAAAAAAATAGTATAAAAAGTTAAATACAAGTTTCAAAATACCTAAAGAACTTAAGGAAATATACCCGGTAAAGAAAAGGTACCCCGACTGTGAACTATTTTGTTTACAGTCGGGGTACCTAATATCCCCCGACTGCAAACAAAATAGATTTCCTTAAGTTTTTTAGGTATTTTAAAACTTGTATTTACCTCTTTTATCCAGTGTAATCGTGTTTTGAATTTTTTAATCAAATATTATTTTATTTGTGTTAAATACATTTAATATTTGGATTGTTTTAGTTTTATGTTAGTTTTAATATTATTTATTTTTGTTAGGTACCTACCTATTCTTGTATATATTTTCTTGACGATAAATTATTTTCTTTAGAATGATTTAAAAATTATATTTTATACTAGCGGCCGCCCGCGACTTTGTCCGCGTACATTTTAGATGGGAACAAAGATATAAATGAGATTTGTTTGTTTCTGACAGTTGCCTTATGCTATTAATCTTTTGTGAAAAATTATGCAAAAGAAAATATAAATGTCCGCCATCTTGGAGTTGAAAATGGATGTCATTTTCGTAGTCGGCACCCCGAGGAACCACAAAAATGACACCCATATCAAATTTTAAGAAAAATAAATTTCCGCCATCTTGCATTTGAAAATGCATGTCATTTTCGTAATCCGCCCCCCGAGGAACCTCGACGATGACACACATATCGATTATTAAGAGAGGTGAATTTCCGCCATCTTGGATTTGAAAATGGATGTCATTTTCGTAATCGGCACCTCGAGGAACCTCGAACATGACACCCATATAGATTTTTAAGAAAAATTATTGTCCGCCATCTTGGATTTGCAAATGCATGTCGTTTTCGTAATCGGCACCCCGAAGAACCTCGAAGATAGAAGAAGACACCTATATCGATTTTTACGAAAGTAAAGATTTGCTCCCCGCACACACTTGGAACCCCCTTTTAACCCATTAGGGGAACAATTTTTAAAAACGCTGAAATATGTTTTGTTGTATTTAAACAGAGAGTCTATATATACGAAGTTTTAAATCTCACACTTCAAAAAAGATTTGCTCTCCGTATAAAATTGGAACCCTCTTTTCACCTCTTTAGTGGAGCAATTTCAAAAAACGCTGAAGGATGTTTTGTTGTATTTAAACAAAGAGTCTATTTACAAAGCTTGAAATCTCACTTCAAAAAAGATTTGTTCCCCGTACAAACTTGGTACCCCCTTTTGACCCCTTTAGAGGAGCAATTTCAAAAAAACGCTGAAATATGTTTTGTTGTATTTAAACAGAGTCTATATACGAAGTTTTAAATCTCTCACTTCAAAAAGATTTGCTCCCCGTACAATCTTGGAACCCCCTTTTCACCCCTTTAGGAGAGCAATTCCGGTAAACGCTGAAATATGTTTTCTTGTATTTAAACATAGAGTCTATTTACGAAGTTTCAAATTTCTCACTTCCAAAAAGATTTGCTCCCCGTACAAGCATTGAATCCCCTTTTGACCCCTTTAGGGGATGAATTTAGAAAATCGCTGAATTTAGTTTTGTTATATTTAAACAGAAAGTCTATGTACGAAATTTCAAGTTTCTAAGTCCTAAATAATTACGTTGCCCATACAAACTTTCATCCCTTGTTTTACCCCCTTAGGGAATGAATTTCTTAAAATCCTTTCATATCCCTAGCCTACGTTATAAAGGCAACCGATTGTGTAAAAATCAAGTCTCTAGCGTTAGTAGTTTCGGCTGTGCGATGATGAGTCAGTCAGTCAGGACTTCTTTTATATTATATATAGATAACTAGCAGCGCCCTGCGGTGTTACCCGCGGATAAAAGGTAGCCTATGTCCTATTTTGATGTCTAAGCTACAATACTGGAAAGTTTCATGGAGATCCGTTCAATAGTTTTTGAGATTAAGCGGAACGTACATCCATCCGCACAAACTTTTACGTTTATAATATGATTAGGATATTAGGATTAGGACTATTGGTGGTCATCTCTCATACAACGTATGTCAATAAAGTGACCATGGTATAAGTAGGTATTCTTTTAATAAATTCCTTGAATTTTTTTTTAATTAACTGGTCTTATTCGGTATAACACCGATGTAAGTACTTATTGCATTGAAAAAGACGATTATTTGCAGGGTCGGTAAAATTTACTTCCGATTATATCTTCGATTTCATCCTGCAGAATGCAAATTAAATTATATTGCAGGTTTGACAACTATGTGGACCGAATCACCGTGGACGGCGAGGAGGTGGAGATGGCGCTGTGGGACACGGCCGGCCAGGAGGACTACGAGAGGCTGAGGCCTTTGTCGTATAGCAACGTGAGTACCTAAGCCTCACGCCTCTTAACCTGGTCCCTCGGCCTCTTCATGCTTTACGTCCTTTAATCTATTACATGCCTAATTAAATAGGGCGGTGAGCCATGGTTGTGTTGTGTGTTGTGATTCGACGTTAACTACAGTACTTGTGCATATATTTCTCAAGTTGAGAAATACATGCACAATGTCTATGTGTGCGTCAGCGTAGGAGCTATGAGTTAACATTGTCTATAATATATCTGTGTTCGAATGTTGAAATCTAAGCAAATATGAGGTTTCAAAAGTGTTTCGTGGGGTAGGTACTTAAACTATTATAATTTCATTTTCGAACGCCAAGCGAATGTTAAATTATGGAAATCTATCAAAATAAATATTGTTTATAGCTAGAAACTGATGATGAGGTAGCGAAGGTAAGTATCGGATCCTTGAGGAATAAACAGAACTTCTGAAATATCACTGGCCCAATATATATATAGCGACTCGGCTATTTTCTGTAGTAGGTACATACCTAAGTTCATGCGGTCAACTGGAAAGGATACGTGCAAGTGTACATGTGTGTGCCATGGCGAAGTACGAAATTGAGTTGGTTTTTAGTAGATATAAATTAACCATCTAATTAAGCTTTGCAAAAAGGTTCGTCGGTTAAGAAGTTCAAGAAGGATTGTAGGTACTGGTGCCACCTAGCGAATTTGTTTGAATTATAATAAGCATGTGGAGCTCACGCAAGTGAACAAATATGTGGCGGGAATCATAAGTGGTGGAATCGTACAAAGTGGAAGGGGAAGTAAGAGGTTACCATCAATCATAGTCATCAAGTGCCTATCGATATTATGGCAAAGCGAATGCATTTTACTTTAATGATTATCCACAGCGCTCACCGCTAAAGTCGAGTAAAATTGTAAGCCCCTATTCATAAAGCATAACTTCTGCTAACTAATATATATTTTATCCCTTTCTCACAAATATCAAAAAACACAAATATCACAAATGTCAAAGTGACTGATAAGGACAAACGAATTTTAGCGGGAATTGAACTAAAATGGGGTGATAAATGATTATGAATAAGAGGTATAATGGTTTTTTTATATGAATATTACGAGTAATATACCTAATGGATGTATTTTTAAGAACTACCGGTACCTAATAGGTAATAGTATAAATTTATTCAAAGGTTTTTAACAGATTAAAAATGTTTTCAGACTCACTGTTTCCTGGTGTGCTACTCCGTCAGTAGCCGCTCGTCCTACGAGAACGTGGTACACAAGTGGTATCCTGAGCTAAAACATTTTAGCGAATCGGTGCCCATAGTTTTAGTCGGTAAGGTTCAAGTCACTTACAATGCTCATACACGGTACAATACAATACCCTTTATTGCAGACCTAAGACAACAGGCGGTCTTATCGCTAAAGACCGTTCTTCTAACAACCTTAGGGTAGAGGAAATAAATAAAATAGATTATGCAATAGGTGATGCAGAAATTATATGAAACAGATACAAAAATAAGTAATAAAATATACAAACGTAAATACTTACATAACATATAACACAATCATACATGGGTCAATCAACTTTTCTTTATTGTTATTCTGTCCCGTCAGCGAGGTGACAACAATAACTGAGTTTCTTAGAAAAAAATTTATAATATGGACTTCAAGCATGCTCAACAGATGTCCCATGTCCAAATGGATAGATACTCATCGCTAAACCTAATTTTTGCAGATTTGAACCCTATAAAATCAGTTTTAAAAAGTGACTCAGGAGACAGAACCATGGTAACGAGCAACAAAGACTAGTTGATCCACCCACATACTATATAACACAATAAACAAACAATACGGTACAAATAAATAAACAGTCAGCGTCTTATGTCAAGACGGAGAGAGATCTACAGTCGAATAGGTATAGCTTTAAAAGTTAACGAATAATTGTACATTTTGGAAGAGGAAGATGGCACGATTAAAAGAATTAAAATAGCTGAGCGCAACTTAAAGACAGAGATAGTAAGAAGTCGCAGGGTTGAAAAGAACAATATTATATAACAAGAGAAAGAATGTGAAAGTTACGGTGATAAAGGATAGGTGGAGCCACTTGAATTTAGAACGGAAATTAAAAACATGGTCATATTTGCGTTACCTAAATATGGACCGGATGCAGACATTTTGGAAACGCTCAGAATTATTAAATAGCTCCTCTGAAAGTCAAGGTAGGAGATATTGGCATAATCAAGAAGTGGAAGAAAACGTTTGAGCAAGCGCGATCTTAGTAGCGAAGGGAAAAAAATACTAAGCAAATACCTTAACTGCTCACTTCACTCGAGACGAAGTCCGAGCCATAATGATTCCAAGAATTTTGACTGTGTGAGAGTAAACAATTTAAATTCCATCACAAAGTATAGGAGAGAGATTAAAATCAATTCTGGGTTTCTTATAAGTAGGTCCGATTATAAAGTAGACTGTTTGTATTTTTTTTTTGAAATTGGCTACTCTAATCGTATTATAAATAATTACCTACTGTAAAGATTATGAAGAAACTTTTCAGAAATTTAATTCACATAAATATGGGATTTACACGTCTGAGACTATTATAATTTATACGTGTAGTATACAAAGCCGCTAGTAGACGCTTGTCGTACACATAATCGCCGGATAGAAGCCATCTGCAGATTTAAGAGATTAAAAAGGAAATATATAAAACTACGTACATTCGTAGTACATTCAAACATTCAATGGATACTCAGAGAAGATGTGAGAATTCTTTGAGTATCCCTTGTACATTATTCTTCCTTGTTATACTTAGAGGAAATTACGGAATTACCATACTTAAACTCATTTATAACTAACTAGTTTTCGTTGACGTAAATCGTACTTTGTAATCAAAGCCGTCGTCTCCCGGGGAAAAAATAAACAATAGCATTCTTTTGTAATGAGTCCTGGGATCTCAGGGACCGGTAGACGACCTTTTTCCTAAGTATCCTATATCCTTCATAATAT
This sequence comes from Epiblema foenella, assembly GCA_963556455.1. Classification (NCBI taxonomy): domain Eukaryota; kingdom Metazoa; phylum Arthropoda; class Insecta; order Lepidoptera; family Tortricidae; genus Epiblema; species Epiblema foenella. Next base: position 15,455,509 of record OY747095.1, on the reverse strand, counting down.
CTTTATCGCAAATTTCACTTAAATTGTTTCAGCGGTGTAAGCGTGAAAAGATAGCCATAATTCATTATTATCATCCTAGCGTTTTCCCAGTACATTGCATCCTGAAGGATACCTGCTTAAGAAGAGCCATATTTAGTTGTTTTTTTTTGATAAGTAATAAATTATGGTAACGGCCAAAAATATAACGTCTGTAATAGACTCCTAAATCCTTTGAGTCATCAACTAGTTCACTACTATACGTTTTTTTTTCTTTTTTTTTCAACTTGACTGTGGCTTTATAGGCCGGGCCCAATAAAGCGATAGGAGTAGCTTGGGGAAAATCCAGGGGAAACCCTCCGACACGACCACGCGTGTGGTTTGGAACACTGGAATACTCTACTAAGAGTTTGCGTTCCACCGAGACTACTATACGTCTATATATATGTGGTATAAGCATGGTATAAGGTTATACCTACCTATACAGAACTTATAATGCCTGGAATAAATATCATTATTATTAAGTCTTTCTGATCGTACTGGTTACCGTCACAAATTTATATTCCCTTGACTCGCTCATGCTAAATCAAATTAAATATCTAGAATTAGAGTCAGATAACGTTCGTGGCCCAACTGCGCCCGCGTACCGCGTGCGGTATGCGAGACTACGCAACGACAGCCGGGGTCACCTTTTGGATGGGTGGCCGCTTTGAGTGGTTACTCACTGAGTTCCCGTGCTTTGAAAGGCACGTTAAGCCGTTGATCCCGGCTGCTATCTTTGACAGCAGTCGTTAAGTCAAGTTAGAGGCTATCGGGCGGCTCTCAAAATCTTGTTACTAATGCTAATTTCTTCTTTTTTTCAGCTACCAAAATCGATTTACGGGCTACAGATAATGCTGTTATAACTACTCAAGAAGGGAAAAAATTAAAGAAAAGAATTAGGTAATATATTCATTTACACATATTTGTAAATATGGATCTAATTTTGTTCAATATATAATCAATGACATGATTATGTTATTATTTTAACAATAGTTAGTGAAAAGTGATAAGTAGTATCATGCGCTCGCGCCGCGCCGCCGGCAGCGAGCTATCGTTGTTATCGGCGCCGCGCCGATAACTCGCCTGCCACTGATATGTCAGCTACACACATTTGATTTTGTATGAATGTATTTTTTTTAACAGCTAAACTTGGAAACGGGTAGTTTTATGACATTAAGTTTGATTCGGAACCCTAAAGGTTTTGCGTCCACTTCCGGTACCAGGACCGACCTCTGGTTATTAAAATTGAGTTTAGCGACCCCAGAAACCCATTCTAAGACACCGCACTTGACCAGATTCGATTTATATTTACGGATTTTTTAGTTGATTTCCGCAATCTCGAATTTTGAGCGAAGGAGCTAAATTTCGGCTTGGCAACATTCGGAAAGTTGCGAGGATGCGCGGAAATCGCGGAATACGTAATTATTATTACAAAATGTGCATACTGTTTTTTAGGGTGGTACCAAAATGGTAAAAAAGGAAACCTTATGGTTTCACTTTGTCTGTCTGACTGTCACATCGCTAATTATCTCAAGAACTACTTATGCTATCGATTTGTAATTTGGAATAGTTATAAATAACCTAACCTATTTGCTGTCAAAAATGACAGATAATAGTGGTTCAAAATTTGAAAGTCTTGTGCATATGTAAAGTGGGGTGTCAGATGAAAGGGCGAGTTACACATTCTAAAATAATTGCTTCTTTATTTTTACGTCGAGTTATTTTTGATTTATGAGAGAAAATGTAAAAAAAATACCGTCCCTCCTCCCCCTTATCTCCGTCTCTCGTAAGCTTACCAAGGAAAACATATGAAATTGTTATATAACATTAATTAATATCAATGTATATTTTACAGGAAAAATATAACTATCAAAAAACAATTCTACACTAAGTTTGTAATTCTTTCTCATGTATTTGAGTTTTAGAAATTCCTACGCGACTATGCAGAAAGTACCTTCTTTCAAATAAAGAAAAAAAAAAGAAATCGGTTTACGTTATAAAGAATTATCCTTGAAAAACCACGATACATACTAAGTTATACAGTAGCTGAATTTTATCACAAAATTCACCGATATGTGTATGGCGTTGTACCCATGGCGTTCAATTTCTACACCATGTTGTTGAGATTTTTCCTGAATTAATTGAGTCGGTACCGGTACACATCTGTGTACAGAACCCTCGGTTCGCGAGTCGGACTCGCACTTGACCGGTTATTTCAACTACTATTTTTACGGTAAAATTAAGTTTTTATTAAATCTAAGTTTGCATTAGTATCTTTTATTGGCAATTGGAATGAGGAAATGTCACGTCAATATCCGTTATGCACGATCACGATATCGGGTAGTGCGTCGTGACGACTGCGAAAGAACCGCGGGGAAATGTGGACGGTGGTCATCGCTTATGACTACAGCTCTGGTGTGTGTCACCGGCGGTTAATAGCGCATCATCGCTCCGGATGATGATTCAATGTTTCAGGTGTGAAACGAGAATATTTCCTCCTCCGTCGGTAATCCATGTTTATATTGACGTAGTTTTCATTATTTCGCTAATACTGACTAAATAATAGTAGGTACTTATCCTCATCCCTATAATATTAATATCCTCCTTGAACAGGAAAACTAATATGTAACTGCAAATTAAAGTTAGTGACAATATTGAAGAGGTTACGGTGTAATGCTGCCTATAAATAAGTTAATTACTAAATATTATATGATTTAAAATTATGACCTTCATAGAGTCAATACAGTCAGATAGCTCCGGCTGCATTTAATGGCTAATTTGTTAACTGTACCAATTATATTCCACCAGATATCAACGGCTTACCACATGGATGACTTTAACCCATATTTTATACCCTACCTGTTAGAACGGCTGCTTTTATATCCGACGTAAAGCATATATGTTCTTTACTATACCTTTTTTTAGCATTAGAAAGAATGACAGAAAACGACTTACGAGGTTTTTTATCAGGCACGTTCTGCTGTAAAAGTATCAAATAATCTCTCATGTTTACATTATGTTTTGTTATTCAAAAATAAGAATATATGTCTTAATTTATATATACTTAATATACAGGGTGTATGGCAAAAGACTAGGTTGAGTAGATAGGGTCAATAGCAACACATTTTGGGCACAATTTATGTTTATAGATTTATTGTATTATATTTGTAGATTTATAGATTTTAGCCGGGTGGTATATTTGTTGCTGCTATAGTGCTGGATTAGGATTGGGATTTTTGGAGCGTCAACAAATAGCTTTTAAGCTTACGCTTAAAGGTATACCTGCTAGGCGCCCTTTGGATGAGGTGGGAGGTCATTCCAGCACTTAGACGCCGCAAACCTGAAACTGCCTCGGAAAGCCGCGGTCCTGTGCATAGGCACGATAGCCAATGCCTTGAACCTGCGCGCACTCTTGGACCATTGTATCTTTTTAAAAAGGTACGGTGGGGTCTCATGGTGTACCACCTCAAACAGAAGAGTCACGGGTTGCAGGCGTCGGCGCGCAGGCATGCTAAGAAGGTTGGCGGCGTTCAAGTACGGAGTGATGTGGGAGCGGGGAGAACTCGGAAGTAGAAACGAGCGTATGCGTTTTGCACTCGTTGTATAAGCCTTTTAGAACGAGCAACAATACATCCACATAGATGACGTCACAATAGTTTAATCTAGATAATATAAGCGATTCACAAAGCTCGACACGCAAATCGACACTAAGGTAATCACGTATATTATATAGAACTTTAAGGCGATAGAAGCAGTTGCTCACAACTTTAAGTATGTGCCTCTCAAAGCGCAGATTCCCGTCCATGAGTAGGCCGAGGTTATTAGCTTCTACCACCCGCTCTACTGGTTCATTCATGACGGATACATTACCGGAAGTAAGGGCGTGAAGAGTTAACGGGTTTGATGCTTAGATCCAAAAACGATATAGTTCGACTTGCCAGGATGGAGAACCAAGCAGTTCTTCTACGACCAAGTGGAAATACGACTTAAGTCAGCTTTGACGTTGTTTAATGCAGCAGATATGTCAGACGGTGCGCTTGAGAAATAGAGCTGCAAGTCGTCCGCGTAAAGATGGTATCCATAGTTCTTTATACTGTTAGTGATATCAGCGCTATAAAGTATAAAAAGCAATGGACCGAGTATTGAGCCCTGCGGTACTCCTCTTGTCACCGGACGAAGGGACGACCACAGAGTACTACCATCCATCCTACGCAATGCAATTGTCTGCGCACGGCCGAACAAAAAATAACTGCTGAATCATCTTATCGTCGTGACATCAAATTCGTAATAGGACATCTTAGATAACAAAAGGGGCACACTAATGCAGTCAAAGGCCCTAGAGAAGTCTAAAAGAACTAATATAGTACTTTTACCAACATCCCTAGCCTGTAACATGTTATCGACTACATCGAGCAACGCAGTAATTGTCAACCGACCCTTGCGAAAGCCCGACTGCAGTTCAGGTGTAGGATGTTATGTTTCTCCAGGTAATCGGACAGCTGTTGGCAGACTACCCGTTCTAGACTAGACCATCTGCCATACACCTCGTATATTTTTAAATGACAAGGCATCAATTATTATTTTTAAATACGTTTTGTTCCATTTATCTAAAACTTGTACAATAAAAAACCCAAAGAGGCAGAGATTGTAAGTCGGTTCGGGTTTTGAAAAAGTAATTTGTCGCTAACTGGCACGTATTCTGATATTTCGTGCGAATAATGCGAATTCAATATGTGTGTATGTGTCTACAACCACTGCCTTGTTTACGTAATTCCTAATCTTAAAAAACCGGCCAAGTGCGTGTCGGGCCACGCAGTGTAGGGTTCCGTAGTTGCCCGTCATCACGTCACCGGTCATATGCGGAATTACGGACTCGTAGAAGGATTTTTATTGATCTTAGTACTAATGATGTACTTTTTTGAGATATTGTGTTGTATAAGTACATATTTTTGCCCTTTACGGTAATGTCTACTTAACTGTGATAGTTTTCCTTTTAGATTCATCGTATAAACTACTATCATGATTTTTTTCACATGCCTAGTAGCCACCGTTTAGCTGGCGGGGGGGGGTATCACTTCAAGCTTAATATCACGCCAACCGATTCTTGAATCAAAAAATGCTTTTAGAAACCTTATAATATTTTTGAACGAGCTATCCAACGATAACCTACACGATGGGGTTTGGCAGAAAAATAAAATTGCACCGCCACTTTACATGTAGAGGAGGTGGTACCCTAAAAAAAATTTTTTTAATGATTTTATTCTACCGTTTTGTCGGCGTCATTGATATATACATATACTCATGCCAAATTACAGCTTTCTAGTACTAACGGTTACTGAGAAAAGCGGGGGACGGACATGGCGAAACTATAAGGCTTCCTTAAACAAGACAAGGTATCTTAAGTGTGAAGTCACACATAACAAAAGGTTCGCCACATACGGGCTGGATGCCGCGATTAAGCATCGCTAAATTCCGCCAGTATGTGGCGAGCCTAAAAGCCTGATAAAAATGTTATGTGTGACTTCACACTTAATATACCTTGTCTTTTTTCCACTAAACGAGAAGCATAGTACAAATTGCTTGTTTATTCCAGGGCTGCTCAACTAGTGGAGTGTTCGGCGCTGGAGCGCGTGAATATGGACGTGGTGTTCGAGGAGGCGGTGCGAGCGGCGCTGCGCAAGAAGCCAGTGCGCGCGCGCGCCTGCAACTACCTCTGACCCGCCCGTCGGCACGTCCCACAATCCGTGGGTTATTACCACCTTTTATCGTAAATTTGTTATCCCTGATAATAGCAGGGATCCCCAACGTCCCACTTCTTACCAATTGTAAATATTATTAAGAGTTACCACTAAGGGTTACCCGGAACATTATAGTGGTAACCAGTTCGATTTTTTCCCGGTTTTGCTCCCAGAGTAAACAAATTAAAGTTAACAGGTGGAAATAACTCCGATATTCAGAACATCTGAAGTAAAGGTCAAAACTAGAAACTTGCACATCTTTTAGGTGTCATCTATTTAGAAAAAATATTCCGAACGTGTTTACGTATATTATGTCAGTAACATACCGCTCACATTGAGGTGAACCGCCAAGGTCGAATCATACAAGAACTATGTACTTTATACCTAATAATATATATCACAATTAGTCTACTATGATTATAAATTTTAATGGTCCCTAAAACCGATGTTAGTAGTACCTAGTTGCGTAGCCCACAATGCTAAATGTGGATTTCTATTTACTCTTGCGACGTAGGGATCTTTTGAATATCGAAGATTATATGGTAGAAAGGCTAGGCTAGGCTAGGCTTCGGTGTGAGGAGCGTGTAAGAAAAGGTAAAAAATAAACAGTCACTCGAGCACGTCAGCTTTTTATATTAGTGTATAAAAAAATCTAACGCGCCAGATATTCACAGGGGGTGTCAAGTACTCGTAGACCCGAAATAAGCTACCATTCAATGATCTGACGATTTGATCGTGACGCGAGCTTAAGACGGGTTTTTCAAAATGCCCTATACGCGCGATCAAGCTAGAGGCCTTATACATGGTACAGAGTAGGTAGGTAAGGTAACCCACATGTTAATCTGCCGCGAGTAAATCCCCTCTTGGGCTCTCCTATCATACAAAGTTGATAGGATAGGCCAATAAGCTACCTTAAAATAACACCGACACTACTAGTTAGTAGGTATTATGAGTCCACATTTTAGGGACCCAGTTGAGGTTTCTTTCGGCGAGATGGATAGCAAAATTTCACATTACTATTGACGGTAAAATTAGTCGCGTTTTGTATCACGGATTGCAAGCTATAACATTTCAAACCCCACACAAAAACGAAAGCAGCTTTAGTTGTCTTTGGGCATCCTCTGTAATATAGTAGAGTAACTTAGTACTTGTATTACTAGGTATGAGGGGTTAACTTTGTTTAATAAAGGCGGCTTCTCCTCTCTTAATCGTTTAGATGTTTGTGAAGCCCATACTAAATATTGACCATTTTTTGAACAACTAAATATAAATGCTAAAATAAAGTTATTGAAGATTTTATTATTTTACTTAGAAATATCTTCATAGATATTTTATATATATTTTAGTATGTTTGTTAAGGAGTCAAAGCGGCCGTTTCACGAAAGTATTGAATATATTATGCAAATAACAGACGTATTATTTGTTTAGGTATTTGAACATTTGTATTAAGTATTAATAACTTAAGAACCATGTTTATTGCAAAACTGCTGCATTATAAATAGATTTTACTCAAATAACCTGCTGCATTTTATTTACCCCATTAGCACGAATGATTTGTTTTTGAATAATTAAGTGCTGCAATTATTTCCAAGTTTGGAGTATAGGCCCAGTTTTTGACAAGGTAACATTTATCTATACATTTTAGTCCATTTATAAACATCAATCCTTGTGGAATTCGCAGCCATTGATGGAAATTAGAAAATCCAACCATTTTCAGTTTATTGCGTACAGACCGTAGAAAGAGGATTAGCGACGCTGACGGGTTTAAAAGGGGGTTCCAAGTTTGTACGGGGAGTAACTCTTTTTTGAAGTGAAAATATGATAACCACGCCCTTATATATATAGTATAGATATTTCTTACGTCTGTGCTCTCGCACGAGAGTGTACCACGAGTGTACAGCTGATTAATTATATTTGGATCCGAACGTGTATTAATGGCCTAAATTATTGTTGTCAAATCGCTACGTTTATAGAGCCCTTATGAATGCAGCTAACTTCGTAACACACAGCTCAACTGTCATTTAACCTACGCGAAGCTAATTGAATCTGAAATTTAGCTTTCAACTAAGTTTGCGTCGTGTCAAGTCAAGAAATTGATTGATTATAACCAGCTAAGGATTTTAGTGTTCTATTTAATCTTCACGTGTGAAGTCTTGTGATATAATTATTTTGAAACTCGTTTAGCTTAAGTACACATATTGGTATAATACAAGATGAAACGAGGTTATGACTCCATGAATTCTTCAGTCGACATTAGTTCCTACCGCGACCAACATTTTAAAGTAAGCTAAATTTGTTGGTATTGCAGTTTTTGCTTAGCTTTAACTCTATCGATTTGCTATCTCAATCATGTTTTATTTTCTGATTCATAGATGGTTGCAATTTTAATTACTTTGGCTATGTCTTCACATTCAGGGATCCAGAAGTGAACAAGAGAAGTTACTACGAACATCTGCAACGCTTTATATAGGGAATCTATCTTTTTACACAACAGAAGAACAGATATACGAGTTGTTTTCTCGATGTGGTGATATTAGACGAATTATTATGGGACTGGACAAGTACAAGAAAACTCCTTGTGGTTTCTGTTTCGTAGAATACTATGGCAGAGAAGATGCAGAAAATTGTATGAGGTAATTGTCCTGGATACAACAAATTGTTAGTCTATTCTCATATCTAGTTACTCTACAATAACAGTGACGGGCTCACATACTGATTTGGCATCTCATGTAGCTTACCTACTAGCTACCTAACTAGTTACTTTTGGATTCACAGCAAATTATATTCTTTTATGCAAACTGCATGTATTAACCCTTTGGATGCCGCTGTCAAAATTTTGTTATTGAAATTGTTACTGGAATACAAATAAAAGGTTCTAATGCATTGGGATATATCCAGATATATCATTTCTTGGCTCAGGCCAAGGTATATAAAAGGTTGAACGGCTGAACCACACTAGAAATGTGGAGTTCATATTATCAATAGTCATGTCAATTCATATTGGATATTGTAAAATATTTAATTTATGCATTGTTCATTTTGTATCAGAAATTTTATACTCAAGAGTATGTCCAAAGCAACATTCTGGTGAGGCCATAAATCATATGCAACTTTCGCAGATTATCAACAGTGTTACATATTTATAATAATAATTGGTTATGTTAGTTTTGAACTTATTCTTAGGTAAAAATCACGTGATATGTGCCACCAGTATGTGCATCCACGGCACACGGCACTGGTTTAAACCCGCTGCCAGATGGCTCTGCTTCGACGACAGCGTTTTTTTTTATATTGTATATATTATCTATACCTACTACTGTACTTTTTTTAGGAATAAATTTACCTTTTTTTGGTAAAAAAACATAATAAAAATATAAACTTAATTTACATGGTTTTCGTCATTGGAACTGTCTGTATCACTGTCATCTTGTAAATTTATTACCAGACGGTTCTGGTCTCTGCATGTTTTACACACTTTATCCAGTTTTCTCGGTAATAGCCCACATCAAATAATTAGGTAATTCCATAATCACCTTCATTCTAAAATAATACTTAAACCCTTACAGTAATAAATGAATATGTGTAATACTGTTGCATTGAGCAAGGGTAATTCATCTACAAGCAATAGCGACTTTAGCCGCATCCTTGTTGACAGCTCGGCTGGCTTATTACCCCATCGAAATGTTCCTTTGGCTCATACTCTAGCTTTATTATTATGTTAATTCAGACCATTTCATGGTAATAAGATGGTTGATGAAATAAAATTCACAGATATATCAATGGTACAAGGTTGGATGATAGAATAATCAGATGTGATTGGGATGCTGGCTTTATTGAGGGACGACAGTATGGACGTGGGAAAACAGGTGGACAAGTGAGTAGCCCTGTACTTTAAGGTTTTTTATTTTATTTACAAGTCATATTATGGTCATGTCATCTGTAAAGTGCCCATGAACACTTTCACTGCCAGACTTAAATCTTAAATGTGGGGTACATTCACACACATACAGAAACCGATATATTGACCTACCTATAGCAACAGCGGGCTGTCCAATATATTAGAAAAGTTAAATAGTGGATAGTTAACTAGGCATGTCGCCTGCAGTGAGTGTTAAAGCCGGCTCACATTAATCTATTATACTGCGGCCTTGCAGAGACTCCCAGGGAGGAACAGGATGATAAAGGAGGTCACTTTAGACCACATTTACAGTACAATAACTTTAGAGTTTGACCCTGACAAATATGACAGGCATGGGTGTGTGCATAATAATGCACTTATTCCATTGGACTATTTTAATGGATAATGCTAATGGAATAGAGTTTCTATTACAAACATATGAAATTTAGACAGTGTGTATGTAATAGAAAACTCGATTACATTTGTGTTGAAAGTAGAATATCCCATGCAATAAGACCATTGCCAGTCAAAGTAATTTACCTGTACTATAAAAGTAGTTCTCTATTTTCTAAAATATCCACCATTTTAGTTTGAAAATTTTCATCACAATACTTTACAAGTCTACTAGTCAAAAAACTCGACAAATTGATTATGGGGTACCATTCCATAGAAAAAATTATAAACTTATAATATGTATGGCTTGTATAATATACATACTTATTGTAAGTTTTGTGTGATAGGGCCCTGCTGATATGATAGGAAGTTAAAATACTAACTTAAATGGTGGTTTATACATCCTCTGTTGATTACAGGTGCGAGATGAATACAGGACAGACTATGACGGCGGCCGTGGCGGTTACGGCAAAATCATTGCACAAAAAATAACCCCCAACACCATGGAGCGCCAATGATGGCTTTGAAGTGCTGTGTTGTGTAAGCATGTTATTTAAGTGTGAAAACACCTTAAGAAAGACTGGACTGGAATGTAATTTAAATAGTCAATAACAATTTTTATAAGTAAATAAACATGTTTTATTAATAAATATTTATTAAAATCTCTCATAATAAGCATATCAACAACCACATGCATAAATATTTCATAAAACAAAATAAGAATTGAAGAGACCATACTATATGAATTACATGTACAAAGTCATAAGAATTCCAAATCACACATTTATGATCTTAATTATGTTACAGTTACTTCTGCATTTGTGTTTCTGTGGGAACTATGTTTGGAGTTACTTAATTAAATTAGACATAAAGAAACAATGGAATACCTAAACTATAACAATTACAAAATGTAAAGATAGAACATATAGGATACATATATTTTTATTTCTAAACATTATAGACATTTAATAAACCACTGAACTTTAACTTGACTATTACTTAACTCACAATACCACCATCTGTTACATTTGCCTGTGCTCAACAATTGAAGCATTAACCTAATTGAATGAGTTTAAAATTAATTTGCTTTGCGATTTTTCATGAACACTGTACTTACAATCAGCATCATATAGTTAGTAGCAGTCGCAGTCTAAGTAAGTCTCAACAATTGAAGCATTGAACTAATTTAATCAGTTTAAAATTAATTTGCTCTGCGATTTTCCATGAACACTGTACTTACAATCAGCATCATATAGTTAGTAGCAGTCTAAGTAAGTCTCAACAATTGAAGCATTAAACTAATTTAATCAGTTTAAAATTAATTTGCTCGGCGATTTTTCATGAACACTGTACTTAAAATCAGCATCATATAGTTAGTAGCAGTCTAAGTAAAAAATATATCAAAATATATTAAATCGCTTATCAAAAAATACTGCATATTTGCACAACTAAAATACTAAAAGAGCATTGAGCAGCATTGGATATTTTAGCTGATCTATATATGCTACCACAGTGACAAAATTGCACTCTAGCTTGACAATTTGAAAGGATGTCTTGTAGTAAATAACCACTGATCATAGAAGTACTGTGTCGATAAACACATTTGAGTTTTTAAACAAGCAGTTAACAGAATACCATCTTTGGAAATTCTAACTTCATTGAAATGAATACGTGGCACAACAAAAAGTTCTAATCATAACTTTATTAATTCCATTAGCTTTTCTGTTAACGGTGAGCAACGATTTCGATGTACATATTTATTCATAGTTAAAAACATCAAGCAAGCGCGAAAACCTGGCGAAATAGCTGGGCGAAGTGCCGTAAATGGTATCTAATACTTGACGCCAAAACTAATATTTTGTCATCATAATCTTTGACTTATTACAGCCTTAGCCAAAAACACATTGACGTAAAGATGTAGTTTTTTTTTTATAATAAAAGATAAAATGCTTCATTCAAAGTTTGACTTTTATATGAAAAGCGTGTGAGTGCGCAATACTTTTGGTCAAGGCTGTATATACTAAGGTATCGACGTCGATGCCACCAATTGTCGGTAAAATGAGCGTTACATCCGTTTTTACACATTATCATTTCCCGAGGCTGTTATGGTTCTAAGAATAACATACAGCGTTGGTACTCAATGGCAAATTAAGACAACATAATATAAACAATGTTTTTTCGATTCTCTCCCACTAACTATTAGCATGTTGAATTGCACAAGGCAAGTAATGCTAGAACTGTTTCTAAAATGGTGATGGGTGGGTATCCTAAAATGAGTGATTGGCATTCAGATGCCAATCACTCATTTTAGGATACCGTTCAATGGCTCGTTTACTCTATAAATAACAGAAATGCAGTTAATTAAAATATAAAAAAAACTACTATTCGATATAAAATCCAAAAATAAAGTATTTAAAAAAATGTATTATATATGATTTAATTATAACAGATCATAAGGATATGGCAATTTCATAAGCATTTTATAAATGTAAACAATATTGAGATTAAGTGACAAAAATATAAAGAAGGAAAATACAACAAAATTAATCTCTTGGAGTTTCCGGCAGCAAGTCAAACCACAGGGTTTTTGCCTCTAGGAAATCGTACTGGTTGAGGTACACAATTACCTGAAATAAAATATACAAATCAGCAGTGTTTCAATGAAATAAATATTAATCGCTGCACTTTAGAAGTGCACAGCAGAAGAGCAGAACACTTGGAGCACGATTCTGACTGATATAGCAACACTGCAAATGAAACTATTACATTTTTATAAACTAACTGATAAATTAAGATGAAGAATGCTTTATTTCCCGTCAAATGATGTAAGAAAGAGCCGAATGCAACGTAAATGTCACACTCACGCACGCGATAAACGCATCCCGTCATAAGTGCGGAGTGCCAAATCAGCGTTACCGTCTCACCTGGCCGATGACGGGACTGCCGCCGAGGAGGCCCTTGTGCGTGGCGACGGTCACCTCCACCTGCCGCGAGTGCAGCTCCGCGTGGGGGATCACCCACTCGAACTTCTCGTCGAACTCCGGCATGCAGCTATCTTTCACCACCTTCAAATAATAATAATAATATACTTTATTGTGCACTATACAAAATGGAAATGTTATAAACAATCTTTAATACTGACAATAATGCAAACAACAGGCGGTCTTATCGCTAAAAAGCGATCTCTTTCAGACAACCTTTGGGTAGCAGGAAATTCAGAAAATGAAAGTTAACAGGTAGTGCATATTTAGCAGAGAGATAGATATACAATGATCGATACTATATAATAAATTAATACAACAAATAGCTATATATATACATAAATACAATAGATACATACATATACAAATATTTATATACATACATATATTATACACAAATACATATATGAATCCAAAGGCAATCAAGAGAGCGACATGAAATGAAGTTTCAAAGCATTTTCACTTCAAAAGTAGTTTAACTTAATAACTTTTCAACGCAAACGGACGCACGTACACGAATCATACCGAATTCTTGAGCTGTTTGTTGTACAGTGTGCACGATGTTAAAGCAACCAACGCACATAGGGGTAATTTCACGATCTATGCGGCCAAAAGTTCATTTATCAAAACAACAAATACCTTTGTGATAAGGGCTTCCTGACATAGACGACCCTTTGACGGGTACATAACAAACCCCCCCACCCGCGGCTGCGTGTTCTGATTGGTTTCTTATCAGTCGGAACTTGAACATGTTACTTCGTGTTCTCTTGTTCTCGGCGCTCGCAAAAAACTAAAACTGAACGTGTTTAATTTATAGTTTTGAGTAAAAATAGTGTAAAAAGTTATGGATTCTGAATCAACAGGTTAGTAATTTATATATTATACAGAAAAATCTTTGAAAATTTACCTACTTTGGATGAAAAACTGTGTTCCTTGAAAGATCGACTGTTGTCTAGTGTAGACAATAAAAATCATTTTTTCTATTTTAAGCCGAAAATGAAGGGCAGATGGTGTAAAGCACAGTATAAAGAAGACAGATTCATAAAAAATAATAACACTTGGCTGCAAGTAACTTTTGCGATTCCCATTGCCGAAAGTCCAGCAAATCGGCCGTGCAAATCTTTTGAAGATTCAAGTGAAAGAAGCAAACGAAGAAAGACTGTAGGTCTTCGCTCCAATTTTGACAAGGACATTATAGTACATGCTGCGCAAGTAGAGCTAAGGAAGACTGGAAAGCATAACGCTTCTAATGTGCTCAAAGAAATAACAAGTTCGCCAACTCGCGCGACAAAGTATAAAAAGGCATACTATCGGACAAAGTCATCAAAAGATAAAATTAAACATTTGGCTACCCAAGAAGCAAACCAAATGTACATCGATGCCGACTTAACACGAGCGCCATATGACATTATAAGAAGCACGAATAAGAATTTTTTTCCTAGTTACAGTCAACTGCAGAAAGAAAAGAAAAAGTGTTACCCGCCACCGGAAACACAAGCCGAAGATTTTTCGAGGATCCCAAAATGGCATCAGATATAACAGGAATTAGTTACGAGCTGATTTACAGATTAAAAGTCATTTTAACAGTTACGCAATGGCAACTGCTGAATTGTATGTCAACTTATACGGATGGCATCCCACGATGCACAAAATTCTTGTCCACGACGCAGTTATTATAAAAAATACGTTATTACCAATTGGGCAGCTGACTGAAGCACGCAACAAGCACTTCCGGTCTTATCGACCCGACTTCGCAAGGAAGTTTTCAAGAGAAAGCTGCAACAAGGATATTTTTAACCGGCTGCTATTGAGTTCGGACCCTTTGATGAGCTGTAAGAAAAATTAAATAAAAGGGGGCACAGAACTTTCTTGCCCGAGACGATAGAGATGCTGTTGCCTGGTGATCCAAATCCAGAGTGCTCTTCAGGAAGTGAAGAAGAAAACATCGTCAATGTATAATTTACCATTTATAATGTCTTTTTAAAATAAATATAAGTTACAAACCTTATTATTTTGCTTTTTTTATATGTACTTACAAATAGGTAATTTCCACTACGTATTAACGTAAATTTTCTATAGAGTGCTCCATTATGACAAATCACTACTTAAACAATAACTTGTTTTTTAATAAAAACAGTTCTTTTGACATTGTAATATGCTTTAAATACCAGAAAATACAAAAAATAATTTTTGCCGCATAGGTCGTGAAATTACCCCTATGTGCAACGTGTTGTCAAGTAAAGTGGTACGCTACTTTATCATGCCAAGCGACTACACCCAATGGAGGAACATATTAAGCAGTCTGTATACTGCTTGACTATTTTATACAATAACGCAGATCGATTAGGGCTAATTAAGTTTGTTAGCCAGCAGGTGAACCGTCAGTGCATTACAGCTAGGCATACATAGAAAGTAGGTTAAAGTAACAATTCGGTACAGCACAGACGACTCAGCTTGTCTCGTAGTACGATAGTAAAGATTTGCATACATCTCGTGATGAAACTTACAGGTGTTTTCCTTTTGGAATCTTTAGAGCGCCCCGGCAGCAAATATAATTTCACATACGGGTCGGGCACATTTGTTGGATCCTTCAGGGGTATGTTCCTGTCGAACAACACGCGAGTGAGAATATATTAACTCATAAACACTTATAACGATTATACCCAATTACGCTTCCTATAAGTTTCAGTTACATGTAAAAGTATTGAGAGCTGGTGCAATCTGTAAAAAAATGATAACTGTTTTCTCAAAGCTCCATAGCGTGTCTTATATATTGAAGGTGTCGAAAAGTCAAATCGGGTAGTGTACGTACATGATCTTGTGCACGACGATGATGAGCGTCTGCGAGGGCATGCTGTAGCGCAGCGACAACAGGATGCGCCCCAACCCGGCCTCGCCCGCCGACCTGCCGGTGTACCTCATTCAGCGGCAGTAAACTTTCATCTTATTTAAAATGAATTTCTACCCCCACTGTCGGTCCAACACAACCCATAAATGGGTCTCGTATTATACACTATATGAGTGAAAGGGACGACACGATACGAAGTTCGGAGTAGCCCCTCTGTTACCAACCAATTTGTTACTACTGGAAACAGCTGGGATTTTGTTAAAAGCGAAAACTTTAGAAAATGTACTACTAGTTCCAAAGAAGTGTTGTTGGTACAATACTTACTTGTAGTATAGTGGTAACAACTGAGGTTTTCTCCAGTGGCTACCATAAATAGTAAAAAACCTAGCTTTAACCAGATGTAACAAATTGGTGGGAGAACACGAAATTAATAGTTTTGACTAAACGGAAACTCTTATTAACCCTTAACTGCCATAGTCTGACATATGCGACAAAGTAACAGTGTAAATGACACCTTGATTTATGACAGAGTTGAAAATTGCGAGTACCTTACTGTTTTCACATTCGGCTGTTATAGGATTAATTTGGATTACAAATAGTTCTCGTATGTACGGGTTATGTAATACTTGGGTTACAAGTTCCGAACGTTAACGGAACAGGACCGACTACTAGTTGTAGGTATAGTATGTTTATAATTTTTTAGTTAAGTTAGTTACAGTTCACCCCTAACGTAACCGCCAAGACAAACAAACCTTTATAAATAGGTATTAACAGTTAAATAAACATTATAATATCTTACGTAGTCAGCGAAGATGTTCTGTGAATAAGTTTTGGTGAGTCACGACCGGACGGAGCTTGACATTCTTGCGGTATATCTAAACATATCAAACAAATATTATATATTCAATTTGCATGTAAAAGTATGGTTATCAATGTAAGATAGTAAATGATTTCGGATAAGTGATTGAAACATTATATATACTGAAGGAAGTGCGTTCGCAGTATGAACGCACTTCCTTCAGTATGTTACATAATGAATAAGCAGCGAAAGTATTATTTTTCTGTATATACCTGCAAGCTCCGTACATCTACAATCATGAAAATATATTATAGTAGTTTATCTACACCCATACAGTAAATCCTCTTTAATGTGCTCAAAAAGTGTACGTAAGGACCAGCTTTACAATATCGCGCCGGCCCAGGGCGGAGATGGCCATAATAACATCGACAACGGTATCGTTATGGCCATCTACACCCATGACGATACAGGCTCGTGCTCAAAAGACTTCATCGGGCTCACGCTCGACCTCACTACACTTGCAACGCAATGGTTCCTGAACACATGAAAGAGGATTTAATAACGGATGTAGATAAAGTAGTGTATGCAACTGTACATAATTAGGTCTTAAAATACGAGTGTGGTTTTATGAAACGAGCTTCAGCGAATTTCATAATAGGATCACACGAGTGTTTCATTATGTATCAGTTGCATAAACTACTATTATGCACTCGTTGTATAATGTATGCTTTTTTGGTCTAAGTAAGGTTCGAGACTTAAAAAGCTAATTATGCAATAGCATACACTATTTTTTCTATGAGTCAACGGAAATTAATTAACAAACCGAAATAATTAAACAAACTAATCCTGCGGAAATGAAGATTATGCACATGGGTCGGGCGCTCGTTGATGTCTTTTTTTCTATGTCCGCGGCGTCACATGATTGGTCAATTTCATAAGAGTACAGTAACGGCGACACGTGATTGGTCTATTTCATAAGAGTTCTGTTGAAGGGAGCTCCATAGAGAAAAGTATGTGCTTTTAGTTTTGTCTACGAAATCTTGATTCAAACATTGAAGTCGACGAGTAGAAAAAATAATTAAAAAGTCTGATAGATCCATACTGAATCGAAATGACTTAAGAAAAATTACATTCAGTTCATTCATTAATTCATTTAAATTTTCTTTTCTGCTTATAGTTACATGTGATAGCTTAATATCGCCTTCACACATATTTCTTCACATTGTACAAGAACTATATTTACCTCGGCGGAAACTGACTGATTTAGCTCTTACTATCGTGTCAGGCTACCCCTCACTATCCACGCCTAATGTCTACTATTTTTAGGGTTCCGTACCTCAAAAGGAATCAAAAGTCGTATAAGATCACTTTGTTGTCCGTCTGTCTGTCTGTCAAGACCCTTTGCCACGGGAACGCGTGGACTTATCGAGTTAAAATTAAAACCGTATACTCAGGTCTACAGTCCCTTGAAGCTGTGAAAAAATTAAACTTCTAAATGAACGTCTATTTTTTACGTTGATGCCGCAAAAGACGGATATTTCAACACTTCATGGGAATTAACAGAGAACATTAAGAACTATGAAATTTGGCAAGTAAAATCGTCTTATACTAATCATAAAACAAAGTCGCTTTCCGCTGTCTGTCTCTCCCTATGTATGCTTAGATCCTTAAAACCACGCAACGGATTTTGATGCGGTTGTTTTTAATAGATAGAGGAAGGTTTATATGTATAATACATGCATCAGCTTTGCACCCTTGCGAAGTCGGGGCGGGTCGCTAGTTTATAATAAAATCTTAAAAATATACCCCATTATTCTTAAACGTCATTTTTTCGTTTCAAACCTATATTCGTTAACTAGCCGCTAAAGTTCTTTAGTCTTTATATCTATCTATACTAATATAGACTATCCCGTCTTTATTTAAAGTATGTAATCAATACCTACAATTTTGTACGGAACCCTCGGTGAACAAGTCCGACTCGCACTTGTCCGGTTTTGTTAAGTCAAGTACGCAAGCACCAGAAAAGATGTAGCAATGTGGTCGCACACAGTATCACTGGAGCTGTAACTCGCAGCTCTGCTATAAATTAGGCCGTTCAAAAGCAAGTGTGATGAAAGTGTGAAAGTGGACTACAACCACAGAACACCTCCCCCTAGAAGCCTAATGTTGGTCACTTTGTTCCCGATGCGAGTCACCATTCGTAGGATTTATAGGGCTTATATAATCCCCGGTCGCCCTTCTGCCTTTCAGTTGCGTCCAAGTCAACGACCTGTGCAGAGTGTGCGTGTCTGTTTTAAAAATATATAGAATATTGGATTCTCGTGGCTAGACATCGACATGGGACTTTGTAGAGTGAGGTGGTGTGGGAAGCCTTCAAATACTTCTAATTACAAAAAAGATGAAATTATATTCCACACTTACCTGTGGTAAATTCTTTCTTTGAAAATATTTATAGCCAGCGGAGGACATTTTATACTGGTCGCTGCAAATACTTCGGTACAAACACACTATGTCTATGCCTTTTCATCAAATTAAAAATGCAATATACTATTTCTTACGAAAACACGTCACGACTAGTGATGTGCCGATGATGTTATGGTCAAGTACCGATATCACGTGCTTTCATTCGTACAGTTTTTAAATGATATAAAAAAATAAAGATTTCACGTTTATTTTATTTTAGTTTGATTAGTTACTAGTTATTCTGTACTTTCTGTAGAATCTTATTTTTGTTTAGTTGTTAGTTTTTTAAAGTAAATTAAATAGTACGATATGTTGTGTGGACTTTTTAGAATTCTCTTGGTGAGCAGTTGGGTCCAGTGTCACAAAATGGGCCTGATGATGAACTTCGAGGAAGAGCGAGGGGGCTTGGAGTTGGTTTGAGATAGATTTATGTTTTGTGGGCTTTTTAGAATCTTCTTGATGAGCAGTTGGGTCTAGTATCACATGATGGGCCTGATGATGAACTTCGAGGAAGTGCGAGGGAGCTCGGAGTTGGTTTGAGATAGGTATACATTGTGTGGGCTTTTTAGAATCCCCTTGGTGAGGAGTTGGGTCCAGTGTTACAAGATGAGCCTGATGGTGAACTTCGAGGAAGTGCGAGGGAGCTCGGAATTGGTTTGAAGTTTGAAATAGATATATGTTTTGTGGGCTTTTTAGAATCGTCTTTCTCCTTTCCACAATGATACAGATTAAAGAGATATATAAGCGCTATACAATATTTGTTGTTTAATTTTTAGAACCAAGTAAAATAGATCGTTTTGTTACCAATTTAATATACAATAAATACCTACCGTAATTTACCAATAATAAATTACGGTACCAGTTTGTAGTGAACATGTCCCATCACTACGCAATCCGCGTGCCAGCTCATCGACCAATCGCAACGCTGGTAGCACCCGCCCTTCCCCTCACCGCTTCCTCATACTTTGGTGACTAGCGTACGGAACAAAATGATAAATGTTCGCTTTCCAGGGGATGTGTTCTGTGACTACAACAGACTCACCAACTTCCTTCACAATCTGTTCGACTGGGATAGATTTTTGTGACGCACTGTCTGGCCCGCCATCTTCCAAATTCGCCAGCTCCGGCGTGGGTGCTTCTAAAATGCATTCAACAACTGTATATAACTATATCGTAGTCAATCAATAATTAGTATTAAGTTATTATAATTACCTAGCTATGTAATGTAGTACATTTAATTCATTCTGTTTGGTTAACACGTGTAGCTAGACTGTAAGTGTTAATTTAAGGAATAAATAAATAAAAACAATAACAATGTGAACGTTAATCGCTACTTGTTGGAAGTTAAAGTGCATAGTTTAAGGTCAGATCAAATAAAGATATAAAAAAATATTTGTAGAGGTCCAAACTTTTTAAAAAGTAGCAACAGGCGTATAAAAGACGGCACAGGTCGTATTACTCGTATTCAGCCAATTCAACTAATATTTTTCTGTTGGAAACGCGATTTTTTGTATGGTCTCAAATACTTTGCGTTTTTCGGTGGAAACCGCGGGTATGCCTAAAGTTTTTGACGATTTAAGGTTATGTTTATCTTAATTCAAATTTCGTCTTATTTCCCTCATTTTGGAGAAAAGCACTATATTAGCCTCGGTCGGAATGGCAATTGCCTCCTTCAAGGCCACCGCAATAATGTATTATTAAAAGCTGGACTACCGAACTATACAGGCTAATTAACCATTGCCAGCTACATGCGTTCAAGAGCTATAAATCCAAAATAGAAAACTAGCTGTACCGAAACGTCTTTCATAATGGTGGTCTCACACTGCCGTTATAGTGGGAATACTGTTATTTAATAAATTATATACTTACACCGCACTATAAGGTTTATCAAAGTTGGTGCGTAGAACCGTGCGCACTTTTCTCAATCAAAAAGAGGGTAATTGATAAACTAATGATTTGATGTATTACAACACAAAATGTAAGTTAACAATTTTCCACCTTATTCCATTGTGCTAAGATATAAAAACTGCTTAATTTTGCTGTTGATACGAGTATACCTGGAGCAGCTGAGGCGGGCACTGGTCCGTCAGCAAGAGTGGCGTCGACTGACACGGCCGCGGGCGCGAGCGGCACTGCAGGTTGCCCCACCGGCTCCTCCGCTATGTCCTCCTCTCTAATCGCCTCTTGCAGTATCTAATATAAAACCGCCACTATAAATGTCATCGGGATCTGTCGTATACAATTATACCCGTTTATTCATAAAACTTAACCTTTTGTCCCTTTCACACAAACTTAAATATCGTTAATAATTAAATATGGTAGACGTAAAATAGATTTGTTGAACTATTATGAATAAGGAGGTTAGTTGAAATATTAACCCCTTTATTCATTAAACTAAACAAACTTCTGCTAACTGAAATGTGTTTGTCGCTATATAGGTATCTAAGTAATGATTGGATCTGACCCGATTGACAAAAAGTTGGTTGTCATACACTTAAAATGTAATAGCTACCTCACTATGTTGCTAAAGTTTGTTGGCGAAACACAGTGAGTACTCGCCTTGAGTTGCATGGAGAGAAAGATCCTTGACTCGGGGCCGGACTTTTGCAGCATGATGGGTTGCGTGAGCAGGCTCAGTTCCTTCTGCTTGAGCAGCAGCGCAATAGCGTACGAGAGTTGACCCAGCGTGCTGCCCGTCTTCTGGTCCAGCACCTGCACACGGCGGAAACAATGCTTGTATCACATGAGGAGTACACAGAATATCACAAGCATATCGTAGATTATACTTTCAAGGGGCTTATATTAACAACAGCTGATAAGTAACGACCTCGCGACCTTGTAATATAATGACAGCGTCTGACGCATATAAATAAAGGCACCGGAAAATCTAATTAAGGTAGGTATTCCCAGGTGTTTCGCGTGATTTTAAAAATATCTTTCCTCAACGGGTACAACCTTATAATGTGCCTACGTTATAGGTATATGTGTATATACCTTAATTTCCAGAGTGTTGATCTCGGGGTTCTGCACTAGGAAGGAGTAGCCGATCTCGTAGACCGGGTCGCCGGTGCGCATCTGCACGGCCGTGTTCTCGGTCTTCTTGCCCACCGTCACTGTCAGGTACGGGTCGGGCCGCGACGCCGCACGCGCGTCCTAACAAATATATATTTATGTGGAATCTTAGGAATTTAACACGTTCACTGTCCGAATCCGAATTGTAAACCTTACGGCTTTGTAATAGAGGCTTGCAGTGTCCCTTATCAGGATCACGGTCAATAAACGTGTTAAAAGAAAGATTAACAGCAAAAATATAAGGTCACAAACAAAACTAACAAACGCACTCGACTTTATACTTATGGAGTTGGGTCGGCCACATAGCAAGAACCACCGACAAGCGATTGACCAAAGAAGTCACTAAATGGCCCGGACCACAAGGGAAAAGACGAGTGGGAAAGCCTAAAGCAAGATGGTCTGCTGACATTACAGCAGAGGCAGGAATAAATTGAATTAACTGTTAACAGCGCAAAAAACCGAAACAAATGGAAGGACACGGAGGAGGCCTATACCCGTCAGGGGTCCTTAATCTAACATCAAATAATATATACACAATTTTTTCTTTCATAAACAAATTTAAATGTTAAGTAACAAAATAAAGTCTTAATAATAAAAATAATTACGAATTTTGATCAATTATTCCGACTGAACGTCATCGAATTTTTGGAGTAGTCAGACTGGTAAAATAGAATCATTACTGTGTATATCCATCTCCATTCAACTTAACCGTCCGTGACGGGATATCTTACCGGTAGTTTTTTACACGAGTCGATGTACACCGAGAGGACAGCTGAACTAAGTTCCCCGGTCTTAATCAGTTGAGTTTCGGTAATGGCCTGCAAATTAAAATATAAATAATTGAAATAGAATACAAATATTTGAGTTATTCAAGCGATAGATGTTTAAAAACCTACTCGTGATAGTTCCGTTATATCCGAGGAAAGACGGTGCCACGACAGGCGCAGTTCTACCTTGCCGTGCTTAGCCTCTTGCAGGGTTTGCCACTGTACACAAAACATAGGTTACAAGACAGATGGCACGCCTGGTATAATCAAATAGTACAAATGGTATAAACCCTCCATACCGTATCCAAGCGGCCAGATCGCACCACTTGAGATATATCCAAAGAGCACCTGCAATTAAAAGAACATATAATTAACTTACCTACTACAAGCAATTTTGGTATCTAGAGTGGGAAAAAAAGTTACGTTTTAGTTCAACTTCAGTTAATATAGCGAATCATAAAGGCAATACGCATTTTAGTAGCGTTAGGGCGGAAAGCCAGGTTATGAAACAAAGGTAATACGATGAGACAATATTATAAAACAGCAACCCTAGCTATCACCTGGTGTTCAAGCTTCTAGTTAGTGAAATTATTGGTTCTGAAGCATAAGCTACTACGTTACAACGAAAATGAGATGTTAGTATCGATACAGGTGTAAAGCGCGCTGACGTCATGTCTGTCTAAGGTTTTGATATTATATCAGCCGAATGCGTGATAGATACCAGTACCAACTGCTTTGACTACGATGTGAACGAATTTTTGCTCGACATGGCATTGCTCCCATAAATATCCAGGTACACGTGCCCGGACTAAACCGAAAATTAGGTTGCATCAGGAATTCGTACAATTATTTACATTACACAATAAAATGCAATCCCCACTTTTATATTTAGGACTCACATCACAAAAGCACTACATATAAGGCACCGGGTGTGTAGTTTACTAATAGTTTATAGTAGGTATATAGTATGTACATGAAATGACATTATTTTACATTGTTTACATAATTGAATGATATTCGTGTATAAGCTAGCTGTGTATGAGTTGTTAGGTGTCACACGGGTACGAGTATGTATGTACATTATGAACGTAACGGTGACTAGTATCCTCCTTCGAAAGCTCTGTGCAGTGACATTGGCAAGAGGCGCCGAGGAGCCTAGCGGGCGCTGCCGTGCGCTCGAGAGTTAGCTCGTGAGAGACGTTTGTACAGTTGCCGGAGAAACAGAGTGCGATGCGAGTACTAGTAGTGGTTGTGTGAGCCGACCTGCCGAGTTTATCGTCTCGCCCCGTGCGGTCCCAGTCGTAAACCTTGACGCCTGCCGACGTCGCACTGCTAAGCATCACCGACTGTTGCAACCCACCACATTACACACAGATATAAAGCTTTCGTTAAATATATAACTATTGTACACTAATCATTAATAAACCTTATGATAAATAAATTATATGTCTTAACTGTGCTCATATTGTACATTCATGGAAGTTAATTTATTAAAAAATAAAAATAATTATATATTAAAATCAATATAAATATACCAAATAGATAGACAAACGTTGCATGTTAAATTAATAATAGTGAATGAGTGATGTACGGATAAAGTTATGGTAACACCTGGCCAAATGATGACTTTATGAGAACCAATATCCACACAAAAACAATAACACCCAACATCTAAGACCACATTTTGTAGATTAAAACTGTCACGAAATGACTCTAAATATTACCAACAAGTGGGTGATACATCGATGATGAAAACATGATTATAATGACTCAGATGTCAGTGGATCGAACAAAATGTGGATAAGATCTCTTAGCGAGTTCGCGTCTACGACTAGTGAAGACCGTCTAGGAAATCTTGCGAGGCAATATTGAGAGTCACACATAAAGTCACTCAAAAATGAGAATAAAGCGTCGCTAGAGCTGCTCGAGCGAGCAAGCACGTCGGTAGCGCGCACGCGCACGGACCTGCCGAGGTAATCATCGTTCTGAATGCCCATCCCCGGGTCCCAGTCCCACAGCTCGCACTGCAGCACCTGGCTCTTCCGTGAACTTACTATAGCCTTGGGACAAATTACAACATATATGCATTAGTTTTCTCATTATCGCCGGTCACTTATGGCCTTCCAAAAAACATTTTCATGAAATATGCGTTACCCTCGAGAAAAATAACTACATTTCGCGATATATACATTTATTTGATTGTATAGTAATCGTCGAATTATATTAATAATAATGATTAACCCACTTATTCATTAAACGTCCATCAAAACTATTTCACTTAAATAGCCGCTAAAATTCTTTTGTCCTCTTCAGTCATTTTGACATTTGTTTGTGAGAGAGGGACAAAACACATTTTAGTTAGCAGAGGTATGTGAAGTTTTACGAATAAGGGGGTAGGTACATATACAACCAAGTTATAATATGTAGGTACATCACCTTTTTAAAGCTTACCTTAGGCTTAGGTAATCTAGTTACCTATCAATGCTTCGTATTTTTATTTTTATTATATATTTACTAGAAGCATACCGCAACTAAAACACAGAAGCTCAAAGCGCAGACTACACAATCATTCCAAAACATTAATTATGAGAAACGTTACATCAAAGTGGTAGCAAACTTTGAAATGAGAGTCTAGTCTAAATTAATAAGCGTGAGAGTGGATAAGCGTCAAGTAAGTACGCCTTTAAGCTCATGTAAGTGCGAGATCGTCCGCGCACCTCGGCTAGAAGGCAGTTGGACCGTCACCGCACTACCGCTACTCGTCATGCGCCGCTCCGCAACACCCGGCCAGTGCACACCGCCACCGCTACCGCCGCCGCCGCCGACTCACCTGCCGAGCTTGTCGTCCTCGTTGCCCTCGTCTTTGTCGAACACCTCTATTTCCAAAGCTTGACCGAGAGATTGCATTATACGCGCCTTTACGCCATACGCGCAAAGTCCCACGCAAACATAGCAAGGAAAACAAAATAAGATGCACAACTTGATCTAAATTGTCAATGTTATAAAATGGTCGAAATAGACTCAAACTCATGCTCGTAACAAAACATAAAAGTCAAAAAAGATTCATATAATTTCAACCACTTCATAATGTTAAGAACATTGTATAATAAATTTTCAATATGTAATGCTAAAAATATGTATTTGAAAATTACATCAAACAAAGTTATTTATTATTGAATCATTAGTTTGATAGTCACAGTTAGTATATATTACAAACATAACCCGTAGCAGGTATAAATCACCCACTCGACTCGATGTTCCATTTCTTGCAACAGAATTACCAAATAAACATGAATAAACTAAATCATATACCTAGACGGCTGGCCAGCTCTATGTTGTACAGGGTGTAATGCAAGTCATGTGCCAAACGACTAGGGTGGGGAGACAACACATTTTGGGTAAATTAACACTTATTCCGCCCACTGTATTTTCTTATTAAAACAGTAGATTCCTAAAGTTACCATTTTCTTTGTGTAACATTTTGACTTGTGCTGGCACAGTAGGTTTTTTATTTGTATCTGGAATGCGTGTATATTTTAGTGGACATTTAATTTTATTAATACTCCTATAAATTATGAACCGCCAAAGTGCCGAATAAGAATTTAAGTACATGGTCTACTTTATGGCACCGATACAAAAGTGTACAAACTACTCGGATCTGTCGATATCAATGAAACTTCCCAATTTCTCCCTGCTCTAAAAAAACTTCTCTTTGATTATGATTAATCCGCTAATTTTGTGTGTAAAAAGCCCATGGGTAGTTAAAGCCAGTACAGGTGAAAGTAAGCTTTAAAAATAAATTCAAAAGGCTTAAAAAATACTGTGGTGTCGACCGACCTACGAGGGGTGGTCATTAAGTAATGAGAATGACAATGACGCAGGTATTTTAGGTAGTGATAATATCTATTTTATTTTTAATTATAGTCATCTTTTAGGAGTATATACTTACAAATAGTTTATATAGATATAACATTTCCTTTCCAAAAAAAATATTATCCTGAACCTTTAAAATAATCTTATACTGCATAGATATTATCTTTAAATTTCTACCTTCTGGGGTGTTCTTTTAGCCCCGTAAATAGATAGAAATCGCTAGGATCCCTCCGCTAGGGTCTGGTGAACATGAAGGATGCTTCATCATTGATTTGAGTGAGCATCTTTAATGGCAGCCATTGCAACCTTAGACTTATCCGCTGAAGCTTTACCTTGTGTGAAACTGAACAACCTTTAAACATTTGCCTCGACGTTCGTCGCGTATAACGTCACGCATTTTTATATTGGTTCTGTGTATAAAATCCCTGTAGTAGTGGCTCCATGATCAAAGTATTAGATCATTACCACCACTTGGTTATCCCAGAAAAGAGAGCCCTACCTTACCGGATGATGGAATTCCCTTACATTTCTCAGGACTCTCAGATGATAGCCAGTTACAAGTCATGAACTGTTGTTTAGTTTCTGGATCGTAATGGATAGTTACGAGTCGAGGCAAAAATCTGTCAGAATCTTGTTGTAACAATTCCAAACAGTTGAGTGAAATCCGCAGTTTATAGAATTCGTGCGCATCTGTAAGCATTCTGGAAACCTAGCGCGCTGATACTTTTTTAATACCGAAACGGTCATGTATAATAACTATTGATGCTCCCTATCAAAATCTTAACTTCTTCAGCTATAAAATGAACAGGAACACTGCGACCCGTTAAAGAAAATTTCTTTATTTTTGATATCACTTGATCGGTTACTGCTGAAGTTAGGCCCCCCAAGCCTGGGTCGTCAATACGTAGTGCAAGTTCTCCCTCTCTTAAACTTCGCCTACCACCGCGCAATCGTAGAATAAGAAGGTGCACGAACCCCTAATGTTACTTGCAAATCTAAACGAACTTGTTCTGTGGTAAAATATTTCAAGCGCAGCAATTTAATTACGGATTCATCATCATCATCATCATTTCAGCCGAAAGACGTCCACTGCTGAACATAGGTCTCCCCCAAGGCTCGCCATTTAGACCGGTCCTGTGCCGTTCGTTTCCACCGGATTCCCGCGACCTTCACCAGGTCATCACTCCACCTTGTCGGAGGCCTATCGACAGCTCGTCTTCCGGTGCGTGGACGCCGCTCAAGCAGTTTCTGGCCCCATCGACCGTCAGTCCTGCGAGCAATGTGCCCTGCCCACTGCCACTTAAGTCTCGCAATTTTGAAGGCTATGTCGGTGACCCCAGTTCTGCTACAGTGCTGCTAATTACCGATTGAAAGTGAATTTTCTCCAGTTCTGACAATTAGCTCCAATGGAACAAAATAAACGTATTAGTTAAAAAAAAACAAAGGACTATCACACATTTTTTACTTATTTACCGTGTCAATAATATTGGCAACACTGGCCAATATTTTTTACAATTTCTCACTAAAGAGTATACAATTTTCATTACTTATTGAACACCCCTCGTATCCTAGTCCTTTGGCCTATTGGCACACTACAATACACCCGGTGCAATTATTATTTAGAAATTTGAATGGATACAGAATTATATTGTTTATTAATGTTTATTCTATTTACTCAAAATAAATATAGGTAAGTATAGGAAAGTAGGCAATAGAGGAATGAGTTAATTCAAAGGAAAATTCGAGTTCATCTATTGCATTTCCGATCCGCTATGTACCCGCTCATGCATTCCTGGGCAGCGTCGTTAAAATATAATTTACTCATTAGATCCGAACGGTATCTTGAAGATACATATATACTTCGTAGCCTCTTATCAATTTCATAAATAGAGAAGTATTGATAAAATTAAATTAATTCGGGTCTACAAAATTTCAAGTTATATAATAAGTATAGAGGTACCTATTACCTACTAGGTACCTCTATTTCTATTGTTACTGTATCAAAGGGTTATTTTTACCTGATATGGCTACGTTTATAAATTTTGTACAGCTAATTTGTTAAACGATATGTACTGTAGGTATAGTTTATTTCACGCGCACACGCATACCCTGCGCCATGTGTGTAGTCCAAGTTTAATTTAATTACTGTACATCAGCCACCATATGAGTATAATAAATTAACTATATGTAATAGTCATCATTAGAAGTAGCTACGCAAATGACGACACCAAAATGGGGCCATCAATGAACATTCGTACCAAGTTTCATCGGAGAGTAATTAGGTCTTTTCCCCGAAATCGTTAATTCCGCGTAGTAAAATTTCCATTCGCATGTTTCCCCACTCGGACTTTTACGCATTCTCCTTCTTTATCATTCATAAATAATGCCAGTGTCATAATTTCCTAATAGCGAACTTATCCGATCTTTTTGTTTATTATTGGCGAATATTGCCAGAATTATATTTTCCTAATAGAGTACTTATCCGATCTTTTTGTTTATCATTTGCGTATATTACCAGAATCATATGTTCCTAATAGCGTACTTATCCAATCCTTTTGTTTATCATCCCCGATTATTTCAAGAGTCATATTTTCCTAATAGCGTAAATAACCGATATTCTTTTTATTCGTGATTAAATCCTAGCGTCATATTTTTTTAATAATATCTAAGTAATAAAGTTTTTCTATTATTGGAATAGGTATGTACCTATTAGGAAATCATATTAGCCATAGCCACCTAGCTATCCATGATATACCTATACTACTTTATTTTCTGCTCTTCTTTACCTAAACAAACTTTATTTTCATGTTGTATAGGTATGATTTGTTACTTCAATTTATAAAAATTAGTAAATAAAATCATTATAAAATAAATTAAACAATGTAATAATATTTCATTAAAATTGTATTCTTAATGTATTATTAATTACAATTATTTTCAATCATTAAAACGACGTGACAATTGAAATGACAAGTGGCTGACTAAAGTCATGTATATCAGTAAAAGATACAACAAAGAGGGTTTATGCGTTGTCAAGTATTTATGGTAAGTGTACTTAAGGAAATCTAAATACTTGTATGTGAAAAACGCTATGACTACACATTGCCGTCTATGTCGATTCGCAGCAATGTGTGTGAGTTTGTTACACATTGACGTTACGTTCTTCTGAAAGGGTTGAAGCAGTTGTAGAATAGTAACACCATCGCAGTCTAAACACGAATGGTATATTTTTTGTACTAGAAAAATATCGCGTGAGAAACAAAACTATTGCGGAAAAAATTACATGGAAATTTTCGTGTTTTGGAAAAATATCGCGTCGGAAAAATATCGCGTAAGCAAAAAAACTATTGCAAAAATAAGCGTCTGGGAAACTTTGTCCATAGGCCAAATGTCGTTTAAGAATTATAAATATTGTGAAAAATATCGTTTGGCCATATTTGAGAATGAGGAAGCAAGCAAATGAAAAAAAAAAGCGGGCGGGAAGAAGTCCGAGTGGGGAAAAATGCGAATGGAAATTTTGCTACGCGGAATTAACGATTTCGGGGAAAAGACCTAATTACTCTCATCGGAGCTGCCAGCATTTCGAGGTTTTGCTTCCTCGACTGGGCTAATAGGTAATGTTTAGTTTTTAAGACCTAATATTTGTACACCCTTGTGGGTAGATCACAGAGGATTGTATAATGCACTATTACTGTCATCCTATTATGTAACCTGTATATCACAAATAAAAATACTTACTTACAAAAGTTCTTATTCCCTTATAATAAAAAGACTTTTGACGTCTTCATATACGTAACTACTTTTGATGCTGACTGTACAATTGAGTGATTTTCCAAAAAGGATTATTTCCATCCGTTTCTTTAAAGAAACTTAACGCTCAACACAATATAGTTATGAGTTACAGAAAATAACTTACCCTGTAAAAAGCAATTTTCTTGTTCAATTTTAATATTATATACCCACAACTGAACTAATATAAACTCGTGATATCTCGTAAAATATGTCCACACACTTAAAAGTGTACCACGTTATTGTGCACAGTTTAATGACTGTTGTTGTTGTTCACACTTTGCTATCACATTACCTGGATGCTATTTCAGAAAATCATATTCAAATGCGAGGGGTGAATAAATTTCTGATTTATAAACACATATGTGTAGATAATGTTTAGGTAAGTAAATGGTTAATTTAATAATTATACTTTTTGCACTACGCTGGGGATAAAAAATATAAGCGAAAACAAACCTTTTTGAATAAACACTGATATATCATTTGTGGACGCTCATACTAACCCAATTAATTAATTCATATTAAGATTGGTTATTAGGTAGAGTACGTGTTGTTACGGGAAGATAGATACACTCCGATCACTTCCGGAAACAAGTGCCATCTATTAATATGTTGCTAGGTATGACCCGTCTCCTAAATCCCGAGACGGCCGAGAAACATATTACATTTGCGCGACGGAAACCCGTAACAACACAGACCAATAAGCTGGGTGTCGTGATAAAACGGAATTAACATGCTGGGTCCTTTAAATATAGGTATCTACTTTAAAATAGAACAGAATCAGACAAAATAAAGGATGTGCAACTATAGCGTTCGGATTTTTAGGAGTTATAATATTACATTTATAGTTTAAATAAATCCTTTAAAGATTAAATGAGTGGAAATATTTAGACTACATTATTAACTGCAATATTTACAACACAAATTTGAGGAACTATTGATGCATTTCCTTTTGAACCTTTTGTCTGTTTCTACTCTGTCCTCTAATATAGGTATGTTTCAGTGGTCTTTGCTAATCTGTACTGATGTGTGTCGTAGTGAAAAGAATGAAATAACAAGATGTTCACATTATTCGATGTGCATGTATACTCTATTTGTGTCAATGTATGAGCCAAAGCCAACTGAAAGTTGGTTACTCCCGTGTGCCTAATTGGTCATTATTCTGAATTCCGTACTTCTTTAAAAATTTACTTGTTATTTCAAAATCATTAACTTTTTAATGAATGGCAAAACAATGTGCTACTTTATCTGGCCACAACGTATCACATTCAAAAATAATGTAACTTGCTTATCCGCCTGATCTTAGATATAAGTTAGCAGATTTTCAGCGCCAACGTACTGTATCAGATTCGGCGGTCAACTTATGTGAGCCCGCACCAACAAATGCCGGTCGGCGGCCAACAGGAGCGAAGGGGTCACTGTTTGTTCGATTTTATTTATTGTGTTAAAAATATCTGGAATGTAACAGTAGTATTAGCAGAGCCAATATGTAATAACGCTTGAAAAGATTGGAAGCAGACAGTCATACATGCTAAGAGTCTACTTAAATACATTCTGCACTCTCGGTTTGATATTCCAAATTGAACCTTTCAATTTTAATGATAGTGAATTGTTATTTTAATAAATTCAGTGATAGTTACTTATAGTTGTTACATAATAATTAGCGGTCGAATGACACCGAACAATACCTTTTTTGTAGTGTAGTTTTGTTATCGAGATAAGGCAAAAAATAAAATCGAACGATTCGAGAGCGTTTCTTAGTCGATTTCGGATCGAACACAGTACGTACGTACGCTGTATGTGTAGTGCTAATAAACCGCAATGTTATATACAAACAATCTGAAATGCCTGCGGATAACCACTTGTGAAACGTTGTTAACGCGTCCATAGTCTAGCAACACGCATCTCTTAGCCACGGTGAAGCCAGTTTTAATGAACAACGTGTAATGGGACTGTGGGCGTGTCAAGCAACAAAACTTACGTTTAGCCTATAATAATCTGCAAGTAAATGTGGTTAAGTAACCAGCATACTAAAAGTAGGTAGAAGGTGTTGGGTAATATAAAGAGCGTTAGACGGTTTAGTTGGAATTGTGTGGAGTAGCCTGGAGCAGTGCTGGGAATAAAAACAAGGCGGAAGAAAGACAGGAGCGCGGCTCACCTCGCACCAATAGTCCCAGCGCGGGTTGACGTTGTTGTCGATGTGCTTGGTCTTCCACTTCTGCGCGCCCACCGTGATCACCGCGTACGGGTCGGACTTACCCTTGCCTTTATAATATCAAACAAACAATGTTACATTATTCTACTCATAGCATACATTGTAAATTTAATCAAATCGGCTAATCTTTTGCGTAAATATCCAAAAATATGTATAAGTATAATAGTTAGGGAGGCGAGGTAGCTAAATGGCGTAATTCAACGGCGCCGTCGAGACCTATCAAAATCGAAAGATAATATAATTTCGAAAAGAAAAGCTCGTATGGTAAAAACCATTTTAGCGGTGGGTTTGGCGTGTACGGTGTTTCAAAAACGTTAAAAAAAACAGTTACTTGGGCATTCTCGAGCGCGTCAGATATTCATACTACGTATGCCCCAAGTGCCTCTGATAACAACGGTATACTAATCTGCCGGTTTGCGTGGTGGGGGTAGGAATATAAAGTAGTCAAAAATGCAAAAAAAAAAATTTACTCGAGCGCGTCAGATTTTCAGAAGGGGTGTTAAGTAGGCCCCAAGGAAGCTCCCTTTAAAAAAACTGACGATTTCGGCGTGACGATAAGTTACGATGAATTTTTGAAAATGCAAAAAAATAAAGTTTTTTTGAAATACTCGAGCGCGTCAGATTTTCATAGGGGAGGTTTATCTCGGTATCCTGAAAGCATATTTTCTTAATCTGACAAAAATGTTGGTGGGTTCTCTTAATCTGACCGAAAAAGGTTTTTTGGTTCTTTTTTTCCTTTCTTTCTCCTTGATAAAACGGGGAATTTAAGAATGACAATAAAGCGATAGATACAACCAACGTAAATGTGGGGCCAGAAACTGCTTGAGTGGCGTCCACGCACCGGAAGACGAGCTGTCGGTAGGCCTCCGACAAGGTGGAGTGATGACCTGGTGAAGGTCGCGGGAATCCGGTGGAAACGGACGGCACAGGACCGGTCTAAATGGCGAGCCTTGGGGGAGGCCTATGTTCAGTAGTGGACGTCTATCGGCTGAAATGATGATGATGATGATGATGAAATGTAGATGAAATGTAGTGCGAATTGTATTATCTAAATATATAAAAGAAGAAACTGACTGACTGACTGACTGACAACGATATTACAAAATTCACCCCCTAAAGGGGTGAAACGGGGGTCCAAAGTTTGTATGAAAACATGTATTTATTAAAGCGAGAGACATGAAACTTTGTATATAGAGTATGTGTTTAAATATATTAATGGCGTATTTCAGCGTTTTTCTAAATTGCTCCACTAAAGGGGTGAAAAGGGGGTTCAAAGTTTGTACGGAGAGCAAATCTTTTTTGAAGTGAGAGATTTAAAACTTCGTATATAGACTCTTTGTTTAAATACAACAAAACATGTTTCAGCGTTTTTCGAAATTGCTCCCTTTAAGGGGTGAAAAGAGGGTTCCAAGTTTGAGCCGATTACGAAAATGGCATGCATTTTCTAATCAAAGATGGCGGAGATTTATTTTTCTTAATTATCAATTTGGGTGTCATCTTCGAGGTTGCTCTGGGTGCCGATTACGAAAATGACATCCAGTTTCAAATCAAAAATGGCAGACATTTATTTTTCTTAAAAATCGATATGGGTTTCATCTTTGTGGTTGGTTCCTCGGGGTGCCGATTACGAAAATGACATCCAATACATATCTACATGCAGATCAAACTGAGAACCTCCTTTTTTGTAGATGGATTAAAATTACTCTTAGTACGCGGGCGACGCCGCGGGCAAAAGCTAGTTTATTGTATAAAAAAATGAAATGATATAAAAATTGTATTATAATTGTATTGTTATGTATGACCTTTACATTTACTTCAATTCTTCACTTCGTTTTGCTTACGGTACGTCCAAAAAACAATTTGAGGATCAACAGGCTATTGAATAATATACATACATGAAACTGTACATGTTAATAATACTTTTGTATACAGATACGCGTAACTTTTTCCGAGTCCACGAAAATTGTCGAGAAGCTTTAGAAAAATAAAATTTTGAGATATAATAAAAGTCACATAATTTAATCATCGTTATTTCATATCAAATTTTTTTAACACCCTCAGTCTTCGAGATATACTCAAAAACCGGGAGTTTGAGTTTTTATGATGCTTCAAGTCAAAAAGTTTTAACTTTGGACAAAAATGTAAAGAGACCTTTTTTGTGTAAAATAAAATTACCTTTTTTGTTTATTTAAACTTTTTTTTTGTAAAATGTATCGTTCGCGACTTATATGCCGCGACGCGTTTTTCGGAAGACGAAATGGCTCCTCCACACTTCCGGTCATGCGGAAACCGGCAGATTTTGTATTTTTAGTAAGTTTTACATTATATTCTTCAAAATAAATAAAATAAAAATCGCGCTCGAGAATGCCGGATTAACGTTTTTTTTTTACAAGTTAGCGACCCTATTACTCGGCGGCGTCAAGGACTTATCGTCAGATTAGTTAAATTTAGTCTTAAAACACTAAAATCTACCCCCAATATCTTAATCTGACGCGCTCGAGTATTTCAGACTATCGATTTTTTTTTACTAATCTGATCGTCTATCCTAGGCGCGCGTCACTACATATAGAGCTAAATACTTTACAAGGTTGTTCTATTAGGTCTAAGGTATCTCTCATATCTTAAACTGCCACGCTCGAGTATTACCGAAAATTCCCCTATTCGCCTCCCTAACCATAAAATATTACTCGTATGATAGCGGGACGGAAATAAAGTAACGTTGGATTATTCAATCTGAACTTACTTACGTTCATACTTCTAAATGCTTTATGTACCTTTAACTTTAAATTTTAAATAATTTATAAATGGTTTGTGTGTAAAACTGCACCGGTAACTCGCCTAGCATGGAAATGTCCTTCTTCATGAGATTCTGAGCTTGCACCAAATGTATACGCAGGACTCCCTGGAAACACAAATCGAGTCAAGGTTAATTTCTAGAATGCAGATAAAAGTAAACAAATATACAGGTATATTACTTTAAGTTAACCGCTGATATATACTCTTATTTATTAACACTAATGTAATAGTCTCTATTACATATATTGTGTATCTAGTTTAAAATCGTATGTTTTTAATAAAGACTTTATTATATTGATGTTAAGACTGCATATCAATTGGTTTAACATCACTTGCCAATGTCCAAGTTTCAGTAGGCGTGAGTCACGCCTGCGTGGTCTCGTTCTGACATTGTATGCAAAAAAGGGAAATTTGCCGTTTGTGTCATGAAATATAGGGTTTATAGTTGCCATACAATTTCTTTTTTATTGAAAGATGAGTATCCTGTTGGTAACTTTAAATTTAGATTTGACCAATAAACAAAAAACGTTTTTGCGATTCGTTATAGTACCATAAAATGTTAATTAAATTGTCTAATTTACTATTTATTGTGATAATTTGATGGTTTTCTATTCATAAACAAAACTATGTTAAAAATTGTAAAATTAGCCATCATCCCTAGCATCATCATCAAACTAGTTTCCTCAGGTTTTTAAAATTCATTTGATTAAGAACGGTCGTCTGTAGAGAGGTGTACCTCTTTTTTAACCTTATTACAATGCAATATGGTGAAAAAGTGTATACGTGTACTCTTTGTAGTCAAATGCACAAAACACGGAAAACGCGACTATGAGGAAATAAAATTCATATGATAAAGTACTAAGAACTCTGATAAGGAAAACGGACATGTGGCAGTCGGAACTTCATTGTAAACATATCCAATGATGTAAGCTACAGCTAAAAAAAATATTTAACGGAAATATTTATAAGTAAGTAGTATAAACTTTTTATATGTATGCAGTCAGGAAAACTTAATGTTTGTCACTTATGACTTTTTAAATTTATTTATTTATATCAGGCGACAGATAGGCGACATACATACAATTATATACTTAAAAACTGGATTTTATTAGAATAGAGTCCAGTCACAAACATTCAGTTTCCTGGACAGTAAATACATTGTATATTTAAATGATGAATGTTCGTGTTCCTTTTTTTGCATGTCTGACTCTCAAATGAACATGAAATAGCAAGTCTAATGTTATACAGGTATCTAAGTAAAACAGAAAACCAGTTTAACTTTAAGAACTTAACATAGATATAAGAAATATAACTCTTCAACATCTCGAAAATCCCACTTTTATAATCCTCTCATGTTCGCATGATTAGAACAATCTATGTGCCCTCTGCTACTAATTCACCTCACTAAGCAGCCTGTATAATAAGACATAGTTGCTAAAACGATCCAAACTGAACAAAATCTTTTTTACTGGATCTTTCTGGGGAAAACTAAACTCGCATATTTCAAAGACGAATTTTTGTGAGTTACGTCCATACTTTTACCTAAACTGTGTCGTGGGGGCCGTTTCCTCATTATTCACGTGACACGTATTGTGATATGAGTGTATCGCGGCGGCGTGCAAAGCTATGTATGAGAAGCGTGATGGCATTCACCTCGGGCTCGGGCATACGCAAGTCGACGGTGGGGATCTCGTCGCTGAGCTTGATGGGCAGTTTGTTCGGCAACACCATCATGTTGGCGATCTGCTCCACGATGCACCGCCGGAGTATGTCGCTGGAAATGTTGCCATGTTTGTCACAATTATTACAGTGCATCACTTACCTAGGGCGGTAATTCAAACAATGTCTCAGATCGCAGGTATTTACCGCAGATTTATATGTGATCTGAGGCCTTCTAGCCTTCGTCTCCCGGCGAAAAAAAAAAACAATAACTTATGTAACTAAAAGAGCTGTGTATGTATTTGGTGGTTTCTGGGAAGCTAAATAAGATTTATTAACACTTTATTAAGAACTTAGCAAGCTTTTATAGCCGACTGTACTTTTTTATTGCAGTCGTCAACTACCTACTACCTACTTATTGAGTGGACCCTAATCAGGCCAATATAGTATCATATCGCATTATCACCGGACTTACACAAATGTGCAAAACTTCGAGAAGTTATTCAAATTTGATTTGCAAGCATATACTTAAGAAAAAAAAACAACAATACCCAAGTAAAACCTTGTAAAAACAACAATACTACGCGATCTTTTTTGTGTTTCTTTAATTCTGTACATTTCCTTAGAATACTTTCTACACGATTTTGAATGGAATTTTCTTACTCCCGAAAACCGACCTACATGTATATTGATGATCCCAGTTAACACTTCCACTTTCAGAATTAAATCTTGAATATTACACAGAAACCGATGCAGCGACCGCCCGCCTACCGAGCGCTGGCTTGCGGTCATCTGAGAAAGAAAGTTAAGTAGCTTTTTGCGTGTTTACTCTGTTTTTATGTGTCTACTCTGTTTCTGTGTGTTGTGTTTGTTATAAAGTTGTAATTTTTTGTTGTTTTTATAATATATGTCTCGACTTGGATTTTATATCTGTAATGTATAGTAGATTTTGAGAATAAATAAAAAAGAACATGGAATGAAAGTCAAATGGTTAGGTTATTGAACAAAGTGTTACCTGAGGCCCGGCATGTCGAGCACGTCGGCGGCGCCGACCAGGTTGAAGTCGATGGAGGGGTTGTTGAGGAAGAACACCTGTAGCCCGCCCACAAGTGGGATCTTCGTGATCAGCGGCTTCATCACCACGCGGACCATGCCGTGAATCTGCACAACACGACAAAGTATAGGCTTTATTCATAAACGTTCATCAAACCTATTTTAGTTAAAATGTCGATTTTGATATTTGTATTTGTGAGAAAGAGAAAAAACACAGTTACCAGAGGTTTGTTAATTTTTAAGAATAAGGGATTGGTATCGGAATAGTGTTCACGAAAGGACAACACGCGTTTTTCATAAAATCAAAGCAAAATCTAATATTATATTTTTTTCTACTCCTGTACTTTTTTTCGCGACTTACGCAATCATGAACTCTAATATAGATACATACTTTATTTATTCTGTAAAAAGTCTATCTAGTCTATTGCCCAAAAACACACTCCTTACCCTACTTTAATGAAAAATTAAAGCAAAGTTGGGTGCCACAGACTACTACAAATACTATGTTTAGTAGTCATTCTTTGGTGCGTTCAAGTGAAACTTTTATGATTAAAATCAGTGCTGCCAACTTAACGCAACTTTGCTGTAATTTTTATGTATTACATAATATATTATTTACTAATATAAATACATACATTTATCATATTTTTGTGTATAATTTTATGAAAACGAAACAGTTAAGATTTGACCAGGATTTGAATTCAGTTCAGGTCGGATGCCAAGTCTAGCAAATAAAAAAAAACAAACAAACCATAAACAAAGTGTCATATTTTTGATTTTCCACCAAATTCCAAATTCCTAATTGAAAACGTAAACATTCAAGCTGATAAATGATTATATTACTTAAATAAAACATTTTTTTTGTGTTCATGAAGAAGATGTGTAGGTACGTTGATTCTTTTAAAAAACCTTGTAGAAGTTATATAGCATTACTGAAGAAGTTGCGTATGTAAGTTGCACAATTAGGTACTAAGGGAAAAAAATATGGCGCATGAAAAGTCTGACAAATACTTACTTTTTATTTGAAATGAGTCGTAGAAAAAGTATTGTATGCAACAGTGTATAACTGGTATAAAAAGGCTCGTGGTGTCTTTACTTGCGATGATCGCCAAGGCTCACATCGCAACCCACACCACTCGCCTTTTTATACCCTTCTTATACACCAGTTGCATAATATACTATTAATTAATTTTAATTTTTGAAAGAGGTAGTGTCATTGTTAACTTTTAATTACGATCAACTAAACTGTGCTACAAAAAAAGATTATACTAAGTAAAAAGGCGAAAAGATGGATACATCTTTTTGTAGTCGACTGTACCTGTGTACCTATATTATATAGAAATACGCCGTGTGTTATTACTAAACAAACTACCAAAAAACGACAAAACCTGTTTACCTGAAGATCTTTTATACCGCCCCGAATACCTTGAAGAACGAACGATATGTCACAGTCTCCGGCGTAACTGTAAAAAAAGAGGCCCCTCAGTATTGCACGCAACAGTAGTCGGTCGTGAATATGAACTTACTGGAACAGGCTTTACTTACAAGAGATCGATATCCATGATGATTTCATCGCGAGAGAGATTCTTATCGTAAACCTTCACGCCGCCAACTCGGGGTGCCTGAAAACGTTACACACTAAACATACTGTACATTTTGGGTCTCCCCAACCTAACCTAATATCGTTAGTGCTAATTTCATTACACCTACCAACATTCTATATAATTTTCATTAGCCCTAATATTAAGATAACTAAACTTGTACATAATTATTTGGCCTAATTTCATATCTCCTAATCTTCTCTCATACTAAACATCAAGTCTGCTAATATATTAATAATTAATAATGATTCTTCCTAATGATTACTGAGCCTAATGATTACTATGTCTAATAAAAACTACACTTAATTTCATCACACCTAATACTTAGTCTTTTCACTTGACCTACTACCTTTTGCCCTCATGTTTCATTAGACCTAATGCGAAGCTGGCAGGTCAGAATTGCTCAACATCACAGTTGTTTTCCTAGAGTTTCCTAGTTACCTTTTATCCCTCAGAGCGGAAAGTAGGAGCCCCCGCGGGGCTCTGTCGACTCGCTGGTGGGTCAGAATTGTTCGACATCAAAGTCGTTTTTACCAGATAAGAAAATTAATTTATTGGATATCATCATCTTGACGTTTCTGAGAAATTCTAATCCGCTACGCAGGCTTCGTCAAGTGGGTACAACAATGAATCAGCAACAGGCGTCATCACATATAGATATCCACACAACAATAAAACAATCCGCAACAGGCAACTAAATAGGATCGCCCCGAATTGCACCTGGCTCAAGTTCCCATTATGCTTGCTGTACTACCGCCCTGTATAGCCAACGAAATCTGTTAAACCAGATACGATCCGGAGCGCGGATCACAGCCCCTATCCCTAAGCCTGCGACCTAATTCCTTAATAAAGGTTTTAGCCTCCACACCCCAAGATACCGCAGTCTCCACTGCAATGGGCACGAAATCGTACAACGGCTGCAGGGCATTGTACTTGGAGTGTTTAAATTTGGCCGCATACGAAATACGGCCGACCCTGCAGACCTGATCGTTTCCCCAGATGAACATTCGGCCTAATTAATAGTTAGGCAAAATTAACATTCGGGTTCGTGATTTTAGAAATATTATTAGGCCTTTTGAAATAAACGGTTTAATAAATTTAGTATTACTGAGAATTCGGTCATGAAAAATTTGACATTATGTAAATTCGGGATAGTG
This sequence comes from Epiblema foenella, assembly GCA_963556455.1. Taxonomy (NCBI): domain Eukaryota; kingdom Metazoa; phylum Arthropoda; class Insecta; order Lepidoptera; family Tortricidae; genus Epiblema; species Epiblema foenella. The sequence goes on along the minus strand of OY747095.1, from coordinate 15,414,389 downwards.
ACATTAGGGCTAATGATTAGTTAGTAAAAATTAAAATTTCCTATTTGAGTGCTAATGATATTAGATAAGAAATTCTTAGGGCTAACGGAGGGGAACATTTTAATAGTATCACTCACTACTTATTATAAAATGAAGTCTGTCAAAAACTACGGAACGGATTGTCATACGGTTCTCATTTAAGGTCGGTTGCATCAACGTACGATCACAGGCCGGTCATCGTCATAATATGGCGCCGATAGCTGTCATCCCATAGAAACTTGTCAAACTTTCCCTACAATCAAATTTTAACGAATACCGCTTACGATTACAGACGGTTTGGTGCAACCCACCCTTATTAGTCTTATTGTTTCATGAGGAAGATTTGTGTTTATAAATATTTGGCAACATGCCATGTACGTAGGCTCCTGCTCTTTTGATATGCCCACTTAACCTACTCGTACCTATTCAGTTTATCATCTCCTAACACAAAGTGTGGATGTGTTGTTTATTGAAGGAAATGCATAATATACTCACAATGGTGCCTAAGATCATGCGCTCAAATTTGAATCCGTTCATTTTATAGTTCGCCAGGCTCTCAGCAATGGCCGGCTCAATGGAATCTTTTAGAAGATTTCGCGCATAATGATTAACGTTTGGCCATACTTGGAGGAGTATCTGTAATAAATATATTCATTATATTGTATTAGGCGTCTTAATTTGTTAGTTATTTTGTAATTTCATTCAAGAACCTATGACTTACTCTGTTTAACCATTCGGCACGTTCCACGTCTGGAAAGAACACCTGTAAGAAAATTATATAGCTAATTGATGTTTAATCACAAGATATGCAGCAGATTTAAAATAAGTACTCAGGATGTAACTTGTAGCATTTAAACTAATAATTATCCGATGGCATAAATGAATAATGCTCTACCTAACCTAATACATTTGTATTATGTATTTACATACGACGAATATTCATATTCACACCGCCAAACGCGTTCAGGTTGGGGTCGCGGCTCACATATGGCCTACTGTGCAGTCACTGCCGGATCCAGTGGGAGGTTGCTAAGGGGCTTCAGACCACCCCACCCCACCCCGCTAATTGCATCCGAGTCCGTACAAAAATCTAACGGGGTCAATCCTCCCAAACGGTGCCGGTATACGAGGAGCTTAGTCGTTATGATGGTGGTTTAGGGTATGTTGGTAGTGGTGTTTACCCATGCAGGCAAGTCGTCGATCCTGGCCAAGACGATGTCCTTCTCGCTGGTGACGGCCGCCGCCTTGGCCAGCGAGCGGCGGTACTCGCTGTCCTTGCGCCATTGGTCGCGCAGCACCGACAACACCACGGGCCCGATGAGCCACGCCACGCTCCATTGCATGTAGCCCACCAAGTACACGGCGCCTACTATTGATACCTGCACGCATTTTTATCCATATACAAATGGTTTATTTCACAATTATAAAAATGCTCTGTTAAATTCATGCTGCCCCCCAATAGGCATTGCCTGTCCTGTGACGGAGATATTACGATTAGCAATACCTATATTTATTAAGCGGCTACACTGGCAAATGGTAACAATACAATTATTTACTGAACTACCAATGCTGGCAGTGGCCAAAGGAGCCAATGGTTACCCGAACAACTCTTAGATCGTTGTATGTCATTAATGTATTTTAATAGAGTTCCGATCTAAGTACCTAAAACTGCCGCAGTCTAAACAAGGTCAATTACTGATAAAAATTAACCACTTTCCGGCACATATTAAACAACAAACGTACAGTCAGCAGCAAAAGTAGCTATGCAAAATAACATGCTCAAATTGATAATATCGTCTTTGACATTAGAGATAAGTCATTTTGAGGACTTAGCTCGCGCAGCTACATATCCTGCTGACTGTACTTGCCTCCTGTGTAATTTAATGGGCTATTTTAGGTACCACTACATTAATCCACTGATGATGTCACACCTACGACTCAAGGCTGGTATAACTTACTTCCTGCTATAAATAGTCGACGAAGTGTAAGTGTTTGTACTTGTACATGGACATCCGATAAGAAATTCTGTCTGAGTAACTCACCGATCAAACAGATTTAGGCTCGGTTTTATCCGTTTATATTTAATATTTATTAAAGGTCCGTTAGACCTCATGTCGGTTTGTTATGTCAACTGAAATTTGATCTGACATTTGGTCTAACGGATCTTTATAAAACCCGGCCTAAATGTATGTAAATCTACCACAATTTGTAGGACTGAGGATGGACTGATGGACATTTTACACCTCGTTACCACCACGTTGTTAGTTACTCCTCGTATGCAGATACTAAAAGTAGTAGCTAATCAAATGAAGAGTTCAATCTACTGAGTTTAAATTAGGCCTCCCGATATCCGTGTTACACGCCGACCCGTTGCCCCGTGTTCTTAAGCCCGGCGGTACTAAGAACCCGAATTACACGAACCCGCCAAGATCCGTGTCCGTGTCTAAGATTGGGAAACGGGACCGCGTGTCTCGGCTACGTAGCCGGGACACGCCGACCCGTTTCCGAATCTCAGACATGGCCCCACCCGTCCGCGACGGTTTGAGTTTACGCTCTAAAGTTTGAATGAAAAATATATAGCGGTAAACAGAGATGGGCAAAATGTAATCTACTAACGATTAAGATTAAACCTACTAATCGCGACTGACGATTAAAAATAAAGATTTTTAATAGTATTAGTTGTACGAGTTCCGATTAATTTCGTCACGATTAAATTAATTATCGGTTAATCTCCAGCGACAAAATATTTAGTCGACTAATTAATTAGATTAATTTCCTCTCGATTAATATTAGGAACAAATATAAGTTTTTTTTGTAATTCTAATTTTCGGATAACCATGACAGGCAGCTAAAACGTAAGGAATATATAACAACATAAGGAATAATAATAGTTTAAGAGCCGACAACACTGAACCTAGTTCGATAAGACTCCCAGATGAGATATATATTATAAGATGCGTCATTCCTGGGGGAACACGAAACGGCTATGCTGCCATGCAAAAAACCTGGTGGCCATAGTAAAAAAAAATTTTCAAAAAAAATAAAATTCCCGGTTTCTAGTACGATAAGTCTCCCAGGTTTCGTTTGTTCCTCGTTACAGGGGAGGGGTAGGACTATACGATAATGCAGTGCTGCAAGCCCCCCTGACTGGCCTTGTCAGTGGCAGCAGCATGATAAGTGACGCCAATATTGAGGTATCTAGTATGATCGGTCTCCTGAAAAAAACAAGGCTCATCTGAAAGATCATCAATTTCTGTGTAAGAAAAACCACTGTTGCCTTTTCCTAATAGTGGAGAAGGTGGTGCTGCAGCGATTGAAAGAGCTCAGTACACTGAACCTAATTCGATAAGACTCCCAGGTGATATGTATATTATAAGATGCGTCATTCCCGGGGGAACACGAAACGGCTATGCTGCCATGCAAAAAACCTGGTGGCCATAGTAAAAAAAATTTTCAAAAAAATAAAAATCCCGGTTTCTAGTACGATAAGTCTCCCAGGTTTCGTTTGTTCCTCGTTACAGGGGAGGGGTAGGACTATACGATAATGCAGTGCTGCAAGCCCCCCTGACTGGCCTTGTCAGTGGCAGCAGCATGATAAGTGACGCCAATATTGAGGTATCTAGTATGATCGGTCTCCTGAAAAAAACAAGGCTCATCTGAAAGATCATCAATCTCTGTGTAAGAAAAACCACTGCTGCCTTTTCCTAATAGTGGAGAAGGTGGTGCTGCAGCGATTGAAAGAGCTCAGTACACTGAACCTAATTCGATAAGACTCCCAGGTGATATGTATATTATAAGATGCGTCATTCCTGGGGGAACACGAAACGGCTATGCTGCCATGCAAAAAACCTGGTGGCCATAGTAAAAAAAAATTTTCAAAAAAAATAAAAATCCCGGTTTCTAGTACGATAAGTCTCCCAGGTTTCGTTTGTTCCTCGACGCAGGGGAGGGGTAGGACTATACGATAATGCAGTGCTGCAAGCCCCCCTGACTGGCCTTGTCAGTGGCAGCAGCACGATAAGTGACGCCAAATCTGAGGTATCTAGTATGATCGGTCTCCTGAAAAAACCAAGGCTCATCTGAAAGATCATCAATTTCTGTGTAAGAAAAACCACTGCTGCCTTTTCCCAATAGTGGAGAAGGTGGTTGCTGCTGTGATTGAAGATCGCCTTCAGCGCAGCTGAATTAGGTTTTTCAATTCAGTTTTGTCAGCAATCACCCGGTTCCTTTCGATTTGTACTGATTTAATACGCGTGCCACGTACACTTAAGAATAATTTTGCTTGTCGTTGATTGCATAAACAAATGATTTTGAAAAGTTATTCTCCATTATACCGAAATAAGAGCTCCATAGAGAATCCACAAAACACTATTTATACACTAGCTGAATAATTGATAAAATGTACATCAACCTTGTGTGATTTGAAGACGAGATAAAAGCGGTTAATCAAAATGAATCAGTTATTCAGCTACTGTATAAAAATTTTTCCTGGGTTCTTTATAGAGCTTATTTCGATATAATGGAAATAGTTATATTTTACAGTTAATTAACACAGATGGAAACTGAATAGGTGTACTTGATTTTTATTTAAAAAGCTTCATTTTGAGTTACCGCTTTTATCTCGTCTTCAAATCACATAAGGTTGTACATTTTATCAATTACTCAGCTAGTGTATAAAAAGTGTTTTTTGGATTCTCTATGGAGCTCTTATTTCGGTATAATGGAGAATAACTTTTCAAAATCATTTGTTTATGCAATCAACGACAAGCAAAATTATTCTTAAGTGTACGTGGCACGCGTATTAAATCAGTACAAATCGAAAGGAACCGGGTGATTGCTGACAAAACTGAATTGAAAAACCGAATCCAGCTGCGCTGAAGGCGATCTTCAATCACAGCAGCAACCACCTTCTCCACTATTGGGAAAAGGCAGCAGTGGTTTTTCTTATACAGAAATTGATGATCTTTCAGATGAGCCTTGGTTTTTTCAGGAGACCGATCATACTAGATACCTCAGATTTGGCGTCACTTATCGTGCTGCTGCCACTGACAAGGCCAGTCAGGGGGGCTTGCAGCACTGCATTATCGTATAGTCCTACCCCTCCCCTGTATCGAGGAAAAAACGAAACCTGGGAGACTTATCGTACTAGAAACCGGGAATTTTATTTTTTTTGAAAATTTTTTTTTACTATGGCCACCAGGTTTTTTGCATGGCAGCATAGCCGTTTCGTGTTCCCCCAGGAATGACGCATCTTATAATATACATATCACCTGGGAGTCTTATCGAATTAGGTTCAGTGTACTGAGCTCCTTCAATCGCTGCAGCACCACCTTCTCCACTATTAGGAAAAGGCAGCAGTGGTTTTTCTTACACAGAAATTGATGATCTTTCAGATGAGCCTTGTTTTTTTCAGGAGACCGATCATACTAGATACCTCAATATTGGCGTCACTTATCATGCTGCTGCCACTGACAAGGCCAGTCAGGGGGGCTTGCAGCACTGCATTATCGTATAGTCCTACCCCTCCCCTGTATCGAGGAACAAACGAAACCTGGGAGACTTATCGTACTAGAAACCGGGAATTTTATTTTTTTTGAAAAATTTTTTTTACTATGGCCACCAGGTTTTTTGCATGGCAGCATAGCCGTTTCGTGTTCCCCCAGGAATGACGCATCTTATAATATACATATCACCTGGGAGTCTTATCGAATTAGGTTCAGTGTACTGAGCTCCTTCAATCGCTGCAGCACCACCTTCTCCACTATTAGGAAAAGGCAGCAGTGGTTTTTCTTACACAGAAATTGATGATCTTTCAGATGAGCCTTGTTTTTTTCAGGAGACCGATCATACTAGATACCTCAATATTGGCGTCACTTATCATGCTGCTGCCACTGACAAGGCCAGTCAGGGGGGCTTGCAGCACTGCATTATCGTATAGTCCTACCCCTCCCCTGTATCGAGGAACAAACGAAACCTGGGAGACTTATCGTACTAGAAACCGGGAATATTATTTTTTTTGAAAATTTTTTTTTACTATGGCCACCAGGTTTTTTGCATGGCAGCATAGCCGTTTCGTGTTCCCCCAGGAATGACGCATCTTATAATATATATCTCATCTGGGAGTCTTATCGAACTAGGTTCAGTGTCGTCGGCTCTTCTACTATAACCACAGTGTACCTAAAATAACACTGCGGTAATAACTATACCCGCGGCTGGAGGCATATTATTATGGCCGTGCTTATCGCTGGATAAATAACATGCCAATGCATTCGTAAAGGGGACGTACTCTTTGTCGACTGACAAAGGCAACCGTAATATAAGTATTATGTACCCACAGACATGGATTAACGGATTGTTATCTACTTTTCAATTTCTGCTCCTGCGTAAACAACTAACCGACAAAGGGTAATTACCCAAGACCATACATTTTATACGCATAATTGCCTCTACTCAAAACGCTTATATCTCATAATAGCATTATGTGTAGGCTTAATCCTAAAAAAAATAATACCTAACGTTCAATGCAAGTGAAGTAACTACACGACTACACGACCGGGAGCCCTAGTTTAAATACTTAGCATGGGGCACAGAGATCTTATCTACCCGCACGGTAATCATATAATATTATGTACTAACGTTAGGCATATTTTAATATCAAATTTTGATTGTCAGCTCATACATTTACACCCCAAAATTGTCAGTAAAATATACCTACAGTTAGTATATAAAGTTACGTGAGTAGCCTACCGGTTACTAATTTTTACTAACAAATGGGACCTAATTTTATTAGTAATACGTAATAAAATGTATGTATATTCATACTTTTGCTACCAAAAACTTGCTGTTGGGTTCACTGTTCGCAGCGTGTATTCATTACAGAAAGGGAAAGCCTTTTTTCACGCTACGAGATGGTCGAGACGAACCGATATACCTACAAAGATATCAGCTAAATTATAATAATGGTAGTCAAGTATACAAACCAGGACTAATTTAGATACATATCTTGTTGGAGGACATATTTTGTTAAAGAAGCTTTCAAGGTCAAATACCTAAACAGTGATTCAATAGCAGCGGCGCCTACATGACGTCAGGCGCTGTCTGACTAACGCATGCAGCCACGTGGTTAGGTTTGTTAACTAATTAACTTGGGTTGGGTAATTAACTTGAATGCGATATTAATGTCCAAGAGTTTATGTGCAAGACATGCAGGTCATCATGAATAATGTGCAAGTTCCGAATGACAACGGACGACATTTTCGGTGTCCGGTTTGGGCTAGTACAAAAATGTTGCCTAACGACTTGAATTAATTGTGTAGTCTTTTGATTAATTTTTAATTTAATAAATTCTTGATTATCTATACACATAAAAGAAGAAGTCGATTGCATTTATAACGTAGGCTAGAGATAAGAAAGCATTCTTCGAAATTCATCCCCTAAAGGAGTAAAACAAAGGATGAAAGTTTATATGAGAACACGTATTTATTGAAGTGAAAGATTTGAAACTTTGTATATAGACACTCTGTTTAAATATCTTAATGGCGTATTTCAGCGTTTTTCTAAATTGCTCCCCTAAAGGAGTGAAAAGGGGGTTCAAGTTTGTACAGGGGCAAATCTTTTTGAAGTGATAGATTTGAAACTTCGTAAATAGACTCTCTGTTTAAATACAACAACACGTACTTCAGCGTTTTTCGAAATTGCTTCCCTAAAGGGGTGAAAATGGGGTTCCAAATTTGTACAAGAAGCAAACCTTTTTTCAAGTGAGAGATTTTTGATATTTCGTAAATAGACTCTCTGTTTAAATACAACAAAAAGGTATTTCAGGGTTTTACGAAATGGCTTCCATAAAGGGGTGAAAACGAGAAGTTCCAAGTTCGTAAGGGAAGCAAATCTTTTTTGAAGTGAAAGAATTGAAACTTAGTTTGTAGACTCTGTTTAAATACAACGAAACGTATTTCAGCGTTTTTCGAAATTGCTCCCCTAAAGGGGTGAAACGGGGTTCCAAGTTTGTGCGGGGAGCAAATCTTTACTCATCTTAAAAATCGATATGGGTGTCATCTTCAAGGTTCTTCGGGGTGCCGATTATGCAAATAACATGCATTTTCAAATCCAAGATGGCGGACTTTTATTTTTCTTAAGAATTGATATGGGAGTTATCTTTGTGGTTCCTCGGGGTGCCGATTACGAAAATGACATCCATTTTCAAATCCAAGATGGCAAACATTTATTTTTTCTTCGAAGTATTTTTTACAAAAGATTAACAGCATCAGGCAACTGCCAGAAAAAATAGACCTTAGTTAAATTATATCTTTGTTACCTGCTAGTATTATATAAATTGTCAATTTAATGTAATTAATAGTAAATAACTGTAATTTAAAACAATTTGATACCATCTTCAGAGACCACTTTTATTGAGATGTTCACTAAGTATGGATCAGAAATATACTTTTGTAATATAATAACTACGCAACTCCACGCTGCGGACTCGAAAACCGTTATTGCTGACTCTTATGTACGTGTGCTGGCTTCCTTGATAGAACCGAACTGGGAACCCACAGATCTTCATATCTACCCACATGTTAATATACAACACTGACGTTGGAATCAAGACCGCCAAGCTCAAGTGAGAATGGCCCGGCAATGTCTGGCACATGCAAATGTAAGTGAAACTAGCCAGTAGCCTCGGAATGGGTGCCGAACGGGAGATGGCGGGATGACTTAGATATATATAGAGAAGATTAACCCGAATGCTCCGGACCCAGACAAGTGAAAATCAAGAGGGGAAGCTTTTGCCCACTGGGACACTATAAGCTTCTAATAATAACATTATAAAACCAACTGAAACATATTAATATGAAGTTCAGTATACAAAACATTTAAATCATGATACTCTAACAGTTGTAGCCAATCAAATCAACTAGTTTTAAAATGCCTGAATCTCAGACTGTGCAATATATTTTCTCAAAACTGGGATTTTGGTATTTTTATATATTTCATTGTATATCAACATACTGATTTGCACAGCAAAAATACTCATTGCAGATCACAACCGAGCTTTTATACATATTCAAATTAATTTCTGTAACCCATTAGCTAAAAAAATATGTCTCTTGATTTATTTCCTGATAAATTAATCAGACATGAGGACTTTAAAGCAATATGCTACTCACAACAGGGAGCTAGGATATTCAAGTGATTGGTAATGAATTGTCACAGCACATCACAGCACAGCAAGTCAATCTTTGATTATATATTTATGCAATTTTAAATTTTAATTTATGGACATTGACTGGAATAAAATTATAACATTTCATTAATTTCATTAAAACTTTATCATCATCATCATCATCATTTCAGCCGAAAGACGTCCACTGCTGAACATAGGCCTCCCCCAAGGCTCGCCATTCAGACCGGTCCTTTGCCGTTCGTTTCCACCGGATTCCCGCGACCTTCACCAGGTCATCACTCCACCTTGTCGGAGGCCTACCGACAGCTCGTCTTCCGGTGCGTGGACGCCACTCAAGCAGTTTCTGGCCCCATCGACCGTCAGTCCTGCGAGCAATGTGCCCTGCCCACTGCCACTTAAGTCTCGCAATTTTGAAGGCTATGTCGGTGACCCCAGTTCTGCTACGGATAGCTTCATTCCGAATTCTATCACGCAGAGAAACCCCGAGCATAGCTCTTTCCATTGCTCTTTGGGTGACCTTGAGCTTTCTTATGAGGCCCATCGTTAGCGCCCATGTCTCGGATCCATATGTCATCACTGGCAACACACACTGGTCAAAGACTTTTGACTTGAGGCACTGCGGTAAATTGGACGAGAATATACTGCGAAGCTTCCCAAACGCTGCCCAGCCGAGTCGGATTCGACGAGTGATCTCTTTCTCGAAGTTGGACCTACCCAACTGGACTGTTTGTCCCAGGTATACGTACTCGTCAACAACTTCGAGCGCAGAGCCGCCGATTATTACGGGAGTTGGTACAACATGGGCATTAGACATGACCTTCGTCTTGTCCATGTTCATTTTCAGACCAACTCGATCGGAAACTGCTGAGATCAACGAGCATTGTACTGAGGTCCTCCATGGTCTCAGCCATGACTACAATGTCGTCAGCAAATCGAAGGTGAGTGATGTACTCGCCATTTACGTTGATGCCTCGTCCTTCCCAGTCCAGAAATTTGAAAGCATCCTCCAGTGCAGCGGTGAAGAGCTTCGGAGAGATCACATCTCCTTGTCTGACTCCCCGCTGCAGTGGAACAGGCTTTGTTTCCTGGTCCTGTAGTCGGACGGACATGGTGGCGTTTTTGTACAGGCACTTCAGGACTTCGATATACCGGTAGTCAACTTGGCACCTCTGGAGAGACTGCAGTACAGCCCACTGCAAAACTTTATACAATGAAAAAAAAAATCATAGATGGATTCATTCATTCACGGATAGGCATAACTGCTATAGAACAGAATCACAATTCAAAAATAAATTTATTTACACATATTTCAAACCACAAAGGCATTACAGATATCGTGCTTGAGTGCTGTCTTGCTTGAGTGGAGTTTAACACAGAGATCTCAGTTAGAAGATGAACACTTGTATGTTGCCCATACTATACAGGCCATCACTAGACAATGTAATAATGTGGTAGCCAAGTCACTCAGAAAACTTTATGATTATAGCATTTTTTTATTTTTGCATTTTAAATGTAATGATCTGAAAACTCACCTTTTTGAAGAATCGGTAGATCATAGACAGTACACTAACACTGTCTTCACTGCTCAAGGACACAACAGGTTTGCTTGCTGATACCATTTTGATTTCACTTGCCTATAACCATATTACACCAATAATTAAAACAAAGTTGTTATACTTAGAAGGATTTGAAATAAAGAAAGCATTCATAGAAATTTACAGAAATTTATAATCGACCAGTAGACCAAAGTATCAAATTTAGAACTCAATCTTGTCGAGCTTGACTCACAATTATAAATAGAAAGAGATTAAAGAAATTAAAAAATACATAAACCATTTCGCAAAAAAGTAACAAACAAAATACATGTAAAATCATTCGACACATACCATGCTGCTGAGTAAAACGTTGCGGGCGTGCTAGTTGGTACAAAAACTAAACAGAATACGCAGAGTGCTATTAGAACTAACCGAATATATCCAATGCGTCGATATCAATCTTCGCGAAACCGTAGATCTATATTACCTACTATGTCATGTAGGCATAAAGTATTCTAATCCTATGACATGAGAAATAAAGAAAATAGTAATAAGAATCTACGCAAATAAATTCAAGAACTACTGTACAACTTCTTCGGCGCGAGTCGTGTTATAATTATAAAATTTATAAAACATGGGGACAGAAACGTCAAAATAAAAAATCAAACTGTCAAACAACTTTTTTTTTATTTTAGCTATGGTCACTAAGACAGCATCACATCAATTTAGGTCAGAATCAAAGAGAATATAACCACTACGTTCTAAGAGACGGGACTTCGAACTAGGTTTTGGATGACAGTGACATTGTCATTGCATGACATTGACGTAGAGTTTGGCAAACATTCTGTATCACAATAAAATAAAATAAAGGAAATATGTAATGCCAACATGACAGCGCGATAGGGATGTAACTTCGATGTAGTACGATTAACGATATCGATATCGATAAATGATGACTAGTGACGTCGTGGGTTCCGCGTTTATACAAATCCCGGTTAGAGGGCGTCCATTATTTACGTGAGATGTTTATGGCAGGAGGGGATCTAATTTAGCCAAAAACACCTCACATTAATAATGGATGCTCCTTTATTAACAATTGGGGTTTGAATCCATTCTCAATTGGTTAGGTTATGACGACTACTCCACGACGTCCATGTGCTTATTCCGCAGTGGGTAGTGCACGTTTGTTTACAACAGGGCTAGAGTTAAATAACTTATAACTGTCACTGCTGCTTCCCTGCGATGCCCGAAGTGGTTTTTTTTTACAGGAGGTGGTATTCACAGTGCTTATCAACAGCCCTCCTAAGGCATACACAGTGTAAGTCTTACTCCGATTAACGTGTTCAGGATGACTGATGAACTGAGTCGAGACAGTTTATAAATAACGTAGCAGCATACAAAGGGCCTATGTCCAGCAGTGGACTGACACAGGCTGATGATGATTCAAAGGACGGGCAGCGTGAATGAATAATAGATTGTCTCAAGGGAGCAAAATGATATATTACGGCGCGAGGGTGGTATATTGACAAAAAACACAAAAGATTCTAAAGTAGAATCTTGAGCGTAGCGAAGGATAAGTATTTCCGACCAAAACTGAAATAATTTTGCTACCGTATGACACTTACTGCTATTCACACCGCCTATGAGGCCCGCTGAAAAACTTGAAATGCCTTACAAATATTTTTGTTACCGAGTGGCACCTTGACAGAGGTGTGAATAGCAGTATGTGCCACTTATTTGTTGCCCTCAATTGAGAAAAAAAAAGTACGACTTTGATCCCTCATTCGAGAGCAACAATGACTCTTTTCTGAATACCAGATGTGAAAAGTAATAATACATTCAGTTTTGTGTTTCACTGTGAATTCATAAAAATGCTACTGTGTGGAAGCAATGAGAAAACATTCATTAATCATCCTGAAATTAAAGAAGGATTTAGGATTCAAAAGGGAAGTAACATTCGCAAATAATTGACGAGTTTTTATTTAAATCCAGAATCTTCTAGAACGTCTTCTCTTTTTACAGATTTACATGGAAACTAGGAATGTAAATCACATTGTTATTACTTCAACATCTTCTATTGTTCAAAATGATGACAAGAAACAGTATAAGATGTGATATACAATACAAATATTCTTTATCACTCAACACAAATAATAATAATGGAACACAATATTAATGAATTAGTATTAGTACATAATAATATTTAAATTTAAATGTGAAAAGAATTGACTACAAACAAAGAAAGTAGCTTACCAGTTGTTTCACCAGATTTAACGACGTGACAAGGAAAGTCCAAAAGCAATTCATCTGGTAGTGGTTGCAACTGTATACCGAGCGATGGTATAGACCTAGAAAATACAAAATCATGTAAGGGATCTATTTATTAACAGAGTTCTTACACACTCTTAGCACTCTGTTTCTTCTGCCTAGCCTGCAAAGAACATTGTGTAAAGATATCTAAGTAATTTCTATAATTCTATGCTACTTAGCCCAATCCACAATGGGTGCACGCGTCGGGCCAGGTCTTGTTCGACCCAGGTGTGTGCCTAGAGCATGGAGTGGATCCGGCTATTAAGGAGTATAAAGTTGTGTTGCTTTAATTTTATATTAACCATTTCTTTAAACGACTCTTCTTTCGGTTCAGATCTTTGGGATCAAAGTGGTCACCACATACAAATTTTAATTCGTTCAATTTCTCTATGGGAACGTAAACTAGGTCTTGAATGCCAATGGCTTTCACCCACTGTCTGCAACTGAAAAATACCAGATTTCTACATGATAAGCTAGTTATCGATATGTTACGGCCAACACTAATATGTATAGTATACGAATAATACTAAATTGCAAATACCGCTTTTTATTTTGCTTACATGTAACTTGCTGTGGTACATATTAATAGATAATCTCCAATTAATTGCTTACCGGTCGTGATCTAAAGGAAATCTTGCCATAAATTTCCTTTTCTCCGCACCTTTTCGACTTGCACGAAAACCACAAATAACACATACCCTATAGTGTTTTATAGTCCGTGGCATTTTTAAAAAACACTGTCTTCTTACTACATGCGTTTTTGTTTTAAAGTAAGGTTTTTACCATTTATGAATATCAAAATAACAAACTGCAAACTGATTGAAACTGATAAACAAAGAAACAATATGGCGATCACTCAAGTTTAACGGAAGTGGCCAGAGGTGATATTGACATGTGACTGAGATGGATTAACTGAGGGAGCGAGATAGCAGTATCCGCCATTATTTTTAGCCAAATTCCATACAAAAGTGACATTTTGTAAATTTTGTTCCTAGTATAGGTATTTAAACTCTTACCTTTGTTTGTTTATAAACCTTAACAAACCTATGCTAACTATTTCTCATAAACGACAAAATAAACTTCTTAAGTGGACCAAGCTATTCCTTGATTTATTTATAATTTCCAGTACACTTATAAGTAACATAAACACAAGTTCTTAAGTTGTTTTTAAATCAGAATTAGTAATAAACTAAAAACTACTACTAGTATGGAAGTCTTGATATAAGTAATATATATCATCAAATCATCATCATAAATAGAACAGAATGTTTTAGTTTAGCACAGAGGCATAATACAAAATTATGTAAGCTAAAAGAAGAATGGCGCCATCCAACACAGGCATTTTTTTGCTTACCAGATTGCTCCATCGCCTTAGACTATAGACAAAGTGTATCTTACGAAATAAAGAATTTTGAAATTTGAATATCCTCCTAGCTGTTTCCTGATTGTGCCCTAGGTACTCGTAGACCGGGGTCCACACACCGGTTGAAACCTAATCCCAAGATTTGGCGTAGGAACTAGTTTTTACGAAAGCGACTGCCATTTGACCTTCAAACCCAGAGAGAAAACTAGACCTTGTCCATGCAGTTTCCTTTCCGTTTAAACAGAGTTGGAACCCGCGGCCGTTTGGCTACAGTAGCTAATATAGTATACACCAACCACTGTATTATGTTATGTAGTTACTTAAGAATGACAACAACATGAAAATTGTTTCAGGCGAACTCCCCGTCGGAGGTCTCGAGACGGCGACATTACTTAACATTTGATGACCTCTTTGATTCACTGAACGCAAATTCACCCGACTTGAGACGCGGAAAAAGGTTCAGCACTAACCTCGCTTCTCGAAGTCCTCACCTGAAATATTTTTCCGAAATGAAAACTGATTTATAAATTCAGACCCTCTCCGCTAGTAGGTCAAACCAAGACCCATTCGAATTTTTTTATTGGTTGTGTCAGATATAACTCTGGTTCAAACTGCAACCCAACAGTTTCGCAGTTTATAGCGGGGTGTAAGACTGCTATTATAACTAATTTTAAAAAATCTGGTTTAAATTAAAATTGTGAAGAGGATGATGTTGTCCTAATATGCAATAATTTAAAAAGTATTTTTGAGGCGATTGATGGGCAGACTCAAATTATTACGGAAGAAGAATAACTATTTGACACCACTGAATCACCCGAGGAATACGAGGACATGGAAATAAATTCGGAAATACAAGCGTGCGCGTATGTGTGCGAGTTTATTTAAAAAAAAAAGATTTTAAGTTGTCGGCGGTGGAACGGGGGGTGAAACTTATATCATTTTTGTACACACATCAATTAAACTATAGATAATAACGTATTTAAAATAATAATTAAGTATAGTAAAAATTATACATTATCAAATATTATAATAGGTATACAACATAAGTGAGTTTCAGATATATTAGTTGATTGTGTCTCAAGGAAGCTTAAGATTTTTTCCGCTGTGTACTCGATTTGTCCAATAAAGTACAGACAGGCGAACGTGTTCGCTCCAAACCGCGAACTCGGTGCTGTTATGTCGTGTTCAATCATGGTTTGCGAACCATTATTAAATTTAATATGCCCACTCCATTACATTGCATCAGTGTTGAGGAGTGTCTCGTGCGATTCCCAAAGACTATTATGTATATTTATACAAGGTGACTCATGTCGTCATACAAAACTTAAAAATTGGATTCTATCGTATAGGTACGTTTCGACTAGACGACTGAATGCCTTTTCCTATGAAACAGCAGTTTTTATCTTGAATGTACAAGGTTGGTCCCATAATAAAAATGCAAATTTATTACAAATTCAAGATATAAGCAGTGTTAACCAGTGCCAAGTGAACTATGATTTAGACGTATCAGCGTCAGCTGCCTGTCTAAAATATATAATAATAATAATAAAATAATTTCTAATTATTTATTTTAAAAATAACATAATGAATACATTAGGTACACAAAAAATCATCAAATTTCTTAAGTACTACGAGGGGCGGCTGATAAGTTCTAAGCCTATGGTAGAAAATAACAATATATAAAAAATAACTTATGGTTATTTTTCAATATAATCTCCCTCTAATTCAATGCATTTTTTACATTTTTTATATAATGCTTTTAGGCCGTTAAAAAAAATATTCTTTAGATTGGCCTTCAAAATGCTCCTGTACAGCCGCCTTCATCTCTTCATCACTGCCAAATCGCTTTCCCCGTAACTGTCTCTTTAAATTACTGAACAGAAAATAATCGCTAGGGGCTAGGTCTGGACTGTAGGGTGGGTGGTCGATTTCATCGAAGCCGATTTCCTTCAGCGCCTGCCTCGCAACCCGGGCGGTGTGAACGGATGCATTGTCTTGCAAAAACAAAATGCCTTTCCTTAATTTGCCTCTTTTTTTCTCAACTACCGCTTCTCGCACCTGTCTCAATAGATTGGCATAATAAAGTGCATTTATTGTAGAACCTTTGGCCAAATAATCTATTAAGAGAATGCCATCACAGTCCCAAAACACAGTGGCCATTAACTTAGATGCCGATTTTTGCACTTTAAACTTCTTCGGTGGTCTTTCACCCTTTTCAATCCACTGCATGGATTCAGACTTACACTCCAGATCATACTGCCTGATCCATGTTTCATCAACAGTTACTATTCGGGAGCAAACTTCATCTATACCATCTCCGCACAGATCTAAAAACGCCTGGGAAGTTTCAACACGACGTTCTTTATCGAACGCTGTTAGCATTTTCGGTACCCAGCGAGCACTGACCTTAGTCATGTTCAAATGATCATGTAAAATCTCCCCAACCCGTTCTTTACTAATGCCTACAGTATCAGCTATTTGCCAAACCTTAACTCTCCGGTCTTCTAATACCAATTTTCTGACTTTTCTTACATTTTCTTCAGTCACCACGGATATTGACCTCCCTGAACGGGGATCGTCTTCAATCGACTCCCTACCCAGTTTAAATAAGCGACCCCACTTTTTGACCGTAGCATAAGAAGGTCCAGAAGCACCATAAGTACTAGCCATTTCTTCAAAAATACATTGCGGTGATGTAGCACTTTTTGTAAGGAACTTAATTACAGCACGGTGCTCAATTTTCGTTATATTTGTTGATAATTCAGACATGGCGAACTTTGCCATTGAATATCTCAAGAAGGATTCAAACAAATATGACATGATTTTGTTTTTAGTAATTTGTTTTTAAATGGCCTTTCTAGTTGCCAGTACCATAAACGCATATACGACCTCGAAATACCATAGGCTTAGGACTTATCAGCCGCCCCTCGTACATCTAGCAAGTTAACTAAGAATCACTTGAAAGTGAGGTGTCCAGCAGTGGGATAGGACTGAGTGTGATGATAACAATATCACAATTGAAATATGAATGAGTAAGTATAGTTTAGTAATATAATTAATCACATACATCCACATTCATTTTGCCCAATGGGGATTACGGGATCCATGAATTATTTTTGAACTTAATATACGAGGGGCGGCTGATAAGTCCTAAGCCTATGGTATTTCGAGGTCGTATATGCGTTTATGGTACTGGCAACTAGAAAGGCCATTTAAAAACAAATTACTAAAAACAAAATCATGTCATATTTGTTTGAATCCTTCTTGAGATATTCAATGGCAAAGTTCGCCATGTCTGAATTATCAACAAATATAACGAAAATTGAGCACCGTGCTGTAATTAAGTTCCTTACAAAAAGTGCTACATCACCGCAATGTATTTTTGAAGAAATGGCTAGTACTTATGGTGCTTCTGGACCTTCTTATGCTACGGTCAAAAAGTGGGGTCGCTTATTTAAACTGGGTAGGGAGTCGATTGAAGACGATCCCCGTTCAGGGAGGTCAATATCCGTGGTGACTGAAGAAAATGTAAGAAAAGTCAGAAAATTGGTATTAGAAGACCGGAGAGTTAAGGTTTGGCAAATAGCTGATACTGTAGGCATTAGTAAAGAACGGGTTGGGGAGATTTTACATGATCATTTGAACATGACTAAGGTCAGTGCTCGCTGGGTACCGAAAATGCTAACAGCGTTCGATAAAGAACGTCGTGTTGAAACTTCCCAGGCGTTTTTAGATCTGTGCGGAGATGGTATAGATGAAGTTTGCTCCCGAATAGTAACTGTTGATGAAACATGGATCAGGCAGTATGATCTGGAGTGTAAGTCTGAATCCATGCAGTGGATTGAAAAGGGTGAAAGACCACCGAAGAAGTTTAAAGTGCAAAAATCGGCATCTAAGTTAATGGCCACTGTGTTTTGGGACTGTGATGGCATTCTCTTAATAGATTATTTGGCCAAAGGTTCTACAATAAATGCACTTTATTATGCCAATCTATTGAGACAGGTGCGAGAAGCGGTAGTTGAGAAAAAAAGAGGCAAATTAAGGAAAGGCATTTTGTTTTTGCAAGACAATGCATCCGTTCACACCGCCCGGGTTGCGAGGCAGGCGCTGAAGGAAATCGGCTTCGATGAAATCGACCACCCACCCTACAGTCCAGACCTAGCCCCTAGCGATTATTTTCTGTTCAGTAATTTAAAGAGACAGTTACGGGGAAAGCGATTTGGCAGTGATGAAGAGATGAAGGCGGCTGTACAGGAGCATTTTGAAGGCCAATCTAAAGAATATTTTTTTTAACGGCCTAAAAGCATTATATAAAAAATGTAAAAAATGCATTGAATTAGAGGGAGATTATATTGAAAAATAACCATAAGTTATTTTTTATATATTGTTATTTTCTACCATAGGCTTAGAACTTATCAGCCGCCCCTCGTATGATACTTATGCAGTCCTAAACTCCTAACACTAGTAATGCTTAGATATCTTGATACACTTAGGGTAAAAAATCTTAAAGTATTTGTATATTGAAAAAAGGGACAGAGTATGCTCCCTCTTAAAACTTTGAAGACTTGTAATTATTTATTCTTTTGATGTGCAGTTAAATATATCACGTTTTTAAGTCAATATTTATATTTCATATAAGTATCATATCCTTTTAAGTTTTTGATCATATGATAACTTTATGGTTTACTATCCAATCTATTCATATAGCGACATCTTATTACTATTCATTCCGCATGCGTATTCCTTATTCCAATATTAATTCCTTAAGAAATAAAAATTGTTAAATGGAATGTGAAGTAGAAGGGAGGACACAATCGTAACATCAAACACAGAGTCGTGGAACATATTTACATCAAATTAAATTTAGGCATAAAATTAAAGCTGTCCTTTCCCGGTGAAAAAAATAAACAGTTATGTGCCCGTAGATAAGTCACCGGGAAGTGACGGCTTGGGGCCCTAAAATACAAAATGGGATAAACTCATCACTCACAATCTTTTACACTTACATTTTAGTACACTTTAATAAACTACGTTAAAAAAATCAGCAGGTGGAAAACCAATCATAAAATTCATTAATCGTTAAATTATTATGGCAACCAATATGACTTATAGAATAGACTAGTAAAGTGGCGCCGAATTCATAGATTACAGTCCGTGAGTTCTTAAATGAAATTCGGGTTTAAAATTAAAATCGGTAAAACCAGAAATAAAATGTATCACGATGTTTATGGGTGCGGTCACACTGTTTAATACGGAGCCAACTTCGTAAAAAAAACTTTGAATTACTATACAGTATGACAGGCCTCTCAATCTTCAGTAGGTCAAAAATTAAAGTCCTTGACAGTCTGTACTAGGAAAATCATATACAACGACACGACGACCGCACGCTGCGTTAGTGTTTCTCGAGTTTAATACCATTAATCATCTAAGAAATACAATGACGTAAATTAAAATAATTTCGTTGAATTTCATTCAATAAGGTAAGGCGCTGGTGTGGCGTAGAGTAAAATAAGCCCGAGCGATGTTAAACAACCTATTAGCTTCGAAGGCACTTTTAGGGCGGTCAATTAATTCGAAGTGTGTTAGGATAATGTTATATCGATATTTAATAGTTTAGACACTTCATAAAAACGAGCAAGCAATAAGTGCCAATACTTCATTTTACGTCAGTACAGTGCTGTTTCAGCACAGGCATTATTGAATCGATATCAGTCCCTCACCTCGCAGCCTTATTCATTAATTGTTGACAAGCGACGTAACGTAATGGATAGTGCGGAGTAAGTTAAGCAGCAAGATGTTTGACCCTTTCCAGAAGGGCGTCGCAGGTCTTCTTGGCGTCGCCCAGCAACATCGCCGTGTTGGGGTTGTAGAAGATCGGGTTGTCCACCGCCGCATATCCGACTCCCATCGATCGTTTCATTACTACCACCTACAATTTAAATATTATTATCTCAAAAATAGCCGGCAAAGTGGATGTTACTCGCTACATATTGGAATCTAAAATGTGTAATTTAAGAGAACAAAAACGAAGATAAAAAAAAATGGACCGTGGCGCACGCAGCCTAAGACGGGAATCGAACCTCTGGTTTGCCGGACCAGAGGCTCGGGTTCGATTCCCGTCTCCGGTTGCGTGCGAGATCACGGCCCATTTTTTCTTTGCATTTGTTCTTGGTATCAAATGATTGAAAATTTGATCGTGGTAACTTCCACATTAAATTAACACGAATCAAAAACAATTTAATTTAAAAATAATTTTATTGAAATTGTCGTCTGATACAGGACGAATAATGTACAATTTCTCAAACATGTTCGAAAAAATTGTCTGCGAAACCCATCGATCCCATGGGATTTGTATAAAAAATTGCCGGCGAGTTCTGACATTGCTGCAGCGGCGCGGCCTATCCGGCTGCTGCAGTGCGTGTTTTATTAGCGACTCCTTAGAACTTTCAACTCCTCGCATACCTCGGCCGTCTATAACACCCTCGGCAGACAATGCCTCCCTTCCCGGCCTATGTAGTAAACTATCCTTATTCATAAAAATTAACAAACCTCTGTTAACTAAAATGTGTTTTGTCCCTTACCCACAAACACAAATGTCAAAGTGAGATAAAGACAAAGACAGAAGAATATTAATGGCATTTCAGCTAATATAGGTTTGATGAACGTTTATAAATAAGGGGGTTAGTGTCGAGATATTCGTTTACTGTTACCTGGAGGATGAGACAGCTAGCTCTGTATCACAGAACTACACATGAAGGTCACGTTCATTAGTCATAAGGGCATTTATGAGAGGGCAATTTTCGCAATACATATTATAGTCTGCTCCATGCTACGAAAATTCTATGTATATTTAATTTATATACAATTTTTTTTTTATGCCACTAAAATTCAATTGACGCACCTGTTGAGATTTCCAGACTTTGAGCACGGGCATCCCCGCGATGGGCGAGTTGGGATCAGTCTCGGCAGCGCTGTTCACAGTGTCGTTGGCACCTGTATCAATACAATTATCTGTGTAGTGATCCATAATCGGTAAAACTTTTATTACATTTTCTCACACCACAGTGGCAATAGGAGATGGTAATCGAACACCGCCTATAGGTTGCAACTTCAGAGAAGTTACCAATACCAATGCAAGTCCACCCATTCTAATGCGCCTCAGATAATAATACGGAGCAGATAAAAATGAGGAAGTTGAGGAACTACCGTAAGTATCTCCCTCTTTCTCACACTTTCATATTCATGCAACAGAGACGGAGATCCTTCGTTTTCCCCTTATCTTCTGGGGGCTGGTTGAAATATGATCGATATGACACCGCTGTGGCCTACCTTTTAAAGCGGGTTACCATTTGTCCCGACCACGCGGCCAGTACCCTATGTCAATGGCATAGAGTTCAATTTATGGAAATATGTGTTGCTTGCTTACCAATAACTAAGACGAGGTCAGTGTCGGGGAAGTCGTCGTTGATCTCATCCATCTCGAGCACGTCGTCATACGGCACGCCGGCCTCGGCCAGCAGCACGTTCAGCTGTCCCGGCATGCGGCCTAAGGCCACACATTATATTATATTTAGTTAGGAGGGCCCATAAGGCCGCATAGGGAGGATGCCCTACACAAATCTGTTAGTGATTGCGTTACCCCTATGCCGGCCCATAAGGCCGCATAGGGAGGTCGCCCTACACAAATCTGTTAGTGGTCGCGTTCCGCCTATGCCAGCCCGTAAGGCCGCGTAGGGAGGTTGCCCTACACAAATCTATTAGTGGTCGCGTTCCGCCTATGCCAGCCCGTAAGGCCGCGTAGGGAGGTTGCCCTACACAAATCTATTAGTGGTCGCGTTCCGCCTATGCCAGCCCGTAAGGCCGCGTAGGGAGGTTGCCCTACACAAATCTATTAGTGGTCGCGTTCCGCCTATGCCAGCCCGTAAGGCCGCGTAGGGAGGTTGCCCTACACAAATCTATTAGTGGTCGCGTTCCGCCTATGCCAGCCCGTAAGGCCGCGTAGGGAGGTTGCCCTACACAAATCTATTAGTGGTCGCGTTCCGCCTATGCCAGCCCGTAAGGCCGCGTAGGGAGGTTGCCCTACACAAATCTATTAGTGGTCGCGTTCCGCCTATGCCAGCCCGTAAGGCCGCGTAGGGAGGTTGCCCTACACAAATCTATTAGTGGTCGCGTTCCGCCTATGCCAGCCCGTAAGGCCGCGTAGGGAGGTTGCCCTACACAAATCTATTAGTGGTCGCGTTCCGCCTATGCCAGCCCGTAAGGCCGCGTAGGGAGGTTGCCCTACACAAATCTATTAGTGGTCGCGTTCCGCCTATGCCAGCCCGTAAGGCCGCGTAGGGAGGTTGCCCTACACAAATCTATTAGTGATCGCGTTCCTCCTATGCCCGCCCATAAGGCCGCATAGGGTGGTTGTCCTACACAAATCTGTTAGTTACAAATAATTCGTTAGGACGAGTTGCATCAACCTACGATCAAGTACCTATCAACGTTAAATATGCGTCGGCAGCTGTCATAGTAGGAACTCGTCAATTTTCCATACGGATATAGACTCTACCGCTTACGATTACAGACGATTTGGTGCAGCAACCCAGTCCACCCTTATAAATAATACTCGTTATTCATTAATACCTTTTAGGCATCCCACATCATACTATGACAGACATTTGGGTGGTTTTTACTCAATTACGCGGAAAAATGCTGAACGGGTTTGGATGAAATTTGGCAATCAGATGTTTGGAATAATCTAGAGTAAAATCAAAGATTTTTTCCACGAATGAAATTGGGGGTGAAGGTTGGTACGGAGGTTTCCAAAATTCTGTGGAAAAACTAATCTTCAATATATTTTCTGATCTATCGAGATAATGTAAAATATTTCCGCTTTAATCATAACAAAACCTATTTTCTCGTAAAACAAATGTAGTAAATACTTCGTACGCTTCACAGTATATTCGTCTCGTTATACACAATACAGGGTGCTCGGCACATGGACCGTCACAATCTTTACCACTATCCCTAAAAGTTTTAACGATATGTGTGCCGAACTCCCTGTATATTGGATTACTTAGTTCACATATGAGTTAAATATGCATACGGACAGTCAACCAATTTGATCTCTGGGCCACTTCATACTTTGTCACAGAAAATCAATATCAAGATACGAGTAGCCCAGAAATCAAATTCCTTGACCGTAGAGGCTACATGCCGCGCTACACGCCTCGCGGTATGTCAGGTGATTGACGTCGCCCGCCTCCGTCGCTGTCGGCCATACCGCCTGATTGGTAGCGTGTAGGTGTACGTGGGAACGGCCTTCGGGCACTATTCATCTGCTTACCTGCAACAGGGTGGATCGCGAAGCGGACTTTCTTGCCTTGTTTCTTAAGCATGTCCACCAACTCTGCTATTGGGTACTGGGCTTTGGCGACGCACAATCCGTAACCTATGGGGTAAGTAATATAATATATTCAATATGCGTAATATATTAAGTAATATGTTATGCGGTAGATTGACATGAAAATATGTCTTACTTTCTTTACCGCATAACTGCGTTCTTTACGTTCACGTTGGAGTAAATGTGCAATTTAAATTTTCTAACAAAATGACCCGCTTCCATTGCGTTACCGGGAGTGATCATGTTGGAAGCGCGGGCGATGAGGTCCGCGACTAAGTCGATGTTGAGCTCGGTGTGCGTGGTTCGTGGCCTACAGTCTACACATGCGTATGTAGTTACCCGGAGTGATGATGATGTTGGAAGCGCGGGCGATGAGGTCCGCGACTAAGTCGATGTTAAGCTCGGTGTGCGTGGTTCGTGGCCTACAGTCTACACATGCGTATGTAGTTACCCGGAGTGATGATGATGTTGGAAGCGCGGGCGATGAGGTCCGCGACTAAGTCGATGTTAAGCTCGGTGTGCGTGGTTCGTGGCCTACAGTCTACACATGCGAATGTAGTTACCCAGAGTGATGATGATATTGGAAGCGCGGGCGATGAGGTCCGCGACTAAGTCGATGTTGAGCTCGGTGTGCGTGGTTCGTGGCCTACAGTCTACACATGCGCATGTAGTTACCCGGAGTGATGATGATGTTGGAAGCGCGGGCGATGAGGTCCGCGACGGAGTCGACGTTGAGCTCGGTGTGCGTGGTGCCCGCAAGCCTCGCCGACCCGCTGCTCGTCACGCCGTACCCGCCTAGGATCACGTTCGGCAACGACCGGTTCATGGCCTACAATATACACACATTCCCTTAACCTTTTCAGCACTCTGTCAAATACCAAAGAGTACACGCAATGTCATGGTAATGTCAAACGCAAAGTTGAACCTTATAGGAATACATGTGGGTTGATATATCGCTCTGCATTCCGTGACGGATATATCAGTCGTTGGCGTTAAACCGATGGTGCATATATATCCATCGATGGCGTCGTAAAAGGTTAATATAGTCCTGGGTCATATATAAAATAAAAAATAAGTGATCCTTATTGTGGTCAATAGTTAGTGGCTGATGTGTTATAACTTTATTAGATAGTTTTATAGAAACGGAGACGACGTTTATTCAGGTTGTGAGTCCAAGCAACAATTAGGCTTTACTAAGCCCTGTTTACAGGAACGACCGTCATATACGCCTCCAATTAAATTACCTTGCACATGATGTACGAGAGAATTGCTCCTGAGCTGCCGATGAGGGCACCTACAATGGTCATGAGCGAATTGTTCAGCATGAATCCTTCCGCGCAGAGCGCCCAGCCGGAATAGCTGTTGAGGACCGTGATCACTACAGGCATGTCGGCTCCTGCGTACAATAATACGCGTTCAAATGGCTTGATAACATTGATCCATATATTTTCCACATGAAATCAAATAAATGTGATGTTTGAAATATAAACTCCACCGCTCATAAAAATACCAACTTCACATCTTAGCTCCAAAGTTTACCAAGCGACAAATTTGAAATAATTACGTATGATTAATGTTGACGTACATATCACAGGAAAAATACATATAACCATATCTATATCCACGTTCTTTGTTTTAAATTATCAATAACTACATTTGTACCGATCCCTCGACGCACGAGTCAGACAAACTTGACCAGTTTCTTCTGTGGGAGGCCATGTGACGATGCAACCAACCCTAATGGCCTGTATACATTTTATTTAGTGTTTAGAGCGAGTTTAAATAAATAAAATAGGAGCGAGTTCTATTTTTATGCTAATAGCTTTTGTATGGACTCGCACTAATCAATGTGTAAAGAGAAGCTTCAGTATATATATTTTCCGAAACATAAACGCAAACGAAAGCAGTTAAAATTTGTATAGCAACGCGAAGAGCGCCTCTGGTGGTAACTTTTTCCCAAAATGAGACTGCTTCGAAAAAAAATAGAGGTACAGGCCAAAAGTCTTGCCTCCAATGGCAGCCGTGAGCGTCAGCCCCTGTATGCCGCTGAGCACGGCCGCGGCGGACAGCAGCGGCAGGCCGGGCGCGTCGGGCAGCGCGAGCAGCGCGCCGCCGCAGCCCAGCGCGCCCGCCAGCAGACCCGCGTTCAGCGCGTGACGGCCAGGCAGCAGCAGCGGCGCCGACGACAGCGAGCCCTGTAGCTTGCCGTACGCCACCAGCGAACCGCTGAAATCACACCACAATGTGTCCTTTACCGCGACGGTGGCATTGACCCTTTGACAACCAGGGACGGCTATAGACGTCGCGGAACTTCGTGCCCCGGCAGGCAGAGCCAAAAGGGCCAAAAGGGTTCCAAGAGTTGTATTTCATCGTTTTTAAACAGTTAAATTTGGACGACCACTGACGTCGGTGGATTCAGCGGCACGGCGTCCTGTCCCTCCGCCCGGCTCTCAAGAGGTTAACGATGGCGGATGACGGTGGCTGGGTATAAAAATATATATGTACGAAATATCATCTGATTTTTAACAATAGGTTTAGCGAAACATAAACATTATGAGGAAACCGGTCTAACCCCAACAAGGTCTAGTTTTACCGTACGAAATATCTTTGGATTTCTAACAATAGGTTTTCAGCGAAACCGGTCTAAGCCCAACAAGGTCTAGTTTTACCGTACGAAATATCTTTGGATTTTTAACAATAGGTTTTCAGCGAAACTGGTCTAACCTCAACAAGGTCTAGTTTTACCGTACGAAATATCTTTGGATTTTTAACAATAGGTTTTCAGCGAAACTGGTCTAACCTCAACAAGGTCTAGTTTTACCAATGGGTTGTTGGAAGGTCAATAGTCTACTATTCCGCTTTCGTAAAAACTAGTGCCTAAGCTACATATCGGAATAAGGTGCCAAAACGAACTTGGGAAACTACGACCGGGGAAAAGTAATAGAAATAAGTGTTTGCCAGTAAACTTAGCAGTCTTTTGAGCGAACAGTTACAACAACAACAGAAAGTCGCTTAGTGAGAATTAAATACTTAAGGTTATTTAAGGTACTGTTAAATTTACGTGAAAGTTATTCCTCCGATGTAAGTCCCGAGGAAAAGCGACGTCTTGAGGGTGGCGGCGGTCGGATCGAGCGCCATCGCCGGGAAGTCGTGCATGTAGGTGGCCAGACAGGTCAGGACTGCTGCCATGCCCACCAAGCTGCAAGCAAACGGTACGTCGTTCAAAAGATGTGACGTTCTGGCGTTCGCAGGTATCGTTGTCAATAATATCACTTTTTTATTGGTTCATTAACACTAATAATAAAGACGCAAGACATGAGACGGACAGGGACTGCATCCGCTGGATTCACCCCTTGCATTTTATTAAATTGCCAAAAGGTGCTCTACGTAGTGTACATTTGGACACGTGAAACTCGTCTGGTACTTCAAATTGTGAGCGGAAAAGACGTGAAAAGGGCGTAGTCTCAAAATGCTTGTTTGCGCTCCTGCGGCGCCCCAATAAATAAATGCATAGGCGGTTATATTTGGGTTTTAAACGGTAGCACGGTCCAACCGGTTAATCATGCCCGCCCGGGTTGCTCATCGGACGAAATACACAAATGTAGTTCAAAAAAGAATCTGGTTACTTATCCGATTTTAGAAAAAAATCTCAAGTATATAGAATCCTTTGCTAGCCTATATTTTAATCCCCGGGTCCGCCTTTCTCTGTAATGCGCGGGGTGAGTCGCGTGGGCAGCAGGTTTACTGGTAAA
Organism: Epiblema foenella; assembly: GCA_963556455.1. Classification (NCBI taxonomy): domain Eukaryota; kingdom Metazoa; phylum Arthropoda; class Insecta; order Lepidoptera; family Tortricidae; genus Epiblema; species Epiblema foenella. The sequence goes on along the minus strand of OY747095.1, from coordinate 15,386,839 downwards.
AGCGTCTAAGGGTACCTTTGGCTTGCGAACGACCTAGTATGTACACATAAATATAATCAATTTGCATTCGGTCTACCTGTGAAAACCAGCCACCAGCTGGGGCAGGTCTGTGATTTCGATTTTTTTGGCGATGGTGCCTCCCAGCAGTCCTCCGATGCCGGCAACGCCCAGCATCTGAGCGAGAACCTCGGCGCTCGGCGTCAAGGCGCCCAACGTCGCCGCTATACCGCCGGCGACGCCGATCTACCACAAAGCAAGCGTAACTGTAACTTAAGGCGGATTATTCGAACTCCTGAGAATCCGAAGCATATTTGCCATCCTCATATTACTAAAGAATCGTCAAATATCCATATAATCAGCGACGAGCCTAACCCGAGTTGCCGCGTTGTAGGTATTGCAACTGTATTAATATTTAAAAACCACGAATATTCCACTTACTAATTCGCGGCAGTAGGACTTATTAATAGGCAATAATAAAACAACTGCATTTTTAAAATTAAATAACGCGAATCACTACGAAATTACTTCAGTTAGAAAACATTAAAAAGTACTTCCGGTAATAAGAGATAATAATGTAGTGGTTTTATTATATAAACCTGTTATGTCTCATTGGTTTTACAATGAGCATTAGATCGAGACTAACGCCATCAAGATTACAATGAGTGGGTCTCGGGCCGAGTCTGAGCTGCGTCCTGACTATGGAATTGCATTACGAATGCCTTTTCTAATCATCGGTTGTATAAAGTAAATACTTATTAAACTTATCCTAACCTAAGGTGAAATGTGAAATCACAAGGTGCCGCGCAAGCCGTAGGCGCGGCATAGGGATGTTGACTCAAAATTTGACAACTCCATAGGACTACCGCAAAAGAAAGAAGCCAAAAAAAAATAACCCAAATGGAGAAATTCAAATATCTCAAAAAATAACGAATCTGCAACCGTTTTAATGTTGCTGGTTAGAGAGAAAGCGCGACAGATCCGTGACTTCATCGACCACGAGCGCCATAGTAAATGACGATCGTTCCAATACAAAGGTGCGTTTTGCGGAAAAGGGACAGAGTATGCCCCCTCTAACTTTGAAGACCTATAAGTATCTAATTATTTATTCTTTTGAGTTACTTTTTTCGCCATTAGAGATTAAATTTGATCCTTTTTCGAGAAATTTCGAACTTATTGATTCAACATCCGTATTATGAGCTCGCGCTTTTAAACTTTACTATGACGAGTAGAACACGCGACCTCAGAAGGCCAACGCGCATCGCCCCGTTCCTTCTTACACGCGTTCACAAAGTAAAACTAGATTTACACACGTACGAGACTCGCATGCGAGTTTCACTACATTGCGCAGTTTTTTAGAGCGATTTAACTCGTTAGACCTCCGCGACCCGCAGTGTATACGTCTGTTCAGAAGGCTTTAGTACCACCGCATCACGGGGGTGACGAAGTTCCTGGTGTGTTTTCACCTAGAACAGAATACTGAACACCGAGACAACAATGAAGGGGGAAAGTTTACCATTCCAAGGTAGTTGCCCTTGCGCGCGGTGGTTTGCGAGCTGAGCCCGGCCAGCGCGCCCACGCAGCACAGCGAGGACGCCAGGTACGCCATTTGGTGGACTTCAGGGTAGCCCTGTCACAATAGGGAATATGCATGCTTAATGAATAATAATAATATGTCACTATAGGAATAGTAGACCATCAAATTATGACAAAAAACAGTAAATTAATAAATATGATCAAAATCTTGAAAGCTTCGAAAGAAGATTTATTTTAATAATGCGGAAACCTGTTTTATCTTGGCCACGATAAGACGAAAGTGTAAAATTATGTTCAATTCAATTGTGTAAAATTATGTTCATTCAACTTCACCTTATGTCATCGGTATAAAATGACACGTCTATGCGAATGACGTTGTCAAATGTCGTGATATTGAAAACTGTCTATAGAGTCGCCTCACCATACGTCCTTATTATATCTTGACCCTAAGATTCGTGACAAATATGTGCATATTCGGAGGTCAGCCTTATACTGGTTCTTCTTAATCGAATTTTCCGTACGTCAGCAGGCACTGTAAATGTCTACATGACTCTCGTCTGGTTCATAAGATTAACTCCCACTCCGAAAAAAAAGCGCGGGAAACGTGTAACGGTTCGGTTGTGTTTTTGCTGCTTCCAATTTAAAATAGATTTATATCTTAAGAATTAACTGTATAGGATCAGTCTTTGTATATTTTGTATGTAGTTTGTGTTTTTGTATATATTTTTTTCTAGATATTCGTGTAGTTTTGTAAATATTCACTGGTAAGTTGATTTTTATATTTTCCGCCTAACATGGCGGACGAGCCCCCTGACCCGGGGGGTTCTGGGAAGGATCCCCCAGATCGGGTTGCGGAATTTTCATTAGAGATAATGGATGTTGCTCAAGAAGTAACAATAAGTAATAACGATGAATCCATGGACACGGACGTTTCAATTTTATCACAAGGCAAAAGAGTTAAAAGGAAAGTATCTAGACGAATCTGTAAACAATGCAATAAAAAACGACGAAAGCAACGTGATAAAAACGTTCAACTGACTGAATATGACTGTATATGTAGTTTGACAGAGGAGTTAACAGTGGCTCCAAAAAATAATAGAACTCAGGGTAATGATATTTTATTTCCTGTTAAAGTATCATCGTCTATGCCCCCCCCAAGTCTTCCAACTCAGTCACAAAGTGTTAATATATCTCAACCTGCGTCCACATCAAACACTTCCACAACATCTAATCCTTCCTCCTTGAAAGCTCCTATTGGTAGAGCTTCTTATCAATCATCTGATGTAGCTCCATACACAGTACATGTGCAGAAGCAGCAGGTCTCACCTAATGACGGTGTTAGCCTGCACCCAATAACTCTTGGCAGGACCTTAAAAAAAAATAACATTGAAGGAATTGTCAATGGCAGTTTAAAGCGTATTGGTAGAAACAAAGTGTCCCTTTCTTTTCAAAAGTTTGAGCATGCAAACAGTTTTCTAGATAATTCTGAATTTAAGAAACTGAATTTTAAAATGTTCATACCCACTTTCTCTGTGACACGAATGGGTATAGTTCGTGGAGTTCCCAGTGAATGGTCCGAGGAGGACATTCGAGAAAATGTAACATTGCCAATGGGATGTGGTCCTATTCTTAAAGTGAGAAGATTGAATAGAAAAATGATTACTGATGGAGGTCCTCAGTTGAAACCCACTGAATCAGTAGTATTGACATTTGATGGGCAAGTCCTTCCAAAACGAATTTTCTTATGCTATACAGCATTACCAGTAGAGACATACATTTTCCCCACAATTCAATGTTACAGGTGTTGTCGCTATGGCCATGTTAAAGTTAATTGTAGAGCTAGCAGTCCAAGGTGTTATAAATGTGGTCAGTCTGGTCATTCTGGTGACTCATGTTCTGTGGAAGAGGAAAGTATTTCATGTTGTCTTTGTCAAGGAGCACACTTTGCAACAAGTAAATCCTGTCTTGAATTTGGCCGTCAAAAAGCTATTAAGGAATCAATGGCAAAAAGCTGTGTTTCCTATGCAGAAGCTTCCAAACTTCACCCTCCTATTCTTAAAATGTCATATGCTGATGCTCTGTTAACTTCTAATAATATTTCCTCTTCTACAGCAGGCCCTCAACCCGAATATGCTGCTCCTAAGAATCCTCAGGTTACATCTTATAAAAAAACAGTTTTTATAAAATCAAAACCTCCCCCAAAGCTTGACAAGGGTTATGACCGTGTTGCTCACAACTCCATTATAAGCGACTTTAGTATTCCAGAACCCTGTAATGGGTGTATGATTAAGAATAATAGCAACCCATCTAATGAATGTTCTGTAGGAGATGTTATTGCTGCGCTTATAAAAGCATTATCTCAAACAAACTATTTCACACCGTCCAACGCTGCCTCTTTAATTGATGCTGTATCTAAAATACCTTCTAATAATGGACCACTCAACTTTAATTCAGTGGAATTGCCGGAGTGCAATTTCCAAAAAAAGTGACTTAATTTATTTAGTTAATAAGTATAATCCGTTTATTGTTGCCTTACAAGAGACGTGGCTGAAACCAGGCTATTCATTTAGGATTTCCGGCTATGCCTGTCTTAGAGAAGATAGGTCTGATGGGTATGGTGGTACAGCCCTACTCATAAAACATCCTTTCTCCTTTACCTATTTTGCTACCCCTCATGTGAACAAAGATTTTTCAATAATAGCTGCTATTGTTAAAAACATCTGTTTTGTTTCTATATATATTCCTCACCCCTCCTCTATTATTTTTAATGAAGTTGACAACATCATCTCCACACTTCCTAAACCATTTATTATTCTTGGTGATTTTAACTCCCAACATCATTCTTGGGGTTCTTCTTCAAATCACTATGGTTCCGCTATACTAGACATATTGGATAGTCACAATATCTGCATATTGAATAATGGCAATCCAACCCGACGAAACGGTCCTAATGAGGGAATCAGTGTGCCTGATCTTTCACTTAGCACACCTCGTCTGGCATCTACACTTAATTGGGATACTCTTCCATCAACGTACGGAAGTGACCATTTTCCTATATTAATCACTTTTCCTTTTATTGGTGGCCCTGTGCAAAAGCGCCGTCCTCGATTAAAATACAATTTAAGGAATGCAGATTGGGCATCATTTAGTGAATGCATTGAGGCTAAACTTGCTACCTTTCCTAATGTCAGTTGTGGAACAGAGCCTGTCTGTGCGTCAATTTTAGCCAAGGCGTTTACGGAGGCTGCTGATGAAGTGTTTCCTGAAAAGAAAAAATGCTTAAATTTTATTCCTTCCCCCCCGTGGTGGGATAATGAATGTAGTGAAGCGGTTAAAAATAGGAAATATATAGAATTAAAGTATAATGAGTGTGGCTCTGATGAAAATTTTGACTTATTATCTGCTGCTATTGTGAATACAGGCAAATTATTTAAAAAAAAAAAGTTTGAAAGCTGGAAAAATTTCTGTTTGTCCTTATCTCCCCATGTCTCTCCAACTGAAGTCTGGCGTAACATTCGACGATTTCGTTGTGCTTTCCGTGAATCGTCGACACAACAATTTCCCCCAGCACTAGCTAATAGCTTTTTAAGTAAATTAGCCCCTTTGTCAGCTCCAGAGGATTTACTTTCAACTTACTCTATTCCACCTTGTATTACAAATGATCCTGATGGTCTTAATGATCCATTTTCTATTGAAGAACTCAAAGGTGTGTTATCTAATGTCAAGAATAGTGCTCCTGGGTTGGATGGCATTCCGTATTCTTTTCTTTCTCATCTTGGTCCTAACACTCTCTTATATTTTTTGGACCTAATAAATTCTATTTTTATCTCAGGCATTATCCCTACCTCGTGGAGATCTCAAGAGGTTCTTCCCATATTAAAACCTAACAAAATTGGGTCTGATCCATCATCATACCGACCAATAGCTCTTTCTTCAGTTTTAATGAAAATTGCTGAACAACTAGTTAAAAATAGACTAGAATGGTTCATTGAAACCAATAACTGTATAAGTAAAACTCAGTTTGGTTTTAGACGAGGTAAAAGTACTCTAGATAGTTTAAGTATTTTCATAACTGACATAAGATTAGCATTCTCTAATAATCAGTCTGTAGTCGCAGCTTTCCTTGATATAAATTCTGCGTATGATAATGTTGTCTTAAGTATACTGAAGCAAAAACTAAATACATTGAATGTCCCGACTCTTCTGAGTAAATTCATAATTAACATCCTATCAGAGAGGCGTATCCACTTAATTTTAGATGTTGACAATGAGGAATCAAGATTAGTATGGAAAGGTCTTCCACAAGGATCTGTATTAAGCCCAATCTTATACAACCTGTATACCTATGATCTGGAAACATCAGTAGGTAATAACGTTTGTGTTCTTCAATATGCTGATGATTTGTTGCTGTATTGTACTGACCGATCTATTGAAAATGCCAGTACTTCTCTAACTTCCTCATTAAATCTTTTAAGGAGATGGTTAGAACAAAATGGTCTTGATTTGTCTCCATCCAAAAGCTCCGTTGTGTTATTTTCTAGAATGCGTTTGCCCCCGCCAGTTTCTGTATATTATAATAACTATGAAATTCCTGTAGTCAACCAAACAAAATTTTTAGGTGTTGTTCTTGACTCTAAATTGACTGGTACACCACATTGTGAATATATTTTTGCTAAATGTGAACGTCTGTTAAATATGCTTAGATGTCTCTCTGGTGTTTGGTGGGGCGCTCACCCGTTTTGTATGAAATTAATGTACAATGCTCTAATTCGTAGTATCTTAGACTACGGCACCTTCCTTTTACAGCCTGGAAGTGTAGTTGCTTTCAAAAAACTGGATAATATTCAGTCGAAAGCTTTAAGATTGATAGCAGGAGCGATGAAATCTAGCCCTCTTAATGCTTTACAGCTAGAGTGCTGTGAACCTCCATTGCACCTACGTCGTCAATACCTCGCTGATAGATTCCTGTTTCGAGCCCTACAAATTTCTGATCATCCGCTTCATACTAAACTCAAGTTACTTTCTGATCTTATTGATTCTTCCAGTTATTGGTCCCATAAATCTGTTCCATGTCTCATAAATAGCTACCAAAAGTTTACCTCTATACAAGCTCCCACTCACTCTTCTATTTCATATCCTTTATTTTGTGCTTCGTATAAATCTTTAACTTTCACGCCTGACGTAACCTTAAATATAGGTATTTCAAAAAATGGTCCTAATAACAATATCAGTTTTAATCATGTGAAAGATAACTTATGGAAAGACTATCACACAATATACACTGATGCTTCTAAACATTCTTCTTCTGGTCATGTCGGAGTTGGGGTTTATCATTCTCAGTACAAAATATTCCAACAAATAAAACTCCCACCAGAATCATCTGTGTTTACTGGAGAAGTTTTTGGTCTCTTTAAAGCAGTTGAATATATTCGAACGGCAAAACTTACAAAATCAGTAATAGTATCTGATGCAATGAGTGCCTTACAGGCATTAGTCAAATATCCTTTTCAATGTAAAACAATCTTTCCAATAATAATGGACACTCGAATACTATTAAGAGATTGTATGATTCGTGGGCTTTCAGTGTCTTTTGCTTGGGTCCCGGGACATAGTGAAATAAATGGTAATGTTAAAGCAGATCGCCTGGCCAACGAAGCTGTTACGTGTGGGGACAGATTTCCTTATAAAAATTTTAGTCATGACTTGATTGCTTTACCTTCTTCTTATCTCAATGATACCTGGAACCAGTTGTGGGCTGAAACTGCCCAAACAAAGGGAAAATGTTATTACGCAATTCAACCTACAGTTCCCATTAAGCCTTGGTTTGCTAAGCTAAGGCTGGGTAAACGAGCCACTAGCATTATTATACGAATGAGATTGGGTCATGTGTGCACGCCGGCTCATCTCGCCAGACTACATATTGTAGAGTCCAACTTGTGTGAATGTGGACAAATTGCAGACTTAAATCATATTTTTCTTTCATGTTCTTTACTCAACCATGTCTCTTTTTACAATGATCTCTCTTCACTTAAAATCCCTTTTCCTACATCCATCCCTGTCTTACTATCCTCAAAAGATCCTTATGTATTTAGTTCTATATCCACTTTTATTTTACTTAATGATATCCGTATTTAGATATTTTTTACTAGCTCCTATCCTAAACTGATCCTATCTTTCAAAATTCCGTTATCCTTGATTCCTACTTTCTAAACGTTTCCCTGCTTTGTCCGTGGCAATATGCAAACCGCGTTCTGCCAAAACGAAAAAAAAAAAAAAAAAAAAAACTCCCACTCCCAAACTCATCAATTTGAGGGATGATTTAAGGGATAAAAAGTATTACTCGTGTTAATCCAGGCTCAAAACTCTATATATACAAAGTTTCATAATAATCCGTTCAGCCGTTTTTGCGTGATTGAGTAAACAAACATCCAAATATTCAAACATCCTAACTTTCGTATGTATAATATTAAATAGGATATTTTATATGGTTTCATTACAAATACATAGTTTTTAGTTTTTTCTCTGTAATTGTTAGTATATAACGACTTTATTTGCCAAAATTCATACTTCTGGGTCAACGGGAAGTACCCTATAAATTTTGATTCCCTTGAGAGTGTCGAAATATAAGTTTTTTTGCAACATAAACGCCGGTTTTTTTCTTTTACGTTAACTTAGAAGTATAATTTTTTCACAGCTTCAAGGGACTGTAGAACTTAAGTACAAGATTTTAATTTCAACTCGATACCTCCATGCCTTCCCGAGATAAAGGGTCGTGACAGACAAACAGACGGACAACAAAGTGATCCTATAAGAGTTCCGTTTTTTTCCTTTTGAGGTACGGAACCCTAAAATGGGGGATATAAGATGTAATTGAAGTTGACATTTGATAGACATAACCCAATACGTCAAAATGTTACTAATTTGGAGCCGTTATTTTTTAACAGACTCGCGAGAAATGTATGTTTCCACCGAAGATGGCAAACTGTTTCCGACAAGAACAAACAATTTAGGACTCGCACAAATAATGGAATTCATATGTAACATTTATTTTTTTGACCCTTTAAAGGATCGGCAACGAGCCTGTGACACCCCTGGAGTTGCAAGCCATAGGCTGCAGTGACCGCTTACCATCAGGCGGGACGCACGCTTGTTTGTCACCGACGTGGTATAAAAAAAACTTGCCTGCATAGCGGTAATTAGATAGCCTCCAAGTAGGGCAGCTGCTGGGATGGAATAAAGGTATCGATATTCTGGAGGGTCACCAGGTCTGAAACAAGACACAGTTACAGTGAGACCCCGCCAGCCACCAACTAATACATTTACCTTTAAAATACCTTTTTTTGAAAATACCTTTTGAACATGTCAAGCATGCGCTGGGTGACCAAGAATCCACCAAACACGTTTACAAACGAGATGAGAGCTGCCGTGCTCGCTAACCACTACAAAACAAAAAAAACTGCAATGTAAAACAAACAGAAAAGAAAACTTTGTTAGTTCGGTGAAGGTAATAAGTACATTCTGCTCAATTTTGACTTTCGTATATGAAGAATTTACCATCCATGGAGATGTACTCGTTTCACAAGCTATATACGTACACACATACAGAAAAAGTCATGCATAAAAACAACACACAGAAACATAATTTATCTCCTTCTATTTTGAAAGACCCATTACGTTTAGTACCTACATATAAAGGTTGATCATTTACTGTTGATTCAAAATATTTACCTAATTTAAACACAAACTTGTGCATTTCAAGAAACCTATTCATAATAATTATTAATTAGGAATAGTGACACCATTTCGACTCGAAAATGTGAATAGGTTAACCCTAGTAGGTAAATATATATCAGGAGATATTCACAAATTAAAATAACATTACAAAAAAGAAACCCAAATCGAAAACATCCCGTGAAATATAATATAAGTTTTGATATTTTATTTGCATAAAATTAAAATCATTAATAAAATGTTGAATTTTGAGTTACCTACCAAACGGTACCGTCAAATTTCACGTAAGCAATGCGTGACGCATGCATGCGAGCGACAGTGGAAGTTAGTTTACCTGCACCGGAGTCTCGGGGACGTAGCCTCCGCCCATGAGCAGCAGGCCGCCCACGGCCGTGATGCCCGACACGGCGTTCGTGACGGACATGAGCGGCGAGTGCAGCGCCGGCGCCACACCCCACACCGTGTGGTAACCCACCACGCCTGTGTTACCAAGCAGAACAATTGGCTCCTACATTGATTTACGTTCGCGTCCTTCCCAAAGAACATATCTAAAAACTAGAAAGCTTATTTTTGGTAGGACTCATAACCAGCATAAACGGCGTCTTCGTTTCTATAAAACTATTTAATAAAAACCTATTATCGGACCTTTTTACCCGTTTCTTTTTGACACATCACAACATCCATATAACGTAAATCCGCATAACACATCGAAACAATGAGTAAAATCCAGTATTGATATTAGAGCTTCATGAGTGAGTAGTTAGTTAGAAAGTTGTAATATGCGTTTTATCAAATAAATGTTTTTTTTTCCTATCACTGATGAGTAGTAATTTATGATAATAATTCAACATGAAAACAGTTACGTACTATATCTTTTATTTATTTTATCTATTTTTAAATCTAGTGTAGTGACTTATTCATTCGTTTCGATTCAGATGATATTTCGTAATAAATTACGTGTTATACAAAAAAAGTATTCCAATAAACTGCAAACGAATGAAGTGTGAAATTACGTTTATCGCGGAATTAGAAAATACAGTATCGTTTTCTGAACGATACTTAATTGACGTAGGTAGGATAAAAATCATATGACCAAAGATTACTCTAGATTCGTATCCAGTAATGAAAATTTATATGGAAATATTTAAAAAAACCTGCAATAAATTCGATTTCAATAATCATTCACCATTCATTAATAATCGCTAATTAAGACAATCGATTCGTCTTACCCTCATCACTACAAACGCCAATTCATAATTGTCAAAAAGGAACAGGTAAAATATTTCCGACAATAACTTACATGCACATAAGCCGTTGACTACTGACAACAGGAAACAAATGTGTTTTTGAATTTGCATAATAATAAGCACGTAGTCTAGTACCTTAACTTCAAAGCAGCAGAACAAGGTAAAAAAATAGATACATACCTGACAGAGCGAGTGTCGTTGTCATGGTGGTGAATGCAGGATTGGGAGATGCAATGCCTAAACCTATTAGAGAAGCCATCCCTGAAAATTAAAAAAGAAATGAATATTTTAGAATTCGAAGTGTTTAATACCTATCCAAAAGCTGTTTAATGTCTTAAGCAAAATATTAGTTAATTGATTAAAGGTAAACCACAGTCACAAAAAGGAATCGCATACCTGGTGATCGAATATATGTAAATGCATGCATTCTATGATTGTATGTTCCTTGTACTTATGTTTACATTATTATGAATAAATGCATTCATTCATTTAAAGTTATCAGCACTTGTAAATTGATACAACCTAAGTGCACCTTGACGTTCCACTGTGCAGGTTTACCTGTGGAATACAGGAACGAGTCCTTGAGAGTTACGTTGAACGGGTTGGGCAGGTCGGGCTTGGCGACGGCGGCGGCAGGCTCGGCCTGCACGGCGGCCATGCTGGGCGACGGCGGCGCCGGCCACAGGAGCTCGCCAGCCTTCAGCACGATGGCCCCGCGGGTCACCTCGTCCTCCAGGTCGATGTTGAAATGGTCGTCTGTGCCTTTGTATAAATAATAGATTTTAAAGTAGTTAACCAAGGGTTGAAAGTGACCTGATATATTTTGGAGCTCGAATGAAATGAGAACGCCAATAGCTCAAGGTTGAAATGGGTGCTTTTAACCGAGTTAAGCACTGTAGTTTTAATATCGACTATGAGAAAAGTAAACGTTAATGTCATTTTAATTATTTAGCAATAAAGAATTCGCTGTAGCAACCAGCAGCCGGCTCCGGTGTGCTGGCCGGCATATTAAACTATTTAAAAAATATACTTTCTACCCTAGGGTTGGAAAAGCAATTTTGCACCCGGCTATCTACACATGAAAATCGAACATTCCGAACAGAAGAGATGAAAAAAATTTATTAGCCAGACTCATTATTTGTCTGATGTGACGGTGTCGCGACGCGTCAGAATGGTATCGGTATCATACCTATTACGGTTAGATTCACCTAAAGCGCTATAACTTGACGGCCTGTGTCAGGCGACAGAGGGCATCAGAGAGCATCATACGTTCAGCATCATATAATTAGTGACAGCCTAACAGCCAAGGTAGTATATCGATAGTAGTAGGCATAACAGTCGAAGAACCTGCCTTTAGTGTTTTTCGAGAAAGTGAAAATTCTCAGAATAGATACCTAATATTTACACTATTAATAACAGTTATACTTAATATTGTAACTACATGAAAACAATGGGTATAGCCTCGTGAGGCCCCGTGTCATATAGGTACTACATAAAATACAATTGATTTTGAACTATACATAAATTTATTAAGGTCGAGATTATTTTGTTAATTTTTGAAGGTCAGGCCTCAGGAGGATAAAAGCAATATCAAAATTGACAAAGTTGTTTAATACCAACCCATGCTGAGCAGCAGTCCAGATATGTTGTTGGCGTAGAGCGTGGAGGCGTGCGCGGGCATCCTGCTGGGCAGGTCGGTGAGGCCGACGTGCGTCACGCCGTGCACCCTGCTCACGGCGCCTTTCTTCGTCGTCTGCACGTTGCCGCCCATCTCCGCCGCCAGGTCCACGACCACGCTGCCCGAGGCCATGTCGCGGACCGCGTCCTTGGGGGCAAGTATACATTCAATTATTTAAGAGATATTCATACGATTTAAAATGTTTTGATATCAAATTATGACAAAAGCATTGATAATCCCAATAAAATGATTAAAGGATACGATAATTTTTATTAAAATTTTAGATAATAACACAGCCATTTTTTGATTTTATTGTGTGTAGTAGAACTTAAGCGAAAAAACACAGTTTTTAGCTTAATAATGGTGGAGAGATGTTTGAAACAATATTTAGTAATGAAAAATCCATTTAAAATGTCAAGACACGCGTCAGTTCAATCAGAAAATCATCTAAATAGGAGAGCGTATTTTAACTGATAAGGACTCTTAACTTGGCCGAGATGTAACTATCAAATTAGTCCACTTAAAAAGCGACTTTATGTTTCGAGGTAGAAGTTTCAAAATCTAATGACGGTTTTATAATTTCAACTACACCAACAGTGTTATAATGCAGCCTAATTTTAAGCCTCATTCAAGTAGAGTGACAGATTAGACGCATGCACCTTTATGTACAGTCATGATTATAAACAATTTAGCACTTTATTGTTTATAATAAGGTTAAAACGTGTATACATGATTGACTGTATGTTTGCCTGTACAGTCGAGGAATTTAAAAACATGAAAACACTTAACTTACATACTTCTGACATGAACCTTTCAATCTCCGTAAAGAACTCGAGATTAAATTAGAAGATCGGAGATAATTATAAGTAAAACCCCAGTTTTACCTCCAATATGAGCAGCGGCGCGGGTTTGCCCGGAATGAGAGCCGTAGTTATTACGACATCCGAGGTTCTGGCTTCTTTTCCGAGGAGGGCTCTCTCGGCGTTAAGGAACTCTTCACTCATTTCTTTCGCGTAGCCGCCTTCTCCTGAACCATCCTCCTGTATAAACAAAGGTTTTGTTTATATAAAGGCATTTTTTCTACAGAACCCTTAAAATGATATTCCCTAGGCTATAGCTTAAGTTAAAGTACAAATTCCATGAAGTACTCCGGTCATCTCATACGGCGGCTGCATACTTCTGGCGCTAATGCCGATTTTGTATGCCTGACTTAGCTGGGCAACTGACTAGGGTGGCGCATTGACCTCATACATCAGCCCAGGCGCGTCCGGCGACCGGGATACATGTACATTTTTATTCTACATTAACGTGTCGTTAAACAAACGCAATAGTATTAATATAAAAAAAATGAGCGAAGTACTAAAATCACAGTGCTTCTGTAGAAAACAAAAATTGCGTTATTGATAACTTTTTGACTATCTATCCATAGAAAAGCAGAAGTCCTCACTCGCTGACTGGCGGAAACTGCTAACGTTAGAAAGTTGATTTTTGCACGTAGGCTAGGGATAAGAAAGGATTTTTCGAAATTCATCCCCTAAGGGGGTAAACGTAATTATTGAAGTGAGAGATTTGAAACTTTGTATGTAGACGCTCTGTTTAAATATATTAATGGTGTATTTCAGCGTTTTTCTAAATTGCTCCCCTAAAGGAGTGAAAAGGGGGTTCCAAGTTTGTACGGGGAGCAAATCTTTTTTTTGAATAAGGTTGGAACTTCGTAAATAGACTATATTAAATACAACAAAACATTTCAGCGTTTTTCGAAATTGCTCCGCTAACGGGGTGAAAAGGGGGTTCCTAGTTTGTACGGGGAGCAAATCTTTTTTGAAGTGAGAGATTTAAAACTTCGTATATAGACTCTCCGTTTAAACACAACAAAATATATTTTAGCGTTTTACGAAATTGCTCTTCTAAAGGGGTGAAAAGGGGGTTCGTTTGTACGGGGAGCAAATCTTTTTTGAAGTGAGAGATTTATAATTTAGTATATAGACTCTGTTTAAATACAACAAAACATATTTTAGCGATTTTCGTAATTGCTCCCCTAAAGGGGTTCCAAGTTTGGGCGGGGAGCTATACTTTACTTTTCTTAAAAAGCGATATGGGTGTCATCTTCGAGGTTCCTCGGGGTGCCAATTTCGAAAATTACATGCATTTTCAAATCAAAGATTGCGGACTTTTATTTTTCTTAATTATCGATATGGGCATCATCGTCGAGGTTCCTCGATGTGCCGATTACGAAAATGATATGCATTTTCAGATACAATATGGTGGACATTTATTTTTCTTAAAAATCGATATGGGTATCATCTTTGTGGTTCCTCAGGGTGCCGATTACGAAAATGACATAAATTTTCAAATCCAAGATGGCAGGCATTTATTTTTCTTAAAAATCGATTTGGGTGTCATCTTGGACGTTCCTCTGGTTGCCGATTCTGAAAATGACATCTATTTTCAAAAACAAGATAGCGGACATTTATTTTTCTTAAAAATCGATATGGATGTCATCTTTGTGGTTCCTCGGGGTGCTGATTACGAAAATGACATCCATTTTCAAATCCAAGATGGCAGACATTTATTAGACAACTGACAGAAAAAAATGGACCTCATTTATATCTTTGTTACCATCTAAAATCTACGCGGACGAAGTCGCGGGCGGCCGCTAGTCGCCTATAGATTGTTTATCCTTATCCACCGTAATCAATAGATATAAGTATCTTTAATTCTCTCCGTAATTGGTAGAGGCATGCTTTATTTCGCGATATCAGCCTTGAGTATTACTATACAGCGACACAGGTTTGATGCAGGTATTAGTAAATACACTCGCGGACATACGGATCGGTAAAATACCGTCATATTTCCTAAAATAGTGCAAATTTGTAGTTTTTTTTATCCTGTTATGATCTTTATTTAATTATACATCTAACGTGCACAAATAATAATACACACATTCGTTATTTTTCCCAAATAGTGAGCATATCTTGGTAATAGTACATTTTGATGCAAGTGCGGAAGGATTGTCATTATTGCAGAAGGAGTGAAAATGACACTTCCGCAAGTATATCAAACGAGGTTTTTAATACAGATGCGAAAAATGATCACAGTAACAAATCTAAATAAAACAGTAACAAAACAGATCTGTTTACTTGCCATTGTGGGCTTTGCTCGTACCTGGTCTATCTGGCGTAGTTTACACACATTTTATTTAGCAATCGTATAAATCGCAGATATCATAAAAATATTATTAAATCAATAATACATTACAATTTTTAATTCGTGAAATTATGAATTGAAGAGGCGGGAATTAAAAAATCGGTTTAACTTTTAATTGATAGACTTTTTTCAATATGCCATGGTTGTCAGCATTCAGCCAATTCGAAAACTATTTTGGGAGAGGTTTTATGTTACATGGTAGTTTAATTACATTTAAACATGAAAAACAATTATTTTTAATTTATACCTATTTTATTTCTTTGTAAATAAATTTATGTTTTGGCAAAAAAACAAGCGTCCATTCATCCGACGCAGCGGTCTTGCATAATACTCTAATAATCGGAGGTCACGCATAATACTCGTATCCGGTCGTTGGTCTACTCAACCTGTCAACTTTTTGAAAATAGTTTTAAAATTCCTAAAATATGATTACACTTTAACTTGTCTAATAGAGTCCGACCTCGCTAACTCTGTATTGAAATAATTTGGCAACACTACCTCAAACATCACATTTCATACAAATATGACGAAGAACGCACAGTTTTGCCAAATTATTCCTGGCAGAGTTGTTTTACATATAATAGAAGTATATTTTTCAAGCCAAATACTTTATTAAATAAATAAGTAAACTGATTGAACGCACAACTCTTCGGTTGGATGTATGGCTCGGACCAACAGTAAATTTAAAAAAAGTTGGTATAGTAAAAAGCACTAGTGTGAGAATCCAACTTTGCGCACGATATACAGCCACATAAAGTAAAACTTTTTGAGCAACTGTATTAAAATGTTATTTAAACATGGCCTCGGAGTTTTTCAGCGCAGTAACCAGTAACCATCCAGTAATTAGTACTTATCCCTCCACATTGTTATAAAAACAGTATTTTTCCCACCAAACCTCATAATGACAATGTACCAAGCTAGCTTTAACGATATGTGCCACCCAAATAAAATGGTCTTCTGCGGCTCTGGAGATACATCGGTCTATAAGCCTATCATATGTTATTATGATTATGGACGTAAAACGAGCTCTGAATAAATACGATACCAAACCGTCCACCATTATATTTTGCATTGTTAGCTAACAAATGAGCGCTTATCCTGCATTGAATAGGTGCTTCCCATATAAACAGAGGTTGATTTACATTACATCGTGGACAAGGGACCCGGCAAATCCTAATAGTATTATTTCGTTTTTAAATAATGTAGAAAGGTATTATAGTTAGGGAGGCGAATAGGGGAATTTTCGGTAATACTCGAGCGTGGCAGTTTAAGATATGAGAGATACCTTAGACCTAATAGAACAACCTTGTAAAGTATTTAGCTCTATATGTAGTGACGCGCGCCTAGGATAGACGATCAGATTAGTAAAAAAAAATCGATAGTCTGAAATACTCGAGCGCGTCAGATTAAGATATTGGGGGTTGATTTTAGTGTTTTAAGACTAAATTTAACTAATCTGACGATAAGTCCTTGACGCCGCCGAGTTATAGGGTCGCGAACTTGTAAAAAAAAACGTTAATCCGGCATTCTCGAGCGCGATTATTTTATTTTTTATTTTGAAGAATATAATGTAAAACTTACTAAAAATACAAAATCTGCCGGTTTCCGCATGACCGAAAGTGTGGAGGAGCCATTTCGTCTTCCGAAAAACGCGTCGCGGCATATAAGTCGCGAACGATACATTTTACAAAAAAAAAGTTTAAATAAACAAAAAAGGTAATTTTATTTTACACAAAAAAGGTCTCTTTACATTTTTGTCCAAAGTTAAAACTTTTTGATTTGAAGCATCATAAAAACTCAAACTCCCGGTTTTTTGAGTATATCTCGAAAACTGAGGGTGTTAAAAAAATTGTTATGAAATAACGATGATTAAATTATGTGACTTTTATTATATCTCAAAAATTTTTTTTTTCTAAAGATTACGCGTATCTGTATACAAAAGTATTATTAACATGTACAGTTTCATGTATGTATATTATTCAATAGCCTGTTGATCCTCAAATTGTATTTTGGACGTACCGTAAGCAAAACGAAGTGAAGAATTGAAGCAAAAAAGAGGAATTTGCCATAAAGATGTAATACAGACTGAGCGCTTCGCGGAAATATGCCGTCCTACCAGTATTTTTCCTTTATTTCGCAACATTCATGGTGAGGAAAGAAGCGGTAGAAGGGAATTTTCGGTACACCCTAATAATATATATATATGTTTATGGTTCCCTACCGTAGACCTATGTGCCCTCAGTATGACGCCGATTGAAGAGAGAGAAAAGACCCGACGGTATATTTCTCGAATGTGCTGGAAACTTTCTCCCCTGTAGCCTTTTCGGTCAGATTAAGAGAACCCACCAACATTTTTGTCAGATTAAGAAAATATGCTTTCAGGATACCGAGATAAACCTCCCCTATGAAAATCTGACGCCAGTGGCGGATTTACCAATAGGCTGAGTAGGCTGGAGCCTAGGGCGGCAGATTTTAGGGGGCGGCAAATTTGCCCCGATTTTTTTTTGTCGAACAAAAAAAATCTAAATGTTACTATGTCCGCTCACACAATTCAATCAACGTGTAATATCTTTCACCACTTAAATATGTTTTATACCGTAAATTGAGGTTCCTTTGCTCCCCATTGGATAACTATGCCCCAACTGTTTATTTGGTTTTATAGCGTTATAACCAAAAGTAATATATTCCCATTTGATAGAAAATATGTTTAAAATGTACTTTGTCTGCTCTTAACTCTGTAAAACAGCAATTGTAGTACATACGCAAAATTTGTATGTAGCCGAATATTTGACAACGGGGTAAAATGGCTAGTTTTGAAACATTTTTCATTCTGGAGCACAGTTACCCAAACATTGGCTTACGCTTGTAGGTTGTAGGTAGGCTTCAAAGTGTTTAAATTGACTAAAACATTATTTTGATGCCTAGTAAGTGTTATAACAGGATCCATATGGTCATTCTACTACCAAGTTTTTAATACCTATGCCTATAAAAATCTACATACCGCATTATGATAAATTTTAAAATAATTCGGTACTTAATTTAAATTTTTGAAGGCGTGTTTAGAGCAAAGAAGCCTCGTTTTACGATCTTCATAGTGTGTCTGTAATTTAGGCATACATTACCACACCTTATAAGTAGTATGTAAGAGTAATTGTAGGTGAACTAAAAAGAAAAAACCGGCCAAGTGTGTGTCGGACCACGCACAATGAAGGGTTCCGTACCAACACCTACTAGTCCACATTTAAAACCACTATCCAATACATTGAACCTAAAAAAAATCGTATCTTCATAGGGAACTCACGGCACTTACGACCTTTAGTTTGGGCAAGTCAGTTTTTAAGTGAAAACTCAAAAACCGTAAAACCTAATTTGTTCAAACCAAAAATCTTTGAAAGTATTTATTAATGCACACCACCTCAATTTTTTTCAGTATTTTAAACATCATAGTTTGGAAATTCTTTATTTTGATTTTTTTTTCTTTTTAGTTCTTTTATCCACTGCAGTCATGTTTTTAAATTTTGATTATTATTTTATTTCGCAATTTTTGATTTTCATTTTAAAGTATCGTTGCCGTAAAATCATGTTTTAAATTTTTGGTCAGAACACACAAAATATAGATAAATAGTCCGCCATATTGTTTTTATTGCGACGTCACATCCTATGTAACAAAGAATCTCACATACATACAGACATGAACCCTGCAAACACTCCTTTTTTTGGGCAGTCGTGTAAAAATGATGTGAAATTACGAAAAAATATTTTTAATTTTGGAAGATACGACCTTTTTAGATTCAATGTATTGGATAATGGTTATAAATGTAGACTAGTAGGTGTTGGTACGGAACCCTTCATTGTGAAAGAAAGAAAGAAAAATGGTTTATTCTATAAAAGGCACAAAACAAGACTTTATACAGACATATGTCCTACAACTATGCACAACTGCGCGTGTGATCCGACACGCACTTGGCCGGTTTTTTTTTATTCAATGTATTAGCAAGTGGTTTTAAATGTGGACTAGTAGGTGTCGGTACGGAACCCTTCATTGTCCGTGATCCGAAACGCATTTGACCAGTTTATTTTTTATTTTTTCGGTATCTCAATTTTATTTTTGAATTTTATTTTTCTTCTGCCCGAAACATGACCGCATTTTTCACATTTTATCGATTTTCGAAAAAGAGTTTTAGTCGAGCAGAAAAGTACATCTTCTGAATAACCCATCAGTGATCGGCATGTCACCTCCAATATATTTTTTAAATATATCGCAGTCATTTCTAGGCCTTTTTTTCGGTATCGGAAATAAGTCATTTTTGAAATATGTTTTTTTTCTGACTGAAATCGGGCGACAGATGACCGGCATTGCTCACTTATTACTGATTTTTCAAAAATGTTTTCGAGATTGCAATTTTTTTTTCTGTTTTGAAGCCTTCGTCGAGACGAGTTTTTGACACCTCATTCAGCCACTTACTGCCAAAACCCACAACACCAGGGCGATGTTCCGCTTTTACTGAAAATGGGACCTGAGGGCCTACTCCGAACTTCGAAATCTGAACTTCGTATCGTGCCGTCTCTTTCACTCATATAGTGAAAGGGACGAGAATGAAAGGGACGGCACGTTACGAAGTTCGGATTTCGAAGTTCGGAGTAGGCCCTTTGATTCCAAAGCGGCAAAAACTAGGGTATCGAATTGTAGTAGAGGTCAATAGGGGCGGCAAAATTTGAATAGCCTAGTGGCGGCAAAAGTGTAAATCCGCCACTGTCTGACGCGCTCGAGTATTTCAAAAAAACTTTTTTTTTTGCATTTTCAAAAATTCATCGTAACTTATCGTCACGCCGAAATCGTCAGTTTTTTTAAAGGGAGCTTCCTTGGGGCCTACTTAACACCCCTTCCGAAAATCTGACGCGCTCGAGTAAATTTTTTTTTTTTGCATTTTTGACTACTTTATATTCCGACCCCCACCACGCAAACCGGCAGATTAGTATACCGTTGTTATCAGAGGCACTTGGGGCATACGTAGTATGAATATCTGACGCGCTCGAGAATGCCCAAGTAACTGTTTTTTTTAACGTTTTTGAATAACCGTACACGCCAGACCCACCGCTAAAATGGTTTTTACCATACGAGCTTTTCTTTTCGAAATTATTTTATCGTTCGATTTTGATAAGTCTCGACGGCGCCGTTGAATTACGCCATTTAGCTACCTCGCCTCCCTAACTATTATTATCCATTTTTAATGTAGCGTGAAAATATGGAGACGGCCCGATCGTCGCGATAAGTGCGTCCATCTTTACATATTTCAGCGATGTATCTCTATATAGCCTTGACATTAAATGTTGAACAATATCAGAACGACGTGGACAATGAAGAAGCTCATTTTAAAGTAAACGCAAAATCTTTTCGCACTCGTTCTGATCGATGGTTTATTTTCTCTTCAGCATAGTAGAATATGTTTAATTAATAATTAAATATCAAATAGTCTTTCTTTCCGAATTAGGGCCTTACTACTCGATTTTCGGGTATTTAGTACTTCTCAGACCCGGAATGCGTCAGCTGTTATCATACCTACGTCAGAGAACTCTGGCCCACGGACAAAGCAAAGTCAACACCATAGATATAAGAATACAATGATTGTATGTATTATTATATCTATGGTTATGTTTTTTTTGAGATCGTTTTTTGCGTGCATGTGCACGTATGCGCGCACGCAGCGGGCTGGTTGTTTATTTTAAAGCGACCAGATGTTTCTACCGTGCACATCTTATCAATTATGTATTTGGCCTTGGGCAATGAAAGGGGCATAGGTTTTTTAGTTTACAACTTGAAATAAACTAAACAACAAGTTACTTAAACCTTATCAGTGGTCCGCTTTTATTTACATATCAAACATGATTGTATAACGCCGTTAGCAGTAAGTTGCAGAGTAAACTACTCAGTAAATGTGCGAATATATCGAGCATACCACTCGTGCATTCCCTATTCAGGTCATCTACTGATCAAAGGTAGCATATGTTATAGTAGCTGTATACTATTCTGTATATCATAGCAAACCCAGACTAATAACAGTACACACACAATGTAAATACGTTTAATTAAAATATAGATATATAACAGTTTGAGACTGTAAGAATGAAATCCTTCGAACCCTATAACGACAAGTTAAGTAGTGATATAGTTTGGTATTAATTAACCACCACCCATACTTTAACGGGTTAAATCATTAGCATTTTATTAGAATGCAATATATTCGTATTTAGGCGTTTTAGATTTAATTATGACAGTTTAGTGTAAGGTACACATTATAGTGTCCTAATTTGCCGAAGATTCAGTCAATTGAAAGACGATAGGCTCAGGATTTGTGGCAAGTAATGATTACATAAATAGGCATATAAATAAGTTTGGCCGTCAAGTGACATGTTCGTTAACCACGTTTATTATTATAATAACCATCTACAGTCTAGACACTGATGTACTTGCGTGATCTTGCGTGCTCTGCGCGTGTTTATTGTTTATACTTTCGTTAATTCAGATTGTCACGTGTACGAGTATGTTAGTCACAGTTACAATCAAGGTTTATTTATATTATTCAATCATATTTTCTTCGAGTGATTCGAGACATTTTTGAAATGTGTCATTGTATAGTATAAGGGTGATTTCGGGGTCGTGGAGCAAAAATGAACACCTAACTTATTGTCCTCAAAGGAACACGAAATGATATTATAGGAGTTATTATATTATATTATATTATTATGAGTTATACACAACTTAACTAATCGTCAACATTGTCTTGACAAATCCGTTTAGGGTTCATGCGTGATCCCGTAGGTATTCGATTTCGTGCGAACCATTCGGTCATTATTTTTGTTCCAAAGTCCTTGAACTTGATTTTGCTGTGACCGGTTTATATCAAGTCCGAAATACAACTCACCGGTTTCACCACTCCATTCAAAGTTCATTGGCTTCAATCATTATCAATTCGTCCCATAAAAATATCCAGTATTGTCTGTTCTTTATTCGGTTACATTACTAGTCGACTGTCGCCCAGGCCCAACGAGAATGAACCTAATTATACATTAGCTCAGAGTAATTGACAACAAAGAGAGATGAGAGGAAATTTCTGAGCCCAAGAAGAAGATATGCTTTTACCTTACCGACGCAATAGTTAAATAATAATAATACAACTTTATTATTATTAAAATAAAATGTTTCTATGGATGCCTCTAAGGAAGATTTCTTCGATTTGTATGCCTTTGTTTTTCTTAATTTATGGTGTGGTTTAAGGAATTAAATAGTTGGGTGCTATCTTTACGTCTTTGCCCACCACCGAATATAAATGGTGATCTGCTCGCTGCCGCGGCCAGCCCCGTCACGGCGCCGCCCACCGCTACCACCACTCGGTACTCATCTAACCTATGATTATGTAGAGAGAGGGAGAGAGAGTAACCTGAATATCCATGGTGATGAACTGCGCGCCGAGACTCTCGATCTGCTCGCGCACGGCGGGGCGCGTGTCGAAGGCGCGCACGGCAGCGCCCATGCAGCGCGCCTGCGCCGCCGCGGCCAGCCCCGCCACGCCGCCGCCCACCACCAACACGCGGGCCGGTGGTACTCGCCCCGCCGCTGTCATCTGACCTATGTAAGTAGTAAACAATAATATATTCTGTGCGCCGTTGGCGATAAAATATGAGTAGACGCGTAGATATTACGGATCCGCTATTTTGATTAAAATCCAAAAACTGAAACGATATAATTATCGAATTTGTCTACAAAATTTCACCAGAATTGGTTGAGAACTTAGAGCATTTAAGACTGGAGACCCCATTGATATACTTACCCCTCTGCCTAAGGTATAGGAGAAAAATCTGCCATGTTATTAAAAACTACTTTAATAATCGATTAGACGTCAGTCTCGAAATCATTCCCGGCGTGTGAAGAGCTCCGTCAAAATGCCTTTATGTGCTGTGCTGCTTTCGGGTGCAAAAATGATTTTAATTTATCCAGTTTATAAAAAGATTAAGTATCATTTCACTTGCACGTATGTTCTTGTACGTACTTTAATTAAAATTTTCTGCACAGTTAAAGTTTTAATTAAAATCGTCAATGGAGCATCGATTACAAAGTCAATTTTGAAAATATTCGTACTTGACGCTTCACGCTTGGCCGCTATTTTGACATTTCACGTCACCGTATTTCAGACCGCAAGGACTACTATCCATGAGAATTTATATTAAATATGATCCTTAGTGGCATTCGTTCTATTGACCTAGTGTAAACGCTTGTAAGGTCGAATTTTATTGCTCAAATGTAGTGTTTTGAGTGTGCGTGCGTGATAAGTGTAGGTGCGTAGGAATTGAGAGATTATTTTGCAAGTGTGTCTAGTTTCTTTATATTGTGTTACCTCGTCCCCCCCAATATTTGGCGAAATATTTTGATCGGAATGATGCGCTGAAGGCGTATCCTGCCTTAAATGATCAAAGGTTGAGAAAAGCGACCTGTAGAGGATATCCGCCGGACAGACATACGAAAACAACTGAGACGATCTCCATGAGGCAGACATGACCAGCCCAGTATGTCGACCACTTGCAATATGTCGCAGTAACTTAACTTGATGTGACCTTTGGGAATGTTTCGTATCAGCCGTGTAAAAGAAGAATACAAAGCAATTTTTTACGTAGGTATGTACAATAATAAATAATGGCATACCAGAGAAGAATCTGGGGAAGTTAGCTGCGGCTTCTATGACCGCGCGGTAGCCAGCCACGTTCGCCATGGAGCTTAGCGCGTCGAACGCCTGCGCGCGGCTGATGCGCGGCACGCAGTCCATCGCTGGCAACAAACCACTAAGTTGAGTATTACAAATATCAAAACATATTTCATACGCTCGGCATTCACGACATTTTTGACATGTTTTATGTGACGTTTTAGTAGATATCGGTCGTAAAACGTGAAGCTGGCCTATCCTATCTAGGCTAGGTGGCCCAACTGAAACATATTTATACATCTAATACTTTGAAATTCAAAGATAAACTCTTATGTTTTAGATTTAATCTTACAATCACGGTAGAATAGACTCTTAACCGCCTGAAATAAAAAAAAATTGATTAATATACTTTACCAAAAGCATTGATCCTCTTGCTAGCAAGTTTCTTGATTAAATCTTGATTTTGTGCAGGGTATAAAAATGATATTAAAGTACTCTCATCTCTTACAATTGGAACTTCATTATCTAAAAGCGGACGGACTTTTAGAACGATATCTGAAAGAAAATGAATACATTAGTTTTAATTACGTATTCGTTGGCTGGCATATTTGTTAATTTCTGGATATCAAGCAGAACATAAGTACCATCGTGAACAGGGATTGTTGGGACACTCGCCGCAATCTTGTGGACGACTTGGACGTGTAACGCAAATAGGGACTGACATATCATCGGGTAACATTGGTCGTTCGTTACTCGCCTAAATTAATGACAAGTGGCTCAACAATCCCGGTTCGCGAGTGTACCTCATGACGTCACAATAGGGTAGTTAGAGAAGTAAATGAAACAGTGGAACAGAATAAAACACATTACCACTATATTTTACTAAATGGTTAAAACTCACGTTTTAAGTGAAAACAGAAAAATAGTAAACTATAGTTACATATTTATGACTCACGAAGGTTTAAATTCAGACATATTACTACCAATAACATATTAGTCGAAGTGAAAAACTTTTATTTTTGAAGTCATCGATTTAAAATACCCTAGATACACTATCCGCGTGTCATAGCCGTCCACGCTCAAGAGTGCTTAAATGCATTTTAAGCACACTTGCGCTCGGAGTCGTACGCTAGCCATCGGCGAGTCAACATGCCGAAATGCTCCGTAAAAAAGTGCAAAAACAACGCTTAAACCGCGTTAAAAAAATATGTAATTTCGTATTTTCGATGACTTTTTATCTAAAGTTTCATAATATAATTAATTCGTAGTTATATTAGGCTTATAACAATTACTTTATACAAATATTTAAGAATATCTGCTACGCTACCTGTCTCTTTCCCTCGGGTTAATAATTTGTATATCGAAACGAAATGGCAGACCTATGACTGAGACTATAGTAAAATTTCGAATGAATGGAGTCGCAGACCAGCTAATTTCTTGACGAAAGTTTACAAGTATTGTTTTTATTAGCACAAACATATGGAGTGTATTTGTACTTATGTAAGTTCGTAAAAGGTATAAAATAAGAATATTAATACTATTAATCTACTTTTACATGTATCTGGGTACCTTTAAAGCCAGAATTAAAACATTACAATCACAACTTAATATGTAGCTTTATTTCATTCCTTCGCAAGACAATGACGTCCCACGCAGACGTTTTTGGAAACACGCGCCGACAAATGATGCGCGGTAAAATGCGCAGTAGTTACATACCTATATTACCAACAGAACATAGCACTTGTCCGTATGCAATGTTCGTATTGAGTTGTATTATTTGTATGTAATCTTTCATTTTATTTCGCTTAGTTATTGATATTTTTTCCTTTTCACACTTTTTTATCATCGACATAGTATTCACATGGTGCGAAAGTATGTGCTAATTCTGTTTACTTAATACTTTTATTTTATTTCTATATGTGAGTTCCTTTAATTCCGTTCCGTTTACAGTAGCTGTTGGTACGCCTTAAGTAATAAATAAGTACCCATAGGATACGATGACTAGTTACCTTTACATATCGTGGGATGTATGCGTGTTCAGTTTCGTATCCTAAGATATCTTACCTTTCTAATGTGTGCATTTGAAATAAAACAGTACATATCTGGGTAATGAAGTCTAAGTTTGAATATTTAACGCATTTAAATAACTCATTTAAATAATTATAAATAAAAATATAGTAACTAATTGAGAACATCCTCCTTTTGTGAAGTTGGTTAAAAATAATTGAAGTAGTTATAACATTCAGGTAATTTAGAATACCCTGCACATATGCTTTTAGGACACAGTTCTAGGAGCAAATTGTTCGTGATGGTTTAACTAGGCTTAGGTACCTCAGGTGGTAAACAACGATTCATGATTAATAATAAATCGACATTACCACCTGACAGGCCGTATGCTTGTTTACTGCCGATGCAGAACCTAATCAAAAAAATATTATTTTGCGACTTCACGGTACGCGATCCAGACTCTGTTCTCTGCGCTAATGACAATCGATGTGTGCGATCCGTAATGTCCCAAGCGCCAAAAACTTTTCATTTCAAATAATACGTTATTCTTGTGACATAAGGCTGAAAATCGAAAAAACGTAAATTGGTACAAATTGATTTTCTTTTAAATAGTGTGTCTCTAACACGCACACACTCGTAATGACGGCTTGGACACTTTTTAGTCTTGCATTTGTAGGTGATAGTGTATCTAGGGTATTTTAAATCGATGTTTGAAGTGGATAGTTTCTGCAAGAGGTAGCCTAACCAAAAGTAATTTAAATTTAGAACAAGTTTGGCGAGTCAGTTAACGAAAAATAATTGATCAATTTGACTTACAGGTAATTTATAATTATATACTGAAAAATAATTGTTTAATTTTGTTCCGTTAAACACCAATATATTAGGTTTCCGTATTAATTAACACCATTCCATTAACTCCCCAAACTACCCTATTGTGTGTGAGGTCATTGCGACAAGAGTCCGGAGTCTAATCCCTAGTTCCGATTTACTATCCAATGTGTTGTTTATGATACCTAATTGTCCATGAACAGTAGTTAGTAACAAGTTCATACAAGTACCAAATATTCCTAACAATTAGATTTTAATGGAATACAATAAGTAATGCATAATAAATTGTAATCAATAACTTAAGATTAAGTGTGTGGTGCAATAAAATAAATATTTGCAGGTACATTGACATTAAAAAAAACTCATTTCATGCACTAATAAGATACTCTTTATCACATTGACACTATTGGCTGACCAGACTGTAATTAGTTTGTTATAACAATAATTAAAACGCAGAGGGAGTCCATGAGAATTGGGATGGGGCGGAGACCAGTCCTATAGTAGCTTAAGGGCTTCACTGACACTTGAAAGCGCCTGAGGTCCTCTTACTTAGGATAGGCACTAATTTTGCAGAAAAGACACCTATCTGACCTTCTAGCCCAGAATAAAACTAAGCTATTCTTCATTAACATTGTGATAGGAATTATGTACACAAATTCCATTACTATAACTGAAATGCTACTAAATTTACGATCCACGTGACTAATGGAAGGGTTTTATAAAGATCCGTTAGACCAAATGTCAGATCAAATTTCAGTAACTCAATAAATTTTTTGATATAACAAACCGACATAAGGTCTAACGGATCTTTATAAAACCGAGCCTACCTACCTACCTACCTACAGTAAAATTAAGCCCAAGAGTTTCCAAGAAAAAGCAAGTTAACGCATAATTTTGAGAAACCTAATCCGTATATTTATAATAAAATTATAGTAAAGCAACAAAAATAATATACCTGATTGTTGGAATGTATCCTTTGTAGAGGTAATCTTGGCACCAGCCTCTTCATATAGCTTATTATCGAAATTGGCTGAAAATCCAGCATTATCTTCTATATTAACACTAAATCCTTTCTTTACTAATTTGCTAACTACTGCTGGTACGACAGCCACCCTGAAAATGAATTCTTACTTTTAGGGTGGTGCTAACACCCACACTTATCCTTTTTTGAGGGCTCCACTCAACATTGCACTGTCAATTGACATAAGAATATTGTATTTGATTTTAATAAAACTGGTAGTAGCGTACAAACTTCTAAGACGGGGATCACTTTACCTACCTAAGTGAAGTCAGAATTTTAATAAACTATACCAATATTTTCTCCACGTTACATAATAATATATCAATATAATACACACATAACTATTATTCATCTACTTAATGCATTTAATTTATCTGTTATTTATGGGATTCTGCTCCAAACAACATGGCCAGACAAAGGAAATCCAAACAAGGTAACAGCACCAGTATTAGAAAGTTTCAGCACAAGCGCCAGTAATGGATATTTTATTAAAAAAGGTCCTGTTTTTGCATGTACTTACCTAAATCTTAATTAACACAATATAATCTGTTTCTATTAATTCATTCAGTTTTGGGTCTCTGTTAAATGAAGTAAATGCTATTCAACATTTTCAAAGAAACTTTCTGGTCACAACAGGACTTTTTTCATTGCATCAACTTTCACATCTGGGTGGTCTTTTTTGGTACTTACTATTGGTTTTATTAGTAAGGCTATTCTACTTTTTCATGTACATAATATTCAGACACTTTTTTTAAATTCGTATTTTTGAATACTTGGCCCTCACTTTATATTCTAGTACTGTTAAAATTAGAAAGAGGTTTAATTGGAGTATCACTTCCGATAGTTTTGGTAAACCCAACCACAGCTAGTATTCACAATTCAAGTAACTCAGTGGTTCTTAGATGTCTCAGCATTTGTTCGAAATCCTATTTCTGTACACTAATTCAATACATATCATAGTTTTTTTTTTGTAATAGAAAACTGATCATGAGAAAGTAGAATGACCCAGTACCCATGCAAAAGGCAAGTATGTATGATTCCCTAATATAAAATTCAGTTGAATATTATATATGGTTCTTCCTCTGTGATGGGCCAGACACACACTATGTCTAGGATTTAGATTATGTTCTCAGTATATATAAAGTACTCTTTGATTATGTTTTAGTTTGTTAATAACTGATATGATTCAGATGATAAGATTTCATACCTTTTTTCTTCATTCCAAATTTCTTTGGGTATGCCAATAGTGAGTTTCTTGTATGGCACTCCAGGAATAGTGGGTGGAGTTGGTGAAGAGCTGAAGAGTCGCAGATGCCATGATGGAGGCAGCGGCTTGCATGCTCTAAGGATTCTAGTGCAGCCACACATTGTAGCTGCTAAAACAAAACAAACATCATTATGTACTTCTCTCTCTAATTTTTAATATTACAGTATTAAAATGAGAAATTAAAATGTTAAAATGATGGAGGAAGGCAGTTTAGTAAAAACTTGCTCAGTTTGTACAAACTTTTTGGTCTAGTATATTTTACATACTTACATTTTATTTAAATAGTACAATAATATGCTATAAACTGACAACCTCTCTCTCTAAATAATATTCAAAGATTAATACATACAAAGGAAACTAAGTCAAGGCTAATTTTAAAGTGTATGTTTCTTATTTTTAGTACTAGTGCTACTGAAACTACATACAGTCAAATGTAATAATTAATAATTATGTAATATTTAATATGTACCGAAACCTTTATGGGCCGACGTAAGATCCATGGGACATATTTTTGAGTAGCTTGCATGCACCCATATTTTGCACTCAACTGTACATGGAAATAATACTACACCTACCTACTCTTATAATTACTAGTGGCTCTGTGAGCTGTAGATCTCGTGAGTGAGTTTTTTATCATTTCCAAAATATGACATAAAAAAGATTAATTATGAATATCGAACCTGCTAACAAAATTTCACGAGAAACGGTTGAGAAATGCGACCCGTAGAGGACAACAAACCGAAATTCGGACGCAGAAACTTACAAAATCTTAAAAATAAAAATTGTTTTTGAAAATTTCCAAGAATTGACTTGACAAAAAAATTCTGTATAATTACTGGACCTGCTCACAAAATTTCACGAGAATCGTTTGCGAAATGTGACCTGTAGACAAGAACAAACGGAAATCCAGAATCTGGACATACAAAAGCATTTTTGTCGAAGCTGAAGCAGAGACCTTTGTTTCACTTGGTCAATAAGTTAAACTGTTTAGGACTATTCAATCAATTAAACAGAGAACTATTTAAAAAAAACCGGCCTAGTGTGGGTCAGACTGGCCCACCACGTGTTCCATAACATTATTTATAAAAACGGCAAACAAAACACATTTATTGTTTATTCCTTAAATATTTATTTTATTGTTTTTAGTATTTATTGTTGTAGTAGCGGTATTTCTGTGTATATATACTATATAAAATTTCACCTGTCTGTAACGGTTCATGAGATACAGCCTGGTGACAGATGGACAGCACATTTTTAGTAATAGGGTCTTCTTTGACCGTTTGGGTATAAAACCCTGAAAATACACTATGAATGCACTTATGAACTAAATATTAAAAAAGATACAAAAATGTGTAATTATGTTCGTAACCATAAACCTTATAAATATATACCTAGGTACCTACCCACAGGTGAAATCCCAATTTGCCACTAATAACAATAACATTACAATTACTACAGTTATTTTATTAAGTTAAACTTAAAATCCTAAAATTAAATAAAAAAAAAACAGCGACAATAATAGCAATGCACAACTTCGTAGAGTTTTGAACGAAAACATAATTGAAACGACCGTTGAATAAACTGCATTCTATTTCTATACTTTCAGTTCAGCACAAGGCATGCATTGCAACAAAAGGCGCCGGGTTGAGTTCAATAACTCGCTCGCAAAATTTACGGGCACAGTATGATTTAAAAAAAACACGGTTTGTTTGTCGCTAAAGCTGTAACTTATAGCTAATAGAAAAATAACACTACACTGCACAGATAATCTAATTTCTTTCTAGTTTATGTCGAAAAATACTCACCCTAATGAAAACATATAAATAAAACTGAAGCTTTTATAATGGCCCACGCCAATAACCAGCCACCAACAAACCAAGCCAAGCGAGTGAAGCGAGCGGCTGCCGGCCGATTGCTAAATTCCCGCTGTAGCGAGCTTCACTTGCTAGCGTATTTGATTTTGATCGCGACGGAAAAGTTGATTACTAGTGTTGTACATGGCTATTTAAAAAATCATCTAACATATATCGATATTACTAATCGAAATTTAATAAACAAAAAATGTACAGCAACCTAAATACTGTTGTTAAATTACAGTACATTAAAATTAATTAAACTAGTCCACTGAATACAAGACGTACAAGGCCTACGTAGTTGTTAAGCCAGCGCAATGGGCACCATGCCGCAATCAGAACTCCTAGACGGCTTAGTCTTTTTGTAATCGGGTTTAGAAAAGTCCCTCGTTCTGTCCCACGCTGTATATAATCCAAACGAAAAATTGACCTGTGATAAAGCCTTGAGGCACTCCTAACTACAGCTCCACTAGACTGAGATCAGTTTATAGCAACTGTTTGAGCCCTATTGCTGAGATACGAAAACAGAAACGCGTTATCAGCAGGCGCGGATACAGGGGGGGGGGGGGGGGGCAATTGCCCCTGTTGCCCGAAGCCTGTGTCAGGGGAGGGCAATTGCCTATGTCCTGACGTAGGAAATATGTTCTGACAATAAAAACAGTTATCAAAAGTCAATTTTATTTTCGGAAAGTTCGAAAGTGCCCCCCCCTGAACAAAATCCTGGATCCGCGCCTGGTTATCAGACCGTTTCGACACAATTGACAGACGTCAATAATTATCGATAACAAGAGAACTTGCGTAGCACTATTAAATACTATTAATCAGTAACACAGTGTTGCCAGATGGTTACATTTCTTACATTTTTCGTAACTTTTAACCAGCTCGAGTAACATGTAGTAACTTCTGTTGTAAGGGAAATTTTCGTAACTTTTAAGAACATTGAAACTCTATTTAAAAGAAAGGTCTTTTATATCTAACCGGGACCAAGCGGGACAATTTATAAGCTTCCATACAGGAAAGGTGAAACCACATGATACAACTCTGATTGTCTGTTGTACGAGGAGGTAACTATGTATGACATTTGAAATATCCCCCATCAGCTCGGCGTAATTCTGTCACAGAGCTCGCCGAATTCTAGCAGCGCGTGGCTACTAATCTCTTAAAATCGGCAGTTTTGATCAGTAATTATGAGAAATAGAAAAAAAGTAACTTTTCAAGAAACGAAACTTAATTTACGTCCCAAGGGCCCTGGCAACACTGCAGTAACAGCAACTACTTTATCTGCTGCTGTTCTGTTGAATTGGTTGTACCGAACCAATTAAATTAAATAAACGTGCTCGTATTGCTGTTCATTCCACACTTTGTGTCATTTCTATTGAGCGGTGTCTAGAATAACAATCAAGTAATAAAATAATTAGCCTACATTTATTTATGATTACATATTATCAAATAAATAAAAAACTGTAAATGTATACCTACTTGGTTGACGTCCTAACGCTCGACTTCTTCCATTTTCAAAGTGCTGTTCTAAAGTGCTGTGTTAAAGCATGTTAAAGTGTTGTTCACATCACATCGGTTGTCGCCAGGGAGAATCCGGTTTATCGTTTTATTTTTTTCAGTTAGGTCGTTCGTCCTCGTCCTGCCGAGACGTGCACAAGTTATTAATTCGTACCGGCTCGTCCACGTACCACATATAGCCTGCACTGGATCCGATTAAAGACAAAAGAAATGGCCAGTAACAACAGTAAACGTTTATTAAAATATGTATCTGACCACATCACGCATTCTTCAAGAAACTGTAAGTTTTATTATATTTGTCATATTTGAATTTTTAGTTAGTCAAATTTCAAGAAATGAATCCTATAATATTATAAACCTGAAAGTTTGTGCGGATGGATGTACGTTCCGCTTAATCTCAAAAACTACTGAACGGATCTCTATGAAACTTTCCAGTATTGTAGCTTAGACATCAGAATAGGACATTGGCTACCTTTTATCCGCGGGTAACACCGCAGGGCGCTGCTAGTATATGAATAAAATGAGCCTATTTTGTATCACTATGTGATGTACTAAGCCATCCTCTCCGGCGAAAAAAATAAACAATAGCATTCTTTTGTTATGATCCCGGGGATCCCAGGGACCGGTAGACGACTGTGACTACTCTTTAATGAAAGCTTCCTGCTTATTATTTAAAAAAAAATGTTTTAACCAAAATTACCCTGTTTATTTACAAATTTAGATAATTGATGTAAGGTGCCTATTTTACTAAGATTCATTCATCATCATCAAATGGATAAAGGATGCCCGGGATCCGCTACCTAATCCCAAGAGTTGGCATAGGCACTAGTTTTTATGGAAGCGATTGCCATCTGACCTTCCAATCCAAGGGAAAACTAGACCTTATTGGAATTAGGCTTGTCAAGTGAGTGGGAAACTTGACTTAGAAGTTCTCGAGCCGCCCGAAGGCCTTTAACTTGGCTTGACGACTGTTATCATAGACAGCAGCCGGGATCAACGGCTTAGCATGCCTTGCAAAGCATGGGAGTGCTCAGTTATTAATAACCACTCAAAGCGGTCACCCATCCAATAACTGACCTGGGCCGAAGTTGCTTAACCTCTGGGCCATGAGCGCTCCTTTACTAAGATTCATTAGTCAAACAAATTTTATTCACATGATATCCCATATATAGTCACTCACTGACAAATCAGTATCATATCATCTATTCACTCTGGTTTCTGATGGTGGCTGTTATTACAAATTAGAGCCCATTTTTGTATATAAACTTCCATGATTGGTAGAAAATAGGATGGTAAAAAAAGATAAACTTGGTGAAACGATTTCTACCCACTATTCATATAATTATATATAATGGTACAAAAATAGTCAGTAAAAAAGATACTAAAAGCTTAAAATTTTTTGTTTGTTTCATTTTCATTAGGTAGGTACCTTATAAATTGCTTATATGTAAACTATGGTGATGATGAAAGTATAAGATGAATTATTTATGTTTTTATCAACCCATCATCTCCTGGGCCCGGTGATTACTGTCCACATCCATTATTTTTAAAACTGTTTAGAAACTAGGAACACTCATACAACCATTAAAATAATTTAAAAATATTGCGATAGCATGCTTATCCGATTAACATGTCCTCGACGGACGAAAAAAAAACAATAGCATTTTTTTATGTGCCCGGAGATCTTTGGGATGGGTAGACAACGGCTTAATGTACATAGATGCAACAGCATTCAAGACATATTTAGTTTTGTTGCCTCTGGCCTAAGCTAAGCCATGCAAAATATCACAAAGTCCATTTTTACCTGATTACAAAATACCTGGTCAAATTCCTATTACATTATACATTAAGTTCCTATCACACGCACTACCTCTAAGTTGTTTTTTTCAAGATGGAACTGTGACAAGATTTGTGGCTGCCAAGCCTGTTGTGGAGATGGATGGAGACGAGATGACTAGAATCATTTGGGCTATGATCAAGGAAAAACTTATATTTCCTTATGTGAAGGTAAATATAATTATTTGTATATTAATAATTTGTTATATCATTACTAGCTTTTCCCCCGGCTTCGCCCGCGTAGTAAGCGTAATGTCGTAAAGCCGTCTACAAAAATGGAGATTCTCAGTTGCACCTACGTATGTAGGTATGTATGGATGTCATTTTCGTAAGCGGCACCTTGAAAAACTACAAAAATGACACCCATATCAATTTTTAAGTAAAACAAAAGTCCAACATCTTGGATTTGAAAATGCCTGTCTTTTTCGTAATCGGCGCCTCAAGGAACCTCGAAAACGACACCCACATCGATTTTTAAGAAAAGTAAAGATTAGCTCCCCGCAAAAACCTGGAACCCCATTTTCACCCCCTTAGGGGAGCAATTTTGAAAAAAACTGAAACATTTTTTGTTGTATTTAAACAGAGAGTATATGTACAAAGTTTTAAATCTCACTCAAAAAAGATTTGCTCCCCGTACGAACTTGGAACCCCCTTTTCACGCCTTTAGGGGAGCAATTTCGAAAAACGTTGAAATACGGTTCGTTGTATTCATACAAAGAGTCTATATACAAAGTTTTAAATCTCTCGCTTCATCAAAGACTTTCTCCTTTACAAACTAGGAACCCCCCTTTCACCCCTTTAGGGGAGCAACTTCGAAAAACGCTGAAATAAGTTTTGTTTTATTTAAACAGAGAGTCCATATACGAAGTTTTAAATCTCTAACTCTAAAACAGAAGTTTCTCCCATACAAATTTTGCACCCCTATTTGATCCCCTTAGGGGTGGAATTTCCAAAAATCCCGTCTTGTCCCTTGCATACGTCATAAAAGTAAGCTCTGGACCAAATTTGAAGTTTCTAGTTCCAGTAGTTTTCTTTTATGTATTTAGAAGATTAAGGCTCGGTTTTATAAAGATCCGTTAGACCTTATGTCGGTTTGTTATGTCAAAAAATTTACTGAGTTACTGAAATTTGATGTGACATTTGGTCTAACGGATCTTTATAAAACCCGGCCTTAGATTATATATTTAGATTACATATATCATTAATGTGAAATCAATGAAGTTCAACCTTTTTGAAAGTAACTGCTACAATCAGCAGTTTTTTATTAAACGTTGATGGGTGGCAAACAAGCTTACGGCTGGCCTGAACTGATGTTCACAAGACTAGATCAGGGAGTATCAATCAATAATGAGAATAATATCTCTTGGTACTTAAAAATTAATGGTAGTTGCGATGCGTTGTGCCAATCTGGGGGCCCGGCAGTGCACCCGACAACTCGAGCAAAACAAAGAGGCACGGCTGTATTATCCTTTCGCGAAGCGATTCAGGCCATTTTCAACATCCTGTAATTTTGTGCTGGCTAAAACTAGAATCCTGAATTTTCAGTTACATATAGGGCATAATATGGCTTAGATATATTCGCAATAATATTCAGTTTAAAGTTGTAGTTTACGAACTATTGCCCATCAAATTTCCTTAGTTTCGTCACTGACACCTGACACACTGACTGACCGATCATCATAATTCTAAGGTACTTCAAGCAGACCCACAAGTTTCAAATTTCAAACGTAATTTGGTTTTAGCCTATCAAGTCATAAAAATGCCTAAAAATATTGCAATTTCAGTCACGTTTCAGAAATATTGTAATCTTTTACAAATACACGCAATACAAAGTTTATACTTTTGTAGTTCCTACATCGATGAAAAGTTTATAGTTCTAGATGAATTTATAAATTGTATTGACACATTTACCTCCAAAAAGAAGTGAGATCCCATAAAAAACATTCCATGTAAAAATAGGCCGAGCCTGGAAACTCTTTCACCGTAAAAAGTTGTGTGATATAACGTAGAGCCAAGTCAGGCATTGTTATGTCTCTTTATTTGCTTACTTAATAAAATTTTGTGACCTGCCAATCACATAGATTGAACGTAATATGTATAAGGTAGATCATAAATCATAATGGTGTTTACCAAAGTTTTTGGTGAAGCGTAACATCGTGAGAAGATGTGTATAGGTAAAAACAAAAGTTGTCCACCCGGTGGTCAATAGTTAACGGCTTATGTACATATTAAGTTATGTTTTTATTACATGGATTTGTAGTTATGGAGACACCGTTTATGAGGGTCACTAGACCAATCCAAAATTAAGCTTTGTGGCCCTTAACTTTTGATATGTCCACCGAAATGACGCGAACCTAAATCTGACAATGACCCGTATACACTTGTGTAGAAATTTGAAGGTGTATGAGATTTCCCCGACCTGCACCGAGCAGCGTGGGCATGGGCACTATAGATCATTCTCTCTCGTCCACGACCAAGTCTGTGGTCAGCGGCCAGCTGCCCAGCTGTGCGATAAAAGAGGCTGGTGATAATCATGATGAATGGCCCCATTCTTGTTTTATGCACGACTTTGGCCAAGTTCAATAAAATACCTACTATGTGATATGATATCTTTGAATTAATCAGGCTCATTCATTTTTGAGTAAATGTTGTTTTTCATTACATTCTTGCACCCGTATTATTTCTTTTATTTGTACTACCTATCGCTTACTTATCAGAGTTATGAAAAAACAAGCAGGTTCAACTATCTGGTGTCATATTCCTGTCTCTGCATAAGCTAGGTGCAAATATGTGTAATGACTTAGTCGGTATATGTCATTGTAAGTTATCTAATGGATGTGATGTGACTCGCTTATCACATTTTATTGGAGCAATGTTAACATTATCTGGCCCAATTACGTATATACTGTACCTTCAATTAGTGGTGTCTCGTATCATGAGTGTGCCAATCATAACATCTATTTCCTGCTAGTTATTTGATACATATGTATATACTGCCGTGCTTCAATTGGACGGTTTCCGCGCGGCGGCAGCGCCCGCGTTAAGTAATGAGCGGTAGGGAGCTGTGCTGTCCGCTGTCCGCTACTCTTTACCTAGCAGAAAAAAACAACAAATTGTGTTGAATTTTTGGATGTTGTACGGTCCTATAATTAAACATTATTAGGCTCACAGTCACAGTCGATTTACTCGGAGACTAATTAGCACTACAATTATTAAATTCGATAGGAACGTTATTCTACGAAAGGCTACATAAAAGTGATCTCAAATTACAAAAATATATTAAACTAGGGGGAATTTCATACATGTAGTCGTGTGGGGTATCCATGGATAAAAAACCTACCATTACACTCTTATCTAGGTAAAAAACTTTTCCATTTAAGTCAACCGTTCGTGAGATATTCGCTGTCAAAGTCATATAAAGTGTGCCCCCACTTGGCCTGTTTTTTCGGTTTATCTAGAGACCTTGGCACCTTCTTGGCACCCATTGCAATTGGGACAACATACCAGATAAGTAGTTAGTTTTGTCACATACATATCTCAGTATAGGTATTATAGTATATTGTTCTCTTTGATTCATATATGCCATGTCATATTTCATTTATGATAGGTAAATACCAGTATCTGTTTCAATAAAAATCACTAAATTCATGCAAAAGGGTGATATAGGGTCGCTAGGCCGTCAGTTTGCGGCCTTATGAAGAACGAAGTTTTTTCAATTAAAGATATTTTTCCATGCCCTAAAGAAATAGTGAGTCGTATGCATTTTAATTAGTAGCTATTGAATGGGAGTATAAGTACTAAAAAAGCAAGAAAATATCCTTTCAGTTCATTAACTCGTCCAAGTGGCCGCAAACTGGCGCATCAAATTAACAGGCCGTAAACCCACCTACCGACCCTACTGCCTCATTTGGTATCAAAATGTAACAGCAATGAACTGGCTAAGTGGGTAGTTGTTATACTTACCTAATATTCTGAGAATATAAAATATCTATGCAGCTATGATAGGTAAAACAAATATTTTGAGTTGCAAAAAAAGTTTGTAACAATACCACCCCGAGGGCTCGCAAGAATGCGCAGGTGCAGCTACCTGACCTACGAAGATAAATATTAAATACTATTATTAGACTTACCTGTTAACCAAATATAAAAACTTGCCTCCGCCAAGATCATTCAAACATGCCGTATTGCCGTAATCAATCAAGTACTTCTGAGAACGAAGGTTGATAAATTTGGTTTTTTAAGTATATGTTCTCGTAGGCCATTTTAGATGCCCGTTTTTTTTAAACTATAAAGTAAACTATATACTGCTCATCGTAAAATGTACGGCACGTTCATTTTTTTCTTACATAGAACTTGTATAGCATAGTACTTCATAGTTAAAAAGCAGTGTAGTACTGGTATTGAAATATATTTACATGGTGCCCAGCGGTGACACTCGTCGAGTCGACAATAGGCGTCTGCGACTGGATTAACATATTCCAGTGCAAATGACCTCCTCCAACACGCGTGAGTTTGCAATTAACCATCCCGCTCTCTAATAAGGAAGCACTGCGCGTAATTTCGTAAATATGTAGTACATTGAAGTTTGGAACACTGGATCACTTATAAAAAATCTGTCCGGTTATTTCATTAGAACTACGTATATAATAAAGCTATCCTTTATTTAAAAAAAAATACGAGATCGGCATCATGAAAGTTTTTGTTTTACTATGATATTTTGGTATTTTGACAGAGTTACCAAGGCATTTAAGAATATTTTGTTCGGTTATTTCATTTCTTTGTTTCTTTTTCAGTCCACAGTAATACTTGTGTAGTGTAATTCTACATTATTTTTTCTCAATGGAAGCTCAAACTTTAGTATTTTCGTCAGATCAGATCTCTGAATCGGCCTTGGGCCTTGTCTTAATCCCTTCCCGAGACGAGGCACGTTCGCTGACAGTGTCTGTGGGCGTGACTGAGCTCGGTCGGTCAAGTCGTGTTCTGTGTCAGCTGGACTGCCTGTACTACGACCTGGGACTGCCGCACCGCGACGCCACGAACGACCAGGTCACCGTCGACGCCGCGCACGCCATTCTCAAGCACAACGTCGGCATCAAGTGCGCCACCATCACGCCCGACGAACAGAGGGTTGAGGGTAAACACTTTCCATTCCTGGGTAGTGTCGATGACGGATAGTTAACTGATCGTTAGTAAACCTTATCTCGGCTCACGGGTGGTCAGTTTACTTTGTTTTATTATATAGTAGTAATGTATAACGATGACAGATACTACTAATTCATAAAAGATACAATTTCATTGGATGCAGAGGAGATGGAGCTGGTCTCATTAGCATAAATATTATTTTCACACCTGCTATTCAGAAAAGAGTTATTGTTGCCTTCGAATGAGGGATCAAAGATGTACTTTTCTTCCCTCATTTGAGGGCAACAATATCTCTTTTCTGAATAGAAGGCGTGAAAAGCAGTATGTGACACTCTGTAGTAAAATCATTTGTAAAATATTTCATGTTTTTAGCAGCGGGCCTCAGACGGTGTGAAAAGCAGTACGTGTCCCACTATAGCAAAATTATTTCCGTCTTGGGCGTAAACACTTGAATCCCGCGCTACGCTCAAGATTCTACAATAGAATCCCTCGCTACGCTCAGGATTCTATTGTAGAATCTTTCGCTTCACTCAGAATACAATATACCGCCCTCGCCGTATATATATCATTTTGCTCCCTTGAGACACGATCTACTATTTACGTACTGGCACTTATTCAATTGTATATTATCTACTCTTGTAATTGTATATTATTTATTCTCTGCCGCGACATATGGTTCTTTTAATTTAGTGTAGTAAGTCGCATACTTCGTTTCAGTAAAATCTAATTCCATTTTATGTTTTGTAATTTTTATATTCATGTTAAAAACCATGAAATCATGTAGGTGCTTAGTGTTGGTGTGTTGTGGAAATGATTAAAGTATTTATCTATCATCTCAAATCAAGAAAAAAAAGATAGACGGAGCATTACGCTAGTGAAGCCGGTTTTTAAATCCATGCCCAGCGTCAGCGTGCATGCGTGAGCTTGTGCTTACTTAATGAGCGTGGTTTAAATTCGGCTTCGTTAGTTATTCGTAATGCTCCGCCTATCTTTTTTTAGGTCCCGTAGCCAAAATGGCGAAATCGGAACCCTTATACTTTCGTCATGTCATGTCCGTCCGTATGTCACATCAGCCGATTTACTCGGAGACTATAAGCAATACAATTATAAAATTTCGTGGGAAGGTGTATTCTATGAACCGCTACATAAAAGTGATGTGAAATTACAAAAAAATATTAATTAGGGGAGGGGCACTCCATACATGTAATCGGTGGCTGAAAAATTTTTTTGCAACGTACATAGGCCATTAAAAATGATATGGTGGTTTCTAAAAAACTTTTGCATTTAATTCAACAGTTGGTGAGATATTAGCTGTCAGTCAGTGTCCCCCTCCCCTCTAATTTCCAAACTACGAAGTTTAAAATTCTGAAAAAATTGAGGTGGTGTACATTAATAAATAAATTCAACGATTTTTGGTTTGAACAAGATAGGTTTTACGGTTTTTGAGTTTTCGCTGCAAAACTGTCTTGTCCAATAAAAAAATCGTAAATTCCTTATGAAGATACGACCTTTTTACATTCAATATATTGGATAGTGGTTTTAAATGTGGATTCGTAGGTGTTTGTACGGAATCCTTCATTGTGCGTGATCCAAAACACACTTGGTCGGTTTTTTCTTTGCCTGATATTGTGTATTTACCACTAAAAGATACGGATATTGCAGAATTCAAGTTGAAGAAGATGTGGCTGAGCCCGAACGGGACCATCCGCAACATCCTGGGCGGCACGGTGTTCCGCGAGCCCATCCTGTGCGACAGCATCCCGCGGCTCGTGCCCGGCTGGACCAAGCCCATCGTCATCGGCCGCCACGCCCATGGAGACCAGTACAAGGCTCAAGACTTCCTTGTGCCTAAACCTGGAAAGGTAAATTTCTATGGACGCTTCGCTTCGGCAGAATAGTTTGATACAACCCACCCTTGGTGGCGTGGCGAGGACTAGTTATACATATTTTTATTGTATTAACTAGTGCATGTAGCGGAAGAATTTTTTTTTCAATGGGTTTTAATGTTAGTTTCATGTCATGTATCTTGTTTTAGGTGGAACTAGTGTACACGGGCGCGGACGGCACAGTGGAAAGGCACCTGCTTTTCGACTTCAAGGTGCCCGGCGTTGCCATGGGCATGTACAACACCGACGAATCTATTCGCGCCTTCGCACATTCCAGTTTTCAGGTGACCAACGTTTCACTTGCATCACATACCTATTATAAATCACTAGCGACCCGCCCCGGCTTCGCATGGGTGCACTATTTAATGGATGTTATTATACATATAGACCTTCCTCTTCAATCACTCTATCTATTAAAAAAAACCGCATCAAAATTCGTTGCGTAGTTTTAAAGATTTAAGCATACATAGGGATATAGGGACAGAGAAAGCGACTTTGTTTTATACTATGTAGTGATTAATATCATTATTCTTGAACTGTTATTTGAAGTGTTCTATGTTTACTTAGGTGGCACTACAAAAGAAATGGCCGCTGTATTTGTCTACAAAGAATACCATTCTCAAGCGATACGATGGCCGGTTCAAGGACATTTTCGAAGAGGTCTACCAGAGGTATTTAATAATATCTACATATATGTATATATAATTTTTGTAAGCATTACAAATAACTACACAGATAGGCTAAGATGGTCGCTTCTATGTCGGACATATAGCATTCATCCCTCTCGTACTTACATACTTGACAGTAAGGGGCGAATGCTATATGTCCGATGTATAAGCGATCATCTTAGCTCCTCGGACCTACTTATAATATTAGAATACTAATTAAGAGATTCTATATGTCTAACTAGTATTATTTCGTTTATATACATTCTAGTAACTTACCTATGTCAGTTATTTAACTTATTTATTAGTATGTCGAATTTAGTTTTTTGGAATAGCTAAGTATTTCTGTTCTACAACTGACACGCTTTAGTTTCTAGCATGTTTTCCGGTTTATAACATACGCTAACAACAGGGTAATGTTTAATGGTATTGACACACATGATTTGCACGATTAACAGCGACTACAAGAAGCAATTCGAAGACTCCAAGATCTGGTACGAGCACCGGCTGATCGACGACATGGTGGCGCAGGTCATCAAGGGCAGCGGCGGGTTCGTGTGGGCCTGCAAGAACTACGACGGCGACGTGCAGTCCGACATCGTGGCGCAGGTACTTGCCACTACCAGACTTAAATCTCGAATGTGCCCCAGAAACCTAGCGGACTCTAGCAAGCTTTCTGGCCTCTAAGGAAAGTCACGCAGTAGCCACCAGGAGGGTTCCAGAGCCTGTACTCTGAATTTCGTATCGTGCCGTCCCTTTCACTCTCGTTTTATACACTATATGAGTGAAAAGGATGGCACGATACGAAGATCGGATTTCGAAGTTCGGAGTAGCCCCTCTGGCAGTGAAAGTGTTAATACGAGTAGGTTATCAAGATGCTCACTCACTTGGTAAAATCCAAAAGCCTACCGTCACTTGGATATCTAGCATTTGGGTATTTCATTCTAAATTACGAACATTAACCTACTGTAGGTTAAGTAGGAAAATATTAAAAGTAAAAATCCAATAATCCAAACAAAATGTGGCGATAAATCAAATTGTTTCCAAGGATTAACATTTTTTAATTTGCCGCGTTTTTGCGGGTTCACCTTGAAATGCCCGGGTTCTAGGAACTTGTACTAATGTGTTAACGTCGACCAGGGCTACGGCTCCCTGGGCATGATGACGTCGGTGCTGATGTGCCCCGACGGCAAGACCGTGGAGTCGGAGGCGGCGCACGGCACGGTGACGCGCCACTACCGCATGCACCAGCAGGGCAAGCCCACCTCCACCAACCCCGTCGCCTCCATCTACGCGTGGACCAGGGGCCTCATCCACCGCGCCAAGCTCGACAATACACCTGACCTGGCCAAATTCGCACTGGCTCTGGAAGAGGTAATCTTTACTTCAGGCCTACCGTTGAACTCGGACAATATCTGCGCCACGTAAGAGGGAAAACTTCAAAGCGGGGCAGGGCTCCTGCTTCCGCTGTTTTTTACGTTAAGCGGTAGGCCTCTTATACTTAATTACTACTTACTGATTTACCAACCGTCCGCGTATTATACTTAAACAGCCAATGTTCATCCCTAAAGTTCAATCAACATACTGGTGTCGGAATTTTTAAAATCGGATGAGCAGTTCCAGAGATACATAAACATATAAACTTACAAGATGTACCAGAGATGTGCGAAGCAGTGTTTTCATATGTATTTGACAATTTGACACTTACGATAAGCGTGACTGCCCTAGATAAGAGTGTATATGACTGGTACTGGTACTGGTGACAGCCTGGTTATTTGAAAGACTTAACTGTATAATAATGTTGTGTATTTCACCACTAACAGGCTTGCGTGGAGTGTATCAACAGCGGCAAGATGACTAAGGATCTAGCCATTTGTATCCACGGCATGGAGAAGACCAAAGAGGGCATGTACTTACACACTGAAGACTTCCTCTTGGCCATCGCCGACCAGCTGGAGCACAAGCTCTCCAAATAAACCAGCGAGAGTTCCATCGTCGTAGTCATAACAGACGGACCCGTGCATGTCTATAATCATTGCCAGCTGAGGTTCTGTTTCCGTGGACACATTATTGTTACGAAAGATAAATCAATAGCAGGCTCGAGGGCCATTGCCTGTGTCAGTTAAGGTACAAATTTACCGCAAAATAACGAATTAACACTTTGAACGCTGTCATATTTATATGAAGTGAACACTCACACGACGAATTTTATCAAAAATGACGACTCGTAATGCTGTACCAAACATATATCGATAAAATTTACTAGCCTTGCTAATCGTAGTATGAGAATTGAGTGGTCATTGGTAATTTTATTCACATCGACATAACACCTTCAGAAGGTGACTTCGGTACAATTTATTTCTATGGCATGA
Organism: Epiblema foenella; assembly: GCA_963556455.1. Classification (NCBI taxonomy): domain Eukaryota; kingdom Metazoa; phylum Arthropoda; class Insecta; order Lepidoptera; family Tortricidae; genus Epiblema; species Epiblema foenella. The sequence continues at coordinate 15,342,352 of OY747095.1, read as the reverse complement.
ACTAATTATTAAATTTATTGATCAGTAAGTGATTTCACTTGGATCTACTTACACTGCCTTTGTGACGTTTGAAATAAATAGTATACAAAGTATGTCACATGAGTAAGTATGGACTAAGCAAGTAAGAAATATTCTCTAATAAAATAGACAAGATAACATTTTCGATAATAACGAATAAAACAACATATACCTACTCATACTTAACAGGTTATTTCAGTGTGATAAAAATGACCGTTACATATATTTTTCAAGGACATAAATCATGGCAACCCAAAATATTTCTATATTTCCGGTGGAATTAATAGGACCATTTTTCTTACATTTGGTTGCCGATTATTACACACGCAAGATATATGCTTTTATCTTCCTGTATTGTTTGACGGAAATGTAGTGAATCCCATACGTAATAAAACTGATCAGACCTTTCCATTTTACGAAATTTGTTTCATATGTACACCACTACACCATCACTAGTACAGTCTTTTTACCGTCAATGACGTCATAGGCGAGCCTCTAAGTGGTTGTTGACGTGTGATCATAGTGAAGTGGCTGTTACGCTATACAGATATATTTTTTATATCGAAAGATAATGCCAGCAAATCGTAATTAGACTTAAATTATTTTTCTGTGGGTTTTAGGTAGTAGGTAGGCAAAAACGATGATTTAATGAATGTTATAAAATAAATTATGGTAACAAATATTGGACAGAGACAAATTTGTAGCAATATTTTTACAATAATTAATAGGAAATTAAATAGATCCGGCCACAGCACTAGCGACCACTTTATGGGCTATTGGCGTATGGTACACTGATATTATTGCGTCAAATTATATCCGAAGATTAATCCTGAAATTTTCACATTTTGACCTGTCCAAACATTCATCAATTACTATTAGGAACAAAACATGAATTGGTGTAACGTTTAAACCAATAAAAACAATTCATAATAGATTTTTTTCATGATCAAAGTACACTCCGACCTTTTTAGTGGTTTTTGGCGTGGTGGGCACGACGACACACGACCACTTTATAGGTTCTTGCCGTTCAAAGGGTTAAACCATTGTAGCAAAATGAAATCCCATAGACACATACCGCGCTAGTGCTGCGTCCTGACAATGTCAGCATGACGTAGTCACTCCACAGTCTAGCCCAAGCCCTTAGGTGCCCACGGGACTCTCAAGTAGCGAGCTCGTAAAGGCTCATATAGTTTATAGGGATCGACTCCCCCATGAGAGTCATGAGAGAGCTTTCACTTTAACAAGAATAAGAAAATAGTAGGTGAGATTCATCGAGTAAATGAAATAACTTTCAATAAGCGAGCGTCATTACTGCGTCCATGGAACCAGGTACTTCCGGGATCAGGCTTGACTATTTTTCGGAAGGTTTTCAGTAAATACATTTTTTAATAGTAACTAGTTATGAGCGTCTCGAGTTTGATATTTTTTTATACGCTTTACTGCGTTAGATAAAACCAAATTTACCTAATCATGTCATGTTTTTGTGGTGAGTTGTACAAACTAGACTTAAGTTTAGAAAGATTTGTTAACTATAGTAAGTATGTTAATGATTATATGGCAGCATTATCATTCAAAAAATATGTTTAGAGAATTCCTTTACATATTGTAAATATCATTGTTATCGTAGATAACAATATGTTATGTCTAATTACGTGTTGATATTGGATTGGCGTCACGCAATGGATTCCATACCACAATAGTAATTTTATTGCCATTGCCACGTAATGATGGACCTAAAAGACTGGTTATATACTTTTGTAGGTCATCAAGTTAGGGATTGAAGCTTAAAACCTTAAGTGGACAATTCACCTACTTAAAGTTGAACTTAAGTCCCGGTTTGTGCCTTATTAGTCTAAAATAATAAATTAAAGATACCTTGAGTATATGGTGTCGCCCGTTTATATATCGTACTCACGACAAATATCGCGCCAGGTTCAAATATAATACAATAGTCGTCACGAATGAATATAATCTGATCGGCATACATTGAGAGATTTCGCATTCTTATCAACTTCTTCAATCTAGTAGATGATAGCCGTGTGGAAACACCATAAATCGAACCGAGAGCCACTATTTGTGGTAGGATCCTCTCTGTTGTGGTTAGACTCATTGTTCCCACGGCAACTCTTCTATCATCTCACTCTAAGGGACCCACAGGTCCCAGGACGGTCCTCCACCTTCCCCATAGACCTCCCGCTTCCACCATAACTCTTATTCTTAGTTAATCTCTCAATGTATCCTTCTCAGTACTATAAGAAAATTGAACACTCACCAGTCAATCTTCTCAGTAACTCGTTTCTCACTCCTTGCACTCTTCCTTACTCCTCTTTATCTCTCTTAACTCTCATTGGGACCTCACTCCCGCCATTACTCGCTAACTGTCAATCAAACGTCCAAAACTCATACCTTCCTATTCTTTATAATATTGCCAGCATAAAAAAGGAACTAATAAGGCTCGTCACTCACCTGTTAATAGCAATCGCGTAAATTCGCGACACTCCCAACGAGGAGAGAGTTACTCTACAAGGTGACGAAAAGTTGACGGGTCCATTCTGCGATCCTTTCTCGTGCTCGGATCGCTGCCGTCCGCTTTACTACTTCGTCTCGTGGGTGACACTCGTCCTGTATTACTATATCCTCGCAAACATCTCCTTCGGGTATAGGAGGAGTTTCACCACTGTCTACTAATATAGGTTGCGGGATCTCAGGTGCTTCTCTCTCAGAAACTTCTTCGTTACCCTCTTCTTCTGTAACTCTAATAGGAACTGTTTCATAAGTTTCCATATTCTCTATCAAATTCTTATTCTGCTCGTTCTCCTGTACCGCCTCTTGCGCTCGTAAGGTCTGTGGCTCGTTTCGTACCGTATCCGGAACCTTTAACTGGGCTTCTTGGTCTTCAATGACCTCTGCTTGTGACGAAAGCGGTTCTTCAAGTTCCAAAGGATAGAGATGCCCTATTGATCGTGTAAATGTGCTGTCTCCTACTCGAACCTGAGCAACTCTGCAATGACCGTCGGAACTCGGTACCAGGTTTATAATTTTACCGATCTTCCAGTTAATTCGGTTCTTAGTTTCGCCTTTTATCTGCACCAGGTCACCAACCCTCGGTTCCTTGTGTGATTTTACCCTTGGCTGCCTAGGGGCATGTTGGTACCTTCCCCTTAGGCTCATTAAGTACTGGTTTATGAACATGTTCTTGAACTGATTCAACATATTTTGGCCTCTTTTCCAACCTTCCATTAAACTTCGTTTCACATGGGTGTCCGTTGAATCCGTATAATTTTCTGATATTTCTAGATTCAGGCAGTTACCTAAAGACAAGAAGTCACATGGTCTTAATACGATCGACACGTCAGGACCTACTCTGGTCAAAGGTCGGCTATTTATAACAGCTTCGATTTCTTTAATGACAGTTAGAATCTGAGTGTCATTTAATAGCCGTTTCTCCAGAGTCCTCTTCATACAATTTTTTACTAATCCCACCAGCCTTTCATAGAATGCACCATGCCATGGTGCCAACTGAGGGATAAATTTCCACCTGATGTTATTATTGACGCAGTGCTCGCTTCCTAGGACTTCAGAGCTTAGTTTAAAGTACTGTGCGTTATCTGAGACAATAACGGATGGTACACCCCTCGCTGACATGAATCTCCTCAATGCCATTATGCATTCCTCTGCGGTTAGGTTCTTGACGACTTCCATATGAACTGCTCTCACGGCTAAGCAAGTCAATAGGCATACCCATCGCTTTTGTTGCCCATTCTCAGTATTAACATACACAGGTCCGAAATAATCTAAACCGGTATACGTGAACGGTGGGCTGTAATTAGCGCGTTCTGCGGGCAAGGCTGGAGGCGGAGGAAGTGCATATGGGCCGCCACCGTGCTTCACGCACTGAGGGCAGTTTCTTATCATCCTCTCCACTATGGGTCTCCCCTTCGGGATCCAGTACTGCTGGCGGATTAAGCTCAAGGTGTGAGACGGTCCCACATGGTAATTCTTCTCATGCGTCTCTTTTATAATACTCTTCGTGAACGTGCAAGCTCTTGGCAGGAGAATTGGATGTTTCATATCGAATGACCAACTCGCATTCATCATGCGCCCCTTGCAACGCAACAGTCCATCGATGTCTGTAAATAGTCCCAAATTTCTACTCAAGCTTGTCTGCTTGCCCTTTGTCTCTTCCGGGTAATATTTTCGTTGTAAATCTTTTATCTCCTTAACCTTGGTGCACACTGGATGCTGATCGGGCTCTGGTTCGTCATCTCTCGCTATGTCTAAGTCTGAAACCTGTCCTTGTTCTTCCTCTCCAGCCATTTCCAGAGGTATGTAATCTGGATACTGGCCATCCAGACCCTCCGCCACTGTAGAAAAAGATGCTTGATGTTGGTGACTGCTAAGATCCATATCTTTGGGCCATTGGTCTTTACTCTTTGACAAGAAAGTTGGTCCTCTTAACCACATGTCTCTCTTCTGCATCCAAAGATCTGGTCGGGTCGCGATATCGGCCGGATTATGCTTCGTATTTACGTAGTATGTCTCTACGTCAGTGTCTCGCTTAATTTCTTCGACTCTGTTGGCTATGAATGGTGGTAGAAGTTTATTTGAATGGATCCAGCTGAGGACGACTAAGCTGTCTGTCCACAAGTATCGTCGGGTGATAGACAACTCCAGGGTCTCTTTCAAGTATGTCAGCAAACGATTACCAATGACACAACCGAGAAGCTCCAATTGTGGAATTGTAAGCTTTCTTTTATCTTTCTTGACATCTTTATTTCCAGTTTTCTTTTCTCTCTCTAACGGGACAATTCTACCCTTCGCCATTAGAAATGATATGTTTATTTTCGAACCATCACTCGATCGTAAATATGCTATGGCCGCATACGAGTCCTTTCCGGCGTCTGTGAAACAATGCAATTCGTTCTCTGTTCTTCCATTGGTGTTTGCTACAGCATATCGTGGTATCTTAACTCCTCTAATTTTACGCAATTGACCCTTAATCTGCTTCCATTTGAGTAACAGATCAGACGATATAGGCGCATCCCATTTATAGTCTTTTCTCCATAGCTCTTGGAGGAATAATTTGATAGGCATGAGAACTGGCGTCACTATACCACATGGGTCATATACGGATGCCAAGGTTTTTAGAACTTCTCTTTTAGTAACTTTCTTCGCGCTGTCTTCAGACAACAATTCTTCGCTCATGTTTAAGGTAAGTACATCCTCTTTTTTATTCCACAGTAACCCTAAAACCTTCATCTCGATAGCTTCTTTTGCTTTACATGACTTCGGAACCATTTGTGTAAAAGAATCATCGTTGGATGCCCAATCTCTCAGGTTCATTGAAAGTTCTTCGAAGGCATTCCTGGCTTCATGGAACAGCTGTAAGGCTTCAGTGGTTGAGTTTGTGCCAGTCACTAGATTATCAACATAGCATTTGTTTGCTACGTCCCTGAGTAGGTCGCTATTCTTCTTGGAAACATGATAGCGTATTGTGGCTGTCAACAGGAAAGCACTCGAGATGATACCAAATGGAACCCTGCAGAAGCGTAAGTGTAGTAAATTTCCATTGGAAATAGGCTTCGCAATATCTTTAACCCACAAAAACCTCGTTACTTCTCTATCCTCTTCTTGTAGCCCCACTTGCAAATAGGCTTTCTCAACATCTGCAGTAATTCCAATTTTATGGAGTCTGAAGTTAAGGAGTAGAGCTGTCAGATCTTGAAGCATACAAGGTCCTCTGTACAGACATTCATTAAGACTTAACTGATCCTGAACTCGGGCTGAGGCATCGTAGACGATACGCCCCCGCTTGCCATTCTGCCGGACAATGTGATGTGCGATGTAGTGAATTGGAGGAACAGACTGACTACTAACCTCTGAGTCTACTTGAACGACTTCTATTATCCCCGCCTGAAGTTGCTCCATTATAATGTCATTATATTCTTTCAGAGTGGATTGGTCCAACCGTTGTAGTAAACCTTTAAGTCTACCGTATGCTAAGCCATAGTTTGTAGGCAATTGTGGTGGATAAGTTGTCCACGGCCACTTCACATAGTATCGTCCCTCATGGTACAGCACTGTATCGTTAAAGTGTTGAACTGCATCTTCCTCTCTAGTTGCTTTCACTGAGTCAGTAATCCCGATGTTCTCTAAACTCCATAGGAATTTTATGTCAGACTGTCTTAAGGGCAAATCTGGTTGCATGTAACATGTGCATTCTTTGCTGCTTTGATGATAAGTTGCCACTGCCAAAATGTCATCTCCTTGATTCTCCTCATCAAGATGACCCGATACTACCCATCCGAAATCGGTGTCCACTAGGAATAGGTCCTTGTCAATTTGAATGGTGTTATTTCTCATGAAGGAGTAGTAATAATCATTGCCTATGAGCATATCTATTTTTTGATCCTCATTTACCCCACTATCGGCCAATATGTCCACTATATTTGCCTTGGGAATCTTAGGTATGGGTATTCGACTAGTAATGTGGGGTACGACGTTAACATGTATGCGTCTCTCCTTGCCACGTTTAGTTTTAATTAAAACATCAGAGTAAGGGCTTAATGTTTCCTTTGCCTTTTCCGTGCCAAAGGTAAAGATCAATAATAAGTCTGTGCTGTCAAGGGTCAAGTCCAGGTGTTTCGCCAATCCAGTTGTAATATAGCTCCTAGACGATCCGCTGTCTAGAAGTAATCTGCAGTTCACAGTCTTGTTATTGTGCACCACCTGCACCGAGGCTGTCTGTAAAGATGATTTAACTTTAGAACATTTACTCATCGGATTCGTTGTGAAAGAGTTCACATGGACTTTACCTTGGGGCTTCCTCTTCGGGCATAAGGCACGGTTATGGCTACCCTTGCAATGATAGCATTTATTGCTACGGGTACACTTCGACACCCTGTGTCCTTCCTTCAAGCACTTGAAACAACGTCCAACTAGTTTCTTTCGCCTGTCTTCAATTCCCTGTACTACAGTACACTCATCATTATAGTGGTCCCCGTCGCAAAAAATACATGCTCGTTTTACCCTCTTGGTTGCCACGTTATGGTTATTCGCAGCTAGTCGTTTCCGAGGCGCGCTATCTACGGGCCTTTGGACCTTGCTATTAGTCTGCCTTGACAATAACCTTTTGCCTTTATGGAAGATAGGTCTTCTCGTCCCAATATGAAAAGCTTCAGTTGAAGCACTCGGTGTAGCTATGGGTTCAGTTTGTACCTGCGCTCGCTCCATTGCTCCTACAATGGTATCCAGGGTGCTTCGGATTGAGGATACGGACTGATCATTGGCCGTCAGTAGGTTGAGTTCATAAAGCACCTTATCTGGGAACTTTTCCATGATGAGACTCCTTAAGTGGTTACTTTCTTCATTCTCGCCTAAAGAAGTCAAGACTCTCAAATGTTTATTGATTTCATTCAAGTTTCTTCTGCAGTTCAAAGCGGTGTAATCACTGCGTCTCAATCTAGATAGCGCTTCATAGTGAGAATCGATCACTTTATTTTTATGGCCATATCTAATCTTTAGTGTTTCAACTGCTACCTCGTAGTTATTGTTCGTAACACTCAGCCCCTCCACTGCATCCTTTGCCTTATCCTCGAGGGAACTAAATAAATACGCCAACTTCTCCACGGGCTTCAAATTTTGAGAATGCACGTTAGCTTCGAACAGGTCCCAGAACTCTGTCCATCTCAATATATCTCCATTAAATTTTGGCAGCTCTAGCTTAGGGAGTTTCACTGTTGTTCTGGCACTTGCCTCCTTGCTTTCAGAATTATTTGATACAATTAATTCTAACTCTATAATGAGGTCTTCACTTTTCATCTGATTGTCTGCAATTATATTCAGTAGATTAACATCTATGTTGCCTGCTGCCACGTACTGGTCCATATCAATTTGAATTCCTTTTATAGACTGCTTCAAACTCATTTGGCATTTAACAACGTCTCTACTAAGTATTGCTGCTCCCGTCCTATATTCTTCCAATAAGTCACGCGCCCCTTTGATATGTTCTTCTAACCTAATAAAATGACAATTTTTAAGGTCAGGTATTTATAATATATTTTCAGTCTCCATCGCAAATCGTTTAACTGAACGTAAATAACTAACTACTACTAACCTTTTCTTTCGTAATTCTAAACGACTTAATAGGAACTGCTCCATCTTTTAGCAACGCACGGTTAGCCTCGGAATCGAATAGTTTGTTTTCAAGTCAATTCAGGTACACCTAGTAAATGGGCTAGGTTCGATGTAACCGGCTAAAATTGCTACCTGTAAACAACGCAAAGCAATGGCGGCTAAAGTTTTATGCTCGAAACAAGAATTATTCTAAACTTCCATGGTATTATAAGATAAGAACAACTGAACCACAACCTTGACGATTGACTTTTAACATCCAAAGTATATCACCGCTATAGGGGCTAAAGTTTGTTAGTACGTACCTCAGCTGAGCTTGTATTTACTGAAAATAAAACAATCCCGGTCGCCGCTTGTTCCTCGAGATAATAACACGATCACCGCTTCGTAAAGCGTCGTTATTTCACTTCTAATTCTTAAATCCACGCTTTAATTTAACTTTAAACTATAGTTTCATGAGAATTCCCAGCTAGATTCATTTGAAGCAACGCTCTAAATACGAACAAGAACAAAACAACCTGAAATTCGACACAAACAAGAAATCCAACAATTCTGGGGCGCTACCGCGACAAAACAGCAAACGAAGTTTTCCCTCTGGGGCGCTACCGCGACGACAGCAAACGAAGTCCTCCCTCTCCGTCGCACTTGCAAGTTTGCATATAAGTGAGACAGAGAGGGAAAACCCCGCCCCCAGCAGCCCCTGTGTTAATATTTCGTAAAACACTACACCAATAAGAATCCTTTTAGACCTGGAACGAAGTCCAATAAGAAAATCGTCACATCATTTTAGCCAATGAGAGACCAGGAAATATTCTTAGACCAATTATTTGCATAATCTATGGTCGTCAATGTGGCTAGTGCAAAAAATAATATCGGTTAATCAATCGATTATCGATTCGGTAGTCTATGTCTCAACTTATTCTATGTGCATAGGTACAAAACGTCGTATAAACCTATAAAACCAATGTTCTTACTACTCATCATATCGACAGCAAAGTATCAAACATACAGGTAAACTTAATTATATCGATTAATATGTTATACTTAGGCTTACATCTAAATAAAACACCAAGGATTAAATCGTGTAATTTTATACAATAATTGATTCACTATTCGATGATATCGAGTTTATATATATATATATATAATATATATATATATTTTTATTTCCTTAAATGAAAATCTTAGGAATAAATCGTCGATCTATACGACAATGAGAAACAGAGAGAGAAGATGACACTCGCTCGTTCAATTATTTACGACTGCTCGGCGATGCTTTTATTGATGGCTTAAACCAACTTAAACTCGAAAACTAGCAATTTGACGTTTTGACAAAAACTACTATGCCCACTACTGGGACTCATAGTAACCGACACTTTGTTTGTGCCTGCTGCAAGTCTCTCTGCAAATACTAGGATGCCCACAACTGGGACTCATGTTAGCCACTACGTTGGCTGTGCCTACTGCAAGGCTCTTAATTGCAAATACTTTAGCATGCCCACAACTGGGACTCATTGTAGCCCATACGTTGGCTGTACCTACTGCAAGGCTCTTGATTAAGAATACTTTAGCATGCCCACTACTGGGACTCATGTTAGCCAACACGTTGGCTGTGCCTACTGCAAGGCTCTTAATTGCTAATACTTTAGCATGCCCACTACTGGGACTCATAGTAGCCGATACGTTGGCAGTGCCTACTGCAAGGCTCTTGATATGCAAATACTTTATTTAGCATGCCCACAACTGGGACTCATAGTAGCTGATACTTTAGCTGTGCCTACTGCAAGGCTCTTGATATGCAAATACTTTAGCGTGCCCACGACTGGGACTCATAGTAGCTGATACTTTAGCTGTGCCTACTGCAAGGCTCTTGACTCTAAGTTTATACGCAAACAACGAATTTAAATAAGTATCTACTTCGCCCAGACACTAGTAATCATCCCAGCAAATCTTCACCATTTTGTCGCCCGTTTATATATCGTACTCACGACAAATATCGCGCCAGGTTCAAATATAATACAATAGTCGTCACGAATGAATATAATCTGATCGGCATACATTGAGAGATTTCGCATTCTTATCAACTTCTTCAATCTAGTAGATGATAGCCGTGTGGAAACACCATAAATCGAACCGAGAGCCACTATTTGTGGTAGGATCCTCTCTGTTGTGGTTAGACTCATTGTTCCCACGGCAACTCTTCTATCATCTCACTCTAAGGGACCCACAGGTCCCAGGACGGTCCTCCACCTTCCCCATAGACCTCCCGCTTCCACCATAACTCTTATTCTTAGTTAATCTCTCAATGTATCCTTCTCAGTACTATAAGAAAATTGAACACTCACCAGTCAATCTTCTCAGTAACTCGTTTCTCACTCCTTGCACTCTTCCTTACTCCTCTTTATCTCTCTTAACTCTCATTGGGACCTCACTCCCGCCATTACTCGCTAACTGTCAATCAAACGTCCAAAACTCATACCTTCCTATTCTTTATAATATTGCCAGCATAAAAAAGGAACTAATAAGGCTCGTCACTCACCTGTTAATAGCAATCGCGTAAATTCGCGACATATGGCTTGATGTAATACCGCAGGTAAAACCTCTTATATGTTATTAATAATCCGGATGTATTTTCTTATCATAAATCAATTAGATAGGCATACATTTCTATACAATTATTACTGTTTTCCCTATTACTTGAAGAACCTACGAGTATGTACCTTGCCATTATAAGCCACTTGTAAACGGGCAGGACAATAAATAAGACAATAATATACAATAACCGATTTGTAATAACCGGACTATAATGATATCTTGACTTGTTTACCTGTCAGCTAAAATATTAATTTTGAAATGTTTTGTAAAAAAAGCATACACTAACGAAATAGTTCGTTTTCCGGGTGGGTTTTTTGACTTAGAACCGTTTTGTCATTGATAATCTATATTCAACAAATTTACTATTATTGAAATAAACCGCCACAGTGACACTGGCCCGTATTGTATGTATAATTGTAGTCTTTGACACTGAAAACCTATCATTTTTACCCATAAAACGGAACCCTTACCTACAGTTTTGCTAAGTCTGGTCGTCCGGATGTCAGCAGATTTACTCGGAGACTATAAATGCTACAATTATGAAATTTGGAGGGTGTATTCTAAGACCCGCTACATAAAACGATGTGAAATTACGAAATAAAATTAAATAAGGGGACAATTAACCGGGGACACTCCACTCCAGGGATGAAAAAAAAGGTTCAATGCCCATAGGCGTGTGGGGTATATAGATACCCCATATATATAGGCCTTTAAAAATGACATAGAGGTCTCTAAAAAAACTTTTCCATTTAAATTAACCGTTCGTGAGCTACTTATATATTATTAGCTGTCAATGTCGTAAAAAGTGTGTTCCCGCCCCCTTTATTTCCAAACCATGAAGTTTAAAATTCTAAAAAAAATGAGGTTTGTGTACATTAATAAATACTTTCAACGGAAATTGTTTTAAATCAGGTAGATCTAACTGTTTTTAAATTATCGCCGAAAAGCTGCCTTGTGTAAACAAACGGGCGTAAGTACCGTGAGTTTCCTACGGAGATACGAACTTTTTTTAATTAATAGTAGGCACGGAACCCTTCATAGTGGGTGGTCATAGTAAAAACTGCAAATTGCCATATGCAGGCCTATCACATTTGAGGAGTTACCTCATAGTTCCCTCCATACCTCCTAGAACCCATCATCAGACCTTCGCCAAATTATACACCTCGAGGAAACCGGTATTCGAACAAAAAAATTATATCATGCAGTACCATGATATAATAACTAAGTATAGCTGAACAAACAAAACAAAGAATTACTTATCGCTGGACAAACATAAAATCGAGGACCGCGAACCGAAGACGAAGTATCTTCTTCTCTAGCATCTCGAATACGCACGTGCGACAGAGGCAAATATTTCGGTTGGCGGTTTAAGACGACGCAGAAGGGCTACCGCGATCGAAAACGAAGTTCGAATATCTCTCTCTCTGTCGCACGAATAAACAAGTGCGACGGAGAGGGAGATACCTCTGGGGCGCTACCGCGACAGTAAACTTAGTTTTTACTCTCTGTCGCACTGGCACGTTCAGACGTCACTTTCACAGAGTAGGCCCTCTGATGCCACACAGTGGGTGCTTTTATACTTTCCATGGACATACATGGATGTCACGATTTTTTCCGTTAACGTCGCGTCCACGATATCGTAGGCGTCGATGCATGACGCTTTTATAGTTTGCCGATTTTACCGTGACGGCAAGTTTTATTTTATCCTACATCATACATAAATTCCGTTTTAATATATTTCAACCTGTATTGACGTTATCCAAGCCAAAAAATTGAGGTTTAGCTGAAACAGCACACACACAGCTATAATTTCGTATCTTTACGCACAACACGCGCATTTATCGTCATGATATCGTGGTCGTCAACGGAATTCCGTTACCGTCTACCACCGTCCACAGTAGAATAAATGTCTGAGGGCCTACTTCGAACTTCGTATCGTGCCGTCCCCCTCAATCGTATAGTGAATACCACCAGAGTGAAAGGGCCGGCATGATACGAAGTTCGGAGTACAGGCTCTGCATACATTTTAGGTCCCCTGTTTTATCGTGACGGTGATGGTGTGGTCATGATCTAAGAAAACAAGTCCTGACAATCCGGATCGTAACACGACCTTTCGTCACTGTCGACGACACACACGATTGATGCTGGCTGATGAAGTACGGTCGTGTCACCCAACTACTAACCGAAACACCTGGCGCAGTATATTATTATTTTATCGTGACGGTAAATCGTGGACGTCCACGGTAAAGTATAAAAGCAACCAATGAGGCGAACACTATTTAGCTGACAATGTCACTTGACAGTGACACACAGTAGCTGTCAGTCGGGAACTCGCTCGTGCAAAGCAAACAAACGGCTTCGGAGCTTCGAGAGAATATAATAATACTCCTAAGAAGATTCAACCAGGAAAACATCAAAAACATTTATATTATAATATATTCTTTGCCATCAAAACTAAACTTTCTTTTCTCAGCCGAGCCGAGCTGAGTCTTGAAATCATACCTCCAAACTGAGCTTAAAAAGAGTTCAAGGAAACCTTACGAGTGCTTGTTAACAATGACAAAATTTAGCCGAATTTTTATATGTTTTATAAGTGTTAGTGCAACACTGTCGTATAATGACGAGACGTGTTCCGATCCCAATTCTTGTTCGGAAAACCACAACAAATATGCAAAAGGTAGAAACTACTTTTGTAGCTGGTATCTAAGACTAGTTGTAAGGTAACTGAAGATCAATATGTATTTTCAGAAATTAATCAGTGGACTTCGAACATTTTGAATGAAATTCGAGCTGCTACAAGAAATTACATGCCTTGTGAACGGCAAAACTGTAGTTGCCACAAGCATGTGGTTAAACAAAATTTAACGCCATTTCGAGATGGAATTACGAAGGAAATGTTTTTACTGGCACAGGCCAAGGCCACCAAATACCAGGTAAAAATATATGTCCCAGTTATGGTATGTATGGAGCTAACTACATATTAGAATGATATTCCAGTTGCGGCAACGGTCGAGTGAGGTCGTGCTACCTGTGCGTTCTAACCCAATTGTTGTTGTGACACGAATTTTATCTCCGACTACCTGCACACTTATCGCTACCCCTCGTGGTCATTATCGCAATTACCACGTGGAAGCACCGGGTGTGTTAGTTAAGACTTTCTTAAGTCTCGAGCTGACCCGCGTGTTTGTGCCCCTCTGGAAATCCAGGCTCGTAATGGTCGCAGTCGGTCGCAACGATTGGACTGGGGGCTAGACAACGTCTCTGTCAGACCTGTGTCTCTGTCCCTTTGAAAGACCACGCTCACAGTGGCTGCATTGCAACGGATCCTAACGGTGTCAACGAAGTTGCAGTGTGGGGTGGATACCACCACGAAGCCCATTAATTGCGGACAGTCCGATTCTTCCCTTTCGTGTGTAGGACACCTAGTTGACATTGACACGGCGGATAAGTGGACAATACTCGACACCGACATTAGGTTAGCCTTTCGGTTCCCCATAAGTATAGTGTTAGGCGGTGACCGACATAAATAGTTTAGATGGAAAACCATGCGGGCTATGCAAGCTGAAATCGATCCGCTGGCCGCTGAGAATGACCGCCTTAAGTTGGCTCTCAGCGGAGAGAAAATCGACTCGGCCCAGGCAGGTCCCATGCGATCCTCCACCCCCGCGAACTCTGACTCGCACCGTCAGGCGCATCCGGCCACCCCGGTAGCTGCTTCAGCTATCCAGGCCCCTAAGGCCACCATGGGACCGCCGCCGCCCCAGGCCCCTAAGTCCACTCCGCCCAAAAAGGGCAAAAAGTCTGTAAAGGCAGCCACGTCTGCCCCCGGCAACCCTCAGGCCCGTCCCGCAGCAGTTTCAGGCGTGCGGAACTCACGTTCTCGCTCCCCCAGGGAGCGACCCTCCTCGCAAGAGGAAAGAGTTACCGCTCTACCCGCTCCCGATCCCGCTGTCCCAAGGAGACCGAAACAGAATTACAAGACCAACTGCACTGTTCTGAAGACGAAATAGACACGTCAGGATGGGAAACTGTAGGCGGAAGCCGTAAGGGAAAACGTACGCGGCCAGTCTCCCCGAGCTGATTCGCCGGCGAAGAAAGCTCCGCGGACTCCAGTCGTCCCCGCGCCTTCTACGCCGGCCCCTCCGGCCCGTAGTGCCACTCTGGCAACGGACGGCGGGTCTTCGGCTCCCAGCTCGAATGCGACCTCAGCGGTCAACCCCGACAAGCCGGACTCTTGCGTTCTAATTGACGCTCAAAAGTGGCCAACTGCCCTGGCAATAGCCAGACAGCGGGGCATCCGAGTGCTCAATTCGGATACATTGAAGCCGCCCTTGGAAGGGCTTCGTATTACGGTCCAGGGACCCGAGGACTATCACGCTCTGACCCGTCTCTTCGATGAGCTGTCGATGGCTTACAACCGGAGACAGTCCGCCGAAGAGAAAGCCTATAGAGCCATCGTTCGGGGGCTCCATAAGGATATCACAGAAGATGGGATATCCGCGGATCTCAAAAGTAAGGGGATCGCGATCAGGGAGGTTCATCGCCTCTACCATAAGACGAGGGGTAAGTACGACATCGTGCTAATAGTCACCGACTCAGACCAACGTAAGGCCATGCCCTTAAGGAGGTGCTTAAAATCACCGTTAGGGTAGAACCTACCAACAAGAGGAACTGCCAGCAGTTGTGACACTGCGAGATGTAGTGTAGAAACAGCCACGCGCACTGCTGCGCGTGGCTGTTTCTCTCCCCCCCGATGCGTCAAGTGCGCTGGCGATCACGCGTCTCGCGATTGCGATCGTCCAGAGGGTTGTAAGTACCCGGCCAACGTCAAGTGCTGCGACTGTTTGCAACGTAAGCTCCCCCATAGGCATACTGCCAATTATGGGGGGATGCCCTTGCCGCACAAAGAGTCGCAATAATGGTGCAAAGCCAAAGTCCTCGCACCCTCTGGGCAGAAGCAAAAAAAGGGTCGTGCTGCTTCACAGTTCACCTTGCAAGCTTTTGCTGCCCTTCCGGCCTTAGGGTTAGGTGCCCCTAGGAACCTGCTGCCCTCTGCAGCCGGTGGTCCCCGCCCGGTGCCTTCCACACCCCAAACTCAGGCGGGCCTTCCTCCATCCAGTCAAGCGGGCCGGCCCGCTCCATCTCCCCTCTCTGCGCTTATGCAGGTAATTCAGATGCTCACCCCGGAGGCGGCGAGCGGTCTGACTGCCTACCTAAGTGCTGCGACACAAAATTATATCGCCGTTCAGTTCGGCAGTCAAGGTCTCGGTGTTTACTAGTATGGATCGTACGGCCCTAAAGCTTAAACCTACTTCGCTTACCATTGATATTTATAATGCCAATGGCCTGAGAGGTATGAAGGATGAGGTGACATACTTCCTCCGTGATCACTCAGTAGATATCTTCTTGGTCCAAGAGACCTTTTACAGACCCGGCACCAGAGCCTTTCGCGTCCCTGGATTCAATCAGATTAGAAATGATAGGCAAGATGGTAGGCCATTCGGGGGCACGGTGACCCTCGACAGAAAACAGACTTTCCGTAGCCACATCAGTAGGGTACGCAGCCGTGCGTTGTTCGTGCTAGGAAGGCTTGGGCCGATGATTAACAAGTTTAGTAAAATGTCACTAGAAATAAGCAGTGATCGGAATTAGGTGAGCTAAAATACCTATTCTTCGCGAAAGGACATAATATAGAGTGGTTACAACCGGATAATTTTTTTTTTTTTGATTCGGGGTACTCGATATTTATCCGGGCACTGCGAGTACTAGCCGTAATGTTGAGCATTCATGCTTTCCCTTATAGAATGTTTGTAAAGTTTGAAGATGATTAAAAAAACACTAGATAGAACTATAGTTATATTTTTCCTGTAAAATATACATTGATATTAATGCTATGTAATTAATAATTTCATTTTTTTTCTTGGTAAATTTCCAAGATGAGGGGGAATGGATTTATTATTCACTTTCTTTCATAATCGAAATGTATCCAACAAAAAAAGAACCTCGAATGTGCAACTGCACTTGACATAGTCACTCGACTTTTGCCCCCTGTGGTATCGGTCACTTTTCACAGAAAATAAAAAAGACATGTTTAATGCACACAAAACAATCTGGGTTATCCTTGTTTATAACTATTCCAAATTTCACATCAATAGCATAATTAGTTCTTGAGATATTTATTTAGTGATGTGACAGACATTTTTTACTTTTGGTATGGAACCCTAAAAATAGTAAATAATGATTAATGATAAGTTTTACGTATTTGTTATTATATAAGTAGTTTTGGTGTTGTTTGATAATATTTGCTAAACTTCTATTTCAGATTATTGAAGGCAAATTGTACCGCCAAAAAGATTGCCACTTTCCCGCTCGATGTGCAGGTGTGGAACATTACTTGAGTGCTCTGGCGCCTAAATTACCTGATATGGAGTTAGCCATCAATACAAGAGATTGGCCTCAAGTTAACCGAGCCTGGGGCCATGTCAAAGCACCCGTGTTTTCATTCAGTAAGGTTAATAAGACGAATTGTTTACTTAAGAATCCTTATCAGTTAAAAAGAGTCATCTATTTAGCCTACTCTGACTGTTCTCTTTAGATTTATTAATTAAGAAATATTGTCCCAAATCCAAACCTAGGAAAAATATCAAATACATTTTTTTTAGTTAATTATAATTAACTAAGTATGAGCACTGTCCCTGCGTCTGTATTGCAAATCACTTTCACTCTTATCACACTGAACAGGTGGCATAATGGACTGTCGAGAGTGAGAACAACTGGAAACGATTTGTGGTATCTATTGTAATGAATATCTTCATTGAGACAAATGTTCAGTTGATTCATAAGCAGACAAGTGTGAGTAGTCACTAAGTTTTACTCATTTAAATTTTTTAAATACTCATGAACATTTTAATTACAATTTTTAGACTCAGGACTACTATGATATAATGTATCCTGCATGGAGTTTTTGGGAGGGAGGCCCTGCAATAGCGCTATATCCAAATGGAATTGGACGGTGGGACAAACATAGGCTTTCTATCTCTGCGGCTGCAGAAAGGTACCTAAATATATTATGTAATATTCAATTGATTAACATCTTTGAGTGTGACGCAGTTACGTGTCATCATCATTGTAGCGTTATCCCAGTACAGTTGCATCCTGAAGGATGCTCGAGATCCGCTACTACTTAATCCCAAGATTTGGAGTGGGTACTACTTTTTATGCAGTTTACGGGTACGTAAGTCTAATAGCTAGAAATATTGTATGTAATCAATCTTCTGTGATGCTTGTCATGTCATCAATACAAGTTAAAATAAATTAAAGTAAAAAAACAAAACAATGATCCCGCTTTGTTAGTGCAAAGGTCGGGTCATATATTTCCTTCAGGTTTCCTTAGTTGTTTACTATTAATACTGCAACATTATGTACTCATTTTAAAGTTTATCTACAGGATTAAATATCATAACATCGTTCAATGAACACGGCACAGAATAATTAATAGTGAGCTTGTGATAGGGTATAATAATAATTAATTGTACTTACAAACAGATGGTTTTCTGATAAACAAAACCCCTGTTTGACAGCTTACCATGGCATCCCGTTCATACGCGCTCGCTCATAGCACCGTGTTGTCATTCCTAGCGCCATAGGGCACCTGGACACGGCGCAGCACCGGAGCCGATTTTAGCCGAAGCGCCAAGAACAGGCCTGAACGGTGTTGGCATAATTATTATTTTACAAGTAGTACTTTGTGTTTCAGATGGCCTTGGAGTAAGAAAGAAGGCAAAGGTTTTTTCAGAGGTTCAAGAACAAGTGCGGAGCGAGACACACTTGTGGAGCTGTCTAGAGAAATGCCCGATTTAGTTGATGCCCAGTATACAAAGAATCAAGCTTGGAAATCTAAAGCGGTTTGTAATTACTCGGATGAGTGCAGTCTTATTATAAAACTTTTTAAATGACAGTTATGATTATCTATGTCAATTATATAATTGTCGTGTCAATGGGGACAAGGTGGGGACAAAAATGGCTT
This sequence comes from Epiblema foenella, assembly GCA_963556455.1. Lineage (NCBI taxonomy): Eukaryota > Metazoa > Arthropoda > Insecta > Lepidoptera > Tortricidae > Epiblema > Epiblema foenella. Next base: position 15,323,580 of record OY747095.1, on the reverse strand, counting down.
TACGGGTGAAAAAGAGGGTAATGGTAATCACTTTTTGTAGTTGTTGGTAGTACTTGTAGTAATGGTAAGGGTAGTGGTTTTAGTACTTTTAGAATATCGTAACACATCGTTATTACTGTAGAAGTCAGGAGTTGTTAATATATATTTGACGGTTGCTACTAACTATAAGATGCTGACAGTACATTCAGAGTCTTAGTAAAAAGTAACTCGTATAAACTTTTATCTCCTTTTACCCATATCCTCCTCCTTTTTTATGTGCTCAAAAAGTGTAAGTAAGGACCAGCTTTACAATATCGCGCCGGCCCGGAGCGGAGATGGCCATTACAGCATTAAAAACGGTATCGTAATGGCCTCCGCCCATTGCTATACAGGCTAGTGCTCAAAAAGACTTCAACGAGCTCACGAACTCGAGCTCCTGCACTTTCAACGCAATGGTACCTGAACACATGAAAGAGGATTTAATATATGGATATAGATAAAGTATTGCAAGCAACGTTGTGTAACTAAGTCACAAAACGCTCGTGGCATCTTTATTTAGGGTGTGAACTAGAAATAAAATAGTATAACGAAAATAAGGTCAACAATACCTAGAACCAGTAGTAACTAGTAGAGTATTCATAATCATTTATTCATTGCAACCATGGTTTTTACATGTTCTTAAATCTAACCAGCGCGAACATGGACCCTGCTAGGGCGTACTAAAGGATGTACTGGATGTAGCAAATTTTTTAAACTAAATATTTAAATGTCTTTAGTATTTCAGACTTAAAAGGCTCTTTACATGTAATTTCAGGACACATTGAACGCGGAACCAGCTGCTGAAGTGTCATTTGAAGATCATTGCAAGTACAAGTATCTTTTCAACTACAGAGGCGTCGCGGCGAGTTTCCGCTTCAAACACCTGTTCCTTTGCAAGTCATTAATATTTCACGTGGGCAGTGAATGGCAGGAATTCTTCTACTCGGCTTTAAAACCATGGGTGCATTATGTACCTTTGAGTCCAAAAGCTACCCAGTCAGACCTGGCGAAACACATTATGTTTTTTCAAGAAAATGATTCATTGGCGCAGGAGATAGCAGAAAGAGGATACCAATTTATATGGGATAACTTGACTGTGAAGGATGTGAAATGTTACTGGAGAATATTGTTGAAAGAATATGCCAAACTATTGAAGTACAATATTGTAAAAGATAAAGATCTGATCAAAATGAGTTAGATATAAATGTATGTAGGTATATAGTATATAATTAATGTGTGAAACTTAAATAAAAACAAGTTATTCGCGGATACAGGATTTTATTGAAATAATTAAGATTCATACATTAGAAGACTAGGAAAACACTGAAGTAAACATCTAGAATGATAGCGTTACAAGTATTTAATCGAGGCTAAGAAAGGGAGTAAATATATTTCGTAGACTATTAACTTATAAGCGCATCATAAACGCCACTAAGACACCGCACTATCAAAATGGCAGACGCAAAGTCGAACCTCACAAGAATTCGTAATTCGCTTTTGCCCTGATCTACTCATCAGATATCGTCTGCAGAATGCGGAACCAAGTAAATAATAAATGTTTAAGCTACATATATATCAATATGGCTAAGTACTAATCGGACCCCGCGCACCGAGTGCTCTGGCTGGCTCCCAATGTACTAATTAAAAACCTCCAAATATACAGGCCCCGAGTGCCCCGACAGGTTTAACAATATATTACCGAGGCCGCACGGATTTTATTTATTTTACATTAAAAAAAAATTTTTTTTACGCACATAAATACACACCGAAGTTAATAATTTCCACCGGTTATTTAGTTCTTGGAAATTACAGGAGATAATGATAGCAGTGGGACACACAATCGGTTAAAAAAAAATTGTTAATGGTACGACAAAAAATGCTGATTGTTGTTCATTAGACAATCTATAAAAATAAAGGGCCAGTTTTGCCCCTCTCGATCTACATTTCAATCTTGTTTGGTTGATGAGATCTACAATTTTTTAATTATGCTTTTTTAAAGTGATTATAAGTATATGTATCATAAATATTACCGATATATGGATTTCTAACTAAAGTCGCGATCTGGAAAGATTGCTGGAGCGACCATGGTCCATATGTAGATTCCAATACAGAGCCATGAGGAGGACATCTTGATCCACATGGAAGCCACATTTTCTTTCATGAGCTGCGAGCTGGGGCTGAAAACGTAAACAATTTATCATAAACCTATATATTCCGTATTTACTTGTTAGTGGTCACTGTAATCTTTATTTTAAAATATGCAATTACATCGGTTCTGTGAGACTCGGCCATACAACCGACGGCAGAATATATCATGCACAAATGGAAGGGTTCGATGATACGTGTAGACTGTAGACTATACGCACTTGTACCAGTTGGTGAGAGTCATCATAGAGTAGAGGGTGGCGAGAGCGAACACCACGTGGAAGAAGGTCCAGGGGTAGGCCACGGCGTCGCCCTCGTTGTCGAACACCTTGGTCTCGCCGCCGCCCTCGCCGCCGTCCGCGCCCGCGCCCTCTATGGAATCATACCCTGCGCTCAGTGAGCGAACAACACCCGATGGTTAACAGTGACCAACATTTCGAACGATTGGCAGGAGTAATGACTTTTAAATCATTCATGAATATTTAGATGAAATCATTTACAAAGTGTACCTAGTTGAAAATTAAATAGTATATAAGTAGTTAAATAGTAATATAGTAAAATTATATGTCTCAAATCTCACGCGAGTAAAGTTGACTTCATCTAAATAGGAGATTGTAATACGTGAGTGTACTACGTTCTTTAAGTATAAGTTTTTAATGTTTTTTTTCTAAAGATTACGATATCATACTTAGTTAGCTACAACAACAACGAGTTAAAATACCGCAAACCAAAAACGTCCTAATATTTAACATAAAATATAAACTTCGTTCACGCTTGTATTATTGCATGGACGCTGTATTTTGGTGCCACGAAGTTGAGAATATTTAAACGAATAATAAGTAAATAGGTTTATGTAAAACACTTTTTCACACCTTATGCTCGAAGTGTTTCATATTAGACTTGTCAAGCGGGGCTAAAGTAGTACATTTAATCCCTAGGGAAAAAATGAATACTTATATATGATTTACAAAACCTTTTAACTTGACCAATCAAAAAAATCTTTAATAAATATTTCGTATTGGGCCGCCAAATTATATACATACGTTCGCCGTGGAATTTATTGTTAATTGGGTGGATGACCTTTGTTTATCTATTTTATCGCAATCGAAGTGAAAAGTAGTGTATAACTCTGGTCAAAATAACTATTTTGTGGCAATATTTACCCGCTCATAAAAAGGTTTCATTAAAATTCGAGAGTAAGAAAATACTTTCCCAAGTAACTCCTCAAAAGGCAAAAAGCAAGAAATGTAATTATTTACAAAAATCACGAATATAAATATGTACAGTCGAACCAACTGATTCATTACCCACTTGGTCTATAAATGGCTTGGAGCCGTCAAAACAATAGGGTTTTCATGTCTCGAACTATGTAGCACTTAGGTCGTTTTAAATACTAACAAATTGCGTCAATACGGCTCGGAGATTTATGCAATTTTAACGTTTGCTATCACTGCAATGGATATATTTTAAATAAAACAGTTATGTTTTGAATCTCGAATAAGCTGTCATTTATAATAAAAACCTAACTCTTTTCATCACAAAAAAAATATTTCAATTTCAAAACTCAATTGCTTGTCAGATTTCACGTGGTCAGTCAATGAGATTTCCACCATCTTCATTTGGCATTTGGCAGAACAGAGCTCGGATTCTAGTGCTCAGTGAAGAAGGCTATGGGATTACTGTAAGAACGGAAATAGTATTAGCATTTCTCTTCTGTGATCAACGAATATAGCCGAGGCCAAGACTCGGTCATGGTTATCCAAACAGTAGTTAGTAAATGTCAGTGTCTAATAAAATGATAACAAGTTCGTTACCATAGAAATGTATTTATAGGCGAATTTCAACCTACTTATTTAGGTGACTTAGCAAAATGACCTTAGGTAGGTAATGATTCAATTTTGTTGATCGTACATATAAGAAGAGTACACGTCCAATGTCTACCAAGTATACAAATTTAAACGCTAACATTCAGCTCTGCAAAAAGATTAGTTTCACACTAAAAAAAAAAAAACTTTTTCAACGTCATGTAAAATACGAAAGCTGTCACTCACACGCCATGACATAGGAATGTCAAAAGCGAAGTTGAGCCCTATAGAAATGTACGTTGGTAGATATTGCACTGCACGACGTGACTAACTCAAAGCCAACACACAATGTCAAAGCCTCTATAATAAGCGACACCCGTGCCCCAGCCCGGCAGGTTTATATGCACGGGTGCAATGTGTAGCGTGTTAAAGTGCCTTCGTATACATACAAGACGATAATAAAGTGTTTTGTTTTTGTTTTAAATCAGATAACTCTTATAAAAGTTTACTTCTCATACTCGTAATGGTTTACGGACTGCTGCAGAGTTGGCCATCGTTGTAAGATTCAATATTTTATACGACAATGTTGTCACTTCTTGTGACTACAATAGTAAGCCAATATATCGGTTTCGTAAAAAACACGGTGTATTGTATGTATTATACGTTGCAACCTTGCCAGTCTTCATTTAGTACCCATTTAGCGTTTATACAGGCATGAAGTAGGTAGCAGTGGCGTAGCGTCCATAGAGCTGGATTCCCATCACCTGCTCGCCCCCAATCGATCTTGAAGAAAGAGTTACGTTAGGGTAGCTCTGGTTTTCCGACGGATATTTCGAAGTTGCGCCACTGCCTACTTACGTAGGTGAGAATGCTAAGTGCATTCATAAAATACTTATTTTCCCAATCTCTAGCTTATTTTAATTACATATTAGTTAGGCAAAGGTGTTGTAGTATAACAATTGGATATTCAATATATGTCAGTGGCGAAATCATAATGTTGTTTAAAACAATTTTACAATAGTAAATTGGGACAGAATAACAACGGGATGTGATTTAATCGAGCCAGGTATATTTTTAAAATTTTTAATACACATAGGTACGACGATTATAATGCTCGAAATTGAATCATAATATCTAATCTAACATACATGTAGGTTAATAAGCGAATACACCTTCAACTATGTTAATTATATTATGCACGTATACTTTCCGGATGAAAGACTGAATGGTAAGAGCGGAGCGCAGGGTTCTAATGCGGGCTATCTCTGAAATATTACCTTCGTTAGCAATGAGCCCTCCTGGCCATTTCGGCGTCGACGACCGCGCGCCACGCCGCAAGGAACGGATAATTGTGTTAATATTAGGTTTCCAACATGTTGCCTTAACCTGTTTTAACCACAGAGCATCAATTTAACTAGAGGACCTAAGCACCTCAATCTTTATGAGAACCGACCGTGTCACTTTTTTGCTGCCTACTGTGACGTCACGAGAGCATATTAGTGATGTGAAATCTCCGTTGTCCCCGCGAAATCGATACAAAGGCGATATATCGCCCGCGCCGTGCAGCTCGGGTCGATGAATCTGACTCGGACAAATCGGTCACGAAAAATATAGTCATGTAAAAATAATACCATGACGATCAATAAAAGGAAAAACGATACTTACTACTGGCTTTTTTAAATGAAAAGGCTTCTTTTTGTAAACATCGAATCTTTAGTTCTAATCAACAATTAGAACGTCTAATCTTTACTGTGAAATAATAAACATTAAGTTTCTAAGAACAATGCCAGGGAATCAATACTATCGATAACAATGTCAATCTACTAACTGCTTCACTTGTTGATTTTTTCAGTACATCAATGGTTGGTATTGTTTCAAGAATCAGTCGACGATATTTTTTTGTTTGTTTAAAGCTGCTATCATCGAAATGTATGGAGCAAATTGTGCTATGTTTTGTTGGAAACCAGTTTTTTTGCCCGGTCGCTTCCATCCATTTCTCTTATATGTATGGATTACTTGGAAACCTGTAATTTATAATTATAATGTGTCACAAAATACCTAAGTGAATATTACCATACCTCGATTTCAACAATCGATAAGAACTGTGACGAATCGAAAGGTGGACAGATGAATGAGAATTTCCCCTTACCAAGAAACCGAGCGACACAAGCTAAAGTTCGATCGTTTTATTTCCATTGCGCGTTTAATATAGGCAGGCCCTACAACTTTGTTACTAAAGTAGGTAATGTATCTTGAACATGAAGTAATCGTACATCTGTCGCAAATAGTCTATTCTTCATATTACAACTACGACAAATCTAATATAAATGATGTTAAAATGGAATTAAACATAATTTTAGAAGGAATTTACTTATTTGTGGTAGTAAACATGTCCATTATTTGGGTCAGCATTCTCTGAACAGTTTTTACAACTCAATACTGAACAACGAGTCATTTTTACGTATTTCGGTTGACGTCTCGCGGCAATAACCGTTCAAGGCGGACTGAGCGAGACTGCATAGAAGGTTGACGTTTTGACTATTTTTTGGCACGCGAAGTACTTACATACAAAGGCGACGTCTAGTTAAATTGATGGTCTGTGGTTTTAACCCGGATAGAAGGGCAATATACGAACAGCTACACACATCTTAAATCTGTATGACAATTTTGTTACCACAAAATGTATAGAACCGTGCTGCTGTCAAAAAAATCGGGGCACGAAATATTGTTACACTTTATTATAATTGATTTTTTGTATTGTATAAAACCATTGCATTATGTTAATTAAACTGCTAGCGTAAAAATAGCAAGGTAGCGTTACTGAACCAATAAAAAAAATAAGTAGAATATATTAAAGAGATGTATTCACCTGCGTTGCCCTCCTTGGCGAGTATGTGCTCGGACATGGTGATCTTGGAGGAGGAGGAGGCGGTGCGCACGCACGAGTAGAGCACGCTGCACACCCATATCACCATGCCGATAATCGCTTGCTTGTCGAACGACGCCGCCTGCCCACACACAACTACTGAATATACCACGTTACGGATCACGTCACCTGCTGTAACAGCCATTTCCCTAAATATTCAATCTATGTCCACGATATGTTCTTACGGGATAAAATCTTCAAATAAAAAAGTTAAGAAAAAAGAAAAAAAAAAACAATTTATCTTCAACGAAAGTAATGAAAATACAAACAATAGGTGCACTTCATGCGCTATGCGGTACAACGGGATGCGTTGCTCTGAGAACTATAGCTGTCATACTTGTTAGATAGAGGACTGTCTGAACGTAAGTACTTACTATTATTTATTTTGTGACTTTAGATTGAATTAATTTAGGAACGGCGGTTAAGTGGGTACTAGAATACACGTCTAATTTCCTCGGACGCAGTTTTGTCTGCTTTCTGGGAACGACTGAAAATACTCTTTCTGCGAGGGGTGTTCAATAAGTAATGATAATGATATATAAACTCTTTAGTGAGAAAATGTACAAAATATTGGTTACTACTGCCAATATTATTGATACAGCAAATAAGAAAAAAAATGTGTGATAGTCCTTTGTTTTTTTTTTTAAAAGAATACATTTATTTTGTTCTGTTAGCAATGAGAAAATAATGGATAAATTGTCAAAACTGGAGAAAATTCACGTTGAAGTGGTAATTAAATTGCTGCGCTTGAAAATTTTTACCACAGAACAGGTTCGTTTAGACTTGCAAGTAACATTAGGGGTTCGTGCACCTTCTTATTTTATATTTAAGAGAGGGAGAACTTGCACTAATGACGACTCAGGCTTGGGGCGCCTAATTTTAGAGAAAAACGAGCGAGTTGCGTGGCTGAACGCAGAATTTCTCAAGTCTGACTGAATTACTGTGAAACTGTCAGATAATTAAAAAAGACACGCAGCGGAAAAAAATGGGTTTTGGTAGGATTATTATACTCCTAGGAGAATAATAACGCCTAGACAGGGACGAATTTTAACTTTTTAAATTTAGGCGGATAAAAACTAGGCACTTCCTGTGTTCGTTTTTCTAACAAAATACGACCCTTTCCGAGCATGTTTGAGAAAAATTATTAAAAAAAACCCGGCCTAACTAGCATAATCGCGTTTATATTCATATTCATAATATTAATAATCCACTGAATTCTATTATATTAATGCTCATACTACAGTTTGAAAAATTCATTGTAGCTATAAAATGGGTGCTCGAGAAGCCTCGAGCCTTTATGTTCAACATGAAGCATTATGTTAGGCAGATATCAAACTAAACCGAAAAGGTAACGATTATATCACGAATAGACAATACACAATCATCTCATGACTAATCATGGGTGATTCATCAGTGGTATGTTCAAGAATACATGGTTTCTAAAGAACACCTGCCACAATGGCTACTCCTAAGAGAGTCCCCTCTTACTTTGAAAGGTCAACGCTTCCTCAAAATATAGGAGTAGGTAGTCCTTATATAATATAACTAGCTTTTGCGCGCGACTTCGTCCGCGTGGAACTCCTGTACGTATAGAGTTTCAGAGTAAGTAGTAAAGTTGTGTGTAAAGAAGATGAAATAACATGTATTTTACGGTTAAGGTCTTGTTGCTTTAATAACTTATACGTTTGTTGCCATGAAAAGGTATAGTTTGTCAGAAATTATAAGAGTAAACAAGGTAGATGTTTGCTTGCGTATCTTGACAGCATTTGCTTTATACAGTTTGGGACGTAGGTACCTACTTACTTCTATAAAATATATTGGTGCTATCCGGGGCGCCGTCCCATACGCTGGATTTATTTTAAATACCTACTTAGCTAATTTATCAAAGTAACGAAATAAATATTAGAATAAATCATATATAAACTATTAAAAAATTATAGGTATACAATCACTGCCATGAGAATAATAATATTACACCTACATGCAGTTAATTTGTTTTGGTTGTTGTCACCGCAACAATGCACATTATACTTATTTAAGATAGACAACATATACCGTTACACATACAGGCATAATACAATAAACCAACAATTCCTACACACCAAAAGAGAACAACGAAGTAGCTTGCACTATCTAGTGATGAATGGAAGCTTATTCAATTTCTCAAGTCTCATATAAAGCTGTACAGAGGCTAATTTAAAAAAAAAACACCGTATTAACCTTTATTATTATTATATTTAAACTAAGGGCCTAATATAAAAAGTTTTGTATCGATCACGCAGCTCGCTCGCCGTGACTGATATTTGTATTTGCAGGGCTACGTAAAAACATGTTTCATTATTGTTAAAATGAGTAAACGGGCATTGGTCCCTTTGATACGTTCTATGTCATACTTTTTTTTTATACTGTATGGTTTCATGCATAATTAGCCTCAAGTCTATAGTATAGTTGTATAATACAGTATGGTCTATTTATGAATGAAACCATAGAATTTATCGTGAACGTGCACGTCCATTAAATATAATAAATCAACAATTTCTACATCCCAAGAACGAACTTTCACGTTTATAATATTACTAGCGACCCGCCCCGGCTCCGCACGGGTGCAATGCTGATGCATGTATTATACATATAAACCTTCCCCTTGAATCACTCTATCTATTTAAAAAACCCGCATCAAAATCCGTTGCGAAGTTTTAAAGATTTAAGCATACATAGGGACATAGGGACAGAGAAAGCGACTTTGTTTTATACTATGTAGTGATTAGGATTAGGATATTAGGATAGGATTAGGATACTGGATATAGGATTGGTAAGTCGGCCCCGATTCAAAATCGATACACTTAGGTAAGACACGGAGGGTAATAACGGGTTCGGAAAGGTAAAATAATAAACGAGCATAATAATTTTCGAACAGAAATGTGCGAATCTATGCACGTTAATGAGTGTATACTTGCGTAAAACAATTGTATGAAGCATATATTAACTGATTTGATTAAACACATGTGAGAATTGGTAGGAGGACTGCTCCGTTAAGGCACGATCTGATCGTGTTGTGGGGGACTATCTAAGAAAATAAAGGCTTGTAGGTGCAGGTGCATATTACCTACTATTTTTGTAATACTATACGTACCCAATAAGCATCCTTTTTATGTTCCTGGTAATGCATATTTGAATGTAACAACTGGTCTTAATAAACATATACTGTAATGTCAAAAATATGATATATACATATATCAGCCTAGTTAGGATGATCGCGTTCATGTCGGACATATAGCATTCGTCCCTCTAGAACTTACATATTTGCTAGTAAGGGATGAAGGCTATATGTCCGAAATAAACACAATGATCCTAGCTAGGCTGCCAGGAGATATCTATAATTAGGAGATGTAGGGCTAATAGTTACGTTATTGGGGTCGATGAGGCTGTTGCACGGAGCCGATGAGTTGGACAAGGCCGACCAGGTGAGGTACATGACGTAGAGCGAGACGACCGACGACTGCAGAAGGCCCGAGTGCGGGTTGTGCTCCTGCACCGCCGGCAGGATCGAGATCGCACTCGCGATCACCACCAGGATAAGATTTATCGAAATGAAGAACTTGGACAAATCGCAGCTTGCCCCCTGCGACAAAATACACATATATTTTTTCGGAATTTGAACCTGCGTTTACGGTGTGCAATGTAATTGACCAGTAGGTAAATCGATTTATTGAAGCTATCATAATTTCACAGGTTCTAGGGCATAATTGTGAAATTTTGCTTCAACAAGCTATAGACAATCGCTGGTAATTATGAAGTACATGCTAGTGATTTTAAACTATTTAAATTAAAGGCTATAAGGAGAATTTTAAAACTGTGCGACACATACGCTCCGACTCGGTCTGTTAGGTTGAAGCGGACGCCAGCGCCTTGGATTACCAGAGGGGTCCGTATGGCCCTGACGAGGCGGGATAGAGCCTTGAGAAAGTTTAAGCGTAATATATATAATTATATGTAGGCAAGCATATAACACATTGTATGTCAGTATTGTATGTATATGTCTGTATACATTTTTGGTATCGTGTTGATATAAGTAGAATTTTCTACTTTCTGGCAAAGTTAAATGCCTGTACCAAATGTTTCTGTTTAGCCCAATGTTTGACTGGTAGAGAATGCCTTATGGCATTAACTCCGCCATTTGGGAATATTTCTTCAATTGTGCAATAAAGTTTAATTAAATAAATAATGTTGATCATGTTAAATCATTCTCTGTCCGGGTGATCCAACTGTGGGGTCATGCACCTTTTTTAAGGTTCTGTATCCAAAGGGTAAGGCATAATTGAATAAATTTGTTTAATACATTTTGTGTCATACTTTTATGACTATTTGTATGACTTATTTATAGCAAAGATATAGTGAGACTTGTAAATATTCATAACACCTCTGTAGTTTGTTTTTACAAATAAATGACTTGATTGATTGATTAACCTAAAGGAAGGGCCCCTTGATAGAATTTGCTACAGGCCCCGCGCTAGCTTAACCCGGCACTGTAAGGGAGCCCCCTTAAATATTTATTTTATTCTGTTTTTAGTATTTATTGTTATAGCGGCAACAGAAATACATCATCTGTTAAAATTTCAACTGTCTAACTATCACGATTCATGAGAGAGAGACAGACAGACGGACGGACGCACAGCGAAGTCTTAGTAATAAGATCCCGTTTTACCCTTGGGTACGGAACCCTAAAAATATCCTGACCATTGACGTTCTACTTCAAAAACTTAATGGTATCCCGCCATTTATGTTTTTTAAACAAAATCGCAAGTGTATTTTTTTACCGATTTCCGCATTTGAATCGGCTGTAGTATACATGACTTGTGCCCTCTCTTCAATATTGCCACCTTACCTTTTTAAAAAGTTTCGATCTAAACTTTTAATGGAATTAAAAGGCATTCATCATGGCATTTCAGGCCCTTGGAGCCTGCGGGCCATTTTTGAGAAAAATATTTTTGATCATAATAGATTTTTTTTATAATAGGGTCAGAAAGCGTGGGTGCACGGGGCCCCCACCTGCGCGGCGCCCGTAGCATTTGCTACTCTTGCTATATGGCTAATCCGCCACTGCCCATATAACAAAAGTGATTTTTTTGCCGATTTTATAGATAATGGTACGAGACCCTTCGTGCGCGAGTCCGACTAGCACTTGGCCGGTTTTTTTCAGAAATCCATGCTCCCACTATGGTTCCCATACTGGATGCACAGTTCAACTGTCAGTTGGGCTTGTGATATTGTCATATAATTTTGTACGGGGACAGGGAACGTGTTAATGATATTGATGCGATTACAACTGACCTGCGTGAAGTTGACGAACAAAAGAACGATGCCAGTGAGCGCGAGCGTGAAGCAGATGAGCATCGCGAGCAGCAGCGCCGCGTACCACCCGCGGGACTCCGACTCCTCGTAGTTCGCTGAATCACAAACAGCCATCGTCAACATTCATTCATTAACTGGACATTCCCTGGTCTTGCCGTGAGGCAGTTTCTTTTCAACGAGAAGGTCCTCCGACCTTCTTGAGGAGTACGACATCTCCTTGTTTAATCTTGAGACCTTATACATCTCTAACTTTACTGATTTTGTAATAGTTGTAATAGATAACTTTGCAAGTTTATCTTCACTGTATGACATTGATTTTGTTATAATTGTAAACTCGAAATTATGATTCCTTCTAGAACTGTAAATTCATATTTTGACATGAAAAATGTATTACTTATTATAGTCAGACTTTCTTAAATTGTGAATTAATATTTTGACATGTAAAAGTGCCCTTGTGGCCTATTTGTAGGATAAATGTTTGATTTTGATTTCTTAAGAAGCCGGTAAGATTTTAAAGTGAGATAATATATCGTATATGTATTTATCAAATAAACCATAATAAGTTAAGAACAGTGGAGAGAAGGGGATTCGAAAATTACGTCTCCTTATCACTTCTTCCTTAGTTTGTATCGCCCCATAAAAGAGGCAGAAAATCACTGCCTTAAGACTTAAGAATGCCAACAATGGTATGATAAACAAATAGCAAAACTTTTCATTTATTGACTATTATTCTCTTTATTTTCTTTAAGACTTAGGCTAGATTTTATAATAATTATATAAAAAGTAAAATATAAATCAATATTTACAAAACATAAAATCATTATAAAAACCTAACCTAGTGTGCCGCCGGCAGCGAGGCAGGGCCTAAGCTACCGGTGGTTAGGGCGACAGAGAGAGGAACCTCCTGACTATCCGCGCCGTGTCCAGGAGTACCGCCTTCTGTATCTGACCCTTGACCCAGCCATCTAGCGAGAGTCTCTTGAGGTGTTGGTCGAGACTCTTCGCTATTAGACCGTTCGCAGAGACGACTATCGGGACAATGATCGTTGAATCAACATCCCACATGGCGGTCACCTCGTGTGCCAAGTCTAGGTACTTGCTGACTTTGTCCTTCTCGGCCTTCACGAGGTTCTCGTCATGGGGGATAGTGATGTCAACGAGCACTGCCTGGCGCTTCGATCGATCTGTCAGCACGATATCAGGTTTATTGGCTACAATAGTCCTGTCCGTGATGACAGATCGATCCCAATAGAGCGTGGCACGACCATTTTCGAGAACTGGTGCAGGTGTATACTTATAGTACGGCACTTCGAAGTCCACAAGACCGTATAAAAGAGCAAGTTGCTGGTGAATGATCCTGGCTACTAAGTTATGTCTGTGCAAGTACTCGCCGTTAGCAAGATGACCACAACCGGAAATGATATGCCTGAGTGATTCTCCGGGACGGCGGCATGCCCGACAAATGTCGACCGTACCGTCCTTCAGGATATACTTCCGGTAGTTGTTCGTCATGATAACTTCGTCCGCAATTGCACAGACAAAACCTTCGGTTTCCCCGAAGAGATCCCCGAAACGTAGCCAGTTCACCGACGCGAGCAGGTCTACGTCGGGCCCTGTGAGGGCCCTGTAGAACCGCCCGTGTAGCTCCTTACTCTTCCATACCGCCTTGCGTTCCTCGGTGCTCCATACTTTAAGTCTGCGCCAGTTCTCCTTTGCCATGGAAAGCGGGGTGAAAGATGCGTCTACTGCTACTACGTCCCGATGCATCCCACACTCGCTGTTAAGGAAATAATCCCTGAGACTGCACACCTCACGGTTGTGGAAGTCTTTGGCATTTAGAAAGCCGCGACCTCCACACTTCCGTGGGATGTACAGTCTCATAACAGACGAGCGTGGGTGTAGCATGCGGTGCGCAGTGAGCAGTACACGCACCCTTCGGTCCAGGGCATCCAGCTCAGTCTGAGTCCATCTTAGTATGCCAAAGGAGTATGTGAGCAAGGGCATCACCCAGGCGTTGAAGGCGCGCACCTTGTTGCCGCCCGACAAAAGACTATTAAGCACTTTTGTCATTATATTTATTTATATTATTATATTTATTATTTAAGAGTTTCATTCTTGTCGATGTAGTTCTCATTCATTTATTGATAATAGGTGGATATTATCAAAGGTGTGTGATGCACTGCTGTGATACTTACAAACCCATTTCTCTGCCCAAGAATGAGCGAAATCAATAATTAACACCAATTGAATGATGATGTAGCAAAAACCGCCGATCATGCCGAAAACCATCCAGGTGGAAGCGAATGAACCCTCGGGGATGAAGAAAGCACCGATCACGCCACCAATCACCACCAGAAACTTGATGCCCCAGAAACTGAGAAATTGTAAATATATTAATCTTCAATTTACATTGTTTTCCTCTTACCATTTCACATATTAGTCGTAAATTATTGATCGTCATATGTCATATCATATCATATTACTAACCCATTCTGTATACCAGCACGAGGATCCTTCGATGACTTCACACCAATCATTATCATTGCCATCAGAACGAAGAACATACACAGAGCGAAACAAATTCTGAAATGAAAATATAGTACTATTAGGATCTTTTAGTTGATTATATCATAGGGAATATGATAGTGATATGAGGTAACATAGTACGTATAATAAAAATATGCTGTCAAATATATACCTGTAAACCGCGAGATAGCCAACAGCATTATCACAATCCACTTTAAAGTTTGATGGTACAACTCCCGTTGTATTAGCACAAAATGGCACCTGTAACACAAATAAATTACTAAAACTAGCAATTGAGGCAGTATTTCAGCCTTGCAATTGCTAAACCACATTAGTCGGCCCTTGTATACCTATCTCTTTGGCCTCTCCTTATTCCATTAAGTTACGCGCTTTGAATTCCCTGTGTTTCTACAATATTTTCTTTTCATTATCATTATGTTTCCATATGTCAAAATCAATCATAATGTTAAGTTTAGGTACTACAGCCACCTTAGAAAATGTAGTCCCAGTCAAATAAGAATTGTTATATAAAATTCTCAAGGGAATGTTTGTGTGATGAACAAGTTTAAATTGAAAGAAGTGTCAATATACACCTTTTGTAACTCAGTTTTGAGCCCCGGAGCTAAAGTGATGCAAGCTGCAACCATAACTAGCAGCAGCATCAGGGTGTACATGAGGCGCGTGGAGGTGGAGTTGGCGCACGACGGGCACGCCGAGCAGCACAGGGAGCATG
Organism: Epiblema foenella; assembly: GCA_963556455.1. Classification (NCBI taxonomy): domain Eukaryota; kingdom Metazoa; phylum Arthropoda; class Insecta; order Lepidoptera; family Tortricidae; genus Epiblema; species Epiblema foenella. The sequence goes on along the minus strand of OY747095.1, from coordinate 15,308,075 downwards.
CTGCACTGCCGCAGCAGCAGGCCAGCTACACCGACATAAACCGTTTTAACAATCATAACTCTTGCTTAGCCTATAAAAGCATATTTTTTTTTTCATTTGTAATTCCATTAACAGAACATTCCTTTCTCTTACATATTATTGATATGCCCATATATAACAAAAATTTTGATTCTCTACAAATATTTTATGCGTTAAGGTAACAAGGTTTTGGCTTATTGCGTAATAATTATACCAAATATTGTTCCAGCGGCGACCGAAAGTTTACTGGTTGAAACCCACTTCCCGGTGTGCAAGTCGATGCACAAACTTGGGAACAACAAGAAGAAACCTATCATCCAACGGAAGAAGAGTGGGAGTTAGTTTAACGAATCACAGGGCAAATAAAACGGCCCGGGCGGTAAATAGCTTCGAAAACTATAAATCACCAGGCCTGGACGGTATCTACCTCGCCCTACTAAAAAGGTAAACACATATCCAATTTGCTGTGGCTGCATTGCCTTTAGATACATAAAAAAATAGAGAGAGGTAAAAGTTATATTCTTGCCGAAACCAGGGAATGTGAATGGGAAGTGATTACTCTAACCTGAAATTCTTCAGACCTATAAGCATAACTTCCTTCATGTTAAAAACTCTGGAAAGACTGCGACAGAGAACTGAAGGATACGACCCTCAAAACCGCCAACATACACCCGAACCAACATGCCTACAACCAGGGCAAATCAACAGACTCAGCCCTACATGCTGTACGTAGTAAGCAATATCGAAGATGCGCTGCATAAAAAGAACTCTTGCATGGGCAACTTCATTGACATGAAGGCCTTTGACAAGACCAATTAGGCAAAGAGGCATAAAACCGAACCAATACTGACAGAGTGCATTATGAACATGTTAAAGAAAAGAATCATCCCATAAAAAATATTCCATGTAAAAATAGGCCAAATGTTGAAACTATTTCACCGTAAAAAGTTGTGAGATATGATGTAGAGCCAATGGAAGGTTTTTTATGGAATCTCACTTCTTTTTGTAGGTAAATGTGTCAATACAAATCTTTTTGTAGGTATATGACTCACAACTACACTAATGAGAACACGCAGAAACCAACTACGTAAAGTAGTGGGAATAATAACAGGACATAATACACTATACAAACATCTATGCAACTTAGGAATGGAGATAGAGGGGACTTAGACACATTCTAGCAGACTGTGAGCAGGTAGAAGTATATAGGAAGAAGCACATAGGAAATGCGAACACTGCAGGAAGCAGTAAACAACATAAAAGACTAATAAGTTTTGTACAGGAACTAGGGTGGTTAGAGTAACTTTACCTCTTTTTCACGCAAAATACGCATCTTGGATGTCCACTTGCGGAAAATGACCAGTAAAACTAACTATTGGTCTAGGTAATAATGTTTTCTTTATTTATTTTTCGTCTTAGGTTAGGCTTTTACAATATCTTTATAAAAAGTAAAATATAAAAATACACTTACAAAACATAAAAATATTATAAAATCCTAACCTAGGGTGCCGCAGGCAGCGAGGCGGGGCCTAAGCTACCGGTGGTTAGGGCGACAGAGAGAGGAACCTCCTGACTATCCGCGCCTGAGTACCGCCTTCTGTATCTGACCCTTGACCCAGCCATCTAGCGAGAGTCTCTTGAGGTGTTGGTCGAGATTCTTCGCTATTAGACCGTTCGCAGAGACGACTATAGGGACAATGATTGTTGAATCAACATCCCACATGGCGGTCACCTCGTGTGCCAAGTCTAGGTACTAGCTGACTTTGTCCTTCTCGGCCTTCACGAGGTTCTCGTCATGGGGGATGGTGATGTCAACGAGCACTGCCTGGCGCTTCGATCCATCTGTCAGCACGATATCAGGTTTATTGGCTACAATAGTCCTGTCCGTGATGAAAGATCGATTCAAATAGAGCATGGCACGACCATTTACGAGAACTGGCGCAGCTGTATACTTATAGTACGGCACTTTGAAGTTCACAAGACCGCATAGAAGAGCAAGTTGCTGGTGAATGATTTTGGCTACTAATTATGTCTGTGCAAGTACTCTCCATTAGCAAGATGACCACAACCGGAAATGATATGCCTGATCGACTCTTCGTGACGGCGGCATGCCCGACAAATGTCGACCGTACCGTCCTTCAGGATATATTTCCGGTAGTTGTTCGTCATGATAACTTTGTCCACAATTGCACAGACAAAACCTTCGGTTTCCCCGAAGAGATCCCCGAAACGTAGCCAGTTTACCGAGGTGGGCAGGTCTACGTCGGGCCCTGTGAGAAGCCTGTAGTACCACCCGTGTAGCTCCTTACTCTTCCATTCTGCCTTGCTGTCCTCGGTGCTCCATACTTTAATTCTGCATCAGTTCTCCTTTGTTATTATTATTATGGTTTCAAACAATGTCTCAAATGAAATATTTCATGGAATATGGAACATAAAATCATTTTCAATTTATTTTGCAATTCCAATTGTTTACTGATACAAAATTATGTGAAATAAACTAAATACATTATTTGCCAGCATTTATATATTATTTAGATATGATTCAGGGGCGTATTTACCCTAGGGCCATTCGGGCCATGGCCTGGGGCACCAATCCACCAGCGGCGGCGCCACCTCTGCCCTGTTGCATTTTATTTTGGTTTTGGCTCCATTCAACCAACTTTTACATCTGGGATTCTTCTTTATGGGATTTTTGTAAGAATGAAATTGAATTATTACCATTTCATTTTAATCCATAATACAAAGAATGCACTTTTGAAACATGCATTTCACAGCAGTGTCACATTCATGAATAGTCCAGAGTTCGAGACTGTCTGCTATCAATTACAGGATGAGGCTCAGGCTGGCTCACACATGGCACATCAGGGATGTATGTATATGCATAGTTGTATAAAAGCAGTCTATATACGCAGAAGCGCTTGTGCGGCCATTCCTGTCGTGCTAAGGAAATGGGGCAGCCGCACCAGCACCCAGAATGCATTGTTACATTTGAGAGGCTCAATAAACTGCATGTAAACAGGGAGGCAGGATAGGTTCTAAATAATTATTTTGACCTCCCTCATAACCAGCACCATATACTTAACCTGCTAGAATTTTGGTGAATCTAAGCTTTATTTACACCACTATGAGAGGTAATGTGTATTCGATATTCGTCAACTCCAATAAAACACACAAGTAATAAAAGGATAGTTTATAGAAGTAAACGCAGCCGAAATTATAATTAAATTAAGGAAACACTGACTCTTTTGTTCTATGCTTATCATGTGTAAGATGTCATATAAAGTTCTATTTCTTGTAAATAAGCAGTGCTTACCTGAGCTGCTGAACAAAGACCCAATACGGCGCCCATTGTTGCAATTTTTTTGTGTTTAAGTCAATCACCACTTTATCTAGACGACATCGAATGCAGTTAAACAAGTCATTCAACTAGAAATTCAAAACAGTCAAAACTATAGGTATCTAATCTAAAAGCAAAGAAAGAAATCTGTATTGATTCACGAATCACGAATGAATGACGCAGAGAAATACGAATGACGTTCTTGACGTTCTTCCTTTCCCTTTTGGCATATGATTGTAAAACCGAAAAGGCGCATCCTGACAGGCGAGCATGTCGGACTGCCGAGGAAAGTCAAAGGGGCTGATTGGACGGTCATTATTATCACACAATACACTCATATTACAATACGTATTACGTGGATATTGGTGAAAATTGAAGCAAAATCAAGAAAAAAAATGAAGTTTTCCCTGTCTGTCGCACTTACGTCCGAACTTGTAAACGCGACAGAGACACAAAATCTCGATTGCGGTTCGCGGTAGGCCTTCTAAGGGGCTACTCTCGTATTATATGAGTGAAAGGGACGGCACGATACGAAGTTTAGATTTCGAAGTTCGGAGTACAGGGGCGCTACCGCGACAGCAAACGAAGTTTTCGTTCTCTGTCGCACTTGCACGTTCGGACGTAAGTGCGACAGAGAGGGAAAACTTCGTTTGCTGATGGGCTACCGCGAACCATAAACGAAGTTTTCCCTCTCTGTCGCACTTGCAAGTTTGCACATAAGTGAGACAGAGAGGGAAAACTTCGTTTGTGGTTTGCGGTAGCCCCTCAGTTCGGTGACAGCCGAAAAAGTTTGTACTATCTATCCCACTCAACTCATCTTGGTGTGCCATAAGGATTACAAGGGACAGCTATATGGAAAATCGTTTGACTTAATACTGCCGGTCTGCTTTACTCTGATGTTTGTGGTTCAACCCCTCTACATTTCGTACAAAGCGTACTCTTGGATATGTTAAATGTTTATGTTTCTAGCCAGGTTTTTTTAAAGACATGCCTGCTGCCAGCAGCCATAAGCAATAGCCAATGCTAAATATATGTAAGTGGGTTATTTGGTACTAATAACCAAACAACCCCAAAAGCCGTCTCAAATAGCCTCGTTAAAATAAAATTCAAAATAAATAGCTAAAATTATGTGTCATAGCTTAAAAAAATAAATAAATAAGTAAATAAAAAAAACTCCCGAGAATATGTACTTTTAGGTGTATCTAGTAAAAAAACCTTACCCCACAAATATCCAATTTCAGAGGGGCTACCCTCTCTGTCGTACGAATTAGCAAGTGCGAGAGAGAGGGAGATATTCGAACATCGTTCGTTTTCGGTCGCAGATGTCGCAGTAGCCCCTCTGAATAGAAGTAGGGCGGTATTCAATGAGGGCTATCGTTTTTGTGCTCACCAGTTGGCGCCACTGTCGTGTAAGGTCCAGCTGTCAAAAAATATTATAGGTTATTATGGGCATGAGAACGAAGTTTGCATTTAAATCATGTTTAAAACCTTAAAACCGTACCGCAAAAATATCGCACATCCCGCATTGTAGCGCAGTCCCGTTTTGTTCGGAAAAAAAGGAGAAAATAAGTTTCCGAAAGACAAAAAAGTGTCAAAGCACTGACAGTCATTGACCCGTAACTCATATTTGCCATAATCAAGCTCAGGTATTGCAAAATAGTCACCATATTGTTCTAATTAGATATTAGCCCGCGTAGCGCAACCACAAAGAGTGACATTTTGGAGACCTCACGCTACACTAGCGCCTCTAGCGGCGGATTCATACGCGATAGCCCCCATTGCACTGATTTTCCACCGATACAATCAAGATTTATTTTAGATGTGTGTACTCCTTGGCTTTGCTGCAACCACTAACCAACTTTATATGAGACTAAGGATTCTCAGACAAAGATCTACGTGTCTACCATGCCATGACAAAAAATATATGGACTCAAAACTTATTTTTTTTATTTCAAATAGCCTCGCACGTCTTAGCAAATTAGCCCCATTTTACGGTAGCATCCTTTTGTAATGAGCCCTGGGTTACCAGGGACTGGTAGACGACGGTTTTAAAATCTGAGAGTAAATTCCTGATGACAAATTAGTAACTTAACTCCCTACTTGCGAGTGAACGGCACAGCGAGCTCGTGGTAACTCTGGCAAACTTTTTATCATCAGGATTACAACACTACACAGAATTGGTTGTGGGTCGCAAAGTTTTTGAATGAACCCAAACTATTATTTACCTATTAGTTGCCTTAGATACGATAGGATAGGTGTGATGGATCATAAAAACAAAGCCACGTTAGTTCTAATAATTAAAATATATATTTTCAAGACACGCAAAATTCATTCTAAACGTATTGAGGTATAATATTTCAGGCAATAGTCTACCAGGTGTAGCACTAGCATGACGGTATTTTAAAGAAATAACATTTCTGATAAAGATTTAATTTACTTCCTCTGTAACATTACTTTTATCTGAGTTGGTAAATAGATACATTTATAGGAGTAAATTATACAGTAATAATAGTAAGTTTGTTATAGAGAGCTCAGGGTTGCAATTTATGCAACAAGGCTATATTTATTAAATTTTGTGATGTTTTAGCTTCCTCGCTAATTAAGGTAATTTTGATTATAATATGACAATCTAAAGACCATATTTGTAACATATTAACGAAAACACTTTTATAATATAACATTTAATATCTATACTTGACAAAATCAATTCATTTGGAACACATTCTGGACCTTTATCGCATTACAATACAAAATAACTTCATCTATTCTAAACACGATTCTCAGTAAAATATAACAAACATGCTCATCCAACATTAAACATATAAATAATAATCTAGAAAAATAATAAATAAAAATATAAATATCACAATAGAATAACTGCCAGCTATATTTAACCAGTAATGCCTTTTTTTAGCGAGAATATGAATAATTTCATTCAGGACATTGTGGATAAAAGAAGATAATATAAGAAAAGCACATACATATATATGAATGAAATGACGCATTCGAGCTGACAGTGCCGGTAAAACCGCTGTGATATCGAGCAGACTACAGCCGACCGGCTCGGCGGAAAACGGCGCAGTACAACACCTTGCACTTTGATCGTCACGTTGCAACCTTAAAACTACTGGTAACCATTGTATCAAATCAATGCTTCAGCGGCTATATTCGGTAGATTTTGGACCGAGATTGATAAATACGAAATCGTTATGTCTTTAAGTAAACAATAGGTACGTGTGTTTAGTGCGTAATAATATATGTACAATGTGCTTGGATTGAAGACATCATTGAGATTGAGAAGATTTCATCTCGTTCTCGGTATTGAGAATTGTCTTGCTTGTACAAATTAACATGGGATGTGTACCTACAATGTGTAACCGTAATTCGTAACAATATTATACTTATATTGCTCGCTGTAAGTAATTTTTGAAAAGAAGCCCTTGACCAAACATGCGTAAAGCAGGTGTCGAGCGACCGGTACCGGCGGCGTCTCGGGAGCCGCCGCCGGCGAGCGCAGTGAGGGCGTGCGCGCATCCTCACTTGCTTCAGAGTACGACCCTACTTTTCTATTTCTAAACAGGAGACATATTTTCAGAAAAAATAATTGCCCACATATAGGTATCGACGACAAGTCGGTTTTTGGGAACAGCAAAACGATTTATTTACAAACATTCGTTTAAAATTACAACTTATAATTAAAATCTTTACATATCGTACGGTATAGTTTATTATGAAATTATATGTAGTTATTATTCTATATATTTCTAGATACAGAGCAAGTGTATGCCTTTTCGAAATCATTAATTATGTTACCATACTTCAATAATGTTATTCTTAAATACAGTGAAATCTATATTCGTTATATTAAAAATTTAAATGAATCATTCAATTAATTTAAAACATATATACAAAACATTAAAAGGTAAATAATATGCTACGTACACACATATCTAATAAAATGGGTAAAGATATTGAAAAGAAATGTATGTATCTATAGTAGTCAAGAGGGGTCTTCATTATTAAGAATTTACACCTATATATGTGAAATCGGTGACACACTAGTGGCAAATCGATCCGATTCCGCCGAGTTGCCGATCATACATCGTATTAAAATAAGCACGAAGCATATTGCACCCATTATGGGTGAGCCATAGGATAAGTACACTATCGTGGCAGCTGCGGCTTATCGTCGTATCCTACAAATCTTATTATAATGGGGCGAAATCGGAAATAACCTCATCGTGCTCTTTAAATGTACAGCTCTACATACAGCGAGAGGGCCTAACGCTGTTCCGAATGCTAGGCACATTTGTTATGTTGACCTACCTGTGGCGAAGTCCAAAACGAGGGTTATGTGTTTGACCTATATGTACTTATTTTCTATTTTAATCGCGTGTTATTTTCAGATATTTGGGTGTGTTTTAGACATATATACGGTAGTTAATATTAATAATACACTTGCCGCTGTATGTGAGTGTTATAGTATAATCTGCAAATTGTAGGCCCGATTGTATGATGGCGGAAAAGATACAATGTTAAACCAATTGTGGTGTGTCGTGGTGCAGTTGCGCGGGCGCTGCGTTCCACGATATGCATTGCGAGCCGCTGTCTATTGCCTACACTTCAGTTACAGATTATGCATGTTTGTACTGATATGTTTTAGTTATTTTAAAATAGTATGACTTTGGCGTAGAGTGCAATTAATTGAGCAAAATTTAGCTATAAAAGTAAATAGGCATTATTATGTACACATTAGCGCGGTAAAAATAAAGTCATCTTTATACAAAAATAATTATGCTTTACAGTAAATAAGATAAAACAATTTCTTATACCATGTATTTATACATCTAATAGCTTCGCGTAGGTATAATATTGAGATCGGTATACCGTAAAACTACGAAACTAGCATTAGAATTACAAAAGAAGTTGACACACGCTCGTCGTCGTGCCTCGGCCTCGGCCCGCGTGCACCGCCGTCGGCGCCGCCGCAGCGCCTCAACTACCGTTGCCGTTGGCGACGGGTCTTGCAACTAGCTTCAGTGCCTTTACCATGAGTTTATATGACCGTACTCGCTAGCGACTGCGTAAAATTTGATATGGGCAAAAGTACAGCGCCTCTGGCGGTTACGCAATAGAACTAAGAATCGGCATACTAAATCGTTTACGCAGTCGCTAGCGAGTACGGTCATGCAAACTCATGGTAAAGGCACTTTTCACGCACCTGGTATAGTAGGTAAGCAAGGAAGTGTGCGTATACGACACCGCGTTTCTTACTCCGGGTGAGTATTTGTAAATCTACACAAGGCGAGATAAAAAAACCCATTAGATAAGCATGCTTACTAAAATATTTCCATTTTTGCCACAATACGATATACACATTCTTAATATTAACATCAAATAAAAATACTTTGTACGGCCAATTTATTTTTGCAGCGTAATGTTGAAAAAAGTGGCAAAACGAGAATTTCACTCAAGTATTTTGTAAAAATTTAGCGTAGTACAATAAACTATGAAGTTTGAATATTTTAATACCTTATTGACTGTAGCTAGGCTAGCAATACTCAATACTAAATATTATTATGACTTTAACTTAATATAACACTTATAAGTATCTTACTATTTAGATAACCGCGTTTACATCTAAGTCCTTACAATATGGCAGTTGTCAATTCGCTAGCTGCGTTGTAGTTAATAGATAGCCTACATCTACTCGTAGGTACCGAAATGGATCGCATGCGTTGCGTGTAGCGCGGAGTTCGTTGTGTTCGGCTCGCTGAAAGTCGAGCGAGGCGTCGCGGCGAGGGGGCACGTAGACTTCACATGACAATGATTTTTCTATCACAACCATTATTGCAATGAAATTCATATTTGGTAATTATTACAGGTACGTAAAGTTTAATAATATAGGTATCCCATAAATATCAAAAGAAATAACGTGGCCAAAAACTGATTCGCAAGTTATATCGAAGATTTTGGAACTTACACTTTTGGCTCTCTTACCATACTTCTTTTAATACCTATACTATTTTTGGGTGGTATTTTAATAAAATAATATTATGTAGTGTGTATTAAAATAACTATGACGTAACACCATATTATTTGTATTAAGAAGCTTGTATTAAAGGATAGGATACTTTTAGTAAATTTGTAGATAGGTAGTAAGTAGTAACAGTATAAATAAACTAGAATTGCTAAATGAAGAATACTGTTTTCTAAACTGTTTGAAAATGACCAAGGATTTAAGGTTCGCCAACTGTGCCGGTGAAATTCTAAAACAATGTGCGATTAACAGTATACTTACCTAGGTACCTAACAAAAAATACATAGGACACCCGTATTTATTAATTCGGTGATCCTAAACAGCGACATGATACAAGATACGGTATCCTATTTTGTAATGATTGAGATCTAAATTGAAACTAAACATGCGCGTTTACACTCATTTGAATGTTAAGACGTTTAGAGGGGCGTCATAAGTTTAAAACATTTCAGGGAAATCGTAATCTACTTAGGTGTATATCATACATGATGGCGCCCGAAATTACATTGAACGTACGATTCCTCTCGTGTGTCTTATTTGAAGCTGAGAAAGGGTCTATTTACAGTAAAAGCGAGTAAATTGGAGTACTATGAACGTGTAGCTATGCTTCGGTGACCAAGATGTATGTAATTGCACGTCGCATCTCGCCACAAGCAAGAAAGAAACAAATGATATCCCCAGACGTTCCTGCATTGTTTGTGTTCGATTGGAAATTCTGCCTTTAAATTATTTAAAAAAAACATTGGGCCCAAAATGTTGACCTTTTTCATGACATATTTTTTTTTGCTTGGGAATTATGTACCTATATCAATCATATTTAAAATTCCATCCATATTTAAAATTTTAACCAGTTGGTGCTCTTTTGTTAAGTATGCAGGTTCAATTGGTTCCAACCTTTTAGGTCGAGATAGCTGCCGAAGTGGAAATCTAATATATACCTAATGTAATGAATTTCTATCTTAATTCAATTGATATTATTACTTAATAGGTTTATATTAATGAAATGATTATCACAAGCGCAACCTTTGACTATTTCTTTGGTAGGTACCTATGTAGAAACAACGAGCCGGGTAGAGGAGAATTATTGTTTGGTTTCAACATATCCAGTTTGCCAATGTTTGGACGAGGTAGCAAAAGCTCATGTGTAGTCGCTTGCAGTGTTTGAAAAAGGCAATGCTATTTATGTGCATCTAATATTTTAAGTCAGCACCAATTATCGGGTTTGTTATTTCTTAGGCACATACTTACAAATAAGTTTTACTTCACTCGATTCAACTGTATGAAAACGTGCTGCGTAGAGAAATTAACGCACAGAACCATATAATACGTCTAATGTATACACATTTAAAGATTTCTGTAAGTAAATAGAACTCTCGAGAGATGATTGATTTAGAATGGAGTGCTAGTAAGTGACGAGGAAAGATGTGGCGGTCACTAAGACGCTGTTCTCATAGCGACCTATAAACCCACATAAAGTAAGTAAATGGGCACAGAGGACACGGTTTTGATTTTAAATTTGCACTGTATCAAACTTAGTTCTCTCTGGTGTATAACAAAATCACGGTAGTGATATATTATAGTTTTAATAGTTAAAGGAATATTGAAGATATCATAATTAATATTAATGAGATTTAATATGCATTCAGATGCATTCTTGCTCTAAGAATAAAAGATGATGTCTACAGTATTCCATAAGTAGGTAAACCAAGTGTCATACATATCTAATTTACTGGAGCGCCGTACATTTATTCTAAATATCGAAATAATTAAACAGACATGAAGTAAAATAATATATGAACAGTACACTTATACAATGATTGTAGATAAGACTTCACGATTATAGTATTCGTACAGGGCTCATTTTTCATGAACAAATTTGGCATATAGAAATGGTTCATATGAAACAAATTTGAAATAAGTAAGAAAGTCGCTCGTGGAAGACATATGCTTACTTATTTTTATGATACTCGTTATGTTAAGCACATTATTATTGCTAGGAGTACTGCATTGTAGGACATCCAATAATTTGATCGGTACTCTGCTATTGGCACATATTGGTTACCTAATGATTATTTATGATTACCGGAGGACAAGTGTTCTGCGTGAATTGAAATTGAATCCTCAATGCAACGTAACAGTACCTATACTACATATTCAATATTTGTTTTACGCGTAACCTCGCATAATATTCGATAAGACATTTTTTTAAGTAACAGTAGTAATATTTATAAATAATAGTAAATATTATAATTATGTACAAATATGAACATTCCTTTCTTCAACTATGAATGCGTTACGTAGTCAATATTTGCTTATGTACAAATTTATAATTATTCAAAATATATAATACTTATTCTTTTAATAATAATATTGCAAGTAGCAATGACCTTAACCTTATGTTACACATATCTTGTATTCTTGTCCCGAGTGTCTTAATATATAACCTTTTTCGATCACATTTTACGATTCATCATGATTCCGCAAAGGATTGTTTGCCACTTAAATCCAGTATGCATGTTTGCCCGACAGGATGGATGGCGCGGCGAGTCACAATCGTTCCCCGTGAGTGGCAGTGGCGGGGCGGGCGGGGCGGGGCGGGCGGGGTTGGCGCGGGAGTTCGGCGCGAGCGAGCGAAGCTCGAGGAACGACGTGCTTCTTTGAGTATTGTCTCCTTGTTCTTGTAGTACAATATACAACATACGACTCAGATATGTTCTAAAAAAATTCACTCTAACCGAGTTTTGTTATAGTCTTTTAATCGAATTAACGACTTCTTACAACTACTTAAATCTATTTAATATATTACGCCATTATGATCCTCTTCTTATTATTCCTAAATTTTCAGTCAATATACATGATTTTTCATTTATATTAAGTGTAATATCACTAAAGTATTCATGTAATTATTTATTTACGTTATTTCTACTTGCCCTTACCTTTGTAAACAGTGTGAAAACATTGATTTTAATAATATATATATCTATTTAAAAGCACATTTGAAAATGTGGACGGATTTTGTATTTATATTGAAACTAAAAAAATATGTAAATATTATCCGACTTTTAAAATGATCGTGTCAATGTTTTGGAACAATGGACATATTCCATGAAATTCAGTTCTAATTTGTATGAGAATAGGAAAATTGGCGATTATATGACATGCAATAAAACAAATATTTTCACACTGATGTATTTGTCAGTCTAATGTTACATTAAGAACGTAAAAATAAGAAATATTCACAGTCAGGGATGCCGGCGCGGGAGCCGCGGCCCTACCACCATACCATGAGTTCGGATACGACGTCTAATTTGAGTTCATTTAAGGCGATGTTTAACTGTTCTACAAAAATACGTGGGCAATGTCCATATTGCATTTAAATAACGCCCCAAATTTTGAGGAAAAATATGTCTCCTTTAAGTTTATATACTCAATAAATATTTTAATATATTTATATCTATTGCATATACATATACTTATTCGTCTGCCTAAAATTACCTTATATAAAAGTGTCGTTATCATGTAATGTATTTACGACTGTTGCACAGAATTGTCCAAACACCTCGCTACGCCATTCGACAAGAAGCGGGGCGGGCCAGCGAGGACGCGGAGCGGGCCGGCGCGCCGTCCGGGCGCGAGCAGGCGGGTCACTTGCGGTAGAGCGCGGCACGCGCCTCGGCTCGGTGGCGGCGGCGGCGCTAGTCGCCGAAGCGCGTGCACGCCTTCTTCCACTTGCACTGCGTGCACCACAGCTCGCGCTGGTCCATGCCGTACACCTTGCGGCACTTCTTGTTGTCGGAGCGCGCGCGCCGCCCCGGGCTGCTCGGTGAACTGTTCGCCGCCGACAGCCGCATGTGCTTCTACAAATCAATTAAACAACGTTTACTACCAGTTCTTCTGTCGGCTTACCAACTAAACATTTCAAATTGTATGTGTAGAATTTATTTGACCACATAAACATTACAAACTTACCGGAGAGTGTGAATTGGACCAGGAATGAGATACTGGAATACTTATAGGCCTCGCGTTACCATTCTGCAGGGTGGACAGTAGTCCTTGCCTGTAAAAGGAGGAGATCGTAATAGTACATTTTGTACAAATGAGTGCGGAAGGTTTGTCATGCCGCATGAGTCCGGAGTTGTCTTGGCCCGAGCCGTGAGGCGAGGGACAAGATTCGGGACGAGTGAAAATGGCACTTCCGCACGTAAATCAAACGACGATTTTTAATACAGTTGCGAAAAAATATCAAATAAATAAAACAGTAATTAAAAGAGACAAAATAAAATGGGTCATTGTTATTAACTTTTAATTGATAAAACTTTTTTCAACATACCATGGCTAAATGCCAAAACCAAGCCAAGCTTCGTGGCTAAATAGCCAAATCAAAAACTATTTTGGGAGAGGTTTTATGTCACTTGGTAGTTTAATTACTTAGATTTAAACAAGAAAAAACAATTATTTTTAATTTTATAACTAATTTATATTTGATTCATTTGTAAATAAATGTATGTTTTGGCGATAAAAAAACAAGCATTCATTCATCCGGCATGGTGGTCTTGCATAATATTCTATTATTACAGGTCATTGGTCTAATCAATCAGGCAACTTTTTGAAAACAATTTTAGATTTTTTAGTATTTGATAACACTTTAACTTGTTTAACATGAAATTTTAATGTTTTAAATATAATAGAAGTATTGGTTGAATGACAAATGCTTTATAAAATAAATAAGTAAACTGATTGAAGCTCTTCGGTTGAATGGATAGCTTGGACCAACAGTAAATTTAAAAAAAAAATGGAAAAGTAAAAAGCACTAGTGCGAGAAATCCAACTTTGCGCACGATATACAGCTACATAAAGTACAACTTTTTGAGCAACTGTATTAAAAAAAAATTGTTGTTTGCTGCATAACTTGTATATAATAAGCTTGATGGTAATACAATGGCCGATTGGATAATTATGTATGTAATTACCTGTAGGAGCCCACTAGCTGGCGCTGGTAATCGGGGTCCTCGTGCGGCGGGCGGCACATGTCGCGGTGGGAGAGTGTCGGCGGCGCGGTCGCAGCCGGAACTTCACGCTCTGTGTAGTAGAACTCCTCCTCGTGGTCGCTTTCACCCTCCTTCTTAGGACTGTCAAAATTCGAATTGTCAGGTTTGATCTTACAGGTAAAATAAGAAGGCAAGAGTCGGGTCGGGCCCTTTCTGAAAAATGGTATATACGAGTATTTTAGAGACATTTGCCGTGAATTAGCGTTGTAGCATTGTATGACAGTGTCCGACCGAAGTTCCGGTTTCGGCCGAAGGTTCGGTTTCGGCCAAAACACTGCCGAACAATTTGGCCGCGCCGAAACTTTCAACATTGTACTTCTGGTCGCGTTTGGTTAACACCGGGTGTGTTGGGCAGTGGGCACAGCCGGCAATGGCGTAGCGCGCTCGACTCCGCCAACAGTACATCTTATTGTAGCTAAGTATTTTTTAATGGGGTATCATTATTTTTTATAAATAAGTAGAGTGCTTTTAAGAAGTAGGTAAGAGGTAGTTTACAAATTTCAAATAAAAGACATCGATTTTCTCAATGTAATTGGAGTCGTTGGTGCCTTTAAGGAAACCAGTCTTCTAGGTAGATGTCGCTTTGCGCCTCCCGAAGGTGTTGTAAGGGGTAACTGGTTAAGGAATTTCGGGGCTTTCGTTGGTTGCTCTGGTAGCTCAGTGCCTAGAGCGATTGGCCAATTCCGAATGCCAGAGTGTTGCAGCTACTCGGAGTAATTTTTTTTCCTGTTTTTTGTAATTTGCTTTAGCAGCGTTACTACTTAATACAAAATTAATTTAAGAAGTTAATTATTGAAATTTATGATTCTATAAGTAGAAGATGGAACTTGGCTGACATGATTTTAATTCATCTATAAAAGTTTCGGTTTCGGCTGAAACTAGAGCGAAAACCGAACCTTCGGTTTTGGTATCGGCAAAAAAACATGTTTCGGTCGGAAACTAATGACAATATACTATAAGCTACGTCGACAGAGCAGGGCCGCGCGGTTACGTAAGCCGCGGGCGGGGTGACCTTGCGCGCGGGCGGCACGGAGCCGCGTACTAACAACCTTGTCGTGAAGCCTTGTCGCTTCCGGGTCAGTCCAGGGTCGGCCCTTCATTTTCTACTCCTCCACATAATTTCTAGTCTAACCACAACTTTTCGTTCAATAACAAACATAAGATTGCATACATTTGTACCCCAAAATTTTTTAAACATATGTCCATATGTGTATGTATGTAATCGAGCATTTATAAGAATTTCTCTGAGGACTTTTCAGTGTTTGTACACGGTTTTCCATGGTGAAGATTGTGTAAAATGTACACAATGGAAAAATAGGAAATCTATTCATCCTTTTCACCTTCGTTGTCATTAAGTCTAGATCATTTAGAGTTAGTAGGTGTCAGTTCGGAATTGAGTTGTCTGCATCTGTGCATCGGTTGCAGCGGCCAGCTGGCTTCATTGTTGCGCAACACGGTACAGCGGTAGGTATTATTGCACGCGTGCGTCAGCCCGCGCGTGGCCGGCTCACGTGTGCCTGCCCGACCTTATCAACCATTTATCACAGTTTTACTAATAAACAATAACATTTTTTATTCAGTTCCTCAAAAAGTGGTACTTTATGTAGCTGTATATCATGTGCAAAGTTAGATTTCTTGCACTAGTGCTTTTTACTTTTCAACTGTTACTATTTACTGTTGGTCAAAGCCAAACATCCAACCGAAGAGTTTTAGGTTCAATCAGTTTACTCATTTATTTAATAAAGCATTTGACATTTAAACTATACTTTTATTATATTTAAAACATTAAAATTGCTTATGAAATAAGTTAAAGGGTTATTATACTTAACATATACTAAAAAAATTAAAACTGTTTTCAAAAAGTTGCCTGATTGACCGGAAATGAGTATTATGCGAGACCTCCGATGAATGGAGTATTATGCACGACCGCCGCGTCGGATGAATGAAAGCTTGTTTTTTTCGCAAAAATATACATTTTAAAAAAACAAATATAAATTATTTATAAAATTAAAAATAATTATTTTTTCATGTTTAAATAATAAATAATAATAAATATTAATAAATAAATATTAGAGGACAATCTTACACAAATCGAACTAGCCCCACAGTAAGCTCAAGAAGGCTTGTGTTATGGGTACTAGACGACGATATATTTAATAGATATAAATACTTAAATACATAGAAAACATCCAAGACTCAGAAACAAATATTCATGTTCATCACACAAATATTTGCCCTGACCGGGATTCGAACCCAGGACCGTCAGCTTCACAGGCAGGTGCACTACCCACTAGGCTAAACCGGTCGTCGAAATGTACTTAAACTACCATGTGACATAAAACCTCTCCCAAAATAGTTTTTGATTTGGCTGAATGCTGACAACCATGGCTTGTTGAAAAAAGCCTAGTAATTAAAAGTTAAACCGATTTTTTTATTTCCGCCTCTTTCATTCATAATCAAAATTCATAATTTCACGAATTAATTTTGTAGTGACGTATTGTTTTAATATATTTTTGTGATAAATGCGATTTATACGATTGTTAAATAAAATGTATGTAATTTACGCCAGATGTATACCAGGTAGGTACGTGTAAAGCCCACAGTGGCAAGTAAATATATTTTGTATTGTCTCTCTTTTAATTACTGTTTTATTTCTTTCTTTGATATTTTTTAAACGTCGTTTGATATACGTGCGGAAGTGTCATTTTGCACGAGTCCCGAGTCCCGAGTTGTCTTGGCCCGAGACGTTAGCCAGCACTTGCATCAAAATGTACTATTGCAGTGAGACTATGTACGACACAACAAGTAAAACCGGCAAGTGCGTGTCGGGCCACGCACAGTGTAGGGTTCTGTAGTTGCCCGTCCATCACGTCACCGATCATATGCGGAATTACGGACCCGTAGAAGGGTTTTTACTGATCTTAGTACTGATGACGTACTTTTTTGAGACGTTGTGTTGTATACATATTTTTGCCCTTTGCGGTAATGTCTACTAGCTGTGATAGTTTTCCTTTTAAATTCATCGTATATACTACTACCATGATTTTTTTCACATGCCTAGTAGCCACCGTTTAGCTGGCGGGGGGGGGACACTTGACCATAGCAAAAATTATCACTTCAAAGATCGGCGTCATTGACATGTATACTCATGCCAAATTACAGCTTTCTAGTACTAACGGTTACTGAGAAAAGCGGCGGACGGACGGACGGACATGGCGAAACTATAAGGGTTCCTTGTTTACTACGGAACCCTAAAAAGCAGGCCCATACTACGTATAATATTTATTACCAATCTCCTATCTGCGTTTTGTTGTGGTTAGCTCAGAATGTCAACCTTGGTATTCTGGTTGATTATGTAAATTGTTGATATTACTTATATTCTCCAAGAAGTTTAAATACTGATTTACGATGATATTATAGTCATTGAAAATAAATAGGTAACAGATGCAAGAAGATTCATCTTATATGCTTACCCTAAATGCGTGTGTCTGATGTGACCTTCAATGGAGGAGCATGTGTTAGTGATGTACCCGCAGCCTCTCCAGGTACACTCGAACACCACACTGTTAACCTGGAACAATTGCAAAACAATGAATGTAACTTTGACATTACATACGTATGTACAACAGTCATTGCGTATAGGTAATAAGTGTTCGTTATAGGTACGTTGTAATGTCGTCATGCCGATAGGTATGTTTTCCGTAAGAGGAGCGAATGCGATTAGCGCGAGAAGGCGATGAGAAGGTAAGTACATAGTATATACGACATAGCAACGGCGGAAGCAGCTCTAGGTCGCGGCCTTGTTCCCTGCATGCGGCGCTGCGCTCGTCCGCTTGCACCGCGGCACGCGCGCCGCCCACGCAGAGCTCGTCACCCCGCTCTCTGACGCATCCCGTAAAAGCTAGCTACCATGTCATAATCATCAATCTACTCTACCCGTGTTACCTAGCCAAATGGGTTACTACCCCGAGTTATTATGTCACCTCTCACCTAGCAGTATATAACAACCTAATTCTTTATAATTATAACAAAACACGTTACATGCCAGTTCTAATTTTAGCAATAAACCAAGGTCTTGCTAAGAAGTCTTACAAACAGAGTTACGAAGTTCTAAAAAATTAGTAAAGAAAACGTGAAAGAGTTTACGTAGAAACGATTTCACAAAGTTATATATAAACAATCGCATTCGTTGTCGCATGCGTCCGAGATACGCAAAGTGAGAGAGCACGGGCTGCGGGGAGCAGGGAGGTCGGCGGGCAGCAAACGCTGCTTGCCAAAGATTCTGCAACGACCTTCCGCTCAATGCCACATTACTTCGTCACCGAGCTGGGCGAGATAATGCTATCGCTTTCTCGCGTTGAACTGACACTCAAATCAACGAACCATATTTAAACGTCTTTGAATATTAAACAAATCTTAAAATGACAGCTCCTCCATTAATCGGCATGTTTTAATATGTAAGAGCAAACTATTACTGCAACACCAGAATCAAGTAACACACTTAAAAGTGCTACACGTATGAGAGAAAACATTTATTTCTCTGACTGAAATAACAGTATCTAGAAGCTTTATTTAAGGAACAATGAATATAAAAAACAAGAACATACTAAACTAAGAATAAAAACCTACTTACAAATAAAAAATGGGCTCTAATTCAGAGCCCAGCGGTAGGGTGCCCAGAAGGCTGGCGGCATTGCCACGCTGCACAGCAAGACCGATGCGCTGAGCAAGGTACGCGCCAGCCTTTTGGTCACCCGTCGCGTCAACAAGGCGTTTCGCCAGCTCCTTATATGTGCTGTGAGCACCAGGTCCCCACGGCCCTAGTGTTTCCACCCCAAACGGCTCAAACATGTAGGCACTGTCAATGACTGCATATTTGCGCCGCTTGAGGTGTTCAGCCGCATCGGCGGCAGCTCCAGCCCTGACCGAGGTTCCTGGGAGATGGGACGGTGCTGCGGTATCCACACAAGTGGCATCCCAGACTAGCGGCCGTCCCAACTTCCAGGGGACCAGAGTCATGCCATCTGGCCTCTTGCCGTCGTCTTGACTGAAATAAGTTT
Organism: Epiblema foenella; assembly: GCA_963556455.1. NCBI lineage: Eukaryota > Metazoa > Arthropoda > Insecta > Lepidoptera > Tortricidae > Epiblema > Epiblema foenella. The sequence continues at coordinate 15,288,572 of OY747095.1, read as the reverse complement.
CAATTATATCGCTGCTTCGTTAAAGCAAGGCCAAGGGGCATACAGAAATCTGACGAAAAGATTGAAGTTTTAACTTCCAATGTGAAGAGATAATGTAGGATTAACTACACAAAAATGACTGTAGACGAAAAAGACACAAACTATTGAAAAATGCCTTACTAACTGAAAAAAAATCTAAATACCATCGTAAAAATAAACTTAAATGCTGGCGATTTCGTAATAATCAATGACGAAATGTGGAAATGCTGGAGAGCAGCTTGGAATAGGCATAAAGGAGGGGGCAATTGCACAAAAGATCCCACTGGGTCGAAGTGCATCCGCTAGGGCCCTCATCTAAATAAGATAAGATAATAATCAACGACAGTGATTTTTTTTTTACTTAAAGAATAGCTTTTTTTTGTTCTAATTCTAACACAATAACTAGATAGAATCTTCATAAATGATCTAGTATTCCAAAAATCAATTAAGACCGCGTGCAAGCAAGCAGTTCTTTCAACAGATTCTTGATTTTTAATTGTCTGTCTAATAATAACCGAAACATGATACAATCAAGGAATCCCCTTAAACTGTACTAAATATTTACGAAACTACGCGAGCTTCCGTAGAGAGCGGGATGGTTAATTGCAAACTCACGCTTGTTAGAGTGGGACATTTGAAATGGAATGGCCTCGCCTTAATTAAATTTAATGACTATGTAAATACTAATATCTAGTAAATGCATGGTCATTCTACATTTTTTTCCCGTGTGTGTGTGCACATGCCAACTCAACTTACTGTGCCATAAGGCCAAACGCAAACTAAGATTTCATTTTTGCGCGGGGCCCGGGGTGGGCGGGTGCGAATTTACTTTTGCTATAATCGCGTCGCGGGCAGTAGCGGGAAAATGTGACAAATCACAATTTTAAAATCGCTGCGATTTTTAATTGTCTCGTATAAATGTGCACTGACATATAAACCCATACGTTGTATTTTTCGTGGTGCGCGTCTGGCCTAACAGGAAATTTGATAAGCCCTTCGCCAAAAAACTTTTACATCTACCTACTTCTCATACTTGCGACAAATTGACAACTTTTTACTCGTAAATTAATTATTTGACATAAGGGTTCATAGTTCATAGGTTGGTGTAAGAAACGAATCATTCAAGGAGGTTTAAGGTCCATTGATTACAATGATTAGAAATAATTTTAAATCACGGGTGGGGTGACCAATATTCTTAATTGAATGCTCATTCCCGATAAAATTTTGTTCAGGAAAAGAAAAAGCGTTTGTTTTTGGTAACTACTAGCTGACCGCGATTGCCATCAATTACTAAATTAGGTATATTGGCTCCTGATCATCGATTAAAAACCATCGTGTATTGGATAGTTATTATGATAATATTCAATGTATATAAATATATATAATATATCCCCGTGTGGTGCCGGGTTAGAACTATTCCCTTTCTTCCCGTGGGTGTCGCAAGAGTCGAATATGGGTACCGGGTTGTAGTGTGTTGTGGGCGATGGGCTAGCAACCTGTCACAGCAATATCACATTTTCTTCATCCTTAAACCTACAATTGCTAAGTGTGGCACTGGATTAAATTTCATGTCTACCCCTTTTGGGAATACGTGTGAGTTTATGTATGTAAATATTATAAATATATCGATTAGTGGAGGGGCGTTAATTTTAACATTGGTTTTACTAACAACATTTCAAATATTTGTTATTTCACTTCGACATGGAAAAGCGAACTATATTTCCATTTTTACAGCAACTCAAGCGATGCTTGACTTGTGTATAGTTTATTTTATTAAGTTGACGAAAAGTACTTGAAACTAATAATTATCAACACCTATTGTTTAACTGTTATCTTCAAGTAGGGTTGTAAAACAACTACGCAGGTGTGTATTGTTGAAATATGTTTACAATACAGTATACGTGCTGCCCCTCGGTCAGTATAATGACATCTCTTTGTTATCTTTTCTTTTCATATTTAGGCAACAAAAGGCTTTGTAAAATCCCGCTTCAAGTGCTTTTCGTAATCTTAAATAAAATGAACTATACCTACCCTTGTTGAAATATATCATTAAGTGCCGGTTAGAAATTGTTTTAACATTTAAAACTACTATGACTCGGACGCGACATAGTCTAAGTACTTTACCGTGTGTTACGCCTAACTAGCGCAATTTACGATGGGTCGTGTAGTGGGTACGGTAAGAATTATATACTTTGCAAGATTTTACAGTGAGATAACTCTGAAAAGATTTGTCTGTCATGATAGCAATCGGACGTATCAGCGGTTAATGCTGGAAAAGAAAAGTCGTGTGTTGATGACGGAGCGCGGGATATTTTCCCGGAGACAAAGGCGCTACATACAACCTTCGAGGACCACCCTTGGCCGTGGTGCTGTGATCTAGTTCGCGGCCCCTTCGCCCGCGCCCCGCACCCCGCTGCCGCAGTACCCCTGACGCGACCTACTTCTGGATGCACATGATATAGGCACGCTACCTATCATCTACCTACACAAATCTACACGTTAAGCAGGACATTATATTGGACCTTAATGCATCATTAAATTATAATGAACAATAATTTTAGTTCAGTAAAACCAGGTATGATTTGCACGATAATATGCATTACTACTCGTAACTACGACCAGGAAACATCCATCTGTATCAATAACACATACCTATTTACGCAGTGATCGGGGGTACCTATAGAATTTATAGACATAATGCCACTTGGCCATTAAGTATAATAAGATTTTTAACAAGACTGTTGCTTTTTTGAGTAAAATAAGTATGTATCCGTTTAAATCCAATGGGTTTTACACAACATTCATTAGTTGCATACAAACCAATATCAATGGGTAATCTATTTGTGAAAGTAACTCTGTTATGTTTTCAAGCTTAAACAGTTGAACCGATTTGGGTGAAATTTGATATAGATAGTTTGAGCCTCGGGAAAGGACATAAGAATAGTTTTTATCCCGGAAATCATTCCCTTTGTAGAGATATATGATATTTATAAACGAGTCCCAAGTAGACGAATTCGCGAGCAAAAGCTGTTACAGTATAATGTTCTTTTCGCAGTTCCATCGTATAATAAAACCTCGTATAGTTCTCTAGTTCTTTTCGGTGCAAAAAAGAATGAAGTATTAGACACTTATACAATCACGAAACATCGCGTTAAGAAGCACTGGTTGAATATAGCTCAGTTTACCTTCTGGAAATAGGGCACGCGGGTCAGGAAGGGCGGCGCGGGACGAAGTCAGTTTGGGAGGGAGCCTCCCTAATAGGTGCACCACTGACCTACTTCCACGCCGGGAAGAGCGACCAGCCGGGTGACCGAAACCGACATGATTTTATGTAGCTATGACTTACTAGTGCCTTCATATTACAAATACATGCTGGCTAACGTCGCCTAATTTTATTTCGCCAACTCGGGACTAAATTTCATATTTTTCCATTATTTTACCGATAAAAAATGCAGTGTCGATAATGCGTCTAGTAAAATACAAAAATAAGAATGAATTAATTTCTCTAATTTATTTTTATTAATAGTGGTTCAGAGGAATACCATGTTACTCTTTGTTTTTGTTATATCATTGTTTTCTGGCATTGAAATCGTAATAGTTAAGGCATAAAATAATCACAAAACTACTAATTTAAATAACGATAATTTACGAAGAGTGAGGGTTGAAAATGACGCAATATCACAAGAAAAATAAAACAATTGGTAACCATTTTTACACTGCCATGCGACATTAACATTATATAAACAACTAATGCTAAAGTAACCGAATGATTCCTTTGTTCGATATAATGAACTCATTTCTGCGGCTTAGATGAGTAGCCGGAGCATGTACTCGTGTTGGACACGATATTAGACGGCTTTAGTGTGGTGCACGGCTTACACGTGTTTGCCGATGTGAATGTGTGCAGTTGGCGTTGCACTCGTGTGGGAGAGTGCACCAGTGTACGTACACCGGGAGTGGGGGTGAGGGTCGGAGGGCGGCAGGGGAGGGGGCGGTGCACGTGTAACCGTGCCGCATCGGGGAAAACCCTGACACGGAGAGGAAGGCGGCGGGGCAGGGGCTAAAGTCAGTTGGTAAATTAAATGTGAACTGCAATGCCTCTTAGTTTCTTTGTCTCTTTATTATACGAGTCAAATCAAAGCACCTGGAGCTACTGCTGTCGATAATGCCCATTTCTGCACCTGCACTTTCACAGGAGTACAATTAGGTTTGTGAAAACTCTGTTCCCTATTCCATAAACGCATTGTTACTCATATCTCTTTTTATAGTTCATAAAAGCACTGTTACGCTAGTTCTTCACTTGGCCGCATTTCAAGTGCAAATATTCCTGCTGCATCTCTTTCGTTAATATCACAAAAGAAAGGTAGGCGAAATTGCAACGCCAAATCAAGTACAAGGGTTAAAACACCAAAATTCTTTTTAAACTAAACAAATATAACTAATCGTTTTCAACCAAACATTTCTAAATGACATAATTATTTATTTATATAAACAAATACATTCATAACCTATTTGTGTTTTTACTAATAAGTTTTATCTATTTAATTATGGTGTTATTTTTGTAAAATATTTCGGATTCAGTTCGGATGACAAGTGCAGCAATTTAAAGACACAAACTGAGACGTAAATAAAAAAGGAAAAAGCCTACATTTCATTTCTCACCTACATCCCAATTGAAATCGAAAACAGTTCAACCTTATATTATTTAAAGGATTTTAATTGTGATCGTGGCGAAAAATATGTTCGCCGGCTCTTGTACAATGGACGAAGAAGAAAAATGTCTTAGGATATTTTTTCTTAACCTGATTGAATGCGTATCCATATATGGTTTAATGTTTGGAGATTAAATATTCAGGTCTTCGGTAGCTGATATGTTGACAACATTAAACCTGTTAACTATAACAAATATACCCCCAAGACGTTAAGGTTTCTACAGGGCATCAGAAGAGTTTTGTTCGTAGTAGGTAACCAGATACCTAAGTTATACATAATGTATTCTAATATTAATATTAAAGTAATTTAGTTATTCATATTTCGGTCCAGTTGGTTTTCAGCTAACGCTGCATAATAGTCACGACTATGAGTTCTATCATTAAACAGAAAATTTCACAACGGAAACTGCCCGCTTGTAAGAAAATATTGCATATAAGTCTGTAAACAGCCTTTATTGCTTAAAAACATTTTCAACTTCAGCGACGACTACATTAGGTTCACTATCGCCCACGTTGTGATACTTAAACGTGCCGATATAAAATGCCGGTTTGTTGTTTCGCCGTCTCTCTCGCTCTACTGCGAACACGAACATGATAATTATTGATTTGTTTTCATTGCGTCTCTCTTTTACTTAAAGACTCGTATAAGCTGGTTTCACCAGTGTGACCTTCTAGTTATTTTGTTCACGTACGTTGTTTACATGTCATCTCGTTCTAGAACTACGGAGCGCGATGTTTGTGCGTTTCAAGTGCGTAGAGTAGGCCGACGCGTCCGCGGCTGTGTGTGCGTGAGGCCCGTTTCTATTCTATATACGTTCATTTCACTCCACCGTCTTCATATTCCTTTCGACACACATTCGTAAACCTGAAGAATAAACTATCAAACAAACACACACATACAAGTGCATTACATCTACAGAGCGCCGTTGCTTTTACTAGGATTTTTCTTTGTTTTGGTTTATAGACGGGTTAATAGCGGATGATACTAACGAACTGTGCAATTTTTTTAACAATGATAAGTTAACTAAACCTATTAATATATTTGCCACTACGTATACTCGTAGTTGGCTGTTCAATACCTGGGAGGGTAGAGCAATTTGGGTTATTGTCGACGGCGCGGCGCGGCGCGTAGGGCGCGGGGGGGCCTCACGTGGCAGGTCAGCGGCTCGCTTTTCAAAACAAGCTTTTCTTGCCGGCCGTGTTTACAAACAGACCCACTCGAGGCAGGATGAAGATTAAAAGAAATCTCCGTTATATTTCCGGTTTGGACTCTGCAGAAATAACTAGATCATTACTGAGAGCACTACTTGAATACAGTAACCTGTTGTTCAAATTTAGATTTTGGGCAATAATGGAAAAGCGATCCCTTGGCTTGCGTCGGAACACAAAGGAATAAGAAATGTTTAGTGAAGGCATCCGTTTCTCGGCGCGCCACAGTGTGGAGCGAGACGGAAACACGCGCGTGCACCCCTGTGGCAGGGCGGTGCATGCAGGTCAGCGAACTCCTAGTCTCCTACCCGTCCATCCCGATTACACGTAAATGGTTTTTTACACGTATCATTTTGATAGGGTTCTGTAGCCAAAACGGCAAAAATGTTACCCTTACACTTATAATTTCGTCGTATTCGTCTGACCGTATGTTACAAGCATTGTACTCAAAAACTATACGGGTAAGCATATTAATGAAATTTGAATATAGGTGTAATGTATATCGGAGGCATCCCATATTCATATAGTATGTATACTATATGAATATAATAAATGGGGTACTTTAACGAAAATTGTTTTGAACAAGATATAGTTGTCTTATTTCGTGCTGGCCGCTATTTTTAACCGACTTCAAAAAAAGGAGGAGGTTCTATACGGCTAGTATTGACAGGCACATGAGGCGCAGGGAACTGGTGAAGAAAACCACGGATTGTCATCCAAAACTCCTAGTGTTTCATAGGTAGAGCTAAAATGAAGCGCTAAAAGCCAATTTAAGTGTTCTTGGTGTAATGTTACCATCAACCTGGTCTTGTAATAGAAACCGGAGACAAGCAAAGGAACTCCGTAATAAAACAATGTAGCTACACAGCCCTGTTTGAGCTTATTGGAATTTTCATTAGATACAGACTGGTGATGATTCACTAAAAAGAATGAAATAAATGAAAAAGATTATAGAAAAATAAAAACCGACGAGAAAAACACTAAAATGTTAAAAATAACTGCCTAACTTCTAATAGCTCAATACTCTTATGAGACATGACGCTCTTATTGAATACAATACAATACAATACAAATACTCTTTATTGCACACCTCAATCAAAGGATACAGTACAGTACAAAAAAACACAATGAGAAGAGGCAAACAACAGGCGAATAATGAAGTAGGTTATTTTAATTTTTGAACTCTGTGGAATCCGATATAATATTTGTGATTTTTGGAGTCACTTATTGGATTTTGAGTATTATAGCATGCAAATTAAGCCACTTTTTGTACCGATTGCGTTGACACAAAAGACACGCCACGACGGCCAAAACAAAAGAAGGTAAGTGCCATAAGTTACTTTTAGTTGATTACTGCTATGCTATTTAGTAAGCTCCGTTCTCACCTGTCACCCGTTTTTATTAAATGGAAACTGTCATATGTCATTTGATACTTTTTGACAGTTTCCATATAAAAACGGGTGAGGGGTGAGGTGACAGGTGATGACTGTGCACAAACCTATCATTTTTTGAAGTGGTTATTTATAAAGAAGCGGTTTATTAAAATAAATTCGACAGTTGGGTGGTGTGAAATATTAGCTGGCAATATCTGTGCAATCGTACAAATGTTGTCGGATTTTGCAATCATTTAGAACTTAAGCTTTTTTTAGAACCGAATAACTACGAATAAATGCCCGTAGTGTTCCTGCTGCCTGCTACCTCCGTATGATGTTGAATACTTACAAGCGCTGAAAAAAATTCAAATTCTCACATGCGCGAAGCCTAAATCAAAGCATTCCTTTCTCCCTTTCTCGACCCACCCCTCTCCCTTTATCTGAAAGCAAGCCCAGCCGTAGAGTACGCTTTTTTCCAATCCAATATTCTAAGCTAAATAAATAGTTCACTTCATTCAACACGGCCTGCGACATCAAATCAAATGCGCTACGTTTCTAAGCATGCGTCACTGTCACTGCACAATATAAAATATACTTCCGATAAAAGGTTTTACTATAGGTTAATTGGCTTCGAGTGGTGTTCCTCAATTAGGTTCAGGTAAACCTTAGGTTATACAGGTTGTAACGGAACTAGTGAGGATCCGTTTAAGGGCATATTCGGTATCGTGTTCTGATTAGGAAAAAGTAGAAAAAATTTTTTTGACGTAATAAAGTTTTGGCATTTGTATGGACAGTAGGCTGACTTGGACGACCTGCCCCATGGAAATACTTTTTCCTAATCAGAACACGATACCGAATATGCCCTTAAACGGATCCTCACTAGTTTTGTTACACCCTGTATGGAGGTGTTAAGAGCTCCGAAAAAAAACGTTAATAACTAGCTGCACCACCGACTCAGACCACGCAGAACAGGTTATAGTAAGGCATCAGGACATATCCTTTGTTATTTTCAGGGGTTCAACGAAAAGCAAAGCCTTGTTGTAATTCATTTCGTCTCAAAGTTCATAAAAATGCGATCAGTGGTTTTGTCACGACGATGTAACAAAGAGACAAAGGTACTTACTTTATACATATACGCGTTACATATGAGTTGGACCAATCCAAGCTAAAGAAAAGGCCAGGATTGCAGATAGGTAGTCATCAAACGAGCGGGTGAATCAGCACCGCGCCAGATCGGACGCCCGCGGCTGGCCGCTTCTGGCTATGGTCGCTGACCTCAACAGGTTCTGACTTGCTACAATTTCATGTGAATTTTACTTTTTTCTCGCAGGGGTGAGGACCTTCAAGAATTTCTCAAAGACGTCGGATCGTTAATAATATGTGTAGAATTAAATAAAGAGAAGAGATCTTTTGGTTTTGATACCCTATAGTTACAATTATATACAGCGAGGTCCAGAAGAACACACTTGATACCTGAATTATAAACGTCGTTCTAGATCTATGAGGGTTGTGATTATCAAAGTCAAGGAAATAACTAATAGGTAAGTAACATGATAGGGATGTTGACTCAAAATTTGACTACTGCAAAAGAAACAAGGCAAAAAATATGGCAAATGGTGAAATCCTATTCAATTATCTCAAAAAATAACGAAGCTACAACCGTTTTAATGTTGCTGGTTAGAGAGAGCGCGACAGATCAGTGACGTCATTGACGACGAGCGCCATAGTAAATGACGATCGTTCCGAGACAACAGTGCGTTTTGCGGAAAAAGGACAGAATTTCTCTCTTAAAACTTTGAACACATCTAATTATTTATTCTTTTGAGTTACTTTTTTCGCGATTTGATTAAGAATTTGATCCTTTTTTGAGAAAATTCCTACTTATTGAGATTCTTATTTGGTGTCAACATCCCTATAATGCAACTATTTCACTTACATAAACCCTTACTTGAGAACATGTTGTTTTATTAGTAGGTGCAATCAGTTCAGACGCGAAATTAAAGAAATAGTGCAGTTCAGGATGTTTAAATTCCATGGTCACCGACAGCGGGGATGACTACAAGCTATTGTAAGTAGTACGCCTGCCCGTACTCTGGGCTTGTTATGCTAGTGTGGACTCTATCAATAACCTCTCCCAATTTAGTTATAGGTCGTTCGTTAAATGAGATTTATATTAGCTAAGCGGCATTATAAAGCTAAGTACAGTTACGAGTTAAAGAATGATATAGGCAGATGTTTAAGTTTGTTTTGGTTGGTAAATTTACCTCAGGTTACGTATTGTAATGGGGAGTTTGTTGAACTGCGGGACTAGTCATTAGATATCGCGTGAATCGCGTGATGAGCCAGGCGCACGGCCTGCGCCTCGCCTGCGACCCGCCGCGCCGCGCCCGCGCAGACGCCCGCGCCTGCGTCCAACCGCGGTGATACGCCGCGCCGCATATTTGTCACTAGCGGTGACTTCTACGCACCTAACTACACAATTTTATTAATCGTTATAAAATTACATTACTGCTTTTCAACTATTCGCACAATTTGAAATAGGACTACAGCATAAACGAGTTTTAAAAATTGTGACGGTTCATATCAAAAGGGACCTTATGACACATTCTAGTTTCGTAGATATCAGCGTTTTAGTAAAATACTTCAAAAATATTTTTTTTTGTTTTTTGTATATTAAGTATTTATGTATTAAAATTGGTTGTAAAGTTTAGTAAAAAAGGGCCCTTATGGCAGAGCGCAGATAATAATGATATAAAATAGTTTAATAGCTTATTCTAATTACTTTTAAACATTTATTAGTATTATTTATTTGCAATTTCTGTTTACTGGGACAGAAAAAAAGTCGCGAAAAAAACTACAGGAGTAGAAAAAGGTTTTTAAAACACTTTTCCATTTAAGTCAACCGTTGTTGAGATATTAGCTGTCGTAAAAAGTGTGTCACATCCGCTATATTTTCAAAACAAATTTAAAATTCTGAAAAAAAAATGAGGTGGTGACCATTAATAAATACTTTAAACGATTTTTGGTTTGTACAAAATTGGTCTAACGGTTTTTGAGTTGTCGCTGAAAAACTGTCCTGCCCAAACAAAAGGACGTAAGTGCCTTGAGTTCCTTATGAAGATACACCCTTTTTTAATTGCATGTATTTCATAGTTGTTGTGGACTAGTAGGTGTCGGTACGGAACCCTTCACTGTGCGTGAACCGACACGCACTTGGCCGGTTTTAGTTAAAAAATAATTATATGCTTTATTCCACTGTGCGTAATTTATTTTTCGTATCACATAAAAAGTTCTGATATAAGATTGCTATATATCATTTACTGGAGTTTTTGGTTGTTTAAGTCCATAAGGGCCCTTTTTTCTAAAAAGAAACCTTGATTTTCATATGTAACTTTAATCGGTCATAAAACAGAAACTAATTGTCATAGAAAAAAAATAAAACATTTGTAATGATTCTCTAGACTTATTTTACAGGTCAGTATAGTACATTAGACGGAAATTGTAAAATTTATTCGTGACGAGGGAAAAAAATCAATTTCGTTATTAAATTAAAAATATTTATTGCGTTAATTTTTTTGCTTTTATTTTCATTATAAGGTTTAATTAAAAACTTTTCCTAGTATATGCTATGCTAAAAATCACAAAATATCAAATTATAATTTACAGATTATTTTTCTTAATTTTTTACTATCACCGCCTTGCTCTGTTCAAAGGCTATTTTTTTTAACGTGGCGGTGAAATTGAAAAGTCTTTGATTGTTTTATATAGAAGAAAACCTCAGGATTCATAGTCAACCATCATCTATGTAACTTCCGTCGGGAACATACTTTAAATGAGTTTTAAACTTCTTTTAGTTATTTCTCGAAAGTGCATTTGTAGGTTACCTAACTTTAATGATTTTATTTTAAAAAGTAGGCCACTTAGAGACATGTTATTTTTTTGTTTTTGGTAGTCTATGCATTGTAGATTTATAGATCCGTGCGTAACTCCATACCTGCTATAAGATCCCCTATGATATGGACTGTCACAATTATTTTTTAATACAGTTGCTCAAAAAGTGTATATCGTTCTCGAAGTTGGATTTCGCCCACTAGTGCTTTTTACTTTTCTATTTTTTTGTTAAATTTATTTTTGATTCAAGCCACACATCCAACCGAAGAGTTATAGGTTCATTTAGTTTACTTATTTATTTAATAAAGCATTTGGCATTAAAACTATACTTCTATTACATTTCAAATATTAAAATTGCATATTAGATAAGTTAAAGCGTTATCAAATATCAATAAATCTAAAACTGTTCTAAAAGTTGCCTCATTGAGTAAACTAATGAACGGAAAGGAGTAAGTATTATGAGAGACCTCCGATTAAGAGAGTATTATGCAAGACCGCCGCACTGGATGAATGAACGCTTGTTTGTTTTCGCCAAAATATACATTTATTTATAAGTAAGTAAATAAAATATAAATTAATTATAAAATTAAAAATTATAGTTTTTTCATGTTTAAGTGTAATTAAACGTGTGACCTCCTAAAACCACTCCCAAAGTATTTTTTGATTTGGCTGAAACCATGGCATGTTGAAGAAGTCTATCAATTCTTTAATGAAGTATTGTTTTAATAATAACTTTTGTGATATGTGCGATTTATACGATTGTTAAATAAAATGTATGTAAACTACGCCAGATGGTAGACCATGGTAGTCAGCAACAGATATATATACGCGGGCGAGGTGTTCAGAAAGACGTTTACGTGTAAATCGTCGTAAATTTATTGAAAGCTAAGTTAGCATTTAGACATTAGCTTTCGGTATGTCACAAATGTCTTAACTGCTCAGTTTCATTAACACTTACACCCTATTTTAATCGAAAAAATAATAACAACTAGAATGTCAGTGATAACTAAGCATCACTGACGTCTACATATAGGCACTGCTAATATCACAAACAGGTGAACAGCCGGAGTGCCAGAGGTTGCTAAGCAGTTAATATTTCAATGGTAACTAAGCATCAACATAGCCAAAGATATCTGAACAAAATGAAAGCCAGGCATTAAGGTTTTTAGTAATGGCTTAATGTGTTTGCTGTCCTTGTCATTTGGGTTGAGCATGAGTTTCAAACTGCGAAGATTGGTTGTTAAAATTTCTATGATTTGTGGTCTTATAGAAATCATAATTTCATCATTAATCATAATTTGGCTAAACGGGGCTCTGGCACACCTCCAGATATACTATCGCGCTAGGAACAAAAAAGGGAGTGCGATGCCACGCGTTTAGTTGTCAAACGTCAGTTTTGTTAGAAGAAAACTTTAAACCTTGTAAGAGTTGCAATATTATATCATCATCCAGCAAATTACAAACTAATAAACAACATAAAATTCAAAAACATATATATATCATTAAAGTCAACAAGACGTAAAGCAATCTTTCATTTCATGCTTATGACTAAAAAGTAAGTGGCCAGTCATTTGATTCTAACGCAATACTAATAATATTGGGTCATATTGATTACTGGCCATGTGACAAATGCAGACTATTTAGAAAACCGAATTTATAGGTCTGACGGGCAATCTGCAGCTGGATTCTACAATATACTTATATTATATGACGTGCAGACAGCAAAATGTGAGACAAAGCTATGCAATGACAAGTCTGCACTGTTTTCGTGAATTGTCAGATCATTTTATTCAAGACTGTTCCATATAATAAGAACATAAAACTAGCTTTTTGCAGATTTACATTTTGGATAAATATTTTGCAGCTGTTACTGAATATATATTTTCACCTCTCATGCTCGAAAAGTGTGTCATATTAGACTTGTCAAGCGGGGCTAAAGTAGTACATTTAACCCCTAGGGAAAATATGAATACATATTTATGATTTACAAAACATTTGAATTTGACCAATAAAAATACTTCACCTACTAAATCCACCAATCACAGAACACTAATTTAACTCTTAAAAAAATATTTGGTATTGGGTATTAACCAACCAGAATACAGCTTTACTAAAATCGACCAATCTGGAAACATAATTATTTTTTCTAAAGAGTCTAAAGATTAAGTTTGTAGTAGTCCCTATTTCACAGTAATTAAAAAAAGTGGTTAAATCGTTCGAGCACCACTTTGAAGCGCTCAATGGAAGGTCAGTTTAGCTTTTTTCGCGCGTTAATGTTGCGCGCGAACCGCATTGTCTATGTTTTGTGTGTCAAAGGAGTATAGAAAAAAAAACATGCTGCAAAAGTATATATCTTCGCCGTGGAATTTATTGTTAATTTTGGGTGGGTTAACCTTTGTTTATTTATTTTCTCGCAATCGAAGTGAAAAGTAGAGTGTATAACTCTGGTCTAAAAGCCATATTACCCCTCGAACTATTTTCCCTCACTTCGTTCGGGAAAATAACTATCTCGTGGTAATATGGCTCATTTTAGACCCTTGTCATACAATCTACTATTAAATGGCTGCTATATGGCTACAATATTCTGCATATTTAGCAGGCTACTAATTATTTATTTGATTTTAATTATATGCAAATTATTGCACTTTTTGATATATTAGTCATGAGATCAGTGTTACGAATACATCATGCCTGTTTATTAGGTAGGTGTTTATTAATTATCACTAAAGTAAACGTCCCTTTGCTCGACGCTGACCCTACATACAATACATGGCACTTTCAATCAGGTATCATCTATTGGGCACTAAGGTGTCGACTTTATTGACATTTTGACTGCTTAGAAACGAGTGATTTTCCGATAGCTAAGGTGTTAATAATTCCTAATGTGTGTAGAATTTAATGAATACTGACCGCTCAGACATTTGTAAAGCGCTGACCGCCCACGGGTAAATGCTAGCCTAGCTGTCAATATCTTTTTGACAATTGTAACGTACTTACACCTCTTCCTGACTACCTCGATTGTATAGCTACTCCTGCTGCTGACGTACGTGCAAAGCCAAAAATGGTTAGTTAACACATTTTGTTTTGTCTTTTACTATTACTGTTACAAAGAAACAAATCTAAATACTTATTGTTTCTTTGATATTTTTTTGTGAAAAATGACAAGACTTTCCGCACTTGCATCAAAATGTACTATTGAAATTTTATTGCCTGGCGTTCAATTTCTTAATACTTGCCAAGGTGCCGCTATAATTGTGACAATTGTCACTATACTATATGCCTAGAATTACATATATAATCTAAAGTCTATTATAAACTGTATAGGATAAGCCGGCATGTAACAAATATTAAATAGATATTATAAACTTTAAGGAAAGCATCTTTTACCTCATTAAATATCAGTGTTCCGACGTGCCATTTTATTACGAATCAACTGGAGTAAGAAACGAGCGATCCGTGATCCTTGGGGGTGCAGAGTAAACATTTGAACTGTCAAGAACGGGCAGTGCCCGGGACGCGGTGTCATTGCCCTGCCGATGCTGTTTCAAAAAAAGGTTTGCCTTTATACGTAATCTAATTCTTTCGTGGCGTGTATCTATAACACACAACCGAACACATTTTGTAGTTTACTAAGGCTATAAATCATATAAGTATGCAACTGCTGCGATTAATCTAAATGAACAGTAACCGATTTTACATTCTACAAAAATGTGCAAGTTAGCATATCAACTGTAACGCCTATAGGAAATGAAGCACATCGTAAACATTAATACATATATAAAAATGAGAAAGTTAATTAGGACTCGTAAATAAGCATGTAATATGATGAATTAATAGACAAATTAAATCGATGCAATGTGACTATAAAAAAGTCATCGGTTCGCAATTTACTATTCGTGGCTGGTTAATGTCTCTTGGCCAGTGCTTTGACCGCATCAAGGCCGTCAGGATAGGGGTACATGAACTCTGTAGCAACCGCATGCGAAACACCTAGTTACGGACAGCTTAGTAATTTATTTCATTATGGAGAATTTGTATTCAGTAAATATGTTTCATCATTAGCGACTTTTCCTTATAATCAAAAATAAGTAGTCGTATAGTATTTATTGCCAAGTAGCATTAGGGTTAAGATAGAGGGAGCACCGTGATTGGGGCGATGACCTGTAGAGCGAGACGGAGCGACAACAAAAATGAAGTTGGAGCGAACCCCGGAGGGGAGTTCGAGACCCAAGCGTCGCAGCGGAGTGCCGCGATGTGCGCGCACAGCCCGGGACGCAGCGCTTATGACGCACTTCGCTACATATTCAAAGCAATGACTACGCGTACGAATTATACGAGCATATACCGTTTTACCTGTTGATACTGCTCTTCAATATTTACCGTTGTGCGGTAATCGATTACCCAGTTCAATAGAAAATTTAAATATTTCATTCCAAATTATTTATTTCAGTACAGTGGTACTCTACATTACTTCTCACATTAAAATCGAAATCTACCGACGTTTGATTACTAGGCTTGACCTGACGATTGACAGTTTTAAAGTTTACCTGGCTCCTATTTCACCAAAGCTGACAGGCGCGACAATTGTCAAAAAACATTACAATTTTAGTTGGGTTTTCACATGAAAATTGTCGATTTGTGAGCCTACATATGTCAAATACATACATATGTCAACTTGGTGAAATAGGAGCCTGGCGTTAATAGATATATTTATATAACAAGGGTCTAAAACAAGCCTTATCACGAGGTTGGAGTATGGCTTTTAGATCAGTTATACACTCTAATTTTCACTTCAATTAACTACGAGAAAACAAAGATTATCCACCCACTATTGATAATAAATTACAATGATAATATAGAATATGGTGGTATCTTGCTTTTTAAACTGCTTTGACTGTTGATGGGAGGGCATGCCTACTTCAACTATTACGTATCTACGTAGTAGTTGAAATAGGGAAGAAAAATGACTTAATGTTTTTAAGAGTTAAGGGGATTCCTCGATTCTGTCAGCCGTCAGCCACGCCCCCGTGAAAGAGACACGCTTATGTCTTTTGCGCAAGACTAAGCGGGATGCAACACTCTTGCGGAATGACTTTGAAGTTTTATTAAATTTACTCTTAACAGAGTTTAGTAATAGTATATTATGCAACTGCTGTATAAGAAGGGTATAAAAAGGCGAGTGGTGTGGGTTGCGATGTGAGCCTTGGCGAACATCGCAAGTAAAGACACCACGAGCCTTTTTATACCAGTTATACACCGTTGCATACTATACTTTTTCTACGACTCATTTCGAATAAAAAGTAACTACCTATTTTTCACACTTTTCATGCGCCATATATTACCTTAGTAATTGTGCAACTTACCTACACAATTTCTTCAGTAATGCTATATAACTTCTTCGTGGATTTTTAAAAGAATCAACGAACCTACAGATTTTCTTCATGAACGCTAAAAAAATCGTTTGATCGTTTTCAGCACTGATTTTAATCATAAAAGTTTCACTTGAACGCACCAAAGAATGACTACTAAACATAGTATTTGTAGTAGTCTGTGGCACCCAAATCTGGTTTAATTTTTCATTAAAGTAGGGTAAGGAGTGTGTTTTTGGGCAATAGACTAGATAGACTTTTTACAGAAGAAATAAAGGATGTATTTATATTAGAGTTCATGATTGCGTAAGTCGCGAAAAAAAGTACAGGAGTAGAAAAAGTAAAATACCATTATATTAATTTAAATGCGTCGTTTAATAATGCGTTGTTATAGTAGACTGATTAGTTGATTACAAAGGCAAAAATAAAGACTTGGCTTTGGATTTTGTCACACATCTCTTTTAGTTGCAACATCAAATCAAATGCGAAAGCACTGAGATAGGTCGACGGTCCTTAAACGCTTTACTGAGTGACTGAGTGTATTGAATCGTTGCATCTGGGTCGGCGACTGAATGGATAACTTAACCTATTTTCTCGATTGCTCAACATTTTCGAATAACACGCGTAGCGCGTAGACGGCTTTCAAAACAAGACCCGCATGTGCTGGCATCGCTTCACTAGGTACTATTGCGTTTAACCGCCTTCAAAAAAGGAGGAGGTTCTCGGTTGGACTGTATGTTTTCTTTTTTGTATGTTTGTTACGCACTAACTGGGCCATTATGAACAGACTTGGAAAATTAATTCTTTGTTTGAAAGATGTTTCCACTGTTTCCAGATTCGTCCCGTCGTTATCAAAGTTCACTTCTGATGATTGGAACCATGATTAATTGAGGGAGCTCCTCAAAAATTCTAGGGAACATATATCGTTATAGTATTTTCGGTAACAAATCGAACATTTGCATTGAGGAAGTAGCATTTGGTGAACGGGAACTGATGAAGAAGACCACGGATGGTCATCAAAAACTCTTTATGACGAATCCAATTTAGATGGTCCTGATGTAATGTTACTATCAACCTGATCTGGTAATCGAAGCCGGAAGGTAGGCAAAGGAACTCCGTAATATAACAGTGTAGATTAGCCGTATTTGAGCTTATTGGAATTGTCATGAGATGCACTCTGGTCTGCAATGATTTACTAAAAAGTGAGCAAAAAAATTAATAATAATAACCGCCTCCAAAAAAACACTAAGAAGTAATTCACCTATTAAAAGTTAGACATTATTTTTTGATGTTTTTTTGGAGTGCTTTTATTTTTAATTTATAATAAATTCGCTTTTGTTCTAACGAAATATGTAATTGTAGTGGGTGTTATTGACAGAACACCCGAGGGTATCGAGGGTGTTATGAGTTAATTCCCGAGCGAAGCAAGAAAATTAAAACTGAGTCCTGAGTGCAGTGAGGGATGGATTTAAGCGTGCCCAAGACAAAAACATAATCATTCTCAAGGAGTATACTCTACTTTTCTCACCTCTTGCAGGACAATAAAAAAAACCAAAGCTAACTAGAGACAGAATCAAATCAGTGCGCCAAAGCCCAATCACTTTCGTGATTCGCCATGTTATTAGAATTTTATCTTCTATATTTGTAGAATCAGCAGTTTTACACTGTATAATGCAGCGTCTTATAGCACTCGCGGCTTTTGTTTTAGATATACAATAGCAGGTAGTCCGTCGAGTGCAAAAATATGGGTGTATGCAAGCTACTCAATAATGTCCCATGGATCTATGTCTACGCATTAAGGTTTCGGTACATATTTATGAGAGGATTCATTCGATACATATTTCTACACTTGACTGTACATTACTGCTATGCGATTCACTAAGAACCGTCCTCACCACTCACCCGTTTTAATATGGAAAGTGTCAAATGTTATTTTGACACTTTCCTTATAAAAACGGATGACTGGAGTGAGAGATGGGTGAGGTAACAGGTAAGGACGAGTCGGTTTGTGATACCATCCCTGCAAAGGAAGGAACGCCACCCCTGTTCCTGCCGAGGCCATTTCTCAAGAAATGCAATGAAATTTGAAAATTATAAGGATACTCCAAATGATTTTTAAAGACCTCAGTAATAATAGAAACACGCGCTGCAGCAGCAAACACAAAGGTACTTTTGTGTTTCTCTTCCGTACCCACTTGATTTTTAAAATCAATTCAGGGCCGACTTAACATTCTTATTTTCCATTAGTGAGATACTCGTATTAACGTAACAT
Organism: Epiblema foenella; assembly: GCA_963556455.1. Lineage (NCBI taxonomy): Eukaryota > Metazoa > Arthropoda > Insecta > Lepidoptera > Tortricidae > Epiblema > Epiblema foenella. The sequence goes on along the minus strand of OY747095.1, from coordinate 15,269,728 downwards.
GACATGTCGTGAAATCACTCCACACGTTTATTACCAAGGCATGATAATGTGAGGCGTTGTAAAGTGACCGGTAATTGTTTGACAAAAGAGTGTGTCGGGCACCGTGCGCAGCCGCAAGCGCAGCTAATGACCGTGGAGTGGCGCGCACTGGTGCGCGGGGGCTGTACCCGCCCGCCGCGACGCCCGACTCCACGCACACTGCCACCGGATATCAACTTCGTACCCCATAAATTAGCAGCCATGATAGCTCAATACAGGTCATTGCTTAGAATGCTTAATTGTTAAGAATGTACGGTCGTATTGTTCACTCAGGTAAAACGAATAACACCCCGTTCAATTTAAAACTCACTAACACCAAGCGAGTAATTTGAAATTCCAGTCTGTGATAGGAATTAAATACCTGTGTATTTCCAACAATGTTATATATAAGCAGTGCTCGAATTCATTATGTCAAGTTAGACATGGATATCGTGATTCATTTATGTCTAATTTATGAATTTACTTTCAATGTATGCAAATTACCTTTTATGGTTACAGAGTTGCATTCATTTTACTGATATTCTATAAGTACCTTTGGATCGAATGCCTATCAAATGGAGATTAGTTCCAAGCTTAATAAATGCTAACTCTGCTATAAAACGACAGATACTCGTATATACTACTATATAGAGTTCTATTTTAGAAAGCATATCAGCAAAGTTATACTTTTAAACAAAACGTAGAGCACGAGTACGGACGGAGTGGATCTGTGTACTTTATATTGTAGTTGAGTTGCGCCGCGCCGGTAGAAGCACAAACATTCATGCGCGGCGAGCGTGACGCGCAGCTAGCTTTGCGGTGCCATTTACACTCCTAACTGTTTACCGAGCGGAGAACGATCTGCGCGCCTCCACTGTACCGCAATGTCTTCCGCGTTTTAATATAGAACGCGATGCGAAGGCCGTGCTATTATTCGTGCGAGCGTCTAACGCCATCGACCAACTCGCACACTTGACAAAGCTGTCACATGCAATATTATTTCTTATTGCGTTTATCACTTTCAATACCAACCACCTTTAGTGATTGATTACGTATAAAATAAAATAGATAGAAGAGCTAACGGTTAGGACAACTATCACATAGTTTTTGCATATATTAAGGTTGTTTTTCTTTTAATAATAGCTTTACTTTAATGAAAAATTAAAGTAGGGTCGGATTCCACACTACCACAAATGCTATGTAAAATTAAAATCGATTCTGTCAACTTAACGCAACTTCGCCATAATTTTTATGTAATAATTATTGCATATTATATTATTTACTAATATAAATAATTACATTTATAATCGTTTTTTGTATTTTTTAACAATCTTTATCTATTGTCGGATATATTTATGATAACAAACGGTACAGTTTCGATCCGGATTCGAATTCGCTTAAATCGTATGCCTTGTCCAGAAAAAAAAACTAACCATAAACAAAGTGTTATATTTTTGATTTCCCACGAAATTTCTAATTGAAAATCGAAAACACTCAAGCTGAGAAACGTTTATATAATTTACATAAAATAATTTTGTTCGTGTTCGTGAAGAACATGTTAAGTACGTAGATTCTTTTAAAAATCCACTAGAAAAGTCGCAGCATTCCGTAAGAATTTGCGTAGGTAAGTTGCACAATTACTAAGGGAAAATTACATGAACAGTATGAAAAATACTTTTTATTTCAAATGAGTCGTAGAAAAAGTATTTGTTGGAACGGTGTACAACTGGTATAAAAAGGCACGTGGTGTCTTTACCCACATCACTCGCCTTTTTATACCTTTCTTATACACCATTTGCTTAATATACTAATATGCAACTGTGGCATAAGAAGGGCATTAAAAGGCGAGTGGCGTGGGTTAGTGAAAAGACGCCACGAGCGTTTTCCCTCATCATCTATCGGCACATTTTATTACTAATTTGAGCGACTGTATAACGTAGTATGTATGTTGGTTTTTCAAGGATAATTATTTATCACGTGAATCGACTTCATTTTTGTTTTATTTTAAAGAAGCTACTTTCAGCACCTTTTTCCTTTTTTTAAGTCGATTAAAATACATGCAAAAGTGATTAGAATTTAGTATAGAAGTGTTTGATGATGATAAAAAAAAATATATAGAGCTATATATTTTTCTTGTGCTTAATATTTATATTGACAATAAAGTTATGTAATAATATCCTTCTTCAAATTTATCCAGTAGACTTTGAAGTTTTAATCATTATAACAATCATGTTCAATAATGCATCTGGGTTTTTTATTAACCGACTTTAAAAAAGGGAGGAGGTTCTCAGATCGCCTGTATGTTTTTTGTATGTTTGTTACGCGATTACTCCGCTATTTATAAACAGATTTGGAAAATTCTTCCTTTGTTTGAAAACATATGCCGCTAGATTGGTCCCGTTGTTATCAAAGTTTACTTCTGTTGATGGGAACCATGAGGAATTGAGGGGTCTTCAAATATTCAAATAGCAATTTTAGTATTATCGGTAACAAATCGAGCATTTGCATTCAAAAAGTAGCAAGTGGTGAACAGGACCTGATGAAGTAGACCACGGATAGTCATCCAAAACTCCTAGTGCTTCATGATTAGTGCTAAGATTTCGATTAAGATACTGAAGCCGCTATGAGGAAGATAATTTAAACGTTCCTAATGTAATTTTACCATCAACCTGATATGGTAAATGAAACCGGAAGACAGACAACGGAACTCCGTAATAAATTTGTGCAGTTTAGCCGTGTTTGAGCTTATTGGAATTGTCATGAGAAGCACTCTGGTAATAACTTACTAAAAAGCGTGACGGAAACAAAAAAAAATTATGCAAAATAGAACAGACTTACAAGGTAAGTAACGTAGCTTTTCGGTGTTCCCTGCTCCCGGAGTGGCATGGCGAAGTATTAAAATTGAAGTCGGTTTTTTTCTCAAGTGAAAGAGATTATAATTATTCGAAATTCTAACACAAGCAGTTTTTGAGATAGTCAGAGCTCACATTTTAGTTGAGCGAAATCAGTATGTATGTATACAAAATAAACGAGGCAGAAACGCGTTTTCTGTGTTAAACAACAGGACAGGTCTGATTAAGCCGACAATTAGTGACGAAGGCCGCGCGGCTTAGATCGCGAACGCGGAAGCACCTCGGCGCTTCGGTAAATAACAATTGGCGTATTTTATCAGCGGTGCGAGATAACGTAACAGTGGCCTTCGACCAACATCACGGCACGCAGCGACGTGCTGCCGCTCAACTCGTGCCGTGACGCGTTATGTGTTATTCCAACCTTTTCAATAAGGGACCTTGCTCGCTGATAAAACGCTAAGACGTCATGCCATACATTTTTATTGCCACACTGATATCAGTAGCAGATAGCTTCATATTACACGTTATTAATACAAAATATGAGCGTGCGGTATCTGCCTTACATTAAAACGTTACACAATAAAAAAAGGCTTTTTCATTTTGAAATTGTCTTTAGCTGGTAGAAGAAATAGTGCAAGACATATTGAAATTACCATCTTCGCAACAGTTTAAAATTTGACTGATGTGCAAGATATGTACACGGCATTCTTAAATGTATTAGAATAGTATTATATGCAACGGTTGTATAAAAAATATCCAAAAAGGTCGAGTGCCGTGGGGTCGTGATGTGAGCCTTAGCGAACATCGCATTTAAAGACACAACGAGCCTTTTTGAACCAGTTATACACCGTTGGATACAATACTTACTGTGACTCGTTTCAAATAAATAATTGTTTACCTTTTGAGGAGCCATATTTTCCTTTACTAATTATGCAAACTTACCTACGCAATCTCTTCAGGAATGACGTAACTTACTTCGTGGATTTTTAAAAGAATCAACGTATGAAAGAAAATATGGCGAAGTTGTGTAAATTGGGCAACAGTGACTTTAATATTAAAAAAATTACTTGAGCGCACCAAAGATTGACTACTAAACATGGTATCTGTAATAGTCTGTGGCACCTAGGCGTATCGTTTTGGCAAAATACGCTTATACGTATCGTTTCAGGGAATATGAATTGTTGACTTTTCTGCAGACTTATTTCGCATGTCTTTATATGTGTTCGTGACAATGTAAATGACAGATAAAAGTACAGGAGTAGAAAAATACATTAAACGGTAATATTTCTGTGCAGAACATAGGTATTAGGTAGGTACCCTGTTATCATATTTATTTAAGTATTTAGTAACAACGCTATTGTTTGTTAAGAGGAGAAAACAATGGCCGATTAGGACGGTTTACAGAAGTAGCTAGTGTGCCACTCGTGTTACTAGACTATAGTGTGATAAGTATTCTGAAAGACATTTTAGCAGTCGTGCCCTGTAAATAACTGTAAATCCCGACCACGAATATATGACCGTGGGCCATGTTGCGGAATTCCACTGGCGATCATTTTAATCATAGGTTATCAAGGTGGTGGTTTAGTTTAAGTGATATGACTATCCTAATCCTAATAATATTGTAAACGTGAAAGTTTGTGCGGATGGATGTACGTACCACTTAAAATCAAAAACTACTCAACTGATTTCTATGAAACATTTCCAGTATTGTAGCTTAGACATCAGAAAAACACAGCCTATAATTTATTTCAATATTCATCCCCTTATGGGTAAAAATATGGTGGAAATTAAAATGGAGGACAAAATTGTTATAAAAAATTAAACTTTAAACTTCCCTAATCGACTAAATGAAATAAAACTGTCATCAGCGTTTTTTCAAAATCACCCTCTAACGGGGTGAAAAGAGGGTTGAAAGTTTGTATGGGCAACCAGATTTTTTAAAATATAAGAAAAGTAATTGTAGCGTTTTTGAAAATTCATCCTTTAAGAGTGTAAAAAAAGACTTTAAATGTTTGTATGGAAGACTAGTCATATTCGAAGTCAAGGATTAGATGCGTTTATATTTTTATTGTAATGTATATAGAGTCGGTAGGTGGGTTTACGGCTTGTTAATTTGATGTGCCAGTTTGCGGCCACTTGGATGGGTTGATGAACTGAAAGGATATTTTCTTGCTTTTTTAATATATTCCCATTCAATATTAGCTGCCAGTTAAAGCGCATACAACTCGCTATGTCTTTAGGGCATGCAAAAATGTAAATTTAATTGAGAAAAATTTGTTCTCCAGAAGGCCGTAAACTGACGCAGGCCGCGTAACTGGCCTAGCGACCCTATAGATAAGATGCCAACGACGCATCGCATGATGCAGCATGACGATCTGTCATAAATACTCTTCGAGATATTGAAAACCTAATAGACTATCATCAAACTTCTCCTGTTACAAACCCTGATAATTTTTGGCAACCACAGATAGGAGTTTCAAATTAATTATGTGTTAGGAATGTGATTTATTATACTGTTAATATTGATTTTATTTTATTCTTAACTGCAAACATCGCTTATTGTTATTTCCTGTGCGTAATCATAGAATGTTGTAATTAAAATGTTGTATCAAAAATGTATACTGCACAAAAGAAGTCCCCTTGCAGCCAAAACGTGAGACTTCGAAGCCTATTATCATAATGTCAATATTTCATGGCATATTTGAAAAAAAGTTAGTATTTATAATTTGTTGTGCGTTAATTATAAAAAAAATGTTGATATGAAATGTATAGACCAATTACATACAGTCTCTGGCAACAAGTGCGATGCACTTTTAGTTTTCGCAGGCGCAGCTGTTCGCTACGCGCGCAGTTCGCGTTTACTTTATTGCTACGGCGATTTATTACATTGCCGAGGTTACACGTGCAGTCGCGCATAATGCAACTCGTGCAACTACATAACTACTTTACATTTTTAGTTTGATAAGAAGAAATAAGAATGCTGTCTCCTTATATTATATTAGTTGGAAGGTAGCTAGCTAAACTGTAGAAATTAATAACAAATATATGTAGGTTCATTATGTAGTTATTAACTGAATGGACTAGAATCTGGTGTAAATGGGCTATGGGTTATACAAATAGATACTTGAATACATAGAAAACATCCAAGACTCGGGAACAAATATTCGTGATCATCACACAAATAAATGGCCTGACCGGGATTCGAACCCGGGACCTCCAGCTTCGTACGCAGGGTCACTACCAACTAGGCTAAAGCGGTCGTCGTTTGTAAGCAAGTATAGTTATAGAAGAACGATTTCAAGCTAGTAGCCCTCGAGTTTTATATAAGTAGAGATAAAATATTTGATGTTCGACGGTTATACATTTACGCGAAATACACAAGTGAAGTGATGATCGTGACAGGGTTAGCTAAATTAGTTGAAGCGCTTACGCAAAGGCATGCGCACCGATAGCGAGTTGGCGAGGCAAGTGCGAGTGCAGTGATGTAACGCTCTACCTACATTGTTACGATAGAAGCATCGACGTCAGCGCCAGTAGGCGGTGCCGGCCGCGGCCACGGCTGCGGCTCTTCTCTGCTCTGATAAATTAAATTGTTCGTGCGTAACACATTATGACGACGATCGATAACTTTTATCAATCGGTATGTATTTGTTAGCATTTGATTTATGTCGTCGGACTTGTTCAAGACCGAACTCCACGCATGATTGAAACAAGTAATAGGCTTAGTTACTTTAAACTGTAGGACTAAATAGTACCGGTTGTTACAATAAGAGCTATTTAGTTCTCGTTCTCGGAATGGAACAAGGTAATGACAGAGCTGCGGGGAGGCGGGCCGCTCGCACGCTCGCCCGCCGCGTGCCTCCGCTCCGCTGCTGAACGCCGCTCTACTAACTGAGCGATATTATCGTGCACTTTTACGTCGAACAAAGGGCCTCGTGAGAATTATGAATATGCTATAGGTTTGCATTAACTGATGAATTTATAAACCTGCAAGTTTAAACATGAGGTCATCGAATAAGGTATGTTCACGTTCAGGCTAAACACAAAGAGAAGTATGAAAATAGAGCTATTTTATAGCCTTAATAATATAAGAAGATAGGGTATTACTAATACTTCGCATAAGTTTTTAAATAAATGCGGTGCATGTAGAAAATACGAAGACCTTGCTGATTATAGCTGTTTTCCTAACCAAGGTCTGCGCTCAGATGACGTCACTGTGAGATATATCTACAGGCGGAACGTGATTATATGCACATGTTAGTTAGAGTGGAAGTGAAGGAGATGATTATCGTTATGTGGGTGTCCTGATACTTCTGTCTGGTTAGCTAGAGAAGTGCAGTGGGTGTGCATGAACGGGTAGGGCGGCTAGGTTAGAGACCTGCGCGGATGCAATCCGGTGGCACGCAAGTGGTGCGCTTGAACAGGTTCCGCACGGATCACGTGGGCAGGTCGCCGACCTCGGCCACAGTGATCCGGGACAGGCAGAGTCGTTGGCCGGTTTTGCTGACCGGACTAGTACAAATAAAACGTTAACACATCCCTCTATCTACGGGGCAAACCTGCCGCCGGCGCCGGCACGCCGCGCCGCACATGTCTCACGACTCGCACGCCATACCATCCATTCGTCTCTCTCGTACTGTACTAATTAGAAAAGTATTTATTTTAAAGGCAACAATATATATACAGGTTAGGCGTTTACTGTTTACGAGCCAATAAAAGTTGCGAAATTGATGAGGCATTTTTGCAGAGACCTGGCGACATTTCGTCTGGGGTATGCAACGCCATTGTAGTGCTGCACCAATAATAGCCGGCGGTGGAAGTCTGCGTGCGTGGGGGCTACTCGATAAAATAATTATTCACGATGCATTCTATTCACAACAGTATCAAGACAAAGCTTGGTTCGATCAATGTCCCAAATCCGAAATACATATATCTATCTTTCATTAACGAATCATAATTAATATTTAAGTAACTATTGCGATTGATATACTTTCACAATTTTAGTATCGTATCGTATCACCGCACAGAAGAGTAAATTAACAGTACATTTTACAATAAAGACGGTATTCATTACTTTAGGACTTCAGGAGGGATTTGTACCACGCCATAAAATATTTGATTTGATAATGTGGTGTTTGTTGGATAACTGGCGTGCTGTACGAAAGCTACGTTGCCGCCCACCGCCGGGACACTTGGCCCGTACCGCGCGCGTGGGCCTGCCCTGATACGTAGTTACGTACTCGGTAAACAAATATAAATAACTGGCTGACTATACGTGCAACTGCTTCCAATTACCTAACACCGTTGTAGAATATACATATCCACACCCGGGACCAATTATAGTACAAGTAGGTACTCGTACAAACTGTACCTGGTTCCATTGTTCTCGAGCATTAAAATACTACTACTTCTATCCAAAAATAATTACCTAATTATGTATGTTATCAGCTCAGCTAGGGATCGGTAAAAATCGTTAGGGACATCCCGAAAACTCAAAGTAAAGATGGAGTCGGCTTCTTAAAAAATGTGTTTTATAATATATAAGTTCCGGGATTCTGGGATTGTACAAAAAGACCACGAGAATGTAATAATATTACATTACTTCAGAGGTCCCGGCCTCAAACTGGGATACGAGGCTGGCTGGGATCCATTTTCAGGTCGAGGTACTGTATAGTGCTTTTCTCAAATAGGAAATTAAATATAAAATACTACATATAAAGGCATGTAGCAAATGTATGAACTTCGCAATGTGTAAACAGGCCATTATGTAAAGTTGACGGCTCAAACGCTTGACGCCATTATCGTAGTCATGAAGGATCATAAAATATTAACGATTGTTTTGCAGCACAATTGCATAATAGCGCTGCGGCTTCAGCCTTGACATTGTACAGTAGAGAAGTAGACATGCACCATAGTCACAGTGAACTCGACACGTGTATCGTAAATCATACATAGTGTCTGCACAATGCGAAGCTCTAGAAACCGAGGAACGACGCAAGCGAATGACTACTAGTTAAATATTCCGATCCGAAACCTTGCCAATTGCTTTCTTACATGATTTTACAGCATTCTATGAAAACATCAATAGATATTGATCTAACTTTCGGGTGACAGTATTTCTTTTTAAAAATAGATGTGTAAAATTTTGATATTAACAATGTTCGCACTAGGAGATTTTTTATTAACACATTATTTTGGTTCCCTGGTACTTCCCGAGACGGACAACTTTGAATTAATAATTAAATATAAAATTTCACTCGTTTAACGTAGATTGTTACATAATGCAAATGATCTCTCGAAATAGAAAAAAAATGTCTGTGTCAGGAGTTAGAAAACTCGACATCTCGCCTAACTTTGTTTACTGCGACATTTCTATGGTACTGACAAGAAGTTTGCACTATGAAGCCCTTAGTTGGTAAGGGTGGTTTCCTATTGCATATAACTTTGTTGAATTAAGATTTTTCACGTAAAATAGCTGCTTGCTTTAGTGCTGTAAACAACCACAATTTTGACTTACCTGATGATAAAAGTATGATAATAATTGGACTGTTTGTGCCATAGTCCTATTTACAAAAATGTAAAGTCAGAATCCTCTTCAGAGTTAAATTATATATGACATTATACATAACATTCGCATAGCTGTTAGAATTCCGCGTCGCTTTGCAAGGTACGAAAATGTATGATTAATAAAATAGAACATTTCGCTGAGCTTAATATAACGGTATCCCATTTGAATGGAATAACTTCAGTGTAGTATTTTGCAACAACATCAAGTCAAATTTTCTTTAGAGCATGCTTCATTATGCATGTACGAAACAAAACATGCAAAAATGTTTAGGCGTTGTGTGGCCTGGTCTGGGACGACTGCTGCAAAACTAACGTGTAGTAATCTGTGAAATAGTCTACCCACCCAATCCGTGTTGGCGACATACTGTAGGTACTCATTTTGAGAGACGATGTGTTTTATATGTCTCACTCTGCTGGATCATTACTGTTTAAGCCGATGTGTAATGTAAAACACAAACAAACTGAACACAACTGAGCACAGCACAATATTGATTAATGAAATAAAACACGTGTTGATTCGCAGAAAAAGCCAAGCAATTTATAACAGAAGAGAACATTTCAGGCAAATAGGGAGTATTATATCCTCCTGAGACCCCGCTTCCTATAAGGAATAATATAGGACCAAATAATAATATGATCAATGGAAAATAAGTCAAAGTTAGAAGTCCCAGAGCTGCATTTGTTATGGTTCCTTTGATTTAAGAATATATAAAATTTTAATTTAGATTCAAATTCGATTCTTTTTTTAGCCTGGTAGGTCTCAGTCCCAGGAGACTATGACAAACCTTTTCGATGAATTTTATCTAGAAGGAATTTTACAGATGCTAGAGAGAGGCTACACATTCGGGATGTGGGACTTACCCGTTTCTTGCGAGGGTGGAGATCCTCGTAGTCCATGGCGATACCCTCGTCGCTGAAGGAGGAAGAGGCGGGCGGCGGGGAGGGCGTGCCGGAGCGCCACGACGAGCCCGAGCTGCTGCTGCCGGCCGGCGACACCGACGACCGTCCACCCCAGCCATCTGATATACCGCCACATCACATGAGACACTGATTTATACATTTGGTCATTTCTAAACATTATTATCGCAAGAAGGTGCAAGACACTGCCGAGCTAATGCTAAAATCCACAGAACCCCACAATCATCATACTACTACATATTAACGTAATTACGAAACGGAACTGTGGCCATCAACTTTCACTAGTGAGAACCGTTCTTTTCGCGGTACACATGCGCTACCACTGCTGCATTAGAATAAGAGTTTCTAAACGATACACGAGACTACATACATATTATATTAAATAAACAGTCACCTTCTAATAAATATTTTTGTTAAATAATAGTGTTATATTTTCCACAGCATAATGATTTTCTCAAATCTAATTAAATGTTCAACAATTTAAGCTCAACAGCAGCCATATAAGTCCTCAAGGTAGCAAGCTAGGGCCTTTTGCGTGGTGCGCAACGAGCTCAATATTTTCGATGTTGCAAATTTGGATTAATATTAACACTACCGTATAGGGTACTCATGCTTTGCGATTTTCATGTCAATTTCCACTGGCCTATGTAGTTTAATAATTTATTCGAATAATGGTTCGTTTCTAAACGATACACGAGGCTACATATTATATTAAACAAACCGTTACCTACTAATAATAACGTTAATGTAAATCTTCTTGTTAAGAAAAAGTAATATATGTAGAGAAAAGAACATACATTTAAACATAATGTCTATATTTGTGAATTAGTATATCCAAATCTAAGTAAAAATAGCTGGTGACAACAAACCTACCTTTATCTGTAGGTAATTTCTAGTTAATTTAATACAATGCATTTGGTCTGACTTGGTAAAATAAGAGCGGAGTTTCATCAAATACCTGTCTAGACAGTGTCTAGACCGTTGTGCTGTCTAGACGTTTACAACTCTATCCTACATTTAACACATGAATACCTACCGGCGTTCTTTTCATGCCTTTATTATAATATAATATAATATTATAACATAAAGGGTTGTCTTTAATTAACATAGATAAGATGCCAATTCAACCTTTCAAAGAAAACAAAAAAGATAAATATTTGCATTCTTTTAAAAGTGCTATTTTTGAGGGAAATACAAATATTATTATGTAAGTACTTGTAACAGATATTATTTTACGGGTACATGACAAAGAACTCTTACTTGAAATGAAATCATGAAACTGCTAAACTAAGTAAGTCTTTATGTTTCGGTCACTATAAGTATTATACCAACTTAACGCAATAAAATTATATCGTAAGCACATTGGAGACGCGTCCATTTATATATTGGTTTTACTCTAACTGCTTAGGAAGGTAATTTAATTGTTAATTATACACGTGGAGGTCGGACTGCCTGTTCCTGGGCTGATATACGAGCAACTACTCAGTTGCAAGTGTTGTATCTCAGTATGAAGTGCGCGGGGGTTCTCACTTGGACGTGGCGAGTTAGGCGAGCAGCTGAGCGACATGAGCACGAGCGCTGCGTTGCACTCGTTCATCTGGTCGTCGCGCTCGCCGTACCCCAGGTCGCACGAACTGCTGGGGCGCCGTTTGCGCGATCTGCAACAAACCAAAAGTAATACTTATAATCATCATCACGCTACAATATAATACACGTGTATTCTCATGTGAGTCGCATGTCACGTTGATACAAGGACAAGAGCTTCACGTCAGCTCCACCTAAGAGAGCTTTTCCCTTGCTTGGTCACTCGGTGACTCGGTTTTATACGCTGGGGAACGCGCATGATGATATTATGTGTCATAAGAATGATACAGGCCGGTACGATTGTGGGTAAGTAAGGTAGAGGCAGCTAAATTATTAATAAAGAGCCCTTTACCCTAGCTAAGCCTAGCTACAATGTCGTTACTGCGTAACAGGTGAGATCTACAGTACCATCTTTATTTTAAGTTTAAAAATCTATGTGTGTCTTACTTACAATGTTGCAATTTCAACTCCTATTCTTTGAAAGTAACATTCGCCGATTGTGGAATGAAAACCTCCTTTCTTGCATCCACTCGCATTCATATCTAATACTCTTGTTACATGGCTTTCATCGCTCATTAGGTACATGCCCGATTTATGAATGAATATACATATAGTTTTAAAGTCTAGACTCGCGAAGTTGGTGGCGGAGGCAGACGGGCCCAGGGGTCGTCGACGCGGGCGGGTCGCGGCAGCAAGACGATCTGTTGCGCAACCGGTGGAGGCCGTCGGACGCATGCCCAGATATTTGGAGGAATTGTGTGAGGTCGAGTACTCTGCTCCCGTCTGCGTCTGGTCGGTCACCCCGTACCACTTACTGAACGATCGACCGTTCAACTTTGACTTAACTAGGTATTCTGATCATTAACTTTAAATTCGGTTTTTATTTGTGAGAGATGTATGAAACCACCAATAGCATAGCTTGCAAGGAACAGCATCGTCGTGGGTTGACGTATGCACGTCAAGTACCTATGCGTATATATACTGAGTGAGTGTTGTATAGCGGTAAACGTTACAATAAAATGGCGTCGCATTGGAATAATTGAATATATTCACAGCTAGCTAATGCCCCTAACTTCGTTCGCGTGAAATTTTAACTAACTATTGACAGTGTAAATAAAAGTGTTGTCATTTTTTGGCGTTAGGCGGTTGCAGTCAGGGTTAAAGATTTGAGGTGATTTATTGGTTTACATCATTTCGGCTACTACCCTCTCGAAGCTTGCTATGAAACGGCGTTTTTTTTCGCACTTGTCATTGATAGAAGAAAAACGTATTCATTCAGTATCGCTCGAAAAGGAATACAATTTTGTTGAGCCAGTTGGTATAAATCGTTGTCAGTTGTTCCTATAGTCCTATTCCCTGTATAAATTATAAAGTTTCTAGCCTATCTTTAAGAATTTCCCGTAATATTTTACCCCAATTTAAGGCTGGCTGCTGGTTTCACCACAAAAAAAAATAATGCTCATTCCCGTCCTAAAAGATGGATACAGAGTTACCGTTCATCAGCCATTTGTGTACTTAATTACAGCAATACATATATTTATCACACTTTTTATGGCACAATGCATATAGGTATTGGTAGTCAGAAATTAGCCATCTGCTGGTAGACATTCAAGAAAGTAAGTGCAGTGACAATGAAGAGAATGCACCCACGTCACGTGCAGCTTGTCATTGTTTGTTTCGAACATATTATTGTTGATAAGGTTGACGAAGTTAGAGGGCCAATGACTCACTCGGTAGGTCGGTCGGTGACGCGGCGCTCTCGGGTCGTCTCATCACACCGACGTAAGGTGTTGTTTCACCCATCCCGCACGCGCTTTTTGCGTCTACCCTGGGTAACCCCACCTATACAGACTGAGTGTTAACGCATTAATTGATTCTTGTTTACTTATTTATTGTCACATATACACCATTAATTCATAGTTTAATAATAGATTTGAAGGTTATTTGGCTGGGTGAATGAATGGAATCGATCGTACTTTTCATCATTGCTCCAGCTGTAGGTGAGGTGAGTCGTCGTTATCGGCGCGGTCGACGACCGCCGCCGCCTGTGCTCGCGGAGGTGACATTGCTGTCTATATCGCATTCATATACGTAGGCTTGCTGAAATAGCTCTGTGACGTATTTCTATGACGCAACTTTCTCAGATATGGCTAGTTTAATTTATGATGGGGATCCCCTGGTTTGCGACTACGGTTCTATTTTCTCGGAAGAACTCTTGTGGGGAAAACAATGGGTGCATGGCATTACAAAAACTCCACGATATTACCGCCCATGTAACATTTAAAGCGTGACAAGTGACAACCTCCATTCAGGTGGATTGAGGATGGTTATGGTTATGTTATGAGTGTTATGGCTTATGAACTACTACTAATTGAAGATGTGATTGAGATTGATTATACTAAGAATCGTTGAATAAACCCTTAGACAACTCTACGTAAGAAAAAGGTAGGAAAGTTGCGCATGCACGTGATTGACGTCAAGATTTCGTACACATTCGCGGGTGTTTGATTGAACAAGTGTATGCCATGTTCAAGAGAGAATCGTTTTGATAACTCAGCGGCCCCGGCTGAACACACACTCACTACTATAGCTGCGTATTACATACGCAACATTGAAGACGGCCTTGCCGCCTGTTGCCGCGCTTTATACAAGTAGGGATTTGCTCTAACGACAACAATACACATTTATTCGTGACCACATTATAGCCTTTCACTTAACGCACGGGAAACAATTGATGAACAATTGTCAATCGTTCATAATTATATCTTGCTGTAATTTGGTTTTTAAAAAGATCTATTAAAAATTCAGGAATGCGACAAAAGATTACCTATAATCATTCAACATCAACTAATTTACGAAATATTCAATAAAACTGACGATATTTTAACATAGGTATTACTCGTATGGTATGAGAGATTCTCATGTCCTTCGAACGTCGAACTCCAAGAACAAGTGATCTGTGCAAGTAATTGGTTTATTTTGGCCACGAGTTGGGTTTCGTCGGTCGTGAGAAGCCGGTCGGCGATTGGTTGTGCGGAGTGCAACGTCAGTGGAGGCCGGCGATTTCACTCGCCTCTGTTCTCTTTCACCAAGTAACAATTTTCTCGTAAATCCACCACATTTATCGAGTTTTACACAAGCTAACAACATAAATACTATATTCCCTAACTTCATTATGCACGTAAAATACAAATTGGTTACACCGCGAAAAATGCATGTATATTATAATGATTAGTTTACCCAAACTCAGCTCCGGCATTTTTTGCAGAGCGATTGATGTAGGTCGGGGTTCGTTTTTTGGCGCTACAAAAAGTCATGTCCGCAACGAGCGAGCGTTCGCTGTGGTGAGGTCATCGCCAAAGACGGCTCGTAATTTGTTCGAATTGGCTGGGCACGTCTACTTTCGGATTGAATACAATATGTATTACAACTGTGTATTTAAGGATACTGATGGCACCGGTTTACAGTGTATTTGGATCACTATATTCATTGTTCAGTATCAAATAGGTGTTTAGTTTACAGGCTGGAAGGGAGTACTCAAAGTCAGTACTTTTACATAATAAGCACTAACTGTATTAGGTTGTACTTGTACCATAGACTAGTTTTATATGACTAGAGTCTTTACTTGGGTTTGAATGAGAAGATCCACTTTTTAAAGGAGTGATATTTTTTGTTAGACATTATAGTTTCAATAATACTCCTATAATTTCAATACGAATATAAAACTGATAATATTGATATTATTAAGTATGTTCATATGTTCAAGTAGATAGGTAGTCGAAGAACACTTATGAGCTTGCTTTAACACTGGTTGGTGTTTTTCTCATGGAGGTTAGAGTTAACACCGTTGGTAATACTGAGTAACATATTTATATTTCTGATTCAATAAATCCAACATTCGCATAAAAGTATCCATCTCCACATCTTCAACTTAAGGGAATGAAGTTGAAGATGTGGTGGCTTAACATGCCTCCATCTGCACCTGCCAACTGAGATAACGGGTCTCTGTAGCGTCAACGAAAGTAAACGTGTACTGAACGAGAAAGTGCGCCCCACCTCCAGCGGCTAGCGCCTTCTCTTTGCTTGTTGCGCAAAAGCATGCGGAATGCGGCGCCCCCCGCCCGCGCCCGTGCTGCCGTCCGTGACACTCAAAATCCTTCATTACCATAGACAGTCGACGTCGACCTACCATTTTTGTCATTGAAAGTATGTTAAGTTTCCGTGTGACCTGAATATAGACGGTTTATTCGTTATATATTTCGCTGTACCTTGTTTATTTAACATTAGAAAGAATGACAGAGAACGACTTTCGAGGTTTTTTTATCTTATCAGGCACGTTCTGCGGTAAAAGTGTCGAATAATCTCAATGTGTATTAAAACCGTTATTTCATGCTTGCATTATGTATTTTTTATTAAAAAATAAGAAAACAAGTCTTAATTTAGATCCGCTTATATGGTTTTTGAAATGATAAGCCCTCAATTATATTTTATAATTACGTTTCGTTTCAATCACTCTAACAGTTGTACAATAACAAAACCTAAAGAGGCACAGATTGTAAGACGTCGGTTCGGGTTTTAAAAAAGCAATTTCTTGCAATGTGTCACTAACTGTCACTGCCACCACTGTTTCTTTGTTTACGTAATTCTATTCTTAAAAAAACCAGGCATAGTTCGCAAAGGAGTGCGATCAAGATATATTCTATTATTACTGACCAAGAAAAATGTAGAGTTCTTAACAATAGCTAGCCTAAGGCGAGGGGATGATGTTAGAAATATTTTCTTTATTTATTGCTAAGGATATTAAGGATACAACCGTGAAAACGGCAGGATAATTATTGGTAAAGATATATGAGAACTATTGCGGATGCATATTCCGAAAAAACATATTCTACGAATAAGAGAAGATTATTTAGTACCCGTATGAGCCGGTACGAGTATCGGTGATGCCGAGGACGAACCGAGCCGCGGACCGCGAGCTGCAGTACGTACCTATAGGTTAGGTGCTGCGAGCTGCGCTAGTGTGGCGTTCCATTTCGAAACTAGGTCACCGTGTCACACGAAGGCCGCGCCAAGTGCCAACCGAAACCGCCGCCATCTTTGAATTTGTTATATCAATTCATGTCGTTTAACAAATTGTTTTCTCTGTCACTGATCACAACCTCTCCTACCAATCATCTAATTAAAGTTTAAGAAATTACAGGTACTCGCAAATAAAAAAGATAAGGAGATTCCAAATACTTTCTCTTTCACATTGCCGCTGACCAGTCCCGTATTCGCAACATTTGTTCCTATCACAAATATAATCTCTAGATCTAGATCATAGGCAGATCAGATTAGACTCCTTCTCATTCTATTTGACAAATTTTGTAATATTATCGTACAGTTAGTTCCTGCGTGGTTACTATTCTTGCGAGGTCGTATAAACAAGTTTTCCTTAATCACTGCCTTCAAACTAAATACCAACCACTGGCTTTTACGGTAATATCAAGTAGTGGAAGTGTTATGCCTGACATTCTTTAACTTTAAAATTGTCCACATGAAACAAAATGTAAGTGAATTCCGCTGTTACTTGCAAATATAAATATTTTTGAATAGTAGGTAGTTTAGATAAACCTTGATCGAAGTTGACTGGTAATCATAACTGTGTCGGGTTGAGCAGGTAGGTGCTAGCAAGCAGCGCTGAGTGAAGCGATATCTCTGTAGATTAGACCTGAGCCCTGGGCTCGTTTGTTACGGTGCTCGTTGCGAAATTTGAACCGCGGCTGGAGGTCTCGCCTCTCACTATGCTACGATAAAAAGTGAAACTGCCGTGTAGCGACTGTCACGTCGCAGCGGCTTCAACACTATTTGACGTCGTTTGTTTCGGTTTGTTACCGACTCGCTTCAGAATTACTTGTGAGAAAGTGCACAACGAAAATTTAACAAATTTTTCACTATATACCAGCCACTTTTCTTATATTTTTGTCTCAGCCCGAAGAAATGTGACTATAGTGTTAGTCGAGTTGTCCACACAATGTAAATAGTTGTTAATAACAAAGTTGCATTGTCTGTCCCTGTCTGGCGCCAAGGCAGGGGAGTACGCGGTGGGGGAGGCGGTAGTCAGCCGCAGAATGTAGGCAAGTGTGACAAGGACACGCCCGTACTCCGCGCTAACACTTCCACCTAGTTTCTAACGTGCTTGGAGAAGATTTCGCAACACACGCCGCGCTTGTCCTTACTTCATCGATGCCTATGTATACGTATGCCATCCACACTTACCAACAAGTAAACAAGGCACAAAACATGATGGCGCGTTAAATAGCTCTCTCAACCTAGCTGCGTTATCCAGAAGAGAAGGGATTTTGTCAGACTGACTGAAGTGTATCAAATATAATAACGTTTTGCAGAGTGTATCCGGTTTTGGAGTGTTAATAGCAAAGTGATGACTTGCATATAATGCCTTAAAGCTTAAAGCCCTCTAACTATATCTTGTTGGGGGTTTTGCATGTTGTGGAATGCATTACTAATACCGCATCGACCTTCTTCGTAGCTCGTGGCAAGGTAAGCCACTAGTACCAGGCGAAATAGAACCGATGATACCCGAATCAAGGACCGAAGGGTTTAAGTAGGGATGGGTGCTGTTTTTCTAAAATTGACATAGCTTGGAAAATATATTTTAATCGTTGGTTACGCGGTTTGTATGTACGCTTACCCTTGCATGTGATGAGCAGGCACTTCGATAGTGGCGGAAGCACGACGGCGGTCGCCACTGGCCATGTCTGCCAGTCTGGCGAAGTCGGTGTCCACATCAGCAAGCCTTGCAGATTTACGAGACTCTAACAGTCTTATTTCATCGAGTCTTTTTTTCAGCTCGATTGGCGCCTGTTAACAAATAAAAAAAATATACGTATCACCGCGATATTATAGGTGTTATATTTTATAGTTTGTATACAATAATATTATATTTTGTATGGCACAGCAACAGTAAATTGTTATAAGGTTAAGTAAATTTTATTTGTAAACATAGGTTACAGAATGGTGGTGTATTCAGAGTCGATTTTTCAATCGCCAGATATAATTATCCGTCACTTAAAAATATCGCTGTTACTTTCTAATGTCATATGTAAGAAATTGACAGAGCTAACATTTATCTGACAGATTGTTTTATCTGGGAATTGAAAAATCGGCTCTTAGTTGAACACACGGGATTAAATCAGAAGGATATTTAACTATGAGAAACGTATAATGCAGCAGAGTGGGTGTGGACGAGAGATCAATACAGCCGACCTTCGTTCGGCCCGTTGCTGGGTGGTTGTGACGTCACGATCGGGCTTGCCAGAAGTAGAGCGGGACTGACTGGGTCACGATCTCAACACCATTAGACGTATGCCCTCGCAATACTCAACCTCAATGATGAGTAGGTCAATCAGTCTTATTCAGAAGCGGGACTTTCCTTATAATTTCCCCACTTTTTAACATATTTACTGGAAACATTACTTCTTACTATGTACAAATATTTAACTCATCTACTGATAGAAGGCTTGCAAGAATGAGAATTTTTATCTTCAAAGCCGTTGCAAAACCGACCATTTGACGTTGATTAACTCTTCTAAACCAAGAGATTAGCACTTGTTTTGTGGGTGATTTAAGGTGTCTTGAACAGTGGCGGGGGCATTACTTGCAAACAAATAGTAGATTGTACAAATAATGCATAAAAGAAGCCATTTTACCCCGAGACGTTTGTATCGAGGATAGTTAAGTCGAGGGATATGAACGAGTTAGTTCGAAGACCGACCCGAGGGAGAGGTCTTCGATAATTCGAGTTTATCTATTGCACTTTTGGCCGAGACTAAACATTGTGCTTTTCACGACTAATAGGAGGAAACAAATAACATTTCTTAAAATAATAAATTTTAAGTTGATAATATCAACAGAAACTTTTTTTTCAGGCATCGCGCTCATGCTACATTCAGCCAAAAAACGAGGAAACGGTATAAAGGAAAAAAACCAGTCAAGTGCGTACCTGACTCGGTCACCCAGGGTTCCGAACATAGAGCGTGTACCCGTCCCGACCCCTAATAAATCAGGAAAATATATACATATTTTATTATCTTATTAATTTGAGCGCCTGAATAATGTAGTAATTGAACACACATGAACCGAGTTTACAAAACAAAAATACATGTAAAGGTAATTCGACCTATTCCGTGAGGGGGTTATAGTAGAGCTAATTTGCAATGATTTTGAAAAAAAAAATACTTGCTATTTCCTGTTAAAAAAGCTTTTTTCTGATAGCCAATGAACTACTTAGGAACCGATTATTTTAAACTAAAAAACATGTTTTTTAGTAATAATACGGTTTAAAGTCACAACTTCACAAGTCATTGTTGTGACTTTAAACAAAGCACTCTAACAACTCCATACATTTTATTGGACCCGGGTTCTTAACAACTACGGCAGGCAGACATCAAAGCGCAATCTATTGAATCTCCTATTTTAAACATTAAAATTATTACGGCTCGATGGGTCAGCAAGTTTTGGCTTATATTTATATCGTAAGCGCTTTAGAGGCTGTGGGGCAGTATATTAAGTAACTCTAATTATAAATTTTGTTTATTTATTGTTTAGTTAATTTTATTCCTAGTTTCGGGGCACTCACTGAAAACCAGCGTCACGGTTTCCGTGACAACATGCTGAGTGGGTGTCTTATTTAGCACATAAGATGTACAAGTTGTTTTACAATTAAATTGTATATTTTTTAATAATGTGTGCTAAATAAATACATTTCTATTCTATTTTATTCTAATCTATTGTTTTTCATGGGGTTATGCATGTAATTGCTAGACGATTGCTAGAACATCAGGGGCTGAAATGCTTTGTATTTTGATTCACATAAGTCGTTTTGGTTTGGAGATTATTTAACTCTTGTAATAAAAGAGTAGAAGCGAAATCAGTCAATTTGCAACTACGATCTTAAAAATAAAAACTAAATAATGCGAAAACCTTCTTTATCTCAGCCACTATAAAACTCAAAGTAGTGAATTGTGTAAAATTATGCTCATTAGCTTCAACTTCACGTAATGTCATGGGTATAAAATGACACGTCAATGCCAATGCATTACGTTGTCAAATATCGTGTTATTTAACTGTCTATAGAGTCGCCTCACCAAACGTCCTTATTATATCTTGACCCTGAGATTCGTGACAAATATGACTATATTCGGAGGTCAGCCTTATACTGGTTCTACTGAGATGAATTTTCCGTACGTCAGCAGACATTGTAAATATCTTTATGACTCTGGTTTGGTTCATAGGTTCAACTCCCACCCCCGAAATAATCAATTTATAGAAGAAATATATCAAGAAATTGTCTTCTTAAATGAAGTGAAGGATCTATACATTCAACTTGCATTGCATTAATGGAACTAGATTTCTTAGCCCCACAAATATTTCTAAGAGTTTCATTGAATATCACAGAGTTTATTACAATTACTTTTACGGAAAGAAAGATCCAACTATAAATTCAATAAGCTGAATGAATAAAGAAGCTGGCCTGATCAATAGAAGAATTCTATGAGAGTATAATAATAAATCATCAGCATACTGCAGAATTCTAACAAAATCATTTAGAGATGATTCCAAGTCGGATGTATAAATATTATACAATAATTGGCTTAAAACAGACCCTTGTGGCAAATCGTCTCCACACTAAGCGGGTAATTTTATTGTTATCATCTAAAATTAGGCTAATGGACCGGTGCGACAAAAGACGAATTATGAAGTTGATTAACATTATTACTACACCTAATCTATGCAGTTTTTCTCTGAATTCTGAACTAAAACATTATCATAAGCAGCATTCATATCCAAAAAAGCAGCTACCACTAAGTCATCTCTTGAAAATGACAGGCGGATATCTGGATGCTAATGGATGGCTAAATTGTCATAAGTAGATCTACCCTTACGGAATCCGAATTGACTATAAACCAATAACTTGATATACTTTCAAATAAATTCTAAGCTGTTTGTAAATAAATATTCTGTGATTATAGCAAATACTGAAGATAAAGCAACAGAATGATAAGAAGAGACATCTGAAGCTGGTTTATTGGGTTTTGAAATGGGAAGGACAATTTGAGATTTATTATGTTTATAATAAGAAAGGATGCCATCGCTTGCATTGGCAAAAATTTTACCTGTTGTGCTATTTTGTAAAGGGAATTAATTATCTGCTTCTGTAATAACGGGCTAATAATGCAACCGAACAATTAAATAAATCACTATCAGCTACATTAGGTAATTGTAACAATTTAACCTCAATTCTCTTACGAAATGACGCCCAATCTCCACGGCTTAAATTGTATTTTAAACGAGGGCATTTACTCACAGTGTCACAGTTAAAGGGAAAGAAAATTGGAAAATGGTCAGTTCCATATGTTGATGGAAGTGTATCCTATGTACTCTTACATGCTGATGCTAGGTCAGGATTGCATATTGAAAGATTAGGCGCACTGAGACCCTCACTGGGAGCATTTAAATAAGTTGGATGGCCATTATTAAATACATACAAATATTATATATGTATATCTACAAAGTCCAGAACAACAGATTCGTGATGGCTTGAATATCCAATCCACGATTGATGCTGGGAGTCAAAAGTATAATAAATGGCTTAGGAAGGCTATTATTCTAATCTTAAACGCTCAAGGGTCAATCATTAAAAATAATATTAGAAGGGCTCGGAATATATTTAAAGGGCCACAGTACAGTACGAAATCACAATGAGTATAGGCAAATAACAGGCGGTCTCGTTAAAGAGCGATTTATTCCATATAACCTTAGGGTAGCGGGAAACAAATCTAATAATAAATAAATAAATTCATATTTTTTTTCCAAAAGATAATAATTATGCGGATTTTTTATAGACTTGAACTCAAAAAGTCAAGCTAAAATTTAATTTAATAGCTAATATAAAACACAAAGTAACAATTACCTATAAATTCTTATGTGTTTATTACAATGTTGTTTCAATACGCTTGGATTGCTAGAAATGAGGGTTATCGATTAAAAAAAAACCGGTCAGTCCACATTTAAAACCACTATTCAGTATATTGAATCTAAAAAAATCGTACCACCACCTCAATTTTTGTTTTTGAATTTTAAACTTCATCGTTTATGAAATGAGAGGGGGGAGGGGGGGGTCACTTTTTATGACCGACAGCTAACATCTCACGGAAGGACGAACGGACAGACATGACGAAACTATAAGGGTTCCGTTTTCGCCATTTTGGCTACAGAACCCTAAAGACGATAAAATAATATAAACACACGAAAAAGAAATGGAAGATTGGGACGTGCGTTATGACGCTTAATGCATTAGTTACAGATTTGCAAGATTGTTAGTCAGTCAGAAAGTGACGCGGCAGATGATGATTAAATTATATTTAGAAATCCATATTTTAGACTTTTATTTCAATACCATTACATTTTCCAACAATATTATACGGTCAATACGTTTAGCATTAGGTACATAATACATACGAAAGTGGACGAACTGGCAAGAAAGGGGGCGGAAAGGGTATTTAGGGGCCCTGAACCGGTCCTTCCCTGCTCGGCTGAGGTCATAAATAGAAAGATTAAAGGAGAAAGAGTCGTTTCTTCGGGAAGCAAATGTTAAACTTGTTTATCAGTATATTTACTATTGTTTCGGCTAGCTTATTGCAATGGTTTTCGCATTTCGTTAGAACCCCTGTCCAATCTATAGACTCGAGACTATTGCCGAAATTGATTTTATTAGTGAGGGTATAGGAACGTCGCGGCTGCGACGCGCGTTTGTGCGAAACCGTCTTAGTTATATCTATTATCTGCGCGCAGTGGTCACTGAGGTGTGTTATCGCTCGCTTCGCGGACACACGGTCGCGACAGATGTTAGTATAGGCATGATCTAAGAGTGTGGACGACGTTGAGGTTTTACGTGTTGGAAAATCAACATGTTGGGTGAAATTGTTCGCGGCTAATATATCAAGTAGTACTTTTTTATTCGATGATTCATTTAACATATCTATATTTATATCGCCGACTATTATTACATCGTGACCGTTATCATTTATTTTGGTCTGGAGATTTTCAAAGAGCTTTAGATAGTCTGAGTGACTGGTTTTATTCGAGTGATAAATCCCGATAATGAATAATTCCTCGTCTACTAGTTTTAAAGCGCACAGGTCAAGAAGTTGCTGCTGCGCCATGTCAGAGTATTGTGCCGCATTTACAGCCCGAACTTCCTGTTTCACGAATATACAACTGCCTCCGTGTTCGATAGATGGCCTACAATAGTGTGAAATTAAATCAAAGTTGCTTAGACTAACAGATATGATTTCATGATCGAGGAGCCAATGCTCGGTAATTACTAACACGTCACATTTTAGTTCGTCTAGTAACAATACTTCCAGCTTCTTCGTTTTGTTTCCGAGACTCATAATATTCTGGTGACAAACGGTCAGCTTCGATTCAGTTATCCGCTGTGTCGGTGTGTCGCGAGCCGGTGGCGCGGCGGCGCGGGCTGCGGCGTGCGCGGGGCGCGCTGGACGTGCGCCTCGCACGCCCAGCGCTCCGCCGAAACCACTCACTAACTACGACGCCGGCCGGCCAGTTCTCGGCGGTCATAAAGTAATCGAAACGACTTACGGGCACGGTTACGGCGAAGGATGCGTAGTGGTTATGTTTTAGTGGCAGTTTTTCGACGATGTAATTTGCACCGCTGCTTTTCTTTAACATGTAGGACATGACTGCCTCTGATGTGGTGTTTGTTTTGAAGAAACATGTGTGCATTTTTTTGCTACGTTCAGTAGTTTGAAGTTCGTCATCTGTAGGGCCTGTACCTGTTACCGCTTTCCTTTTTGAAAGTCGTTTCCTGTGTTGTTTATTTGTCGCTAATCTCCACGGTTTGCTACTCAGTGGTATTTCAATTGATATTTCATCGTGGCTACCTGAACTGCTAATTGACGTGCAACCCTGAAAGTCGCAGTTGTTGTAATTGGCGGCTGCGGGAGCATTTTCGTTCGTCGCAGGGACGCTGGGTACGCGTACGATGGCTGGTTTAATTGCGGGAGCGGCGGAGGGGCTCACCTTAACAGAGTGCGCAGGATTTGGTCGTGCGCCTGCGCGCGCGATTGCGCTGTACGTCACCGCTGCTGGCAGAGATACCCTCTTCGTTGATTGTTGAGCAGTTGGCTTTTGAATGTTTGCTACGGTATTATTTACCTGCATCAGTGTTGAGGTCCGTGCATTAGGTCGAGGATCCGTTGTTGGGTTCTTGCGTTTGTCATCTTGTTCGGTTTCTTGTTTCGATTTGTCTTGGGATTCTAGCGTAGTTATTTTGGCCTCAAGCTTGCTAACTACCGATAGAATGGTGTTAATTTTATTTTCCAATGGAGTAATAAGCTTCGCCATGAATTTTTCGAGTGCTTCCAACGTGGATTTAGCCATTCTTAATGGGAAAACGTATTAAAATACGCGGAGCTGTTTTTGCGTTGCGCGTGACGTTTAGCTGTACTACCGTTGCGTGACGTTTACTGTAGGAGAACCAGGTAGGTAAGAGCAATCTGAGACTCTTGACTGGAATCAACACTGGTCACAGCACTTAATAGACACCTGAAGATGATAGGGATTGGTTATGACGGTTCCCGCCCACATTGTGGGGAGGAAGTAACTAGTAAGCATGTGGTAGCGGAATGTATGTACGCAGCAATGCGGTTTAATATATTCGGTAGCGATATGCTAGAGGAGAGCGAATTGAGGAATATCGACCTTAAAGATATCCTTCAATTCTGCAGGAAAATAGGAAGAATGGAAGGAGCTGATGTGGGAATGCCGTCAGGAACCTTATGGTAAGTAACGGTGCTTTCATTTATGAAAAAAGTATAAACTTCAAAAGCACGCTAATCAGTGCGTTTATTATGAACCATAGTACCATAGCGATTTCACAGACTCAGTTAGCGACAAATATAAATACATGTAAATGACACATAAGCGTACAGGAGAAGAAAATGAGAGTGCTAATCAACTAAATTTTGTTCAGACAGATACTATCAACTACTCTATACGCAATCCCAATAAGACTTAACGATTTTTCCGTATGACTTAGAATGGGTATACACAAGTCATAGAATGTATTTATAATATGCGTGTTTAAGACTAGAATGACTGGTTTTTCTAAATATACCTCCGTGATAAGGACATACAAGAATCAGTAATGGTATCAATATCATTAACAATAGGAAGTATGATTCTACATGTATGAGCGGACAAACGGTAGCAAGAATCGCGGTCAGCTACTCGATCGATCAAGCGCGCTGGGCACTCGGTGTGTTGACATTGATGGTTGCGTTTACGTCGCGAGTTTCCTTCGTTGTTTGCTTGATTGACACGACACGATACAATTGAGAGCGAGCGTTGAGGACAGGTCTCATTGTTCGTCATAGTGACGTGTGGCGGAGTCTTGTACTCAACTCCTTGATTTGATACATCTGTATACACTGTTTCGTTGAACGACGCGACGCCAATTTAGGTGCACATGATAAACTAATGAGCAATCTCTTTAACCCTAATTTATGAGTACTTCCGATCTATTTCAAACAAATCATTAATCTCTATTGAGAAATACTTCCAAAAGCTCGAGTGAGACTTTTTTTGCTATAATAAGTGTTTCCAAGAAGTTTAGTGTTGAAGGAATGATGGCAATATAACTGAAAGTGCTTGGTACTCGTGTAGTCGTTATAGCGGTATCGGAGTGGTCGGTTTCCCCGCGACAGCAGCGGTGACGCGGACGCGCCCGCTACTTGCGAGCGGCCGTTGATCACATAATACTTTCACTTTTACGTGATTTTGTGTGAGTGTGCCGCACAGTGTGCCCTCTACTGGCTAAGTTAAATGACTATTTCGCAAGCTTAATTTGAATCCGTTCTGTAAGGCTGAAGAACAAGAACCATTTCTGTAACTGGATTATCCCGTCAACTTTAGTATATTGGGCGAATAGATATGTATTTGTTGTGCGAGTGAAATTTATTTATTTTTCGTTTTACATTTATTATATTAATGTAAAGAAATATTATAAGTGTTCAAAACTTAATAACTAAATAATTAAAAAGGCCGTTAAATTAATTTCTGTTATATACAGATACAAGTTCTATCAGTTATAGAATAATAAATGTGTCATAATATTCATAATGCTCGAGGTAAATATCTCTAAACGTTGACCAGGGAGATCTGCTTGTGTCGGGGAGGGCAGCGATGACGCCGCCGCACCGGTCGCGGTCGCCAGCATCGTGTTATGTAAAAGTGACAGCAGTTGCACAATTGCTATTTGATGGCGAAACTTAGACGCTTTTAAATGCCAGTGAAAGTCACTGACTGACTTTGACATGCTAACACTGGGATAAGGAATTTTTATTGTTTAACGATTTGTCAAGATGAGATTTCTTGGGATTAGGTGCATAGGCGAACCCCAGACTACTTTAGGATACAACTGAAAAAAAAAACAATAAACTGTTTCTGTTTGTAACAATGCAAAATAAAGAAGGTGATGCGGTGTTTTAGTCTTTAATTCAAAATTTTCAAATCGGCGCGGCGCGGCCGCTTACGTTACAGCGGTACGTATTATGGAGGTGAGGTGTCGGTTGCGCATACGCATATACATCAAGCAGTAGGTACATATTTATCGGGCATCGCTGAGTGAGTTGTGCGAAGCGAGGCGCGGTGACTCGTGGATACAATGAAGCCGAGCCGGTGATTTAGTTGGAATCTCGGGTTGCGAAAGTTCGGCGCGCTCTATTGCTCATCCATGTTGGCGCTTCGCAAATCAGATTATCGATGCTTGCAATAAGTTCACATCATGTTTTCCAGAAATTATTATGATTTTCATATTCCCATTCTTTGTTTAATTGTAGTTGTTTTAAATAGTTATTAATAAATATCATTATGCTCTCGGATAGCATTCGCATTATTTTAACCAAAATAATATATATTATACTAACTGTGGGCAACGTTTAAAGCCATTTATGTATAACAAATCTACAGATAGTGACATTCTGATCCCGGAATTTTGGGGGCGTTTTTAGGCTGTCACAGGGATTCCTCATTTCATCGACTTCGTAATATCGGTAGATTTTCTTTGGATATTTATTTGCGTTAATGCTAACAAGTACTTTGTAATACTCATACCAAATATTCTTCTTGACTTCCTGATTACTTTGAAAACAATTTCGTGGAATCTGGATACATATTATAAGGCCGTTTTCGAGTTCAGAAGGCATTTTCAATTTGAAATATTTTCATTTGAGAATCAAGAATTTCATAATGTTTACTGGTACAATCACTATGACTAAAAATTATAAAGGTAGGTATAAATACATTCCTTTGAGAGCATTTATACATGTTAAAAGTACAATACGGTATTCAATAATTTATAATTTATATACAAGCGGTAATAATAGTTAAATAACAATAACTTTATTTACGTTATCTAGGTCTATTCTGAATTTACGTGTCTTTATCGATAATTTACCATACATTGAAAGAAATAAAGATACATTTATTTATTCGTGACAAACACATGACAATTACAAACAAAGACACCACAACAGCATTTGCCACGAAATGGTAACAACTCAGCGAATTGAGACAACATTGAGAATCGATAAAATGAGAAGTCACTAATGAAAGCTCATAAATGCCACCAATATTCCTGATGTTTGTTGTATGAGTGTTGTTGCACCCATACCCTTCTTGCGTCAAACAAAGCTGCAATTCAATGAAGGTGTCCCTATTGTGAAATTTACAATTCAATTAAACAAGGAGCCCCTTCAAGAGGAAGTAGTTTGTAGGTCTGTGTGCCTGTCTCAGCCTATTTTTATTGTTATCATAGATATGCACTGCGTGCGCCAATGGCTCGTATGCATATACTAGTACATATGTTTGCAAAAACTATAACGTTTGAGGTTGCATTGACATTAGTTATGTTTATTAAGCAATGCAAGTAAGCGTTGAAAGTAACACTATTAACAAATTTTAGTAGGCGAAAATCAAAGTAGATACAAGTTTATCAAGTCAGTATAGCCAGACGGGATATCGCGCTACTGCAGGACAAGGCCCTTTGGTCGGAATTAATTACGTCCACTTTGTAGTCGGAAAACAATAGACTACCTACGGCGACCAGTAATTAAAGAGTAGATAGATATACACGAATATAGTACGAGAGTTGCACTGAAAATTCCGGGAATCTAATTTCGACCTTATTTTTTGACACCTATTATACCTTTCTATAATCTTGAAAGTTTCATTATCTTAACACATTTGCCACATAGAAAAATAATCAATTGTTGTTTGTAGTCACTGCTGAAAATGTATTTCTCCTGTGAAAGTTTAAGGGATTTAACTTGCGCGAATAAGGCTTTGAAGTGGCAACTTGAATCAACTATTCCTAAATGATCCTAGAATAAACAACCAAAATCTATGCTCTGTCCTAAATCTTTTTTGAAGTCCCTCTCCCTCACACATACGCCCTCCCTTTTAGTGCCCAATCCCCCAATCTTTAGTACTGCCTGATTTCAAGTCCTCAACCAAATTCAAATATAAGTGCATTTTTTACTACTGTTTTGGTTTCGCTTCCTGAGCTAATCAGGTTTGTTTTAATTCTCAATTCTTCATCATTGACGTGATGCTGGTAAATGTCTTTATGGCGATTACCATTCATAAAAAGAGACGACTTTATAAGTGCATTAACACAAAAACAATGTGTAGACCGAATGATTGCTGCTTTTTAAATGAAACATCCTCATAGAAAACAATATACAGGTAATAATGGTGGTATTCAAAATTCCAATGTGGGCAGGTATCCCTCACGGGCGGACGACGGAATTGAAGGTCGACCAAAATCGGAAGTCATGTCACAAAACATCATAACTAATTCTATTGAGAATTGACTTGGCGGGGAAGTTGAAGAAGTGATTAGTTTTATTGCTCGTACTAGGCATTCGTGAGATTGAAGTCACGTATCGCATCGCACGAGCAGAGCGGAGCACTCGCCGCATGCGAGCTCGAGCGGTGTGGTAAATAGGTCAATTCATTGCCTCCTTTGGTACCTACCCGTTGACAATCGGTGTATTGTACTGACGTGGTTATAAATAAGCAGCGTTGTGCCACTCCCTCCCATCCCGCTATGCGAACTGGGTACGCAAACTGCAGACTCCTGAGATTGATTGATCCAGTTAGTTATGACCTATGTTTAAGAGTTTTCTGAATAAAATTCTCTTTAGAGGTAAAGCCTAGTTAAACATGGTTGTAATAGACATCACTTGTGGTGTGAGTGTGACAAGTATTTTGTATAGTATTTTACGCATAAAACAAAACTGTCTCGTCTGCATATATGTATCAAGCTAACATTTCTCGGGTTTACGTAGGTACCTACTTTAATCATCTCTTCTGCCGTATATATCTATGGTTAAACTCTATATCTATGTAACGATGACAATATCGTTACATAGGTATATATAGAGTTTAACCAAAATGACTGGATGTAATTCATTAAGTAAGAGTGAACTTGACCGATTGTGTAGTAACAATCATATTAGAGGAGTCTATGTCATGACGCTTTATTAGTAAACGCGTTAATTAATATTCAAGTCAAGCAAGCAAGGCATTGATTTCTCGTCCGACAGAACAAGCTTAGTTCACGTACATGGAAGGCTAATGAATTAGCCACGTGACCTTGTGCGATTAGTGAATACAAAATTACAAAGGTTGCAAAGCGGATGCAATGCAAGCGAAGCGGGGCACGCGAGCGTCGAGCGGGCGGCAGCGTGGCTGGGGCCGCCGCTGCGCGCTGCTGCAAGCGGCAACCTTGCCCCGAAATTCTGTGACCTACTTTCAATGCACCGTAAAACGTTCCAAGCGTTTTTATTATAACGATTCGCCTTGAAACACCTATTTCATTCGCAGCTAACGGGTGACTTTGCAAGTACTCACGCTTAGTACCTTTGTATTGTCACGTCACGCAGTTAAAATTGATTGCTTTTGAGAATCTCCGACGTACCTAATGGATTTTTGTAGTCTCGCTATGTGAATAAGGATCTCGGTATATTCTTTGTGTAGGATATCTTGTCTTAGCCAATGTTAGGATAATGCAGCGTATGTCGGCGAGTAGGTCGGTGTCATCGATTGCATGCAAGCAGGAAGCCGGGCGGCCTAGTTGGCGCGGGACAGGGCGGCGGAGGCGCGGGCGCGGGTCGTGCTCGAGCTCCTCGTCCCGTTTTACTTATGCAGTGCTCCGGACACCAACCGAACTGCCATCTATTTCGGTTACCAATTTGCTTACTATTTTCATTAATGTAATCCTTATCGCTAACTGGTATACATAATGCCACGGATCAAGACTGCTGGGTTATAGGCTCGCGTAAGGTACTTCTATTATTTATGTGCGGCTAATGAGAACAACTATTGCACGTGTGTAACATTACGAATAACAACAATAAATGACAATATGTAAATAAATAATCTCGTAGTGTCAAAGCTAGCTTAGTTTACGAGTTACTAGGATATTGATCTTATCCGGATTTAGAGTAAACAACCATTATTTAATCGAATCCCTGTTATTTACGTATATACGAGTAACATTATATTTAGAGATTGCAGTCTGTTCCAGTCAGACACACTTTAATAGGTGGGTCAAATATGAGTTGAAGTATTTAGTGAAATCCTTTATTTAGTTTACAGGTGTTTCTACTTCTCCATGTTTCTGTTTGTTAAGCTATCCGGCTTATATCGACCGGCACTTATGTGTAGATAAATGGTGTAAACAGAACTTACCGAAGCCCCGGACTAAGACCGACTCTTGGCTACGTCACTGAAACCAATTTTGCGTAGGCTAAGAGCTCGTGTGATGATGACGTCATGGTTAGAATGCCGGCCGCCCACGTGCCTTTCGCTCGTCAGAATAGATCGGCTGCCTACGTCGTGCCGGGGTGTTAACTAAAAATAATCTTACGATCTAGGCATGACTATGGTTTTTTTTTTTCAATTACCTACATACAATTTATGTGTCATTCATTTGTTATCATAATTTTTGGTGGTGTGAGAAAGTTTATACCACACGTCATTGAGAGCTCCGGTATACAATACTTCCTTAAGTTCAGATTTCGTTTTGCTTCGCAGTTAGCGTCGTACGTCATATCATAATTATTACGTAATTTGACGTGAAATTTGCACAAGGACGCCAGCTCACCGTTTCGACACATAGCTCGGCGCGATGCCATAATCGTATCGTTTACGCGCAAAGCTTAGAAAAGCGAGCGTCTGAGAGTATCGCCTCGAAACGCTGAAAGGTACTTGCCTCTCTATTTTTGCTTATAGAAACAGCACATTCGATGAAGCGGACGTAATACGCAGGCGTCATGACCCAGCCTGACCCAAAAACCGATAGTGACCTACCGCGCCCGGAGTTGCCAGTTGATACCGGATAGAGGGTTCTATAAGTTTACGCGGACTACGGATGCGGGTCGTCAGCAACGCCGCGCCTGACCCGCGTGCGACGCGTCTCTGAAACTTTCCATTGACATTAGTCTAGCATTCTCAGTAGTCATGGCCGCCAGGTGCTGAGGCACCTCGGGCGATGGCAGCTTACGGGGCCGGTGCTGCCGGTCTCGGAATTTAAAGGCGACCTTCTGCGTTAGATCCACTAAACTTACTTTACTTTTGTATTTGTTTTCGTAATGAATGACAGTTCACACTGTTTGCGACAATGTTTTAGCCAGAATGTAAAAAATCTGCTAATATGTTACATATTATGGCTATGTACTAAAAATAAAAAGTGGCCTAAGTCTTATATGAATCGAGCTTTATTGAGCACGATACAGTTTGTGCAAGTTGCTCTAGATTGTCCACATAGTCAAGTCATTGTCATGTCATAGTCATTATTTAGAGAAGATTCACTAAATAATTTATGACTATGACAATTCTTACCAATTCTTGGGTAGATACCTTAAGCGTAAGCAGACTAGTGAGAGCTAGATCGATTTTGAGCTAGGACATTCATTCACAAACTACTAAGTGTATTAAATAGTATTGTCAATGAGGCTATTTTAGACAGTTTATGTTTGCTAAGTGGAGGTCGGTTAGCGAGTAGAGGCGGTGTGCGTCGCCGGTTCAATATCAGTATCAGCATTTCTGGGTCACTGGGTCAGCGTGTCAGCGCGGTCGCGTCGCGCCCCGCGTTAGACTCCCTCTTCGGATTATGACTTGATCTTCATTTACTGCGCTGTTTAGTAACATGCAGCCGATCCTGCGCTTCCTTTTCTATCAGAAAGGCACATCAGTTATCCTAAGCTAACGTTCCATTTCAAGGCCAAACCATTCCGGATAAATACAGGTACTCCTGCATAGCTTCCCTCGAGTTAAATGCAATGCATCAGCGTCGTACGAATCGTTAATCTGTACGCCCCCGCAGTAACGGTTGTGTGTAGGAATGACTGTTAAATGGTAAGTCAAACCTTAAAACGAGTTATTTTGCGCCTCTGAGTCAGCCTTGCATGCCTGAGCATGACGACTAACTACGCTTTAAGCCGGTCCACCTATCCGGTTTCAAACACAAATAACAATTCGTTTTTGAAGTTCAAAACAAATAGACAGAATAACTAAATATCAGAATCTAGATATAGCTCGATTTTATAGGCAACGTAGAAAATAGAGATAAACATGTAACTATTTCAAGGCGAGTGCAATGAGGTAACCCACAAAGGGTCGACCTCGCCGTTCGCTGATGTTTTGTGGGAGGGCTCCAATCCAACAATAATCTTGACGAAAATAAACAGTTTTCAAGGCCCATCAAGTGGTATTCATATACTACAAATTTCCGTGTGACAAAAAATTACGTAGGGGGGGGGGGGGGGTTAGGGCTATGAAACAGGATATCGATGCTGAAAAGCAGGGCATGCGTCACGTCACGGTAACAGCCTGTGTCCGCGGGGCGACAAACCTGTGTTTTTAAATTGGCAACGGTTCTTTGGCATCATTAACTTGTCAACCATTTACGTGTTCTTGGTGCCGAATGTATGGAATGGATTGGATTGCATTGGATGTCAAGAAATTATAAGGAAATAAACACGAGCAAACCGTACAATTTTATTGCGAAGGTCAGTTGCACAAATGACAGATAGATATGTCGCAATAGTAGATTGTTAACCAAGGGTTGAAAGCTACCCATTACAGACGAGATATTTGAAATGGGTGGTTTCATCCGACTTCTGCTTTTCATTCCGGATACGAGGAAACTTAAAATTCATTGTAATTATCCATAAGCTTCAAATTTAATAGCATGTGGCTTATTAAGTTACTGCCAATTAATATTTTTTCACTTCTCATGCTCGAAAAGTGTGTCATATTAGAGTTGTCAAGCGGGGTTAAAGTAGTACCTACATTTAGCCCCGCTTGGCTTAGAAAAACGAACAACTAGGAAATAATTAATTTCTCTAAAGATTAAGTTTGTAGTAAGTAGTCCTTATTGCACAATAATTAAAGAAGTTATTAAATCGTTTGCACAGCGCATTGTAGCGCCCAATGGGGAAGGTCAGTAGCTTTTCGCGCGTGAATGTTGCGCGCGAACCGCGGTGTCTATGTTTTATGTAACCTAAAACGAATTTTATTTTTAACCCGTCGTCTACCGGTCCCGGGAGCCCCGGGCTCATCACAAAAGAATGCTATTGTTTATTTTTTTTCACCGGGAGACCACGGCTTTAATAACAATATTTATGAGTTTTTATATAGGGTAATATCCTATTATTAACATAGTTTGAAATCAATAAATAGTTACAGAGGTACAGGTGTCTGCCATTGCTCAGTTTTTTTTAATTACTTTTCATCCATGGTGCGACATGCCTCAATTTCAACCCGCATCTTAGGTCAAATATGACCTACTGCCAGAGTATGAGGAATGAAAAAAAAAAATAACTTATATTCGCTTCGCTCGTTTTCCGAGTAATCAACGTAATTGTATGTATTGAGGAATGACTGAGCATAATCGGTGAACGAGTCGAGCCTTGGAGCAGTCGGCCCGTTAGGCCGTTACACAGTTGAGGTTCTACTATATATACTAAATAGCTACTATAGCTAGCTAGCTACTAGCTATTGCGTATTTATATATAGGTAGTATCGTCTCACCGACTGGCTAAACTAGGTCTGAAGGACTAACTTTTAGACTATTTTTTTTTATACCACGTCGTTGGCAAACAAACGTGCGACCCGCCTGATGGTAAGCGGTCACCGCAGCCTTTGTACGCTTGCAAGTCCAGGGGTGTCACATTTATAAATAACAGATTTTATGGTGAGTATATGTTAATATATACTGTTCGATGTTTGTATAATGATGGAAAGGCCTAATAAACCTTATTGACCTATGGTAAAGTTATATAGAAGGATGTTTGTTACAAGCGCGGCCGGAGCGCGAGTTGACGTTTCTATGCTGTTTACAACCTCTCTCGACTAAACTCACAACTCAACATTAATATAATTTAATCACGAGATCCGTAACTACTATGCGTACACGGAGGTCGGACCTAATGTTGGTTCGCCAGAGGCGAGTAGTCGGTGGGTTTGAATGCCAGCCCCTGCTTGCATGCGAGTGCCGTGCCGCCAGGGGCGGGACGTTTTCTCTTCCCATGATTTCTTTGACGACCGATTACTGCTCGCCAGTTCTGTTTACGTGTTCATTGCGACATAAAACAAATAACCTTTCTCTATAGAGCTTGTACAACTAGATCAACGTTTAGGGTTTGTTTTTTTTGTATGTTTGTTACGCGATTTCCCTGCCATTTATGAATAGATTTAGACAATAATTTATTTTTTGAACACATTATGCTTCCTGATTGGTCCCATTTTTATCAAAGTTCATTTCTGATGATGGGAACCACGAGACATTCAGGGAATTCCCCAAAAATTCAAGGGAAACATCGCGATTTTAGTATTTTCGGTAGCAAACCGAGTATTTGCATTCAGAAAGTAGCATTTTGTGATCTGGAACTGATGAAGACCAAGGATGGTCATCCACAACTCATGGTTAGCGCTACGAATTTAAACAGTCTTGATGTAATGTGACCATCAACCTGATCTGGTAATAGAATCCGGAAGGTAGGCAACGGAACTCCGTAATAAAACAGTGTAGCTTAGCCGTGTTTGAGCTTATTGGAATTGTCATGAGATGTATTCTGGTAATGAATCATTAAAAAGTGTGTTATAAACATTTTTTTTTATTAAAAAATTAAAACCGACTCCAAATAAATAGCCTAAAGTTGAAGAAATGGCACCGACTACAAAAATTACAATACCTACAGTGTTCAATAATAAGCGTAGTCTCAATTGACCTATAGTAAATAAGCAATTATTTTTTTACTTTCTAGTGTGTTTTTGGAGTCCGTTTTTTTATTTTATTTTATAGTTGGTAAGTGAGCAGGGCCGATGTTGTTCTTTTTACAACAGTTACAAGGCATAGGCATCAGCTAGCCCAAAAACCACACACCTAAGCATACTTTAATGGCATCGATTACACGGTGATTATTATCACGCGATACACTCATATGACAATCCGTATCACTCGTGTATTCATGTATATTGAAGCAAAACCCATACCGTTTTCAATACCATGATAATATTGACACCTGAGTATTGTGAGTAATAATCACCGTGTAACTGATGCCATAGAAATAGGGTGGATCAACTGTTCTTTGTTGCTCGTGACCCTGGTTACGTGTCCTGAGTCACTTTAAAGCTGTGATTTTATAGGGTTCTATATCTATCAAACATGAGTTTTAGCGATGAACATAAATCCATTTGGACATCGGTCATATCTTGAGCATGCTTGAAGTCCATATTATAATCATCTTTCTAAGATACCCGGTTACTGTTGTCTCCCCGCTGACGGGACAGTATAACAACAAAAAAAGTCCATCGACCCAATAAATAAATGACAATAGCCTTTATTGTTACTATGCTATTATTACTAGCCCAAAAAAGCGAAAATGTCATTCCTTTCCTTGTACATATCTAACAGACTTAATAATACTTTTAAACAATATAAAAGAGAGACAACAGATAACTTGAACATGTGCAATTTTAAATGCTAATGTGTAAGCGAAGCAACATTTAATTAACTGCTAAGCAAAAAATCTTAAGTAGGGTGGAAAACATATAATGATTTCAGAATCAACTGCTTTCGCCGGCGAAGTAAGTAATGGGCTGCTAATTACAATAATGCCGAGTGCGATTGTCTGATTCGCCCCGTACTCTATTTTCATGTCGACACTCGAGGTTTTTTTTATATAATTGCCGCTAGTGCATTTAATTCACGCGTGAGGAGCCAAGCTTACTTAACTAGAATCATCGCCGGAATATAACACCAAACAAAGTACAAAAAACAACAATTAATAATTGACGTAATATTTATTTACAAGAAACTGGTATGTGTGGGTTGTAAATGATATTATAATGGGTGTGCATCGAGCGACAACGCTTGTTATATTGTGTTCACTCGCACTATTGACGTGTTAAATTACTTCAGTGTTACTCGGCGGTCTTGAAAATGCACATGGCATGTGTGAACGGCACTTTCACGTTCCACGGCCTACGACGCGATTGCCGCGTCACTGACCATTAACGTTGCAATAATTTTATAATATTCGTAACTTATAATTTACTTTATTATATTTAAATGTTGCATGTTGAGAAATAAAAGCGACTTAGAAACAGTGTGGTACATCGCAGCTACAGGTAGTCGGCGTTCGGCGTTCCACTTATCAACGAAACGAAGAAGCCGCGACGACTAAGCTGGTGTTGTGTGCCGACGTCGCTACCGCGAATAACGGTACGCGGCAGTCGCTGCGCGCACGTGAAAATAATTCTTGCCGAGAGATTTTGTAAGCAATACCATGCCATGCCAATACCGTTGCTCGGTTCCGGGCCCGCCGGTGACCTTATTTCTCGTTGTAAACTCTTAACCCCAATGAATAAAAGCTTCGGCTCACCTACAAAACTTTAGATAGTAACTCGAAATAGAATCGCAAAAATAACTCTCTAGCTTACCTACAGGTTCCACGAGGAATATACGTTTTTGCGCATTTCAAATGAGCTTGTTTATTTGAGATTGAGTGACGTCATACCGAGTTGGGTATTTGTTAGATCATAACAATGACAATTGTTTACTCGTGACAGTGCGAGTGTCCCCACCACGCAGAATGAAACGTCCGAAGCTGTACCTAGAGTTCATTAGTTATTACGCAGCGCGGGCGCTGCTTCAGCGATAAACGCGGACTCATCAGGGGAATACCACATCACTGCTGGTAAACCATGTCCCTCTGGCATCAAACAATACGTGGTATTTTCTGCGTAATTTCCCATAGGATAAACCGTAATTTAGATGTTGCACTGGAAATCATGTTTCATTCTAACAAATACCAACATTACAAACAGATTACCTGCTTACCTTACCTATAAAGGTACGCTAATGTTGCGCCGAGAGTAATATGAATTAAACAGGTATCTACTAACAGTAAGACGTTATGAGACTTGATTATCGGGACTTGTTTAAACTTTATATCATGCCTAATAACAAATAATAATAGATTATTAGTATTAGTCAGAGTCAAATGTGTCCGACTGCTGGGCAAAGGCCTCCCCCTCCTTTTCTATTCATTTCGGTTCTTGGAATAGGTAATAGATACATATGGTGAATTGCCTATTGTTGGCCACCCCCCAACCTATGCACAGAGCAAACCAATTTATGGCATTTCTGCAAATAAAATTAAAAATACTGGGTTCAGAGCTGCCTTTACTTATATGTATTTTGTTAAATGCGGTCTTCACTGCTATTTGCTGGCTAGTAATATAATATCAACAAGTTTTGATGATGCCTTTCAGTGACGTAACTGATTGATTATCCATAACAATGAAAATCAGTTTCTACGCTAGACGACATTATGTTGTTTATCGCTGTGCATATAAAGCATCCCTCGCTCTCGCCCTCCAAACCGATAAGCACGATCGAACTACAATACCTACTCGTGCAAAAGTGTAAATAAAGCCACAAAATTATTATCTTTGTTATTAACGTTTATTATGTCTGATTTCTGGAACAATGAAGAAAATAATGTTTTTTAGTCACTGTCAACAACTGCGCTGCGATCTTGCGAAGAAGGCTGTGATACCTACCATAGCAACGCCGCACAAAGACACATACCACTGGTTTAATGTATGTTCATGTTCATACGTACAAGCATTTGTGAAATGATTACACACAAGAATAAGGCCGCGGACTAGACGCCAGCGGGCAGCGGAGAAAACAATGGAATCGCGCCGCTGCGCTGTCGTCCAGCAGGTTCATTTAAGTCGCCCGCTGCCTGCTGGCGTCGAGTCCACGCCCTTACGTAGGTATAGCTCTAGAATACAGTCATCTGTTAATGATGTTCACGTTTCGTTCTCCTTTTTAGGGTTCCGTAGTAAAAAGGAACCCTTATAGTTTCGCCATGTCCATCCGTCCCCCGCTTTTCTCAGTAACCGTTAGTACTAGAAAGCTGTAATTTGGTATGAGTATACATATCAATGACGCCGATAAAACGGTAGAATAAAATTATATAAAAAAAATTTTTTTAGGGTACCTCCCCTACATGTAAAGTGGTGGTGCAATTTTTTTTCTTCCAAACCCCATCGTGTGGGGTATCGTTGGATAGCTCTTTCAAAAATGAATCGGTTGGCGTGATATTAAGTTTTGAAGTGAATTTTTGCTATGGTCAAGTGTCGTCCCCCCCTCCCCCCCCCTGCCAGCTAAACGGCAACTAGGCATGTGAAAAAAATCATGGTAGTAGTATAGACGATGAATTTAAAAGGAAAACTATCACAGCTAAGTAGACATTACCGTAGAGGGCAAAAATATGTATACAACACAACATCTCAAAAAAGTACATCATCAGTACTAAGATCAGTAAAAACCCTTCTACGGGTCCGTAATTCCGCATATGACCAGTGACGTGATGGACGGGCAACTACGGAACCCTAGACTGTGCGTGGCCCGACACGCACTTGGCCGGTTTTTGTTGATAATATTATTAATAAGCAGGAACTCCATGGCGTAATCCCGTAGTTGCAACACGATTAAATAATAACAATAGCCTTTCTACTCAAGACGTACGAACTTAGCGTAGGAAAATTGCGCTTCCGCC
Source organism: Epiblema foenella (assembly GCA_963556455.1). NCBI lineage: Eukaryota > Metazoa > Arthropoda > Insecta > Lepidoptera > Tortricidae > Epiblema > Epiblema foenella. Next base: position 15,229,560 of record OY747095.1, on the reverse strand, counting down.
CTCTACCCGCACGGCCGGACTCACGGCTCAATTGAGTGAGTAGGTGAGTAGCATGGCATATTTGTATAACGAGTATAAGTGGTTATGATCGTCAACATTTCATTCGATAATAATCCGCGATACAAAATGTCGTCGGTCGCGGTCGGGCTGACGTCAAGCGAGTGATGTAGCGTGCGGCGTTGTGTTGATGATGAAGGTTGCGCACACGCGCTGACACGGCTTCCTTATTGACTCATTTAGGTATTACAACTATGCTTATTTATTATCCCTGTATGGCAACGATGGCAAGGAATAGATAGTACTAACTTACTGCAAGTGCTCCCGCCACTAACCTGCCCTCGGGTTAGTTAATAAATAAATGGGATGATTCGCTAAACGTTTAAATGTAGAAGGCGCGTAACCGGAATTGTGCGTAGAATAACGGCCCGGCCAAATTATTTAGACGCTACGCATGCGCGGCGGCGTGAGCCAGAATGGCTTCACAAAACAAGTAATCACAGAAGGTCCGCAAAACATGGTGTGTATATTGTGTACATATATATATATAGCGACTCAACAACTTCATTGCAACCTTTTCAAATAGAGCGGCGCGAGAAACCACCTGTACCCCGACTGTCTTTAATTACTGAGGTAATATCTATCGCACATTGTATCAATCCTATGAAGCTCACCTTCTGTTTTTATAGTGCTATATAGATTGTAATTTGTACCCGCTTCGCTTACGTGTTTGCTCGTGATCTCGTGAATGATGTGCGTAGGTAGGTACCCGTCTACTCATTTCATTATCTAATCTGTAAGTAAGTAATAAATGCCATATCTGAAGCATTTGGGGATGTTATGCAAATTAAATGTCACCTTGCAAACGACTTTGATGTACATATGCAATAACATTTATATTTCTTGCATTATTTACTATATACATTAAGGTATAGATAAGTTAATTGGCCTAATTCAAATCTTGCAAATAAGTTGATAGCGAAGCCGAAGGTGAGGTCGACACGTCACCGGGCGTAGCGCTGCCACATCGCTGCGCGACATTCGGTCGAATTGCCTACTAGGTCAGGCCGGCGGAGGGCGATATGTGATGTGTGAGATCACGCTTGACTTGATTTCAGTGTTGCCGGATGCCGAATTAAAAAACGAGGATGGTGCGCTTTAAAAACGCGGACATTTGAATGAAAATGCGAAATACATTAATAGTAACAACTAACAATTTTCATTTTTTTATGTTCCATTTGAAAAAAAAAATTGCTGTATGCCATCACATACACTATCAGGGAAGTTATAAATGTTACATGCATTCATTATAGCTAATCCTAATCGTTTGATGTTTTGAATTACCGCATTTTTCACCGAGCAAATGGTAACTTTAAAAAAAAAACGGATTCGTAATAGTATAACGTGGATGGCGGGGCCAGTGGCAAAAACGCGGGGAAAAAAGCGGAAAAGCGGGGTATCTGGCAACACTGCTTGATCTATTGAAGCAGCGACAAGCGTGGTGCCGTGCGTCCCCCCGCGCACGGCCTGCCGCACGCTCTCAGCTGCTCTTTGTTTAAGCGCAACGTAAACATTCACTGCAACCTTATTGTATTATGGAGTGTAAATTAACTTACATAATAATAGCCTACGAATGCATATGATACACCAATCTACGCTGCGATGACAATCAACTACCTAGGTACCTAAGTGATATAAAATATGTATTGCAATCGGGCAAGCTTCTATCGTCATCTGAACTGCTGAGTAGGTAAACTACGTACCTATATCATAGGTATTAAATATATTCGATAAAATTGTATACGGTGTTGATAAAGGCGAGTTAATTGGTAACGCAGTATTTTGAAATAAAGAAAATTAGATACTCAATTGATAGGTACCTACATACAGAATGGAAGTAAATTACCTAAGTAAAAAGTATTAATTTGAAAATAATAATAACTACATATTTAGAGGGAACTTGCTAATTTAGTTCTTAATTAAGTTTTAATTTTAAAATGGTGGGCTATTTACTAATTGGTCAAGTCGTTAACATAGCGTAAGTGACTTTGTTCTTAATGTACCTAATTGGACATGGGAGACTACAGTAAAGAAAGGATAAGTTCAGATCGTGGGCTTCTATTACGAATTTAGAAGGAAAGCTGCAGGAAGCGTGCATGCGAGAGAAGGTGGTATAGGCTACTAGGTATGGTGTCCGGTACATCGGTTAGTAAGTAGTGTGGGTAAAACCAGCGGCATCAGGCTATCGAGGTATCCGCGGACGTAAGTGCGTGTGTCGTCGACAATGACGTCACTGGTGTCGCGATCCGGATTGTCAGAGCATGGGCAGGGTTTCTTACCTCCTGTCCGGGCGCGTGGACCTTGACACGCAGCTCGTCCGTGGCATGGTCGTGCGCGAGCACGTCGGCGCGCACCTCGCGCCCGTTGTAGGTGAGGAAGACGCGCTGGCCAGCGCGCAGGCGGACGCCGACCAGGCCGCGGAAGCCGGGCCCGATCAGCTCCGTGTCACGGTACTCGCGGCTGCCGCGGCCGCCGTCGAAGCGCACCGTGTAGCGCGTGTTAGGCGTGAGATTGATGCAGTTGCTGTTGATGTTCTCGGGGAACGGTGCCGGCGTCTTCACCGCCTGGATCATGCCCGAGCAGTACATCCCGTCTTCGTCGAGCGCCGCCACGCGCGTCCCTATAATGGACCGCTTCGCGAGTCGCTTTCCCGTCGACATGATGCTAACAGTCCACGCTCACTCTGAGTCCGCGGCGTCTACGGTCCTACTCTCACAGTCTCACTCAAATTTAAATCGCTCAACGTGCGCGATTTGAGCGGTGGCCGATATTTTTTTTCCCAAAACGAATAGTATTTCGACTGAATGTGGCACGGCGCACGCGATCCGGCTCGTCAGAAGGCCGGGATTGATTGCGGCTCTCGCGCGGAAACATAATACGAGGGCAGGTCCTCGAAGATTAGGACAAAGGATATCCTTTCGCGCTAGTAAACTTGTAAGCAAATACGTGCAGACAACCTCTACTATCGCGGTTTCAACTAGAACTGGCGCGCGGAGCGACCGGCAATCGGCATCGGCATGCACACCGGCCGGCCGGCGAGCGGGAGCGGCGACAGTCCGTCTCACTTCTTTGTTTTGATACTCAGCTGTTTGTGTGAGCGAGAGCAAAATATGAGGTCACTGGCGTGCAAGCAAGTGCGTGCCGATCGGGTATGTTCGGGTGGTAGCGCGGTTGTGTTCGGGTGTGCTCGCTATTTTAAGCGGGCGGCGGCCGCCCACGGGCGACATCGAGGCGCGCCGGCTCGTTCGCACGTGGAGTGGAGCGGAGCTAACGGGATTGCACAACGCACAGTGCTCCCGCTCCCGCTCCCACCGCCCGCGCGCCGGCCGGTACGTGCGCCGGCAAATGCATGACACAGTTTCTATTCGGATTCGGGGTCGATTGAAATGTCAAGCAGATGCACAAACTTATGCAATACTCTGACCCTGCTACCATTATACTAGTAACAATATGTAACTAAATTACAAATAGGTAACAATAACCCACCACAATAGCGAAAACAGAAGTAGGTAATTCTTTGGAGTAAATTGCCCAGTATCGGTAATGGAGCTTTTCCTACTTTGACGGGCGCCAGCTTTTGTCTGAGGGGCTACTCCGAAGTTTGAAATCTGAACTTCGTATCGTGCCGTCACTTTCACTCATATAGTATAAATAATCATATAATATAGAAATAACAAGAGAGTGAAAGTGACGTCAAGATACGAAGTTTGGATTTCGAAGCTCGGAGTACAGGCCTACAGGGCAGTGCTACCGCGAACCACAAGTGCGACAGAGAGGGAAAACTTCGTTAGTGGCTCGCCGTAGCAGCCTTGTGCAATAGATAGGGTAGGGTCTACGTTACGACTACGACCACTAGTCAAGTCCAAAAGCTACACATATTGTTATTGATTACCTATATACTTTTTGCTTGCTTTTTAATATCGCTTGATGTTCTCGCACAAATAATTGACCTAGCTTCATATTATTTTTACGTCATAACACCATACCAAACCATTACCTACCTACTACCTAATAATAGTTATGTATGTATGTAAATACTTTATTGTACACAAGACAAGTAAAATAAATTATACAGAAAAAAAAGCAGATCAATCATGTACAAAGGCGAACTTATCCCTGTAAGGGATCTCTTCCAGTCATAGTTATTTGTTATACAAGGGTGTATTTGTATTTTAACCGCGAGTGTGGAATTGAAACACGAGCGAGCGAATGGATACTATGGTTGTTGAACCGCGAGCGAAGCGAGTGATTTGAAAATAGACTCCTGAGCGAAGCGAGTGGTTCAAAAATAGAATCCTGAGCGTAGCGAGTGTAGCATCACACGAAACGTAATATAACTTTGCAGCCGTGTATAACACAAATCTTTTCACCTCAGAAGAGCGAGTTTTTTTTTGCTCCTCCTCGTCCTAGCGTTATTCCAGTACAGTTGCCTCTTAAATATAGTTGAATGCTCGGGATCCACTACCTAATCCCGAGATTTGGCGCAGGTTTTTTAACACAACAGCACAATATAAAATTATTGTTGCTGTACTGTCTGGACTGGTTTTTATTATGTTTTAAAAAGTTACAAATAGCACGTTCGGATTTTAAAATATTCTTTGCACTCTTGCGGATAAAATGTAGTATTGCTATCTGTTTATAAAAAATAAAAAAGGGCTTTTCGAGCTAGTGAGATGAAAACACATTTTTTTATACATGTTGCATTCGGAGGATATGTGTGTTACATCGAGGGCGGTTAATTATACGTTAAATGAGAATTTAGCTCCTCTTAAAAACAATCCATAATATTTATTGACAATTTGTGTGGGTCAACAAAATGATTATAAAGCCCGATCAGAAATATATGAGCGCCTTGTCAAGAGGGCGCTATTATTCTGATTTACATGGCAACAAACTATATGCCATTTTGACTTCTTTACCTGTCAGCTCTAATGTTAATCATGAAATGTTTTGCAGGGAATTAGTTTCATTTCCCAAGCGTTATTATTATTATTTTGATTCGGCAGTTTATTGGTGACTTTATTAATAATGTTCCGCTCTTGACTGGGAATCGTCGTTTTTTGTTATTTATCATTTAATTTTCAATAATACTATTATTGAAATTTATAAACCGCAACTGTGATACTGACCTGACAAATATGACAATAGAGATGAGAGATAAATAACTTCAAGATGAAAAAGTCACGGTGATCTTCCGTTAAAAAATAACACTGTAACTTGTCACAAAGCAAGAACGTTACAAAATAATACAGATATTTTTTAGAGTTGCGTTATTACTGGAAAACGGTGGAACGGAACCGCGTTATATGATAAAGTCACTAAGTGCGAGCAAGAGTCGCGTTGAATGGCGGTAAATATCCGATCAAGTTAACTGTTTAAATATTAAATAACCCAACAAAATAATGTGATGAAATAGAAAAATGAATTTTAAACAATTAATGATTTGGATGAATTATTTTTATACGCAAATTATTGTATTATTTATAAGCAAATTCATTATGACTGGAGCCACAGCGTAGCGAGTAAGACAATGGTATTAATCATAGTTAATATTTAAAATAAATATAATAATGTATATATTTCTTGTTTCGTGTATGTATGAGTATTTGAATATCAATTAAATACGATGTGATTCACTGAACCCTTTGCCCACACAATGGTCCATGGTGGACTATCGTGACCATCATCGTGCGGTTGCTGTGTGGTGTGGTGCCCCAACACTTCGATCAAACACAACCAACAATGTATGTATTCATATATTTTTTTGTCAAAGCGTTAAAGTTGGCATTCATGTGATCGCAAATTTGCGATTGTTATAACGCCCGGAATGTATGTAGTGAAGTTAGGAGTAGAAGTAGCAGTCACTTTAGTCACAGCGTAAAATCAGAACAGCGCCGGGAATATAAAATAACCGGAGTGACAAAGACACTGTGATCTTGGACCGGGAACGGCAGTAACCGTGATCGTAAAGTACCGCTTTTCCTCATGTCTATCTGACAACCTTTTATAAAAATTATTGGCAATGTATGAAATTAGTTCCAATGAAATTCCGCAACATGGCGCACGGTCATATATTTCTGGTCGGGCTTTACTTACAGTGAAAATTTGAAGACATGTATAGGGCCAACCGTTCCGCTGTAAAACCTGTGTGACAGACGACAGACGGACGCGTGAGTGACAGCAATAGGGTTCCATTGACTGAATGCGCCATGAGCGCGGCGGCATAAAAAACCAACAAAAAAGGTACGAAACCTAATCAGCTTTATATTTCATTTCTCCACTACCCAAAGGTTGTCTGGAAGAGATCGCTCTTTAGCGATAAGACCGCCTGTTGTTCTGCCTCTGTCTCCCTGTATCTATGTTTATATGTGAAATACGGTCCCATTTGACAGAAAGCACGAAACTTGGCATGCATGTAGCTTTCATATATGTGCTGTAATAATTAAGGAGAAACGAACACGTTGACAAACTTTTTTCCCCCTCCCCCACTTTTGTGTACTTACCGAATCCCTTTTTTTTATTTTGTATTGTGACGGCTGATAAGCAAAGGTAAAAATGTTCCTTATAATGTTATCTATAAGAAATACTTAGGGGTACTCACGGGTAACGGCACGAATAAATATATTTCACTCTTTCTAAACTTAACAGGCGTTGAAGTGCTAATATAATTACCGTCTGTAGTGAAATTAAAAACTCCATACCGACAAGTCAGACAACAGAACTCTTCCCTCTAATAACGTCACATATGTCAATAGACCAGGAAACCAAAACAATTGCCGGAAATGTACGGATAGTTACATAATATACGTATTTAACTATCTAATACCATGAATTAATATGAACTTCAAATTTCGTAACTTCCTACAGTTAGAGTAGGTATTTAGGTATTATGCTATCATCGTGTATTTCCAGAAGACATCACGTTTGGAAATTAATCACGTTTTTCAATAATTAGACAACAAAGTGTTAAGCACGTCTGCATATTATAATAGAAGTACAGTATATCAGTCATTAACATATTTTTTTATTTTATTTTATTAAGTACAACCACATCATATATATTACATTTCACTTAAAGCTAGTAATTTAGGAGGTATTTATTCTGATATATACAACAATTACGGAAGAACATAACATTGGCTACGCATGTTGCAGTGAGATCAATAAAAGTTATTTAAAATATATAATAAGACAACAACATTTAGGTACAAGATATGAGATAAACTCTTAAACTAACATTAACATTAACAGAATTTGTATATAAATATCTACAGAACTATTAATTCTTAACGTTTACAGAATTATTTGGGTTTTGGCAAAATGTCGATTTAAACTTAGGTAGACGGTCGTGGAATATGTTGATTGAATTATTTTGGCTGACAAAGTCGTTAAAACCCGAGCAAATTCTTACCATAGGAGATTGCAATCCAAGGTTAGTCCTGGTGACTTGGATACGGAAGGGTTTTGCTATAGGGCACCGAGGGTAATTGCGAGGAGCAGCTAACGAAACTCGCTCTAACAGATTGCTGCATTTTATTTGCCCGTTAACTACCTTGCGCAGGAAACAAAAATCTAACATTCGCCGCCGATCACGTACGCTCTCCATGTTAAACTTAGCAAGACGGCAGTTATAAGTATTTCTTTGTGAAAAGCCGGGGGTACCAAATGCAAGGTATCTTGTAAACGCTCTTTGTATGCTCTCAACCCGTTGCGAGTGAACCTGGTAGAAAGGACTCCAAACAATCGAGGCGGTTTTAAGATGGCTGCGTACCAGAGTGTTATAAAGGATTATTTTAGTTTGCTGTTTGTTGATGTCGCAGGAGTTTCTTCTCAGGAAACCGAAAATCAGTGTCGCCTTTTTTACTATTGCATCTATGTGAGCATGAAATTTAAGTTGGCTATCCGGTATTAGCCCTAGATCTCTAATTTCAGTCACTTCTGATAATTCAACACCGCCTATCTCGTATTTTGTTACATGTGGTTTTTTCTTCTGGCAGTATTTTATGAAAAAGCACTTATTCGGGTTGAGAGTCATATTATTAATATAGCACCAGGACACTATATTATTTAAATCCCTCTGGATCATTTTCGCATCTGATTCACATGCCATAGACTTGTAAATTTTTAAGGCATCTGCGTAGAGCGAATACTTTGAGTTGTTAACATGGTTCGTAATGTCATCAATAAACATTAAAAAGAGAACAGGAGCCAAGTGCGATCCTTGTGGAACCCCAGATTCAGCGTAGTATGTTTCCGACTTGTGGCCATGAACAACGACGTTTTGAGGTGTTTTAGTGAGATATGATCTGAACCAATTCAGCCAATTGCCACCCACGCCAAAATTGCTAAGCTTCTTTAAAAGAATTAAATGATCGACTTTGTCAAAGGCGCTGCTAAAGTCAGTGTAGATAGTATCTACCTGTGACCCCTTATCAACCTGCTTACATAAGTCAGATACAAAAGGCATTAGATTCGATACTACTGAACGACCAGGCCTAAAGCCATGTTGATGGTCTGATATGCAGGTTTCAGCTACTCCCGTCAGCACAGGTCGTATAAGAGACTCGAATAGTTTTGAGAAACAAGGCAAAATGGAAATGGGACGATAGTTTTGGACGCATGCTTCGTCACCCTTCTTATAAATTGTTACGATCCGAGCCTCTTTCCATACGTCGGGGAATCATCCTTCGGTAAGTGACCGATTAAATAGGAGAGACAGTGGCAAAGACAATGCCGAACCACATCGCATTACAAATACTGGAGGTACAGCATACAAAATAAAACAAGAAAGGTTTTTAAATATGTGGGTAATTCATTGTGTACACAGTTGTCTTGTAACGCATAGGCGTAATTTGTGTATTTAACTAATCACCACAGTTAATAGTACTTAATGAGGATATAAACACAATCCCGGTGACAAAGTATTAAAGCAATCACTGAACAAACAAGTTACGTTGACAAGCAGCGACCAATTGCAATTATAATCGTTGAACATTTAGCCTTTTCTTTTTTTAGCTCTGAAGATTTTACGTGAGCATGTTGATTGAATAGAGCAAGAGGTAAACCAAAATCGACCGATATAGCAGTCGACCAAATAACAGGTTAGGAACCGAATTTTCAATAAGATAAGCGATTAGCTCGAACGGAATATTAAATGGCCGGAGCTTTACCTTTGTTCCTAACTTTTAAAGGTTTATCCCCAGGTGCGGTGAGCGCTCGCTTTATGTTTTTTTTTGTCTCGCCGGCTAAATCCAACCTGTTGTATGCAGTCCCCGAACCCGAACCTCGCGGCGGACGGCGGCAATGCGCCCGCGCTCACTATCTCGATTGAACTACCCTATCTCAATACACTTACATGCATATATACTATTATAATTAATTAATAACAGTCTACGATATAAAGTACGTAGTTGGAAGTAGTTGTTTACACAGTTAAGTATATTAAATTCTTAATTTATTGTGATAATTACCTGGAAATGTTCTGACTCAGAACTTCTGAGCAAAACATGTTGATAAATTATTGAATCTTGTTGGTAGGTATACGATGTTTGGTGCTTTTGCAGTCATAATTTAATCTTAACACTCTTAACAGCATCGGCATGTGACGCGAAACATGCCTTACTTATAATATTTACAGCGGGGAAAGGATTTTGTAACCAATCAGAGCACATCAGTGCAGACACATGGGTTTGTTATGCCGATCAGCTGTTCTCGGAATGTCCAAAAAAAAACAAACCGGCTACCCCGGCCGAAGCCTCGCAGGTAACAATTTGTACCAAGAATAATAAAAGTCTCTAATTCAAAATAGATGTTATGCAGGGAATATATATTGTACTGTCTCTTGATATAGGTAGAACGGCGTTATAAGCCACTTTGGTTAAAAATGTTTTCAGAACATCATATTTCGTCGAGAAAAATATAGGCTGTATATGCAGGTACGAGTATTTGTTGTCATCCGGAAAATTTCTAAAGTAGAAAGGTACCGCGATTCTGCCGGTAACAAATGAAGGCAACCACAATGAAGGTAAGGACCTTGATGGAAATAGAACAACACGGAGCATGCAGCTATCTTTAGGGAACCGCATAACACAACTATAGATACGAGTAGATAGTATAGGTGCTTACCAAGATAAGGCTACTACTCGATTGTGACAAACCGCGATTATTTTCGATAACATTTAAATTTCTGGTAGTTCGAATATCAATGTTGGTTCTTCTGTTGCGATAAACTACTTATATGACGTACGTAAACGTTTGTTTGCGTCTCATTTCATTTCCTTTTTAGAGCAATTGCTACATGTACAAGTGTGTTTGTTTACATTCAGAGATTAGCTTCGAAGGAAACTATAAGCATGTTAATTTAGGCATTTTGAAAATAAGTTTTTTTTATCATTATCACTACATAGTATAAAACCAAGTCGCTTTCTCTGTCCCTATATCCCTATGTATGCTTAAATCTTTAAAACTACGCAACGGATTTTGATGCGGTTTTTTTAATAGATAGAGTGACTCAAGGGGAAGGTTTATATGTATAATACATGCATCAGCATTGCACCCGTGCGAAGCCGGGGCGGGTCGCTAGTTACTTATAAATTACTGTTCTCCATCAAGTATAAAAATTCTAGTTCTAGGTAAAATATCGCCACACGTAGACATATACCTAGTAGCGTGAATGGGATGTCGTTACTTTGCAGTGGGTTATTTATATACCCACTGTGCAATTATTACAATACAATGCCATTTAATATTCTTTATTGCATACCTCAATAAGATTAAAAACTAGAGATAAACAACAATAAAATTACTTTTACATCAATCGTTGGTATTATATTATAGGTCCTTCATATTTACTTTCATTAACATACGTAATATGATATAGGAATTAGTCGTAAAACGTATTAAGGTTTAAGGCACTTTATTGATACAATCCATAAGAAAAGGGGTCGATCATCGAATTAACATATGTAATAATCGCCCATGTACAGTACAGACAGTAAAACATGTAGCAATTCGTCACGGTAACCGGCAGTGGCCGACTTTGTTATGAATGAGGCAGCATTTTTAACATCAGCCAGTTGTAATGTCTAATTGCTAGGTGTGTAATGGACTTTAAAGATAGGTTGGTAAGATGTGTTAAGTCTCCGGTTCCAAGTTGACGACCTCGACACCCTTGCCGACGGCATCGCCGGGGCGCGCGGCGCCTAGCCCCGCCACCGCGCCGTCCCGGCTCGCGCGCACCACGTACTCCATCTTCATCGCTATCACCACGAACAGCGGCTGGCCCTTCACCACCTACCAGGGTAAACTTCATCTATATCTTGCAACGTCACGTCAACATCACACTCTTGAATAACCACTAGTTCCAAACCTAATGCAATAAAGATCCTTCTCTTTCCACCACACTCCACAGTGAACGTTTCCCGTCTTTATATTTTAACATTAGTATAGTTTGCACTATGCATTGCTATTCCGCTATATCCGAATATAATATAATATTATGGAGAGAATTCAGCAATGTAAAACCAGATTCCATTAATTATTTTGTAACATAGTCATTATAATTAATGATTGTAAGTATAGGTTGCGCGTGGACATCCACATGATAAACAAAACTAAAACATTTCTCTGTTGGATTCTTCGTCTCTGCCGTTACAAGGGAAAAAATAAAAGGGGCAAAAGCGTGATCTTTGACGTCAATGGACATTCGACAGAATTGGAAGTGGCACGTGGATGAAAAATTAGGAAGAAAAGGTCTTTTAAAAGAACACAATATTCCGTGTGCAATATTATAAGTATTATTTTCCATATTCATAGACTAGGAATACTCCATAGATCAGATACGAAAAGCTCATTGAAAAACGAGCTCTTATAGAGCACTTGTCACGCGATGTAAGGAGTGTGTTCCAGAAACGCACAGATGTATCAATGCAAACATCCACGTTATCATAAGACGTTTATCGCGAAAATACGAAAACGGAAGATGCCATGTACTTGCACTTGCAGTGAGAACACTGAAGAAAGGAGCAGGGGAACAGGTGTGAGAGTCTAGAGAGGTGAAAAACTTAAAAACGAATGGAATTATTCTATGTATCATTTATAATGTCAATTATGTATTATAATAAGTAATACCATCGTTTTATTTTAATTATTTTTCCTAGTTAGTGAGCGATTTTGTGATTTTACTGTTATTTAAATAAATATTATACCCATAATACTAACATGGAACCACATTAAGTAAGCTAACTACCAGATATTATAGGCACTACAAATTGTTATAGCAATATATTTTTTAATACAGTTGTTCAAAAAGTGGTACTTTATGTAGCTGTATATCGTGCGCAAAGTTGGATTTCTAGCACTACTTTACTTTTATTATTTTTTTTAATTTACTGGTGGTCCTAAAGTACTGTAAATACCATAGTTGCAATGAATATAAGGGTGAATCAACTATTCTTTGTTGCCCGTTACCATAGTTACGTCTCCTGAGTCACTTTTTAAAACTGTAATTTTATAGGGTTGATTGACCCATAAATATACATTTAATTAATAAATGCATACGTTTCATTTGTTTTAGTTGGACCTTATTATCGAAAATCACAAAACCGTATTATGTTGTGGATAAAGCGTCATTTAGACAAATACAGATTCGTCTAATAGACGGCATGTTACCACGAGCATGAAATGCAAATTTTGGTATGGTTGACGAAATACAATTTGCACCGATGCGCCATACAAGTAGTTCGAGGAATAGGTGCAAATTATATTTCGTCAACTATAGGCTATCGTTACTTACTATTTAAACTGCAGCAGCTGTTTTATATGTAACGAAATGGTGTGTCAAATGTAGCCCGCACCTTCCTTCAGTGTTTTTACTACAGGTGCCAACATGGTTCCCCCGCTAATAACGCATGTATAAATAATCGCGTCAAAACGGCGTTTGTCTAAAGGCCCAGTCACACCCAATCCTTAAGTAAGCATATGCTTACTTAAGGATTTGCTTACGCATTAGGTGCGTTGGTGGTGGTGGGGCGTTACGCTTTTGCGCGGTCAAGTGCGTTGTAAAGTATGAATCCAGAGAAGACATGTCACCCGATCATGCAAGACAGCGTACATCGCGCAAGCAAAAACGTATGTTGTGTGGTTCGGCATTTAGCTTTTATCTTTACTCTGATATCAATAACCTGGAGCCACGTACTTTATCGCCTTTATTTACGAATATCCTCTCCAGCACACCAGGCGTAGGCGAGCAGGCGCTGTTGGAGGACGCCTCGCCCCCGGCTGCGGCGCCGACGAAGCTGGCTTGAGGGAACTCGGCTATCGATTGGCCCTCCTGCGGAAAGCCATATTACGTAGTAGTATTCAGAGACATTTGTCTATTCTGTCTATGTATCAAGACCTTTTAACAAGTTATGGCTATTAGGAGTGTGTACAATTTTGCAGCAAAATGTACATCAGAGGACTATACAATGAGGACTACCGTTTTAGTGCTCACCAGTTGGCGCTACTGCGCTCCAAGTCCAGCTGTCAAAGTTTGTTATTGGTTACTATGGGCGTGAAAACAAAGTTTACGTTGCATATCGAACATCCCGTATTATAGCGCAGTCCCATCATGTTCGGAAAAAAGTAGATCATAATTTTAAGAACGATGAAATTGTCTTAAAGCACTGAGATTCGTTGACACGTATTTGAGTTTGACAAAATAGTCACCATATTATTCTAATTAGATATTAATCCGCGCAGCGCACCCACAAACTATGAGATTAGCCGTATCGGAGGACTGCCATCACACTCAAGCATCTGCCGCGAATTCATACGCGGTAGCCCTCATTAACGCCGCATATTCTTATTCAGACACCTTTCTTTCAGATTGGTCAAATGTACCTAGTTATAGCCGTAGAAAGCATGCGTGCAGTAACGGAACGAGTCAGTCGGTAGCGACATTCGCTTTTGACTGATGTAAGCACCGTATCAGAATGTCATCTAGTTCATGTTTGGCGGAGCCCAAATGGAAGGGACAGCATCTATGCTGCGCTAAAGAAAAAAATGGCATTCGGTCATTGAGTTATTTAGACACTAAATCGTTTTGTGATCAAGTAATACGCATTGGAGTACCAATACGGAAAAATGAAATTGACGCCATGAAACCTAAGCGCCACCGACCCACCGAGGAGACCGAGACAACTTACTTCGTCGTAGACTTGCACTTGGTTCTCGTGAACCACGATGTCGACGCAGGCCCGCTTGCCGGCCGCGACCGTGGTCAGCCGCGCGCCCTCGCCTACGCTCAACCACGCTTCCACTTCCCGCCACTCTCCGTCTCCCACGTTTACTCGGTAAACATTCGTGTCTACGTATTCCACTGCAACCGTGATATCTGGAACAATTCTTATTTTAATTTTGGTGAGTTAACTAACTTACCATTTCCAGGCGCATAGATTTATTGTGAGTCTAGAAACTGCGTAATTCAAGTACTCTGTCATGGGCTGTTATCCGCGATAATTGAAAAGAAGGGGACATATCGCCACATTAACACCTCTACATTCCAATTTGGATCGACAGGAGACGTAAAGATCGGATGGAAATGCGACCGTCAGTCACCGCACAGTGGATAATCTCCCAAGATGTCCAAAAGACATCATGTTCATTTCAGGAGCTATCATAAACTGACCAAGATTTCATAGTCAAATTTTATCTGATAGTCATACTCCTAGCGTTTTTCCCAGTTCTGTTATAGTGGAGCCCGGGACCGCTTTGGCATCGAATCCCGATTTAGCGTAGGTATTAGTTTCACGAAAGCTGCTGTCAGACCTTCCAACCCAGAAGGCAAACTAGACCTAGATCAATTTAATTTATCGGTTGTATGTCTTCCACCTACCTTTGCCCTCTAGTTTTAGAGAAATCGATTTACGAAGTTGATAGTTCGGTCGCCACGCACTAGGCGCAACGTCGATTCCATTAGATGCCTTAATTGTGCTTGCTTTTTGTGATAGAAGCACCTAAAACAAAGTAAAAGCTATTAGAAGAGATAACGATCTATACGCAAATATAAACCTGTTCAGTAATTATTGCGCTTGCGTAAAAACCCAATTTTCTACTTATTTACAGTACCCGGCGAAAAATATTGCACATCGGCCTTTGGAAAGAGACTCGGTTAATTTCGGTTTCGTAGAGCGTTGTCAACTCGTCACTAACTACTTATGTGACGTTTGTCAGTCGTTAAAACCCCACAACTTTAAATTTTACGATGGACAAAATTATAAGATCTTTCGCTTTATTCAGGATTCAATATACCGCCGTAAATTTATCATTTTGCTCGCTTGCGACACAATCTACTATGTGAGCGTAATTACATGTCCCAAAGCTGCATTGATGGCAGTGGCGGCGAGGCGATCGGGCGCGGGCGCGGCGAACAGGCGCGCCTCGTGCTGCTGGATGAAGGCGGTGTGGACGTCGCCTGCCACGAACGAGGGGTCGCCGGACAATCGCAGCAGGAAATTCACGTTGGTCTCTACGCCCGCCACCTGCATTTTAACGCTTACATTTCTAACGCTCCTAAAGTTGTAGAAATATGTACAATTCAATGCTGCAATGACTGGGAAAGAAGGTATTCGCTATAAAAAAAGTGAAGTGGGTATTTTGTTTTTTGTTACCGATTTGTTTGAGATGCATAAGCGTCAAAATAAAATACAGTACAGTCGCCATCAAATATATCGAATAATGTGCTCGCAAATGTGGGATTGGTACTTTTTGATGGTTGTGTAAGGTGCTGGAAGGAGTTTGAATTGCTGAGGAATGGCGAATGAGTTGAAATTATGGTTCTGTTGAAAGATTGTAATAGTACATTACGGCAGAGAGAGGCCGAGTGTCAACGAGGCCATCTAGATTTACGCGGCTGACAATACCTGTTCACGCCGAGGCTTGTATAGTGCTTTTCTCATAAAATGCAATGAAATTTGAAAATTATAAGAAAGTCGAAATGAAATTCTAAGGATTCAGTAATAAAAACACGCGCTACAGCAGCCGACGGCCGGCGTCGACGGGAGTTACGAGCAGCAGCTGGTCCCGGAAACAAAAAACGATCACTTTTGCCGGTCTAGGCCGGTAATGTTGAATGAAATTCCATTAGGGCCGTTACGCCGTTACGCCGCACTCGAAACGTCATACTTCGCAGCCTGTTATAACGAACGTAACATCAATATTTCATTGCATGTTTGAGAAAAAATATTTCCAACGAAGACGTTTAATTATTTTCACCGTGGACGCTCCGGGGTTACGACTGAACACGACTTTATTGGGAACCTTAAGGTTTTTGGAGTGGTCCGTATTATATTTTTTATTGATAGTAGACTTATTATAGAGTTCAACACTGTTGCGGGGATTTTCTTATTAAGTTTAATAAAAAGTATAATATGGACCACTCCAAAAAACTTAAGGATAGAGTACATCTCCAGATATTATAAAACACTAAACAATATAGGTATATTTGCTGGCGACTGTACAGTAATCAAACTAATATCCTGAGATATGTATAGCGTCTCCATATAACATTAAGATAATTAAGGTTTGGTGCATCCTAAGAAAGTTTGACAAATTGCTATGGATGGAATGACAGCCGCCGGCTCTATATTAGTACCCTTCGGGGTGTATTGGCCAAGGTGTCAGAATGTCCAAGATGTCATAATATTCAAGCGGTTGTAATGTGTCAAATATCAAGGAAATCGTTTATCGGTCTCTAATGGCTGATTGTGGTGCTACCCGCTATAAAACATTAAAATAACATGCAGACTGCTATAAAGATCTCAGGTACGCTTCATCCGAGAACTGACTCAAGCTATCTCCAAATTACATACTTTATCCCGGCCCCTGCCATAACGTACTATTTCGCTATATAGTTAGGTACTTACTTGATATTCGGAGAGCTTGGCCCTAGTCTTAGCGAGCGCCTCGTTGCGGTCGCGGCCCCACACCACGAGCTTCGCGATCATTGGGTCGTAGTGCACCGACACCTCCGCCCCTTCCCGAACGCCTGTTTCCACCTGTAACGCCAGCACATCACAATAAGTTACCAGACGCTGCCAGGCATCCTTTGCTATTTGCTCCCAGGATTCAATACTAACAGACATCAACGAAAACAAGTTAAAAAAAATATTACAGAAAATCGACATCCTAAAACATACAGAACAGTGAAATTTGAGGTTCAACTTCTTTTTTGCATGTGCATGCACCACAGTCACCCGCACGAATATCTAAAAAAAACTATCTATCCAAAGAAGCTGCGGACGCAAAATATAATAGGAGATATAACTATATTCCCACCTGTCAGATCAGCTTTGACGTGTCAGATATTGCGGGTGTAGTCAGTAGGGCATAGTTGTATTGACTACACCTCACCCTACGGCTTAGTGCTCGAACATACGTGCCCATCTGTTGCTTACATCATCACCAACAATCCACCATTGTATACCACCCCGTTTTATATCATATATGTCGCGTAGTTCTACAAAATAAGTGGTGGCTGTAGTCGAAATCATGCAGCTGAATTCCACCTGTATGTGGCGGGGCTTAGAGCAGGAGACGGCCTCTAGTGTATCTATAGTGAAGAAGGAAACGTGTGATCCGTACGCGCACGTGCTCCTCGGGGCGCGGTTGCCGGAGCCGGTGTAGCGTGCCCGCGCGCGGCAGGAAGCCGGCGCCGGGCTCCTCCGCGTACACGCGGCACTCCACGGCGTGCCCGCGCCGCGTCACCTCCGCCTGCGACAGCGGCAGCGGCTCGCCCGCCGCCACCCGCAACTGCCATTCCACGAGGTCGGTGCCTGATGACCAATAATTCACGTCAAATATATACATATATGTTCTGAAGCCATAAGCGATAAAAAACACAGCAAGAAACTGTAACTCGCTAGTTTGTCTGAACTGCATATTTAACACATTCATACTACGATCGTAGTCAATACTGTGGTTTTTCTACTTTGCAGAGGAAAGCTTTTCATGTACCTACCTCTACGAAAAATTACATGAAATTATTGGCCTGATACAAGAAACGTGATTAGTTCGGAACCCTGTACTCGCACATGGTCGGTTTTCACAGTTTGTTATAGTCGAGTTCGTACACTTTTGCACTCTATTCCTTTGTAATAAGGTCCACAAATGCTTGTATATAAATAGCTTGCTTATTAGTGAACCTGGCTGTACCTACACACACAGTGGTATAGGTACATGTGAACTCACCAGTGATCATCTCAGTGATAGGGTGCTCCACTTGGAGCCGCGTGTTCATCTCCATGAAGTGGAAGTCGTGTGTGACGCGGTGCAGGATGAACTCGACGGTGCCCGCGCCGACGTAGCCCACCGCGAGCGCAGCGCGCACCGCCGCCGCGCCGAGCGCGCTGCGCGTCTCCTCCGACAGTCCCGGCTGGTAATCATCACCACCACTATCAACTCACCAATATTTAAACTCGACCCAAGCCCTCCTACTATTATCTTCAACCCAAGTGGAAAGCTTTACTGTTTTTTTTTATGATGGTTCAAATACAATTCAGTAAAATAGTGGCAGCCAATATTATGCACATGATTATTAAAATCTGAGCTTATATATGTATATAACGAAACTATCTCAACACTACTATAGCAGTTTCGTTATATTTTCTGTAGATGCTATACGTATGTGGTGTTGTGTTCCTGACGAGTAAGCTTCCAAAGATGGGCTGTGTTGGGTTAGGGGCGAGGAACCTATATTTTTGCTGTCGACACAAGACAATAAACGGTCGGCAATGTTAATGTAATGCCGAGGAGTCGATATCGTCCACTGGAAGTCGGATCGCCGCATTATAATTAGTACATTACTACAGAGTCCGGGAAGTAAGGGGTTGCCGGCCGAGTACATATAGACGTGGTATGTATAGTGCTTTTCTCAAACATGCAATTAAATAAATAAAAAAAACTCCAAGAAAACAAACTTTAATTTCTAATGAAACTAACAGCAAATAAGACAAAAAATATAACAATCGCATATATTGCTATTTATTTCGTTCAATTTCCAACTCGAATTGAATATAAAACACTACTACTACAAAAATATACTAAAATGTACGAAAGCACGTTTCAGAGGGGCTACCGCGAACTGAGACGAACGAAGTTCGAATATCTTCCTCTCTGCCGCACGAATTAGCAAGTGCGACAGAGAGGGAGATATTCGAACTTCGTTTGTTTTCGGTTCGCGGTAGCCCCTCTGAACGAAACGTTAGGATCGACCTATCCTATGGAACGACGCTGACAGCTTGTAATTCTTGTTAATTGTCAAAAACTATAACCCCTTTTCTTCATCGCTGAGGGGCTACGAATATCTCCCACTCTGTCGCACTTACTAAATCGTGCGACAGAGAGGGAGATATTCGAACTTAGTTCTTTTTCGTTTCGCGGTAGCCTCTCTGTTGTCATCGGCGTCGGAACTCATATTTGAAATAGGTAACAAATCCAACAACGCATAAATCAATTTGAATGAAAAAAATCAATTTTGCCTCCAAAATGGTTAAAAAAATACCTTCACGGTTTGAGTAGACATTTTTACCACTAATATTTATATGAAATATTTTAAATGTGTATTTTTGTAGTTAAATTTGCAATTAAAATTATTCGACTGTGTTAATGATGTGTTATTTATTATGTTCATGTCGATTTTATATAAATAAAACAGCAAAATATAGCAAACATCGTTTATTTTATTTTTTTAATAATCGTAGTGGCAGAATGTCATGACGAACCAAAAAGCAAATAATTGCTTATGGCTGAACGCCGTGATGCTGTGTCACCATTGTGTCACAAACAAATGTGGAATGGAAATTAAAAAAGATCATCTTGCAGGCTAGGCCTCCAACTCTGTATGAAATTCCTTTAAAGGCCTCTCGTCTAGGCGCACCCGAAACGTGACACTTCGCAGCATATTATAAGGAACATAACCTCAATATTTCATTGCATGTTTGAGAAAACTTTGTTAGACAAGGGTGGGGTTGGATTTTAACCACAAGTGTGCAATGAAGCACAAGCTAGCGAATTGATTCTGGGGTTGAATTACGAGCTAGCGAATGGATCCTATGATTCAACCACGAGCGAAGCGAGTGGTTCAAAAAAAGAATCCTGTCGCAAATGTTGCAACACACGAAACGTAAAATAACTTTGAAGCCTGTAGCCGTGTGTAACACAATTTTTTTCATCTCACTAAAGCGAGGGAAACAACTGAAAAATGTAAAATCAGTCTTTATTTTAAACCTTATAGAATTAACGGATTTGAAGGTTGTATATTTACGTACCGCGGGTGCCTCCTCGATAATTTTCTGATGTCTTCTCTGAACTGAACAATCTCGTTCGAAAAGGTGCACTGCATTTCCGTGCATGTCAGCGAATACCTGCAGTTAAAACAGGAGCGGTATTAGAACAATATATTGTGCAGAGTTATAACAAATAGGTTTATTTTCCTTTGGTTAGGTATAACAGGAAAATTTTAAAAATCTCAACTTCCACAAGGGAAAAAGGAATCCTGTATCTTTGTTTGATAATAATTAGTGATGAGCACTGGGATGAAATTTGATATTCAGATTGAAAGGTAAACAGGGTATGGAAATACAATAGTGAATGCTACGCCTATATGAAACTAATAGCAAACATCAACGAATCTACGCTGACTTAGTCGCGGGCGTAAGCTTCTAATACTATAAATGGAAACACAAGTTATATTATTGTTAAAAAATATAAAATTGGTCTCCCAAAACCTACCGACGCGGAGTCGGACGCGGAAGTCGAGTGTTTTAAACCAGATTATTAGCATTAAGCCGTAACCGCCGCCGATAGCAGTAGCTTCGCGTGGTAATCCAGTTGGTATGTCGTAACAAGTTGGGCGTAGCTGGAAAGTATTCGGAACTGAATGGAACCTTAAGGGGTTATTTGGGGGTATTACACTAGGAAGATTATCCTAAGTTTTCCACCTCAAGAACAAAAAGTCGTCTTCACGATTTTCGTCGATACAGCTTCTATATACCTAAAACTGGTATAAATGTCTTTTTCTTTGTCTCCAGAAAACGAATTTTGATATTAAGAAATGGAGTAGACAGGAATA
The DNA here is from genome assembly GCA_963556455.1 of Epiblema foenella. Taxonomy (NCBI): domain Eukaryota; kingdom Metazoa; phylum Arthropoda; class Insecta; order Lepidoptera; family Tortricidae; genus Epiblema; species Epiblema foenella. The sequence continues at coordinate 15,208,394 of OY747095.1, read as the reverse complement.
GCTGTGACGTATAAAATTTACGAGATAGACGATTTTCACCAAATCCTAGTGTACTCCCAAATAACCCCGTAATGTTCCATGAGCCGATCAACGTATTTTTCGCTCTTATTGCGTAGACATAAACCTTTTTTGATCAGCTTTTGCCGATCCCGCGTCGATAGGTTTGGCGAGACTTACTTGCACTTCAACGTGTCTAGGATCAGTGATGTATTGCTCGAGTAGCATGTTGTCGTCACCAAACGACTTGAGAGACTCTATTTTGGCCGATTCTAACTGTTGCAGGAATTCTGACTCTGTATTTGCAATCCTCATCCCCTGTAATATATAACACATATATTTAAATGTGGTGGCGTGAATTAGGGAAAGCCTATGTCCAGCAGTGGACGACTACAGGCTGAGGATGATGATGATGATTTAAATAAATAAAACAAGCGAAAAATTAATAACAACGCCCGACGCAGAAAAACAGTTAATAAGTTAATAACCATCGCAACCGACACGGCTTTTGATTTAAAGCTCGACTAGAAATATATGACCATTGTCAAGAGGACGCTTTTATTCGGATCTATACATGAAGTAAGGATAAGACTAGAGCCGGCAATACACACATACAAAGATGTTTTGTTAATATGGCAGATACAGGGTGACGGGAAATTCGACGTATTCCTTGAAAGGGGTTATTCTATAGCTCATTTGCAATGATTTAGGTCCAGTCAACTGGAGGTCAAAACTCATTGGTTTTCAAGTTTTTCGAGTTTTTAGTGTTTGTTTTAGAAAAACCGCCTTTCGACCTAAAACTGGTAATTGTGAAAAAACTACTTAAATTTAGACCTCAAAAAGCATTTGTTTCATAGCCAATAAACGACTGATTAAGGAAAATAAAAACTTTTCAAAATTTTACAAGGAAAAGCATTTGAAGTCACAAGTTATTAAATTTTGTAACACTTCGAGGCATTACTTAAAAAAAGTACGACACTTCGCGTAAAAATTACATAAATTAGTTCCTCAGTTCATAAGCTTTCATAAAATAATTTTTAATAGTAATAATGATAATAATAGCGGAGCAGGTAGGCAGCGTGCCTTCGGCGACGCGACGCAAACAAACCAATTAAGGGTCATCAATATCTGACATAAGTATAAGCTTTCACGTTAGATGAATGTGAATCTAATCATAGTAATCATACAAAATTTATGAACCCGATATCGTTCTGTGGCGTCACGTCAGATAAAAATGAATTCGCCATAACTTTAGTTATATGTATTTAAAATCAAGCCTAAACTATCAATTTTCTGACGACACATGTGCTTTTGACATGACTGTCAGTCCAAAAAAAATGATCTACTCTTATAGATATGTTTAATACGTAAATAATAAAGACTTGGTACATATATAAATTTAAATGTATGTATGTATTTATGTATATGTATATACATATGGCTCTTACTTACTTTACCACCACCACCACGAACTGCTTTGATCATAATTGGGAAACCAACTCTCTGTGCTTCTGCCTGCAATCTTTCAATGCTTTGATCGTCCCCATGGTAACCTTTTACTATAGGTACTCCAGCACTGGACATTATTGCTTTTGAAGTGCTAAAAATACAATTTAGTGTGATTATCCTATTACCTGATCAAAAACATGAAATGTACGAGATAACAATAGGTAAGTGTATCACCTTTTTATGCCCATATCTCTAATAGCTGATGTAGGCGGTCCAATAAATATGACATCTTCAGCGGCACACTGCTGACAAAACTCTACGTTTTCTGAAAGAAATCCATAGCCAGGGTGAATAGCCTGGCTGTGAGATTTCTTTGCTACTTCCAGTATTTTGGTTTTGTCCAGGTAACTTTGAGTTGCAGGAGCTGGACCTATGTGGTATGCTTCATCAGCCTGAATAATAATAAAAAAACCGGTCAAGTGCGAGTCGGATTCGCGCACCGAGGGTTCCGTATACAGATGTGTACCGGTTCCAACCCTATTAAATCAGGAAAATCTCAACAGCATGGTGTGGCAATTGGACGCCATGGGTACAGCGCCATCTATCAGCGACTTCTGTTACTAATTTGAGCGACTGAATAACTTTATATGTATGGTAAGATTTTCAAGGATAATTCTTTATCACGTAAACCGATTTAATTTTTTTTTCTTTATTTGAAAGAAGGTGCTTTCAGCATAATCTCGTAGGAATTTATAAAACAAAAATACATGCAAAGGTGATTAAATTACAAACTTAGTACTTATAGAAATGTTTTTTGACGATAAAAAAGAAGAAAAACTAGATAGAGCTAGTTATATTTTTCCTGTGAAATATACATAGATATCAATGTTATGTAATAATTTTATGTTTTTTCCTTGGTAAATTTCGGTGATAAGGGGGGGGGGGACAGTATTTTCTATAACATTTTCCCTCATAAAACAAAAATGACTCAAGGTAAACAAAATAAATGTTTCAGAATGTGCAACCCAAGCCCTCCATTCGACATATTAATTATTCTTATCTGTCATTTTTCACAGAAAATAAAGAAAAATATTAAAAAAATCATGTTCTATGTATGTAGGTAAGCCTTCTTTATGACTATTTCAAATTTCAAATCGATAACATAAGTTGTTCTTGAGATATTTAGCGATGTGACAGACAGACAGACAGACAGACAAAATGAAACCATAAGGGTTTCTTTTTTACCAACTTGGTAGGAAACCCTAAAACATAATGATGATTATTATTAGTTAAATTTCGTTAGGTTTGCTGATCCTTAGCAGAAAACTCGGATCAGTTAGAGCAGCTTTTAAATGTACGTGGATGAAATGTTCACTTAATTCGGACTCAAAATTAATAAAACAAAAACATTAATACCATCAAAGAGCAGAATGGTCATAGATCCTATCAAAATAAGGAACATCTCTATTGAACTGGTCTACAAATTTAACCGAGACGGAAATTTATGGACCAAGTCAAGGAGCAGGTCAATGAAACAAAGTATCAGGAGCTCAAGGCAGTGGTAGAGTAATAAATGGTGATCACTCCACCAACAAGAGCCCTGGTCTTAAATTTATGATGATTCGACGACCGGTTTAGCCTAGTGGGTAGTGCACCTGCCTGTGAAGCTGACGGTCCTGGGTTCGAATCCCGGTCAGGGCAAATATTTGTGTGATGAGCATGAATATTTGTTTCTGAGTCTTGGATGTTTTCTATGTATTTAAGTATTTACATCTATTAAATATATCGTCGTCTAGTACCCATAACACAAGCCTTCTTGAGCTTACTGTGGGGCTAGTTCGATTTGTGTAAGATTGTCCTCTAATATTTATTTATTTATTTATTATTATGATGGATGATTATTAAGTTAGCCACAACTCTAAATGGATACGTCGCACGGCCAGACACCCCAGCCTTAAAGTATTGCTGTATAAAAAATGATTTGTTGATTTAGTATTATTTTATTTGAATGAATATTAATATAATAATCTTGTACAATGTCAAAGTCGCAAAAGAAAATGTTTGTGGTGTGGTAAAGTTTGTGAGTTGTCAATTATATGAAAAGCTTTGTACATCTCTGGTGGAAACTCACCCTTACACTGTCCCTTTATTTCAGATGATGGTTAAAAGGTCTATACTATATAAAATAACATGATACTGACTTTTATTTTGAATTGGGTTGTCTGGAAGCTTAGAAGTAGAAGAATATTGAATAAGTAAAGCTGTCACTCTCAAGGATTTGGCCTCAGGCAGGCCAGTTCCTCTTGCCGCTTTGGTCGGTTTTGGATGACATTCTTCCTTCCCTTGACTGTCACTGATCCATATTCTACTGTAGTTATTCTGTGCCTCAGGGCCATGCAACTCTTTCTATGCCTCTCACTATGCTAATATAAAAGTCCACCATCCATGTCATTCCTCTCCCGCTGAGCCCTTTCCTTACAGTATTTTTCTATAAACTTAATTCATACAAATAGTTTCAGTAAAAGCATTTACAAACATATAAGACTTCCCTCAATTTAGCAGGCCATACCGTCTAGACCTAAAGTGGCACAGTTCAACTACTAGTTAGAACATTATGTAGGTATCGACAGAAAGGGTTAAGTATATTACTCATATTGGTCATACTGTTTAGAGACCATAGTGTATCAATAAAAAGGGTATAATTATTACCATTTCCACATGAACAGCATTTTTGTCTGCCTCCGAATACACAGCCACAGTTCGGATGCCCAGTTTCTTAGCTGTGCGCATAACCCGGCATGCTATCTCGCCGCGATTGGCAATAAGAACCTTATCTATTTGCCGCTGTTTTACATCAGGCTTTAGTTGAGCATGGCTTATTAGTCTTCGGGAAATCTTCCAGTTTAAATCACTAGACGAAAAGTAAGAAACATTTAAGTAGGTATACTACATAAAACGACTTTAATAGGTGTATAATTAAAATTATCTTACCAAATTTTATTCAGTCTTTTAATACACAACATCATTGCTACCTATTGTGTGCCCCAATGTGGTCTGATAACAATATGGGGTGTAGGAGGCCGTTCTCGCCACAATGAGCGTCACAAGTTATTATCTACTCATTACGTTATCATCGTTATCCATATCGTTATCGTGTTGGAACATTAAATGAATAAAAACATGGACATGTCAATGCCATTTGCGACTTGACGTCTATGAAGGAACGTTCCAAAATTAGTCAAATTCGCTAGTGTTGTTACCGCACCACCTTATTTACACCGTTGCTGGTTATTAATTTGTAAACAAATTAATCTCTAAACGGGATGTTAAACCATTATTAAGCCCGTTACAGACCGAGTGATAATATATATTAATATACCTTAAGATACCGTAATATATATATATACTAGAGTCCCGTAGTAGCGGCGTTATAATACGAAAAATCCGACTAAGGAACAACGTGGATACGGCACATCATCCCTCAATGCTGGGAACGTGACGTCACGTCTTACTCTTGCTGACCCGAGTCCTCCATAGGCTTCTAGAGTCTAGGCTAATGAAAGATGAGCCTCGTACAGATGTAGTTGCAGGGCAGCAGTGATTTGAGTGTTCCATCTAGCGGATGGTCTGCCCCGGGACGTCTGGCCCTCAACTTTTGGAGTTTACTCCTTAATAATCGATTTTCATATATAAGCCCGGGGTATGAAAATTTATGGGGTATAAAATGAAACGTAATATGCTGTGCTAATTTAAAAAGTCGTATCTTAGATCGTATAGATCAGGGTAAAGGTATGACATTTTATAATTTAGCACGTTATACGTTATGTTCGTGCGCAACTTATCTTGCGCAGCTCTCAGTTGTTGAATTGTCAAGTGTGTCTGCCAAGATCGAAAATACTAAAATAACGTGTAAATATTTTATAATGTGCTATTTAATTGGTATAAAGTTAGTGAAATATTCACACAGAGTCCAAAAGGGTGCAACCTTGGACACATTGGTTAGGTATGAAGAATTTGACAAAACTGCGGATTGGTTTGATAGAGTGAAAATCTAATTGAGATACGTGGAAATATTAAGCCGTAAGTCTGCTACGAATAATAAAGGTCCGGCACGCGCTACAAATAGTGAAAAGCTCGTCCCTGAAATTGCTCCTCATTGAGGTCAATATAGGAAACATTAGCATAATCCAAGATGGGGAGGAGTAGTATTTGAGTAAGCGCAATTTTAGTGGCAATCAAATGAAATGGGCAGAAAATTACGTAGCCTTCTCAGAGAAGCTACTGCCGAAAACATCTTCCTGCTGACCTCGTTCACTTGAGGTAGTTGAGGTACCCAAGATAAAGTCCTATCCATAATAATGCCTAAATTTTTTACTTGTGAAGAAAAAGGGATTAAGACGTTATCGAAGTAAATCGGTGAAACACTATTAAAATCGATTCATGGGACAAATTTTGAGCTCCCAATTATGATAGCCTGGGTCTTAGAGGGGTTAACCTTAAGACCAAAACTATGACTCCAATTTAGGATACGCACCAGGTCATTATTTACAGTGCTGATAACAGATGGCAGATCATTAAGTACACCCTGCGAATAAATCTGAAGATCATCGGCATGGAGGTGATAGTGAGAAGAGAGATTATTTGTGATTGAATTTATAAAAATAGAAAATAACAAGGGAGACAGCACGCCGCCTATTACGTTATTTTTTATATATTTTTTTTCTCCGTATATTAGGTGCACGATAACCCTGGTCATTTTTTTTAACCTGTCTGTGGCTTTATAGACCGGGCACAATAAAGCAATAGGAGTGCGCGGTTGGAGATTGGGCTGAGGAAATTTCAGGGGAAACCTCCGACACGACCACGCGGGTGGTTTAAACACTGGAATACTCTAAGAGTTTGCGCTCCCGTGAGATTGGTTGAGCGGCTTCAACCAAATTTGAGGGGCTACTTCCAAATTAGAAATCCCAACTTCGTGTCGTGCCGTCCCTTTCACTCATATAGTGTATAATACGAAGTCGGATTTAGAACTTCGGAGTACAGACCCTGAGGTGTGAGTGGAATCGAGCTACCGGTAGTTTTGTCGCTGGTTCACTAAACCTAGCCTAGCTGAGAAGAGTCCAGCAAGAAACCCGGCCCGACCTGGCTCGGACTGACTCTACCCGATATGCGGCGGCACCGGGACGAATAGAGGCTACAAGTGTCTGTGTTGTCGCGATCTCGCGGCGGACGTCCCTGTGCGTTTACCATGAGTTTACATGATAGTGACGTACTTGATAGTGACTGCGTAAACAAACAAACAAACAACCTCTCACCCTAAACGCATATACCTTCTCCGTTCCGTCATGGGTAAAAAATAGATCTAAGAATCGCGATTTGAAACGGGACATTTACCATGTATATTTGTATTTGTGAGTTCCCGATATTTCGGCACTGTTGCAAGCGCCATTATCAAGGATTAACTGACGTGCTACGAGTTTTAGTTGTGGTACCCACACACCATAAATATAATCGTAATTCTAATGTAAATGACCCTGTGAGCATGAAATGTTATAACTAAGAATCGGCATACTAAATCGTTTACGCAGTCACTAGCGAGTACGGTCATATAAAGGCACTGGTCAACATTTATACATATCGATAACGGCTACGCGCTAAGTCTTTATTCATATAAATAAATGTAACATGCATGATTTCAATACTGTTACGACAAAGATATTAAGCTAGCTGAAAGGAATCTGCAGACTGACTTTTATCTTATTTGCAAAATAGTTTTAGATTTAAGGTGGTTTTAATATTATTACCTACCTATTTAATATCACTTGCAAATATAATTTTATCATCATCACCTTCTGACTCTCTAAAATATATAAGTAATTCGTATGAGTAAGACTTTTTGAGTTCAAATCTTTATAAAATCCGTATATTAGACGTCATTTAATTTTTACAAGCAATATTTTTGTCCCTTGGAAAAAATATTATTTTTGCTTACCAACTTTAAGCATGCCACACACTGCAGTGGATTGCGGTGGCGGCCTATTGCACACTATGACAATCCTAACTTTCATTCAGACACACACGGCCTTGATTGTTATAGTAACAACAGGCCGCCACCGGAAAACGCTGCAGTCTGGGATAGGCTTTATCTGTCATTCTAATCAAGGTAGAAAAAACCCAGGATACTGATACTTTTTCTTTATAGAAATAAATTGTAATTATATTTTGGAACGTTACCTCACGCTGACAGTTGAAGTGTCAAAATATTTGAACGTAACTGTTGAATGTTGAGTAGTTGTTGATTTGATGTTGATGTTATTGTTTATATTGGTTGATGTTAGTCGAATAAGTCGAATTGTTTTAAAAGTTTGAGATTTGTACCCAACCAAACACAGAAAACATATATCTTTAGTACGAAATAGTTTTAGAATGTTACCCAACCAATAAATATATTCATTATCGTAGTTCCATTTGTTATCGAACTAGAAATATTTAACGTAAAATGGGAATAAAAGGACTGTGGACTGTTTTAACTCCATTCAGCGAAAAGAAATCCCTTCATGAGGTATGTTCTGCCTGGCCTATTATATAATTTAGTAGATAAACACGTTATGTATTTACAGTCTTCGCGTTATGCAGGTTAGAGGAGAAGTACTTGCAGTGGACTTGGCCGGATGGGTTTGTGACAGTCAAAATGTTACCGAGTTCCACATTCAACCGAAGTTATATTTACGGTAGTATTTTTATTAAATGATAATTGTTTATCAACATGCATTTCCATGAATAAGAACAATACATTTTTATAGGAATTTGTTTTTCCGAACCATCTTCCTTCTATTAGCTGATGTGGAGCCAATATTTGTATTAGAAGGTGATGCACCTGAGCTCAAGCGAGATGTTATGGCTAACCGTAATCAAATTCAATTCCGAGGAGCTGCTCCTAGGACTGAAGCTGCAACTAACAAACAACCTGATGTCAGAAGAAAGAGGTTTAGTAATGTCCTGAGAGAGGTAAGGACTATCTGCTATACATAATCTCTATTTCAAGTACAGTACTTTTATCTCATGAATCCGGGTGGTGTGGTTGTGTGTTTGAGATATACATGCACATTGTCTATGTGTGCATCAGCATAGTAGCTATGAGTTCACATTGTCCATGTGTTTCTAGGTGCCACAACTACAATTATGGCTAACCCACGCTCATGAGATAAAAGTACTGTCACAAAGTAACTAGGGCAATTTTACCTTTTTGCGTTCACGATCCAATTTACGTCCAAACGAAATATATATGTTTACGTCTAAAAACAGTGGAAAATAACCATACCAGCACTAACAAAAATAAAAGCAATTTTTATGAATGCCTGGACGTATGACGTGTATGACAGGTACACACACACAAACAAAAGCTCCTTGTGTGTGCACCCTTATTGGGTAAAAAATAAACAAATATCGCGTGTGTAACCAAAGAGTACAGATGTGCGTCATGTTAGCAAAAAATAGTGACCAAAGGCGCGTTTCACGGTAAGTTTTTAATTCATAGTTTTTTCTAGGCCTTAACCATGAGCCATACATGAGGATAATGATGTTTGTGCTTGTATTTTACTAAATGACCGTTAAAATAAAGTGGACGCGGTCTGAGCGAGTTATCTCCAAGTTGGATGTTTATTATAATATACAATAAAATATTAAAACAATATTATGTGTTATATCCATTTTAACTTTATGCTCATGCATATTCTAATGGACAATTTGCGTCCACATTATCACGATTATAGAAAAAGTTAGTTGCTGAAAACCATACTGGACGCAAACTGACCCTACAGAACATAGAACAGATTGCGTCCATCCTATATAATACCTTATTTTCTTAATTATGCTTAATTGATGTATTTAGGATTAATTGTTATTCCTAGACCTTAATTATGAACCATATATTAAGGATAATGATGTGGTTGAATTTTATTACTAATATCTAAAATAAAGTGGACATAAAATATGATGTTTTTTATACGCTTATCACTTTAACATTATTTACATGCATATTGTAATGAATAATTTGCGTCCCTATAATCAAGATTATAGAAAAAGATACAGATGTCGAAAATTCCACTTGGACGCAAACTGCGCCTATGAGAGACCATAGAACAAATTGCGTCCATAATCCATAGTCTAGTCTCTCCTATTTCCCTCTACTAAATTGGTGGACACTAACTGGTCCGCAGGTGGATGCAATCTGGATTTTTTCGACGCAAAATGGGTAAATCGCCTGTTTTAGCTATTTGTCGATTAATAAAATAAAACATGAGATGTTTTGTCCAAAAGTGTGCAGTAAGCTTAAAATGACTATATAAGGAATACATGACATCCATTTTTCGTTCAAGTCTATTGCAGAAATATATTATTTTCTCTCTCTAACTTACCAACTCCACTAAGTGGACGCGAACAGGCGAAATAACCCTACACCACCAAGGCCCGTAACTAATTATTAGGGTCCTCCCCCCATGTGATAACCCAACCTATTTAATTTTTGATTAGTCAGTAATACTACACAATGTAGAGATTATCATTCTTCCACGATTAAAGCCTGTGGCATTTTGTCCTTCTTGTCACTTTATAGTTATGCAATGATGCATTGCATTTATTTCAGAAATAGTTGTCATTTCCTTGGTTTCAGTGTGAGACACTTCTGAAGTCAATGGGAGTGAGGTGCATTAAAGGGAAAGGGGAGGCAGAGGCTACTTGTGCACAGTTAAATGCCCAAGGTGTTAGTATTAATTTTTATATTGATTTTAATTCCAGTCCAGGACATATACATTATTTTTTTATGTATCATCTATTAAAATAAAGTATAGTGGAATCCGGATAAAGCGACAGTCAAGAGACCGGTGATATTACGTCGCAATAACAGGACGTCGCACAAAACGGACTGATTTACTTTGAAAATGTTTGATATCAAATCTAATGTGTAGTGATTTCGAAGTCGTTAAAAGCGGTAAAATGTTATAAGCGGATTCTACTGTACTTATTTTTACTATTTAAAATTAAACACATTTATTCGGCAAGTCTCGTGGTCTAAACGCGGTACTCGACTAATAAAGCATCCATTATACAACGATTGCATACTAATAAACAAAATGACAAATGTTATTTTATTTATTGTATTGTATGACAAATAATTTCGAACCATGAGATCTTCGAGAAGACAGTATGGTTGCCAGTTTTTGTTGCACCGTTTAGCACAGGGGTCATGTGTAGGGTAACGTGGTGCAACTTCGACCCCCTTTATATGTTATGGGAAAGATTTTCTATAGAATGCTGAAAATAGGTGTAGGTGTATTGCATATGTATGTATGTACCTACATATATGCAATATTTAGTTGGTTGCTAACTTGATTGCTATGAGGCTGTTAAAAGTATCACTAAGGTCAAAACTACACTGGATGCGACATATCCTGGGTTCGCGACGTGCATGGGATAATATGCACTGCACGCGCCTTCGTCCACAATCCACATGCCACTACCAAATTATTTACTTCCAATTTCAGTCAGATTCCCAACCCAATTCGTCCACATTCGCCGTATTCTCTACTCGTCCGTATTCTAAAGTCGTCCGCATCCGGACCCCGAGTCATTAACTGACATCGCTTTAATATAGCCTGGTTGGCAGTGACCCTCCCTTCGAAGTTGGAGGCCCGGATTCAAATCCCGGTCAGGGCATTTATTTGTGTGATGAATACGAATATTTGTTCCTGAATCTTGGATGTTTTCTATGTATTTAAGTATCTATTTATCTATGTATATAAGTATACATACATATCGTCATTTGGTGCCCATAGTACAAGTTTTGCTTAGTTTGGGACTAGGTTGATTGGTGTAAGCTTGTCTACAAATATTTTTTTAATTGTAAACAGTTGAACGAGTAGCGATGTGAACGATTTATGACACTAGATTAGGACGCTGGACAGCGACGGAATGAAGACCAGCTAGGAAGTTGACGAACTAAAATTGTTATGTAGTTGGTAGATGCCGTAGTGTCTCAGGACTCTGATTGTTTCGCCTACGGCGCACGCCGCGTGTACCGGAACTTCAGCGTGTCGAGCGCGGCCGGAGGGGGCGCCATGCAGGGCTCCATCGACTGCTATGACGCCGACAAAATGTATCAAGCCAATGGTAAGGAATATATAGAATGTGTGCTTATCCAATTTTATTATCTATGCTTATACAGAGTCATGAGGCCTGGATAAAATGTAAAAATTAATAATGGCTACATTATTGCAGAGGCCGGATAACTTGATTAGCACAGTCCGCCAATAGATACCTACGCATCCACGAATTAGCTTTCCCACCGAGGCACAAAAAATGTCCAAAAATGCGAGGAAATCAAATTATTACAAGCAGGCATAAACGTCAAAACCCTAGTACCCTTTCCCCACCCTTTACATTTTTTAAAAGTAGGTACACGGTGTGACTCATCAATTCATCATGCCCGTTGTAATCGATATAATATTAAAGTTCAACAATCTCTAAATCAACGAAACATGTTATTAAAATGTGTAATGGAATCTCCTTCACTTTCCCAGCCACTGCAGCAGGACCACAGTAATGATTTTTAACTTACTAAATTTGACCTTGTCAATGATGCGAAACATAGTGGAATATTTTTGCAGTACGGCGATCATTTCCGAGCATATAGGAGAAAACATACGTATTCTTTGAGGTCTATTTTTAACTGCATATATTTTGTAGGTTTCGGGCGCAACAAGATGGTGGCTTTGGCACTGCTATGTGGATGTGACTACAGCATCGGAGCGTGTGGATCCTCGATCAATACTGTGCTAACGTATTTGCATACGATTCCCGAGGAAAATATAATATCCAGGTAATGGTCTAATAGTTATCTGGGTATAGGAGTTATACTTTATTTACATGTTAATAAATAGGATTTATTCGATATTTTTCCCAAATTAGTTTTTTCCTTGTAGTGTTTTTCTACATTTAATTTTACTAACATGTTTTTCCTAAATTGCATTTCTCCTGACGAGTTTTTTAAAACTTGGTCGACATTGTAACCGTGTCAACGGAGCTCCTATCTCTGGGTCCCTTGGCTCTAATTAGGGCAGATGCAAAACTGACATAGCCTATGTACTTAAACTTAATTATTTCTGCCCTATTAGGTAAGTTGATAAAATTACGATCATCAATGAGGGACGCTTTAATTAAGGAAACTAATGTACCTAACGTGAAGAAATTGCTAAATATTGGTATTAAATTAAAAAAGAAATTAGCAGTAGCTATAATAAGGCAAATGTGACAGTGAAGTTAAAGGAAATAAAATTAAAGAATGGTCTTTTTCGTCACTTTTTCCTACATTCTCCTGGAATTTTTCTTCATATTATATTCAACAAATCAAATTATTAAAGTAATTTTTTGTCCAACTCTGGCATTGATTATGTACTTTAAATCCATACTAATATTATAAGTGCGAAAGTGTATCTGTTTGTTTGTTACGTCTTCACGCTTAAACCTGTGTAAACCGATTGAGATGAAGTTTGGTATGGTGGTAGTCCGAGTCTTGGGGAAGTACCTAAGATACTGTTTATCCCAGAAATCATCCCTTATACTTAACTTCTTTGTGTAACCTTTTTATTTTCTATTATTGTGTGTTACCCACCGTGCCGACACCTAATGGGTCCAACGGAAAACCAGCGCCGGCTGTAATGCCGGCATTATGCTGAGTTGGGTCCATTTCGTGACACGACTGTTTTTGTATTCTGTCCCATTATTATGTACTTGTCTGTCATGAATAAATGTTTGAATCTTGAATCTTAAGGGGGTGGCAGTTGTGGCAGCAGTGGCCTGATATAAAACAATAGTAATGAAATTCCGAGGCAGTAAACGAGTTCTACGCGGACGGAGTTGCGGGCTAAAGCTAGTAAAGACTATATTTTTTATGATTTAATTACAAATGTCTAGTTTCAGATTTTTCCCTGTAATTGTAGTATAAGACGATACTACTTGCCAAATTTCATAGTTCTGTTCTAGATCGTTTAAAAGTACCCTATACCTTTTGATTCCCTTGTGAGTGTCAAAATATACGTTTTTTGCAGCTTGAACGGCTGTATTTTTTTACGTTAACTTAGAAGTTTAAGTTCTTCACAGCTTCAAGGGACTGTAGACCAGACGGAAGTGATCCAATAAGTGTTCCGTTTTTTTTCCTTTTGAGGTACGGAACCCTGCAAATAAATGTTCGATCTAAAATGATGATTACGTAATGTATTTTTGTATCAGGTTAGTGTCTTGGGTAAGCGACCCAGAGTACTTTGAGGAGAGGGCCAGCTGGGCGGCCTCGCCGGGCCGGTGCGACCGCTGCGGGCACGTCGGGCGCACGCACACGAGGAACGGGTGCCCTGTGTGCGCGACCCATCGAGGCTGCGAGGATAACGGACATAAGTTAGTGCACATTTGTTTCTGAATTAGGCTAGTGTGTAGCCATGCCCAAAATGTGTCACTAAAAAGAAAATATTGATATACTTCATTCCTTCACTGTGAAGTATACTTATCACTCATTTAGTTCACTAGTTCAGTAGCTCAACAGATCCATCTACGATATATATACTCATGTCTACTAGTGTGCTAGGCAATCGATCCAGAACACGGTTATCCTATAGTTATACAAGTATAATTATATATTATACATGAGAAAGTTTAGAAGTTTGGATGTTTGTTACACGATGATACAAAAACGGCTGAACGGACTATTATGAAACTTAGTATACTTACAACGAGTTTATAGCTTATTTATCCCGAAAATCATTCCTCGAAAGGGATGAAATAGGGAGAAGTTAACGCGGACGAAGTCGCGGGCACAATCTAGTAGCAAAGTCTTTCGGAGTGATATGGCGCCAGCTATCGGAGTTACGAGGCAATTCTCCCGCTGACACCGGACCGTACGAGCGCAAGCGTAGCGTAGTTGATTATTTACGGACTTTGATGATAGATGGTGTATTTCATAAAATGGACCAACGGTCTGAAATTTGCGACATCTGTGGTTCAATTTGTAAACCGTTTGAATTACAAGATAGCTTATATGAATTGTGTAATTTCCTTACAACAGGTGGCGATGTACTTTGTCTGCGGCTGATGATATTTTGCCCTAATTTGCTAAGTAATATACTTTAAGCAAATTTGGATGGGAGCGAAATCGTATTCGTAATTAAAAACTAGTGTCGTCATAGATCAACGCATTAATATAGGTACTGCTATACATACCGATATTAAACCCGTCAATTGAAACTAGTACAAGTATCATGTTGACGTATATTACATGTTTGATACGATTTTCATATATTGCTCTCGCTCATTACATCTGGCATCCGGCATATGTCTGCAGACCCTTTTACGCACCAAGCAATAAAGTTGATTTTGAAATTTTTAATGTACGTACTAACTGACTAAGTCTAAAATAGTCACATGTTTACATTTTAGTGGGTTATTTAGTGTCGTATTTGTATGGAGCACCTTGCAGATTTTCAACAAAGGACGCCACTTGGCATAGTTGTACCTAATGGTCATCTGAGCAGATTTAGCCCTGTACCCACGAAATTCGTCCATGGTGGTGGGGGCTGGAGGGGGGTGAAAGCCCCATCTACCGCGTTGCACTCTGAGCTCGATTTCTTCATAAGTTTAGTGAATAGGTCATGTTTGGTATCGTTTTCGTATAATTCAAGGATGAGGAATTCATTTCTGAAACAAAATTTTCACTCGTCCGTAGAAAAAAACGGAGTTCTGCACAAAACCTGAAAATATTTTTTTAATTTTTTTTACAAAATGTTGCACTATTATTAAACCGCGAGGTAATGCACTATAAAAAAAATATGAGTTAATAGCCCATTTAAAGTGAAATTTATAAACATAAACTGTATTGACAGATTTAATCTGCACATGTGTAAAAAAAAAAACATGTAGCGGCGGAGCTGCGTACTGGCGAGAAGCTATTTTATTTCTACATGAGTTTAGAAAATGGGTCATGTTTGGTATCGTTTTGTATAACTCAAGGACGAGGAATTAATTCTTGGAACATAATTTTCACTCGTTCGCAGAAAAAAAAACAAATCTGCACAAAACTTGAAAAAAATTATATGAAATACTACAAAAATTACAAAATCTTGCCTTACAATTAAACCGCGAGGTAATAAACACACTATAAAAAAAATTAATTAATATAGAATGTACCGACATAAACTATATTGACAGATTTAACTTTTAAATGTGTTAAAAATACAATACAATACAAATGCTCTTTATTGCATACCTCACACAAATGAATCAGTAGGTAGAGGTAGACAACAATATAGAAATGAATAATGAATGAAGAATTATTTCTATTTAGCGGCGGAGCTGCGTACTGGTGAGAATCTATAGGGTTCTTCGTTTTACTGTTTGCTAATGACTTTGATTAGGTGTTCCTAAATCTAGAAGTAATATTTTATGATATTCTCAACTTCTCAACTTTAAAACAGATTGAGACTTGGTCCAATTGGTTTGCACAATTTTACTTGAAAACCATACTTTAGGTTAAGAAATAAGAAATATTTATTCGAGACAAAGACAACAATTAATACAGCAAAAATAGAATATAAAAATAAACAAAAAAGTTGTGTTACACTTTTTAAGGGATCTACTGGGGATAATTACTGAAAATAAGGGATACATTACTGAAAATTAAAGCCAAACTACTTAAAGTAAAATATGTTTAAACAATTGGGTCATTAACAAGCTGGCATCGTTTCCTCGCTGAACCGCTATGCTGATGCGTTGAGCGAGCTTGTAATCCACCAGCATTTTGAATAGGTCCTTGAATAGTTGACGGGCACTGGGATGGGCCAAGAGTCTCGACACCGAACGGTATAAAAGTGTAACCAGTGCCGAGGTCCCTATATTTGTGCTTTTTAAGCTTTTCCGCCGTTTCGGCCTCCACGGCAGGGTGATTGCTAGTCCCGTGGAGGTGAGAAGGAGCCAGAGTGACTGTACAGCTTGCGTTTCACAGGTACTAGCGCCATTCCCACCTTCTAGGGGATGAGGGATATGCCGTCCGGCCACATGTCATCGATTCTAGCGATGCCAATTGGTTCAAGAAGAGATGGCACGTTGACTATAGAGCGGCGGATGATGTCATTCAGAGCGGCCTATTTGGAAAAGCGGCCAACGGTTTCTGTCAATATCTTGCCATGGCTATCACCCGCGAGACCCGTGAGACTTGTCAACCAAACTGCCGCTAGGATACACCGGTGTGGAATACAGATAGGGAGCCCGAGTCGTTAACAATTCGCGATTCGGAGGGATTCAGATTCCAATAAGGTGCCAGTGTTTGGCGATGACTCCTTGGTGCCTGAGGCCAATAGCCTGGCTCGTTTTGCTCCTATGCTGTGGCTCAGAAGAAAATTAAAAGAAATCTTTAACACATCGTCGTCGTAGCTCCTCTGGCAGAATGGATGGTACCTAAATCATTACCCGTGCAAGCAGACTATCAAGTGTTTTTGGTCTCCAAGCCAGTAATCTCATAGTTTGAAGGGAGACCCCGTAGGATTTTACCTATTAGATTGATTGAGCTGTGGACAGGCACGCCTTTTCTGGGTGTATTTAATACAGTTTCTTTTTTTGTCGGTAAAGGGAAGAAAAGCGCGTTTCATGCTTCCGATAAAGGCCAAAACAGGAAATTTAAAGGAGGATTTGCCGATTTTTGACAGATTTGTTATTATTGCTTTATATTACAAGTGTTTATGTGAAATACTTATTATATTACATGTGAAGTTGAGATGATCTTCGGCATTTAAAGTTATTTAATTATTTATTAAATGTCTAACTATTGTCTTTATTTTAGATCAACTTTTTGCACTGATATCAACATACGGTTTCCAGGTAAAATTGTGGGGATACCAATATAACCAAATATACAAAAAATCTGAATTATGGTTATCTCAATCTGTTTTAATATTAAGAATATCATAAAATATTACTTCTTCATTTAGAAGCACCTAATCAGTATCATTATCTAACAATAAAATTAAGAATTCTATAGAACCTTACCAGTACGGAGCTCCACCGCTAAATTTAAATTATTTTTTAACACATTTCAAGGTTCAATCTGTCAATAAATATAGTTTATGTTTATACATTCTACATAAAATGGGCTATTAACTCATATTTGTATAGTGCATTACTTCATGGTTTAGTTGTAAGGCAAGATTTTGTAGATTTTTTTAAATATATTTTGTGCAGAACTGTTAAATAATTCTTCATTAATTATTCATTTCCATATTGTTGTCTACCGCTACCTCCTGATTCATTTGTGTGAGGTATGCAATAAAGAGTATTTGTATTGTAACACATTTAAAAGTTAAATCTGTCAATATAGTTTATTTCTGTACATTCTATATTAATTCATTTTTTATAGTGTGTTTATTACCTCGCGGTTTAATTGTAAGGCAAGATTTTGTAATTTGTAGTATTTCATATAATTTTTTTCAAGTTTTGTGCAGATTTGTTTTTTTTTCTGCGAACGAGTGAAAATTATGTTCCAAAAATTAATTCCTCGTCCTTGAGTTATACAAAAACGATACCAAACATGACCCATTTTCTAAACTCATGTAGAAATAAAATAGCTTCTCGCCAGTACGCAGCTCCGCCGCTACATGAATTATTTTTTTTTACACATGTGCAGGTTAAATCTGTCAATACAGTTTATGTTTACAAATTTTACATAAAATGGGCTATTAACTCATATTTTTTTTATAGTGCATTACCTCGCGGTTTTATTGTAGTGCAAGATTTTGTATAATTTCTTAAAAAAAATTTTTCAAGTTTTGTGCAGAACTCTGTTTTTTTCTACGGACGAGTGAAAATTTTGTTTCAGAAATGAATTCCTCATCCTTGATTTATACGAAAACGATACCAAACATGACCTATTCACTAAACTTATGAAGAAATCGAGCTCAGAGTGCAGCGCGGTAGATGGGGTTTTCACCCCCCTCCAGCCCCCACCACCATGGACGAATTTCGTGGGTACAGGGCTAAATCTGCTCAGATGACCATTAGGTACAACTGTGCCAAGTGGCATTCTTTGTTGAAAATCTGCAAGGTTGATGACACTAAATAACCAGCTATTTCTATACCCTGATTTCTAATTCAATTCCAAAAAGTTTACCATAAGCTTCCAAATAAACCTCAATGCTAAAATGACAAGCGACGACCAGATGTCACCAACCTTTTATTGATTTTTAATTATAGTAAAATTGATACTTTAGAATAGTTTTTAATTGAAGCTCATTTCACTACCGAAGTGTTCTCGGTATAAAGTGCCTGTTGAATTGTACTGTACAAGAACGCAAAGGCTCGAAGGTGTGGGGATGAGCTCACTGGCTATGGCGAGAGGTGTGATAATGAAGGGTAGCCGTGGGCATCATGTTAAACAGTTCTTCACAGCACATCCCATTGTACAGGCTACCATTATACTTGCCTAAAACGGCTGACGGCTTACCTTAATTAAACAATTTTTTAAAGATGTGTCTCAAAGTTATAACAAATAGTTTGAGGCAAAAGTGACACTATAAGTGAGACTAGAAAGGTTGTACACTGTTTTATAGACAGTATTTTTAAAGAATTTCATTTCGCAGAAAATGTTTCTCATATTATCATTTCACAGAATAATCATTACACCGAACACTAGCTTTGTAGAAACTCAAATCAATGATTTTTGATATCAATATTTTTTAATATTTCGATATTCATATCATAGAACTACAAATGAAATATTATTTTTTCTTATATTATTTAGTTTAAGTAAAAATTACTAACAAGACAATAGTTGTACAGAATTTTTTTCTCATAAAATAAATCTCATATTATCATTTCATAGAATAATCAATTCGTAAAATAAATACTTTGTAGAAATTTTTATCCTAGATTTTTATTACAAAGAAAATTTAATGTTTCGATATTCATTACGATATAATTACAAATCTTATATTCTTTGACCTT
This sequence comes from Epiblema foenella, assembly GCA_963556455.1. Taxonomy (NCBI): domain Eukaryota; kingdom Metazoa; phylum Arthropoda; class Insecta; order Lepidoptera; family Tortricidae; genus Epiblema; species Epiblema foenella. Next base: position 15,188,915 of record OY747095.1, on the reverse strand, counting down.
ATATGTTATTTAGTTATGTTAAAAAACGAAAGTACATTGATAAAGATGATCATATTGATCGGATTCTACAGCGTAAACAAGATTATTCAGAAATTTAAATATTAGGAAAAATCTAAAAAAAAAACTGAAATTATAATTTACTGTTCGAAATAAATGCAAATAAAACTGAAGTATCTTAATCTTCTAACCTGTCTGCGTTAGAGTTGATTTTTCCCCAAAAGGTCTTTCTGGGCTTTTATAAAACAAAATAACCTCGAAGATTAAGACGGGAGCTTCGCTTCGCTTCAGCTCCCGTCTTGATCTTCTAACCTATCCGCGTTAGAGTCGATCTTGCCCCAACAGGTATTTCTGGGCTTTTATTAAAAAATAACCTCTATTATATATAGATATTGTTTTTGAATTGTGTGTCGAAATAAAAATACAAGGACCAAATATTATTTGAAACATTTTCTGGGAAACAAAATTCTATGAAATTTCTGTCTGCAAAACCAGGGGACACCGACTAGAAATGATATCTCACTCTGTCGCTTTTATTCAACTTTATATAAGACCATCTCGCTCGTTAGTGACATTGCGTTTACTATTATTAGGGGTACCCAAAGGGCCAAACGGAACCCTATTACTAAGACTCCGCTGTCCGTCTGTCTGTCCAACCGTCTATCCGTCTGTCACCAGGGTGTATCTCATGAACCGTGATACAATACAATGCAAATCTTTTTATTGCACACCTCAATTAAAGGATGCAGTACAGTAAAAAACCACAATGAGTGACAGACACGTGACGTGACGTTATGGTTAAACAGTTGAAATTTTCGCAGATGATGTATATTTCTGTTGCCGCTATAACAGCAAATACTAAAAAACAGAATAAAATAAATATTTAAGGGGGCTCCCGTACAACAAACGTGATTGTTTGTCGTTATTTATAGATAATGACACGGAACCCTTCGTGCGTGCATATACGCACCTGAGAATCTCCAAAAGAAAATGATGGGCGGCTGATGATAATGCTCTAAAGTGGGCTCTAAATGTTTTTGATTTAGTCGAATTATTTGTTTCGCAAAATATGTATGTATTATATTAACCTTTTGAGCTCCAAGCATTGGACACACACCATTGCATTCTTCAATGCGAAATTTAACCTTACGCATCAAACGCGCATAGTTCGCTATTGTAGACGTTGTTGGCGTCCATGGCACGATTTTCCGATGCCGTGATTTGCCATCTGTGGCGATGAAACGGTTAAAATTTACGTTCACTGGTTATAATATTAATAATTATATACTTACCAATATTATTTTTTATGAAAACTGTAGCAAATGTAAACATACGACAAATAATCAGTGCAAACAATACTTTTTCCCATAAAATATTTGTGGTATGGTTACGATTAAATTTTATGAAAAAAAGTTAACTAGGCAGTTTATTAAATTTTTATCCGTTAAACTACCAGTAAATAAATTCGTTTGTCAAAATAAAAAAAAAATACTGGAAACCAATTTTGGAATTGAATTAGAAATCAGGCTATACTAAAAACGCCACTGTTGATTATTAGAGTCAACAATTTCGATAGTACCTAATTATCTATAACGTACGTGCTTCTGTGTTTTTCAAACTGTACCTCAAATATTATGCACAGATCGAAGGTCGCCACCGTGAAACGAGAGTTGACGCTCCGCACTCGGGCGCTGTCCTGCGGCGTGCCGTTCCCCGAGCCCAAAGTTATGACGGAGTTTCTAAATGCATCTGGCCAAAAACTAGACTTGGACACTCTCAACAAACCTGCTCCAAGTATTATCCAGTTTGTGGTATTTTATCTTTCTCATTTTTACATCTCTGTAGTGAACACATGCTTGTCCTTAACCCATCGTATGCTTATGTCCTTAAGGACAAGTAGGTGCCCTACATTTCTTGTAAGTTTATCTTAGAATTTTGTAACGAATAATTTTTAATGAATTTGCTCTACTGATTAAGGGCTCTGCTTAAAACCTGTATAAAGACATGACTGCATACCTAAAGTGAAGTCTGGCGCTGGATAAACCTCTCGCTTTACTATTTAATGAACCATTGCGTCCGTGGGCGTTATATAGATTGTAGCTCAGTTTGTCTGCGTAGTACTTAAGTGTGATGAAAAATAATAAAGCGACGAGCTTTATTTGGTATCGCCTTTCCGCCCATCTGTTACGTCCATTACCTATAATATAAAAGTTAGCTGGTGTGTATTGGATATGTGCAGGGTAGAAGTGTCACTTTCTGTTTCTTTCACATTCCCGGGATATGTGAAATAGAGACATGTGTCACTACTAGGAGAGGTAGGCCACAGCGGACTGTCGTCTCGCTAGTATTTTCAGCTCACTTGCAGCCCCAGTAAGCAAGTATCTTATAGAAGACCGCAGTCATAATAACACCACTACTTGCTAGTGGTGGCGGCTGGTGGTGGTGATCACAGGTGGTGATCGCCAGAAATGTTAAGGATACGCTGTGTTGAGAGTGGGAGACCTGCAATTGATATACATTTTAGTTATCATATAGCTTGTTGAACACAGAATATATAAAATTATTGGATTTTTATATTCAATAGTTCTCGAAAAAACTGCAAGATTCTCGTAAGAAGCCATTTATGAGCTACATTATAATATTCGAATACTTGAATGAAATTATGTATGCTATAACAATAATAAAAAATATCTATTGATGCGACATATCGGCACTGTCGTGGGGTCTATCTTGTCAAGTGAAGTAAGTGGGTTAAAATCTTACGAATATCTTCATCTTTATCTCACTTGCATATTCGAGTGATAGAGAAAGAAATATACGAATTTCGATCTTCGGGTGGTCAGAGTAGACCCCCCTGGAATCCGTCACTGTCACTGTGGCAGGTGTCACAGATACAGTAACTTTTTAGTTATAATTGAATATGTTAACAATAGCCCTAATCTTATTCATCTCATAAACGTGCGTAGGTACGCCCTTTTCGAACGCGGCAGTTCGAGATACCTAAAATAGTTTATTGAAAATATAGTGAAAATCATAAAACGTATCTCGTAATTTTTCGAGTACTATTAAATACCTAGAGAAAATAAAGGAGTCATTGAAATTAAATGTTGTTAATTGTCTTTAGCCGTCCGTCAACACAACGAATCCTCAAATGAATAAAGGGTCGTGAACGCTTGGTGATTTTTCTGTAATCTGGAGTCGCAAGCGTCTGTACGCTGCTTTTTCTGCTTACCACCAGACTGAACGTAATATACTTATTTGCCGTTGTCGTAATATATAAAAATCCGAATATTTTATTTAGTTCCATTAAATTAATTGATGATTGAGCCATGATATAGTATTTTAAAAGCCCTTTGATACAGAATGTGTAGACAAATTGGTAAGCCGACATAATTTGTCAACATAATACAGTGTAAAAAACCATTTTCTCGGCGTCACCTCAGTGAGCAGTCTTGTCTTTTGTGTTTTCCTTCATTGTAAATAATTGTGAAATGTTGACACTTCAAACGATGGAATATAAATAGCTTGAACTCTACCCGTAGTATAAGGCACTGGTCCCACTGCCGGCGAGTAGCGAGTAATCTCATAGTAATTCTACGCGCTTGAGTGAGAAAACGAGTAGAATTACCATGAGAGTACTCGCTGCTCGCCGGCGGTGGGACCAGTGCCTAAAATAAACTGTCGGGCCTACGACCGGTTTCAATTTTAACTTCACTCATTTATTCATAAAATGCTAAATTTTACATGTCAATAAATAAATATGATCCGATATGTTTTACTGGCTGCGTTTCTGAGTTACTTTTAGACCCAAGTTTCTTATTTACGTATTTTACTTTTTTAGAAACTTATGTCTTCAAAACTGGATTGGTCCGAAAAGTACAGCGTGCAAAAATTTTTACCTCTTTTGACAAAATGGCATCTTCAAGATAATGTAGCTCACAGAACAATTAAACCAGTTAAAATAAAGAAGAAACGAAATCCTAAAGGTAAGTCTAAGCGAGAACGAACTTGGTTAGTTGTTTTCTCGGCGACTACTCGTACCTGCCGGCTATTCTATTGTTATTGTTTTTCGTACTAAAATGCCTAGTATATGACGACAAAGTATTTTATGGCATCGAATGAACAACAACTTTAAGTAGTTGTCGATTACATTGTATCAAAATCTTTATCCTGTATTGTGATGGTTCAAGTGATTGTAGGAGTAGCGCGATTTACCGCCTATTTAATGCCCGTTGCAGGTGTGCCCAGTTACGAGGTCCAGTGGGCCGACGTCGACGGCCAGTACGAGGATTTAATTTCGGATGACCAGTTTGAAGGCGAGGATTTTAATGCTTTTATCAAATATATTTTTTGATGTGTAATATGTTATATTTCTATTGATATATTTACTTATTTGTAACAGACGGTGAAGATAGGGCGACTTTGTGGACGTCAACGGAGCGTCAAGATTTATTACGGCGATACTACCCAGACATTGTCGAAGCCTACGAAGAATCACTTAAGAAGCCAGTGAAAGAAAAGAAATCAGGGCGACGAAGGAAAAACGATATCGAAGGAAACGAAAAACCCAAAAGAAAATATAACAGAAAAATACAGAAATTAAACGAAGAGAAAATTGCTAATCTCACCGGTTCTATACGGAATTGTGATTTGACAAATAAAGCGCTAGGGTTGAATTCCAGTAAGCTATCTGTAAAGGTCGTGAAACTTAAAAGAAAATTAAAAAGTTGTCAAAGCAGTAAAGGACAAAAGACTCTCAATAGTTTCATCGCGAGTAAAAAACGAAGATGCTCCAAGGAGTTGCATTCTATGCGCAATAGCTTTAACGATATGGCTTTACACGAAGGAAATAATACAAACATGTTTGTTGATTTTGATGACAATAAAGCTGTGAGTAAGAAGCATTCAAATCATTTGCTTGACATGTTTAAAATGGCCAGTGATAGTGTGTATAGTAGCGACTTGTCAGACATAGTGGACGACATAGTAGCCAAAGCGCCCATCGTCAAGACCGCGAGGCTCGACCAGAACTTGGTTAAGCTGGTTTTTAATACAAAAACAACGCCTAAAAAATTGATTTTAAGAAAAAGTGCTTTGACAGGTTTACAATATAATTGCTCAACTCCACAGCGCAGTTTTATGGAGCAGAATAATCTTAATGAAGATAATTCTAGACCACAAATGAATACTAGTTATTTCTTTGACAAGATTTCGGAACACCGCGATGCTTTTGAGCTCTCCCTAGAACGTCTGTAATTCGAGCAGATTAGCGCTGTACGTACTATATGAAAACCGATTTCAATTAAAAAAATAAATGATTAAGCGTGTTTTTAATAGGTACTTAACCTTATGCCACTAATTTTCCTTAAACACTCCAATGTTGGTGAACTGATAAGTATGCATGCATGCATACTGCAAAGTATTTTTTTCAGTTTTTGCAAAATAACACTTTTGCTGCCAAGCTGTTCGTAGGACTACGAAATTTATTTTCAATACGGGGAAACCCATGGTATCGGCTACGTATCTACGACCAGAGCGCCCCCTAGGCGGGATAGTGAACGTGTTAAAAGAATATACGCTGCATGTCAAAACAATTAGGAAATTCCCATGTACTTTCTTTAATAACAGACTTCTTAGGGTTTTGTAGTCAACAAGAAAAGCTGACCAAGGATGAGATCAGAGGCTATCATTAATCAAATATCAAAGTTCTTATATCTCCATCACTGTTACTTGAGTTGAATAAGTTCGATAGAGGCGGAGATATTCAAACTTCATATTTCGATATTTGTGGTTATTATAGCTCAGGTTATCTGTTTCTGAAATCAATAGACTTCTAGTAGTTTTCTGGTAACTTGATACTAAACACGATGACGAAATTGTATCCTTTAAAAAGTTTAGAGTTCCGTTTGTTGAAGTGTTCCTTCGCTAGCAGCTGAAATGGTTGGGTAGGTAATTTAGGAAAGCAGAATCATCCATGGCAGTATTATTTGTATGCTGGTATGTAATAAAAGGTAAATATCATAGATAAGTTGGCATTACCAGTTAACGAGTACATAATATAATTATAGTCGGGTCACATAAAAAACCGGTCAAGTACGAGACTGACTCACACACCGAGGGTTCCGTACACAGATGTGTACCTGTTCCATCCCTATTAATTCAGGAAAAACTCACCAACGTGGTCTAGCAATTGAACGCCATGGGGTGAATATCTATCTTAAAATTGTATTGTATTGTATCGGCGAATTTTGTTACTAATTTGAGCGGCTACATAACTTAGTATGTATGGTGATTTTTCAAAGATAATTCTTTATCACGTGAACCGATTTCAATTCTTATTTCTTTATTTGAAAGAAGGTACTTTCAGCATAATCGCGTAGGATTTTACAAAAATACATGCAAAGGTGATTAAATTACAAACAGAACAGAATTGTTTTTGATGATAAAAAAAAAATAACCAGATAGAGCTATAGTTATATTTTTCTCGCAATAAAATATACATTAATATGTCTGTATGTATGTAAGCACTTTATTGTACACAATAACAGGTAATATCAATGTTATGTAATAATTTCATAATTTTTCGTGCGTAAACTTCGGAGATAAGTTAGGAGATAAGATAACTGTTCCAAATTACAAATCGACAGAGATATTTAGCGATGTGACAGACAGACAAACAAAGTGAAACCATAAGGGTTCCTTTTTTACCATTTTGGTATAGAACTCTAAAAATTAGGTACTTGGAAACCCGACTTTCTTAAAAATTCCATTAAAAATTAAGTGGCATTGAATTTCCTGCTACGATCATTTTAATTCCACAGGGTGTCGATAAATACCAGGATAAATCAAGGCTATTTAGGTGGCTATTTTTCCAGCGTAAGTATAATCTTGATAGGTACGCCGATTTCGACAAATCGGACGACGGAGCGACCTCCGTATGTAAAATTATGGACCTAAATACATGAATATAGCTGTCCCTTCGGAAAGTGTTGACGGAAACACACGTACTCGCCGGCGAAAAAAAAATAAAAAATGTTCATTTTTATTACTAAAATGATATTTCTAACTCTAAAAGATGAACAGCAGGTAACCTGGTACCGCTCTTGGATAAAGTAAACACCACATAAAGATAGAACCCTCTATAAAGTAGTAGAAGTTGCGACAATAAACCCAACACACGAAAGCCACGTCTTATGGCTAAAATTCCAAATGATATTGCTATATGCCGCAAGAGACAACGATTGTTCGCAGACATACATTGGTCCAAACAAGTTATATGTCTTTAAACGGATCATTATTTCAAACACGATAATTAAATTATAAATTTAAAAGAACCCCCGACATAAAACAGCTAAGAACTATCTCCGCTATCAAGACTTGATTAAAAAAACCGCTCCCAAATCGGTTCATCTGCTAGGGAGCTACGATACCACGGACAAACACAGATACACATTTTGCCTGTAACATCCCTTTTTTGCATTGCCCTTCGGGGGTTAAAAGTAAGGAAACTAATTATTGCATATTTTTCTGAAATAAATTATGAAGTTTCATATTTTTCCGATAAAAGATACGGTATTAAAAGGTTACAAGTGAAATAAATTTGGGTAACTTGGTGACTTAATTTCTGAGGAAAATCACTTAACTTTTTATGTAGATACAGCAGATTATTAGGTATATATATTATTTCCTGGTAGTGAAATTGTAATGCCTAAAAATGGTTATCAAACTACTAATTTTTACTACCCATAGTTTACTAGTGGCTCTGTGAGCTGTAGACCTCGTGAGTGAGTTTTTTTATCATTTCCAAATAATAAAAAGTAGAAGATTTTTTTTTGACGCAATAAATTTTTGGCCTTTGTAATTCGTATGGACAGTTGGTTGATTTGTACGACCTGCCCCACAGAAAAAAAAACTTTTTTCGTCAAAAAAAAATTTTTCCTAATCAGAACACGATACCGAATATGTCCTTAAACGGATCCTCACTAGTTTTGTTACATATGTACCTACAAATTCTTACAAATCAGTCAAGCTAAACCACGATGCTATGTAACTTACTACTTATAGCATTAAGAAATTAATTTATTCACACAATAAGTACTTAATAATTTGACACGTAAAATATGTATGCTGTAAGAAATAATGAGCAAATATTACTACATGGGTTCTCTGTGAGGTAGAGCTGATGCCCCGTCTTTGACCGAACTTTCGGTTTCGGGTTCCAAACCGAAATCGAAACTTATCTCTTTCATATCGCAGTTGTATATGCCATAGATATCTAACATTTTGTTCCAAACATTTTAGAATTTTGTATTGTTATGAACCCTTGAAGCAACGATCAAACTGATGTTATGTTATAGGATTCTACCTTCCCGTAATTTCTTTAGCGTCGCGAATGAAAGTGCATGCAAATTCAATACAATAAATACTTAAGTTATCAATTGAATAAATTTTTCAATGTTTCGGTTTTAACTGAAACTAAAGCAAAGGCCGAAATTCTTTTTCGGCTGAAAAACTTGTTTCGGTCGGGCACTAACGAAAGGTAAGCGGGCATCAACCTGGACAGAGAGCAGCTAAAACTTTTCTCCAAAACATAACCCGATATTATTTATTAGGTACTTACCTAAACCTGTTCAGGTAGATAATGATTTAATGATAGTTAATTATTATAATTAGTACCTATGAAAAAACACTGGCTACGTAATCCAACAATGTGCCTCTCTAATCCAGTAAGGAATAAGGTACCTACCCATCATCTAATCTACATAAGTCTCTTTTCTTAGCTTTCATATGCACCTTTTATTTATTTGGCTGAGCAGCCTGTATTTGTGACTAAAGATACCCAAGACAGCGGTTGAAATGGCGTGCGCTTCACTGCACGTGCTCGTTACCACCAATTTCCAATCATGTTAAATTTAACCTATCTAAGTAAGTTAGTCCTAACTTTACAATATCATTAGTGATCTTCACAAAACATTTTCCTTAATACTATTTAATATGCAAACTTCGGCCCTGTATACTCCCAAAACTTCACATCGATGTATAACTCAAGGTTTTCTAAGGGCGATCGAACCGTAAAATGCTATGAGAGAGTCCAAATCCTTTTGACCTCCCCTTGCGAGAAAAGGAGGTTTGTTCACCCTTATTTCGTGAGTTTTCGCAGATGATCGGAGAGATTCGGGAGGCTGCGCCATAGAGCGCGCGCGCGAACCCGGCCGCTTCGTCATTGCGACGGAGGTTGTCGTGTGTCGGCACTGGCCCTTGCAAGCGCTCGCTCCGTACCGCACCGCCGCGCGCCGCGCCTCTCACCCGTACGTCTGCCGTCCCGCGAGACGTGACTCACTGACCTCCGCTGCTCTGTTCGCCCGTACTCGTCGGGAGTCCCTGGCTTGTATACCGGTCTTCTTCATCGAGTACGCGCCAACCAGCACAGCCAAAACTTAGGTACCGATGCGGGTATCCGCGCAGTGCATGTGCTCGTGTAGTCCTTAGCTCTGTGACCACGCTCCCCGGGACCGGCGATTGTGGCGCGATGTAAAGAAGCCGCGACCGTGAATCCATGTGTAAGTGGGTGCGTTGCGTATGACGATTCCCCGCATAGCGATTGTCGTTCGCCGGTAACGATTTTCTTCAACCATACAGCTCAAGCGAGTCTCATTCGGAATAAAAATGAATGAATTACGAAGCTCCCGCCCCTGGGGAGCTGCGGTTGCATTTTAACCTCTACTGGGAGTGGATAAAGTCGCGCACGTGAACCGTTAACTTTGAATATAATGAGTTCTAGCTCTGGCGCTCACGTTTGCTGTAATCAATCAGCATGACCAATAAATATTATAGGTTACTTAACTCTGCTCACAGTAGGGATTGACTCTTTGATTACCATTAATGCCAATGTAACAGGTGTGTCGATTTGTTAACCATATACTGGCCGTTCTTACCAGTCTTACTAATTAGTGGTTACGTCGACCTGATTAAAAGGCATTTATGTAAAAATGTTTTATGCATTGTATAATATTCATCAGAATATATTGATTTAACCTTACACGATTTTCATATATTATTATTGGGAAACGGGACTTAATCGCGTACGACACTAATTTATTTACATTTTTCAAGGTTTGCCCGACGTTTCGAATGTATCACAACATCCGTGGTCGCGAACTGACTGGCGTGAGCATCAACGTCTTCTATTGTACGCGATGAAGTCCCTTTTTCCAATAATAATATTCATCACGTTGTTGTTCCATGTTAAAAACTCGTTTTATCTCGTTGTCATAAATGGGTGCAATAAATGTGGCAAGTATAACCTGATATTAATTTATGGCTATTTAAAGGCACATCAAAAAAAACCTAACAACCTATAACTGCCTTATTTGCACAGCTCTAATACTTTATCTGTGTAAATCAGTATCTTTTTGTATTTTTTTACATGCGATTAAATATATGTATTCCTTATTTTAATATCTACACTACGTATAAACGCATCCGTACTAGATGCAATTTCCTTTTAATGACTACGAGAAAACGAAAACTATAAATCTGTAATGCTTACGGTTTATTTATTGTTAAACAATTGTCGGTGTATCGACGTCAGTAAGTTTTTATGTATAGGTATTAAGATTTAAGTATGAGACACTACTATCAGCATCACGGTTAAACTGCCCTTTCGTGAAAATTATAGCAACGAGATAAGGATTACCAATGGTCAGTTCACTGTGCTGATGCTGAAAGTACATTACAATAGCTTGACATAATTGCTAGCGCATTGCCTTAAATCATATTTTCGTATAAAAATCCGTTGTTCAATGCTTACGTAATGCAACGGCTGCCTACTGGTTTTCCCCTATAATTGGATTACGTTTTTTTTATTAAAATGTCTAAGTTATACTGCTTGCGTAGAGAATTTATGAACACTTTTTATCACAGACGACGTGTATAATATGTACAAGTAGGTTCCATCTTTTAGCTGTTGTTAGATTTGACCAAATAAATTTAGTTATTGATATAAGATTCACATGGTATACTTGATGGAATATACTTGTTACACGCTAGGTTTCAAAAGATACGCCGGTAGGTAACAACGTAGGTCAAAACTCTATAAGTAGTGGGCACGGAAAAACGGGATTAATGTCCCAGACCTGATGATACATATATACTCGTATATACCTAAAAGTGTGCCTAATTTATCAGCAAAAGCTCCTAGTTTTGTTGGAGATTTGGTAAATGCTGAAAAGAAAGAGATACCGGTCTACGGGATTTCAAAGAGGTGGCCATCTGTAGAATTTTTTGAATGACTGAGCATAATAGCGGGCACAATACGCAGCGAAAGCAAAAAAAAACATGCCGCTTTTGGCTTTGTGAAAACTGACATGCCCGCTTTTTAATCTACCAGCATACCTTGTACGTTGACGAGTATATGCGGTAGAGAAACATGGCTCTGAAAATTTCCACAAAAGGCAAGAAGGATATCAAGACAAGGTTTTAAAATGACTTTCGTTAGAACTGCTCTCGTACCTACCTATCAGTCGACTCGGCTTAGCTACCAGTTACGGATACCTTACCTGCCTCTCAGCGCTGGGAAAAGCTTGATTTAAGAAATCAGGACAACCATTTTATGACAAAAATTTTTTTTTAATAATTACGTAGGTTCCATTGAAATGTATCATCTCAATCGCCAATAATCGTGTGATACTCGTAATTGGGAACTTCAGGCGATATAAGTTATATTTCGTGGAAAAGCCACGGTGGACGCGCAGAATGAATGGGTACCTTTGTGAAAACTGACCTTTTCTTGCACTGAGTGAACTTTAGATACCTACTTACGCAGCTAAAACAACTTCCACAGACCGAGAATGCTACATGAGGAATTCTATTTGCTGCTATGCTGTTTCAGTCATACACCTAGATTGAGACTTCTAATTAATCAGATAATGTCCGTGGCGGCGATTTAAATGAAATAAAAAGTTAATGGGGTTGGAATAACCTCAATTATCGTCGTAGATCATAAGAAAAGGTTCTTTAAATGGCAACCAGACCTTGCTGACAAATTAATTACGAAATAGAAATTGCGGAATTCATAACCGACCTAAAATTAACCTTTTCTTTATGTCGAAGAGGCTTTACAATGGAGCGCAATGAGTGGCCCACCAAAGTTGAAGATGAACGATAAGTGCATTCAGGTCCTCCGGTAGTGGCTTGAATAACGCTCACTAGGTACATAGAGATAGAAAAGATTTATGAGTCAAGTCAAAACATCAACATGTGTAGGTAAAGTAATAATATTAATGTGATAAACCAACAAGTTTTCATTTCGTTAAATTGTTAAAACGTCGTTTCTCGCAAGAAATGAAACATACCTATCCTAAACCGACAGTTATCTGTATATGTTACTTAGGCTCGGTTTTATAAAGATCTGTTAGATCTTATGTCGGTTTGTTATGTCAAAAAATGTACTGAGTTACTGAAATTTGATCTGACATTTGGTCCAATGGATATTTATAAAACCCGGCCTTAAGGTTAAAGTAGACGAAGCGTATTATAAATAACTAGCGACCGCCCGCGACTTCGTCCGCGTAGATTTTGGATGGTAACAAAGATATAAATGAGGCCTAATTTTTTCTGTCAGTGGTCTGATGTTGAAGAACGAAGATGGCACCCATATCGCTACAAACTTGAAACCCCATTTTCACACCTTTAGGGGAACAATTTATAAAAACGCTGAAATACTTCATTAACATATTTAAACAGAGAGTCTATATACAAAGTTTCAAATGTCGCAATAAATCACTTCAATAAATACGTGTTTTCATAAAAACTTTCGTCCCTTGTTTTACCCCCTTAGGGGGATGAATTTAGAAAAATCCATTCTTATCCCTAGCCTACATTATAAAAGTAATTGACTGTGCAAAAATCAACTGTCTAGCGTTAGTAGTTTCGGCTGTGCGTTGATGAGTCAGTCAGTCAGTGTGGACTCTTTCTTTTATATTCATAGATAACTACCTAAGTTGGGTTCACTTTTCTATAGAATTATCTATATTATTATTAAATAAATTTTATATAATATCACTTAACATAAATGTACATTTACAAGCGTATTAACATAAAACAACTCAATCAATTGATGTACCCATGCCGAGCGGCGGCCTGAGCGGTATCAAAAGAACGTTTGCTTCATCCCGTTTTTTGTGGCCGGAAAAGCACGACAAATTATTGTTGCCAACGTGAAGTGGGAATGCGACGGGCATCAGTGTGTCGTTTTGATAGCTGCCTAAAGCAATGAAAACATTTGCGGAATGACTGTCAGTCACAGGCAGGTTGCAGTCGAAATGTATGGCATGTGTACCGAACGCGACCCTTATGAACGGTTTTCGCTTTTGGAATTGGTCCTACATACGTTTTCGGTGCCGACCTGATTCGCGCCGCACTTTTATTCTTATATAGTAAATTTATTTAAACAAATATGCATCTTAAATTAAGATACATGTGCAAATTCGAATGAATACCTAATTGTACATGTAAGTATATACAGGTATACTATACTGTCAAATGTACCGTACACTAAGGGTGGGTTGCACCAAACCGTCTGTAATCGAAAGCGGTGTTCGTTAAAATCTGGTTGTATGGAAAGTTTGACAAGTTTCTATGGGATGGCAGCTGCCGGCGCCATATTTGACGATGACCGGCCTGTGATCGTATGTTGGTGCAACCGACCCTAAGGGACGCATGACGCATTGTGGGAAAAAGTGGGTTATACGTACTTACTGGTCATTTCACTATCAAGAATTTGAATTTGATAGATACCTAGCTTGTCAGCCATTAGTATAATGGTACTAATACTTTTTACTGTAAATTTTGAAGTATAAGCTGACAATTAAAATTTACATTAAAATATGCCTAACGTTAGGTACATGAAGTTTAATGATTACCCTGCATATAATATAACGAGTGGAACAGCATCTACTATACTCAGTCGCTGCGGCTGAAACCGGTCATGATGTGATGATTATTATTTCTAATTTACATTAAAATATGCCTAACGTTAGGTACATGAAGTTTAATGATTACCCTGCATATAATATATCTACTACTTATACCTACTCAGTCGCTGCGGCTGAAACCGGTCATGATGTGATGATTATTATTTCTTCTAGATATTTATTTGGAAACACAAACACGAAAGTATCCACTTTAATTAAAAAAAAATATGGTACGTTAATTAGGGTATGTATCTGCATCATTTGAGTGAGGTGTGTTTGCATTGTATGTTAATTATACGTAGGAACAGGAATATTTTTTTGTATTTTTCTAGAGTAAGGATTTTGTTTGCGAATGATTATGGCAGCTAAGCGAAAGAAGCAATTATGAATATTAATTCTCTTTATTATAATGTTTGTGCTATGTCCAGGCGCAGGGCGGTGAGCGGAGGCTGGCGGACGAGATGGCCGCGCCGGCGCCGGCCAGCTGATAGCATGCGGGCGGCGCGCGCGCCCGCCCCGACCTAGCCGGACACACCACGACCGCCACGTTCACGGGTATTTTGAACTATTTTGTTTTTATTTCTTCGTAATTGTTTAATGGCATTTCGGATAAGGAATAATACCAGTAGGTACCTATCATATATATACAGGGCGTCCCACGGCTATGCCACATGGCGGGAAAGTACCTTGAATATTGTAGATGGAGCATTTTACTGAATGAAGATATTATTTGAAGTATAGCCTGATAAAATTCGAATGGCTGCTAAGACTATCTATATACAAAGACTCACTTAATAGCTTGGAGTGTTTTATAATTTTTGTAACTTATGTTCGAACGTAAATATAAGTACTGAAGGTTGTTTTTCTACCAGACATCCTGACCCCATTGTAGACCTTCACTAATTACTCTAATGATATGCGACTCAACTGGACACATGAAAAAAAAACCTAGGTATTCAATATATTGGACGAACTCGAAAAACAATGTAACAAGTAAAAAGTCCTAGTCCAACTAGTTATCGATATTTCAGTAGTCCCGGTCAGAGGAACTTTTTTTGTGGCTATGTTGTGGCTTTATTGGCCGGGTCCAATAAAACGATAGGAGTGCGCGGTAGGAGAGTGGCCTGGGGAAAATCCAGGGGAAACCTCCGATACGACCACGCGGCCCGTTTAAACATTAACATGTTTTTATCATAACTTTTCTAAATAATTATCTAAAAGGAAAGTCAGGTAGTTCTTGTGGCATTTGGAATTGCAATGCTACAGGGACAGTCGGGAACCAGAACCAAAGGATTTACGTAGGAATTAATAATAAAAAGTCCGCGTTCCCTGACTGTAAGTTTCCAATTTTGTCGTAATGTAAGCTCGCGGAGCTAGGCAACAACCCACTGTGAACTGAAATTTGTTTAGGTAGTAACTACGTAGTTTAATTTTTTTTTATGCTATTGTTCACCTTTTACGACTTTTTAATGGAAAACTAAAAAAGGTACTTCACAAATTTTAATCACTACATCAATATAGCTAATGAGAGACCCTCTATAGCGAAGCAGGTAGGTAATTGATCTCCATAATTAACGTCGTCTACAGGGAGGACTTTTATTAGCTGACGAATATTTATGATCTCAAATCAAAACGTTGACCAGTTCGAGCTTGATGCATGACGGATTGCTGTAATGTAATTCGCAATGTGGGTTACACGGGAAATGAAATCATGAAACTTAGAGGATTAACTCAGTGTTGCCATACTGTGTTCCAACTTCGTTATATAAACACAGTTTTAATTGCAATAGTTTTTAGGGTTCCGTAGTAAACAAGGAACCCTTATAGTTTCGCCATGTCCGTCCGTCCGTCCCCCTTTTTTCTCAGTAACTGTTAATACTAGAAAGCTGTAATTTGGCATGAGTATACATATCAATAACGCCAACAAAACGGTAGAATAAAATAATATAAAAAAATTTTTTTCAGGCTACCTCCCCTACATGTAAAGTGGTGGTGCAATTTTTTTTCCTCAAAACCGCATCGTTTGGGGTATCGTTTTATAGCTCTTTCAAAAATATTATAAGGTTTCTAAAAGTATTTTTTGATTCAAGAATCGGTTGGCGTGATATTAAGCTTTGAAGTGACAAATTTTGCTATGGTCAAATGTCCCCCCCCCCTGCCAGCTAAACGGTGGCTACTAGACATGTGAAAAAAATCATGGTAGTAGTATATACGATGAATTTAAAAGGAAAACTATCACAGCTAAGTAGACATTTCCGTAAAGGGCAAAAATATGTATACAACACAACATCTCAAAAAAGTACATCATCAGTACTAAGATCAGTAAAAACCGTAATTCCGTTCCGCTATGACCGGTGACGTGATGGACGGGCAACTACGGAACCCTACACTGTGCGTGGCCCGACACGCACTTGGCCGGTTTTTTATCTGACTACTAATAAAAACTTACCTTCTTGATACTGAGATTAAACAACTTATAAGTACCTGAGGTACCAGTTATTTACTTTAGAATTAAAATAAAATTGTTTTTTCACACCTGTTATTTAGATAAAAGTCTTTGTTGCCCTCAAATATAGGATCATAGTTGTACTTTCTTCCCTCCTTTGGGGCCGCAACAATGACTCTTTTCAAGTTTTCTGAATCGCTGTTTTGAAAAAGAGTCATTGTTGCTCATGATCGGTCAAACATATACATATACTTTTTATACCTACGCTCGGGATTCTATTGTACATTTTCTCCCTTCCCTCAGGATTCAATATATCGCCTTCGCTGTAAATATGTAATTTTTTTGCTCCTTTGAAACACAATCAACTCTTTTAGCTTTTCAGTTATATCCTTAGGGGAATCCATCATTTTACCGAAAAGCGTTTCATCGATTATCGTTTCCCATAACACTATTCGCAGTTTTTTTTATAACTTAGGAATCATTCATCGAACTTCGTTAGGTCGATCAACATTTGTCGACTTACCTTCTACACAAGAATAGGTATGGTTTCAATATACAGAAATGACTATGATGTATTGACTCATCGATTTTACTTCATTATTTTATTTGTATATAGTATAATTTTGGTTTAACGAAGGTTTCAGTTCCCAACATTCTCATTACCTAGAACATACGCGATACATAAGTACTTTTCAACGACAGTACATTTCATCGCGACGCTCTATTTTGTATCTTAGCGAAATCACAAACATCCGAATTTGAAATAGCATAAAATACCCATAAAACCATTTTTAGTAGCCGTTACAAGATTTTGTCGAAATTTATGTGTCGACTCTGGTAACAATTTTGGTTGCCGTTACGACACTGTTCGGTTGAGAGGACTAAAATGGAGACTAGTCAACACAGTAACTTCTGGTTACTTAGTTACGTGGTCGTGTGGTAACATAGTTACCAGTTTGCAACCAGTTGCAGCTGAAATCATTCGTTCATTCACTCACTAGACTTCAGCTGCTGTCATTATTTGACACAAGCGTTGATGTGAGTTTTCATTTCAGTTATGAACCTGATTCCTGTAATGGACATAAGTATCAATTTATTTTCAGTAATATTTTGTGATTTAATGCTTGGAATAGTATTGCAAATAAAAATACACTGTGTAGTTTAGTGAATGAAGTCGAAATTTAACATAGCGCCTCCAAAACAATAAAAAATTACCAATTGTAAACAAATATAACAGAGATTTTACTCCATTATATTTTTTGATTTCTTAGCCTCAGATGCCTATTCTTTAGTAGAAAAACAAATGTGAACAATAAGAATAAGCTATTAAGGTTTAAATAAACAAGTGATGTTATACCGGAGTATATTGTCGTCACAACCTGTCACGAAATTACTACTAGTCGACATCGTATCGACTCGTAACTTAAAGTAGTAACAAAATGACGAAAATACCAAAATGGTGGCATGTAATTTTTTCATTACAGACATTCTCAAACTTCGAAAAAAAAAAATAATACGTGGGTACCAAATGGCGTTTTGCGTAGTTTTGAGACAGGAAGGTGCCGGTAACATGATTACCCTTGTGCCAAATATGTAGTTGGCACAAGGGTAATCATGTTGGCACCCATGTGGGTCAAGGGAGATAAATAAAGTGAATAATAGTAATATTTGCCGAATATTATTATATATCTTACTTTTTATAGAAATATTATACTGAATATAATACTAATTGAATTCAAATAGGCCACAGGGGCACTTTTACATATCATCGGTAATTAATAAACAATAATCACAAAGTTACAGTGTTATTAGTAATTAGTTATTTAATTAACAAACTGAATATCATTACAAAAACAAAATAGTTGCAAATGAAAATAGATATGTATATGATCTCTGTCAAAAACATTAAATAAATGTATAAAGAAAGAAAGAAAGAAAAAGCATTTATTCGTGGCACAGAAGTAATACACATAAGGTATCTGAGTGTCATAATTTGAAGTCGTGAATAATAATAATGATTACCGACAGTCTTACACATACCGACCTAGTTCCAACAAACTAAACAAAAATACTATTCATCAGGAACAAATATTCGTGCTTATGATACAAATAAATTGCGCTTACCGAAATCCGAACCCAGTCATCCAGTTTCATAAGCATGCAGAGTAGAACCCTACCCAACCAGCAAAATAGTCCCAGAATGCGCACTTTATAAGAGTGGTAGGCTTATAGCGCTCTAATATTTGTTTGGGAAAATGTCATCGCTCTTATATTAGTCTTAGACAAGCTAGTACGGTCTTAAGAACGCTCAGTCCTATTACCTAATCTCATATATGTATATAAGAGCATTTTATAATGCTATTATAAGCCTCTTGCTCTTATATTAGTCTTAGACAAGCTAGTACGGACTCAAGAACGCTCAGTCTTATTACCTAGTCTCATATATGTATATAAGGCATTGTATAATGCTATTATTAGCCTCTTGCTCTTATATTAGACTTAGACAAGCTAGTACGGACTCAAGAACGTTCAATCTTATTACCAAGTCTCATATATGTATACAAGAGCATTGTATAATGCTATTATTAGCCTCTTGCTCTTATATTAGTCTTAGACAATATAGTACGGACTCAAGAACGATCAGTCTTATTACCTAGTCTCATATATGTATATAAGAGCATTATATAATGCTATTATAAGACTCTTCCTCTTATATTAGTCTTAGACAAGATAGTACGTATTCAAGAACGCTTAGTCTTATTACCTGGTCTCATATATGTATATAAGAGCATAATGCTATTATAAGCCTCTTGCTCTTATATTAGTCTTAGACAAGATAGCATGGTCTCAAGAACGCATAGTCTTATTACCTAGTCTTATATATCTATTTAAGAGCATTTCATAATGCTATTGTAAGTAAGCCTCTTGTTCTTATATATAATATAATAATATTTACGAAGACTCGCGCACTTGAGAAAACTTGTTCTTATAGCCCGATTCCCTAAGCTCATTTGATTTTATAATATATTTACTAGACGCTGTTTTAAGGATGTCAGGCTAATATCAGCATAGCACAAGACTGCACTGTTAGTACGTACTTTTCTGATCTTAAGTAAAGCTATAATGAGATCAATAGCACTTTGTCTAGTAAAATATTAGAGTGACATTGGATCAACACACTTACAATACAAAATACAAGATCAATATAAAATGCTTTGATCTTAAATATATTTTGGGAACACAATTGTTAGAGCAAGATTTAGTTGGCTAAAGTGAGACTATGATTTTAATATTAGTGAGGGTTCTGCAGGTTCTACTTATATACAAGAGATCGATATTGAGAGAAATCATAATTTATCAGATTAAGATAAGCACAATGGCGATTTATACTAAATAAGTAATAATATTATTAAAATATGTTGATACTTAGGTTTTTAATGTCTGTAGCCTTTTTTATGACATAAACCTTATTAAAATCACTAGCTCTTCTAAACTAATTACATCAATCTAGCCCTAAAAATAACCTCGGAACTTTAAAGTTTGGAGTAAACGGCTCGATTCTTTTGGAACACTACTTCTGAAGAAGGTTTTATGTAGGTAAGCACGGAACCCAAATTAATTCAACATGGCCGTATAATTCGTACTCAGAATGCTAATATTAGTGTAAACGCTCTTACAATAGTCTAATAGTGCGCTGGGAAAATGCAGCTGTAGCAATGGCGATACTCCCAATACAAATAAAGAAATAAAATAACTAAAAGAGAACACGAAATACCAAGAATGATAAGGCGCATCAAGTTTGAAGCGAGAAACAGGGTCTACTTTACAGTAAATAATTTATTCCCAGGCGATTACTTACCGTAAAACAAACACACCCGATGATAACAAACACTACGTCAATATATTTCAATATCAATAATTACTTCAAGTCTGTTACTTTTTTTTCACATGATGCACTAGCTGTCACACTAACGACTCCAGAATATTGAAATACCGTGTGAATTTAAACAATATCAAAATAAGCTAGTTTAGACTTACAGGATTCTAACTTTGGACCTATATAATCCTATGTAGGCTTATAGGGTACTTACGTAAAAGCGATATTAGCCTAAGTCAGTTTAAATTAGTTTTGGGCAAGATTACTTTAAATACGATCAGTATTCAATAAGACTGATATTGGAACGATATTAGCATATTTACTCTTATAATTGGTGCCCAAATCCGGGCTTAGACGATGATATAGAATCAATATAAGAGCAAAAAAATTTAGTCTTGAGACTTTTATAAGCCTGATTTTTGCTGGTTGGGTACCTACCAATTATAGGCTTAAGTGGTAGTCATAACCTATATAACCTACAGAGCCCGAAAAAAGGATTCAGATAACATTTCATAGTTACAAACAATTTTATTTCGACGTGCATAACAATGAATCAATAACACTTACTTAAGTTGGGCTTTCTTGAATCTCGAGTATTTTTCGGTAAAAAGTTGATGTGAGACTTAAACGTTTTGGTTTACGATTCATTTTTATATCATTCTATGATTTTCATAGTAAGAAATAAAACTGACAGCGAAAGTTTGGAAAGGTTTGGACGTTATAGTGACTTTTTTCCATTTCAATCTAGTTACAAAGTGTAGGAACAGTTACGTCACATTTACGACACATTTCATAAAGTTTATTAACAAAGTGTTTACGCAGTTATTAAACATTGTGCCTAAACTGATACAATTTAAACGCAAATGTGTATAAAATGTTTCGACACAAATGTTTCAGAAACGTGTGGACACGATGACTAAACTTAGTTACTAAAATATTTTCCCTCGCATTGTGTATGAACTGTTACCACACATAAAAACCAAACCCATCACAGTCGCAGAGACTCGTAACGGTTACAAAACTGTTTCGACTTGTGACTACTTTGATATATATTGCAATGGTGGTGCTGTGACCTGCGCGAAAACCAGATTGGAAAGGCGACAATAGAGAGTTCGAATGAACAAACTTGGAGTCTGGTTATGAGCTACAGCCTCTAGAATATTTGAAAAGAAGGGAACGCTTGAAATCGGCCTGAAGTGATTAAGAGAACTGGGGTTAGTTATTTTGGGAAGTGGAATTACGTAGGCTTTACGCCAAGAAGAAGGAAAAATTAATAATATGTGTGATGACGGGCACGACACTTTCTAGTATAAGAAAAACCATCACTCTTCCAATGCCATCATGGCCAACAGCTTTGGATTTGGTGGTACGAATAATTTTTAGAACCTCCGCGGCTGCGACCGGAGAGAAGCAAAATGGTGAAATGTCAGAAGAGGGGAGTGAAGCAATAAAGGATATCGTTTTAAATTTAACAATAGGGTGTTGGAAAAATGAGTGTTGATGCTATTTAAAGGAAAAGAGGTTGGGTCAAAGGTGTTACCAGTTTTGCCTACACCGAGAGACATTAAAAATTTCCATGTGTCAGTCAGAGATGCATTGGAAATGTTCTCATGGATGTATCGGCGCTTGGCAGCTCTCACCATCTGGTTGCAGCGATTTCGGGCTACTTTCAACTACTCTGAAGAGCCGAACCGATCACGCTTGTATTTACGGAAAGCTTTATCCCTCCTCGTCATTGCCATCCTTACTCCCCTAGTAATCCATGGAGCTGGAGGCCTCTTCAACCGGACATCGCGGATAGGGTTTGCAATATTCGTCCAATTTTAGTATTCGAATAATACGAATACATAAATTTCCAATATTCGAATAAAACGAATATATTTGAAAATGAAACAAAATAATCATTGTATGTAATGTAAAATGTAATGACCTTGCAATTAAAAATATCTACATTTGCAGTATCTTCTTAAAATTAAACAAATTTCATTTGGATTAAATTTTTAAGCACACTGTTACAATATAATTTTACTTTGTTTATTACAAATCACAATAAAAACAAATAAATATTGAGCCCTTTTTTCCGTATTTATATATTATAATGAAATCACTGTTAAATTTTTGGCAGTCAACAAATTAAAACTATAATGAAGCATATCGTCAATCGTATCGTCAAGCTTTTAAAGTTTTTGTTTATCTCAGTTAATACTAATTACGTAGCAAGAGCAGGTAATCGGTCTCGCTACCCTTTTATCAATTACTGTACGGCATTTAGTTCATATTAGAAAGTTTGTTTTTGGAAAGGGAAAAAAAAAATGCCATTTGTCTTTGATTTAAACTTCTTTTTAATATATAAGATTATTTCTACGGAGTTGTTAATGTAGAGGATAATTGATCTTGGCATTTTATTAGTTTTTCGCAAAGGTAAATAATTTCAGTCAAATTTCTGCACTATTCGAAATATTCGTTTTATTCGAAGAATGGATGTCGTTGAATTCGAATAATATATGTGGCGAATAATTAGAATATTCGAATAGTCGAATATTCGAATTGCAAACCCTAGCTACAAGAAAAAGGTTTTTTTAACCATGACATTACAAGTTTTTTATATATCCTTGCTCTAAATCATTGCAAATTAGCTCTGTATAACCCCCTTCACGAAATAGGCCGAATCACTAAATATAAGTTTGTAATTTACTCCCCTTTGCATGTATTTTTGTTTTGTAAACTTGGTTCATGTCAACTATCCTTGAAAAATCAAAAACTAACTACGTTATTCAGTCAATTTATATTCGTTTTAAAAGTAAGACCATAGCAATCCAGCCAGAGCATAGCCAATGATGGACTCAACTAATGGTCTACAGTCGCCATCAGATATATCGGAGCGAACGAGATGCTCACAAATATCTGAACACGACTCCTTTGTCAAGGCGTTAAAGTGCATGTTCAGATATTTTTGAGCACCCTGAAGAGTACAGATATATTTGATGGCGACTGTACATATGAACATTTTAGGGTGCTAGTATTAACTGTATAGCTGCAAATGCTGCTATACAGCTGTAATGGAATACTAAGGCTCGGTTTTATAAAGATCCGTTAGACCTTATGTCGGCTTGTTATGTCAAAAAATGTACTGAATTACTGAAATTTGATCTGACATTTGGTTTAACGGATCTTTATAAAACCCGGCCTTAGTTGGCATTTGTAGGTACCTAATTTAACTCCCTGTGGATTTTACTGTTTCGTATAAAAATTGGTAACAACGGAACACTTCTGATTAACATAATAATTAAGGTTTTATGTCAGCGTTCCAGAAAAGTAGTCATTACAAGCAGTGGCATATAGAATAGCTGGTATTTAATAGGTACCTTGTTTAAGTCACGTAATCTAATTATGTACGTACTTCGCAGCCTAAATAAAATTGTCTTTAGTACCTATTTACATATTTTGCAACCAATAATATCGCGTTATTTGAAACAACGTTGTGACCAGACGAGGAAACAGTAACGATTCTTGACTAAGTTTATGATCATTTCTCTATTAGAGCCGAAATATGATTGCTTAATATATTATCTACGCGGTAGAAAAAAACCAGAGATGAGTCAAAATGTTCGTTTGTTTACTCAGCCTACTAAAACAATATAAAGATTCTGATTCAGATTCATTTATTTCATAGATGTAAATTACAATATAAATTTGCATTCATGTCAAAAGTATACGATTTCACATCATGATCGTCAATTAAGATATCCCAATCCTAATAATATTATAAACGTGAAAGTTTAATGCGGATGGATGTACGTTCCGCTTAATCTCAAAAACTACTCAACGGATCTCTATGAAACTTTCCAGTATTGTAGCTTAGACATCAGAATAAGAAATAGGCTACCTTTTATCCGCTGGTAACACTGCAGGGCGCTGCTAGTAAATAATAATAATAATAATAATGAAATAGGATTTGAACATATTCACCGAATAAGGATCGTCATAACATAATTGAACACACAGAAAATATAAATAAAACACAAATGGAAAGCGATACAATCAATTTAGAATAATGGTATTCTAAATTGATCCTCATCCTCATCTGAACTTTTACAAGAGGAAATATGAATAACACTTAACCAAGTCAGTTATTTATCGAAATGTGCCCAAATAGCCATTTCCGAAGAGTGTTGTATTTAACACGGGGACGTGGTGTTTACAAAGTTAGGGCCATAGCTGGGCACCGTTAACCAAATGGTTAACTTCGTTAATCACTAATACGTATAAAAAAGATAACTTCGTTAAACGTTACATTTCGGGCCATTTAACGGAAGTTAACGTTAAAGGCCGGTTCACATTGGTTGCGTGCGCGTGACGTCCACGTAGACGTGCGCGTTGTAAAGTATGAATCTCCATAGTAGATGTGACACCGCACGCACAACGCACGCGTTGTAGTTCCCTCGAGACAAACAGGTTGCGTGCTGCGTGCACGCACACGCAGAGCGGAACGGCAACGTCGCATCGATGCGTGCATTGATGACATTGTATTTTACGCCGTTCCTTATGAGACGGTAAACTGAATATGTTCGGACACGCACAGCTCGGTGCTGCGCGTGTCATGCGCAGCTCTTTTGTATGTATTTACAACTCCAGTATTCGACTTCATCATTTAAAAAGGAACTTTATTATTGTATTTGAATAGAGATTATTATTAAAGAAAGTATTGAAATAAGCTATCAATCGAATATTGAAATTGTATAATTTTTTAACAGCTTCCTTGAATGTATTGGCGCCATTTTCAATAATTAATAAAAATGGCGCGGAGCTTGTCTTTGCCGTCTGTGGCGATTAGATTAATGGACTTGAATGTAATGCTGTCGTATAGTTGTTAAAGTAATAAATTAAATATTGTAGTAACAAGAAATGAATATTAGACTAGGCCCCAAACTGGAAAACCCGTCTTTAAACAACGCAAGCGGCAAATCATGTAATAGTTGGGGTGACAACGTTATCAGAGGGTTTTAACCCTGCAGAGTACAGATCTGTCTGTGACCATTCCAAAATTTGAACCGGAAGTACGGTATACCGGAAAAGGTAAAGCCCATACTAAGCATTACGTCGTACATTTTATACTAACCTTAAAAACAATGCTAGTCTTTCTCTAGTTCCAATAGCTTTCCTGAAGTTGGTGTCGTTTTTTAATATCAGGGGTCTCACTAAATCATGTAATTCTTCAAAAGAACCTCTTGACATGTGAAAATACCAGAAAAAACGGCCCCCGTGCGACTTCAGTTCGCCGCATAGGTTATGGTATTCACTAAGCCGTTCTCTTTTTTCGTTAATCTCATGAACCCATACCCTAGAATTACGAGGAGTACTACTACTACGACATAAAAGTAAAAGTAATGCTTCTTCTTCGTCAGATGAACTGCTATCGAACATGATGCTTGTTTTCGTTTAGAATGCAAAATGGCGGCCAGCCAAGCAACGGAGCTACTGCGTGTGTAGCTGGTTATTTAGTGTCATCAACCTTGCAGATTTTCAACAAAGGACGCCACTTGGCACAGTTGTACCTAATGGTCATCTGAGCAGATTTAGCCCTGTACCCACGAAATTCGTCCATGGTGGTGGGGGCTGGAGGGGGGTGAAAACCCCATCTACCGCGCTGTACTCTGAGCTCGTATTCTTCATAAGTTTAGTAAATAGGTCATGTTTGGTATCGTTTTCGTATAATTCAAGGATGAGGAATTCATTTCTGAAACAAAATTTTCACTCGTCTGTAGAAAAAAAACAGAGTTCTGCACAAAACTTGAAAATTTTTTTTTAAGAAATTATACAAAATCTTGCACTACAATTAAACCGCGAGGTAATGCACTATAAAAAAAATATGAGTTAATAGCCCATTTTATGTGAAATATATAAACATAAACTGTATTGACAGATTTTACCTGCAAATGTGTAAAAAAAAAAATTCATGTAGCGACGGAGCTGCGTACTGGCAAGAAGCTATTTTATTTCTACATGAGTTTAGAAAATAGGTCA
This sequence comes from Epiblema foenella, assembly GCA_963556455.1. Taxonomy (NCBI): domain Eukaryota; kingdom Metazoa; phylum Arthropoda; class Insecta; order Lepidoptera; family Tortricidae; genus Epiblema; species Epiblema foenella. The sequence continues at coordinate 15,162,598 of OY747095.1, read as the reverse complement.
TGTTTGGTATCGTTTTTGTGTAACTCAAGGACGAGCAATTAATTTTTGGAACATAATTTTCACTCGTTCGCAGAAAAAAGAAACAGTTCTGCACAAAACATGAAAAAAATATATATGAAATACTACAAAATCTTGCCTTACAATTAAACCGCGAGGTAATACACTATAAAAAATGAATTAATATAGAATGTACAGACATAAACTATATATATTGACAGATTTAACTTTTAAACGTGTTAAAAATACAATACAATACAAATACTCCTTATTGCATACCTCACACAAATGAATCAGTAGGTAGAGGTCAACAATATAGAAATGAATAATTAATGAAGAATTATTTAATAGTTCTGCACAAAACCTGAAAAAAAAAATTCAAAAAAATCTACAAAATCTTGCCCTACAACTAAACCATGAGGTAATGCAGTATACAAATATGAGTTAATAGCCCATTTTATGTAGGATGTATAAACATAACCTATATTTATTGACAGATTGAACCTTGAAATGTATTAAAAAATAATTTATATTTAGCGGTGGAGTTCCGTACTGGTAAAATTCTATAGAATTCTTAATTTTATTGTTAGATAATGAAAATGATTAGGTGCTTCTAAATAAAGAAGTAATATTTTATGATATTCTTAATATTAAAACAGATTGAGATAACCATAATTCCGAATTTTTGTATATTTGGTTATATTGGTATCCCCACAATTTTACCTGGAAATCGTATGTTGATATCAGTGCAAAAAGTTGATATAAAATAAAGACAATAGTTAGACATTTAATAAATAATTAAATAATTTTAAATGCCGAAGAACATCTCAACTTCACATGTAATATGAAGCAATAATAACAAATCTGTCAAAAACGGAAAATCCTCCTATAAATTTCCTGCTTTGGCCTTTATCGGAATCATGAAACGCGCTTTTCTTCCCTTTACCAAAAAAAGAAACTGTATTAAATACATCCAGAAAAGGCGTGCCTGTCTACAGCTCAATTAATCTAATAGGCAAAATCCTACGGGGTCTCCCCTCAAACTATGAGATTACTGGCTTGGAGACCAAAAACACTTTATAGCCTGCTTGGACGGGTAATGATTTAGGTACTGTAGAGGTTGTTACGGTATGAGACTGGCCGTGTAGGTCCAGAATCATAACGTATACAAATTTAATTTAAACTATGATTCGAGAATGCGTCAAACTGGCATTCTTCTGGAAACAATTGGTTTTCCAGGGACTTGTCTTCAGGACACCATCGGAATCACAGTCATGTTCTGTAAATTATTTTAAGAGCATATTGTATGTATATTTCGGTACAGTAAGAAATATACTAGTTTCATATGTGCTTCCAGTGTTATATTTTAGCTACGATCTCCTCCCAGTACCTCTAAACCCGTACCTCTCGAGCAGCATACCCCAGTATTAATATATATACCACGTAATATACCACAGTACCATCCATTCTGCCAGAGGAGCTACGACGACGATGTGTCAAGGATTTCTTTTAATTTTCTTGTGAGCCACAGCATAGGAGGAAAACGAGCCAGGCTATTGGCCTCAAGCACCAAGGAACCCATCGCCAAACACTGGCACCTTATTGTAGTCTGAATCCCTCCGAATCGCGAATTGTTTACGACTCGGGCTCCCTATCTGTATTCCACACCGGTGTATTCTAGCGGCAGTTTGGTTGACGGGTCTCACGGGTGATAGCCATGGCAAGATATTCACAGAAACCGTTGGCCGCTTTTCCAAATAGGCCGCTCTGAATGACATCATCCGCCGCTCTCTAGTCAACGTGCCATCTCTTCTTGAACCAATTGGCATCGCTAGAATCGATGGCAAGTGGCCGAACGGCATGTCCCTCATCCCCTAGTCTCTGAGACGCAAGCTGTACAGTCACTCTGGCTCCTTTTCACCTCCACGGGACTAGCAATCACCCTGCCGTGGAGGTCGAAACGGCGGAAAAGCTTAAAAAGCACAAATATAGGGACCTCGGCACTGGTTACACTTTTATACCGTTCGGTGTCGAGATCCTTGGTCCATCCCAGTGCCCGTCAACTATTCAAGGACCTATTCAAAATGTTGGTGGATTACAAGCTCGCTCAACGCATCAGCATAGTTATTAATCAAGGAAACGCTGCCAGCTTCTTAATGACCCAATTTTTTAAACATATTTTACTTTAAGTAGTTTCGCTTTAATTTTCAGTAATATATCCCTTATTTTCAGTAATTATATAGTAGTATCCCCAGTAGATCCCTTAAAAAGTGTAACCAAAAGTATGGATTCCAAGTAAAATTGTGCAAACCAATGGGACCAAGTCTCAATCTGTTTTAATGTTGAGAAGTTAAGAATATCATAAAATATTACTTCTAGATTTAGAAACACCTAATCAAAGTCATTAGCAAACAGTAAAACGAAAAACCCTATAGCTTCTCACCAGTACCCAGCTCCGCCGCTAAATAAAAATAATTCTTCATTAATTATTCATTTCTCTATTGTTGTCTACCTCTACCTACTGATTCATTTGTGTGAGGTATGCAATAAAGAGTATTTGTATTGTATTGTATTTTTAACACATTTAAAAGTTAAATCTTTCAATATAGTTCATGTCTGTACATTCTATATTAATTAATTTTTTTATAGTGTATTACCTCGCGGTTTAATTTTAAGGCAAGATTTTGTACTATTTCATATATATTTTTTCAAGTTCTGTGCAGAACTGTTTTTTTTTCTGCGAACGAGTGAAAATTATGTTCCAAAAATTAATTACTCGTCCTTGAGTTATACAAAAAACGATACCAAACATGACCTATTTTCTAAACTCATGTAGAAATAAAATAGCTTCTCGCCAGTACGCAGCCGGCCGCTACATGAATTATTTTTTTTTACACATTTGCAGGTTAAATCTGTCAATACAGTTTATGCTTATACATTTCACATAAAATGGGCTATTAACTCATATTTTTTTTATAGTGCATTACCTCGCGGTTTAATTGTTGTGCAAGATTTTGTATAAATTCTTAAAAAAAAAATTTCAAGTTTTGTGCAGAACTCTGTTTTTTTCTACGGACGAGTGAAAATTTTGTTTCAGAAATGAATTCCTCATCCTTGAATTATACGAAAACGATACCAAACATGACCTATTCACTAAACTTATGAAGAAATCGAGCTCAGAGTGCAGCGCGGTAGATGGGGTTTTCACCCCCCTCCAGCCCCCACCACCATGGACGAATTTCGTGGGTACAGGGCTAAATCTGCTCAGATGACCATTAGGTACAACTTTGCCAAGTGGCGTCCTTTGTTGAAAATCTGCAAGGTGCTCCATACAAATACGACACTAAATAACCCACTAGTGGCAGCGTTGCGTGTGCAGCTATCTGCAGCACGCGTGGCGTCGACGTGCGCGTAGACGTGCGCGTAACCCGCTGTGACAGGGGTGCTGTGCACGTCTACGTGCACGTCGACGCTTACGTGCTACTTACGATACTTTACAACGCGCACGTCTACGTGGATGTCACGCGCACGCAACCAATGTGAACCGGCCTTAATCGTTAACTCCTGGTAAAAACAGCACCTGGGTTTGCGAGTATGCGCTATGGAAAGTAGGCAGGGAATGAAAAAAAAACCAGTCAAATGCAAGTCCGAATCGCACACCGAGGGTTCCGTACACAGATATGTACCAGTTCTAACCCTATTAATTCAGGAAAATCTCCACAACACGGTGTAGAAATTGAACGCCATGGGTACAGCGCCATCTATCGGCGAATTTTGTTACAAATTTGAGCGACTGAATAACTTAGTATGTATGATGGTTTTTCAAGGATAATTCTTTATCACGTGAACCGATTTCATTTATTTTTTTTATTTGTAAGACGGTACTTTCAGCATAATCGCGTAGGAATTTATAAAACAAAAATACATGCAAAGGTGATTTAATTACAAACTTAGAATAGAAATGTATTTGATGATAAAAAAAGAAAAACTAGATAGAGCTAGTTATATTTTTCCTGTAAAATATACATTGATATTGTTATGTAATAATGTCATATTTTTTCCTTGGTTAACTTGGGTGATAAGAGGGGAACGGTTTTTTTACATTCTCCCTCACAAATCAAAAAGGACTACGTAAAAAAAATAAGTTTCTGAATGTGCAACTCAGGCCCTTTTATACGAGTATGACATTCCACTTGGCATATTCACCCACTAGACAGAAAACAATATATTAGAAAAAATATGTTCAAGCATCTAGGTTACCCTTCTTATAACTGTTCCAAATTTCAAATCGACAGCATAAGTAGTAGGTTGAGAGATTTAGCGATGTGACAGATATACAGACAAAGTGAAACCATAAGTGTTCCTTTTTACCATTTTGGTACGGAAACCCTAATCAGAAAAGCAAGATCATTAAGAATTTCTCATAGTGAACGATTAATTTAATTATCAAAATAAACAGCACTTCACCATACGCCTTGTATTCTCATTCACTGAAGCACCGAGCCGACAAGGCAATATAGTTCATTTCACTTGCGCACTCGCCTGACGCGCCCCGCTTGCATCCCCTGTCTCACTCAGCGCCTACGCCGCCCCGATCGAACGGACTTGTCAGAATCTGTTTTTTGCGGCGCGGTGTTCCTTTGATAAAATGAGTAGGTACTTAGTTAACGGATTAACGGAGCTTTGGACAGTTAGCGGAAGTTAATGAGTCCGTTAACAATTTGGATAGACCAACAAGTCCGATACATGGATGGTTAACTTCGTTAATTAACGAGTTAATACCCAGCTCTGGTTAGCGCATCTCTTTAAATGATTTTCCCATACTCAGTTTTTTTTGTCAAAATCAAAAATCAAAATTATCTTTATTGCTAGATTATGGTTAATTCACAATGGTGAAGATGATTGGTACAGTTTTTTGCAGAGATGCAATTTATTTGAAATACTTCTATTTAAAATGCAAATACAAAATGCAAAATACCTATTTTGTATTTTGCATTTAAATGCCTTTTAGTAAAAAGCATTTTGTATTTTATTTGAAATACCTTTTGAGATGTATTTTGCATTTTAATATTCATTTCAAAATGCAAAATACTTTGTGATTAAGTTTAGCCAGATTACCAGTCAAACAAAATGAAATGAACGAATGACGCTTGTATTGCCGAATTTGACCGATAGAGGCGCCTGCTAGCCATGTGTGCCCTTTTTAGGGTTCCGTAGTAAACAAGGAACCCTTATAGTTTCGCCATGTCCGTCCGTCCCCCGCTTTTCTCAGTAACCGTTAGTACTAGAAAGCTGTAATTTGGCATGAGTATACATATCAATGACGCCGACAAAACGGTAGAAAAAAATCATTAAAAAAAATTTTTTTAGGGTACCTCCCCTACATGTAAAGTGGTGGTGCAATTATTTTTTCTTCCAATCCCCATCGTGTGGGGTATCGTTGGATAGCTCTTTCAAAAATATTATTAAATAGGTTACTAAAAGCATTTTTTGATTCAAGAATCGATTGGCGTGATATTAAGCTTTGAAGTGATAATTTTTTCTATGGTCGTATCCCCCCCTGCCGGCTAAACGGTAGCTACTAGGCATGTGAAAAAAATCATGGTAGTACCTAGTATATACGATGAATTTATCTCAGCTAAGCAATATATTACCGTAAAGGGCAAAAATATGTATACAACACAACATCTCAAAAAAGTACAACATCAGTACTGAGATCAGTAAAAACCCTTTTACGGGTCCGTAATTCCGCATATGACCGGTGACATGATGGACGGGCAACTACGGAACCCTACACTGTGCGTTTTTCTTCTTTGGTCAGAGTGCGCTCCTTATGTCTGACTAGTGTCAATGTCAAACGAAAACGACGAACATTATCTATGGCTATAAAAATGCAACGCCGCTGACGCCGACGATTCGATTTCACGGATTTATTGTTTGCTGGTGCTGGTGAAGTGGTTACTGATTTGATTTGATTACATACTTTTATGATATTGAAGTGTTGTTGTTATCCTTACAATACTGGAACGGCTATGTACTACAAGATAATTTAGATAATGTAAACAACTTATTAATAAAAGACAAGTGTAATAAAGAATTAGACGACCGGTTTAGCCTAGTGGGTAGTGCACCTGCCTGTGAAGCTGACGGTCCTGGGTTCGAATCCCGGTCAGGGCAAATATTTGTGTGATGAGCATGAATATTTGTTTCTGAGTCTTGGATGTTTTCTATGTATTTAAGTATTTATATCTATTAAATATATCGTCGTCTAGTACCCATAACACAAGCCTTCTTGAGCTTACTGTGGGGCTAGTTCGATTTGTGTAAGATTGTCCTCTAATATTTATTATTTATTATTATTATTTATTATTAGATGCACAATCAACCGAAATAAATGGCGACACAATTCACAAAATGAAGCCATGGCTATCTTTTCGTTAGTCTAGTTTTTTACATTATTTTAAGTGAGTATTATTATTATTAATAACATAACAGAATTTATTGATACGCGTACTGATAAATATGACCAAAATGTCATACATAAGGTGGCATTCGGCTCGGCATTGTATCTCTACCTAAAACAAATAAAAATGTCATTCGATTTGGTCAAAAGGTATTTTATTTTGAAAAAGTAATTTGAAAATACCTATTTTGCATTTAGCATTTGAAATACAAAACGCAAAACTATTTGGTATTTTGCACTTGAAATAGTAAATCTGAAAAGTATTTTGCATTTTGTATTTAAATGCTTTTTTAAAACCATTTTGTACATCTCTGGTTTTTTGTTATGCGCGCATAATCTACTCATAAGAGCATGCTTTTTTTTTTTTTTTTTTTTTTTTTTGAACCTGACTGTGGCTTTATAGGCCGGGCCCAATAAAGCGATAGGAGTGCGCGGTTGGAGAGTAGCCTGGGGAAAATCCAGGGGAAAACCTCCGGCACGACCACGCGTGTGGTTTGGAACACTGGAATACTCTAAGAGTTTGCGCTCCAGTGAGATTGGTTGAGCGGTTTCAACCGAATCTGAGGTGTGAGTGGAATCGAGCTACTGGGAGTTTTGTCGCTGGTTCACTAAACCTAGCCTAGCTGAGAAGAGTCCAGCAAGAAACTCAGCTAGGCCCGACCTGGGTCGGACTGACTCTACCCGGTGTGCGGCGGTACCGGGACGAATAGGGACTATATGTGTCACTGTTGTCGCGATCGCGCGGTGGACGTCCCCGCCGGCGGGAATGCCTAAGTGTACGCGTCGTGTCAGAGTTGGACGCCGCAAGCGCAGCGTTCCATCTTTCGATAGACGCTGTGATTACGTCGTCCGGGTCCGTAAGTGTGTGCCTAGGACGCCGGACCGTGCGGCCCCTAATCAGTGATCGCCGAGTAACGACAGAGGGGGGAGGGATGGGAACGTAGTCGACAGCCTTCCTAACTAACGGATTCCCATGATGGGGAGCGTTGTCAAAATAACGTCTGGCAGTCTGCTTAAAGAAACCATACATAGTGCTAATCCCCATGTCGTGGTGCAGACTGAGGTTCGACTGGTACCACGGAGCACCAGTCGCCCTACGGAGAAAACGATTCTGAATGACCTGAAGCGGCTTGAGCGATGTCATAGGCACGTGAGCAAAAGCTACGCTTGCATAAGACATGATTGGACGAACACAAGTTTTGTAGAGTGTCAGCTTATTTCTAAGTGACATTTTACTAAACTTGTTAATCATCGGCCCAAGCCTTCCTAGCACGAACAACGCACGGTTGCGTACCCTACTGATGTGGCTACGGAAAGTCAGTTTTCTGTCGAGGGTCACTCCAAGATATTTGACTTCGTTGGCCCAGGGGATGGGCCGGTCAAACATCTGGATCGGAGCCACACGCCTTTCCGTGCTAACGCGGTCAGACGGGTGGAAGACTATCGCAGTGCTTTTCTCCGGATTGACTTCGATACGCCAAAGATTAAACCAACGACCTAGGTCAGTGATTGCCTCCTGGAGGTATCGCCGGATAAAAGTATACTTACAATGAGTCGTAAAGAGCGCGGTATCGTCCGCGAACAACCCCAGTTGCACTTTAGGGTGCCTGGGAATGTCGTTCGTGAATAACGAATAAAGAGTGGGAGAGAGCACGGAGCCTTGCGGGACTCCGGCCCGGATGGGGTGTGGGTCCGAGTACGTTCCCTCTAGTCTGTATCGAAAGCTTCGATCCCTGAGAAAATTTCGTATGGTGAGTACGAGTCTGTCAGGCATACCGAGATGATATAACTTGTATATCAGCCCGTTATGCCAGACCTTGTCGAATGCTTTCGCCACGTCGAGAAAGATTGCACCGGTCCTGAGCCCCTGGAATCGAGAGAAACCGTCCAGCACGTGCTCCGTGACGCGGTGCACCTGTTGGACGCACGAGTGCGCGGATCTAAAGCCGAACTGCTCGTTGATGATGACGTTATTCTCAGCCGTAAATCTGAGAATCCTAGTGAGAAGGATCCGCTCATATAGCTTTCCTAGAGAGCTAAGCAAGCTGATCGGCCTATAAGAGGCAGGCGAAGTCCGGGGCTTACCGGGCTTCGCTATCCCTATGACCGTTGCACCTTTCCACGCGGCTGGAAAGTGAGCATTGGTCAGCGCGGCATTGAAGATGCCGACCAAAATGAGGAGGCGGGTTTCAGGGAGAAGTCTCAGGATACGATTGGATACACCATCCGCACCCGGAGCCTTCCTAACACGAAGACGCCTGACTAAGTCACTGACTTCCTTAACCGACACCGGTAAGAGCATGCAATAGTTCCTTTAAATACAGTTAAAAATAATATAATCTACATCACAAAGTACCGAATGAAATAGGTAATTATTGTTGGCGAGTATATTAAGTTACTGACTGACGGTCGATGGGTCCAGAAACTGCTTGATTGGCGTCCACACACCGGAAGACGAGCTGTCGGTAGGCCTCCGACAAGGTGGAGTGATGACCTGGTGGAGGTCGCGGGAATCCGGTGGAAATGAACGGCACAGGACCGGTCTAAATGGCGAGCCTTGGGAGAGGCCTATGTTCAGCAGTGGACGTCTTTCGGCTGAAATGATGATGATGATGATGATATTAAGTTATGTCATTAATTATTTCGGTCATGTCAGGTCAAATTTTACATTTTTAGAGATAAATTATTAAATATGTTTAATGTCATGAAAATTAAAATTAAAATATTCCTTAAGATCATAAAAACAGTTTTGGACGAAAAGTTTTCTTAATGCATTTTTAAATTTAGTACCTGGCATTACCTTGATATGATTGGGCAGATGATTATAAATCTTAATACTATTATAGTACATTCCTTTGCGTACAATTGTCATCTTTGAATTTGGCCCTCTTAAATTGTGTAAGTATTGATATCTGATAGGCCTACTAGTTTCTTTCACATGATACTCTGAAGGGTTGTTTTTTTATAAAAATACAGCATTGTAATATATATATATATACATGTCAACGTTAATAGTCCGTGATTTTTAATTAAGTATGAGACGACATGTCTCATCATCATTAAATCTAAAAATTATTCTAAGTCATCTCTTTTGTAAGATGAAAGTCGATGTGGCATTAACAGAGTTTCCCCAGTAAATGATTTCATAATTTAAAATAGAATAGATGTAGCCGTAGTATGCTGACAGCGCCGTTTTTGTATTTGCTACATTTACGAGTACCTGTAATCCGTAACAGAATTTTCTTATTTTACAATTAACCATTTCGATGTGGTGTTTCGAGTTGAGATGTGTGTCAATTATAACCCCCAAAAAATTATAGGAAGTCACCTCTTCAATTGGGATTCCTTCATAACTGACTTTTAGTTTAAGTACTTTAGCTTGATGTGGTCTGAACTGTATGTAGTTTGTTTTTGACAGATTTATACAAAGATTAAGGGTTGACAGCCATTTCACATCGGCTATACTAAGTCCTTTTCCTGAAACTAGAACAGAAGCGTCATCTGCATATAGAGCGCTTAGATGTTCGTTAATACGTTGTACTATGAAGTACTATGCTATACAAGTTCTATGCAAGAAACGAATGAATGTGTCATACATTTATCTTCGAGCAGTACCCATTTTTAGGTAAAAACAGATTAGATACTTATAGTAATTTTTTTCAGGATACTTTTTTATTTGACTAGGTGTCACCTACGAGCATTATTTTATTACTTTTTGTATATGTTTCGTATCGCGATTACCTAAATGTGGAGTTTGTGTTGCTATACCTACTTATTCAGCTAATACACAAATAATTTGCTAAGACTGAACACTCTAATAGCAATCACTTAAAAAACGAAGTCAATCCTTTCGAGTTTAATAGCGGAGTTTGCTTTAACTTGGCCTTAACTGTTTAATCTAAAAGCTGAGAGGGTATTCCGAAGTCCGAAATTCGAAGTTCACGTAGGTCGTAAATAGTATTTTATCAGTACATCATTCTGCATGGAAAGTAAATAATTGAAGTTTTGGTATACACTTCAATTTATTTCCTTTTCAACATACTGCAATCCTGAAATAAATGCCCTTAGAAATATAATAAACGAGTCACTCACGTCTTTAAGGTCGAACATCGCTCGACATGTTTCAGACCAATACGTGGCCCTTAACCATGCTCTCCCTCAATCACTCACGGGAGTTTTATATTTAAAATCACTAAATCACTTTTACTCATAATCGTTCATCAAACCAGCGGGGTAATCATGTAACTTATGTACTACCGTTAGATAGATTTTAATGTCAAATTTTAATTGTCATCTCATACATTTATACTTCAAAGTTGACAGTAAAATCTATCTACCGTTAGTACATAAAGTTACGTGATTAGCCTGCTGTTTTAGTTAAATTACCGCTAAAATTCGTTTGTCCTTATCTGTCACTTCGACATTTATGTTTTTGAGAGGGACAAAACACATTTTAGTTAGCAGATGTAAAAACGGCTGGACGGATAATGGTGAAACGTGGTATACAACAAGTTTATACCCTGGATTAACACACATAGTAACTTTTTATCCCGAAAATTATCCTTTGAAGGGATGAAATAGGGAGAGGAAGTTTATGCGGACGGAGTCGCGGGCAAAGCTATGTAGAATATAATAATGCTGATATAAGTTTCTAATCTGTATCTGTAAATTCTTACAACAGATACGTAAAAACCACTATATTGTAGTTTTGTCCAAGTTAGGGAAAAACTTCGTTTTTTGACCATGGTTTTCAACTATAGTGTAGATATATCGCAATAATTTACACACACAAGAGACACGCTTATGTCTTTCGCGCACGACAAAATGGGATGCAACACTCTTCGGGAATGGCTTTTTTAGACAAATCTCGAATAATATTTGACTGTGTGCAGTTTTATAAAATTTCCTCTTGACTGAGTTCAGATGAGGTAAAATACCATAATTTTAACTTAATCGTGTCGTTTAATAATGCAATGTTTTAGTAGGCTGAGTAAAAAAGGAAAATAAAAATTCAACTTTGGATTTTATTCTATAAAAAAAAAATCATGTTTCGGCTATTGTCAGAAACAGTCATATAGTCAAGAATCATATATCTGAAAATCAATCTTTATTGTTTCCTAGACTGGGCAGAACAGCGTTTCAAAGACCGCGATATTTCTCGTTGCACGGCCTTAAAAGTCATCCTTGTTGGCGTCAGTATTATACAGACTGAGAGCACAAGTTTGCGCAGCCGGGAGGGTTTGCTTAAGTTGTTACCCTTGATATGCAAGAGATGTCTATTCGCAGGAAATTGCAATCCATTTTACCGTGAACAAGCCACACTGCTAGGTGAACGAACTTTATTCTTAAAGTAGGTACCTATTCTACTTCACGGGCAAATGTAGTAAGCCGAGTTCCAGCTCGGATGATTCATTTTCTGTGTATTAGATACTACTTAGGTAAATATCGATATTGGTCGCCGGAGCGTCGTTAGTTTAATACAGGAGGCAACTACGGAAACTATTTGGTGTTTGAACTTGAAGGGGCTTTCCCCTGCTCAGTCGTTGTACTCGTTGTGGCAATTTGGGTGGGCGTAATATTTTTATTCAAAATCATTCCGAGTAGTCTCATAGTCAGTCGCGGCCTTGTGCTTAGGGCCTGTCATAAAACATATCGAAATGTGCAGATATTATACAACTAACGACACCTTAATATCCATGCAACCAACTAAAACATGTGTTGCATTGCAAGCATGTACGAGAAGATATTTAAAGAAAACCGCGCTCCTCTCTGGCGGGATTTATAACGTTTTAAAAACAAGTCTACTTATTGGTTCAACCTTATGCGATATGTTTACCAGCAATGGTGGGCCCGTATACCTACTTGAGGCAGCAGTGCTATTTTTTACCCTTCAAATGGTGTACCTAATCTGGTTACCTTTTTCATGGAAATTGAACACAAAGCTTGGTTCTTTTCAAATCTGGAATATTACTGTTGTTTGGCTCTACTCATTGTGATTTCGTACTGTAAATACTGTATCCTTTAATTGAGGTGTTTGATAAAGAGTATTTGTATTGTATTGTTATTAAATGACTCCAGCTATAAACTGCTAGCTCTCTTCGATCATTTCCCTAGGAAATAGTACATTTTTGCCGAGGCCGGGAAATAGCAATTCGTGGATAAGTAGATTTACCGACAATAGATGCGCATCCACGAATTGCCATTCACAACGAGGGATATATAGTGCTTTTCTCCAACAATGCGAAGAAATAAAACAAAATGTATAACTACTTTCAACTTCTGGGACCTCCAGTGGCGTGCACAGAGTTTTTTGACAGGGTAGGCAAATATTTTAAAGCTATTGAGTATTGACTAACCAAAATTGTTGCATTGCGTCATCATCGATGGCTGAGATTTTCCACCTCCAATATCCATATATCGATTGATTTTATAGACATTATCAATTTGTGGATATTCAAAGTGGCGCTTTTTATTAGTAAATAACACACACGGGAACAAAACAGCAGATTGTTATTTACACAACCTGTTAGCCACGGATAGGTATCGTATTGTTTGTTATTAAATTTAAGTGCGTGTCACTTTTCCTTTAATTTGTATTAATTCCAATTCCGGTGTACTCCGGCCTTTCTCTATAACCTGTTTTTTTTTCTACGAAAGAAATTTTTGCAAACGCATTATTTCTTAGCACGCACACACCACTACAGCCACTTTCACAGTGAAAATTATCCATTTTTCTAACTTAAATCTATCACTTCACACCTCGAACCGAACACTAATACTCATGGTACAATAATATACTTCGCCAGGTATGGCAAACGGAAACATCGTTTAGTAGTGTGGGTGACACGACCTTCGGACTCCCTGCTATCGATGGTTCTCAAACTTTGTATTTTGGGGAAAAATAGTTGTCTTACTTAAAAAATAAGATATAAATTATATTAAACGACTGTATAAAAAACAAAATTACAACCATTGCAAAAAAAGGTATGGCATCTGGCCTTAATTGTCTTGCATGTCTATATTCAATCAGTATAACAACATGACACAACGATTGCGCTTTTTTGCAAATAATAGGTTGATATTCCAATTGTCAAGTATCGGCTTAGTCACATCACTATTCTTATCATTTAGTGTCAAAATTATATTTTGACTGAATAAAAAGGACCCCAACAACATTAAAATGCACAAATTAAGAAAACAAATAACTTTACGTAGTACGGTGTACCATTTTTTTTCGTTGTTTTCGTTCCACAATAGTGAAACCATTCGTTGGCTACTGACTCGTTTTGTGGAAGTGTAGAAAAACAATAAGGTTCGGCCTTTAACACTTCTACTCCTACAGTTCCGAATAGAACAGCCAACCATTTCAAAATCTGGCCTACATCAACTCTTATTAGCAACCGCACCGCAAAAAAGTTTGGCAACTACTGCTTAAACTGACACCGACCGAGAGCGATATATGCAATTCAGTACATCCGAGCGAGATCGCGGTTAACGTCAAAGCGACTGACATGACGCTCGTATGTGTGAGTAAGCATTGTTGCCAGTAGTGTATTATGATGCTCCCTGACTTCCATGTATTCTGTAAGTATTTTATTAAATTATTAAGTACATTCATGTTCAACTTGACCTATTTTGTATGCTTAAACAAGTAAATGCCAATTTTAATGCGTAAACAATTTATTTTGCATGATAACGGCAGATTTTTTTTCCTTAGTTATCCCTTTTGTTACTATAAAGTGGCAACTCGACCTCGTGTCACGATCCTTATTGTCAGACCTTGTTTTCTTAGACCATGCTAATACTCAACACAACAAACAATGGCGACCAAGAAGAAAGAATAAATAAAATTTGTCATTCAAATATATCCGGGAAAAAAGAAATGGTTACCGTAATTATCGTTTTTTGCACAAATTATTTGAGCAATGTAACTATTTCAAATAGCCGTGTAATTAACTCGCTCGGCTCGGAGTAGTAGGTAGTTCGTAAAGCTTCGTAGGCGCTCGGGATTAGACACTGCCTACCCTGTGCGTTTGTGTGCGTGAGTTTTGTTGTTGAATGCCTCGTGTTATAGGGGTGCACACTACAGTGTATCTGCGTCGCTACACACGCACACATAGATAAATCTAGGCAGGAATAGTTTGTGCCTTCACCGCGGTCGGCCGCGGCGCTAGTGCAGCGTGATACTGTATTGGTTCCATTGCCGTCGCATCCCGTTGGAATTGGGATAATCGAAACTAATTTTATTTTGAGGAGTCGATAGATGGCGTTAACGTTAATTTATGGTTTTGTGATGTATCCATTGTGGATTGCTTATTAAACTTATTGATACCCAGATAAATATATGACTGTCACAATGACAGGGTAGGCAATGTCTTTTTGTCTTTATGGACTGCACGCCACTGGGGACCTCTGGAATCGTCAGCAAAGTCAGCCAAACACTTTAACATGATTTCCCTCTGTAATAGAAGACCTTTTTGGACACAATTTTCTTCTAAAAATTTTAAATAACGAAATTAATTGCCCAAACTAGCTGCAAAATATAATGTTTCATGTACCGCATCGCTCCTTACGTCCACGTAATTTGTTTTATGTGAGTTTCGCCCGTACTAATTATTGTAGACATACATTTTCCAAACGAGTATTAAAAAACTACAATGAGTATTTCTGTGACATCGATCCATTTATGCACTCTTAACGATTTTTAGTTAATTTTGGAATTAATATCAAACACTTTTTAAACTATTTGAGACACGTTTAAATACGCTGATGTAATTCATCTGTACAAGTTAACGTTTCGTCTGTGGCAAAAAAACGCGGTAGATCTTTCATAGCGGAAGCATTTGGCTCATTACAATGAATTTCTCAGTCAGAACGCCACTTTTATAGGTAAAAAATAATATAATAATGGATTTTTAAATAGATCGCTAGTCGATAACTAAAACCTTCTCGGTCCATTTTTACGACAGTAAGGCGAACATTTCCGAGCGTATTGGGGAAAAATAAATTAGTAAGTAATTAGGTAACGTTATTTTATCAAATCCCTAGACTTGTTTATGCCCCTAAACACGACGTTAAGAGCCACGTTCTGAGCAAACATGTTGAAAAATTAAGAATATATTGTAGGGGTAAGAGTTGCGTGTATGGTTATGTTCTAATGGAGCTGTGTGTGCAGGTGCGCTGGAGGAGGGCGCGCTGGGCGGCGGCGGCGGCGGCGGCGCGCTCGGCGCGCTGCGTGCGGCCGGCTCGCCGCCCGCGCACTGCCTCGGTGCCAGCCGGCATAGTCTCATAGGTCAGTCCATCCTCATCACTTGTAATTGGTTTATAGTTCAGGCAACGCAGACTCATTTTTCGGTTTTTCGTAAAAATTTCGTAAACGGTGGCTCATAGTAAAAATGTTATAAGCCTTACGTAATTTAAATAAAATTCTTATAAAAATATTTTTGGACAATTTCTATAGCTTTGGATCAACACGATGCTTAAATTGTGAAAATTTGAAGAGTATAGCTCCATCCGTCTAGTTTTTAAGGGATGATCCCACGCAGCTAAATGGGGGCGCGAATAAAAATGATTTACCCTATCGATCCCCCTTTAAAAACCAACGGTTTGAGCAATAGCCTTAAAATTTTCACAATTTAAGCATTTTGTTGTCCCAAAGCTATACAAATAATAAAAAAAAAATTACGAATTTGTAAGGGGGCTACCTTACGGTACTTTCTTGTAGGGGTATGTTTGGCAAGTAATATCGTCTTATACTATAAGTACATGGAAAAATGTGAAAACTATTTTGTAACTGCATAAATCATAAAAAATTAAGTCTTTATTTAAAGTACGTAATCAATACCTACAAATTTGTCGAGAACCCTCGGTGGGCGAGTCCGATTTGCTCTTGTCCGGTCTTTCAAACAAAATACGACCCTTTTCGAGTATGTTCGAGAAAAACACTTTTTCACCTCAGTGGCTCGAACACGGCGGTTTTGCTGCTTGAAACCAGTGAGCAAAATGCAATTTTGCTGCGAGCGTGAAGAAAACTAACTTTTTAATTTTTCATATCGTAGGTTAGTCACAGGTCATCTTTTCATACTGCGGGGTGTAATACAAACTTGGAACATTTAAACTTCATTTTCTCTGTCACTTTTACTCCGTTACAAAAAAGAAAGAGAGATAAACTGTGTCGATTCGTCATTCGACTTCGAAACTTCGTAGTAGGCCCCTAAAAAGCGGGATCGAAAAACTCGTTCCAAAACAAAATAAAATTCGAACTCGTGTTAAAGTCGTATAAAAATATTAAACCTATATTATATCTAATTATTATAATCGTATTAATATTTTATTATTCTTAAAATACAATGAAGAAATGCGATATTGATTGCTAACATTAATTATTATAAGTCTTTAGTTTTTTTCATACGGTGAACGAATATAAATTCATATACAGTTTCAGAACGCATTTTATATTCTTTAAAAAGTTAGCGCGATTGAACTTTTTAAATGTTATTCGTATTTCGTTTTCTTGGATATAAAACATAACTTAAACTAAAAACTGTACTAAATATGAGTGAATAAATTGACGAAGCCGATGTTTTAACTCCTCAAGAGTTGAGAGATGCCGTCAAAGAGTCTGAACTGTGTATTATGCCCGAAAAGTCTCTACAGAAGTATTTAAAGGGACACGAAATATTCAATAAATGACGATCGGATAAAGGAGCAACCAACATCTCGGAAAAAGTATTAGTATAAGTAAGTAAGGTTATCCCACAACAAACAACCGAAAACCATGTGGAGCAATATTCGAAGCTCAAGCCACGATGAAGACGAAACACAATATACATACATATTGAAACGTACCCAAAACTAGTTGCATTTCTAAAACGGTTGTCAGTGGGCTTTTTATTAAAGTCATGTAAAGTGAATGTTATGGGAAAGAGTAATTGTAGTTAATGTTTGTTATTTCACATGTATTTGTTGTTTGATTTTTTTACATAAAAATGATTTGATTTATTCTATGTGGCGTTTTATTCCATTGAGTTATATATTCTCGCCGCTGAGGTGAAAAGTTGTATGTATCACACGAGAGCAAAGATATTTGCATCTCGTGTCTTTGAGTCCCTCGCTACGCTCAAGATTCTAATTTTGAATCACTCGCTACGCTCGTGATTCAATTATAGAATCTTTCGCTTGCTCGGGACTCAATATCAACACTTGCAGCAAAAATCTACTTTGCTCTCTTGTTGGACAAATAACTATTTCACATCTACTATTTATTCAGAAATAGTAAATTGTGTCTCAAAGGAGCAAAATGATACATTTACTTACGGCATCCAAGTGTTACTTCCAAGATGGAAATTATTTTGCTACCGATTAGTACATACTGCTTTACACACCTTCTATGAGGAAGAGTCATTGTTGCCCTCAAATGAGGGCAAAAATGACTCTTTTCTGAATAGCAGGCGTGAAAAGATACATTGTTACCATCAAATGAGGGATCGAAGTTGTAGGTTGTACTTTTCTTCACTGTGTTCAATGATCATTTTTTTAATAAATAGCAGATGTGAAAAGCATTAAGTGCCACTCGGTAGCGAAATTATTTGCGTCTTAAGCATAAACCCTTTGTTACTTTCAAGATTCTAATTTAGAATTCCTCGCTTCTAATTGAGCTCGCTTGAGGCACAATCTACTACCTATTTAGGTGTTAAAAGCCACGATCAATAACGTATAAAGTCCTTGGTTGAAACTTTTACCTTTTTGGCCAACTAGAAATTACAAATGCAAATACGAACCTTAGGGCTATAGGATATGTCTTAAAAACCTCCTTCTTTAAAACTCAGTTTAAAATATAGATATTTGTTAAAATGTATTGGATATTAATGTTTTATTTAATAATTCTTAGAAAGCCTGTCGACTGATCATTAACAAACCGTGTGTACTCGTATGATACAGTCCTTTACTAGAACGTAATTCGTTCACTTCTGTCTATTGGTGGTGCTTTGCTGAATGTATCACGCGACGTGGCAGAAGCGTGGGGCACTGCTAAACTGCTGAGTGTGGTCCTAAGTATTTTCAGGTTACTAATGAGGCCGGGTTTTATACAGATCCGTTAGACCAAATGTCAGATCAAATTTCAGTAACTGTGTACATTTTTTGATATAACAAACCGACATAAGGTCTAACGGATCTTTATAAAACCGAGCCTGAACCTACCTAATGACCTGGAACACGTTTTTTTGCCGAAACCGAAACCGAAGGTTCGGCCTTGGCTCTAGTTTCGCCGAAACTGAAACCGAAACTTTTATAGACGTGTGAATATCGTCAAATATAGTGTTAGTGGGCCATTTTTTCTAGACATATAAACAAGAAGTAACTAGGGATTGCAATCCGGTATGATTCTCAATCTGGCTGGTTTTCACTATATCCTGGTGGATCGAGCCGGTTCAGCCAAATTGGAGTTGAACGATTGCCTCTATTAAACATGTCAACTTTGGTTGCATAAAAGGGTTTTTCAAGTCCTATTCGAGTCATATCACCAGATCTGTTAGGCCAGGGTACTGACCTTGGCCCAACAGACCTGGTGATATGACTCACTGGAGTATGCTGATAAGCTGAAGTACAAGTATGCAGACAAGTTCCCAAAGTACGAATATGTCCCTGTTGTGGTAGACTGCAGGATCCTGGGGTTTGGAAGGCAAGGACTTTGTTATGGATTTCGGTCGACGACTGAAAGATAGAGGGGATCGTATATAGTGCAGCAGATGTCGCTGGCTATCGTGGTGACTGCAGGTGTCATGGAGACATTTGAGCTAGCCGCGATCCAAGATGGTCCATTTAACTAGGTAGGCATAATTAGTGTTTAAGGTTTACGAAGTCGACTACTACTACGGAAGCGAAAACCACTCATGGACACGCCATAATTTTTTTGCATGATTGATTGAAGCGTCTTATTGATTTGCATTAGTGCCCACCTGACGAAGAATTGCAGGTTGTGATTGGCGGTTTACTTTTGCTGCCTTTTTGTGAATCAGACGTTATTTATATATTAATTTAATATTAACAATGCCACGTTGTAACGATCGCTCATCAGCGCACGAATTCTGAAAATACGCGGAAACGTTTACGTGTTTTTTCGTAATGTGTTTTAGCGCTTTTTTTCATCCCTACCGGAGTTATCCATCTATATCGGAATATTGCCGGATCCGGTGCCTATCGAGATACTGGATCCAGCCGGATTACCGTACCGATCTGACGGACCAGATTGCAATCCCTAAATGTAACACAGGATGGAACGTGTAGTGTGGTATAAAACAAAACAATTTTAGTACTTAACAAGATATAAAATAACTAAAACGAAATGTATTCTGCTGGCGGAGTCGGGCCAAGTTATCCAAAGGCACCAGAAATTAGACGAACGCGATCCGAAAGTACAACGTTGTATAAGTTTCGGCTCGGCCGAAAGGTTCGGCAGTTTTTTGGCCGAAACCGAACCTTCGGCCGAAACATGATTTTTAGGCAGAAACCAGCCGAAACCGAAACTTCGGTCGGACACTACTAATAAGTCACGAGTAAAAGTTACGATGTGTGTATAATAAATAAGGATGCAATTATGTTTTGTATTAAGGATCCTTTTTCGCAGCAGAATATATGTTTACAAAATAAAAATATCAGCTAATGTACCGTAGATACGTAGCCGTAGGCATCTCTCTCCGTACTCCGCGCTGTATTACCCCCTACATACATTGTTTCTGGTGACAGCAGGTTACTAGTTTAATTTGGCAGCATAGTTTAATTAACAGGATTCCAAGCTCGTGGCCTGGTAAAATTGATGAGTTGTGTACCGCGCGGTGAAGTCGGGGGCTCGAGGGGAGGGAGCTAAAGATATTCGTAAATCTACGCTACGTGGGTTGGTCTCACGCTGATTAATCTACTTTCAGACAATTTGTGTTACTCATCTGAAAAAAAGATACTTAGTCCAAATCAGGTTACCCTTGTAAGCCACTTTTGCATACACTGTAACACATTAAGAATATTCATTAAATCATTATACATAGTTAGGAACCTACTCTTGCTAGTTTTGTTATGCAATTTTATTCCGTTTTTGCCATTTTATTTGTACCATGGACTATGTTGTAATAACACGCTGCCTTTTATGTTTAATAAATTGGCTTATATTCATATCATACCAGCTTTTTCCCTTGGCTTCGCCCGCGTAGTAAGCGTAATTTTTAACCGTCTACAAAAATTTAGATTCTCAGTTGCACCTATGTATGTAGGTATGTACGGATGTCATTTTCGTAATCGGCACCCCGAGAAACTACAAAAATGACACCCCTAACAATTTTTAAGTAAAACAAAAGTCCACCATCTTGGATTTGAAAATGCGTATCATTTTCGTAATCGGCGCCTCAAGGAACCTTAAAAACGACACCTATATCGATTTTTAAGAAAAATAAAGATTTGCTCCCCGCAAAAACTTGGAACCCCTTTTTTACCCCTTTAGGGGAGCAATTTCGAAAAACGCTGAAACATGTTTTGTTGTATTTAAACAGAGAGTATATGTACAAAGTTTTAAATCTCTCACTTCAAAAAAGATTTGCTCCCCGTACGAATTTGGAACCCCCTTTTCACGCCTTTAGGGGAGCAATTTCGAAAAACCTTGAAATACCTTTTATGGTATTCAAACAAAGAGTCTATATACAAAGTTTTAAATCTCTCGCTTCATCAAAGACAAACCTTCCTCCTTTACAAACTTGGAACCCCCTTTTCACCCCTTTAGGGGAGCAACTTCGAAAAACGCTGGAATAAGTTTTGTTTTATTTAAACAGAGAGTTCATTTACGAAGTTTTAAGTCTCTAACTCTAAAACAGAAGTTTCTCCCATACAAACTTTGCACCCCTATTTTACCCTCGTAGGGTTAGAATTTAGGAAAACGCTGAAAAAACTTTCCTTGGATTCAAGTTCGTAACCTTTTTACGAATTTTTAAGCCTTCAGCTCAAAAAAATAATTCTCCCATACAAACTTTGCACCCCTATTTGATCCCCTTAGGGGTGGAATTTCTAAAAATCCCGTCTTATCCCTTGCATACGTCATAAAAGTAAGCTCTGGACCAAATTTGAAGTTTCTAGTTCCTGTAGTTTCGGCTGTGCGTTGATGGTAGATCAGGACTTCTTCTTTTATATATTTAGAAGAAGATTAAATTGCCATAAGTACGTAATCTTACCTACTTCATGCCCCAATTGATACTTAACTTCTGTCATGATCATGCATATTCATTACGCCTCTTTAACCTTTGTGTTACCGACTTCTCTTACGTATTCAATCTATTCTTAATTGTTTCGTTCATATCTGGCGCCGTGATGTGTGTATACAATTAAACAATTCCTGGAGGACTTAATTTATTATTTCACATGATTTAGAAAATTCTGAAGCTTAAACTAAGCATGTATCTTTCAGATTTCGTATAAGCACGCAACAAAACTTTGTGCTTGTGTACGGTAATTGAATTACCCCAGTATATGAGCCCATTGTCCTGTTGTTTCCGTCCTTAATCCAGATGCAGTGCAGGTGCAGTCCTAGACACATGTTGTATTGTATGAATGCTAAATTAACAGTTATTCTAATTATAGTTCATACTTCTTAGCTCGAAGTACGGACTACGGTTCCATCTGGCAGAAAGCACGAAACTTGACATGCATTTAGCTTTCATATATGTGCTTCAAGATTGAAAGAGAAACAAGTTAAAAAACTTTTGTTTACATCCCCTCACTTTTGTGCCCTAAATTATAGTTTTTTATTTTATTTTATTGAAAACGGCTAAAGCTTAGAGAAAACCGTCAGAGGATAAAATGTTCGTTGTAAAATTATCTACAAAACATTCTTTGGAAGTATGTTGATAGGACCTATAGTTTTCAATATATGCTAACATTATTTGGGGTAAGTACAGTAGTTGAGTTGCTAAACTGCAGATTTATAACATAATTGTACGCATTGGGTTACAAACATGGAATTTCTACCATAGACAGATAACACTGTCTATGGTAGAAATTCCATTCAGCGGAACATCGCGGTGATTATTTTCAGATGAGGATGGAAGTCAGATTCGTACTACGACTGACGGACGCGTGAGTGATAGGGTTCCGTTTGGATCCTTCTGGTAGGGGACCCTGAAAATGAATTCCTAATATCTGTTTTACAAGAAAACGAGACCACACAAGCCCTAGTAGCCTAAACTGATCAATAAAAAAAAAAACCGGTCAAGTGCGAGCCCGACTCGCGTACCGAGGGTTCCGTACACAGATGTGTACCGGTTCCAACCCTATTTATTCAGGAAAATCTCAACAACACAGTTTATAAATTGAACGCCATGGGTAAAGCGCCATCTATCGGCGATTTTGTTACAAATTTGGGCGACTGAATAACTTACATGTATGGTGGTTTTTCAAGGATAATTCTTTAATTTCTTTATCACGTGAACCGATTTCATTTTTTTTCTTTATTTGAAAGAAGGTACCTTCAGCTTATGCTGAACGCGTCTACCGGTCCCTGGGGTCCCAGGGTTTATTACAAAAGATTGCTATTGTTTATTTCTTTCGCTGGGAGGCGACGGCTTAATATCAATGTTATGTAATAATTTCATATTTTTTCCTTGGTAAACTTCGGTGATAAGGGTGGGGGGAAGGTATTTTTTAAATTTTCCCTCATAAATCGAAAATGACTCAACGTAAAAAAAAAGTTTCAGAATGTACAACTCAAGCCCTTTCATATGACACCCCACGTGACAAATTCATTAGACTTTAAAATTTTGAACCACCTATTTGTCAATTATCACAGAAAAAAAAAACTGTAAAAAAACATGTTCTAAGTTGCATCTAGGTTACCCTTCTTTACGTTTCTTACTGTTCCAAATTTAACATCGATAGCATAAGTAGCTCTTGACATATTTCGCGATGTGACAGACAGACAGACAAAGTGACCATAAGGGTTCCTTTGTTACCATTTTGGTACGGAACCCTAAAAACGAAAAAAGTGTACTTAAAAAGAGGTGTACTTGGTCTCATTCACCCCGCTCTCCCCGCGCACAGGGGACGAATCTGACTTCCCTTGACACCTGAAGAGGGTAGGAACGAAAAGTTGGTATTTTAGAAAACGTAAGGTTTTACAAACGCCATATCTTTGTTCACGTAATAACATTGTTAAAGTAAACTTCTGTTTTGTATAGATAAACTCTTATTCTAGACGTTTTCGACGGAGTGTTTTGCAAAAATACGTGTCAGAGCTATCTTTCAGGTAGGTACAATATTTCCCTTTTAAACTGACAAAAACGATTGCATGTTTATCTTTTACAATAGGATGTATAGTCTTTTAGTACATAGCGATCGCACTAGTTCTAAAATATTGGTTTTTACTATTTTGAAAAAATACTATAAAATTTCTAATTCGGTTTGTTTCAACATTTTTTTTCTCATGTATTTGATTATGTTTTGGAAAAATTAAAATCTTTTTATAAAATTACAGGTTATGTTTGATATTTCTTGTTTTTTTTCAACGCTTATGGATGACCCACTTAATTAAGACGATTTTTTAAAAACCACTATATAACCGCGCCCGAAAACGTTTTTCGATTCATTACACGCCGGGCCTTCCCATGGAACGGACGTATCGCTCTCGTCGCTGCGTTAAGGTCGGTGACCGAGCGTACACCGACACTCGCCTATTCTGTAGATGTAGCGCGTCCGTTATGGATTGATACTTGGTAAGTAAGTTTACATGCTAAGTTTATTTATTTTATTTCTTCTCAAAGCACGGAAGTGATATGATTTTTTTACAGAAATGGGCAATAAATTTGAATTGTTTGGGACAAAACAATCCAACAGTACTACGGCCACACAAGTTAAAAGGTAATTCACCATGTTAATGCTGCTAGTGGTATTTTCATGTTTGGATATGTGCCTCTATATTCTTGACGTTCTGTGAAAATTTTGGATCTTTCCTTTAGAAAACAAAGAAGTTAGCCTATGAAAATCATAATCGTGCGGCTATTTCTGACACCACAGTGAGATGCGCAATCTAACGAGGACTCCAGATTAGTTTTTAAAACTAAGGAGAGTGCATTAGTTTCCATTTTATTCAACTGTTTCATAAATTTTCCTCATCAAACTAATTGTAAAATTCTAACTGTAATAATTTTTAATTCTTAACTAGCGCCCGATAATTTATGATTGCCTCGTTTGGAATAGTTATAGGATTATATGTATGTGCAATTTCAGGCTTTTAGGTCAAGTAGTTTCTGTGGAAAGTAATTTAAAGTAAAATTAGTCCCCGAAACACGTGGACTCCACGTCATTATCATTCCAAATTTGACTTTTTTCCTGACAAAACTTATTCCAATTTTGTTGATTATTTCGTATACATGCACCTCTAATAAATAGTTTGTATAGTCTCCCAACATAAGTTTACTGGTTATCTTTTGTGTACATTTTTTACTCAGTAATTTTCATTTTATCCAACGAGTTCAATCTGGATTCAGATTTATTTTTAACGAGCGCCCGATAATTTATAATTGCGTTGTTTAGACTACTCATCGAATTATATGTATGTGCAATTTCAGATTTTTAGGCCAAGTAGTTTCTGTGGAAAGTAATTTAAAGTAAAACTAGTCCCCGTCTAACATTCAAACTAATAATTTTTGTTTTTAACGAATGCCCGAAAATGTATGATTGAGTTGTTTAGACTAGTTACCGAATTATTATGTATGTGCAATTTCAGATTTTTAGGCCATGACATTTGATTTGATTTATATTTGTTTTTTTTTTATGTGGAGAGTAATTTAAAGCATAACTAGTCCACGAAACACGTGGACTCTACGTAATTATCATTCCAAATTTGACTTTTTTCCTGATAAACTTATTCCAATTACGTTGATTATTTCGTGAATGCACGTCTAAAAATAGTTTGTATAGAGTTCCAACAGATGTTTACTGGTTACAACATATGTTATCAGGTTCAGGTTTTATTAGTTAGATAACTAATAAGTGGGTACGTAATGTACGTAAAATAAAAACATTTCAATCTCTTCATATTTTTTTCCTACCTCACTAAACTCTATAACAATGTTGTGATCAACACTTGTCAGTTCAACCGGCAGCACTCGAACCGCACGCACACAGTAATCGTTTTAGGGTGGGTAGCTAAACATGGCCGCTCGCAGGCGATCGCGACTATGACGAGTTGTAACGAAACGTTCGTACCCTCTGAAAATAATCACCGCGGAACACTCTATCTATGGTACTTACAATTACCATGCTTGTAACCCGATGCGCACAATTATGTTAGAAATCTGCGGTTTAGCAACTCTACTATTGTAGTTACCCCAATGAATGTTAGTATATTTTAAAAACTATAGGATCTCAATGTTTGTGAGATAATTTTATAACGAACATTTTATGCTTTGAAGGTTTTCTCCTAACTTTACACGTTTTCAATAAAATTAGAAAAAACGAATTGGGGACACAAAAGTGGGGGGAGGGAAATAAGATTTTAATGTGTAAGTTTCAAGCTTTGTGCCAGATGGAATCTTATCACATATTTTCGAGCTACGAGTAAAAAGCCGTACTAAATATTAACAAATGTATATAAGTACCTAACGCAATCTCTATAAAGTTAGAGTGGCGGCGTGTAGGCGAAAATTAGTTTCCTTATCTACAGGTTCACGTTAATTAATTATAAGACACATTCGCCTCATCCATCACAAAATAAGTATAGCATGTCCCAATTAAATCATATGCGTAAATCAGCGGAAATTACCGTGATCGTCTCGCGCGGGATGGCAATCAATCATTTACTTAGCTAGAACGATATTTTGCGCTAGTACACGTTATCTAATTCCTATGTTATAAGTATGTCATCCGTATCGTCATCGTTAAGGATTTTTTTAAATGTACAAGTAATAAATATTAACTAAGCTTACTAATCTGTCAAAATTCAGCCTCCGTTCTCTCAAAGATGCTGGAGCGTGTAACGTGACGTATGATTACTGGAGCATGATTTAAACAGCGGCCGCCATTAAGGCTTTTGTCTGGTTTCTCGGCTTGGAATCTTCGAGACTATCTATAGCTACTTCGTTCGCTCGTGTGTATTCGATCGCTTGGACTGTGCTAGGTACGTATAATTGTCATGGTAAAAGCAAAGAAAATGGTCGATTCTCCTTCGCCATGATTTAACTTAAGTATTCGTATTTAGGTACAGCTCTTACATTTCGCGAGGGCGAGTGGATTTGACGAAATTAGACTTTAACGTCGTAGTAATAGGAACCACTTCACTCGCCTTCGTGATTTGCAAGATGAACTTGTGTAGACCAATTATGGTATAGAGAATAAGTAAGGCCCCTTTTGCGAAACGCTGTATTTTCATAGACTTTTGTAATTTTCCCACGCGCATTTGAAAATAACCTACTTACCCACTAGTTACGCGCTACATTGCGCGGGTTCCGGTGTTGTCCGGTGTTGTTAAATTATGCCGACTTAATAATTCACAAACTTATTTAAATAGGACCTAAGACCAACAGTAAAAAAAATGAAAATGTAAGAAGTACTAGTGCGCGAACTCCAACTATGCGCACGATATACAGCTACATTAAGTATTACTTTTTGAGCAACTGAGCATCTTTATTAAAAACTATGCTTGTTTGGTCAAATTGACACAAACCGAGTTCACGCACAGCAGGCTTAAACGCGCAACCCTAGATAAGAGTGTGTAATTGTGTATGACTGGCGCGCTGCTTAGCGCGCGTCTGTCGGGATGTAAGGAAATTCAATAAGTTTATTAAAAAAAGTCGTTTGTGCGTAAACGCGGCCTAAATATGTGTCAATATGAGTAAACAAGAATAGAGTTTATGTCCAAATTTAAGACGTTTAATGTCACGTTAAGTAAGTGTTTATTCTTGTTTGGTCGAATGCAGCCTAACACGTAGATCTGTATATCCATTACTTTAAGCCGTCCTCTCCCGGCGAAAAAAATAAACAATAGCAGTCTTTTGTTAAAATCCCGGGGATCACCGGGACCGGTAGCCGACGTTTTAAAATAAAGGTACACAGTCAAATAGTTTTGTAAGTAGGGGAGATCTAGGAGATTTGTGACAGAGGAGAGTTGTTACAGAGACGATTTCTCCTTACCTAGATAATAGTTACCGAGCTGGAAACAACGCTCGTTTGTCGCTTTAGAGACGTGTTACTTGACTCTGTTCCCGATGGCGGCGCACGAGAAGCGGTTGCGTAATTACGACGTCTGCGTGAAAAAAAAAGCAAAAAGTAAGTTCTTCTTCAAAATTTTGGTTGACTTTATATCATGTCTATTACACGTGCGTAGCTGTGTTATATGTGGTTAGTAAGCCTCAAAGCGTTGCATTGATCTTTTGTCTTTGCATCGTGTTTAGAAAATATGAAATATTATTCGAACCAAGTCGTAATTTAGGGCACCTAGGAGAGTTGTGACAGGCTGTCACAACTCTCCTATTTGCCTTCAGTTTTCTGCTGGGTTATTTCTACATTTTTTAAAATTAATTTGTGATGTATGTATGTATGTTTGTACATTAGCATATTTATTTCAAATCTTGCAAGTACAGTCCGCAATACAAGTTTGTCTCAAAAAGTTCATTTTTGATAAAAAAAAATATTTGGTCTTGTGGTGTGTTGTTGCATACCGGATGACTACTTTTTTTATTTCAGAATGTCTAATAACTAGACACGAAAGACTGGTAAAGGCATTGCCAGTGTCGAAATATAGGAACTGTCTAAAATACAAAGCTGTAACATCTTACCTCGGTACCTGTCACAACTTACCTCGGTGATATGAGTTGTGACAGAGGGAGTTGTCTTACTTTTTGTTTATTTTCTCCGAAAGCGTAATACTTTAATCAATTTTGATGATTGTTTTGGATAGGGAAAGAATTGTGCTACTTCAGTTCACATAGGTCATAACTGTGGAATGTTACTTAAGCGAGATATGTCCCTTAAATTAAAAATTGTCACAATACACCTAGGTCTCCCGTACAAGTTGTATTTGCAATGTGCGCGTGATTGTTGCACAAATAAATGATTGCTTTATTATTACACGCATATCTTAAAGGAATTTCGAATTGATAATAGGTGGTTCAAAATTTGAAAGTCTAGTGAATATGTCAAGTGGGGTGTCATATGAAAGGGCTTGAGTCATTATGACACAATTTATTTGTACGTCGTGTCGTTTTCTATTTATGAAGGAAATTGTAAAAAAATACGGCAATCCCCACGTAATCGCCGAAACTGTAGCTCTATCCAGTTTTTCTTTTTTTATCATCAATTAACATTTCTATATTAAGTTTCACAAACTTAATATAGAAATGTTTATTGATGATAAAAATTTTAATCACCTTTGGATATATTTTTGTTTTAAAAATTCCTACGCGATTATGTTGAAAGTACCTTCCTTCAAATAAAGAAAAAAAAATGAAATCAGTGCACGTGATAATAAAGAATTTTCCTTGAAAAACCACCATACATACTAAATTATTCAGTCGCTCAAATTTGTAACAAAATTCGCCGATACATGGCGCTGTATCCATGGCGTTCAATTTCTACACCATGTTGTTGAATTAATTGGGTTGGGACCGGTACACATCTGTGTACGGAATCCTCTGTGCGCGATTCGAATTCGCACTTGACCGGTTTTTTATTACGTAAAATGACTTTTAGATCAATCTTACGTACTCTAGTAAACGTTACGTAATCAGACCGCAGGACATCAATTTCATTGTTGTCCCACACATACTTTCATCCGCCATTTCATTACTTTAGAAGTGATATCCTGAATAAAGAGTACCCTGTGTTCTGTTACACTGTTTTAACAATCTCTGTCGTCTAAATCGAAGTTGGTCCAGCAGTTTGTGGATAGGTAGGTACCTAACAAGACAGACGCCAGGGATAATTGTTATGGATTTGTGAAAATACCTAGAACGATTACGGTAGCCGGTACACTACCTATAACACTTCCCTAACTGATCCATACAGCATACTAAAACACTAGAACATGCTCTACGATTTTCGCCTTTTATGTTCTTGGCTCTTAAAAGTAATTACGAGTAAGTAATTATTAAATTTTGACAGCGAAGTTGACTGATATAATTTGATTAGACATCGGAGGCATCAGACCGAATGATCCAAACATCATCATTAAACGACGCCCAACCCTCGCCAGGCGCGATCGTTAAATAATAAGAAACCACGCCCTTATCGCTAAATAACGACTAAGAATGCAAGTTGCCTAAATAGGCAACTTGCATTCTTTCATTGATTTAGTCTATCTCAAAGATTTAAGGATTACATATAGATACCATCATCATCCTCCTAGCGTTATCCCAGTACAATTTTATTGCATATTTAAGAATACCCGGGGTCCGAACGTAAAGCTACCAAACACAAAAAATTTAAAATCATCTAATATAATAAGTACAGACTACAAAATAATTATACGAACAAAATATAGTAAGTCATACAAAACTGACGTGGGTATATTATTATTCTACGTTGTTGAAACTAAAAGGTCATATTTTTCACTGACCAATCAAATATTCAGATCAGTTTAAACAGACCTCATTTTCACAAAGGTTTTATGCCATTTTACCAATAAGAAAGGTTTCACGTGCTGTGACTGGTTAATACATTTGACACTTTTTTATTTGTCAGTAATTTGTCGAATCCACTCTACTAGAACATGATTTAAAAACTCCTACTTATGACGTGGATGATGTAATACAGAATAATACAAAGGAACACTGCGCCGCGAAAAACAGGTTCTGACAACTCCGTTCGATCGGGGCGGCGTAGGCGCGAGTATAGGCGCTGAGTGAGACAGGCGATGCAAGTGAAATGAACTATATTGTGGTGTCGGCTCGGTGCGTCAGTGAATGAGAATCTAAGGCGTATGGTGAAGTGCTTTTGTCTTTTGATAATTAAATTAATCGGTCATTATAAGAAAATCTTGCTTTTTTTATTAGGGTTTCGTACCAAAATGGTAAAAAAGGAACCCTTATGGTTTCAATTTGGCTGGCTGCCTGTCACATCGCTAAATTTCTCAAGAACTACTTATGCTATCGTTGAAATTTGGAACGGTTATAAAGAAGAGTAACCTAGATGCTAGAACATGTTTTTTTTAATATTTATTTTCTGTCTAGTTGGTGAATATGCCAAGTGGAGTGTCATACTCGTATGAAAGGGCCTGAATTACACATTCTGAAGCAATTTTTTTTTATGTTGTCATTTTCGATTTGTAAGGGAAAATGTAAAAAAAAAACCGTTCCCCCTTATCTCCGAAGTTTACCAAGGAAAAAATATGAAATTATTACGTAACATTGATATCAATGTACATTTTACAGCAAAAATATTACTATAGCTCCATCTACTTTTTCTTTTTTTTATCATCAAAACACATTTCTATTCTAAGTTTGTAATTTAATCCCCCTTGCACGTATTTTTGTTTTCGAAATTCCTACGCGATTATGCTGTAAGTACCTTCTTTCAAATAAAGTAAAAAAATAAATAAATCGGTTCACGTGATAAAGAATTATCCTTGAATAACCATCATACATACTAAGTTATTCAGTCGTTCAAATTTGTAACAAAATTCGCCGATAGATGGCGCTGTACCCACAGCGTTCAATTTCTACACGGTGTTGTTGAGATTTTCCTGAATTGTTGTAGAAACTGGTACTTATCTGTGTACGGAACCCTCGGTGCACGATTCGGACGTGCACTTACCGGTTTTTTTTCATTTCCTGCCTACTTTCCATAGCGCATACCCGCATACCCAGGTGTGGTTTTTATCAGGATTTAACGATTAACGTTAACTTCCGTTAAATGGCCCGAAATGTAACGATGTAACGTTTAACGAAGTTAACTTTTTTTAACGGATTAGCGATTAACGAAGTTAACTATTTGGTTAACGGTGCCCAGCTATGATTTCGAATACGTTATATTGCACGTGAATGCCATCAGTGCTGGTCAATCTGGTTATTCCAGTTCGAACGTTTCTAACGGCTTATACGATCACTCTTCAGGTCTGCCAGGTCTTGAAAAAATAGGCTTCCCACATGATCACTAAATCCGAGAAGTCTTCTGTACTGTTTTGATTTTAACCTCAACAAAAAAAATAGAGTATTATATAATATGCTAAATAAAAATAAAACTCGATATAGGCCCGTAAGTCATAGTTGGTTAAAATTGAATCAAACACATATTACCAGAATGAATGTGAATTTATTTTCATTCTTATTCTTTACCTATGAAAGAAAGTGCCGAGTGTATATAAAAAAGGCTTTTCGAGAAAGTTTACATTTCTCCGAAATGATTTGGCCGATATAGTTTTGCTTTCTCATCAGCGAGGAGAGGCGAGATGATGCGTGTATACTGTGGGTGATTGAACAAGTTTTTGGCTACCTATTTAAATCGTCGACGTTCTTGCCCGTAAAAATCAACCTTTACTTTGTTTTTTGAATACCAATTCATCGTACTGCTTTTCTTAAAAAGTTATTATACAAAGTTGAAAGCGTACACCGGATATTTTTGTATACCGCTGTACTCTTTCCGAAACACATCTTGCATAACATCAACCATCACTTCATAATATGGGATTATTGTTATTGGAATAACTAAATAATAAAGAGATTGCCATTCGTGTGGCTCCTGCTAAATAAAGGTGCTAATCGAGACTGCATTGAGAACCAATGCCGGCTCCTATTAAAATGTTATTATATTTTCGTTTGACACAACCTTTCAACTCAACTTCAGATAGCCGACTGAGTTGCGATCCGGCACTGAAAGCATAAGCTCCGCTTTCGGCACTAGATTTTGTGGCATCAGTTTTGAGCGACAATTAAGCTTCCATACTTATTATATTTCGATGGAACCCTTTGACCGCGACAGTCGGCTATTCACGTCATCGAAAATCGTACCATGGACGCCAAAGACTGCTCCAGCCGACAGCCTGGTCAAAGAAATAGCGATTTATACGCGATTGCGCAAAATTTAATTTCGCGTTGAACGCGTGGCATCAGCGATGCGTCATTAGTATGTAATGCTTGGCGCTCAATAGGTTAAAAGATGCACAAATATTTCATTTAATTGAAATCAAAAGCCGGCATCTTCAATTTTACGCGTAAACGCTCACTGGTTTGTCGTGACGTCACTGCATAAAACGTCAAACTTTTCATGGCGCATGATTATTATTTGCCTCACAGAAATAACATATTTTCAGTTTCATTCAATATAATAAATCTTATATAATTTGTCATTTTCCATTTTATAGATATTGTTTTATGTTTTGAACTGAAGTAACTGAAGGGACTGACGGGGTGACCTCACTGCGCGTTTTAAATTACATGTCAATTTACGTTAAAAATTATAATTTCAGAATGAATCTTTTAGAAATACATTTGTAATGACTATCATTATTGGATTACTAATATTATTTCTTGATGTAATCTTAAAACAAGTTCCTTATTGTTGTAAATTGTACTTAGGTCCATTTTTTGCACACTCAGACCCTGTAATCTAGATATCTAAATAGGTACAAAAAAAATTTGCTACAGATGTAAAACTCCAATTTATTTTAATTCTTTTATTATTATTTATTTAGTATATAATATTTATTTATTGAACCATAAATTGTGTAACATGTTATAGGGCTCGAGCTGTCGTTGGTGTCACTTTTAAACATAACATTTGAGCGATTCATACTTACAAAGTAGAATATTTACAAACAGTTGTAAAAAATACAAGTTCTTAGGTGAATCTAGAGCGAATTAAAATAACCACAAGACGGTACAATCAATAGTGCTTGCTAGCAAAATTTTAGAGTAGGTGTACGAGTTCCTAAAATACGAATCCAACGTTCTCATATTCTCGTATACATGGTACAAATACTCGTAGTTATGCGGTGGCCATCCGAGACAAGATCAATATCATGTAACCTTAGAAGCGAAAGATATAACCCTGACTTTCAGCCCAGAATACTGGACCACAGATGTAGGTTTGATTCCATTTTGCGCCATAAATTATAAATAATAATCTGAACATAAAAGTGTAGCGAAATCAAGTAAAAACAATGTTCACCTGAATAATCTACAATATCGACTTGTGGTTATTTGCGTCGATAGAACTTTTAGTCTTTATTTTTATGTAGTCGCCAGCGTACTAAGCGTAATTTTAAAACCGTCTACAAAAAATGAGCTTCTCAGTTTAACCCGTATGTTTGTATGTACATATGTAGTTATGGGCACTCCGAGGAACCACAAAGATGGCACCCATATCGACTTTTAAGAAATGTAAATTTCTTCATCGCTGATTTGAAAATGCATGTCATTTTCGTAATCGGCATCCCGAGGAACCTCGGAGATGACACCCATATCGATAACTAAGAAAAAGTCCATTAAATTTGCAACGCCCAAAAAGATGGGTCTTGCAGTCTACTTATATAATCGCGAACGTAAGTTTAACTTTTTAACCATGTTTGCGAAAAATTCGTTGAATTCACGTGCCAGTCTTCGAATGTGATAGAGATCTAAATCTTGTTGTAACAACGAAGTATGCTTGTGAAACGCAACACGTTTTGCGGAACGTGTCTTTGATATTGCGACTTGAATCAGCATAATGGCGTTACGGATAGCCTACGTGTGCCTACGTGCTACTGCAATGTCTCAATATGCGCCCCTTATTTTACCGGTGTCTTCACATGGCAGGAGTATTTTATTCAGTCCTTTAATTTTATAAGTGACGTTAATTACACAGAAGCACCTAGATATGTTAAAAAAAAATAAACCAATTGGATAATGAATGATACCAAATACAGGTTTGTTTTCAACTGTGTTGCTCATCATCAATCGAGTCATTTTACTACAACAAGATGTTATAGAGTCTGACCAGCGAGTCTGTGTCTTTATTTAATTTTGACAGCTTCAGGGATTTTTTTTTGCACAGACACACACACACCATACACGCATTTTCGAATATCTTATTAGGACGAGGCATTTTGAATCAACCTAGTGAGCCTAGAATGCGCATGCGTGACAATGGCAAAAGTCTTGCCGCCACTGCAATTGCCACAGAAGTGAAACGAAAGTTTCATTTTGTCCGTAACATTTGAAGATAATTAGGTTTATATAAGTAAAAGTTATCAAACAACGGGTAACAATGACTCAAAAAGTGATGGAGAAGGATTTCCGTTCATTTAGACTTCCATCCATTAGCATCCTGCAGGTATGTTAGCAGGTGCAGGTGCAGGTGTGTATAACTTGTATCAATGTAGGCCATTGCATACAGTTTCTGAGTCATTTTATAGGGTTCACAGTATTATGTGTAGATAAAGCAATGTATGCTATGTATTAGGCCTTAAAACACTCGTGTGATTGTTTTTAAAGTTTCGTCAGCGGCTCGTTTCGTAAAACCACTTTCGACTTTTAAGGACACCTATACACAGTTGGACACTATTTTGAAGATATTCAATGATCCATTTTAGAGTAAAATGGAACATACAAGAATTAAAGTTTGTCTGTAGGAATAATCCCGACATTTAGCTAGCGTGTTTAATTATAAGTAGAGGTTATACCTACAGACTAATACGTACCAGTTCCTGGTGAGGGGGTTTCCCAATTAGCCCTTAAATGTCTCATTTTGCTCCATTTGACAATACAATCTTAACAAGTCTCCATTTTCCGTCCGAGAATTCACGTAATTTAAAGGCTTACTTAAGACATAAATAGGATTACAATAATTATGTAATTTGTATGAAGAAAAATACAATTAATTAACACAATTATTGAAAAACACGGTGTTACATTTGTCTTAAAATCTTATTAGGTACTTTTATTTTCCCATATTATGAAAATTTACCGACTCCTGTCTTCAAAGCAAAGCAAAAGTCTAGCTTCTTATCGTAATATTTTCCTAAGTAAACCGATATTCATAATTGCAGAATTATTCCAATAATTTGTACAAGGCATGTGGGCTTATGATTGCGAATAAGGCACGAAGATAATTGTTAATGTTTGTATAATGTTCGTGTCGATATCAGGTTTCGTGATTTATTATGGTTTACTGGGATTGTGATGTCTGTCTGAGTTGAGATGAGATTGTTGACAGAGTTATAGTGTGTTGACCTAGTTATAGGTGTATGTGTATACTTAATACCTACTATAACATGTAAGATAGATAGACTGACACAGATAGAGATGTGGATATATATTTAACAAGTTTTAAGTTTACCGAACCACCAAAATTTTGTATTGGGGTCTAAAGATTTTCATGTTCTAGAATTTTTTACCTTTTTTTGATTCGATTTATTACGGAACTTTGTTAAGGTGAAACGTCACAGTACGATTTTCATACAATTTTCGATCGGAGTACACGGGAAAACTATCGATGTCACGGACTGGAAATTGTAATATTTAGATAATACTCTACCCTCTGCTCCCGCAGTGTCAAAAATAAAATGTAAAGACCGCTAATAATTAAAATATATTTTAAAATTCATAAATTTTCACTCAAAGCCATGTGTGAGTGTTTTTTATCCGTTCGTATGTACGTGTAAAAAAAAATGGCCGCTACGGATGACAAGGTCGTTGCCCAAAAAGTTCAATAGATGGCTTAGACGTCAATATAAGTAGGATGTTAACCGTTAGCTACAAGAGTAGGTAGTACTTATTGACTTTATAATCGTAGCTGACTTCTCTGATGAAAGAGACGGTATTCATTTTATTGTGCTACGCTGTTCATTTTGGTAATGACGTAACAGCCATGTCTGTTGTTTTCGGATAGAACGAATTTTAAACTGCAAATGAATGTGAAACGAAGTTGAATACTTTATTGAGATTGCATTAGGCACAACACAGACTCCGACGTCAAATCAAAGATATGTAGGTACTAACGTACTTATATATTTTTCGCCTTATGAGAAGAGAATAAGGTGCACAATAATTGTAAACATATACGCTGATTAGCAGTTTCGAAATTATGTACATGCAACTTAAGCCGTCGTCTCCCGGCAAAAAAAATAAACAATAGCATTCTTTTTTATGATCCGTGGGATCCCATGGACCGGTAGACGACGCGTTAAATTTATCGTGATGTATGATTTGAGGTGTTTTTGCCGACAGTATTTAACAAATTAAAAATAATACAATCATATATTATAATATTTTTCGACATATACTATAAGCATTGACCACTGCGCTCTTTTATTCTAAACAATCTATCTATAAATATAAAAGAAGAAGTCCTGACTGACTGACTCATTAATGAACAGCCGAAACTGCTAATGCTAGAGAGTTGATTTTTGCACAATCGATTATATTTATAACGTAGGCTAGGGATAAGAAAGGATTTTTCGAAATTCATCCCTTTAGTGTTTAAAACTTCGTAAATAGACTCTTTGCCTAAATACAACAAAACGTATTTCAGCGTTTTTCGAGATTGCTCCCCTAAAGGGGTGAAAAGGGGGGTTCCAAGGTTGTACAGGGGAGCAAATCTTTATTTTACTTAAATATCAATATTGGTGTCATCTTCGAGGTTCCTCGAGGTGCCGATTACTAGTGTCCGACCGAAACAGTTTTAATTTGCCGAAACCGAAGATTCGGATTTGGCTCTAGTTTCTGCCGAAACCGAAAGCGAAACTTTTATAGACGTGTGAAAATCGTCGAATAAAGTGTCATTGGGCCATTTTTCTAATTAACTAATAGAGATTGCAATTCGGTATGATTTTCAACCCGGCCGGATTTCACTAAATCCTGATGGATAAAGCCGGTTCAGCCAAATTGTAGTTGAACGATTGCCTCTATTAAACAATGTCAACTTTGGTAGCATAAAAGGATTTTTCTCAAACATGCTCGGACATTGTCGTCATTTTGTTTGAAAAACGAACATTGGAAGTGCCTAGTTTTTATCCGCCTAAATTTAAAAAGTTAAAATTCGTCCCTGTCCAAGCGTTATTATATTCCTAGGAGTATAATAATCCTACCAAAACCCATTTCTTTCCGCTGCGTGTTTTTTTAATTATCTGACAGTTTCACAGTAATTCAGTCAGACTTGAGAAATTTTGCGTTCAGCCAAGCAACCCGATCGTTTTTCAACACCAAAGAGAATATAACCACTACTTCAACACAGTTTTATTTTTATTTTTTTTAATGTCTATGGTTACAAAAATACAATTTATAAGTAATAAATTCGCGGCTATTACAGTTTATTAGTGCGTGGATTTGTTGTAATTTTGCGTTTTATTTTCAAAAATGACTTCGAGTGATGAGAGTAGCTTAGATATTGATTGCACTCCGCCTAATCTGAAGGCGGAAGCGAACGCAGTAATGCAAAACTTGCTGCCCGCTAAGTCAAGGCAAAAATATAATAGAGTTTATGAGCAATTTATTCAATGGAAGACAAACAAAAATGCAAACACATTCCCGGAAAACGTATTCTTGGCGTATTTCAGCGAGCAGTCAAAAACAAAGAAGCCGTCTACATTGTGCGCCATGTATTCGATGCTCAAATGCACTGTTCAGATTAAAATATATTTTCATTTTCAGTTACATAATTATGTAATTTGCATTATTTCCTCACAATGTTTGAGGAAAGCACTATATATAAGTACCTCTTCGGAAACCGGGGTTGCCTAACTCGGTTTCTCGTCAGGCCTCGGCAAGCCTCGGTCTGATAACGACCTCGTCAGGCAATCCCTTTCTTTCCGAGCCTCGGCAATAATGTAGGTACTATTTCCGGTCCCATTCGAGTCATATCACCAGATGTGTTGCGCCAGGGTACTGACCTTGGCCCAACATATCTGGTAATATGACTCACTGGAGTATGCTGATAAGCTGAAGTACAAGTATGACAAGTTCCCTGCCTTGGAACCAAAGTACGATTTTGTCCCTGTTGTGGTAGACTGCAGGCTCCTGGGGTTTGGAAACCAAGGAACTCGGCGACTGAGAGATAGACGGGATCGTAACTAGTGCAGCAGATTTGGCTGGGTATCGTGGTGACTGCAGGTCTCATGGAGACATTTGAGCTAGCCGCGTTTCAGGATGGTCCATTTAACTAGGTAGGCATAATTGACCGAGTGAAACGAAGGTCTCTGCTTCAGCTTCGATAAAAATGCTTTCGAATGTCCGGATTTCCGGATTTCCGTTTGTTCTCGTCTACAGGTCGCAATTCTCAACCGATTCTCGTGAAATTGCGTGAGCAGATTCGATAGTTATATAGAATCTTTTTGTCGAGACGGTTTTTGGAAAATTCCAAAAACAATTTTTTTATCAATGATTTTGTAAGTTTCTGTGGGCGAATTTCGGTTTGTTCTCCTCTACAGGTCGCAGTTCTCCACCGATTCTCGTGAAATTTTGTGAGCAGGTTGGATAAATAGACATTTTTTTTGTTGAATATGTTTTTGGAATTAAAAAAAAAAAAAATTGTTTAACGGTTTTTTCTCCTCTAAAGGTCGCATTTCGCAAATGATTCTCGTGAAATTTTGTGAGCAGGTCCGGTAGTTATATAGAATTCTTTTATCGAGTCAGTTTTTGGAAATTTTTTAAAAAACAATTTTTATTTCAAAGATTTTGTAAGTTTCTGCGTCCGAATTTCGGTTTGTTGTCCTCTACAGGCCGCATTTTTTAAACCGCTTCTCGTGAAATTTTGGAAATGATAAAAAACTCACTCACGAGGTCTACAGCTCACAGAGACACTAGTTAGTGTTTAAGGTTGACGAAGTCGACTACTGCTACGGAAGCGAAAACCGCTCATGGCCATGCTATAAATATTTTGATTGATTGATTGAAGCATCTTTTTGATTTGCATTAGTGCCCACCTGACGAAGAATTGCAGATTGTGATTGGCGGGCTGCCTTTTTGTGAAATAAACGTTATTTATATATTCAATTAATATTAACAATGCCACGTTGTAACGATCGCTCGTCAGCTATCGCTCGTATTCTGAAAATATGCGGGAACGTATATTTACCTTTTTTTAAAGCAAAACTAATTTTCGTAATATGTTTTAGCGCTCTTTTTCGTGCCGACCGGAGTCTATCTATATCGGAATATTGCCGGATCCGGTGCCTATCGAGATTACTGGATCCAGCCGGACCAGATTGCAATCCCTAAATGTAACACAGGATAGTTCGTGTAGTGTGCTATAAAATGAAACAAGTTAGTACTTAACAAGATATAAAATATAATTAAAATAAAATGAAGTCGGGCGAAGTTAGCCAAACGCACCAGAAATTAGACGAACGCGATCCGAAAGTACAATGTTGTAATAGTTTCGGCGCAGCCGAAAGGTTAGGAAGTTTTTTGGCCGAAACCGAACCTTCGGCCGAAACTTGATATTTCGGCCGAAACTAGCCGAAACCGAAATTGAAACTTCGGTCGGACAATGCCGATTACGAATATTA
The DNA here is from genome assembly GCA_963556455.1 of Epiblema foenella. Lineage (NCBI taxonomy): Eukaryota > Metazoa > Arthropoda > Insecta > Lepidoptera > Tortricidae > Epiblema > Epiblema foenella. Next base: position 15,122,690 of record OY747095.1, on the reverse strand, counting down.
CATCTATTTTCAAATCCAAGATGGCAGACATTTATTTTTCTTTAGCATGATACATGGAATCATACGGCTCGAACTGAGAACCTCCTTTTTTGTAGATTGTTAAATTTACTTTTGTTTAGCCGCGGGAAATAGCTAATATATATATATGTGTGTGTGTATATAAATTTATATATAATATAATGGTGGTGTTGCATAGGTAACTGTCGCCTCCTCCACTTGTATATAGATATGAACTTTTATTAACTGAGTGAGCGAAGCGATCGAAAGTCTCCGTTTCAGCTTTAGAAAAAAAGCTTTCGTATGGCCGACGGGTGTATTTTTTCGGCTGTTCTCCTCTACATGGTCTCTTACAGGTTCGATGCAAAATGGAATTGTACAGGACCATAGTATGTCATCAACGAGGTGACGAAAATGTAATTCTGTTTATTTCCGCCTTATTTATGTATGTCTGACATTTCGTACAGAAGCTACTTTCTTGATTTATTACTGCGCCCTCTATATTCATTTTGCGCAATGTTTGACAATAACTGACTTTCTCACTGACCTTAGGTATGCATGTGTGCGTGAATAGACGAAATTGCAATATTTCGCATTCGATCGGAGTAAACTTTAAAAATAAACACTGTTTAGTACAGATAAATTGCGATTCCTACGTAGGAGTTTTTGCTGCTTCCGCACTTTGAAAATTATCATATGTACTACTGTAGTGGTTTCGCAGAAAATTATAAAAAACCACCAGATAATCTTAGTACCGCTATCTATTAACAGAATCTCGGCAGGAACCCGTGACGTTCGTTCACCTTAAATACAAATAATTTGTGCTACCGTAAAATGGGGGGGATTAGCACCGTGTAAGGTTTCTTTAAGTAAACTGCCAGATGTTATTTTGACAACCCTCCCCATCATAGTAATCCGTTAGTTAGGAATGCTAGGCTAATATCCGTTAGATAGGCTACGTTCTTATTCCTCCCCACTGTCGTAATTCGGCGATCACGTGAGCGTCCTAAGGCACACACGTGAGCACCCGGACGCCATAATCACAGTATCGATCTAAAGATGGAACGCTGCGCTTACGGCGTCCAACTCAAACACGACGCGTACACTTAAGGCATTCCCCCCAGCGAAGACGTCCACACGCGATCGCGACAACACAGACACATATCGTTCCTATTCATCCCGCTACCGCTGCATATAGGGTAGAGTTAGACCCAGGTCGGGCCTACCTGAATTTCTTGCTGGACTCTTCTCAGCTAGGCTAGGTTTAGCGATCCAGCAACGAAACTACCCGAGCTCGATTCCACTCACACCTCAGATTTGGTTAAGCCGCTCAACCAATCTCACTGGAGCGCAAACTCTTAGAGTATTCCAGTGCTTAAACCGCCCGCGTGGCCCTTGCGGTGGCTACTAAACGTAGTATTTGTAGTAGTTTGGCCTGGGGCATCAATCAGTGCATTAATTTTTTCATTACAGTAGGGCAAGGAGTGTGTTTTGGGCAATAGACAAGATAGACTTTTTAACATACTAAATAATGTACGAGGGGTGTTCAATAAGCAATGAGAATGATAAATAAACTCTTTAGTGATATTATAAACTGCGGATTTCACTCAACTGTTTGGAATAGTTACAACAAGATTCTGACAGATTTTTGCCTGGACTCATAACTAATATGGACGAAATGTGACTTCTCCATTACGATCCGGAAACTAAACAATAGTTCATGACTTGTAACTGGCCATCATCTGAGAGTCCCGAGAAATGTAAGGGAATTCCATCATCCGGTAAGGTAGGGCTCTCTTTTCTGGGAAAACCAAGGGGTGGTAATGATATAATACCTTGATCATGGAGCTACTACTACAGGTATTTCATACATAGAACCAAAATAAAAATACATGACGTTATACTTACCCGACGAACGTCGAGGCAAATGCTTAGTTTCACCAAGGTAACGCTTCAGCGGATATGTCTAACGTTGCGACGACTACCATTAAAGATGCTCGCTCAAATCAATGATGAAGCATCCTCCATGTTCACCACACGTCCCTCCTAGCGATTTCTATCTATTTCCTAAAAGAACTCCCCAGAAGATAGAAATTTAAAGATGATGACGCAGTGATTGCGGCATTATAAGATTTTTTAAAGGTTCAGGATAAAAAAAATTTAAGAAAGGAAATTTTATATACTACAATGAAAAATAAAATAGAGTTTATTAAAAATACCTGCGTCATTATCATTCTCATTACTTATTCAACACCCCTCGTATGTATTTCTATTCTGCCCACCCCTGCCACACACTCGACGAACGGTGAGGGAAGTAGCGAGGGAATTAGGCAGAGACATAGTGTGACCGCGTTACTCGTCATTCGCAAATCTCAAAATCTCGCGAGTAGGCCGGAGCGCGAGAAGCTTAGTGTGGTCGTATGAGGGTGGGTTGCAACAAACCGTCTGTAAGCGTAAGCGGTGTTCGTCAAAATCTGATTGTATGGAAAGTTTGACAAGTTTCTATGGGATGACAGCTACCAGCGCAATATTTGACGATGACCGGCCTGTGATCTTATGTTGGTGCAACCGACCCTTAGTATTATAGTTCGTGATTGCAAAAAAGTAGAGCAGAGAAAAACAGCAACGTCAGGTCTTTGTTGTTGAGTTCTAGCAAGTTATATTAATAAGAGACGTATTAGCACGTGTAATATATACCCGGCTGTGTAAAAACTGTAGGTAGGCTATATCTATAAAGTAATCTTAGACAACTAAGATGGTGTTTCACTGCCGGATTCGATACGGGCGGAAAATTTTCGTCTAGTTTTAAATAGTTTGGCCGGCCGATTTCTCCTTGAAGTATAATGCTAAAGACAGCAGGATTTAATATATTTGAAATCTCAACGTATGATATTCCGAAATAATCAGTTATTTTGACTATATGAATTTTCATATTCTTAAACGCTAGCTGATACGGGTGAAGAGCACGACATAGTCGAGCTACCCACTAGCGAGCGAGCAAGACAAAAATTTGGTAGCTACAGTCACCTTAATCATGTGCGTTCGCGGCGCAAACATTTCGATCACCACTTTGTATGTAAATATACTAATTATTTGAATGGAAATTTTTCGTAGTAGGTAAAAAGAAATGCATACCAAAACGTGTCGTAATGGAATGGACAAATGTGGGAGGATCTTAAAGGTTAAGTGCTCCGGGAAGTAAGTACGTACTTGGACATATTCGGAGAGTTAGGGGAAGATAGTGACGGTTCAATAATACGTATTGTGTCGGTGTAGCTCGCCCCTGCAGCACGTTTAAGTAATTAGTGAGAAGAGGCCACTAACATAAATCTTCCTTTCCCACCTAGAAATGTTTTTAGCTAACTAGCGCCTGGAAAAAATGAGCTTTTTGTAAATTTGCATTTTTCTTGGAAAGTTAATGTGAACTGAATATAATTTATTGCTCGGCTTTTCTCGCTTCTACCTTAAATGAAAACACCCACCTATATGTTTTATTATCGTTTTAGAGTAAAGTACGATTAGGTTAAGGACCAAATTTTTCAAGTGGTTTAAAAATTGTTGTCGAGGCGCGGAAGGAGGTAATTGCAGGCTGAGTATTCGTTTTAAACGGACGTAATTGACGTCCGTCCGTTTAATTAATATGAAGCCTTTAATTGCCATCCCAGCTGAGGCTAATATAGTGCTTTTCTCAAAAACGGGGGAAATGAGACAACACTTGAATTAAGGTTTGAGACAGTATAACCTTAAAACGTAAAAATCTTAACCTTTTCGGCGCTCTGTCACTTACACACCATGACATGAGTATAGAAATGCATGTAGGTTGATATCGCATTGGACGCCATGACGGATATATGCGTCGTTGGCGTCGAACCGATGGTGCGCATATATACGTCGTTGGCGTCGAAAAGGTTAATGCCTATCCGCCGTTTACTGTTTTAAACAGAATCGCAGGTGTATTTGCTGATTTTGATATTTGAATCGCCTTTAAACCAACTTGCGTCTTTTTTTGTTCGTTTTACTTTTTTTATAGTTTATCGTACTTATCTTAATTATCATTTGAACTTCAACTAGTCTGACTAATGAAAATTGAGGCTGAGATTGATTTAAAACTTTTTCTCGAAAATGGCCCGCAAAGTGAACCTTACTCGCTACATATTGGAAGTTAAAGTGCATACAGTTTAAGGTCAGACCAAAAATAAAAAAAATTACAGGCCGCCTGGAATACTTATCGAGTTCCAAACTTAAAAAAAAGTCGAAACAGGCATACAAAAGATGGCACAGATTGTATTCAGCCAATTCTACTCGTATTTTTCTGTTGAAAATGCGTCGTTTTTATATGTGTCTCAAATAGTTTATGTTTTTCGATGGAAAAACACACTTGCGATTCTGTTAAAAAAAACGGCGGGAAAGCATGAAGTTTTTGACGGTCTGAGGTTATGTTTATCAAATCTTAATTCAAATTTCATATTATTTTATGTCTGTCCATCCGCCCGTATGTCACAGCCGATTTACTCGGAGATTATAAGGTGTATTCTATGAACCGCTACATAAAAGTGAAGAAATTACAAAAAAAATATTAAATTAGGGGTGGATGAAAAATAAAATTCAACGCACATAGGCGTGTGCTCTATATCATTTTTAATGGCCTAGCCATGGCGTCGTGTCTGAGTTGGACGCCGTAAGCGTAGCATTCCATCTTTCGATGGACGCTGTGATTACGTCGTCCGGGTCCGTTAGTGTGTGCCTAGGACGCCGGACCGTGCGGTCCCTAATCGCCGAGTTACGACAGAAGGGAGAGGGATGGGAACGTAGTCGACAGCCTTCGTAACTAACGGATTCATATGATGGGGAGCGTTGTCGAAATAACGTCTGGCAGTCTGCTTAGATCCGTACCAACTAGGCGTAGGTCCGGCGTCACTGGCGGCCCTGACTCAAAAAAATGCTGCCAATATAAAGTCTAGAACTCGGCCCCGAGATCTGTAACAACTCAGGCATAATTAGAGGTCCGGCTTCACTGGCGGCGTAGGTTTTGGCGGAATGACTGACAAATGCCGACAGGTCATTGTGCTCACGGTCCTAACCTAACCTTTTTAGAAATGTTTTTAATGTGTTATAATTTTATGACTGTATTTTTTTAAAGGCATTTAATGATCCCGGTTGCATCAAAACAATTTATTTTACTTACGTACGCAGTGTCTTAGAATACGCATCCAATATATGGTCCCCGCACTACATTACCTATAAATCACGCCTCGAAAGGCTACAGCAGAGGTTTCTAAGATACCTAAATTATCGTACAAAATGTGTATCGGTCAGTTATAAAAATAGTTGTAAGCGACACAATGTAATGAGTTTAGAGGATAGAAGAGTCTTGCTTGATATGGGTTTGCTCTATGACATTGTCAGAAGTTGCATAGATTGCCCTAACCTTGTATCAGAAATCAAATACTTTACACCCAAAACAAACACCAGGCATCCACGCCTTTTTAGTCTACCATGCTGCCAAACTAACTATGCTAAGAATTGTGTAATATATAGAATGACGAGGACTTACAACATTCAGTTTAGTGATATTGACCCATTTGTGCATAACAACAAAATAACGTTCAAAAGTGCAATAGCAAATAAAATGTATAAGATTAATGAAGACGAATGAACATGCTCATACACAATTACATCCACATCAACAGACACAACACACACACACACACATACACACAGACGCACACTCATACACACACACGCACTCACACTCCTCTTTTTACAAAAAGTAATTTCTAAGCAAATTCGGAAGATGTGATATGTATCTATTAGGGAGACCTGTCATTGGCTTCACATTTGTATCCTAGTTATAAGTCTATTTCTGTTTGTTAAAGCTGTTGGTCTTCTAATAAAATAAAATAAATAAAAATAAAATAAAATAAAGTTGTTATTAATAATAGGGAAGTGATTTTCGCAATTGCAATTCGATACCGATATTTGGCTTAAGCCATTATAATACACCATTTTTGTAACACCCTATATAATAGGGTTATTGTTATTGACATTTTTTTTTTATTTAAGTATTTCTAATTGAAAGTATACACGTATGTGTACCTACGTACGAAAAATATTTTTTTCTCAAATTGTAGTCAGTAAGTTGTTTTCAAAATATAACCGTCATAAAAATACTCTTGGTAATACTTATCATACTCTTTGATAGAGATAGCGACAATCAATGACTGGCATTTGACAATACTACTAGATGACGTCACATCACATCACAGATAACCTCATCACACGCCACATTAGTAAGAATAAGTTACGTGACACACAGATTAAAAAAAGTGTTTTAATACCTATTGCGAAAATAAAATGTTTACCTATTAAAATAAATGAGAATTTAAAAAGAATTAATGAATAATGAACTTTAATTTAGTCCACGTTTTATATTTTATCTCGATCACGGGAATATACCCTACTGGTAAGTCATGTGGTTATGCTTGGGATAAAATGTCCAGTTTACATGAGTTCGGGTAGGTAGTAAATTTTAATGATGTGCAGCGTCGCAGTGCGGCAGGTCTGTGCGAATTACGGTACGTAGGCATTAGGGTTACCAGATCCGATTTCCTAATTTTCGGGACTGCGTTAAAATTTCGGAACTCATTAATTTCTTAAAATCTTAAAAACAAACATTAGTTAAGACGCGTTAATGTCTTTCATCATGTATATGTTATCGTACAATTGTAAAAACTGTTAGATTATTTAATTTACCTAACTAGTGAGATTGTAACTACTATCTCCCTAGTTGGATTATAATCTAACGTATTTTACAATCTGACGGTGACATATGTATAACACCAATTCTAAAAAAAATAATATCGTCGACGTATAAAATGGCACCAAATGGCCATCTGTGTGCTACGTCAGACATTCCAGATTCCAGGTGGTTACAGTGGCGCTCTACAGCGTTTCTGTGCTCCCAACAAATTCGAACGTTACAGTTACACCAAACTGTGACGTCATAAACTTTGGTTGGTTTGGTTAGGTATACCTTTCCGGCAGCGTGTACGCGTTTTAATGTTACTTTGCGTTTTAATCTTCGAAATGCCGGCTGTGCACATTTGGCCAAGGTAGTGGACCTAACCTAACTCAACTGTGTACAGCCGGAATAACATTGTTTCTACTAACACTAGCGAGCGTGCAACCAATTCATTTTCAATTTCATATGTCAGTAAGCATTCAGAAATAGACGTTTGTTATGTACGAGTTACGAGAATCATGGAATCAAGTCAGTATACTTCGTCGACTGATTACTATTTGATAAGCTTCATTGAATACTCGGTATTCAATGAAATCCGTTCGCTCTTTAACAGGCAGATTGACAGAAAGTCGAATTGTGCACGCGAACAAACGTGATATTTTTCATTGAATGCCCTTAAGGCCTTGCAACGAGAAATATCGCGTTCTTTGAAACGCTCAGACGAGGAAACAATAAGGATTGGTTTTCAGATATGATTCTTAACTATATGATTGTGTTTTTGACAATAGCCGAAACATAACTGCTTACAATTTTCTCGATAGATAACAATTCAAAGTTGTCTTTATTTTCTTTTTTTTACTCAGTCTACTAAAATAACGCATTATTAAACGACACAACTGATGGTATTTTACCTCATCTAAACTCTGTCAAGAGGAAATTCGATAAAACTGCACAGTAAGATATTTATCGAGATTTGTCTAAAAAAACTATTCCCGAGGAGTATTGCAACCCATTTTGTCGTGCGCGAAAGAAATAAGCGTGTCTCTTTCACGAGGGGCGTGGCTGACCGAACCGAGGCATCCCCTTAAGGTACAAATTATCTTTATTACACTATACATATCCACACGAAAATACATACGATAAAAAATTCAATTAGTAAGAAAAGTCAATTAGGTAGTGAAATCATTAATAAATGTCAATATAGAAATACAGCAAACAAAGTATAAAGCATTACAGATTAAACATCTTGTGAGAAAAAAAAATGAGAACGTAAATTATTCATAAATCATAATGTCAATTCCCGAGACCCAGAGCGTAAAGTTGTATTCAGTAAAAATTAATTCAATCAAGTAAATTTTTGAAATTGTACAAAATTTCGCTTGGTCTGAGGATAGGCGCAGATACAAGTGGGGACAATAGGGGCATTTGCCACCTCTAAAGTACACCATTTTTATATAAAAGGCCCCTTTCCCCACACAAAACTGATGGTGTGTCGAAAGATGAAAATCCTATTCAATATCTCAAAAAATAAAAAAGCTACAACCATTCGAATGTTCTTGTATAAATTAATTCTTTATCTTCTTAATTTACGAACTTATTAATAATCTTATTTTGGTGTCAATATATGTTGATGGCATGATGGCAACAGGTTATTTGTTTATATAATCTACTTCTCCATCGCCAAAAGTATTTCAAGTAACGTCAATACTAATTATTATCACTTTTGTGTTGTCTCCACGAGTTCAATGCCCGCGCTGCAGCAACTTATCCGTATATACATATATAACAAATCTCTAATATTTCAGCCAATACCTATCATAAGAGAGAATTTTATTTCCCGAAGGTTCTCAGGATCCGCTGCATCGATTTATACATTTTTTGTTTTATAGGTAGATTATTATCCTGGCCTTGTCAACCCTTCGTAGGATAATTTTAAGCCGACTGCGACTATTAATTATTTCTTCGAAATTATATGCGACCCCTTTGATTATATTTTGGATTATATTTTTTTCTTCCTGAAGTTAATCGCCATCTTATAGGTACATGTAGGTATGTCACTATCAGTGAGGTCAGTAGGTAACGTAAAAAAAAGTTGTAAAAACGGGGTTGGCTTAATGCACGGTCATGATAATGCACGACCGAACCAGCCTCTACGAGTACATCAAATAATAATCCCACTACCCAACGAGTTGGTAGTATAAAACTTTGTATAACATCGTCAGAGAGAGAGTCTTTTCTTTTTTGTCTGTAGCGGCCAGTTAGCAGCTACACTTGTAGTTACGGGTAGTTGATGGAGTGCAGTGAAAGATCGTTGAAGTTTGTAGAAGTATATTGAAATAACGTAAAGATACAATAAAATTAATAGTTGGTTGCTCTTTCTCTAGATGCGTATAGTTCACCCAGGGGCTGGAAACTTACTTAGAGGGCGCCCGCTCGATTAAAATGTATAGAAGGTAGCGACATCTCTGGAGTGTTATGTGAGTTTTTTTTGTCAAAGCACCACAGACTACTTAGAAGATACTAAGGCGCATCCTGACGTACCAGCGCACCGGACAACAGGCTGCTACTGACCAGCGCGCAGGAGCGTCAGGATATGCATTTAATTGTAAATATTGGAACCATCAGTGACCCATGTGAATTATCCTTAGGATTTCAAAGTAAATTTAACACATTTTGTCTGAGAGGATTTAATTTATTGTTATTTGTGTTTATGTAATTGAAATAAATAAAATTTTCGAAGTTCGACCTACGAGTCATAGAGATTTCTGTACTGTAATTAGTCTAGAAAAAAGAAAAAGAAACCTTTATGGTGGTTGAAATATGGTTTTCATAGAATTTAAAATTAAAATCAGTGTTTCATCGTTGTGATTATTGTGTATGAACAATTCTGTGAACATTTAAAACGCAAAATATTTCAAATACGGCTGTAGGTACATGGAGTTTTGACTCTTGCCAAAGGCAACTTTATTCAGTATATAATTTGCCTCGCTTTCGAATCATATTCTTCGTAACTAATACCATTGTTTATCTATTAGGTATAAATAGATAGTGGCTTGTTTATTTTTGTTGATTGTATGGGTTAAATAAATACTTCTACCAATGTTGCGTATTTTACTTTTCAGATGTGTTACTTTACTTGGTGTTTGCGTGGAAACCTACAGTGTGGCTAGCAAGGTATGGAAGAAAGCGTAATTAAAGTGTTATCTCATTTATATTTTAGAAACGTTTTCCTCCTGACTTTGCTAGTCACATTGTGGGCTTCAAAGTAAACAAAACAAAAAGGTTATATTATGTATGTGTGTGAGTGCGTCGACGTATGCATGTGAGTGTGCGTGTGACGTGTGTACGTGTATGCATGCATGAGTGCGTGAGTTGTGTATGTGTGTATCGATGTAGTTCTCCCATCAACCGCTAGGTGCCTGGGAGACCAGTAATATTTTGGAGTTGCCACTCTTTACATAAATATACTTTTTATACTCTTTGAGTTCACCGTTTTGTAATGCACTGTCTTTCGTTTATACCTTAATTCATTACTAATAATCCATGCCACGCGACACAAAGTAGGTCGTAAGTAAGCATAAAGAAATTTCGGTGATGAAACCATACATTGTCCTTGTCATAGTTTCTCTTTTTTATCTGCCACAAACTCTTTGACATGACTTTGTGGCAGACAAACGATTACCCGCTCAAGTTAAGGAGGTTATTTAAATATTATAAATTTAATTATAGTATAAATTTATTTATAGTTTGGAGCATATAAAAAAAAGTGGTGATTCATCTGCCATTTTACCAAGTTCTCAATTTATCTTCATAAGACTTTTTCAGTCCCTCTTGGTACCACGCGTATATAAGGATCTCCATAGAATATTTACTCTGTGATTATTGTCAACAAAAGTAGATCAACCCACTGGAGAGGAACGAGAAATTGCACGAGAAGAAGGGCCGAGATAGTACCATGGCCCGACTTGTTCGTGCTTTTTAAACACGAGCAAAGAGAGGCAGCCCGTGAAACGGCTCGGTTGGCAATGAGAAATCGTCGAGCTAGAAAAACACACAGATCAACCTTAGTAAGCTATTGAACACTAATATTGTTTTTTTTTCATTGAGTGATAGGCGTTAGGTATGAAGTTCACCGGGTCAGCTAGTAATAAATATTTTCATGTTCAAGACGGGTTCATATTTACATATTTAAGAAGGAGTATTTAATTTTATTACGAAAAGGTTTCAATATTTTTAATCCATTAGCCCTTCGTGTGGCAGCCGCCCTTTTGCTGTTTCTTCTTAGGTGGCAAATTCCCGCTGCAGCCAGGAAAAATAATTGGCGATGCGATACTTAGGCGCTCGATTTGAGTTGGAAACTAGTTAGAGGCCATATAAGAATAGGTACCTATTTTTTCCGATTCTTTGGGCCATATTCATTCACCTACCGCTTGATTTTTACGAATAAAAAATGTCCGATTAAGGTTAGTATTTAAGTAAGCCTTCTTTTTTTTTTGTTGTTCAGTCCACAGTCCACGTTTTGGCTAGGCTACCCTTGTACCTACGATTTATCAATCTATGTTATTCTATCTCGTAATTTTTGTCATTATCGAAGAACACGTGAAGTAATATATCTCAATATTAGGCCTAATGAAAATTATATCAAAAGTTGGTAGGTGTAATGAACTTAGCATATTTTTTTAGTAGCACGAGAAATACAGCGGCAAGAGTTAAATACTGGCGGGCAGGCGTTGGTAGGTCGTCAAATCGTAATTAATTTAGTTTTATTTCAATTTCTTGGTATCTTTAATTTGTTTTGTTTATTTAAGGTATCCTTTTTTAATTTTGATCTCGGCTCGCAATGTCAACCAGTTTAAGCACAAATTAGAAGTTGCTGAACCTTCTCAGCTAGGCTAGGGTTAGTACAGACACATATAGTCCTTATTCGTCCCGGTACCGCCTTATACCATTTAGAGTCAGTCGAACCCAGGTCGGGCCTAGCTGAGTTTCTTGCTGGACTCTTATCAGCTAGGTTAGGCTTAGTGAAGCAGCGGAAAACTCTCAGTAGCTCGATTCCACTAACACCTCAGATTCGATTGAAGTCGCGCAATCAATCTTAATGGAGCGCAAACTTTTAAGAGTTTATTTACCACGCGGGCGGTTTAAACACTAGAATACTCTAAAGTATTCTACTGTTTAAATATAGGATTTACTAGCATTTTCTCGCGGCTTTGCCCGCGTACCAAGCGTAATTTTTATCCGTCTACAAAAAAGGAGGTTCCCAGTTTGACCCGTATGTTTGTATGTGCCTACGTATGTAGGGTACATTTATGGATGGATTGTCATTTTCGTAATCGGTTCCCCGTGGAACCTCGAAGATGACACCCATATCAATTATTAAGGAAAATAAATGTCCGCCATCTTGGATTTCAAAATGCATGTCATTTTCGTAATTGACACCCCGGGCAACCACAAAGATGACACGCATATAGTTTTTTAAGAAAAATAAATGTCCGCCATCTTGGATTTGAAAATGCGTGTCATTTTCGTAATCGTTACAGGAATCTCGACTATTTACGAGAAATATTGATTTTTTGAAACTAATGTAGTAAAGAACGATGTTATTGTCAAATTTTTGTCTTGTACAAATTACTTAAAAAATATATTTATACGGGTTTAACGTTATATTTACATAATTACCTCTGTTACCGACGTTTCGACATAATAAATTTACCAAATGTATCCGTATGCTGCTTGTACCTCCCTTTTTATAATTATTAATATTATTATTGGAAGCCCGAAGTCTCAATCTGCAGTGCAAAGGTGTCTCCACTCTGGCTCCAATCAATATTGTTGGTCTAAAGCGTCCTATGACCACTCCTTTGAAAAAGAGTAGCTCGTCCTGAGAGGTCTTCTGCTATGTGGCTGCTATGCTTACTCGTCATGTTTCAGACATGAGCAGCCCATTCTTATTCAACTTAGCCGTTTTCTGAACTACATTGACTACGTCATTAAATGCACTCCTAACATGCTGGGCTCCACGGCCCTTGCGTATATTGAAAAGCTGGTCCTAGCCTTATGGATTTTTGTAAATTTAGAAATAAAGGAAAACTTGAAAAAAAATCTTTTTTTTCCTTTATTTCTAAATTTGTAGTTTGCGTTAGCAGCGGTACTGCTTAATACAAAACTAATTTAGGAATTACAGTATGGGGGTAGATAAAAATTATTACGAAACTTATCGGGTTTTCTTTTATCTCGATCCTACGTTGTCTACTGTATGTACAACAGTATTTGTTCAATAAAATAGTTTTACACATATAAGTGTAACAGTATTATTTGTATTACGCCGCTGACACGTATTTCCACGTATTTTCCATTCAGTTACTGAGGGAGCATTTAGGGTGCGCATAAGCACATGGACATGGAATCTATTTCTCGAGGCGTTGACTTTTTCCCAAATGCAAATTTCTCGAGAATTCCCGCCTGAAGAATTACCGACCAGAAACCCCTTATTATACAGTGCATTTCTTAAGTTGTTCAACTGTTACTCGTTAACTAATTATTAGGTAATGTCTGAAAACCCATAACACCATACCCTTTACGTTTACAGAAAGTACTCAATTTATCTTGTCAAAATTTTATTTTACCTACCACTAAGTCGGTGTAATTGACTTGTTTACTCATGCTAAATTACGGCTTTCTATATCTAGTAAGGGTCACTGATCTAAGCCGCAGACAGATGTTCGGATATGGTAAAACTATAAGGGTTCCTTGTCTATTACGGAACTCTAAAAAGGTGTCGTCGTATGTAACGTAAAGTGTCTGTTGCAGAGATGATGACGTGCCGGCTGGGCTCGAGACGGCTGGGCGGGTCGCGCGGCTCGCTGCAGGCCGGCGCCGCCTGCTCCGCCGCTAGCGAACTGGACCTCTCCTCGCGCTCGCGACGCTCGCAGAAGGCTCGGTACGTCATACTCTCATATACAACTTTTCAAGCTTTCTGTGTGTTATACATCATTAAAAATTAGTCGTTTTGTAACCGAGCTGTATTTTTGTTAGGGTCACATACGAGTTTAGAACTTCGAAACAGAACGATGAACAATTTTTTCAAAAACATTTTTTTCAAAGCGAATCACCTACAAATGTTAGACATATACACCTATACATATATGTTAGCGCTGGACTTACCTACTTTCAACTCATTTCGTAGCAACGCCCCGTGTTTTTGCAGTTCTAGGTGGTGCAGGCAGGGGAACATTTTACAAAAGAAATTTCATCGTAGGCCGCTTTCAAATAAATAGTTTATTCATTATTTGCTATAGCACGTTTTTAGTTTATTGGATAAATCAAATAGTCTTGGATATTACAGAAGGCACAAGGTTATAGACTAATAATACTAGTAGTTAACACTGAGAACTCGGTAGGTCCAAACCGAATGTTCAGTAGGTCTTAACACTCAGGCGATCAGATGACAATTCTCTCTCCAATGAGGCATCAAGTCGGTTATAGATTCGGGCCCGACCTAAATATATATATATATATGTATGTTTTTTTAGGTTGAATTTCTTTTCTAAAATGTGGCTTATGTCACTGATTTGCAGTGTACATCAATTATTACCAAAAATAATAAATAATGTAAGTACGAGTAATATATAAATATATAATAATCCTAATCCTAATCCTAATAATATTATAAACGTGAAAGTTTGTGCGGATGGATGTACGTTCCGCTTAATCTCAAAAACTGCAGAACGGATCTCTATGAAACTTTCCAGTATTGTAGCTTAGACATTAGAATAGGACATAGGCTATAATTTATTTCAAAATTCATCCTATGAGGGGGTAAAAAGGGGGTGGCATTTTTGTATGGAAAATAAAATTTTCTTTAAGATAGAGACCCCCTTAATAGACTAACCATTAAAACTTAAGAAAATAATTTTCAGCGTTTTTCGAAATTCACCCTCTAAAGGGGTGAAACGGGGGTTGAAAGTTTGTATGGGGAGCAATTTTTTTTTAACGAGGAGTTTGAAACTTCTTTTGTAGACCTAGCATTAAATACTAAGAAAACTAATATCAGCGTTTTTTGAAATTCACCCTCTGTAGGGGTGAAAAGGGGGTTGAAACATTGTATGGACAACCGGAGTTTTTTAAAGTGAGTGACTTCATACTTGGCAAGTAGACTTTCAGTTAAAATAGATTAAAAATCTGCCCTACCCGTGCAAAGTCGTGGCGGGTTACAAATGTTAAAGTACCACTTACTTTTGAACCACTGAACCGATTTAGATGAAATTTGGTATGGATAGTTTTAGTCCCAGGGATGGACATAGGATATTTTTATCCCGGAAATCATTCCTTAAGGGGTGGAATTTTGTATGGAAGAAAGGTAACTAGGTATAAGCGCCTGGCATAATATATTATAGCAATAACATTCTAACGCAATGACTGAGTTCTACGCAGACGAAGTCGCGGGCAAAATTATCCTAATATATACAGACGAGACTATTCAACATAAACATTAGGAATATTCGGTTCTGCTGGCGAAAACCTTACGAAGAATATACAGCATAGAATGAGATTAGAATCTATTCGTCACTAGATGTCGTAACCTGTACTACTAATACTAATTGGTCGTTAGAGCGTTTTATTTATATTTTACGATATTTAAAAAAAAAATATTTTTTTTTGATATAGCAACTGTTTGTTTAAATAGTTAATAGTTAAAAGTAATGCAGTGTTTTTAGGGTTCCGTACCAAAATGGTAAAAAAGGAACCCTTATGGTTTCACTTTGTCTGTCTGTCACATCGCTAAATATCTCAAGAACTACTTATGCTGTCGATTTGAAATTTGGAATAGTTATAAAAAAGGCTTACGTACATGCATAGAACATGACTTTTTTAAATATTTTTTTATTTTCTGTGAAAAATGACAGATAATAGGTGGTTCAAAATTTGAAAGTCTAGTTAATATGTCGAGTGGGTTGTCATATAAAAGGGCTTGGGTTGCACATTCTGAAACAATTTTTTTTTTACGTTGAGTCATTTTTGTTTTATGAGGGAAAGTGTAAAAGAAATACCGTTCCCTCCCTTATCTCCGAAGTTTACCAAGGAAAAAATATGAAATTATTACATAACATTGATATCGATGTACATTTTACAGGAAAATATAACTGTAGCTCTATCCAGTTTTTTCTTTTTTTTTTATCGTCAAAAAACATTTCTATACTAAGTTTGTAATTTAATTACCTTTGCATGTATTTTTGTTTTATAAATTCCTACGAGATCATGCTGAAAGTACCTTCTTTCAAATAAAGAAAAAAAAATGAAATCGGTTCATCTGATAAAGAATTATCCTTGAAAAACTACCATACATACAAAGTTATTCAGACGCTCAAATTTGTAACAAAAGTCGCCGATAGATGGCGCTGTACCCATGGCGTCCAATTTCCACACCATGTTGTTGAGATTTTCCTGATTTGATAGGGTTGGAACCGATACACATCTGTATACGGAACCCCCGGTGCGCGAGTCCGACTCGCACTTGACTGGTTTTTTTAATTCGTCTCTATACAGCGTTAGAATAGATACGTGAAACTTAAGCATCGATTCATCATTAGATGGCGTGAGCTGTACCTACTTGATGATTCGTTCTTGGGATGTAGAAATTGTTGGTTTATTGTATTTAATGGACGTGCACGTTCACGATAAATTCTATGGTTTCATTCATAAATAGACCATACTGTATTATACAACTATACTATAGACTTGAGACTAATTATGCATGAAACCATGCGGTATAAAAAGAAAAGTATAACATAGAAAGTATCAAAAGGACCAATGCTCGTTTACTCGTTTTAACAATAATGAAACATGTTTTTACGTAGCCCTGCAAATACAAATATCAGTCACGGCGAGCTCGCTGCGTGATCGATACAAAACTCGCTCGCAAGTCGGAGCGCCTTATTAAGGCCCTTAGTTTAATAATAAAGGTTAATAAGGTGTCTTTTTTTAAATTAGTCTCTGTACAGCTTTCGATGAGACTTGAGAAATTGAATAAGCTTCCATTCATCACTAGATAGTGTAAGCTACTTCGTTGTTCTCTTTTGGTGTGTAGGAATTCTTGGTTTATTGTATTATGCTTGTATGTTTAAACAGTATATGTTGTCTATCTTAAATAAGTATAATGTGCATTGTTGCGGTGACAACAATCAAAACAAATTAACTGCATGTAGGTATAATATCATTATTCTCATGGCAGTGATTGTATACCTACCTATAATTTTTTAATATTTTATATATGATTTATTCAAATATTTATTTCCATACTTTGATAAATTAGCTAAGTAGGAATTTAAAATAAATCCAGCGTATGGGACGGCGCCCCGGATAGCACCAATATATTTTATAGAAGTAAGTAGGTACCTACGTCCCAAACTGCAAAAGCAAAATGCTGTCAAGATACGCAAGCAAACATCTACCTTATTTACTCTTATAATTTCTGACAAACTGTACCTTTTCATGGCAACAAACGTATAAGTTATTAAAGCAACAAAAGCTTAACCGTAAAATACATGTTATTTCATCTTCTTTACACACATCTTTACTACTTACTCTGAAACTCTATACGTACAGGAGTTTCACGCGGACGAAGTCGCAGGCAAAAGCTAGTATAATAATAAATCCACTTTTGTTAAATATCATAATATGCCGCCATTTTGGATCTCAAATTCGTCCGTTTAAAACTAATACTCAGCCTACAATTGCGTCCTTCTGGGCTCTGACAAAATGTATCACGGCAGTGCCTCCGACAAGCCGAGCAAAACAAAGAGGCACGGCTCTACCATCCTTTTCTCGAAGCGATTCAGGCCATTTTCAACATCCTGTAATTTTGTGCTGGCTAAAGCTAGAACCCTGAATTTTCAGTAACGTGTAGGGTAATATTCAATTTAAACTTGTAGTTTAAGTAGTGTGGCCCGTCAAAGTTCCTTAGTTTTGTCACTGACACACTGACTGACTGACTGACCGATTATTATAATTCTAAGGTACTTCTAGTAGACCCACAAACTTTATTTGCCGTAAACTTCAACCTTAAAACATAATTAGTGTTTAGCCTCGGGCCCGTTCATTGTTCAAGAGATATATGTACAAACTGCGCAAGTAAGTTTGTAATCCTATAGAAATACAAGCGACACAAAGTTATACCTTTGTTTTAGATGCATTCATACATTTGTATTGACACATTTACTTACAAAAAGAAGTGAGATCCCATAAAAAACATTCCATGTAAAAATAGGCCAAGTCTCGTAACTCTTCACCATAAAAATGTGAGATATTACGTGGAGCCAAGTCAGGCACTGTTATTTATCTAAATAAAATTTTCTGACTTGGCAATCACACAATAGGACATAGTTTTAGGTATGAAAATATTTTTACGGTGAAAGAGTTTCGAAACTTGGCCTGTTTTACATGGAATGTTTTTTATGGGATTATAATTCTCAGTCAGCGGCGCCCTAAATGCGCTACTACGCAGACCAGTGGTTGTAACTAGAAACATGTCTATAATGAACGCCTTGTAATAGAATGTGGCTGACTGGTCCTGTCACTTTGATATTAAAATAACTTTCAAAGGGATAAATGTTTATTGGATCATTAAAATAAGTCAGGCGACTTGGCGGGGACACTACTGCGCCCCCTCTGTAATTTATATATCTAGACGAAGTTTTCTTAAAGAATAAGGATGTATGCCAAGCTAACATTCAGGGTAAACAATTATATCAAGTAAAAACTTCAAATTTAAAAGGACAGAAAACAAATAGTTGGATTTGACGACCGGTTTAGCCTAGTGGGTAGTGTACCTGCCTGTGAAGCTGACGGTCCTGGGTTCGAATCCCGGTCAGGGCAAATATTTGTGTGATGAGCATGAATATTTGTTCTTGAGTCTTGGATGTTTTCTATGTATTTAAGTATTTATATCTATTAAATATATCGTCGTCTAGTAGCCATAACACAAGCCTTCTTGAGCTTACTGTGGGGCTTGTTCGATTTGTGTAAGATTGTCCTCTAATATTTATTTATTTATTATTATTTATTATTATGGCGTATTTTTATATAAGTAATAATTAATGTAAAATTAGCAATAAACCTGATCGAAATAACGACTACTCTATTAGGTACTCATTCATTTTTCATCATTACTTGCCCCGCATTAAGCTATTATAAAGCATTCGGCATTCGAATTTCAACCTTGATAAAAAACGTTAAGATACCCCAATGAAATGAGAGTTATGACCTTTAGTCACGGGGAAGAATAGGCGATATCCGACCCCTCGGTAGGTAGGCCACTTATCCTCGTTATCCGACTTGTCCGGATTGTCCAATTTGTCCAGCTTGTCCAACTTGTCCAGGTTGTCCGGCTTATCCAGGTTGTCCGACTTGTCTATGTTATCCGACTTGTCCATGTTGTCCGGTTTTTCCTATATGTCCGACTTGTCCACGTTGTCCAACTTGTCGCACCAACTGCCCTGCGGTTTGTCCGACTTGTCCAGGTTGTCCAACTTGTCTGGTATGTTTGCTTGTCCGACTTGTCCCTTTTGTCAGAATTATCCGACTTGTTCAGGTTGTCCGACTTTACCAGGTTGTCCGACTTATCCATGTTGTCCGACTTGTCGATGTTGTCCGATTTATCCAATTTGTCCGTCTTGTCCGGTTTTTCCGACTTGTCTACGTTGTCCGGATTGTCCATTTTGTCCGGTTTGTCCTACTTTTCCAACTTGTCCTATTTGTCCATGTTGTCCACGTTGTGACGACCCCCCCCCTTACACCCCTTTTACACCTAAAATAATCTTTACTTACTTTACTTTAACTACCACTCTTACTGCTATATGTTAAATCTCCTTTGTAATATTAAAAGCTTCTGTATTTTGTAATGTATTATTTGGGCTTGTGATGGAACATGTGATCATCTAGTATTTGGTAGGAACCCCACGTTACGAATAGTACCTCGGATCTTTTTTACAAAAATGGTTGGAACCCCAGATGATTAAGAAAATAATTAGTTGTAAAAAGAGTTCTGAGTAAGTTTATGTCGAGCTAAAGAGAATAGGAATAAAGTATTGGTATAAAAGCTTATATATTCCTAATTCTATAGTGATTAAAGTCTATTAAATTAATATTAATTATTTTTGGGATAATAACCTCTACACAAGACAGCGCAACAATAATTTCACTGTTGTGGGACCGCTGGATCGTCCGGCGAATCAATGTGTGCTTTATACCCTAGATTTTAGTTATACATAAAAGTCTCAATAAATAATGACTTCAAATTTAACAGAATTATTTCAGCAATAAAGTTTTGTATTTTACTATGGAATCTATTTGAGGAACCATTTACTACTTTACATAGAATATTTAATCTTCCTAGAAGCAAGAAGGAATTTCCTTATTTTGTTATGTGGTGGTAAAATCCTTCTTCAGCACATACCAATTTTCCTGCGGTAAGGACGGGTCCGCCTAATGGCACCAATTTAAGGATTAATGATTACTAATTAAGATCTTTTATATTTGATACAACAAACATACTGTAGAGCTATTTCTCACTAAGTCAATCCTAACATCTGGCTCATACTCATCTCCCCACACTCAACCCTCTACAGCGATTAACAAGAATCCAAACTGAAGTGTCCAAGCTGGTCTTTAGCACAAATGTGTGAAGAAAGTCCGATTCCAAGTATACAGACAATTCCTCTGTTTTACTTCCGCTTGACTGATACATAAGTCTTCCGACACACCCGGTCACCAAGTTCTAATCCTCAAATAAACTAGAAAAACTAAAATCATGAAAAACATCCATGAGCCATTTGTCAGAACCAGAATGGTAAATGCCAGCTCTTATGAAAACTAAATTAATTAATTACTTCTAAAAATCCTTGGCCTCGGTGCACACCTACAAGCTATCTGTGGATTTATAGAAAGGTCTGAATAATAAAAGTATCTTGGTTACAGACCCACCCCTAGGCTAAAGTTTAGATATACTGGTTTTGACTCATCTCATAAGTTAATACCATACAATCAACTAAACTATTATTAATTATTATCAAACTTCAATCTTTAATGCTTGTACTTTTTGTAAACTTGAAGTTATATAGCCATTTAGTTTCCCAGAGCCAGTTCTCTCTGAATACTGTAAATAAACAAATAAATATTCAGGATGTATGTGAACATTATGTATAAATAGATATAGTGTTGTTAATAGATGAGTATTTGATGTTCTATTTTTATAATTGTAAAGAACGTATCTATTGAAACATATGTAATCCATGATAATATAATGAATTATATTTCTGTCTATATGAAATAATGTTGTTAAGAATGTGTTAATAAAACGTAAACCTTTTCACATTAAGTCTCTTGGGATTTATAGCCTTTATTGGTCACAAAGATTATTTACTTATTAACCTGGAAAATACACACTTATAAAACACAATGAAATCTAGTACATCTAGACGGAATAATACCTAAATGGAAATACACAATATATTCACCTGAAAAACACACAATCACACAAACATGTAGAAAATGGCAATATTTATAACAAGTACTCTCTTATTGTTTAAAGTTATCGGTTATGAAACATTGCAGATCAAATTTGCTGAACAATAAAGGACCTTGCTGCCTTCAGATTAAAGTTCTAAATAAATGTTTAATATATTCTCTCTTGTCCTTTAATGTTCATAAGGAATAACTGACTTACCAAATCTCTAAATGCTCAGGTTTTAACTTCACAAAGGACTGTGACAATCTGTCTTACTTTAGTAAACTACAACTTCCCTAACTCTCTATGCCAATCTAGCTGAAACACTTTCACAATTGAAAACTGAGACCTTACGTTGGCATCGTTAGATTTCCGGACTCAGTGCACACAAGATATGATTAGTAAATGTCCTAACTAATAAAGCTATAATTTAAGAATCTATGAATTAAAGAGTATGCTCAATCTATTTATCTAGATTACTCATCATTTTAGATCAACACTAGGATGCAGAACTTCGTTTTTATTATGTAAAAATCTACACGAAACATTCTAAAAGTGTTCTTATTGTCTACATTGGTAGGTTCAAAATCCAATGAACTTTTTAATGTAATGGCGGGAATAATTAATATAATTACATATTCCCTCTGATAATAGAGCATTATATTAAATGGAAAACTCACTGTTAGCAATCTCGAACGAAAACCTCCCCACCGCCAGCAGCGTCACGGATCCTCGTCAATTCTTCACACTATTCTTTTAAACACTGAAACTTCTTCAATTGAATTAATTAATCACACTATTTAAACTCTGAAACCGCTAATTTAAAACCCGAGTTTAAAATAACAGCAGGTCCACCTTCTACTTCCGAGCCCTTGAATTGAATGCCCTTAATCCGAAATCCACCCTCCTTTTATAGTTTCACGATCTTTTTTCACTTTAACTCCGCTGTTTCCCGCGTAAAACCCGCGCCGCGTCTCGACCAAGCTTGCGCGAAACTCCGAATTTTAATATCTGCGCATAACTCGGGGTCTTTGATAATTCTCAGAATTCCCAAGTTTTTCGCAAATTTCGTGGATTTCGCGGATTTCGAGGTGTTTAACCCCAAGCGCCATTGTTTGTGATATTATTATCAATTCAGATTCTTGGAATAGTCTATTTTGATGCTAGTTTTCTTTAAATTGTTTTAAATGATAGTGAAGCAAGATTAATTTAATGTTGTTAAGCTTTATTCTCCCAATTATTGTATATAATAAATTAGTATCATTCCCTTCTATTCTTTTATACATGTGCGACGACTGGCTTTGCCTGTATCGTCACAACGTTTAGTAGTATAAAAGGAGGTCCAGAGCTGTACAGGGATCACTTAGAATTCGTCGTTCAGACTGTCAAAGTCTCTGGCTTGCTCAGTAAAACTCTTGGTGGGTGAATTTATTGGCATAAGGGTGGTTCATCATTATGAGGGGTTTCTCTCCATCATGAGGGATCACCTTTTGACATTATAACTAGTTATAATGTATTTACTAGTAAATTAGGGGATTTTCATATATTTTCAGTAAATTTAACAGCCTGAAATTTGTCCAGGTTTACAACAGTATACCTGAGGAGTCATTCCTGCCTAACGGTGTCAAATGGGCATGATTCAGAGTCTTTTTGCTACCAGATTGAGGGTGCTGTCTGGCGTCTGCCTTTATACCAACATAGGCGACGATCTCACCCTTCCCGTGTCTCAATGTCCAGCTGCTGAATGGAAGTGAGATCTGCCATAGTTTGGCTCAGAACGGCAGTGTATACTCCACTCACCGAAGTTGTATTAGGTTGATTCGATTATTAATTTCAAAAAATACCTTCACGGTTTGAGTAGACATTTTTACCGCTAATATTTAGATGAAATATTTTAATTTCCAATTAAAATTCTTCCACTGTGTTAATAATGTGTTATTTATTATGTTCATATCGATTTTATATAAATAAACCAGCAAAATATAGCAAACATCGTTTATTTTATTTTTTTAATAATCGTAGTGGCAGAATGTCATGACGAACCAAAAAGCAAATAATTGCTTATGGCTGAACGCTGTCATGCTGTGTCACAAATAAATGTGGAATGGAAATTAAAAAAGCGCATCTTCCAAGCCTAGGCCTCCAACTTTGTATGAAATTCCTTTAAAGGCCTCTCGTCTAGCCGCACCCGAAACGTGACACTTCGCAGCCTATTATAAGGAACATAACCTCAATATTTCATTGTATGTTTGATAAAATTTTATTTTTTTATCTGCGTTTGTTAGTTTTTGTACTTACAATCATTTTACTCCTGGGTAGCGAATAGTTTACAAAACTTTATTGGAAACGAGACACGCTAATTCGATTCCGGGTATGTGCGAGCACTAAGTGAAATCACGCAAAGCCCTACAGGGCAATGCCCGACATCAGAGTGTAAATTGCCGTCAGCAGTGTTCTGGCAAATATTGGATACCGTGTCAATCCTAACCGGCAAACAAATGTTTACTCATGTGTTTGCAGCCTTGATATTCCTATTTCAACACACACATTTCCGCACTGAAGCTTGCGAATCACATGAATCTCGTTTTTCCATTTATTAGTTACACATTTATTGATTTGCAGGCGGTAATAATAGTTAAATAACAATAACTTAAATAATATTACAACTAACTTAAATCTAAAACAGGCCCTTGGGGCATTGTACTGAGGATACTGGCGGCATTTCCTCGCTGTATCGCAGTGCTGATTTTACAATGAATAATTTTTCAAAATCATCCCTTGTGCAAGGGCAACTAAGGCCGGAATTAGTTTTGCAAAATGAGACGTGTCTCCGGGAAGCGGGAAGGAATACGCCCACTTTGTTTTGCCTTGGACAGTGTTCCGGACCGTATAATGTATCTCTACTTTCATGTCTCACAACATCTTGAAACAAAAGCGATCTCATGGGGATGTCGTTTTCTTTTAATTGAGAATGGAATTAACTTCAATAATTTTTTCACCTCAGCAGCTCGAACAAGCCTATTTTGCTGCGAGAAATCAGTGAGCAAAATGAGTGTTTTTGCCCTACAAAATTAATAAATTAAAAGTTGCTTACTACTAGTTACCACTTGCTACGCTCGTGATTCAATTTTAGAATATTTCGCTTATTCGGGAATCATAATCAGTACTCGCAGCAAACAACAACTTTGCTTTCTTGTTGCACAAATAACTATTTTCATTGTGAGCATAAGTACTTAATACTACTTATAACAAATCATAATAAAATATTGGGTGTTGTAATTGCTAGTTCTCTAATAATTACGATTACGATTTTAAATCGTTACATAATGTAAGCTAAAGAGACATTTTAAGCTCGATTCTAATTGGTAAACAAACTATCCAAATTGGTAAACAAACTATCCAGCGAAATGTAAGATACCTAATCAAGGTCGATGTCACACGGTGAACTGCGGAGCTTGGTAACCCGTAGTAACGTAGTAACATGCTCTTGACCTGGCAGCCGTACAATGCCCCGGGAACGATTTATAACCGCTTAGGTATCCATCCAGACTTAGTATTTGTTGTGTACGTATAAGAACATAATTTTGACAATGTTTGGTATGTCAGTTACATGACCGAATATCGACGGCTTTTGAAAATGATCCTTATTATTATAGAATGTAGGGCTGCTCTTTGCATTTATATGATCGTTTGATTTAAGAGGTTCATTGAAGAAATAAGCAATCTTGATGGCAGGAGTGAAATGTGTCAGGTCGCCGTAGGGTTTAAAATTTGATGGCTATCGCGCTAGTCGTAACTTTTATACTCAATGGGTAATCGGTTTATCTTACCTACTTAAAGGAGTTACAGGTATATCAATTGGCATATTAGTAATTAGCTTTTTCCCGCAGCTTCGCCCGCATTCTAAGCTTCATTTTTGACTGTCTACGAAAAAGGAGGTTTTCAGTTTGACCCGTATGTTTGTATGTACCTACGTATGCGGGTATGTATGGATGTCATTTTCGTAATCGGCTCCCCGAGGAACCGCGACGATGACACCCATATCGATATTTAAGAAAAATAAATGGCCGCCATCTAGGATTTGAAAATGCATGTCATTTTCGTAATCGGCTCCTCGAAGAACCTCGACGATGACATCCATATCGATTATTAAGAAAAATAAATGTCCACCATCTTGGATTTGAAAATGCATATCACTTTCGTAATCGGCACCTCGAGGAACCCCGACGATGACACCATTGATATGTTTAAACAGAGAGCCTGTATACAAGGTTTCAAATCTCTCACTTCAATAAATACGTCTTCTCATACAAACTTTCATCCCTTGTTTTACCCCCTTAGGGCATAAATTTCGAAAAATGCTTTTTGGCTATGTCATAAATGTAATCGACTGTGCAAACATCTCTAGCGTTAGCAGTTTCGGCTGTGCGTTAATGAGTCAGTCAGTCAGTCAGTCAGTTAAGACTTCTTCTTTTATATGTACCTATAGATGGATGTAGATACTTAAACTAGTGTATCCAACTACATAATTAGGCATTAAAATACACGTGGGATTTTATTATGAAACTCGCCTTCGGCTCGTTTAATAAAACCAGTGGCTTCACTCGTATTTTATTCCCTCTCATTATGTATCAGTTGCATAAACTATTATTAACGGTTAAATTCTTTTGTTTTACCTATGAATCTAATACACAGTTATTGGCAAATAATCAATCACTACATAATATAAAACAAAGTCGCTTTCTCTGTCCCTATATCCCTATGTATGCTTAAATATTTAAAACTACGCAACGGATTTTGATGCGGTTTTTTTTAATAGATAGAGTGATTGAAGACTAAGGTTGATATGTATAATAAAATCCATTAAATAGTGCACCCGTGCGAAGCCGGGGCGGGTCGCTAGTTATATGTATAAGCCAGGGACCGGACCCGCTTACCCTAACCCGTTCAAAAACCCGGGTTTTTATAATGCTGATTATTAAAAACCCTTTCATTACGATAAGCTTTTCATTTGGCTTACCGGTTAACAAACTAATCCTTACGTTAGAATTAATTCGGGTTTCCGCTTACCCGTATCAAAAACCCAAGAAGCGGTAAGCGTTTGAAGCGCTGATTCGATACGAGCAAGCTATTTTCGCTTTTACGTAACCTACGTATGATCTATTATCACAGGTGCCCAATGCGAAACTTAGCGGCATGCGCGCGCGCGCGTTCCCCTCGCACGGCGGTATTTGTCAAAGGCTTTGTGATTCGCCGACGTATAATTGCTAATTTAATGGAAATTAGACGTTAAGTTAATAACATAGACTTCATAACAGATTTATGAGCAGCGTCGGGGCGGGCGTTGGGGTGATCTCGGCAAAATGCTGTTTACCTATTTATTCGTCACTTTCTTTTTCTTTATCGCTGACTGTGCGCATCTCTCGTATAAAAACCGGCCAAGTGCGTGTCGGAGCACGCACAAATGTACTGTCTATAGTACTTCGATTAAATAGTCACTTTATACGTTACCGTATCTAAATTAGAAGGGTGTGGTCTGCTACACTGCACATGACTGCAAGGGTTTGATGGTGAATTCGGAAGGTGCGAGTGGAACTCTTCAGTGATTACCGGTAACCCCCTCGAGTTTGGGCTCATTTTAAATGTCTCGGTAAGCCCGCTACACTGCACATGACTGCGAGGGTCTGATGGTGGAATCGGAAGGTGCGAGTGGAACTCTTCAGTGATTACCGGTAACCCCCTCGAGTTTGGGCTCATTTTAAATGTCTCAGTAAGCCCGCTACACTGCACATGACTGCGAGGGTCTGATGGTGGAATCGGAAAGTGTGAGTGGAACTCTTCAGTGATTACCAGTAACCACCTCGAGTTTGGGTTCATTTTAAAAGTCTCGGTAAGCCCGCTACATTGCACATGACTGCGAGGGTCTGATGGTGGAATCGGAATGTGCGAGTGGAACTCTTCAGTGATTACCAGTAACCCCCTCAAGTTTGGGCTCATTTTAAATGTCTCGGTAAGCCCGGTACACTGTACATGACTGCGAGGGTCTGATGGTGGAATACCGGTATAATACCGGTATTTAAAGGTACCCTTCGTTTCGGTTCCAGAGAACCAGTATAGATAAAATACCGGTTCTTTATAAAAACACGTGTATGCGAGGTTGTGGTTTCGTGCGAGTGCGCGCCGCAACGGTGGCACGGCACCGACAAAGAGTGCGGGCGACAAGGAGTGAAAGGCTCACGCGGCGTCGCCGCTTCCCACGCCACACAGCCGAGCCGAGCCGAGCCGAGCCGGCGGCACGCGAAAAGTGATTAAGTTCCGCGAGTAGCTTAGTCATGGTATCCTGTTCATGAGCTGGTGATGGAAGGTAGAACTTCTTAACTGTTAGGAACTGAAGGATATTTTTTTAAATATTGTAGGTATTTATAGACCCTGTCGATCTATATTGCATTTTAAATACTCAGTATAACAAAACAAACAAGCCCAATCTCGACTACCTTAGCACCTTTCGTTAGGCAGTTCCAGTGCCTCTCTTCTGGCTGCATCATCAGACCCTCGACATCAGGTGTAGTTGTAAGTACTCAAGACAACAAAACAAAGAAGCCCAATCTCGACTACCTTAGCATTTGCCGTTAGGCAGTTCCAGTGCCTCTCTTCCGGCTGCATCATCAGACCCTCGAAACCAGGTGTAGTAGTAAGTACACAAGACATCAAAACGAACAAGCCCAAACTCGACTACCTTAGCACCTTTCGTTAGGCAGTTCCAGTGCCTCTTTCGGCTGCATCATCAGACCCTCGACATCAGGTGTAGTTGTAAGTGCTCAAGACAACAAAACAAAGAAGCCCAATCTCGACTACCTTAGCATTTTCCGTTAGGCAGTTCCAGTGCCTCTTTTCTGGTTGCGTCATCTGACCCTCGAAACCTGGTGTAGTGGTAAGTACTCAAGAAAACAAAACGAATAAGCCCAAACTCGACTGCCTTAGCACTTTCCGTTAGGCAGTTCCAGTGCCTCTCTTCCGGCTGCATCATCAGACCCTCGACATCAAATGTAGTTGTAAGTACTTAAGACAACAAAACAAACAAGCCCAAACTCGACTACCTTAGCACCTTTCGTTAGGCAGTTCCAGTGCCTCTCTTCCGGCTGCATCATCAGACCCTCGACATCAGGTGTAGTTGTAAGTACTCAAGACAACAAAACAAAGAAGCCCAATCTCGACTACCTTAGCATTTGCCGTTAGGCAGTTCCAGTGCCTCTCTTCCGGCTGCATCATCAGACCCTCGAAACCAGGTGTAGTGGTAAGTACACAAGACATCAAAAAGAACAAGCCCAAACTCGACTACCTTAGCACCTTTCGTTAGGCAGTTCCAGTGCCTCTCTTCCGGTTCCATCATCAGACCCTCGACATCAAGTGTAGTTGTAAGTACTCAAGACAACAAAACAAAGAAGCCCAATCTCTACTACCTTAGCATTTTCCGTTAGGCAGTTCCAGTGCCTCTCTTCTGGCTGCGTCATCAGACCCTCGAAACCAGGTGTAGTGGTAAGTACTCAAGAAAACAAAACGAATAAGCCCAAACTCGACTGCCTTAGCACTTTCCGCTAGGCATTTCCAGTGCTTCTCTTCCGGCTGCATCATCAGACCCTCGAAACCAGGTGTAATGGTAAGTGTTCAAGACATCAAAACGACCAAGCCCAAACTCGACTGCTTTAGCACTTTTCGATAG
The DNA here is from genome assembly GCA_963556455.1 of Epiblema foenella. Taxonomy (NCBI): domain Eukaryota; kingdom Metazoa; phylum Arthropoda; class Insecta; order Lepidoptera; family Tortricidae; genus Epiblema; species Epiblema foenella. The sequence continues at coordinate 15,093,728 of OY747095.1, read as the reverse complement.
GCAGTTCCAGTGCCTCTCTTCCGGCTGCATCATCAGACCCTCGAAACCAGGTGTAGTGGTAAGTACATAAGACATCAAAAAGAACATGCCCCAATCCGATACAATCGGTACGTCATTATTAATTCCAATTAAAAAAATTGGATGAGTATTAGTTGCTACGTCGAAGAAATTAAAAACGTGTCTTGTTTGAACCCGTGCCCGCCCGAACGAAAGCAAAGCCAAATGAAAAGTACAAACATTAAGTACGGCCGGCCACGCACCGCGTGTCACATGAAGCGACGATGGCCTTGGGCCAAGGACAAGGGAGAGGGAATAAGGGTATCCCTAAGCCGAAAGGTAAGCGGTTAGTACACGAAAAACCTAAACCAAATAAGTTGATGTAAGCGGTAACCTCTTGTTACGATTAGGTTAACCCGAATAATACGGGTTATCATTATTATCGGGTAAGCCGATGAACGGGTAACCCGAACGATTGGGTTATCATATGAAAGGGTTTCCCTTTCGAACGGGTTAAGCGAATGAACGGGTTTTCCGGTCCCTGGTATAAGCGCGAATTAACGACATAAGCGTATGTCGTTGTACAGTTGTGTAAGTAAAGGTTGAAATGATGACTCTCGCACGGCACAGGTGTGGTGCAAGAAGTCGCACTTGTTCATGTGTATTATTCATTTTATTCGTTCTATTCGCGCACGCTTTGTTGAATATACCTATGTATAACAAAAATATCAATTTAATGTGTGCGGTTAAACGAACGCTGTCCCCATTATGGCGCGAGTGGAAAGGTTCGAGGAGCTGTCTCTTGTTTGCTGAGGACGGCGAGGGCCCTTTTCTCGAGAGCACCTTAATCACGAGCACTCACGAGTGCTGGCTCGAACACCTCCGCCTTCTATGTGGAGGGCACGACGCGAACGGTCCTAGGAAGGTAATTTATCACTAAATTGTACCTACGCACTGCTGTCTTGTTAGTTTCGTTAGATATATATAGTTAAAACGCGTTACGTTAGTTTTAATCGACTTCAAAAAAGAACGAGGTTACCTCAGTACTCCGTAGTTTATGAACCGATTTGAATTTTTTTTTGTTCGAAAGGATATGTTTCAAGGTTGGTCTCGTTGTTAAAAGAATCTAGTTCTGATGATGGGATCCATGAGTGATGAAGAAGACCACGGATGGTCATCCAAAACTCCTATTATTTCATGGCTGGCATTACGATATTTCGATCAAGATGCTGAAGCGAATATGACGAAGTCAATATGTAATATCACCATCAACCTTATCTGGTAATTGAAGCAGGAATGTAGGCAACGGAACTTCGTAATAAAACAGTCTAGCTTAGGCGTGTTTGAGCTTATTGGATTCGTTAGATGCACTCTGGCAACGATTCACTAAAAAGTGTGAAATAAATAAAATGTTAATAAAAAAATAAGACCGACTTCAAAACAAAAACACTAAAAAGTAAAAAATAATTACCTTACTTCAAATATGAGACTTTACGCTTCTTATTGAACAATGTAGACGAACCTATTGTAATTTTTTAAATACATTTGCTCAAAAAATGGTAAGTTGCCTGATTGAGTAGACCAACGACCGGAAACGAGTATTATGCTTGACCTCCGGTTAATAGAGTATTATGCAAGACCGCCGCGCCGCATGAATGAACGCTTGTTGATTTTTGCCAAAACATACATTTATTTACAAATAAATAAATATAAATTAATTAAAAAAATAATGATAACGGTTTTTTTGGCTGAACGCTGACTATCATGGCATGTTGAAAAAAGTCTATCAATTGAAAGTGTAATCGACTTTTTAATTCTTGCTTTTTTCATTCATAATTAGACGTTTAATTTTGTAAATGTAATGACTTATATTGTTTAATAGTTATTTGTTCAACAAGAGAGCAAAGTAGATTTTTGCTGTGAGTGTTGATGTTGAGTCCCGAGCAAGCGAAAGATTCTATAATTAGAATCTTGAGCGTAGCGAGGGACTCAAAAGACACGAGATGCAAATATCTTTGCTCTCGTGTGATACATACAACTTTTCACCTCAGCGGCGATAACATATAACGTAAAGGAATAAAACGCCACATAGAGCAATTAAATCATTTTTATGTCAAAAAATGAAACAGCAAATATATGTGCAATAACAAACATTAACTACAATTACTCTTTACCATAACATTCACTTTACATGACGTTAAGAAAAAGTAATCAGTTACAACAATTAATATTCAAAATGTATGAAGTTTTTAATCGCTTTGGACTCAAAATAAACGTAAATAAAACCAAAACCATCATTATCTCTAAACGCACTACAATATACAATAACCCAATCATAATTCGAGGCACGGCAATAGAGCAGGTCAATAAATTTAAATACTTGGGAAGTATCATTACCGATGACTCCAAATGCACTGCTGACATTAAACAAAGGATTGCTAGGGCTAAAACAGCATTCAATAATAAAAAGCACCTCCTTAAATCTCGTATATCAAAAACAGCCAAAAAACGCCTCATCAAAATGTACATCTGGAGCATTGCGCTGTATGGGAGTGAGACGTGGACTCTGACACAAAGAGACAGAGAAAGATTAGAGGCCTTCGAAATGTGGTGTTGGCGTAGGATGGAAAGGATCAGCTGGACGGAACGAAAGACGAATGAAGAGGTTTTGAGTATGGTAGGAGAGAAAAGAAGTTTACTGGAAACAATTAGAAATAGAAGGAGCAGGATGATGGGACACCTGATACGGCACGACAGCTTCTTCTTAAACATCTTAGAGGGCAAAATTGAAGGCAGGAGAGGAAGAGGAAGACCTAGACTGACTTACTTTAACCAAGTGAGGGACGAAGTTGCCGAGTCATATGGGGAAGTCAAGAAACTGGCAATGAATAGAGAAGAGTGGTGGTTACTCCACCGATAAGAGCGAAGCTCTTAAGTTTTGATGATGAAGAAAAAGTTAAGTATTGTTCGATATTCGTGTTTGCAGGTAGTAATTTTCGGTATTCTTCTATTATATGAGCGTATTCCTCACGAATCACAAAAGACTTGTCAATATTTGTTTTTGTTTGGTAAGTTAATAAATTCAAGTTTTCTGAGTGTTTATTCGATGGCATTCAGAGTAATATTTTGTAGTTCATTAGTCCGGCATGCTCCGTTAATTCTCATAATGAGGATAACCTGAAATATTAATTTTTTGTATGAATATTTTAGTGTAAAAGTATTACAAACACGTTAAAGATACAATCATTTATCTTTAACGTGTTTGTAATACTGCACGGAAAAAGGAACCACTGTGTTAATTTTAAGGACAACCCGCACAATGGGCCCTTTTCCCGTGCCACGCCACAATTTTAGCATAATTATTTGTATTTTCATTATTTTCCATACATTCATACATATCCTCACGTCCATATTCCTAAGAGGCGAAGGCACATGAAATATAAAATGAGATTAATATTGCCAAAATGCTAAACCTTGATGTAAACCTCATGCAACACAGGCAAAGCTCTGGCCTATTACGTCGTAACATACGTATGGTTCCTAAATGTGTGCATTTTTATATACAAGATTTACAGTAGACATATTATGTACACAATACTTACGAGTACTTTTGTAGCGAGGAAATTACAAGCGGGAGCTTCGTTTAAAAGCCTCTCAATATTGAAGCCGTTAAAACTTTGGATTTCTTGAACTTGTGGCCCACTGACAACCGTTTTAGAAATGCTACTAGTTTTGGGTACGTTTCAATATGTATATTGTGTTTCGTCTTCAGCGTCGCTTTGAGCATCGAATAGATGCTCCACATGATTGTCGGTTGTTTGTTATGGGATAACCTGATTAAGTACGACAGAAGTACTGTTTCCGAGATGTTGGTTGCTCCTTTATCCGATCGACATTTATTGAATATTTCGTATGTCTTTAAATACTTCTCTCGAGACTTTTCGGACAGAAAACACTGTTCAGCCTCTTTGACGGCATTTCTCAACTCTTGAGGAGTTAAACCATCGGCTTCGTCACATGATTCACTTATATTTAGTACAGTTTTTAGTTTAAGTTATGTTTTATATTCGCTAACTTTTTAAAGAATATAAAGTGCGTTCTGAAACTGTATATGAATTTATATTCGTTCACCATATGAAAAAACAAAGACTTTTAATAATTAATGTTCGCAATAAATATCGCATTTCTTTATTGTATTTTAAGAATAATGAAATATGAATATGATTATAATAATTAGAGTTAATATAGGTGTAATATTTTTATACGAGTTTAACACGAGTTCGAATTTTATTTTGTTTCGAAACGAGTTTTTCTTTCCCGCTTTTTGGGGGCCTACTACGAAGTTTCGAAGTCGAATGACGAATCGACATATTTTATCTCTCTTTTTTCGTAACGGAGTGATAGTGACAGAGATAATGAAGTTTAAATGGTCCAAGTTTGTATTACACCCCGCAGTATGAAAAGACTAACCTGATATGAAAAATTAAAAGTAAGTTTTTTCACGCTCGCAGCAGAATTGCATTTTGCCCACTGGTTTCAAGCAGCAAAACCGTCGTGTTCGAGCCACTGAGGTGAAAATAATATTTTTGTGATATGTGATATTTACGCGATTGTTAAATACAATTACTATTATGTAAACTACGCCAGGTACAGACTAGGGCGTTTTCGAATGTTTTAACATAAGATAATAAAAATTGGAACCTCTTCATCAGTTCGCTAACTTAAATGAATGGGGCAGTGTTGTTGATATTGACCAGTGGGAGCGGATTGTCGCTTTCGAATGTGTATAAGGATGCAATCTAAATAATATTAAGACTTAATAAATATATAAATGATAGAAGTAAGATAAAAAAAGAAATAAAAAAAGTTTAATTGAATTTCCTTGATCAAAGCAAATGTTTGAATAAACCTATCCATTCCATCAGAGTCACAGTGTACGAATTAACCTGAAGCGTCGGATGACGAGACAGTTGCATCAGGCCAATCCTATACGTATATTTTCGTTTGTATAGCAGTGAGAGCGTAATATTGCTGAACGAAAACGCTTGCATCGTTATAAGCACCTATTTTTAAAGTTCTATCAAATTAACAGAGCCGTTATTTTGTATATTATGTACACATGCAGGTCTAACGTTATGAAATTAGGCGATATGATTATGTTAGCATTTAAAATATTCGTATTTTCAAAAAGTAATATTTCTTATTTTTAGTAACGTTGTATCGTTTTGATGTGGACGTCATCAAAATGTAGCCTGTCAAAGTTGTCAATGCCATCTTGGAACATTTAAAGTTATTATATCACTTACCCAGTAACGCTATATATATTAGTATTTGTTTTATAGCGATATAATGGATATTGCCATAAATAAGCGATAAATATAGCTATAAGTAAAACATTTTTCTAAAACAATTTTATGAATCATAACAATATACGAAAAGAGCGGGATTGGAGGGCCTATATACATGCATACAAATATTGCACGTTAAGGTAAGTTATTAAATAATTACCTGTCTATGAAACCATATACCATTTATCACCAGAGATAGACATTAATCGATTATTTTTTAATTAACTAATTATCGATGAAACAATTTAATAGCGATATATTAATCGACAGAGTATTCGGATAATTATTAAATAATCGCCAATTAGTTTGATTAAATTTTTCATTTAAATGTTGGAAGACGCTCATTTTACACGTAGGTAACAAATATTCGACATTTCTTGTCATGTGTACACATGAAACATCATTATAGTGTGCGTGATATAAATTTGTTCCAATAACACAATTACAATTTTGACAGTCCAGCACTCTATGGCATTCCTAGGTAAGGGTTAAGGATTTACGGCTTGGATGGAATACAAGTAGAAATTTAGAAACAGAATGTTTTATGAAAAAGCGAGGGAACCACTTTTTTATCCTTCTTATCAGCTGTTTACTAGTGTGTTTCTGTTTGCCAATGCAGGGAATTAGTCACTTCACTTGCATTGAAAGTTATGGTCAAAATATTAATCTTTTTAGGATTAAGCCTACATATAATTCTATTTCGAGATATAAGCGTTTGGAGTAGAGGAAATTACGCGTATAAAATGTATCGTTTTGGGTAATTTTGGATCGTTTATAACTACCTGGTAAATTGCTTTGTTAACTAATAAATAACACGTAGCAATTAATAAATTGAGTTCACGTAATCTTTGTCGGTTAGTTGTTTACGCAGGACCAGAGATCGAAAAGTAGAAAACAATCCGTTAATACATATCTGTGGCTACCTCATACCTATATTAAGGTTGCCTTTGTCAGTCGATAAAGCGTACATCCCCTTTGATACCATTTGTCAGAAAGTGACGGGCGCTTTGGCATGTTATTTATCAAGCGATAAGCACGACCATAATAATATGCCTACAGCCCCGGGTATAGTTATAGTATTTGCATTATTTGACACGTGCCTCTGTCAACAGCAATACAAGGTAAAAAAAGGAAGACAATTGCACTGCGAAGTGCGAACGTTTACGTTCTACGTGTTTTTTAATTTTAAATTTAGGGTTGGCCGGACACCACCTTTATGAATTGGTAGTCGTCTAAGTAAATCGATATGAATTTTTCATTTCAGGTCGCAACAAAGCATTATTCAATTTCAATCAAACAAAAAAGTGTACCTAATAACTATTTTACACATGTTTAAAAAAATACGTAAACTAGTTTTATTTATTTTACGAATTAGTATATCGATTTCTGAACGATCCGGTGTTGACGTATTAAAATAAACATAGTGTTGGTGCAGTACATCGCGGTTTCTCCATCTTACTGTGCCCTTTTCTAGTATTTCTTACATACAACAAATTTGACACATAAATAACATAAACGAACTCTATAATAGATCCCCAGTTAGTTTCGTTTTTGACAATAGGTGCGACCTACTCGGTCGGTGTGTTAAATGCATTTTATCTTGCGGGAAAACCATATAATTCTAGCTTTATTTAAATCTCAAATAAAAATTCATTAAACGTCACAATTCGATATCTCAGTCTAGATGCCATCCAATCGTAATCGCTTGCTGTGACAATCGATTTGGGTTAGTTACATCTCTATAAACGTCAGTCATAATGTGTCAAATAGGAATGTAATAGTGTTATTTTAGGTACAATGTGGTTATACATTCCTTAAGTTGTAGCTGCCTGTCATGGTTACCCGAAAATTACAGAATTACAAAAAAATACCTTAAATTTGTTCCTAATATTAATCGAGAGAATGAACAGAAGTGTGGTGGTGCTTTTCTTCAAAAAAGGCGATAACACTTTGCTGAAGAATTATAGACCCATCTCACTTCTGAGCCATGTTTACAAGCTGTTTTCGAGAGTCATCACGAACCGTCTCGCGCGCAGGTTTGACGACTTCCAGCCTCCCGAACAAGCCGGATTCCGAAAAGGCTACAGTACCGTAGACCACATACATGCCTTGCGGCAGGTTATACAGAAGACCGAAGAGTATAACTTGCCACTTTGTTTAGCATTTGTGGACTACGAGAAAGCCTTCGATTCGATCGAGACTTGGGCTGTACTGCAGTCTCTCCAGAGGTGCCAAGTTGACTACCGGTATATCGAAGTCCTGAAGTGCCTGTACGAAAACGCCACCATGTCCGTCCGACTACAGGACCAGAAAACAAAGCCTGTTCCACTGCAGCGGGGAGTCAGACAAGGAGATGTGATCTCTCCGAAGCTCTTCACCGCTGCACTGGAGGATGCTTTCAAATTTCTGGACTGGGAAGGACGAGGCATCAACGTAAATGGCGAGTACATCACTCACCTTCGATTTGCTGACGACATTGTAGTCATGGCTGAGACCATGGAGGACCTCAGTACAATGCTCGTTGATCTCAGCAGAGTTTCCGATCGAGTTGGTCTGAAAATGAACATGGACAAGACGAAGGTCATGTCTAATGCCCATGTCGTACCAACTCCCGTAATAATCGGCGGCTCGGCGCTCGAAGTTGTTGACGAGTACGTATACCTGGGACAAACAGTCCAGTTAGGTAGGTCCAACTTCGAGAAAGAGATCACTCGTCGAATCCGACTCGGCTGGGCAGCGTTCGGGAAGCTTCGCAGTGTATTCTCGTCCAGTTTACCGCAGTGCCTCAAGTCAAAAGTCTTCGACCAGTGTGTGTTGCCAGTGATGACATATGGATCCGAGACATGGACGCTAACGATGGGCCTCATAAGAAAGCTCAAGGTCACCCAAAGAGCAATGGAAAGAGCTATGCTCGGGGTTTCTCTGCGTGATAGAATTAGGAATGAAGTTATCCGTAGTAGAACTGGGGTCACCGACATAGCCTTCAAAATTGCGAGACTTAAGTGGCAGTGGGCAGGGCACATTGTTCGCAGGACTGACGGTCGATGGGGCCAGAAACTGCTTGAGTGGCGTCCACGCACCGGAAGACGAGCTGTCGGTAGGCCTCCGACAAGGTGGAGTGATGACCTGGTGAAGGTCGCGGGAATCCGGTGGAAACGAACGGCACAGGACCGGTCTAAATGGCGAGCCTTGGGGGAGGCCTATGTTCAGCAGTGGACGTCTTTCGGCTGAAATGATGATGATGATGATGATGATTAATCGAGAGGAAATTAATCTATTTAATTAGTTAACTAAACATTTTGTCACTGGAGATTAATCGACAGTTAATTTAATCGTGACTAAGTTAATCCGAACACGTACAACTATTACTAATCTTAATTTTTAATTTTTAGTTGCGATTAAGTAGGTTAATCTTATTCGTTAGTCGATGACATTTTGCCCATCTCTGTTTACCACTATATATTTTTCATTCAAACTTTAGAGCGTAAATTCAAACCGTCGCGGACGGGTGGGAGCGTGTTCAGACGCTCAGGCGTGCTGTCGTGTGCTCCGTAGGCAAGACACGCCGATCTGTTACCGAATCTCAGACACGGACACGGTTCTTGGCCGGTTCGTGTAATTCAGATTCTTAGTACCGCCGGCTTATGAACACGGGTCCGCGTGTAACACGGATATCGGGAGCCCTAATACAGACCAGCTACTTGCAAAACCCACAATGGCAAGTATGTAGTAGGTATAGTAGAGCATTTGGTATAGGATTCATATATCACGTAATTAGAATATAGCCCGCGCAGCGCCTCGTCGCACACATTCTCATGTGCAAATTGTCGGATCACTACATGATAGGAGCGGAATCTAGCCGCCGGGGCGAACTGCAATGGTAAACAAAACAAATCGGTATGTGTATTTAACGCTAAAATAATTCATGAACTGTTAGACAAAGTAAACTGCGGGGTAATAACGTAACTTTTTTACTACCGTTAGGTAGATTTTAATGTCAAATTCTAATTGTCAGCTTTATGTCAAATTCTAATTTATACTTCAAAATTGACAGTAAAATCTATCTACCCTTAGTACATAAAGTTACGTGATTCGCCTGCGGGAGCGACTTTATTAGTATTGACTGCCCATTGTTGTTGTATAAGAAATTAATAAATGTTTTCAATACTATTTACGAACAAGCAAAAACTACTGTCCATGTTAAACAAACGAGGAAAAGAGAACCGTGGATTAATAATACCCTCTATAACATAATAGTAAGAAGGGACGAGCTTTTTAGAATATGGAAAAATAATTATATATACATATGTAAGCAAAAATATAAGCAAACAGACTAAATTACACTAATTTTAGAAATTTAACGAATAATTATATATACATATGTAAGCAAAAATATAAGCAAAATGAAATTAAAAAATGTGAAAACAATGTTAGAAAGATATGGTCTACAATAAATAGCTGGTTAGGGGCCCCTAAGCCCACCGTTGACTCGGTTATACTGAAATATTTAGGAAAAAAGACTCGGTGAGTGAAAAAAATATTAGTAAATTGGATAAAAAATCGCCCGTTCTTGATGGCATAAGGATAGAAGAATTAAAATATATTCGGAAAGAAATCAGCCCTGTTTTGGCAAATTTTGTGAATATGTGTGTGGAAACGGGGAAATACCCAGATGATTTAAGAAAGTCCCTTATAAGGCCTATTTTTAAACAAGGGAGCCATATGGATTATTCGAACTATAGAGCGATAGCTATCCTACCTGTCATAAACAAGATAGTGGAAAAAATAATTGTTAGTCAGTTAAACACATTTCTTGAGAATAACAATGTGATCTCGGATGCGCAACATGGTTTTAGGCGAGGTAGGAGTACTTCAACTTCCTTGGCTCGTTTTACAGGCGAAGTATATAGTAACCTGGACAGCGACTGGGGGTGTGCTATTTATAGACTTTAAAAAAGCATTCGATACCTTGGACTCCGAACAATTACTACAGGCAATGACCGAGTGTGGAGTTCGGGGTCCATTGGAATGGTTCCGCACATACTTGTCGGGCAGAACCCTGCGGACCGTCGTGGACGGAGTCAGCGGCGGCGAGGAGGAGGTGCGCAGCGGTGTCCCGACCGGCTCAATATACGGCCCGGTCGGGTACATCATGCATGTAAACAGCGTAAGCAATGTTGTGCGGAACTGTTCCACCTATATGTATGCGGATGACACGTGCCTTCTCCTCAGTCCTATAGAAGTAGTAGAAAAGTATAAATATTTGGGATTAACTATAGACAAGAATATAAATTGGAAAATTCATATAGAAATAGTATGTAACAAACTCAGATCTATTCTATGTAAAATTATAAGTTTGAAACATATAGTCAGTAAGAAATTACTATGTATGTTGTATTATGCATTGGCGAATGCTGTAATTGGATATGGATTGATGGCTTATGGACGCACTTTTAAGACATACTTGGATAAAGTTTTACATCTACAAACTAGACTGTTAAAAAACATAGTTGATAAAAAAACCAAAGTCAGTTGTAGTATTGATAACTATAAGTCCTCATTTAAGAAACTAAACATACTGCCAGTGCATGAAAAAATTAGGTATCTGATAGCAACTGACCAATTCAATAAATCGGAATTTAAATCACCTCGAGTGTATACCCGCAAACTGAGAGTTACGACGCGCCGAAATTACGTAGAACCCGCAGCTAACAACTATTACGGCAAAAGAACTCGAAGTTACTTAACACCACGCATTTTCAATACCATCTTCCAGAACATGATTGCAAACACGTCTTCAAAACTAAATTGAAAAAATTGCTAATAGATACCCTCTAAATACATATTTTATTTTAGGTTTTAAGGTAGATAGGTACATTAATTTGTTAAGAGCATGAGTGCGTTACTCGCCAATAAACGTTGTGTTTGGCGAACGGATGTTAATGTAAAACTGTATCTAACTTTTTTGGTAAATAAATAAAAAAATAATAATAATAAGTATGGTATAGCTCCACGCCGGTCCCATATAGGGAAAGCGTCATGTATCCACATACCATACCCATATAGGGAGAGTATCATGTATCCACATACCAAACCCCATATAGGGAACAATGGACAGTAACAATTACTCATATTACCTATCTATATATAAATATTACGCGAGGCCGATTTTTGTACACCCCATCAGATCTACAGATATGGTCCGATTTTAGAAAAAGGACTAAAAAATTTATTTTAAAAAACTACTGTGCGCTGACTACGTGACTTTGGCCGCGTGACGTCACGCGACGTGGCTCCTGTTTTGAATTGACATAACACAGTAAAAAAATAAATAATAACTGAACTTCAAACCTGTAGTAAGTTCTTCAGCGTAAGAAAATATACGTTTTGAGTCGGCGACAAATATCCACAACCCCAAGAAAATTATCAAAATACAATATAAACGATCTTTTTGCAATGTTTACAATTTACATGAATGACATACGTATTGTATCGTCATTTAATTCAACGTCAACATTTAATATTTTTTTCTTTTATGTCAGTATTAAATTGTCATGACCTTTTTACTTCAATAAAAAATATAATTATACAAACTCTTCGCATATTCAAAATTTTGAGAGAAAACTTCTTTAGGTTTAAGCCATTCGTTGTCGTGGACGTCCATCTCTGTTATAGTCTCTTGGCAACTTTTTTGACCTTAACAGTGCCTTGCGCGCCGATAGGAGTACAGTACCTATTGGCAATTTAGCCTTTAGAAGAGTTTTCTATCCTCGGGATTCTTCCTTTTAAATCGCCCAGCGCTTTCTATCCTTTTAAATCGCCCAGCGGACTCCCCTTCCGGGTGGAGGCCTATGGTATTGCTGGACGAGACCGGAATGTTGGAAAGAATCCTCGCTTCCCGGATCGGGAAGCAATAAGAAAATGCGAGCCCCAATGTCACTCCAATATCATGGAGTCGCTCCTTACCTGAGGCGCATCGTGGAGCGGGTACTGTGAAGAAAGGGGAGTTCTCACGATGTAGAAAAATATTATGACGGGAAAAGTTGAGGGCTACAGGTTCCGGGGCAGACTACCCGTTAGATAGAGCACCCAAATCACTGGTGCCCTGCGAGGCTATCCTTAAGGTGATAGGTGATAGGAGCCTATGGAGGAGTCTGGTCAGTAATAATTGGACATTATGTCCTCAGCTTCGAGGGAACGACTGATGATGATGATGTGCCGCATCCACGCTGTCCGGATAACTTAGCTAACAGTCTACTTTAGGATTGACTTTGATCCGGCATAATGTGACACTGAAAAGGAACTGTCGATATTTAAGACCCCGTTATCAAATATTTTTGGTGTTCCTAAGACACAAGTTACAGAAACCTATCTATACCTATAGTTGTTCCTTTTCTGAATAACTATCGGAATTTCCGTATTTTAGTGGCGTCGGGACGCCGCTACGGGACTCATTATTATTGACCCAGTTAAGAAAGTATATAACCAATGTTTAATCCAATCCTGTAATAAATACACTCTCGAACCGTGTCTAAATCGAATCTATAACAAAATAAAACTGTTCATGTCCCATCACTACTAATTGAAGTTTTTTTCGTAGAAAATATAGATTTCTACGAGTAAAAAATCCCGCCCAGCCTTTGACACATATCGTAAAATACGTTCGTAGATTTCTTTTAACTTAAATACTAATAAATATTCGATATTTTAACTAAAAATGTATGTGAACACAAGGGTTACGGTTTTAAGTTAGAGATAAGACCAAGATTGTGTTCTGAAAGTGCGTGATTACGAAATAATGCAGGTAAACCTACAAAGGTTTGTTTACTTTAGGGAAGGCATCATGTATCCACATACCAAACCCATATCGGAACAATGGACAGTAACAATGTATATATATAATACGCGAAACCGATTTTTGTACACCCCATCTAACTACATTTATGGTCCGATTTTATTAAATGATATGTCATTAGATTCGTCTCATGCTGGAGAGTTGCATAAAACTCTTATTTTTTCATATATTTCTAGAAAAAAGACTACAAAATTAATTTTAAAAAACTACTGTGCGCTGATCACGTGACTTTGGCCGCGTGACGTCACGCAACGTGGCTCCTGTTGAGTTGACATAACACAGTATAAAAATAAACAATAACTGAACCCAAACCTGTAGTACGTTCTTCAGTATAAGAAAATATACGGTTTGAGTCGGCGACTTATATACACAACCCCAAGTAAATTAACAAAACACAGAATAAACCATCTTTTTACAATGTTTATATGAATGACAGACGTATTGTATCGCAGTTTGTATCGTCATTTAATTAAACGTCATAATTTATTTTATGCCCGATTTAAATTGGCATGACCTTTTTACTTCAACAAAAATTATAATTATACAAACTTCGCATATTCAATATTTTGAGAGAAAATCTCTAGATTTTTAAGCCATTCATCACGGAGAGAAAAATTTACTAGAAACAAGTAAAAAATATTAATCATTAGTAAAATTTTAGTGAATCCCAGGACAAGGAGATTATACTAACGGTTATAAACCAGTTTTACTAATAGTATTTACTAATACCAAAAAAATTGACCTATTTGGAAATACAATACTGTTTACTAAAAACAAGTAAACTTTTACTTGAATTTAAATATGTAACATACTTGCTTTTAAAAAAATCTTGTTGGAACAACAATACTGTTTACTAAAAACAAGTAAACTTTTATTTGAATCCAATAATGTAACATACTTGCTTTTAAAAAAATCTTGTTGGAACAACAATACTGTTTACTAAAAACAAGTAAACTTTTATTTAATTTCAAGTAACCAATCACAAAAATCATAATAGCAATGTACAGATGCGTTCGTACCTGGGGCGCTACCGCGAACAGCAAACGAAGTTTTTCTTCTCTGTCGCACTTGCAAGTTTGCACATAAGTGAGACAGAGACGGAAAACTTCGTTTGTGGTTCGCGGTAGCCCCTCTGAGCCTGATCCATACGCTATCGAAACACACTACACATATTTAGATCTTGTAAGAAACGATCACTTCTTACGTGATCTAAATTTGCGTGGCACGCTCCAATCGCGCTTGGACTGCTTGGATCAGGTACAGGTGCATCTGTAAATTGCAATTATGGTTGCATACATGTCACTGTCCCAATTTTACAGGTTTCTTCCTTCAAATTAGACTTAGTGTGACACATTATGTCAAATTTAAATTTGTTAAAAGTGAAACCTAGAACTGTAATATTGAGCTGAAGTGATACTTGCTTTCTTCAGTATGCACATTTACAGGGTACAAGGAGTTAATTCTTTTACAGTTACAGGAAATGATAAATTAAATCTAAGTAAGGAATGTAACAAGACGTTAATGAAAGAACTAGTAGCTGTAAAAACAAAACAGGTTTACACATTTTAAATAAAATATCAAGTATTTAGTAATTAAGTATCTTTATTTAAAGTTAAATGAAATCAAACATTGGCAAATTGAGACAAATACAAAACTTAGCGAAACATACAGAATCATCATTTATTATAATCTATTTTTACATTTACACAAAGTCACAGTCAAGAGGCCACCGTGTGGTCACATAAATAGACACATCAGGCATGACATTAATATGATTTGGTACCACATAAGTAGACAAATCGTGAGAGTCAGGATGGCGGGTTTACCTAAACAAATATGTAAATAAAGTGTACCAAAAATTTGTACTGAATTTGTACTATTTTGTACCTCTTTAGAAAAAAATTGTACCCTTCCGCATTTAAAGTTATTACAAAGTGAAGGTACACCCGCCATCCTGACTCAGGATGGCGGATGTACCTGGGAAAATTATGATCCTACCAATTATCAACCAATGTTAATATCTCAATTTTTTGTACCTTTCAAAGCTTTCTAAGTATTGGGAGAAACCCCACGACTTTAACAAGTCCGACGTTAATAAGTCCATGCCCCACCACAGCACCACGCAAGTTTTTTTTTATTTTGGCACAATCACAAAATTCACAAGTTGATATATTATCACCATATTATCACAGACTACTTAGGATATTATTCAATTGTTTCGCCGCAGAGGTTACAAGCAAAATGGACGAGTCAACGATGGATACGGGGCACGCGAGCGGGGGAGGGGCGGCCGGTGCGTTTACGAATCTTGTTATTAGTACACTTTACTAATATCTATAAAGCTATTTTATTACTTACGGAAATAAGTATAAAACTCATAAGAATAAGAAAGGGATTTGTTATTACAAGATTACCAATGATAGAAATCAGAATTGATTTTTAATTATTAGTATTCATTTGTAATCACCGACATTAGTATATCCCATTTGTATTATCTAGTAATCTTTACATATTGGTGCTAGTACACCATTTATAAACCCAAGGAGAGTTTTATAGAATTTAAAGAACTCTAATTATTCCGAGTAAAGAATATTAATTTCAGGATGAAGTAAAACCGTTTTGTATTTCCTATACTATGAAATTAATTTACTAATTTACTAATGCCTAGAAAAAAAATGTAAAAATTAATAGAGTTTGATATTCCCTTCTTTTAGATATCAGGTTATTAATACGAACAAAATTTTTTCTCTCAGTGATTGTCGTGGACGTCCATGTCTGTTATAGTCTCTTGGCGTCTTTGTTGACCTTAACAGTGCCTTGGGCGCCGATAGATGTCTATTCCTATTGGCGATTTTGCCTTATAAAACCTGGGGGATTGCTCTTATAGAATCAACACCATAGGGGTGCTCCTCTGATAGTTTGACTCTTGGTTAGATAGGGCATATGGAAAAGTGGCGTGGGGTACAGGTTGTGGCAGGTAACGACCGGAGATTGTTGTTTCGGTCATTACCTGCAAAAAATTAAAAGAGAGGGCAGCCCCGCCTGCCATGAGTGCGGCGCTGACGACGATGCGGCACAGCACACCTTGGAATGGTGTAGTCGCTGGGCCGAAAAGCGCCGTACAATGGCGACAGTTCTCAGAGTGGGTGATATCTCGCTTCACAACGTCATGTCAGCGATGTTGCGAGGCAAGAGATGCTGGGATCTAAAGATCAGACTTGTGCGCACCCTGGTGTTTTCGATCTTTCTTTATGGCTCGAAGACGTGTACTGTTTTGGCCAAAATGTAAAGCCGCATCGACAAGTTTGAGATATGGTGCTGGCTTCAACTTCTGCGGATACCATGGACTGCAAGGCGCATAAACCAGTCCATCCAGCTACGTTAAGTTGTCGACTATCGACAGTATGTCAGGACTGCATCCTCATATATTTCGAACAGCTCTCAAGACGTTCTTCGGATAGCCAGTAGAGAAATATTATGACGGGAAAAGTTGAGTAACAGAGGTCCCGGGGCAGACTATCCGCTAGACGGAACACCCAAATCACTGGTGCCATGTAACTATATCTGCACGAGGCCATATAAAGTGGGTGATAGGAGCCTATGGAGGAGTCTGGTCTGCATGAATTGGACATTATATCCTCAGCATTGAGGGAACGACTGATAATGATGATGTGCCGCGTCCACGTTGTCCGGAAAATCTAAAATGATTAATAATACATTTAATGAAGTATTGATATTTATATACCTTTTATAAGAATTTAAATCTATAATTGACTAATTTCTAACCAAGTTTGGCTTTGCAAGTCACTCTCGCGCACATGCTCGTAATCAATTAGAAAATACCTAACATCCCATAGAATTAATTTGTCAGGATGTCGCCTTCGACGGAAGCGTCTGGGAGGACATCTTCATCATCATCATCACCATCAATTTCTTAAACTTTTCTCAAATAACATATTCTGTTTGTGTCGGGATGACGACGCAGATAGAAATAAAAATAAATAAAAAGCACCAGTGCGGAAAAGTAGTACTTTCTGCACAGTTTGGCTGCTTAGAAAACGCAGTTCATCACTTTTTTTCACGAGTAAAATATTAAAATGTAATTATATACGTATATAATAGCGGATGACGTGGACGCGTTCGCAAATGATTGGCCAGAGATTGCGGGGGCAGAGATGTTCGGAAATCCTGGGGCCAGGGGGTAGCCTTTGCCCAGCAGTGGGTTACTATTAGGCCAATTAAAAATATATATTTATTTCGGGGTCTGAAAAATGGCTCTGACGGCTCTGCTGTGGTTTTCGGGGGTGAACAATCGATTTAACTTGGCCTCACTCTCGTGTTTTGTGTAGACGTATCAATTTCAAATTAATATCAAATAGGTGACACAGAATTTACAAATTCTTCTGTGGCCATGAGCTCTCTCTACAGTCCTTGGGAAATACAAATTCAAAAGCCAATTAACTATGAATAACCACTACTGGCTAGTGACTAACCCTTACATTGCGCACCCCTTGCATAAGCGTGATTTGAACGAGAAAACAATTTTAATGATGAGTTCTGACGAAAGCGATTTATTACCAGGTGTTTATTTAGTACAATTTATACAATTTACTATTAAAATGTATCCACTTCTATAAAGTTGAGAACGTTTCCACGATAACGCAGCTTTATGTTCGCGTCTGACCTTCCCCGGTCGAAATAAATTACTTACGGGTGCTGTGACATTCTTGTCGTCTCAACATTTTACGGACGTTCCTAAACCATGCCAAGTGAAGAGCGAGTTCATGTACATAGGAGCGAGCGGTATCGCAACCGATATAACCACATTTTTGAACACTTTATATCTCATTTCACGGTACAAGAACTCGCAGCGAAAGCAGCTCCTTTAACCCCCAGTCTCTCGATGTTTCATTTGAAAAACCAATTTCTACAGCACCCATTCGTGTGCTACCAAGTTGATTGGTTTCGGAACGATGTTTACACATTTTCTAAATATTATTTAGTTCATGTTACTATACACTTTGGCGTGGTGTATGTACTTACGTTTAAAAACAGAGAGTTTAGAATTGAGCACCTACTGTTTAAATCAGGTTCTCCCTATTTCCATCAAGAATAATTTGATTAAGTGCTCTAATCCAATTGAAACCCTGTCCCTCGCCGAAGTCAGTTGCTCTGTGTCATCTCCTATACATTTCGCCTAACGTGAGGGTTAAGATAGCTTTTATGATATTAGGTACTCGGGCACCTACTGTCAACGTCGGTTGTCTTTATCGCACTAACGTAATTATTTATACTATACTAGCTACAGCAGGTTAGACTGGGTCAAAATATCTACGTACAAACGCTGAGTCTTTGTTACAAGTGAGCAATGATTACATTTTAAAATTGGTTGATCCAGGAAGCTTGGAAAGTAGTGTCGTGTGATTTCGATTCAAGGATTATTTAATTTAAGTAATTACTCATGTAATAGAAAATTATCTGAACACTATATCCCCGTGTATATACTCGAATAAGGGACCTGTATTTGCCTCTAGGTGTCAAGTCTACGAATCATCAAATTCGTTAAAGGTTGACGGCTAACCCGCAACATATATACCTAATAAGATCAGTAAGATAAAGAAACATGTACCACACCGTGGGTCGATACCGAAATAACAAATATTCAAGAGGATCTCAAGGACTTAGAGGTACCACTTCAAACGTAACTTACAATGGATCAGTACGTCTGTGAAAAAATAAGACATAAATATATTGCTAGTCACATCAAAAGAAAATTATATAGAAAAGAGGTTTAATGAGGCGGCAAATCCAATAAAACAGGTATGGCAAGTAATAAAAGAGGATACAAATAAAATTAACTGCATATCACAATGGTATCTGGAGGACTACACCCCTTCTGAGCCAATCAGATTAATTGAACTACCTGATTATATTAACTCATATTTTATCGAAATAAGTGAAAACATAATGAAAACGTAAATCTATCGAGAGAGAAAAGGCTTTAGAAAATCTATATCGTCACCTATAAATATACACGAATGCAATTTTCGTCCTGAATCTTAGGAAAAATTAAGAGAAGACATATATGACATAACAGGTCTACTGCTGAACCACCTGACCCAATTTGATGAATTAATTAACTTAATGTGTTACGTGATAAACACAATCTATAAAACTGGCTCCTATCCCTACGAACTAAAGAAAACAAGAGTTTGTCCTCTATATAAGGGCCAATGAGATAAAAGATCGATTAGCAACTACAGACCGATCACAATTGTTCGTCGCTATAATACACTGTATATGGCACATGGAGAGTAATAAACTTTTGACAGACGCTCAGTATGCCTATCGAAAGGGAAGGTGACAACTACTTCAGCTGCATTACAGCTTATGAACGAAGTCATACAATCATTAGACAATAGACCTAAAGTAGCAGCGATATTTCTCGATTTATCTAAAGCACTTGATAGCAGTGATCACCATTTATTTATACAGAAAACTAAAATGTACGGCATTAAATGAGCAGCATTACAACTATTGGAGTCGTTTCTGAAAAACAGAGAACAAACAGTTGAAATCTCAACAGATGGCAAAAAATTAACTACTAAACCTTAAATCGTCCCAAATGTAGGTGTACCGCAAGGATCCGCCATGGGAAACAGCTTCTTCTTGCTTTTATAAACGATCTTACACTGCTAGATATAGATGGTAAATTTATAATATATACGGATGATACTAGCATAGTCATAAATGGGGAACCCATACATACAGTCACGGAAGAAATAAAAACAACAATGGTAATCGTAGAAACATGGTTTAAGAATAATGGTCTTACTTTGAACTCTGACGGCAACTGGTGTATACGCTTTAAAACAATTACGTCCGCTTATCTCTGAAGGGGCTCTCATTGAATCCTATTATGCATATGTACACTCTTTTATGTCATATGGCATAATACTATAGGGAAACTCGTCAGAGCATGAGAGAGTACTGAAAATGCAAAAATAACTATAAAAGTCATAATGAAAGCCGGATACAAAAATTTGTGCCGAGAATTCATCAAGGCACTTAAAATAATGACGTCAGTAGCACTGTACATATTTGTAATCATCTTGTTTGTTCGTAAAAATATTCATCATTTTCAAAAGAAAGGATCCTATAAGCATCCAAGTCGTTATCCATACGACCATTGTTCAAGTCCCCACCACATAGTTGCTATGTCCAAAAACAGGCTAGGAGTCATCGGTAGAAGAATATATAAACAACCTACCGAACTGCAACAAACAAGAACAAAACCTGATTGTGTTCCGTGCTCAAACTCTATTATGTCATAGTGCATAATACTATAGGGAAACTCGACAGAGCATTAGAGACTACTGAAAATGCAAAAAAAAGCTATAAGAGTCATAATGAAAGCCGGATACATAGATTTGTGCCGAGAATTCTACAAGACACTTAAAATAATGACGTCAGTAGCACTATACATGTTTGAAATCATCTTGTTATTTCGTAAAAATATCCATCATTTTCAAAAGAAAGGATCCTCTAAGCATCCAAGTCGTTATCCATACGACCTTTGTTTAAATCCCCACATACTTGTTATGTCCAAAAACAGGCTAGGAGTCATTGGTAGAAGATTATATATAACAACCTACCGAACTGCAACAAACAAGAACAAAACCTGACAGTGTTCCGTGCTCAAGTGAAAAACCTATTAATAAACAAGACCTTATACCATTTTTGACTTGAAATATTAATTACTGACAATCTATTGAATTTACGATTATTGCAGAGTAATCTCTTTGTTATTTACCCTTAATGTATAAATGTACTCACTATCATGTCTAGTAATAGCAACATGGTGAAGTTTAAATAAATTAATATAAAGTTAGGTTGTTGTCTAGATTAAAATTGCTGGGCGCCAGTGGTGAGGCGCCACTGCTGAGCGGGTGGCGTAGCACGCCGCACACGCCGCACTCTGCTCACGCGCCGGTCACGCCTGCGCCGCACCACTCGCACAACCACCTAGCGCCGCACTGCAACGGCACTGACAGGTATGATTAATTAAATGATGATGTACTACAAAACTGGTCATGACAAAGTAGAATGACCCAAGTGTCAAGGATGCACAATCGGAGTTTTTTCTGTAAGATGTGGTGTGAAGCAGGGATGTGTGACCCACTCTGTTTGCTATGTTATTCGCAGTTGTAGTTCGAGAGGGACTGCAAACTTTGTCTGAAGGTATCTGATCTGTATTCGCTACCGAACTGATGGGGGCATATTTAACCAATCACGGCTTAAAGCACGGGCCAAAGTGTCTCGCGTTATAATTACGGAGATGATGTAAGCAGACGATTTATGTTTTATGGCGGAATCCCCAGGTGCTCTGCAACAGCTTACGTCGAGTCTTGATGAGTAATGTTGATGGATGGTAATGATTCACTAAAAAGTGTGAAATAAAAAAAAAACCGAGTCCATAAAAAATACTAAAAAGTAAAGAATAATTGCCTTACTTCTAATATGAGACTATGCTTCTTATTAAACAATGTAGATGTACTTACCTATTTTAATTTTTGTAGTCGGTGCCATTTCGTCAACGTTAGACAATTTCTTTGGTTGGCACCGACTTCAAAAATTAAAATATCTACGTCTACATTGTTCAATAAGAAGCGTAGTCTCTATTAGAAGTAAGACAATTATTTTTAACATTCAGTGTTTGTTTTGGAGTCGGTTTTATTTTTTTATTACTTTATATGCTTTTGAAATAAGTGTCTGTATCATGACAGATTTAAATTTAGAATTGTAAGTTCAGTAATGTGTCTTGGAATTTTATTGTAGAATTTTATACAATTTCTCCAGAACGACTTTTTCGCCTTTACTAGTCTGTAAAACGTTATTTTGAGTTTCCCAGTGTTTCTGGTAGTTATTAACTACTTATCAGTGTTAGAATATCTATTTCCTTAAATATTTCTCTCAATGACTCATGCGACCCCAAGTTATAAATTGCTGGTATAGCCCTTTTTTGCAATATAAACACAGTTTCGATATCTGCAGCTGATCCCCATAAGATAAGACCATAACTAATTATACTATTAAAGTAAGCGAAATAAACTAACCGTGCCGTTGCCACATTGGTAAGTTGCCTTATTCTCCTGACTGCAAAAGCAGCAGAGCTCAACCTACTTCCTATAGCGGTTATGTGGGAACCCCACAGCAATTTTGAGTCCAATGTAATACCTAAGAATACAGTTGTCTTAATAAATTCTAAAATTTCACCATTAAGTTTTATATTTGAATTTATATTGATATTTGATGATGATGAGTTTACTAGTAAGAATTTTATACATTTAGTTTTTTTCGAATTTAACACTAAGTTATTGGCAACAAACCAGTCGGATATCATGGAGAGGATATTATTTGGTTCAACGAGTTCAGTATCTTTCGTCTGCGAACATGACGATGCCTGATCTTCGACTTACCATATATGGTAAATCATTTACATAAACAAGGAATAGGAATGGGCGTAGAATCAATCCCTGAGTTACTCCCGTCTCTACCACTCTATCTAATGAAATAGCTCCATTTATCTCTACTCTTTGATTTCTTTGTGTTAGGTACGACTTAATGAGATCTAATGCATGTCCTCTAATGCCATAAAATTTCAGTTTACAAATTAAGGTACCGTGGTCTACACAATCAAAAGCCTTGGAAAGGTCACAGTAAACTCCAATGGCGTCCTGTGACTCTTCCCAAGAGAACAAAATGAATTTTATCAAACTTGCACCAGAATCAGTAGTCGACCTAGCTTTTGTGAAGCCGAACTGCTGTGCGTGCAAAATATTTTTCAAATTAAAGTGAGAAATCAATTGCGTCAGCATTATTTTATCAAATATTTTGCTAAAAGCAGGCAGGATAGAAACTGGACGATAATCAGAAGGATTATCTTTATGGCCTGATTTAAAAATAGAAACTGCTTTACTACATTTCATTAAATATGGAAAAATGCCATTCTCTAGACAAGTATTAAAAATGAGAGCTAGTGTGGGTGCAACAACCTCCAGAATATATTCCAGTACCTTGACTGACACGCCTCATAAGTCTTCTGTGCTCTTTATTTTTATCATTTTAAAAGACTGTAGTACATCCAGAGCAGAGACATGATGAAAATTGAAATTACATAAATTATCTAGCTTTACATTCTCAGATTCTCACTCAAAAGGGATTCAGCTATTGTGGAAGACGATGCCAAACTTGTTGTAGTAATTATAGGAATTTTGGAAAAAAAATTATTAAATTAATTTGCTACTTTTACTGCGTCAGTTATTAAATTATCCTTTATTTTCAATGAAATTGTGGACTCTCTATTTTTACTGTGCCCAGTCTCTGTATTTATTATTTTCCAGACTGTCCTGACCTTATTGTCAGAGGATTTTATTTTGTTATTCAAGTGCACTGCTTTTGCTTTTGTGCACACTATTTTAAATAATTTGAAATAATCCCTAACATACTGAAGCGTTCGTCAGTGGTGTAAGACCTCCTTTCATAAAGTTGATATAAGTTATCTCTACTTTTCCGGATTCCGGTAGTTGCCCACTCATTAAATCTCATTTTATTATTAATCTTAATACGCTTTTTACTACAAGATGTATTAAATTCTTTACATATTGTATTCAGAAGCATTTTGAACTGATCATTCGGATCAATTGACTCTACCTGGGTGTTCGGCATGGCGACTAGCAGATTAGATTTTAATAGTTCTAGTTTACCTTTACTCAGTGGTCTTATTTCTATAACGCGATCTGGCTGTTTTGTTTCGCAAGGTAGCCTGACCATCTGAGCTTTATGATCCGATCGAACTCCATTCACTATGCTTCTGTCCAAATTCGCTTCAGCTCCCGTCTTAATCTTCTAACCTATCTGCGTTAGAGTCGATTTTGCCCTAACAGGTCTTTCTGGGCTTTTATAAAAAAAATAACCTCGAAGATTAAGAGGGAGATTCGCTTCGCTTCTAAGACTTCTAACCTACCCGCGTTAGAGTCGATTTTGCTCCGGTCTTTCTGAGCTTTTATTAAAAAAATTACCTGTATTATATATAGATATTATGATAGGTATTGTATTTTAATATGTACACATAGTTATTATGTATTGATGTATTTGAAATACCATGGAAAAAAACACCGAAAAAACAATGTTAGTTAAAACATAATTCTACTGTTTAATAAGCTTATTAAATAATTTTTTTTTTTTTAATTCATTGAATTGAGTTTCAGCAAAATATGTTTCTGTGAAGTGAATAAGCGGCGATATAATCATATTCAAAATAAAAATACAAGAACCAAATATTATTTAATATAAGTTTCTGTAAAACGAAATTCTATGAATTTTTTGTCTGCGAAACAATGAAACACCAAACATAATTCTACTGTTTGATAAATTTGTTAAATAAAAAAATGATATTACAAAATTCATTGAATTGTATTTCTGTGAAATACGTTTCATTCAAGTAAATAGTCATTGAAACAATAATAGTCGAAGTAAAAATACAGGGATCAAATGTTATTTGAAACATTTTCGGCGAAACAAAATTATATGAAATTTCTGTCTGCAAAACAAGGGGACACCCTATATCTATATTTACCTGTTCTGTGAATAATTCTAAATCTAGTATTTTGCCAGTGAAGCGATTTATATTTTAGTGTAGTAATGTTACACTATTGTGCTTCTGCATTGTCCCAACAGTCAGTTTAAAGACAAATCCGCGGTCGGATATGTCGGTCTATCCAAGGTAGGGGGCGAGGTTTGGGTTCCGAAAACGGAATTAATAAAAGATGCTAAAGATTTAGCAAGTCTATCAGTAGTAATACTGTAATCACTAATAGCATTATTAGTATCAAAAAATATAACGTCACTATGACGATTCGTCAAATTAAACACAAGTTTATTAAGGTTACCTGCGTGACTGTTAGAACTGCATGGAGAAGCAGAATAGGGCAACGCACCTGTAATAACATTTTCACACCTGCTATTCAGAAAAGAGTTATTGTTGCCTTCGAATGAGGGATCAAAGTTGTACTTTTCTTCCCTCATTTGAGAGCAACAATGACTCTTTTCCTCATAGAAGGTGTGAAAAGCAGTATGTGACACTGTAGTAAAATCATTTGTAAGATATTTCATGTTTTTAGCAGCGGGCCTCATAGACGGTGTGAAAAGGAGTATGTGTCACACGGTAGCAAAATTATTTCCGTCTTGGGCGTAAACACTTGAATCCCTCGCTACGCTCAAGATTCTACTTTAGAATCCCTCGCTGCGCTCAGGATTGTAGAATCTTTCGCTTCACTCAGAATTCAATATACCGCCCCCGCCGTAAATATATCATTTTGCTCCCTTAAGACACAATCTACTATTTTAGCACCTAGCTTTGACAGACAGTCGAACCCAGCCTTTACCTCAGAGTACCTAATATTCGACTCGTCACCTAACAATAATACAATTGTGATTTGTTCATTTATATAAGTATTTTTAATATTATCTATGATTTTTAGAACCTTGCACGTAGTCGTTCCGGATTTTGTATAGGCCATAATGAGATACGATAAAAATATGTATTTATGTATATTATCCTTTGGCATTTATACTCGATTTTATTTTCATAGAATAATTTATTGTTTTAGGGTTAACTTGCGAGCACCTAGAGGAAATACATTTCTTGTTAGTTACACCCACTTTAGGTACCTAATTATGAAAATCTAATTGACGGATTTAGCATAATTTAAGCC
The DNA here is from genome assembly GCA_963556455.1 of Epiblema foenella. Lineage (NCBI taxonomy): Eukaryota > Metazoa > Arthropoda > Insecta > Lepidoptera > Tortricidae > Epiblema > Epiblema foenella. Next base: position 15,067,752 of record OY747095.1, on the reverse strand, counting down.
TGTTAATCTATACAGCATCTATAACCCAAATGGGGACAATTATTATTGATATTTTATCGTGAACGAATAATTTCACATGTGCTTTTAATTTCGATTTTAGGTACAAGCGATATGAGTGTGTCATGAATAAATTGCCAACTACCTTAATAATGGAGCTTAAATCTTATTCCAGCTTATGTCTTCAATATTTAGAACTAGGAGCTGACGGTGGTTGAATGCCCGTGACATGGAATGACCCTTATTTGCATGTTTAGCAAGGCTGTTGTAACAAATGTTCAGCAGCCGCTAGTTAGCGCTCCAGCAGTGAAGTGCGCTCCCACATCGACCCGCAGCGAGCGCGGGAATCGCTTGCAATATGTTTAGATTTATAAATAGACAAGAGAGTTTGCACTACTAATAATTACTATACCTTTATGGTACTAATAATGTCAAAATTTATCACTAAATATAATATAAGACTATTATTTAAATCTATAAAAAATAATTGACCCAGTAAAAACACTTTTCCATGAGCCAGGTATTTAATTTGGACTTAAAAATATTCCCCTGGAGCTGTCTCAAGTCCTCAGGTAAACGGTTATATACCTCCAGGCACATGTTGAAGACATTGCATTTATTCATCGCCTTGCTACTTTGCGGCTTTATTGGCTTGCAGAGTGTAACTTCGCCCAACGTCAGCACTTTCTCCAGTTTTAAAACTATTCCCCTGGAGCTGTTTCAAGTCCTCAGGTAAACGGTTATATACCTCCAGGCACATGTTGAAGATATTGCATTTATTCATGGCCTTGCTACTTTGCGGTTTTGTTGGCTTGCAGAGTGTAATTTCGCCCCACGTCAGTACTCTCTCCACTCTTAAAAATATTCCCCTGGAGCTGTCTCAAGTTCTCAGGTAAACGGTTATATACCTCCAGGCACATGTTGAAGACATTTCATTTATTCATGGCCTTGCTACTTTGCGGCTTTGTTGGCTTGCAGAGTGTAATTTCGCCCCACGTCAGCACTCTCTCCACTCTTAAAAATATTCCCCTGGAGCTGTCTCAAGTTCTCAGGTAAACGGTTATATACCTCCAGGCACATGTTGAAGACATTGAATTTATTCATGGCCTTGCTACTTTGCGGTTTTGTTGGCTTGCAGAGTATAATTTCGCCCCACGTCAGCACTCTCTCCACTCTTAAAAATATTCCCCTGGAGCTGTCTCAAGTGCTCAGGTAAACGGTTATATACCTCCAGGCACATGTTGAAGACATTGAATTTATTCATGGCCTTGCTACTTTGCGGCTTTGTTGGCTTGCAGAGTATAATTTCGCCCCACGTCAGCACTCTCTCCACTCTTAAAAATATTCCCCTGGAGCTGTCTCAAGTGCTCAGGTAAACGGTTATATACCTCCAGGCACATGTTGAAGACATGGCATTTATTCATGGCCTTGCTACTTTGTCGCTTTGTTGGCTTGCAGAGTGTAATTTCGCCCCACATCAGCACTCACTCCACTCCCTTTCATCGTCTAAGGAACCGAGATAATTTTCTAAATGCCAAAATTTTAATAAGCACTATACAATATTGAGTCAACACTAGTTCAAGATTAGCCTTACTGTAGATATATAGAAATACGCTACCGACTGTACCTAGTAAAAACGGTTGGTTCACTCTCGCCTTGAAGGCCATGAGGTAGTTCACGGGGAACAAATAGCCATTCCGATATTCAATTACAACTGTATAACTAAGACCGCATGTAGACGTTAAGGCTTCGACAAATTAATTGGATAGGATCATGTCCCTCGATATCCTTGCGGCAGGCCCTCAGGTGTTGAGTTGATATTCAATTATTCCCGAGTCAGTATTACATCCTGAACCCTCTGTAATCGGAGGTAAACAATCAGCTAATGTAAACATCGGTTAGTACGCAAAGTACGCAAGGCAGCGGAACATGCATAATTAATACTCGTACAGTTTCACCTCTTGTAAGTCCAAACTCAAGGGAGACACGAATTAATTGAGTTCAGGTGGATTCGATTAATGAAGGATTTTGGTTTCAAGATGTTTCTGTAGGGCCATGATCGACGTATGAGTCTTCAGCTTGAAATATTTTAATAATTTAGCGCGGAGTGGAGCCCTATATGACGCCGCCGCGTTACGTACCTATTAAGTGTTTAGTTTAACGAAATAATGACTAAGAGTCGGGGTCGGTACACTATTTTCGGAGATATTTCTTTAAGAGGTCTACAGATATCGTGTTTAAACAAGATTGGGGCATATATAATAGTATTTAGAAACAGTCACTTTAGTTCTCTAAAATATACTGACAATCCCAGTGGCGGATCCAGGATTTTGGTTTGACAGTAACAATAGTGCATCCAGATTCTGCCCCGCCAAGTCAGGGAGTTGCCTAATTTTATTTTTATATAAATGGAGGTATAGCGAGGGTAGAGTTAAATAGACAATATTCGATACGAAACTATATTTGGTTTAATCAATTAACAATTGAATTCAGTAACTTTGCCGTTTTAACGTATGTCGTACAATGTGCAGTGGCAGCAGAGGCGGGCTGCGGCGGCGCTCGACGTACACCAGCGGGCGGCTGCGCACGGGGCCGCACTGGTCCTTCGTATTCGACCCCGCAGGCCGGCTGTGCTACTACTGGTCCATGGTCGTCTCGCTCGCCTTCCTCTACAACCTGTGGGTCATCGTCTACAGGTTCGCCTTCCAGGAGATCAATGGTAACTATGACAGCTCATTCATTTTTATGACCTATGGCTTGGCACCAGTTGCTGCTGACACAGGAACTCGTTTTACGCTTCTTTCTTGTCTAAAAATGTCTTAGTATCCATATTAGGACGGACTCAAACAAATCTAAATTTTATAATACACATACATGTAACAACTATAATGAAACTTTAAGGGGAAGTCTCCCATATTTTGCGTTTTAGAACTTCACTCGGATAAAGACTTTGCTTAACAGATGTGAGATAATTAAACTAAAAAGTACAAAACATTATCTTGCTCAGAAAGGAACTGTCCTTTCTGAGCAAGATTTCTTTTTCACTGGAAAAGCCTCCAATAGATAATATTTTATTGATTCCTACATTTTTATGCAAATCGACTGTACTTTAAAAATAGGTACACAAAAACTTATTATTCGCTTCGGTACAACACACCCTATTAATGTACACACACACGTTACTATATTACTGTTTAAAAATTCAAGTTTTAATTCAGGCTAGCCGCTGAAATTTTAAATCCCAAAATCGTTTTTTTCCCTACTCGTCAACTAGAACTTCATAGACCACAGTGGCTTACTTTTTAATCCGAACCAACACATGCACTGCACACATGAAAAAAAGATTGAAATAGAACGCCGTATTTTTATGACAAAAAATAATGTCCATAAACGCAATAATTCGTTTTAGGCAGAGATCTCAGAAGTTTAAGCCCCAAGTGTGAATAAATAATGTAGAATAACACTACACAAAAATTACTGTGGACTGGAAAAGAAACAAAGAAATGAAATAACAGAACAAAATATTGAAAAATGCCTTGTTAACTCTGTCAAAAAATACTAAATGTCAACGTAAAAATAAACTATCATGCTGCAAATGTCGTAACTAACAGCGACAGTGATGTTCTTTTAAAAAAATGTAATAACCGGAAAGATTCAGTGTAAAATGTACTAAATATTTACGAAATTACGCGCAGAGTTTCCGCAGAGAGCGGGATGGTTAATTGCAAACTTACGCGTGTTACACGGGGTCATTAGCATTGGAATGGTCTTGCCTTAAGAAGACTACTTTATGAATAAATGTCAACATTGGTGGCGCTTCCCAGCGCTTTTGAATTTAAAAACGTCACTGCACTTGTTAAATTGTCTAACTACTTAAAGTATCGTCTTAATATTGGCCATAATCATTAAAAAATAATAGCACACCCGAGGTCTGATGATCTGTGTTTCCATGTACAGTACAGCATACGAGGTGTAAAACCACCAGGTGTAGTGCACATCTGGTGGATAAATAGGATACAGGTACTGACCGTAAACCGCCACTACAGCGGAGTTTGCTTATTGCAGGGGAGACGTTGGTGGTGTGGTTCTGCCTGGACTACTTCTCCGACTTTCTGTACCTGGCTGACATCCTGTTCCACTTCCGCACCGGGTACCTGGAGGACGGCGTGTTGCAGACGGACGCCGCCAAGCTGCGTGCACACTACATGAACTCCACGACCTTCTACATTGACTGTCTCTGTCTCCTGCCGCTGGACTTCCTCTACCTCTCCATCGGTTTCAACTCCATCTTGCGCTCTTTCCGCCTAGTCAAGATCTACCGGTTCTGGGCTTTCATGGACCGAACCGAACGACATACGAACTATCCAAATTTATTTAGATCGACTAGTTTAATTCATTACTTACTAGTGATATTTCATTGGAACGGGTGCTTGTACCATATAATATATAAAAACAATGGATTCGGAAGTAAAAACTGGGTGTATCATGACACTGAAACGGCAGATGTGGTGAAACAGTATCTTCAAAGTTATTACTGGTGCACACTGGCGCTCACAACGATAGGTAAGTAAAAATAACATATTTTTTCATAGTGTAAATCGGTGTATTAAGTTGTTATTTTCGAAGTACATGAAACACTGTTTACCAGTAAAATCTCAAACTCAAACTCAAAATATTCTTTATTCAAATAGGCCTAGCAACAAGCACTTTTGAATGAAAAAATGAAATGAAAAGAAAGAAGGGTCGTAAAGAAAATTTACACATTAATATGCCTGTTGTACATTTTTATAAAATATTAATACCACCTTGTCTATACCCTACTCTATATATGTAGGATATAACACAAATCCTAAATCTAGTCTGTTTCTTAAATAGCCTTATTGTTATTATTTTACCGATCACATTTCTGCAACTATACAGGGCTACTACTACTCCGAAATTCGAAATCCGAACTTCGTACCGTGTCGTCCTTTTCAGTATACAGTGTATAAACACGAGAGTGAAACAGGACGGCAAGATACGAAGTTCTGATAACAGGCCCTGTAGTGGCGTTTAGGAAGTTTCTGTAGTTTAAAAAGTTATTTTACACAAAGTTGTTTTTATATATGTGGAAACCGGATGCTCGTTAATTCTTGGGGTAGATTTGTTGGCAATAATACTTTCCGTTTATTACAAAAGTAAATACCGCGGCATTTCAATAACAACATGCAGCTCTGGCCAAAATGATGGGATCTGGCCACCTACACGATTTATCTCGTCCACAGGTACCTACTTACCTTAGATAGGTACCGCGTCATTATTTTCCATTTTAGAATATGTAGGTATATCTGTTTAGCTTTCGCCAAGATGACGATGTCAGCTCCAGAAAGCCTCTAACAACTACACAAGTAATTAGATTTTATTAAAAAAAACTACAAAATTTGCAGCCTTTGACAAAGGATCCGCTAAAATGGGCTGAAAAACCCCAAAACGCAAAAGGGAGAAGCCCCAACTTCTGTTATTTCCGACGACTAAGTTAATTCGTAAATTAGGAATATTCACTTCAATAGACGAGGAACATTTTAATTTTATTGTTAAAGAGCAGCTCTGTTAGCTGACAAGTCGACGACCGAATTTGCCTCGAGCTCGCTATTAATTTGCGTAATCGATTAGATTAGTAGACACACTACACTGTCTTACAAACAGAATATTACATTAACTCTGAACTTTGAAGATAATTCGGAGCACAATGTGTCAGGTGGCTAACGAGTCTTCAAATACATGATTTGAAACTCATTGTTCGGTTCCCTAGAGCGTTTAAATAGCATTTTGAATATTTGGCGTTCGATTATACAATATGTACATAGAGGCGGTTTAAGCATATATGTACCTCCCACCGATACCGGTTGAGCCCACGCTAAATGGGTCAGTGAAGGGAAATCAGAAATGTAGAAACGTAAAATACTCAATTGTTAGATATCTTTACCACACCACACGGATTTTAAAGAAGCTATAGGAACAACTTTCAAAGCACCAATGAGAAATGAAAAAATAATTTGCATATGTAAGGTAAACGTTCCACTCGACACCTTAATGCCCAATAAGTGACCACTACTGATCGCCTTTATAAATATGACATACATGAGAATGATAGTGTCGTATTAGATTAGTGTCGGGTACGGTCGGGGTCTCTGGACATCTGCCTTAATCTTAGTTTGTAAAGATATAATTATTACTTGACCTGAGAGAACTCCGTTTTTTCAAATTATTAATTTACTTCAAAATATTTTTTAAAAGAACCACTGCCAACAACTTTATGATAATTTTAACTTTTAGGATAATTTATGAGTTTTCGAAAGTCTTCTTATTTAGAGCGTTTTGGGGGTCTCCTATAAAAATTTGAATGTCGAAGTGTTAATAGAACTATAAATCCACCTATTTCTGGCATTCTCTTTTTTTCATAATGAACTGAAATGGACAGAGCGAATGAAGTCCAAATATTACGAATTTCTAATAGACCCCGAACTGTGAAATGGCAATTCGTGAGGTACAAAATTAAAATAGTAGTTTGTATGACAAGGGTCTAAAGTGAGCTAGTTGTTTTCATAGATTAGTTCAATATGGCTTTTAGACCAGAGTTATATAATACACTTTACTTTTCACTTCGATTGCGAGAAAATAAATAAACAAAGGTTAACCATCCAAAATTTACAATAAATTCCACAGCGAACTTATATATAATTTGGCAGCTTGTTTTTTTTTCTAAACTACTTTGACACACAAAACATAGACAACGCGGTTCGCGCGCAACATTCACGCGGAAAAAAAGGTAACTCACCTTCCATTGAACGCTTCAAAGCGTTGCTTGAACGAATTAAACGCTTTTTTAATTATTTTGAAATAGGGACTACTACAAACTTAATCTTTTGACTCTTTAGAGAAATGAATTCTGTTTCCTGATTGATCGATTTTAGTAAGTACTTTTATAAATTTTTAATTCTGGTTTAATACCCAATACCAAATATTTTTTAAAGAGTTAAATTAGTGTTTTGTAATTGGTGGATTTAATAGGTGAAATATTTTGATTGGTCTAAATTGAATGTTTTGTAAATCATAAATATGTATTCATATTTTCCCTAGGGATTAAATGTACCACTTTAGCCCCGCTTGACAAGTCTAATATGTCATATGACACACTTTTCGAGCATGAGAAGTGAAAAGTGGCTTTGACTCACGAAGTGTACAAAAATTCATTTTGCTCACTGATTTTTCGCAGCAAAATAGGCTTGTTCGAGCGGTTGAGTTGAAAAATATTTTGTGAGATAAGTATTCATGAAACAGTGAAATCTGTGCACACACTCGCTCAGCATTACGTTGCGGGCCGGAACGGATGGCGTCGCGTCGTTAAAGAAGATGGCTGCACAGATTACGACCCGCTATTACATAATATAATGCTATTAGGTAGTCGTTACACCTATGTTGTATGAAAATTCATTTTATGATTTATCAAAACTTTTAAATGAATCTAAAGGAGTTTGATGTGACGTGTTTGTGGCTAATGGGAAAGGGGAAAGAAATAAATATCAGTCTGTCACAAACTCTAAATGGAAACCTCAATACGACGTCAATGTCGTAAGATTAAAATCGAAATTATAAATTTTACGTTATTTGACCCTAAACGCACAGTAGGTAGGTATTTGTAATTTTTAAGTCACTAAAGAGTCGCTAGGCCGTTACGCGACAAGCGTTCATTGAATTTTAGATAATAATATGTAACAAAATTTCTACTCACTGTACAGAAAAAGAGTGAAATTATTTTTTCTAATAGTAATGCTGTAAGAATTAGAGATAAACGATTTAAAAAAATTGAGTTTCCATATTGCTTCCATAGTGCGTGGACATGCGTCGGGCAGTGAATCTATAGAAGAAATAAAGAGATATTTGGCCCTCAGAGATAATTCATATCACTTAATGATGTACCTACATCCTTCGGTATCCAAACTCTTTCATGCTGGTTGTTTAAGTCTAATAACCGGAAATAATATATATAATTGGTTCATACTTACAATTTTCACGTAGGTATAACAATCAAAATATTTGTGACCGCTATTTTCTTTTGACATTCGCTTTTATTAACTGTAAGAAATGCAATTGGGTACTTGATCATCTATCAAGTTATAATTATAAATAAATAATAATTATTATAAATAAATAATTCTTCGAAGTTTCAGGCAGAGATTAGATTAATAGAACTGAGACGTCATATGAGCACTGAATCGTGTTTTAATGCGAAAATTTAAATGAAATGAAAAAAGTATGGACTTCCTTATAAGTACCTAAGCAAAAGTATTATTTTCATCTTACTAGCTCGGAAACCTTTTGTGTACTTTAAAAACGAGTAGCAACATTGCATTTTATCCACAAGAGGTAAAAGAATATTTGAAATCCGAATGTTATTAGTTATTTTTTCAAACATAATAATATGTAAGGCCAGTCCAGACAGAACAATTTTCGCCCATCTGATTAAATTGTCAAATCAAAAGAGGTGGTGTGTACGCACAAATAATTTTATATTGAGTTACATTCAATTATATACAGATAGATATCGGCTCACACAAGGTCTATTGGTACAAAATCAGCAGATAAATAATGATAAGATTAGCAAATCACACGAAGTCAAACAAAATGAATGGGGATAAATAATTGTGAGCATTTAAATATTTAAAGATTATTTATTTACCACAGAACACGCTCCGTTAAGCGGCTCAACCGCCATCAAATTGATCAGGTCTCTCCAATCGAGCACTTTCGACACGAAGCGTCGAGTGTATTTAGGAATCGCGCGGCTCGTTTGGCTCTCTAGCGATCTCGCGTTGTCGCGTATTCAATCAATCAATTCTAACATATCTCTACACGTGTATTCCACAAAAAAGCTGTCGAATCAATTACCTCACACTGCGTCTAGAGCATTATCGCTCCGTCCGTGGTTTCAAATGCTGTGTTTATTCAGCGCTAACTTTATTTCGCACTTGCTCCCTCTTACCACACAATACAGTCCTTCACATTTTGTATGAGAAATAAAGAACTTTAAATAAAATATTTATATCCTACTTGTTTATTTTGCTACATACGTTACACTTTTGTAAATACAATAACAATATTTTATGGAAGTTTCGAAAGCCTTCTTTATATAACGGCACTTTCCTGTGCTCTGTATTACTCTCCTAAAAAATTATGAATTGGAAATTCAGATTGTCTTTTCATGACAACATTTAGCTATGCGATCTGCATTTATGCAAATGTATAAAAAAACTACTAATGTAATGGTAATGTCCTGGTTTGTCGGTGCGGAGGCGGTAGGACATGAGAAAACTGTCAGCTGCCGGGGTCAACTGTTAATTGAGTCAGTACCACTTTCTATTGCTCTCCTACATATAAATAAATGAATTCTTCCTGACTGGCGCGGGATGCGCGGAAGCGGGGCGATACGAAGGCAATAGAGGTACTGCCCCGCTTACTATCGGGGCAAATAAACCTTTCGTACTACTGCGCAAATATAATACTGACAATATGCCGTCAAGTGGGTAAATCTCTGCGACATCAGTCAGCCCATCAGACCAAGTCAATATACAAGAGCGTGTCGGACCACGCAAAATGTAGCGTTCCGTGCCCTACTAGTCCATATTAGAAACCATTAACCTCTATCTATAAAAAGACCGGTTAAGTGCGAGTCTGACTCGGGCACTGAGGGTTCCGAACACAGGTCGTATACCCGTCGTCTTAAATGGGGTCGTCCCGACCCCATTTAATTCAGAAAATATCTTAATAGCGCGATGATCAAAATACAAATTGAACGCCGTGGGTACAGCGTCACAAGTTATTGTTGTGACTTTAAACCAAGCACTAACAACTCCATCAATTTTAGTTGACCCATAGGTTGCATGCCCGATGGGTTAGCATGTTTTGGTTTATATTTATATCGCATGCGCTTTAGAGGCTATGGGTCAGTGTATTAAGTAACTCTAATCTATTGTTTTTCATGCGATTATGCATGTAATTACTAGAACTTTAGGGGATGAAATGCGTTGATTTTAATTGAGATATGTCGTTTTGGTTTGAAGATCATTTAGCTCTTGTAATATCAGAGTCCCATATATACGAACTAAATCTGTCAAAATAAAAAATAAAATAAATAAAAAAATATTAGAGGACAATCTTACACAAATCGAACTAGCCCCACAGTAAGCTCAAGAAGGCTTGTGTTATGGGTACTAGAAGACGATATATTTAATAGATATAGATACTTAAATACATAGAAAACATCCAAGAATCAGAAACAAATATTCATGCTCATCACACAAATATTTGCCCTGACCGGAATTCGAACCCAGGACCGTCAGCTTCACAGGCAGGTGCACTACCCACTAGGCTAAACCGGTCGTCAAAACTAATAGCTCATCATAATCAAGCAGAAGCGTAATACTCTATTTGTAACTACAATCGTAAAAATAAAAATTAAAAAATGCGAAAACCTGCTTTATCTTAGCCCATATATGTTCAGTGGGTCGTTTTTGGTTCGAAAAATAGGTATCGGATAACCCGCGAGTTTGCAAACTTAAGCGCTCATTTGCGACGTCTAAGCACTATCTATCAGATAAGAAGGGTAATTTCTCCTATAACAAATAGGTAATGTAGATTAATCGGTGGTTTTGTGCCCTCCGGTGTCACTGCAAGTTATGACTTGATTTTTGATTGCAAAAAAGTGCATCTTTCCTGAGAGAAATGTAAGTAATATTTTTTTGGTAGTAAATTTGACTGTTATATTGTTGTTATTATAAAGTTAGACAGTTTAGCTATCTTGTAATGTAAAAAATGAATGAAAATAATAGTTTCTGGCAAAGAGGTAGTCGTCTAAACTTTTGTGGGTCGTTAACGACCCTGTAGGCAGATATGCTATTTATTATTTCTAGGTCCCGAAGAGTATTTATAGCAAATGATATAATAGAGGTGTTGGAAAATTTAAACATCAATGATGAGATTCAACGACCTGATATGTATGTTGAACCTCCTGGAGAAGGCAGGGTATCTGATGGCGATGCCAGTAATGAAGAAGATGTATAATTTCCATAATTGATCCCGTCGACAGCTACTCTCATCTGCCAGTTTGGTTTTGAGACGTCCGTTTACTGAGGAAACTACATCGAGCAAGGAGGAGAAACCGGATAGTACACCATCAGTGCAACTGCAACTAAACGTTTGTGGAACAGGGCGTAGAAGAGGACGTGGGAGGGGCGCGGAATAGGACGCGGGAGAGGGCATGGAAGAGGACACGGAGCATCGGTTAACCGTCGTGAACCTGCTGGAAGTCGATATGAGGTTTCTGATGATGTACCACCCCTTGAGTAAGACGGCCGTGAAATAGAGCGAAATCGGGACCGAGGAAGGGGGCGAAGGACAGCTACTCAATCTCAAGCGGGTGGTGAGCGCCTTTGGTTGAAAAAAAATCGAGGTGAAGAAAGATCGATCATTCGATTTATGGGGGGTGTGGACGCTAACTTTGGAGTGTCTAAAATCGAGATGAGGGGTAAGAAATGGTATACTCAGATCCTTCTTTCGCTCATTGATCTCGAGGTGAATAATGCTACACTCCTAGCTCTCCAGTAGTAATTCATACATTGAAGTTTCCAGTGTTTTACTGCAGAATCACGGAACTGAAAGAAGGACCTGGGCTTTCTAGAAATATTTAAACCAGTGTCGTTTATTCGGTGCAAAAACACAATTCTGAACATATGATGATACGATTGAAAAGGGTGTATCGGGACTTCGGTGTGCTTTGTGTAGAAACAAAACTGTAACGGCATGCAAGAAATATTGCGTTAATTTACATGTAAAATGCTTTTCTAGCTTGCATTCTTAAATTTTATGTATAAATAAATAATTGAAACAGTATTCTAACGGTTTTATTTATCAACGAATCACATGAATATAGTGGATCGAAAACGACCCTTAAGTAATACATTTGCCCAGGGGTAGATTTCGACCCATTAAAAAAACACCCTTCCCTCCTCCTAACTCAAATCTTTAAATTTAGTTTTTATAGGAATTCTTCAGGTACCAACATATCCAAAAATCAAAGAAATCGGAGGCCAAAAATTGTTCTTGGCATATATGGAATGTCAATGGAAGAGCGGGATCTCCTGACACAAGTATCATTGTTTACTTGAAAGGAGACCCCGACCTCGTACTGTATAATACCTATGTTTACACCAATAAAATATTTTTGTTTTTTTTTTTATTTTTGACAGCCACGATAAGACTCCAAGTGTAAAATTATGTTCAATTCAATTGTGTAAAATGTATTCATTAATATTAGTTTTAACTTCACCTAATGTCATCGTTATAAAATGACACATCTATGACAATGACGTTGTCAAATGTCGTGATATTGACAACTGTCTATAGAGTCGCCTCATCATACGTTCTTATTATATCTCGACCCTAAGATTCGTGACAAATATGTGCATATCGGAGGTCAGCCTTATACTGGTACTTCTGAATCGAATTTTCCGTACGTCAGCAGGCATTATAAATATCTACATGACTGGTCTGGTTCATAAGTTTAACTCCCACCACCAAGTTCATCAATTTGAGGGATGATTTAAAGGACAAAAATCATCAGACATATCACTCGTGTTAATCCAGGCAAAAACTCTTATATACAAAGTTTCATCATAATCCGTTCAGCCGTTTTTGGGTGATTGAGTAACAAACATCCAAATATTCAAACATCCTAACTTTTGTATGTATAATATTAAGCAGGATATTTTATATGATTTCATTACAAATATATAGTTTTTAGATTTTTCCCTGTACTTGTAGTATATAACGATATTACTTGCCAAATTTCATGGTTCTAGGTTAACGGGAAATACTCTATAAATTTTGATACCCTTGAGAGTGTCGAAATATACGTTTTCTTGCGACATAAACGACCGTATCTTTCTTTTACGTTAACTTAAAAGTATGTTTTTTCATAGCTTCAAGGGACTGTAGGCCTTAGTATAATGTTTTAATTTCAACTCGATACCTCCACGCCTTCCCGAGATAAAGGGTCGTGACAGACAGACAGACAGACGGATTACAAAGTGATCCTATAAGGGTTCTGTTTTTTTCCTTTTGAGATACAGAACCCTAAAAAGGTCGTTTTTTCTCAGGAAACTCAGTGCACTTTCGTCCTTTTGTTTGGGCAAGGCAGTTTTTCAGTGATAGTCCAAAAACCGTTAGACCTACCTTGTTCAAAAAAATTTTTGATGAAAGTATTTAACAAGCGCTATGTTCACGAGTTTTATTGGGAACATGAATATTTTCATCAGCACTCTGCTCTGTTATGCGGCATGCCTACTTAATTAATAACAAGTGAAACCTAATCGAACCTTTAATATTATGGATGTGTAATTAATTCATGAAATAGGTGTCCCAATTTAATAAATTAATAATTCATGATTATTAACGCCTTGCTCAATCTACTGTAACATTGGCTATCAGTTTGCTATCAGCAAGTATTCAAGACGTTGTACAATAGTAGATTGTATGACAAGGGTCTAAAATGAGCCATATTACCACGAGATAGTTATTTTCCCGAACGAAGTGAGGGAAAATTGTTCGAGGGGTAATATGGCTTTTAGACCAGAGTTATACACTCTACTTTTCACTTCGATTGCGAGAAAATAAATAAACAAAGGTTAACCCACCCAAAATTAACAATAAATTCCACGGCGAAGATATATACTTTTGCAGCATGTTTTTTTTTCTATACTCCTTTGACACACAAAACATAGACACTGCGGTTCGCGCGCAACATTCACGCGCGAAAAAAGCTAACTGACCTTCCATTGAGCGCTTCAAAGTGTTGCTCGAACGATTTAACCACTTTTTTAATTATTGTGAAATAGGGACTACTACAAACTTAATCTTTAGACTCTTTAGAAAAATTAATTATGTTTCCTGATTGGTCGATTTTAGTAAAGCTGTATTCTGGTTGGTTAATACCCAATACCAAATATTTTTTTAAGAGTAAAATTAAGTGTTCTGTGATTGGTGGATTTAATAGGTGAAGTATTTTGATTGGTCAAATTCTAATGTTTTGTAAATCATAAATATGTATTCATATTTTCCCTAGGGGTTAAATGTACTACTTTAGCCCCGCTTGACAAGTCTAATATGACACACTTTTCGAGCATGAGAAGTGAAAAATATCTTTATTCTTTATTCTGCGTTGACGTTGGGTATTTTGACGGTATACACGCAGTGTAACGCGATATGAACTCCAACCCACTTGTCAATAATGGTGTAATAAAAATCGAAATGAAGAATTAGGTATGTAGATATAAATTAACTTACGCTACCAATTCTTTTACATTTCTATTCACATTTCGTCGTGTCAAAGGAAAAAGGTTGTAGGTACCTACGTTCCGATTTGATATACGTATTGGCTTTATCTATATACTAGCGTTTGCTCGCGTGTTTATCCGCGTGGAAGGCGTTTAAATCGTGCCGCCATACAACCTTTTGTTCCCATTATCCCTTAAGGGGATGACTACTATTTTCATTTGCATCTGTTAAGCGATCTAAGCGTGAAGAGGTAACAGACAGAGTTACTATCGCATTTATAATAGAAATATTACTGGTGTGGATTAACAAAGACAAATAGATTAAATGTACACCTGTAGAGTGAACTACCTACTCCAATTTTATTGTCATCGTAAAAAGAACATTTTCCTAACCTAGACACGAAAAGGGCCTTGCTAACTGGATTTGCCGACGACGTACGACGACAGCAACGTTAGACGCGCCACGGCTTGCATTAGTGTGGCACTATAGTGAATAGTTCAAATCTTAAATAGCTCGACACTGGTACCTTTTCGCTTTTGCCCGTTACAAATTTAGTATCACAGTTATAAAATGAGGTTTAAGCGACACGATACAAAGGTATTAAGCCAAGGGGTACGCTAATAGACCACTACTTACGCATGTTTATTTCTCATCGTTACTATTTTAAGGTATTGGTCACAACTGTTACACCGAAAAATGTTGTCGCTCTTTAAGAAGATTATGTAGTACAATTTTTCAATACAAAAAGCGCCAACGTTTTCCACGCCTTAATCCTGAACTAGTGCTGTTTTGATGCAGTTACGTCAACCGAGCTTATTCCGGTAGTCCTGTGGTAGTATTCTGTACACAGATAGTGTAGTGAGACCTTGAGTAGGTACTCATAAGTATTATTTTTAATAAACGTGAATTGTGTTATTACTACCTAGTAAGTAATAACACAATTCACGTTTATTTAGGGGAGAAGTGGCATGAAAGAGCCCGTTTATTAAATGGAACAAAAAACACAGTTTCAATAAATATTTACTGAAATGTATTAACTAAAAATTAAAAAACAATCAAAAGGAAAGTGATATATTCATTTTTAGTAAAATGTGTATTTCGGCTCTTTCACGGACGAAAATAAATATAATCTGCAAAACAGCAAGGAAATCAAAACTTTTCGGGCTTAGTTTTTACCTAGATACAAGGCCAAGTATATGAACAAATCCATATCATAATCCATATACCTATATATGTTGTAACGAAATGGCAAAAAATGCAGCAGAATGGAACTTTGACTCTATCCGTTGGTTTCGGCAAACTATAAAATGTTTGTGGGTGACACCATGCCATGGCAACTTAGTGGAAAGGAAATGGAACGCTTAGATTGAGCTGCCATCTAACCGTGGTGGTGTCAACTGCTTGGTTTTTTCTTCCTGTGCAAAATTATTACTATTACTAAACCACCTACCACCACCACCACTAGCAACCTATTGCAAAATGTTTTAAATGTATTATTTTTTATGCACGAGTTTTTTTTAAATAATAACAAGAAGGAAGCGATTTACGGAATCGTAATTCGAAACCATGTGTGCGTGTGTAGATCTAGTTAATGATCATCAGATATGGACGGCAGCACTATCTTCCAGCTGATACAGAATCAGTGTTGCCACGTAAAATTAAGAACTTGTACGAATCTCGTTCGGAAACTTCTGAAATAATGCAAATGGCTCTTTCGAAACCTGGCTCCTTCATGCCACTTCTCCCCTACACCTTAGAAAGAAAGCCATAAAAATAAAAGTGTAAAGCGAATTGTGTTATTACTACTCACACTTAAGTATTATTTTTAAAGGTCTTACTATCTGTATACAGAACACCAGCACTGGACTACTGCAATTAATTTCCTATAAATGTCTACCGTAACCGAAAGTTAGTGTTACAAACGGGGAAAAAAAGTGTCATTAGTTCCGTGTAGGTACAGCATAAAACTAGAGAGAATAAAGGGATAACCCGCACACTTACATTGCTTAATGCAGGTGTGCCGATGGTTACGAGTACTACTACTATACTATCCTTATAGTTGAGAGTTGAGACTTACACTATACTTATACTAAAGTGATGCACATTTTTAACGGCTGCTGCAACAGCAGTTGGTACTGATACCTTAATTCAGTGGGCGAGCGATTATCGTCGACCGCGTTTGGCTGCATTGTAATTCGTAATACCACCGTTATTGTATAGATAAATTAAGTGGACCATAATTCCATTGGCATTTGATGTGTCCGCTACTTCGTCACGGATGACGTTATTAATTTGTCTCATGCAATTACAAGTCGTAATCTCACGTGTATGTTCACTACTTCACTGTAATCGAAGGAGACTTTGAAATCCGACCCACAATACAAATTTATTGTATATTAAGGCATGTGTTACTGTAACCACGGGGATTGTCCGTCGGAATTAAGATTACGGGGACGTTTTCCTTTGGCAGAGTGATATGGGTTAAATAATAATTGTATTGTTTTTGTTTTGTAACGTTTCGTAATTCTTACTGATTTGTATTATGAAAATATGTACCTACAAATCAAGTGTAAATCAAGTGGAGATTATTAGCTTTGCGGCCAGCGAGTAAAATAAGACAATTTAATATGGCTTTTTTCGACAACATGCTTCATTGGTCACAGGCTGATACGAAATCCCAGCTGATACGGCATACAGTTGGTCCATTTGTCCATTTCGGTTCGTCGCTCCCTATTCCAAAATATGAAAAATGGCCGGTAGGAGTCTTGTCAGTTCCTTTGGAACCGAGCGAACGAACTGCGAAGGGAGCGCACGATATTTCGCGCGACAAATGTTAATAATGTTACCGCGCGTGATTATAAAGTTATGTTAGGTACCTTTGACAACTCTAATATTCCATTTCCTCATGTTCGCTGCTTTAACGAAGAGTGAACTATATAGCATTTCTCTAACATTACTTTAAACGAGACGAAGTACTTGGCGTAAAATACTAGCCTTGTCTATTTAAAAATTTACTTGCGTGATAATATGGTAAAGGTACTTTTTATCAAGAAAATACTTGATGAATAGTGGAATAGTAGTTATAATAGTAAGGTGGAATACCACCTTAACACCTATTTAATAGACCCTTTATTACAAAAACGCCTTATATATGTAAATAGATTGTGAAAGTTACAACTTATGTTGGTGTTAAATTCATGATTTTTTATTTTTCAATATTTAATGATGCCTTATTCGGTCATTTAAGGTGAAGTGAAAGCGGGAGAAATAATAAAAATAATTTCATACAAAAGTAGCAAAATATAATGTAGTAATATGTGTGTAGAAATACATTGTAGAAAAAAAGTAGGTAGTTACTTATTTTAACTATAAAACCGCCAAAAACACTGACAAGGAAACCTCAACTTTCAAGTCTATAAAAAAAGGTGGTGGATTTTAGTTTTAAACCATTGTACGTCTTTTTATGCATTATAAAATATATTAAATTCCCTTGTGAAACCAGTCTCAATATTATTACCTATAAATATTCCTGATTTTAAATAAATCTTGAATTCTCTATTATGGGGTTCCTACCGTATCAAGCACCTATGCATTTAAACGTTAAGGTAACTATTGACTGGATTAATACCGTGCGTCATGTGCAAACACGCAGTAATCGTGGGTACTATACAGGCCAATTACTATAAGATACCACGGACAGATAGTGGTAATTTAATCCACTTGATATTCCAGCTTAACGCCAATTATTATAAGCTACCACGGATAGATAGTGGTAAGTTAATCCACTTGATATACCATCTTAACGCCAATTATTATAAAATACCACGGACCGATAGTGGTAATTGAATCCACTTGATATTCCATCTTAAAGTCAATTATTATAAGTTACCACGGATAGATAGTGGTAATTGAATCCACTTGATACTCCATCTTAACGTCAATCATTATTAGCTACCACGGACCGATAGTGGTAATTGAATCCACTTGATATTCCATCTTAACGCCAATTATTATAAGCTACCACGGACCGATAGTAGTAATTGAATCCACTTGATATTCCATTTTAACGCCAATTATTATAAGCTACCACGGACCGATAGTGGTAATTGAATTCACTTGATATTCTATCTTAATGCCAATTATTATAAGCTACCACGGACTGATATTGGTAATTGAATCCACTTGATATTCCATCTTAACGCCAATTATTATAAGCTACCACGGACCGATAGTAGTAATTGAATCCACTTGATATTCCATCTTAACGCCAATTATTATAAGCTACCACGGACCGATAGTAGTACTTGAATCCACTTGATATTCCATCTTAACGCCAATTATTATAAGCTACCACGGACCGATAGTAGTAATTGAATCCACTTGATATTCCATCTTAACGCCAATTATTATAAGCTACCACGGACCGATAGTAGTAATTGAATCCACTTGATATTCCATCTTAACGCCAATTATTATAAGCTACCACGGACCGATAGTAGTAATTGAATCCACTTGATATTCCATTTTAACGCCAATTATTATAAGCTACCACGGACCGATAGTGGTAATTGAATTCACTTGATATTCTATCTTAATGCCAATTATTATAAGCTACCACGGACTGATATTGGTAATTGAATCCACTTGATATTCCATCTTAACGCCAATTATTATAAGCTACCACGGACCGATAGTAGTAATTGAATCCACTTGATATTCCATCTTAACGCCAATTATTATAAGCTACCACGGACCGATAGTAGTAATTGAATCCACTTGATATTCCATCTTAATGCCTATTATTATAAGCTACCACGGACCGATAGTAGTAATTGAATCCACTTGATATTCCATCTTAACGCCAATTATTATAAGCTACCACGGACCGATAGTAGTAATTGAATCCACTTGATATTCCATCTTAATGCCTATTATTATAAGCTACCACGGACCGATAGTAGTAATTGAATCCACTTGATATTCCATCTTAACGCCAATTATTATAAGCTACCACGGACCGATAGTAGTAATTGAATCCACTTGATATTCCATCTTAACGCCAATTATTATAAGCTACCACGGACCGATAGTAGTAATTGAATCCACTTGATATTCCATCTTAACGCCAATTATTATAAGCTACCACGGACCGATAGTAGTAATTGAATCCACTTGATATTCCATCTTAAGGCCAATTATTATAAGCTACCACGGACCGATAGTGGTAATTGAATCCACTTGATACTCCATCTTAACGCTGATTATTTATTCATTATAAACACGCCGCTCACACATACATATACTCGTTAAGGCCGTGCCAAGAGAAATACCTCGTTCTTTGAAACGCTGTTCTGCCCAGACGAGGAAACAAGCGGGATTAATTTTCAGGTATATGATTCTTGACTATACGTATATATATGACTGTGTTTTTAACAATAGCCGAAACGTGATTGCTTAAAATTTTCTCGATAGAAAATCCAAAGTTGAGTCTTTATTTTCCTTTTTTTACTCAGCTTACTAAAACAACTCATTATTAAATGATACAATTAAGTCAAAATGATGGTATTTTACCTCATTTAAACCATGTCAAGAGGAAATTTAATAAAATCGCACACAGTCACATATTTATCGAGATATGTCTAAAAAAGCCATTCCCGAAGAGTGTTGCATCTCGTTTTGTCGTGCGCGGAAGACATAAACGTGTCTCTTCACGTGTCACGGGGGACCGAATCAATCATCACCTTAAATATTGCTCAAATACTTATAATAAAGACTTCCTTATATAGTTATATCAGTTCAAAGGTTGAATATTTAAATTGATGAACATAATAAGCATAATATGTAAGATTCAGTGTCAAAATCATTTGCATGTTAATTAAAGTGACATGATCATTTGCATGTTAATTAAAGTGGATAATAGCCACTATGCGTACGGAAAATCCCACTTTCTGGTCAGAGGAAGCCAAAAATTTTTGTACTTACCACAGACGGTAACAAAGAACTAATAACCGCGATCTGAGACATTCTTCGTTTTCCCGCCCTAGGTGAGTAATGTACTATTTCATCACACTTGCTCGTAAAGGGTGTTTATTGTATTGTATTGACAAAAGCTTAAATCAATCCCATGGAACTAACAATGGCACAATATATTGGTTTCGAAATATGTCGTTCACTCGTAGGTAGGTATATTATTCCAAACTAAGGATGGGAGAACACTCGAAACTTCCACAAACAGTATTTTTAAACGTTTACGCTATATTAAATTCATAGGGATAGGTTGTCCACACTCAAATCTGTGTAGTCGTGTTCTTTAATAAAAGTACTATTTTGCACTTAATTACTTTGTACCTAATGAGATCCAGAAATGCGTAGATATTAGCAAACGGCTCGGCTTTCCAGTTTCTTAACCATAAACAAAATACTTAATTTTTTTACAATACAAGTAAGGCTTTATCGAGTAGGTATGTTTATTTTGGTAACATAGGTAAATTAGATATTGGACTATATAGTTTTTAAAAAATGAAAATAAACTGAATAAAATTTTTAACATACATACATGCTTGGCATCTGAATGAAGTCTACATATACTTAATTCGTTTGTTCATAGGATTCCAGCTCCGCCTTCACATCCAAATGGCCTTATATGTCTTTATTTATGACAGTCTATTATTATTGCCTATTTTATATATTTATTGTAGTTAAGTATTGCCTGTTTTATGTCCTTATTTTCTCGCAAATGTGAAGAAAAACGTTGCGTGTATCACGGGAAGTAAGGAGATTACGGACGAAAGTCTATTAGAAGCCCGACGCTGAAGGACCTACTTACTTCCCTTAAAATGCACTAATGTATTAATTTTCTACTCCTGTAATTTTATCTGTCATATATATGTATAATAAGCACCTATAATAAGCTGCGGAATAGTATATTGTAAGTTATGTTATGCATGTTATACATATCTAAAGCTAGATTTGTATGTTGTCAGGCGATTTGCCGCGGCCGCGGAGTAAAGGAGAGTACGTGTTCGTGATCGCGCAACTGCTTTTCGGGCTGCTGCTGTTCGCTACCGTGCTCGGCCACGTCGCTAACATCGTCACGTCAGTCAGTACGGCGAGGAAGGAGTTTCAGGGTGAGTTGCGCCTTATTCCACTTGTTAATATTTGCGTGCGAGTACCAACAAACATAATTTGCATTTTGTTTTAATAAGTTACATGTGTAATTTACCTATTGTTGAAATATAAGTAGATTGTTTGACGACTTAATATTTTTAAGTTACCATTGATATATTTCATCTGCGTAGGTTATGTTTGGTCTGTGGCAGTAATTTGCGGGAGATCTTTGATAGCTCAAGCATTTGGCTGTTTACATTGAATTTCTTGGTCTGAACACCATTTTAAGAGGTAAAGTACAATACCTACCTACAAAAATGGAATATCGAACCGTTTCCCGTTCAATAATGCCTTTTAACTTTTTAAATCTGCGCTAGTCGATAACAAGAAACTTCACGGACTATTTTTGCGACAGTAAGGCGAACATTTCCGAGCATATTGCAGAAAATTGCATTTAATATCATATTTTCTCCTTGTCTGAGCTACAGGACCACCTAGTTCAGACAACTGTAATGTTGTAAGAACTATATATTAATACGCAACGACTATGTAGATAGTAGCAATTTAAGGTTTATTCAACATAGTTATTATGTGAGGAACAAGGGGTTATATTATATATTAGTAGTAGTTGTTAAGAAAAAGTGTGTAATTATAACGAAAGTTATGTTTGAGACGATATTTCTTGACGTGCTGCTTTATAATTTTCTTCATGTTTCGTTATCTCCTAGCTGATTTCGGCTATAGTATATATATACTATTGCAAAAATTTACAACTACGGGAGTCAAACTGTGAATGTGAAAGTACCGTACCCAAATTCGGTTTGTAATGGTGCAAGGAATATATAAAAATGGAATGGAAATGGAATAATAATGCTGCCATCGCCATTAGCTTGGCCGCTTGTGCTGCTACACTGTAGACGTACTTAGTCGTTACTTTGGCGTAGGTAGAGTCTAAAAGTGCGTTGATTTCATGCGCTGGCAATTTAATGAAGATATACAATTACTAAATTTATTGTACAAGTTCCAGAAGCATTAAATATGTTTATTAGATTTTATTTGTGTGTGTCAGTTGTAGGTTGACTCAAGCTCATTTTAACTTCATTGCGTCGGTAAACCCTTCTATTTCGAGACACCAAAGTGGTGCTTTGTAATCATTTTCTTTTTCTCGTACTTCCTGTATCAAAAAAACGTTATAGTCTATTAGCCTTTATCATTACAAAATACGTGGCCCGGTTGACCGTTCCTTAACTAAATCGTCAGATAGATAGATTTCATTTTTAACCGACTTCTAAAAAAGGAGAAGATTCTCATTCGTTTCTATGGTTGGTTTTCTAAACTTTTGTAATTTGGGGATAATAATAAGATACAATTGGTAATCTGGGGGTCTATGATGGTGGCGTGATAGCGTGATAAGCGACAAGATAAAGCATCTGTCTCTTTCTCATGCCACTCTACAGAAAGTGACAGATGCTTTATCTTCTCGTTTATCATTATCACCTAACGTGCGACCATAATACGGGGTCTGGGAATCTGTAGATATGTAAAACTGAAGAATTACGAATATGTAGATATAAGAATCTGTAGAATTGCGAATCTGTAAAATTGCTGATTTGTGGAATTGGAAATCTGTAGAATTGTTAATGTGTAGAATTGGAAATCTGTAGGGTTAAAATTCGGAACAAACCCTCTGACTGCTAGAAAGTTGAAGTTTGTAATAACTTATAGAGTCTTTAAAGGGATGATTGATGATGCAAATATTTATTTTCTTATTTTAACCTACGGTACCTAACTGCTTCTAACATAAAGCGACCTTTTACGTCCTTAACATGTGAGCGACGGGCAACTACGGAACCCTGGATCTAATAATAATAATAATAATAATGAATTTTATTTCAGGTAATGTACAAGTACAACCCATATCAATATCACAATAGTATAAATAACACAAAGTTACAAAGGAACAATAAATAAATTAAATTGTCACTTTCTATTTTGTTCGCGATGCACCGTCACCCAGTATTTAAGTATTCTACAGTCCAAACGTTGGGACAGGGCACGGAGAATCCCATTATTAGATGAGCTGATGCGATCCCTGAACGACGCTATCCGCGATCTAATAATAGCGTAGAGTCTGGGACCCTGGCCTCCGCAAACATGTTCGACGCACTACAATAGCGCGGTAGCTTCATAAGGATACGGAAAGCATTATTGTACTGCACTCTTATGGTATTCATTGCGCGTCTGGTGCAGTTGACCCAGAGCTGGCATGTGTAGAAACATTGACAGAATGCTCTAAACAATGTCAGCCTAACTGGGCCACTGCACCGCGCGAATCTCCGCGCGAGCATGTTGGATCTGACTGCGGTAGCTCGGCGTTCACGCTCTATGTCAGTATCATCTCGGAGAGTCTCCGTGACCACATGTCCCAAGTATTTGAACTGTATCACTCTTTCAATTACAGTGCCATTCAAATACACTGGGGGAACACAATCCGGACCCTTACCCGCTCTAAAAACTAGGCATTGGGTCTTATTAACATTGTATTGTAGCCCATGTTCTGCCGCGTAACGTTCACAAATGCCTAGGAGTTTCCTGAGTCCACTGATTGAGGGGCTGAGGAGCACCATGTCGTCGGCATAGCTGATATTATTCAAACAGGTCGAATCAATGTGGCAGCCGACTTTTGTGCCCCTCAGCTCCTCAATCAGATCATTAATGTATAAGCTAAACAGGTCCGGTGATGTTACCCCCCCTTGACGAACTCCACACTCTAACCTATATTCGTTAGAAGTGGAGTCGCCCCATTTCACTACATTGGATTGATTTTCGTACCAATATCTCAACAAGTTCGCGGTTTGTTCTGGTACGTCTGACTGGCCGAGTTTCTCCCATAGTAGATTATAATTTACCAGGTCAAAAGCACGACTCAGATCCAGGAAACATGCATAAACAGAGGTGTCCCTACGTAAATAGTGACTCACTGTTGATTTTAAACTATAAATAGCGGAATCTGTTGAGAGGCCGGTACGAAAACCGAATTGCGCATCATTCAGAACCAAATTCTGCTTTAGAGACGGGTGAATTAACCTCTCCAGAATTTTGCCTGTAATATTTCCAAGAGAAATCGGTCGATAGTTTTTAAGACTGGTGAGGTTGCCCGTCCTATTTTTTGGAACTGGAACCACCACGGTTTTGGTAAGACTGCTAGGCAGATAGCCGTGGCGAATACATATATTAAACAGGTCGGCCAAGACGTTGAACACAACATCCCCCTCATACAACACATGCTCTATGCTTAAGCCATCGCATCCTGGTGATTTACCACGTCTCATCTGCCTAACAGTCAACATTACATCCCTCGATGTAAAATCACAAACAGGCTTTACCTCCTCCCTCTCATGTACTTGAGTTTGCGGGTGGCGGACGTCGCGTGCTGGGTGGGGTTTGACTTGGAAGTGGTGTGAGAATAACTGGGCAATATCGCTAGGGTTAGAGTATGTTTCCACATTCGCTGGTACACTAGATTTGTAGTTGAGTTTTTTAGTTTCTTTCCAAAATTTACTGAAATTGTTACTAGCTCTACTTTTGGCCAAAATATCAAGTTGAATATTGTCCTCGTTATTCTGGCACCACTTCAATTTGCTCTTAAATTGCCTGCGACTTTCCATCATATTTTTATGGAACTCACCTGAGTCGGGTTTGCCATTTAATAACCAGCAGTTATAGTGAAGCCGGGCCTGTTCGTGACTTTCCCTAACGTGGTAATTCCAGCCCAAAATCTGCTTACTTTTCGTGCGTGCACCGCGAACATTTTCTTTACTATCTACAGCAGCCTGCTGTAATGTTTTAATAATATTTTCATAATATTCGTCAACTAAGTATAAATGATCCTTACATATAGTATTATCGGTACAGCTTATACAATGACTAGAATGCGTATATTTCAAGGTAGACAGCTTGTCATTACAAATTTTGGCATAGCTATTTATTTGGTGTATATTTCTATTACCCCAGCGTACACCGCATTTGCTAGGAACGGTCTCACTTTGTACGGACCTATGCGTAACCACACTGATGTCACAAGTTAATATAAGCGGCAGATGATCCGACCAATATACTCCGTAATCCACCCACATCGCTATGACAGTCCTTGTGTGGATCTGTTTTTTTTTAATGATTGAGTAAAGTAATGCTGGTTTTCCTACACTAACCTGTTCTGAACTTTGTGAGGTTATGGACCTAACTTTAAATTAAAAAGGAATTACAAATAAGTCGCGGGTAAGAGCTAAATTCATTCGATCAAGTTATATGGGTGAAATGCAGAATAGATGTACCGTAACGAAATTGTTACTAAACTGAAATAGTAACAAAACTGAGAGATTATAACGAAACTGACAATGTTAGGGTGAGATCACAAGTGTGAATATAAATGTTTTTCTTTAGGTTCATAAAAAAGGTCAATTCGAATTCAAATTTATTTCGTTCAATCGTTTTAAATCAACTTAAATAATTACTTTATTACTAATCTAAATAATGAACAGTTTTTTGACAAAATAGTTTTTTATTTAAATATATATATTATTACTAAGAAATTCTATAATTTAATATTGGTTATAAACCAATATTAAATTATATATTATTTTTAAGTAATATTTTGTTACTTTTTTAAAGTTTAAAAATATACTTATACTATTTTGGTTACCTATCGCAAATTCGAATTTTTTATGCCGAATATTAAAAGTCCGAAAACTAAACGCCTTTTTTCGTTTTACATTTTTTTCATTTGTCCGAAGTTTCAGTTTCTATATTTTCTATTGACAGATTTTTGTATGGTCACAATTTTATTATCCAGCTGATTTAAAATCACAATGATTATAATTCCGTACATTCATTTGCCAAATTTTTATTTGTCCGTAGGGTAAAATACCGAAACGTCATTATCCAGATAATTATTTCTAAAGATAACAAAAGTTAATTTCCATCGAGTTATAACAAATCATGAATACTGAGTTATTTACTAAGAATTTAAATGCAGGCGCTGATTGAGGAAACTCATAATTATATTTCGGCTAGGACTAAAAATTACGTTCATTATTATGATCAGCCTACAAACAGTCGATACAATTATTAGTCGATTTTGTCCCAACAAGTCTTTCTGGGCTTTTATAAAAAAATAACCTCGAAGATTAAGACGGGAGCTTCGCTTCGCTTCAGCTCCCGTCTTAATCTTCTAACCTATCCGCATTAGAGTCGATTTTGTCCCAACAAGTCATTCTGGGTTTTTGATTAAAAAAATAATCTCGAGGATTAAGACGGGAGCTTTGCTCCCGCTTAGTCTTATATATCGAAATTATGGAAAATGTCACGTCGACTTTCCGTATCATTGAAATTATGAAAATGTGGCTAACGTATAAGTTGTCAAACGTAAAAATTGGGAACTGTAAAGCGGGCTTTTGAATTGCGGACAAATGACATTGTGGTAAAATGAATCCGTGGTGTTTCAAACAGTTGCGAAACAAAGTATTTGGATTGTAAAGATTCGGTGAACCGTTTTCGGACAAGTGAAATTCGGTAAATCGATTTTCGAAACATCGATAGGTTACCTACTATTTTACAAAAAAATTGTTTTCTCATGCATCTATTACTTTTTATTTGTCTTTGTAATGTGCCTGTTAGCTCCGAAATTTGTTCCTGCATCTTACGTGTTTTTTGTCTAAATTTTAGCGCTAGATATTACAAAAAACAAAAAGACGTGGTTGATGTCCCCACAAATGAAGAAGATAAAAAAATAAAGAAGAACTAGAAACGACTTATCATATTTTCTTCATCGTGAACTAAGCCTTAGAGTAACTCAGTTTCGTTATGTAACGAAATGTTACGAAACTGATAATAAATCCTGAGAAAACATAACCTAATTTTTTTTATTGTCTAGGTATTTCTAAATATTTGACAATAATTAGTATTCCACTGCACATATAACGAATGACCAATGATAATTAACAAAACAATTAGCAAATTAAACTTATCGGCCTCTTGAAAAGCACGTTATTAACCTGATAATTTATTTAATCATAAGCCCCGACGCCACGTTGCACCGACTTCACTCCGAGAACAAGATGGCTGCTGACTGAGCTATGTTTTGACAGGTCGTGTTACAGTGTTGCCAGTTAATCCCGATAGCAGTTATTGCTCTTTGCGTTTCGTTCATACGCTTAAACGTCGTTACTAACACTGAGTTACGAAATTTTGAAAAACGGGGACAGATATTAAAGGTACGGGAATATAACACAATAAATAGCTCTTTTTGAATAAAAACTTTTTTACACCATAAAGTAGAGTATAAATAATGTTCTTGTAAACAAATTATCCTGTTATAGGTAAGAAAAGTTGTATTTTTTTAAACGTTAAGTTACCAAACCGCCGCGAGACATTTTAAATTTGTATGAAAATAAATTTCGTAATTTACAACAAAATGTTTTTACGGTCATTGATAGCATGTATCAAAGAAAATAAATAAAAGGTGTATAACTTAGAATAAATACACTATTTTTATTTTGGGTATACAGTTCAAATTATAAAAAAACATTAGAGTAAGTTCGTAAAAATCTCTGAGACAACTAGTATGAGAACGATGTACAATCATTCTGCATTCCACCCATATAAAGTTCGCTAACAACGATCCAAGAATAGTTCCCACAGTGTGACGATGTGCATGACGTCAGTCCTTGACAGAAGCGCGACTTTATATGTTAAAGGTTAGAGTGGACTTCCCAGCGTACACAAGTGCCATGCGCTTCGATATT
The DNA here is from genome assembly GCA_963556455.1 of Epiblema foenella. Taxonomy (NCBI): domain Eukaryota; kingdom Metazoa; phylum Arthropoda; class Insecta; order Lepidoptera; family Tortricidae; genus Epiblema; species Epiblema foenella. Next base: position 15,039,475 of record OY747095.1, on the reverse strand, counting down.
CCACTATCAAATCTCTACTATTTGTGATGCTCTGATGTTATTGTGTTCGTAAAGCAATCGTTTGAAGTTTGTTTAGTTTCGTGATGCTCAATCGTTTGTGACGTAATTATTTTTAACACTGGTTATAATAAAATAATGACTAGGTAAAACCTTCACAGCCTTAGTGTGACACATTCTTGATCAAGAAAATATTTTTCAACACATTTGCTCTCAAAGTGGCTCTTATTACTTAGGATTCAGTATCTACGAAGGACATTCGTATATACATTCGCACATTCTTCTTCTTTGTCCTAGCATTTTCCCATTTACTTGGGGTCTACTCTCTTAATACGGCGTCTTCAGGTAGCTCTGTCGTGTCCTTATATACATTTGTACATACTCAGGATATTAATTAAATACGCCTGTTTCATGTAAAGGATTTATTACGTTTGTACTTTGCAGCAAGGTGTGCGTATGAACATCTGCTAAGTACATGCAAAGTAATACTAAACCGATTTAGTGGCTTTATACTAAAAAAATGAATAACTCAGATAATTTTAGCGACAAAGGATAAATTTCGCTACGTGATTACTAGAATCAACGTAAAAATATTCTACTTTGTAACTTTTGTTGCCATATAATTACTACCTATTATTAGTCACTTGTATTTTGTGGCGGTCTGTTTATGCTCGCAAGGGCATAGGTATAGAAAATACGTAGATATTAGTGTTATAATTATTTTTGTGGATGACAGGATACATTCGCGAAAGCGAGCGTTCGTGGTCCAGCGGTGTCCGTGTACCGCGTGCGGTATGCTAGGTTAAACCCAGGTCAGTAGGATGAATGGGGTTTGGCTGGGTGACCGCTTTGAGTGGTTATGAACTGAACGCTCCCGTGCTTTGGAAGGCATGTTAAGCCGTTGATACCGCCTGCTTTCTATGACAGCAGTCGTTAAAACAAGTTAAGAAGCCGGCTTGACAACTTCTAACAGTCAAGTTTCCCAATCACTTGAAAAGCCTAATCCCAATAAGGCTTATAGTTTCCCCTTGGGTTGAAAGCGCCTACGGCAAATCTTGGGATTAGGTAGCGGACCCCGGGCATCCTTCAGGATGATGATTGACGAGATACATCATTCTGTACTTTCTTGGTTTTATTATCTCGACGCTCAAAAATTACTACTAGCACTAATTTAACCATAACGTAACGCAAATTAAAAACAAAGGAACATTTTAAAATTTTAGGCACCGAGCAGGATTTGAACCTGCGAAATCCCGGCACTCGCGGCCAGTCGCTCTAGCCAACTGAGCTATAGGTGCAACTGCCACCCAGCCTCAAATACTTCAACCGGTCCTTCATTTATACAAACGCCTTAAGGGAGCCGTATTTTTTTTTAATTTTTCCTATATTTCTAAATTCGCAGCTTGCGTTCGCAGCGGTACTGCTTAATACAATTTTATTCATAACATAACGCACTAATTTAGTCATATTAGATTCAGATCAGTTACATGTCTGATATTATTAAATTACTTATTATATTTATTTGTTTATTTATTTATTTATTATTATTTGGAGATCCAACAGCAATCAGATATTACATTAAACAATCATATTTTTTCAATTATATTTTTAGGGTTCCGTACCAAAATGGTAAAAAAGGAACCCTTATGGTTTCACTTTGACTGTCTGTCTGTCTGTCACATCGCTAAATATCTCAAAAACTACTTATGCTATCGATTTGAAATTTGGAATAGTTAATATAAAGAAGGCTTACATAGAACATGACATTTTTTAATATTTTTTTTATTTTCTGTGAAAAATGACAGATAATAGGTGGTTCAAAATTTGAAAGTCTAGTTAATATGTCGAGTGGGGTATCATATGAAACGGCTTCGGTTGCACATTCTGAAGCATTTTTTTTTTTTCTTTACGTTTAGTCGTTTATGTTTTATGATGGAAAATGTAAAAAAAATACCGCCCCCCCCTTATATCCGAAGTTTGCCAAGGAAAAAATAAAAAAATATTACGTAACATAGATATCAATGTATATTTTACAGGATAAATATAACTGTAGCTCTATCTAGTTATTCTTTTTTTATCGTCAAAAACATTTCTATACTAAGTTTGTAATTTAATCACCTTTGCATATATATTTGTTTTATAAATTCCTACGAGATTATGCTGAAAGTACCTTCTTTCAGATAAAGAAAAAAAATTGGAATTGGTTTACGTGATAAAGAATTATCCTTGAAAAACTACCATACATACAAAGTTATTTAGTCGCTCAAATTTGTAACAAAAGTCGCCGATAGATAGCGCTGTACCCATGGCGTCCAATTTCCACACCATGTTGTTCAGATTTTCCTGATTTAATAGGGTTGGAACCGGTACACATCTGTATACGGAACCCTCGGTGCGCGAGTCCGACTCGCACTTGACCGGTTTTTTTTACTTATCTTCCTTGATATTAAATATGCATCTATAAATATGTTTATATATCTTAGTGATATTAACTTAGCTTTCTTGTATATACATATAAATTCTGACAGCGACCGTGTATATTTTCCTTTTATAAGTATTAAGAGAGTATTGTTTACGAGAGGTAGGGCACAGTAAAATGTCATCTTGCTCGAATTTGGAGCAGCCCAACTGGGGAAGTACCTCCACCTTGCAGAAGACCAGAGCCATAATAACATTATCTACTATACAAGTATGTATATAGTGTTGTGTTCCTGGAGGTGAGCAAGGTTGCCAGAGCTCCCGAGGATGCACTGTGTTGAGAGCGAGGGACCTACATTTGTCCCTTCTGCTGTCAACACAGTGAATTCTCAAATTTCATAAAGGGTCGGCAACGCGTACGTGACTCCTTTGGAGTTGCGGGCGTCTATAGGCTGCGGTGGCCGCTTACCATTAGGTGGACCTTAAGATTGTTTAAAAAAACCGGCGTTGTATAAAAAATGAACTGATATTTATAATGACAATTTAGTTAATCTATAAGCTTTTTAATCATTGTTAATTAATTTCGGATTGATACGTAAAAGTGCCCCTATGTGGTATTTGCAGAATAAATATTTGATTTTGATGACTTTTACTCAGCGAAGTCGATAAATAGAACACTGTGAAGCGCGATGCAGCTTCAAGCAAGGTCATCAAAGATGAGAATATATTGAAAGGCAATATTCTTTTTCATTCTCTCGGAGCAAGCGAGCAAGCAGAACCACTGAACCGTTTTCACTCGCGACATCGCGTCGGCCGCTGGGCCGTCGCTCGCTATTTATGATTCACCCAAGTAAGAAAATAATGTCGTAGTAATTCTCTGTTAAAATATTTTCGACATTGCGAATAGTGTAAAGGGTTCTGTGCAGTTGTAAGCAACAAACGCTTCTCGTTCAAAGCCGCTTTAGCTAAAACAGACTTGTTATTGTAAATTATAATACCATTTTCACTTCTCTAGTTATAAAAGTTTTTATTCTATTTATTTAATATAAATACATACAGATTAATCCAACACGTGATACATATTACACAGAAAAGAAGAAGAAAGATACAAAAATATATATTTAGGTATATAAAATCCCACAACTTCACTAATAAAATTTAACAATATACATTTAATCTTAACTAACAACAGCAGTTCATAATTATATGACTTCTGTGAAATTCACCAGCGAATAATAGGGTTGTTGACACAAAACTTGACTACTCCAAAAGAAACAATGCAAAAAATATGCTACGTGGTCAAAATCCTATTCAAATATCTCAAAAAATAACGAAGCTTCAACCGTTGTAAGTTGCTGGTTACTTTTTTCGCTATTTCATTAAGAATTTGATCCTTTTTCGAGAATATTCGAACTTACTGATTTCAACGTCCCTATTGAATAAATCAATTCTAGTTGAGGTCTCGTTCAGCATCTTTAGACGAAATTCGTAAGAGGCCAACGCTATGTTCCTTCTTACCTTCCCCACAATACCGAGTACGAAAAGTGTAGGATACATCGGGGGTAAAAAGGATATATCCCATATTTCTTGAAGTACAAATACTTGACAATGTTGTTTTGTATCTTTTGTACCATCTGGGACCTATTTCCTCTCGTGTGGGTTTCATATAATCCCGCCGCTTTCCAACCTACTCCTAATTAGCGCGTTATACAGCACCATAAGTTCGTGTTTATTTTGTGCGTAGACAACGTAGTTGCTTTTTATGGCCTGAGTGTGGCTCTGTGAGCTGTAAACTTCGCGAGTGTTATTTTTTGAAATTTTCCAAAAACAGACTCACCAAAAGTTTTATTAGGTATATAATTATCACTAAATTTGAACTAGCTCATGAAATATCGCGCGAATAGGTAGAGAAATGTGACCTGTTGTAGAAGAGAACAATCCAAAAGCCACTCGCAGAAACATACAAAATCATTAAAAAAAACTAGTTTTGAAACTTTTGGCCGCATTTTAGCGTGAATAAATATTTAAAAATATTTTTTGACTATTTGTAAGGTTTTGGTAATATCTGCATGACAAGCGACAGACGAACATGTGAGAGACAGTATTAGACTGATACATGTGAAGTATTTTCCACACTTGCATCATAATATTCGCTTTCATCTAGGTGTTTTATGATTTATGACCGGGAACTGAAACGTATGAACTGCAACTTGCTGATGATGCAGTATCATAATGTTCGAAAAATTTCACTCGCGAGGTTCGCTTGCGTTTTCGTGTAGATGTGCTAAACATTTATGACCCGTCCCCTTCTTAAAATTTGTATGTCTACGTGTTTGCCTATTTTAGTATATACCTACAAAACACTTACTGTTCCCAGCTTGCACATCTTAGTAGTGCTTACGGACTTAGTAAAACATATAAATGAAATAGAGACCCAAGAACAAAAGGAAAATCGTCTTACAACACGACGTAAGGATTTGCCGCAACCTACCATTACCAAACTCACTCTAAGTAATGCGCGTGTTACCAGGCCATTATTCTATTTAATAAGTTGCCTATTTAGTTGAAGTCACTTACAATCAGTTTTATTTTAAAATAAATTAAGTGCTTTTTTGTTGGAGAAGTGCATTACTCAGTAGAATTTTTTTTTCAAACACAATGAATAAATACATAACAACAGTGAATATTTTGTTCTGTAGTAAATAACTCATGGCTAATTTAAATAGTAATTAATATCTTAGTGTATATGTAGAGTTCTACAAATACCTAACATGACTTGTCAGGTGACTGTAATGTAGGTACGTTATGTAAAATATCTGTTTTGTTTAATTTATCAAGAACCATTATTTTTATAAGGTCCTTTTATTTCTAGAATGGAACACTTGTGCGTGAAGTGTTCCATTAAATGAGGATTTTGTCTCTTGCGTCTAATGAATGAATGCCACTTTACAACTCCGCCATAAAATGACACTTTATTGTCAACGCGACAACGGAGCGTCACTTTACGCGAGGACGTACATCTGTGTTGGGACTATAACTGAGCCTACTTAATTACTACGTCTCCCCTTGCCAAATATTCGACGGCAAATACTAAAACATTAATGCAATATTACAACCTACAAAACCGTTGTTTGTAAAACGACACAGCTCTATTGAGTAAATCGATATTTAACGGTTCATAAATTATATATCATTTATAAATCCGTGTGTGGAGCGTAATATATAATACAATAGAATAGAATAGTAAACGTCTATTCATGACGTTGACAAAATATAAAAATAACAAGTGCTTATGCGTATACATAATCGTCATTGAAATGGCCTCCGCTCAGCTTTAATGTCAGGGTACCTTGCGAGTATCTTTACGCTGGTCTTCCGTGGATTCCTGTAAAGAGAGCGCGCCAAGACATTTAACAAATAATTAAATATACTATTCAAAATAATCTTACACTAGGTTTGATATCAGATACAGATATTATAGATATTGACCATATTGCAATAGGTATAAAGGATCAAATCCAGTATTAGGTACTAACATATTAACAGGTATTAATTCGGCTGGATTACCTTATTATTAGAATGAAGTTATTATTAAAGTGTGTCAAGTCAGTGCTTAATCGACAACTGGACCAATCAAAACTAATGTCTGCTGCATGTGAAATTGAACTAACCGATGGGAATGCGTCTGTTTTTTTCTATGAGCTAATATTTTTAACTTAAACGCATAGTATACAAACGCTGTATTTCTTTTTAAGAACGAAAAACGCCGCACCATTAGCTTTTTAGGTTTGCCGAGCACTGGCTGAGCAGCCAGGGTGCCTAATGCGCGGGCTCCCGTACCCCATACATCCTCATCATATGTTCGACCCGATGCCGCAGCAAGGCTGTCTAGTGAGTGGAGACCTGAATGCAGTTTTATTTTTAGAGTTCCGTAGCCAAAATGGCGAAAACGGAACCCTTATAGTTTCGTCATGTCTATCCCTCCGTCCGTCCGTCCGCATGTTACAGTTGATTTACTCGGAGACTATAAGCACTACAATTATGAATTTTGGTGGATAGGTGTATTATATTAACCGCTACATTAGAATTAAATGTGGACTAGTTGGTGTTGGTACGGAACCCTTCATGGTGCTGGTGCGAAATACTAGGCTCGCTGCCTAACAAACTTATAAGGCTAAATTTAGCAGGCGCGCAAATTATCCACTCCCGGTACGAGAAAAATTGGATTTTTGAATAAAAAAATATAAATATTTTTCATTTCTTAGATTTTTCTTGTTACATACACAAAATTACCTCGCTGGATACCAAATTTCAACATTCTAGGTCACCTAAAAGTAGTCAAACATTTTGATGAGTATAAGTCTGTCAGTCAGTAAAAAATTGTGCTTTTAAGAAGTAGGTAAGTGGTTTTAGAAGTCTAAAACTGTGTTACTGGCGATTTTCTCAATGTAATTTGAGACGTTGATGCCTCCAAGGAAGCCAGAGTCCTCTAGGTAGATGTAGCTGTATCCCTCCCTAAGGGGTTGTAAGTGGAAACTGGTTGAGGAATTTGGTGGCCGAGCATGATTGCTCCGGTGGCTCAGTAGCTAAAGCAAATGCCAGAATGTTACAGGTTCGAATCCTGCTCGTAGCCATAAAATTATAGTTTTCCCTCTTTTATAATTTGCGTTATCAGCGTCACTACTTAATGAGAAATTAGTTTCAGAAGTTACTTATTGAAATTTAGGATTCGGTAATTCGGAGATATATGGTTTTTACAAGAATCGCGTTATTGCAAGTGTTTAAGTCATAAAAATTTTATGTTATTAAGGGGCAAAAGTGGCCCGAAATGCTTCTTGTAAGGGTCGGCAACTCGTACGTGACTCCTTTGGAGTTGCGGGCGTCTATAGGCTGCGGTGGCCGTTTACCATCAGGCGGACCGTAAGCTTTTTGCCACCGACTTTGTATAAAAAATATTGTTCCGATTGTCGTTTAAACACTGACATCAAGTTATAATACGAATTTTTTAGGTTTTGGTCGCCATCTTGATTTTTAACAAAGGAGCCCAATTTCAGTTTGGTAACATTCAGAATCGTATTCAGGAGTCTTTTTTTGCTTCGGAAAAGTCATGTTACGAAAAAGGTTACAAAATCCCGTTGTAATCGAAAAGGAGAGTGATTTTTAGAAAAAACCACCAGTCCATTTCGATCTTGGCTAACTCGATTTTAATATTTTCGGTTTCGGCCGAAACTTGAGTCAACGCCAAACCTTTTCGGTTTCGGTTTCGGCAACAAACATGTTTCGGTCGAACACTAAATGAAATATTGACGTTATGTTCGTTATAACACTTATTATAACAGATTGCGAAGTATCACGTTTCGAGCGCGGCGCGACGAGCGGCACATAATGGAATTTTTCTACTCCTGTACTTTTAATTTTCATTTACATAGTCACGAACACTAGTATAAAGACATGCAAAATAAGTCTGCAGGAAAGTCTATAATCTCTATTCCCTGAAACGATACGCATAAGTGTTTCGTTTTTTCGTCAAAACGATACGCCTAGGTGTATCGTTATATATTATACTACTTTCTAATTTATTTAAATATATTTATCACCTTTTTATACTTTTTTGACATATTTATGATAAAAAACAATTCAGATTCGATCCGGATTCGAATTCAGTTTAGGTCGGATGCTAAGTCCAGCAATATAAAAAAAAACCATAAACCGAATGTCATATTTTTGATTTCCCACCGAATTTATAATTGAAACGAAAACATTCAAGCTGATAAATGATTACATTAGATGCTTAATTAAAAAGATTTTATTTGTGTTAGTGGAGAAAACGTGTAGTTAGCTAGTTAGGTAGGTAGATTCTTTTAAAAACCCAGGAGGAAAATTACAGAATTTCTGAAGAATTTGCATAGGTAAGATGCACAATTACTAAGGGAAAATATGGCGTGTGAAAAGTCTGAAACATACTTATTTTTTACTTGAAATGAGTGGTAGAAGAAGAGAAGTGTATGCAACCGTGTATAACTTGATCTAAAAAGGCTCGTGGTGTCATCCACACCACTTGCCTTTTTAAACCCTTCTTATACACCAGTTGCATAAAATACTATTCATAAATTGCTGGCCGCCGGCTTCTGCAGCGCGTGTTTTTATTACTGAATTCTTAGAATTTCATTTCGAGTTTTCTTATTATTTTCAAATTTCATTCCAATTTTTGAGTAAAGCACTATATAAGCCTGGGCGCGAACAGGGATTGTCGGCCTCGTATCTCTAGATGGCTACTAAGTAGACAATCCCCTATTTCGCGGCCTCTGTAGTAATTAACTATTAATGGAAGTTTATGTTGATATTATCAACTTCAAATTTATTATTTTAAGAAATTATTTTATTTCCTCGCAGTAGTCGTCAAAAGCATGCCAAAAGCACAATGTTTGCGGTGTCGGCCAAAAGTGCAATAGATGAACTCGTATTATCGAAGGCCTCCCCTTCAGTTCAGGTCGGCCTTCGAACTCTCGTTCATCTGTTGCTTGCTCTCCAGACTCTACAAGACTACTTATTGGGGTTTTCGCAATATTCCGCGTGCGGGTATTAACGGGAACAGCATGTCGAGGTAAGACAAGCGAGCCAGCAAGACAACATTTTGGCGACGGTCGAGCCTTAGATAAACAATGTAAAATATAATATATTATTTTACTTGAACCAAACGAAATTTGACAATTTATTACTAAATTATGGCTAGTATCATATCTTGAAAACTAGAACCGACTATCATTGTTACGGGCAGCATCGGCGACAAGGCTATGTTTCTGACGTTCGTCGACGGCTGGACGCGCGGCTCACCTATCACATTAGCGCGCTCACCACGCGCCCGAAAACCTGCACACTACCTATTCGACTACTCGTATCGTGTCCGAGCAGCGTGCAGCGTTCTCTAATGAGACCCCTCCCGCACTACCCTTTTTCGTGACCTGTGTTTATATACTTGAAAGTTCAACGAACTGCCAAATGAACCACAATTAGGGCATGCAATATCGGACGGTTTTTTAATTCCGGAATTGTTTTCGATATTAGCCTCAAGCTCCGGAATTCTGGAACTGGTTCCGGAATTAGAATTTAATTTTTTCAACTAAATGGGTGTCACAAAAATGTACTAAAAATATGAATGATTACCGTTTTATAGGCAATAATCAGTCAGGGTAGCCTGTTTTTTAATAATAAGTAAAAGAAAAGAAATTTGGTACTTTGCCTTGTTACCACATGCTCATTTTCAATTTACTTTACCACATTACATCAAAAGCATACAAACACAGGCGAGGTGTTGCTGTTCTTCAAGAGTGGTGACAACACCCTACTAAACAACTACCGAACCAGATCATCATGCTTTTGAGCCATGTCTACAAGCTCTTTTCAAGAGTCATTACGAGCCGTTTCGCACATAGGCTAGATCTAGATTCTAATTCTAATTCCAGACTCCCGAAAAAGCCGGTTTCCGAAGAGCCTTTAGTACTAAACCACATTCATAGGCTCCTTTAAGTTATACAGAAGACTGAAGAATACCACTTGCACCTCTATTGAGTGACTGTGGACTACCTTTGACTCGATCGAAACCTGGGTGATACTACAATCACTAACGCGGAGTCGGGCAAGGAGATGTTATGTCTCCTAAGGCTGGGCAGCGTTCGGGAAGCTACGGCACATCTTTTCATCCAATATTCCGCGTCTCAAGACGAGGGTCTTTGACCAGTGTGTGTTGCCAGTGATAACATATGGCACTTAAACGTGGTCGCTCGTCATGGGCCTCACAAGAAAGCTCAGAAAGTGACTTTGAGAGTAAGACTGGTCATTGTGTTGTAGTGCTCTTTGGAAGGCCTATGTCCAGCAGTGTACGTCTTTCGGCTGATATGATGATCTTCACCAAAATGAAATTCTGAAAACTGTAATCAATGTATTGCTTGATTGGATGGATAATACTGCCGGTTGGTCAAAAGGAAGTCTCGTTCGTTATCGCACTGACGCCAACCTCAATAACCTGGCCAGGTTCAAAGCGCACATACATATGTCGTATGCGCTCATAAGTGCGATGGTGTTAGCAGATGACTTGTGCTTCCTTGCAGAATGTCTAGACCACTTTCAGCAACTTGTGACTGAATTTCATGAGTCTTGCTCTAAGTTAGGTTTTCACTTGGATAACATGAAGGATGGCAGAGGATCGAATCTTGAGGGAGAAGCCAACTACCCACCGCTGTTGTGAAAAAAACTACTGACAACTATGACCCATGTCGACGTACATAGCGGGACGGCGAAAGAGATAAGCTTAAAAAGCGCGACCACCAGCGGCGAATCGGATCGGCTACAACTATGTTAATGGTGTGTGCATGGGTGCATGGGTGCATGGGTGCTTCGTAGATAAGAACGGCTACGTAAGCCATACGAGAGCAGGAGCACATACGAACGCAGTTAACGGCGGAGTTTAAGCGATCGTCGTATCCAAAATCCGGATAGGAGGAGTATACGTGATGGTAAAAACCATTAACATTTTGAAATCTATTCACAAAATGTTTATGAGTCTGCTGGTAGGCGAACAATTTCCCAGTTTTACATTGCGAACTTTAAGAATAAACATACAAAACATTCTGGAAATTCATCAAATCCAATTCCGGAATTTCCGATATTACGAGTGTACCAATTCCGGGAATGTAATATCAAAAATTGGCCAAGATTCCGGAATTTCGAAATTCCGGAATTCCAGAATGCAAGCCTTAACCACAATCCATTTGAAACATAACTACTGTCTACTATTGATATTGTTTGATTCGTCGCTAAAGGACCTCACCCGAAACTCTGTTTACCAAACAAACTTGCTAAATGAACCAAATATCTGCCCTTTGTGTGCTGTGTGCAGGCCTGTATGCTAAACAATATTTAAAGGACTCGCATTGAGTTGGCGTTTCTTCATACGAAACCTTCGTTTATCAACTGCGTCTTGAATGTTTTCGTGTAAAATATAATTACTTAGCAATGTTTTCAAAATACAGAAAGACCGTAGTAAATGTTTTGTTTTTATTGATAAGTTCCCATATCAATAAAAGCAGACGATTTTTTTTAAATTAAGGCAGAGCGTCTTGTTAAAGTCTTAATTATTCATTAATAAGTATTCTACATGTTTAAGCTTACCATTCTAAACGTAAACAATGGTTAGCTTAAAAATATTGTATACTAGCTTTCCGCGTGGAACTCCTGTACGTATAGAGTTTCAGAGTAAGTAGTAAAGATGTGTAAAGAAAACGAAATAACATGTATTTTACGGTTAAGCTTTTGTTGCTTTAATAACTTACGCTTTAATAACTAACGTTTGTTGCCATGAAAAGGTATAGTTTGTCAGAAATTATAAGAGTAAATAAGGTAGAGGTTGTCTTGCGTATCTTGACAGCATTTGCTTTTACAGTTTGGGACGTAGGTACCTACTTACTTCTATAAAATATATTGGTGCTCTGCGGGGCGCCGTCCCATACGCTAAAATTATTTTAAATACCTATTTAGCTAATTTATCAAAGTAACGTAATAAATATTTGAATAAGTCATATATAAACTATTAAAAAATTATAGGTATACAATCACTGCCATGAGAATAATGATATTACACCTACATGCAGTTAAATTTGTTTTGGTTGTTGTCACCGCAACAATGCACATTATACTTATTTAAGATAGACAACATATACCGTTAAACATACAGGCATAATACAATAAACCAACAATTCCTACACACCAAAACAGAACAACAAAGTAGCTTGCACTATCTAGTGATGAATGGAAGCTTATTCAATTTCTCAAGTCACATATAAAGCTGCTCAGAGGCTTAAAAAAAAAAAACACCGTATTAACTTTTACTATTGAGGGATTGGTACTTTTTGATGGCTGTGTAAGGTGCTGGCTGTTAGAAGATGAATAAGGAACGATCGAATGTATTTTGAATTGTTTACGAGTGGTGAAAGAGTTGATGGATGACGAAGTTGAGATCTGAATGGGAAACTGAAAGGTGGTTTGGGGTATTTTTTATAAATATAATTTAAAAACGGCTTCTGCAGAGTTTTACGTGGCCAGGCGTCTCTACATTATATTTAAACTAAGGGCCTTAATAAGGCGCTCCGACTTGTGAGCGAGTTTTGTATCGATCACGCAGCTCGCTCGCCGTGACTGATATTTGTATTTGCAGGGCTATGTAAAAACATGTTTCATTATTATTAAAATGAGTAAACGGGCATTGGTCCCTTTGATACTTTCTATGTTATATTTTTCTTTTTATACTGCATGGTTTTATGCATAATTAGTCTCAAGTCTATAGTATAGTTGTATAATACAGTATGGTCTATTTATGAATGAAACCATAGAATTTATCGTGAACGTGCACGTCCATTAAATACAATAAACCAACAATTTCTACATCCCAAGAACGAATCATCAAGTAGGTACAGCTCACGCCATCTAATGATGAAACGATGCTTAAGTTTCACGTATCTATTCTAACGCTGTATAGAGACGAATTTAAAAAAAAACGGTCAAGTGCGAGTCGGACTCGCGCACCGGGGGTTCCGTATACAGATGTGTATCGGTTCCAACCCTATTAAATCAGGAAAATCTCAACAACATGGTGTGGAAATTGGACGCCATAGGTACAGCGCCATCTATCGGCGACTTTTGTAACAAATTTGAGCGTCTGAATAACTTTGTATGTATGGTAGTTTTTCAAGGATAATTCTTTATCAGATGAACCGATTTCATTTTTTTTTTATTTGAAAGAAGGTACTTTCAGCATGATCTCGTAGGAATTTATAACCAAAAATACATGCAAAGGTAATTAAATTACAAACTTAGTATAGAAATGTTTTTTGACGATAAAAAAAAGAAAAACTGGATAGAGCTACAGTTATATTTTCCTGTAAAATGTACATTGATATCAATGTTATGTAATAATTTCATATTTTTTCCTTGGTAGGTAATCCTTCTTTATAACTATTCCAAATTTCAAATCGATAGCATAAGTAGTTCTTGAGATATTTAGCGATGTGACAGACAGACAGACAATGTGAAACCATAAGGGTTCCTTTTTTACCATTTTGGTACGGAACCCTAAAACACTGAATTACATTTTAACTATTAACTATTTAAACAAACAGTCGCCATATCAAAAAAAAATTAAAGCTTTTTTTTAAATACCGTAAAATATAAATAAAACGCTCTAACCACCCATTAGTAGGTACAGGTTACGACATCTAATGACGAATAGATTCTAACCTCATTCTATGCTGTATATTCTTCGTAAATTTTTCGCCAGCAGAACCGAATATTCCTAATGTTTCTGTTTAATAGTCTCGTCTGTATATATTAGGATAATAAGCTTTTGCCCGCGACTTCGTCTGCATAGAACTCGGTCATTGCGTTAGAATGTTATTGCTATTATTTTATGTCAAGCGCTTATACCTAGTTACCTTTCTTCCATACAAAATTCCACCCCTTAAGGGATGATTTCCGGGATAAAAATATACTATGTCCATCCCTGGGACTCAAACTATATCCATACCAAATTTCATCTAAATCGGTTCAGTGGTTCAAAAGTAAGTGATAACAGACAGACAGACATACTTTAACATTTGTAACCCGCCACGACTTTCCACGGGTACGGCAGTTTTTTAATCTATTTTAACTGAAAGTCTACTCGCCAAGTATGAAGTCACTCACTTTAAAAAACTCAGGTTGTCCATACAATGTTTCAACCCCCTTTTCACCCCTTCAGAGGGTGAATTCCAAAAAACGCTGAAATTAGTTTTCTTAGTATTTAATGCTAGGTCTACAAAAGAAGTTTCAAGCTCCTCGTTAAAAAAAAATTGCTCCGCGTACAAACTTTCATCCCCCGTTTCGCCCCTTTAGAAGGTGAATTTCGAAAAACCGCTGAAATTATTTTCTTTAGTTTTAATGGTTAGTCTATTAAGGGGGTTTGAAGTCTCTATTTTAAAGAAAATTTTATTTTCCATACAAAAAGGTGAACCCCTTTTTACTCCCTCATGGGATGAATTTTGAAATAAATTATAGCCTATGTCCTATTCTGATGTCTAAGCTACAATACTGGAAAGTTTCATAGAGATCCGTTCAGTAGTTTTTGAGATTAAGCGGAACGTACATCCATCCGCACACACTTTCCCGTTTATAATATTATTATGATAGGATTAGGATTAGGATATAGGATAGGATAGGATAATAAACAGGTTGGCCAGTTTATAACAGTCAAGACAACTTGCGCAACGATAAGTGAAAATTTTCAGCAAGAACGGAACAAAGTCAACAACTTTAATTAGAGTTGCAGTTTGGAGGCAAAGACAATGCCGCGGCGACGGCACAGAATAGGCTGAATCCGTGACCTTCCTCCGCGTTGCTGCAGCGAAATAGGTCAGCGGCTTGAATGCTATTAATAGCGCGGCGTAAGTCGGGCGCCGCCCCATTCCAGCGAGCGTCCCGCCATCGATCCAGCCGCCAGTCGCCACCACGCCACGCTCGTTCCGCGTTCGAGAATCGAGACGCGCACTTCACACAAAAATTGACCCTTTCACTGCCACTTGCTAATAAAATTGCAAGCATAGTGCATTTGAATCTGCTTTATAATACTGCAGCCACAAGGCCATTGAGTGCGGTATTTTTATAATATGTATACTTACATACTCTAGCAACACTTGGGAAATGTTGTTGCCGGTTGTCGTTGAGTAGGCCTACATTGTTCACAATGTAAATTTTGTTGGGAGTACGGAAGAAATGTAGTCATATTGTTTCAACAGTCTTTAGAAAGACTATAAAAAATAACTATACCTGCATACAATTATGTTTTAATTAACACCTTGATTCTGCTCAAACACAACAATTTCAGCTACATTGGACCAAGATAAACAAAATCTATATATTGGCTACGCGCGTAGCGCTATGAAGGTGTTAAAGGACTTGAATGTGATAGATAATGTTTCAAATTACTAATAACGAAAGAACGGAACAAAACGAGGGACTTTCCTACAAAAAGGGATTTTGTTAATGTATGTGAAGTTCATTAGGTGCATTTTGATATTTATGACTTAATTATTAAAATCCTATAAAAACAATAGGCGCCGTGCTTGAAATAAATGCGTAAAGTAGAAATATCAATGTGATGGGGTTTATATAGTTAGTTTACTGGGCATTTTTCGCAAGTCGACATCCAACGTGCCTATTTTGCGTGAAAAAGGGATAGCGCTACTCTGACCACCCTAGTTCCTTTATAAAATGTATTAGTGCTTTTTATTGTTTACTGCTTCCTGCAGAGTGTTTGCATTTCCTAGTGCTGCTTCCTGTATACTTATGTCTAGTAGAATGTCTAAAAGTCTCCTCTGCCTTCATGCATTTGGTGACATTCGTGTATTAGGTCTGACGTCAATATATCGCTGCTCAGAGCCTGTGTTAGTACGGTTAAAACATTGAATGTTTTCTCCCGAAACTTATCAGAAACATTAAACTGTGGGAGTGGGTCTTTCGAACTTCGAATAAGAGACCGTGATCTTCACAGGATGGTTTAATTCTATTAATAAATTGTCATTTATTAATAGCCAACATTAACATAACAGTAACAATCACAAAGTCGCTTACAAAGGTGCTAAAAATAATCACAAATTCAAATTAAATCCCCGAGACGGCACATAACTGGCACATGCAAATGTACCTAATATGCTGCCGACGACGTTATCCCGCTGTACTGCGAACTTTATGTGCTGGACCAGATTCGACCCAGACCTCGAATCGCAGCCACTCTCTCTATAGCTTTTTCGTAATTTTAATGTTAAAATAAATATTACCTACTTATTTACCCACTATAGATTTTTTCCTTTTATATTCTAATGTATGGACAAAATGGTGATATTTTAGAACCAAAACAGTCAGTGGGGCCAATTTGAAAGCATTTAGCTCCTCTGCGCTTGACAATTTTTCGTCTGAAATGGACAAATATGCGCTTGACGAGTAACTAATAATTGTTTTTGGGCGACCACCTCACGTCATAATCTACATGCAGTTTAGTCATTAACCAGTTTATGAAATACTAGCTTTTGCCCACGATTTCGTCCGCGTTAACTTCCTCTCCCTATTTCATCCCATAGAGGGCTACTATCTAAAACTTTAATAAAATTACCATAGCCTTCGTTATTGGTATTATCAATACTTTAGTCATAATTTGAAATCAAATCATTTTAATACTTATAAGGCTTCTTACCGAAAGCAAAGGAAATAGCAATACGACATATGCTGAAGCTGCGCAGCAACCCACCATAAATGGTCAACATATAGTTATGACATCTAATCAGGCAACCTGAGGTCAAACCATTGAGGAAATGCTCCTGAAACAGAATGAAAAAATTGACCTTCATGGCTATCATCACAAAACTTGTCGATAAACTCACAAAATGACTACATTAAGACTAGCTACCTCGAACATAAACGGAGTAGCACCGAACAAACACGAGATTGAACTATTAATCACTGAACATAACCTGGACATCCGGATGGCACAGGACACGCTGGCACTGCGTTGATCGTGAGAAAATCCATTGAACACCATGACAGAATATATACAGGCTACAATAATAGCGGTAGAAGATACAACCGGGTGCCTATACATCTCAGCGGTCTACTGTCCACCAACATACGTTGGTGGTTGGTGTCTATACAGACAAGCGATGAAATCTGTACAAAATCCTTTCGAATTCTTGGATGAAGATTCATTGCCGGCGGAGACTGGAATGCCAAACACATACACTGGGGTTCTCGTCTAACAAATACCAGGGGCAGACGGTTAAAAAAAAGTATAGACAGTATGAATCTCTTAACTATCTCTACATCTGAACCGACATACTGGCCATCATATCCTAATAAAATCACAGATCTACTTGAAAATCTTAAATTGAAAAACTTCAAAACGTCACTGTACTTGTCAAATTGTCCACCTACATAAAGTGTCGTCTTGTCCTGGCCATAATCATTAAAAAAAAAACTATCTGATGCCTCATGATTAGTTGAAATTTGACATAGTACGGAGCCAAAGCCGTTCATATCTGATATCTGATGATTTTCTTTTTGTACTTAATGGGGCTGGTACCATGGTGATTATTATCACAATACTGATAATAATATCGTGGATTTAAGAATTGTTTGGATTTTGTTTCAATATTCATGATTTTCACGTGTGTATCGCGTGATAATTGACCGAGTGAAATGAAGGTCTCTGCTTCAGCTTTGACAAAAATGCTTTGGTATTTCCTGTTGTTCTCCTCTACAGCACGTACTTCTCAACCCATTCTCGTGAAATATTGTGAGCAGGTTCGATAATTATAAATAATTTTTGACGATATGTTTTTAACAAACTAAAAAAAAAAAAAAATATTTTCCTCTAAGAGGGGTCACATTTCTCAACCGATTCTTGTAAATTTTTGTGAGCTGGTTTGGTAATTATATAGAATTTGTGCCAAGTCAGTTTTTGACGATTTTCAAAAAAAGAATCACTGGCGAGGTCTACAGCTCAGAGCCACTAGTAATCACCGTGTAACCTACATCAATGGGGTTGTTATTTTAGTGGACTCATAGAAAAAGAATTGTATACGATAGTTACATACTTAGCTATTGAAATCTTGTAGGTTAATTAGTCTAAACGCGCTACTGGCCTTCAATAGCTGTCATTATGTAACGATTGTATTAAAATACCTACTATTTAAAGATGCGAAAGATGATGTCATCTTCGATAAGACCCGCAGGAGGGGGCGTCAACGTCATGCTGCCATCATCCAATGTCCAGCCTCCCCCCGAATTTAAAATGACGTAATTTATGAACGCCGCCTACAGTAACCTATACTTATCGTTAGGTATAAATAAAAAATGTACATGTATCCGACTCAAAACCGATAACGCTCAGAACGCGTCCGAAAGGTTACTATTACTATTTGGATTTGTTTTCGAAGCTTTGTCTATTTTATAATCGAGCATTTTATGACGTTGGCCCGTTGTAAAATGTAATTTCTATCACCAGCGTCCTAAAAACGCAGAAAAGCAATGAATTATTATTTAAACTTCTAACGAATTTCTTCAGTTTTAAATGTTGATTAATAATAATACTAAATATATAAAGAGATAATAATAATAATCGTGCTCACAGATCGATCGAAGCGCCAGGTAGTGGTCGTTGACATCACCATCCCATTAGGTATTATGTACCTGTGTCTCCTGACAAAGCCCCCTGGCTTCGCTCTTCCAATGGGGGCTATCGTTTTTATGCTCACCAGTTGGCGCCACTGTCGAGTAAGGTCCAGCTGTCAAAAATTGTTATTGATTATTATGGACATGAGAACGAAGTTTACATTTAAATCATATTCAATACCTTAAACCATACCGTAAAAATATCGAACGTACCGCATGGTAGCGCAGTCCCGTTTTGTTCGGAAAAAAGGAGGAAATAACTTTCCGAAAGACAAATCTGTCTCAAAGCCCTGACAGTCATTGACCCTTAACTCATATTTGCCATAATCAAGCTCAGGTATTGCAAAATAGACACCATATTGTTCCCATCAGATATTAACCCGCGTAGCGCAACCACAAACATTGACATTTGACGTTTCGGAGACCCCACGCTACACTAGCGCCTCTAGCGACGAATTTATACGCGATAGCCCTCATTATTAATATTCCAAGAATAACGTTAAAAGGTTTCTTATAACTATATATAAACTTACAAGCGTGTGTGTTGTGTGCGTGCGTGCGTACGTGCGTGTGTACGTGCGTGTGTGGTTTATTTTATTTATATAGTTTAGAATTCATTATAATAATTAATTTACATAAATCTTTATTATTACAGTATCACTACATAGTATAAAACAAAGTCGCTTTCTCTGTCCCTATATCCCTATGTATGCTTAAATCTTTAAAACTACGCAACGGATTTTGATGCGGTTTTTTTTAATAGATAGAGTGACTCAAGGGGAAGGTTTATATGTATAATACATGCATCAGCATTGCACCCGTGCGAAGCCGGGGCGGGTCGCTAGTTAACTATAAAGTCGAATTTCAGTCTCATGATAGTTTAGTCTACTTAACCATGTTGATGATAATGTTTATTTGCATTCATACCTATTTTATCGACACAAATTCAGTTCTGTTTATTTATATTATATAACAATGCGGAATGTACATCAAACTGTCTCTTTGCAAAGGCTTATTTGCATACAGGCAAAGGTGCCACTATATGAGTTCTTCTCTGTGTTGAAAATCAGTTCTGGTTTGAAAACTTACGACCTGCGAAGTTTCAAGGTAGCAGACATTATGTATAATTTACGCATGATATATACTTTTCACCTCACCCGCTCTGAAAGGCTTACTTTATCGTTTCAAATCTGCGTGCAAAAGTCCATTTTATCCGCTAGCGGATAAAGTGATTTTGAACTTCGAACATGACGTAGTACCGCGCTACCCAATTTATTTATGGATGCGTTCGGAATCATGGTTCGGCCAGCATGCGGTCTTAAGGCGGTTTCTGCACTGATCCTGTTTCCGCACGACGGTCCGGTGTGCGAGTGAGACAGCGCTATACATGTATATAGCGACGGCCCGCTCGCACAAGGAATGTGTCATCCGATGAAACATTTTACTTTAGGTACTTACATTAAATTGAAAATCATTCAATTTTAGTTTTATATCATTATTTTACCTACTTTTTTAATTTATGGAAATACAAAAATAAGGAATATATTCAAACAATATTCGTATTGCAACTTTCCTTAATAATACTTGACTTGTTTTCTTGTACCTACGTTTCCTCGCCAGGGTGAGGTGAAAAGTTGTGTGTTTAGCTCGGCAGCATAGTTATTTGGCTTCTCGTGTCTTGAAACCCTCGCTACGCTCAGGATTCTATTATTGAACCACTCGCTACGCTCGTGGTTGTCAACTTCTTTACTCACCGTCGATGTAAATTTCAAAATTGCATCTTTAGTAGATTTACCTTGCATAAATCCCAATTAAAATTTTGATAGTAGTTTGTATTTGTTTAAATAATTAGATAATCTAATATTAATAAGTTTTTCTATTATTTTTGATATCGACGTGAGAGTTGCGTGATAAGTGATTGTTCTCCCGGGGTACTGTCTAATTTTAAGGATATTAAAATGTTTTCAACCTCTCTGGGGTCTGTGTCCAGTAGGACGAAAGATGAGAGCGTGGCTGTGTTATTTTGTATAAAACCGGTGTTAGTTGTAAGAACGTCACTCACAGGAATATCTGCAGTCTGCATAGTTCTTCGGTTTCTAGGTATTACACTGACTTTTTTTACTTTCATTTAAAATAAAAAATAATAGTTTTTGTTTATAAATAAGTTGTTATATTACGAGATTAGGGGTCGTTACATAAAAGGATGGCATTCAAGTTTTTCTAATAACTTGTTGGTTGCATTGATTATAATTTTAATATGCAAATAGCAACATACTGAGCGTTATAAATACATAGGTACAACAATCAGGAGATAGTTTTCCATTTCACAAAACTTTTTTCTAACGTTCTCAACTGACGAGTAGAGCAACAGCCATTAAGCATTTCCTATCTAATTCAATTTAAATTGTGCTAAACCAAGTAGCACCAAAGTTATACGTGACTCAGTTTGAGCAGCTTTGCAGTAGTGTTGAAGTAGTTTAAGTACATTCGAGATTGCAATTATTTCGGTCTAACGTCAGGTATTACTTGGCGCACCCTTTTAGATACCTAATTTCTACTTCGTATACGTGGAGCCGACGACAGGTAGGTAAATGTAAGCTTAAAAAAGTGCAAAATAATCTGTGTAATTTAATTTTCGTGACTACTTGACGTGGAAAGAAATTAGTCCCCTATTGTTACATTTCGAGACTTTACTATTAGTTTAGTTAGCATCTAGGTACTTATTTCTTGCCGATTCCTGGAAAACATTAAGTGTAGGTATATTTTTATTTTTATTTTGTATTAATCAGTACCGCTGCTAACGCAAACTACAAATTTAGAAATAAGGGAAAAATTGAAAAATTTAGGCACCGAGTAGGATTTGCGACCTCCCGGCACTCGCGGCCAGTCGCTCTAGCCAACTGAGCTGAGGTGCAACTGCCACTCGGGCCGAAATTCCTCAATCATTCCTTCATTTATACAAACGCCTTAAGGGAGGCGTACAGTAACATCTACCAGAAGACTCAGGCTTCATTAACGGCACTAAAGTCTCAAATCGTGTTGAAAATCGTCAGTTACGATGCGCCATCCCATACCTGCCTAAATCCTAAATTTTTAAATTTTTCCTTTATTTTTAAATCTTAATTTTTAATCAGTGGTTATTTAATTTCGATTTTCTCCCTTTTGGTTCTAATTCAGACAAACTTTTTGTAACCGCAGCTAGCGGGCCCTGTCACTTTCATATTATAATACTCACCTTTTTAACTTTGAAATCTTTATTGTATCGTTATAACAAGTTAGGGGACTTGGCGGGGACACCATCGTGCCTCTTGTGTAGTTTTAAAGTAATTTTATATATTATGAAAAAGTTTTCTTAAAGTATAAGAATGTATGTTAAGCGAACATTCAGTCAACAATCATTACCACGTAATATAACCGCGTAAAAATTTTAAATTTTAAAAGGCAGAAAGAAAGCCAGGCTAAACTTTGTCCATGTTTACAGTATTCCTGAGGAATCATTCCCGCCTAACGGTGTCAATGGGCATGAGTCTTTTTGCTATCAGATTGAGGATGTTGTATGGCGTCGACCTCTATATCAACACAAGCGACGATCTCACCCCTGTCTCAATGTCGGGCTGCTAAATAGAAGTGGGGTCTGCCATAGTTGGGATCAGAACGGGGGTATACATACTCCACTCACAGAAGGTCACGGTATTTGAGGAACGGTCTTGTTAAATATATTATCTTTATATACACGATCGACCTCTTACTACTCACACGTCCAGATCCTCGGACAATTACAAATGACATAGGCTATAGTGTTGCAAATCTCAGTTTAGCCGACTGAACTTTATAGAGCTTAGTTAGGGGATGCATACGCATTCTTTTAAACTGAATCTAGTAAGGGATTTTAGTTTCTACAGTTTGGATCTACTTGGGATAATGACAGTTTGGAGTAGTAGGTTAATAATTTGAGGTTTAATTTATTTTATCTAGGTGAAGGGGTAATTAGTAATTCGATTAGTGGAGGCGATCCAGATGTCTAGGGTGGTTCACGAAGTTAGATAGCTTATCAAGTGTTTAGATCATACAGTGGTTACTAGGTATAACCTAGGTGCCTAGGATATGGTTATTATCGGTCGGTTCGCGGTATTAGATGTTTTATCTATCTGTTAGGTCATACAGTAATTACTGGAAACGGTGTAGATACCTAGGATTTATTCCATTGCTTCGCGGTAATAATTGGTTTTATATTTATATCATTTTACAGTGAATATTAGGAATGCACTTGGTGTATAGGGTTCAATCGCTAAATTGGTACGCAAGTATATATGTGGAATTGAAAAGTAGTAGCAATTAAAATGAATAATGTTAGACGTTGTCTAGAAATACCGGGTTTCGTGAATTACATACTGTTATAGGTAGAAGTGTTGTCAACGTATAATATTTCTTGTTATAATTAGGACAACGTAACGGTTCCAGACAAATAGGATTGTTCTGATCTAGTGGCAGGCTGAGTAGCCCAGTACTCTATTAGAATGAAAAAATACTTATTGTTTAGTGAAGGATAGGTACTGTCTCATAACTGACATGATATTGTATCTCAGTATATTGAAGACCTTTATACTAAAGCACTTGCTTATAAATGACTAGAAATATTGGGTTGTAATTAGGTTAGATGGGATGAGAGATAGATGATTCTCATCTAAAAAGACTAACTAATGAGCTTCTCTACATTAGTGATTCTAAAAGGGGTTAGAGGTAATCCTCCATCCTGCGATAATAACTGCACATTATTTATATGTATTGCCTTTTATTAACGATGTCTCACATTTTTTGATACCTTTCTTGCCTAAGAATTGTCAAAATTGGTGTCAATGCTTCTTGTGTTATTTTGATTACATCTTTTGTTATGCCATCCTGTCCTGGACTTTTCATCGTTTTTAAGGCTTGGATCGCGTAACGTGTTTCACTGTGCAATATTGACGGTATGATATTTTTGGTGTATTTTCTATGATAATGGTACAAACCTGGGAGTCATAGAGTTCTTTATAGAAATTTGCTGGCACAGTATAGATAAAATATAATAATACACCATACAATATTAAACAAAAATTGTTCTATTATAAAAATGATATTGAATAATTTTGATTTAGTAAATTGGTTCCAAATGAGACTTGCCCTCGTTTGGAAACACAAAGGCTGCTAATTTTGTATCAGATCAAAAGTAGGAAAGAAGGTAGGGGGTATTACCAATAATCAAATATTATTATTTAGAAAGATTTGGGAACAACGAGTAGGTAAAAATACGTTAGGGAAATCTACTATGAATATTGGGAAAAACTAGTAGTGGTATTGGGATAAAAATTAGTACTTAGTAGTAATTAACATTGGACGAATAAAGTTCTCAGCTAAGTAATTTTAAATAAGTTAAATTAAATTCGTTCGTTCTCTGGGTACATATTTATTACAGTTTAGGTACATAAAAAGTGTTGATGTTGTACAAATGACAGTAACACCTAGCTGAGAAGAGTTCAGCAAGAAACTCAGCTGGGCCCGATTTAGGTCGGACTGACGTCCTTTTATTTGTCATTATATGTATAAGTAGATAGCGCATCTACTTGTACATATTTTGCATATACCGGCAAAAGGGAATGGAATCCATCAAAAACCAAGTTTGTGTATCTAGAGGACGGATTATAATTTTGGGTACTTAAATTTTAGGTACATAAACAGTAATCGTTAAAAAGTTAAGAAAAGTACTTGGAAAAGCAAGCTTTCGAACAAATTCCAATGATTACATAGATCATGTTGTTAGTTGTGTCACTTGTGTCAAATATCAGGTAGGTAGTAAATATAAGTTTGTGGACATTTAGCTCGACATAATGGCGCGGATGAGTAACCACGGAACCCTAAATTGCGCTTGACCCGACACGCACTTGGTCGGTTCTTTTTATTAAGAATGAGGTGTTGTGAGACTTGTGAGCGGGGTTTCGGCGCTGATAGTAGTCTAGGGTATTTAATGTCTTTGCATTAAGTAAACAATTACATTACAGCCAAACTGGATGGTGTGAAGACTTACATGCGCATGCGACGGGTGCCGAACCACCTGCAAGTCAAGGTGATCAAGTGGTTCGACTACCTGTGGCTCACGCAGAAATGCTCCGACGAGGAGAAGGCGGTCTCGTGTCTTCCGGACAAACTTAAGGCAGAAATTGCAATCAATGTTCACCTGGACACGTTGAAGAGGTATGTGTTACATAAAGTTTTCTTAATTATTGATTAACTATCTATATTATTCAACGTTAAATGATTTTATAATGGCAACATATTTTTATAAACCAAATGTATTTCCCCATGATTTGTTAGGCATAAAATCATTTTATTACAGACTTGTAGATAAGTAAGGTGCGTTCGGCTTAGTTTTGGTTGGTATCAAAATGACAAGCATTAAACTTTCTTATTCCCATAGACGTAAAGGCGCGTGACTGATGCGGTTTCACCCACTGTAACATGTAAAAGAACTTATAGGTAATATATATATATACTCTAACTATGGGGCTTTAAATGTAAAGTTCGATTCTACTCACTTAACTAATCTTATTTTGTTTTGTGACATTAAAATATTAAATAGTTTATTAGACCTCAAAGTTTATTCGTTAAGTCTTTGTATCGAAAATTGTGATATTTTCGTTATCTCGTAGTAGGAGAGTAACATAACCTTGGTACGGGGGCCTTTCAATAATAATTTTCAATTCCGCTTACAATCTTGCTTCTCTTAACTTAGAACAAACGGCACCCTTTCTAACTAGAGAAAGTACACTTGTTTCTTTCGAGAGATTTACCAGTAGGTACGTAGAGCTGCTTATTGTGAATGATTTTTAAGATAACATGGTAAAAATATGCAGATTTTCTAAAAAGTGTTCTCTGGACAGACGAAAGCACATTTTGCCGTAATGGTATGTGGAATAGCAGAAATGTTCGAATTTAAGACGCAGCCGAGAGTGTGTTAAGTAATTGGTAATAAGGAGCTATTTTAATAGAATGCTACATTTTTGTTGTGATTACTACAACCAATAAATTAAGTCTCTTACAGAAAACATTGCTTTTACTGTTGTTTTCATAACGATTGTCTTCATAACAATCATAACCTTAGTGATACTTGCGAGTAAGTTATAGTTTACAATCTAATGAACTTGACGTGACATTATTCATTTGATAATTGACGTCTCTTAAAGATAAACATTTTGTGCTGTCAATTTAGAATTGTATTGCGTACATTGAAAATAACATTTAACTTGTATGGAAAAAATCAAACTAAGGCTGGAGTTGTTTTTAAAAAGTTGCAGAACAAAAGACGCTTAGGTTAGAGAACACAATTAAACAATGCTCGCTTTATTGGGCCCGGCCTATAAAGCCACAGTCAGGTGAAAAAAACAAATAAATAAAATAAACCATGTATTTAAAGCTCCATGGTCAGAAATACCTTGTATATACGACTCTGTGATTGCAGCCACAAGGGAGTACTAGTGAGAGAAGCGGGGTGAAACCGCGCATCGTACCATTTTGCCAGCATTACAAAAAAGTCACACATTGATATGATATTGCAAGGTATCCGATCTAAGTCGAACTCACTCTAAACTTTATGAAACATCGAAGAGAAGTGCATAACCTCGGAGATATGAGCAAATTATTAGATATAACGAAGCATTTAACACATTCGCTGTCTGTGGCCACGCCCTTTAGTAACATAATTGTATGGATATGAACGCACATAAGCGTTGCCAGAGTGAATGCATAAAAGACAAAAAATCTCATCACAATATAAAGTATATCATCACAATATCGAGGGGTGTGTAATCGATGTCGCGTAAGAGGTTGTTTGAAAATAAAACTATACGTAACGGATTTCCGATTATCCCAGATTTCACCTGAACGCTGCCTGAACGTATATTATTATGTACATACGGGTACGGGATAGAGTTAAAACAAATACCTCTTTAGCACAGCTATGGGTTTACGTATTCTGTAACCGGTACACTAATACTCCACCTACATACTGCTCTGTACCTGTACCTGCCTGATACATGCGATCTTTCCGAATATTGTACTGTTTCCTGACGATAATTTCGATATTCATTTCATTACTCGTTTGTTCCAAGTAGCGTGTGCTAAGTATACCAGGAACATGTTCAACGATTCTCGAATATTCCAAGTCTGTATATTTTGTATAATATTCTTCTTAAAAGGTTAGCTGTGAAGCCAGGCCCCTATTTCACCAAGTTGACATATGTATGTATTTGACATATGTGGGCTGACAAATCGTCAATTTTCATGTGAAAACTGTTTCACCAAATGCAATCGTAATGTTTTTTGACAATTGTCGCGCCTGTCAGCTTTGGTGAAATAGGGGCCAGGACTTACTTGCCTGGTTGATGATTTCTGCCAGTGCGCGCGCTAAAATCGTGACCTTTCGCTCGGTGCGAAGGCCATAACGTGACTGGTACTACATGTACGAAAGTGATGGTTATATATCTGGGCTTCATTTTTAAAGTCAAATGCACCAGGTTCTACTGAAATAGTCCGCACAGAATTAAAATTAAATAAATCCAGTGCGAATACCAGGTATTGTTTGTAGGCCTGGTAGTCGCGGTGGGGGAGAGCCGCGTGCGCCGCGGCTAGTGCCGTCAGGTGCTTTGTTGGTACCGATCGTGTACACGTGTTTTCAGTTGTGAGGCATATTCGATCGCGTGGTGAATTGTGAAGTAATCGTGTATGTTAAAGTCAAAGTGCTGTTTGTGATATGGCGTCAAATAATATTAATTCAAATATATGTGTAGTTCTAGCGGTGGCGTCGAATTTCAAATATTTTCTGCTAAAAAACGTAAGTCTGCATAAACTAATGCCACAAATCATATTATTTATCATGCGTTAATGAAACACACTTTAAATTGCCCCAATCTTTTCAGCCTTTGTAATAAATTTATCGATCCTTATATTCGATGTGTTTTATCCCTGTCCCCCCATCCCTATTATTATATTTTCGTAGTGCGTTACTAATAAATAGAAATACCACGTTTTTCAATCCTACAGGTTTGATAAACATGGTATTTCTTTTGATTGGTGCTTTAAAATGTGTAATAAACCTTGTATATTTTTGTTTAAAATTAACATTCATTTTCTATTTAATTCCCAGGCGAAGCTAGGGTTAAGTAGATACATACGTGAACTAGATACACGCGAACTTCATTAAAAATATATGCAATTAAAGGTGTAAACCAGGCCATTAAAACCTCGTTCGCATCAAATGCAACTTTACTACCCACCCGAAAATACCTGGTAATGCATGGTATGAATGTACACATAATATAGTCTCGCAGCACGTGTTAAGCATCGTAATTTTCCATTCAGTTACTTATTCTCGATTCGAACTTTCCATGCTACCACATGGGTTATTAAGTATGTTGAAAATTTATCACCAATATTTAAAAACAACTTTCATAAAAAATTATGGCTGTCGCCGAATTCGAACCCGAGTGCATCGACTTAGCTTACCATCCTCTTATCCATCGAGCGAGCTACAATTTCATTGAGCTGTAGAAGACAGGATTTTCTTTTTAATTCGTTGCTGACGTATTATATCCATGGTAACCTAGTGTTATAACCCCGTTGCAACAGTCTAATTGTGGTTTATCCGTTTTTGTAATGCTATACAGGGTGAAATCGGAGTCGTGATCAGAAACTATCGGACATAATGAAGTATTTGAAAGGCAAACTGAATAAAGATGATAGCAAAGTTTCTACTCCTAATTTTAGGCTATTATTTTTGAAATTGATAACAGAAAAAATATATATTTCATAAAACTTGGTCACCCCATACTACACGACGTTTTGTCATTACTCATAATAACTTGTTTCAAAAATGATAGTTTAAGTATTGGGTTATTATATTTTGTGGTAAAATTCTGAGTAAATAACTTTGTGTTATTCGATGCAACAACTATTGCATTGGAAAGGCGATCACTTGTAGAATCTGAAAAAAAAAAACTTATGATAACGTCTCCGCTGTCACCCTGTATGCATTAAGTACCGTCAAGTAAGTAAATTAAGTATATTTTTATTTGATAAGCGTAGTAAATATTTTTAATCGTAGTATCCTTACATCGACAAGTACCTACCATAAAACTATATATACTACAATATTAACGTACAGACGAGTATGCACGAGGCTATTAGTGCCATTCAATAAGTAAATACCTAAATGGCGTACACGGAGAGCCTGCAGCTGTACAGGTCGATAAACCCCCAGGAGCCCGGTGGCCAAGCGGCAAATTTGTTGCGAAATGTAACCTAAATGAAATAAACATTCCTTTATAAACTGGACAACATTATTCAAAAGTATATCCAGTCCAACATTGTGATAAATGTTTCAAAATATAGTAGTAGGTGAAGGCGAATAACATGGCTCCGAAACACGCTTTCGGTTCCCTTTGGTAATAACTATAGTTTCTAATCAGCTTCGAAAGCAGAAAAAACAATCCCGCAACTAGCTACTGATACCAAATTTTAATTTACCAATTTGTTAAAGAGGTTCATAGGCTTCGAAAGGGGAATAAACCTCGCGTCGTAACTAGCTTCAGATACATCTATGTGGAAAGAGATTTATATAAATCGAGATGAGATTTAGTTACCAAACGAAACGGGAAACACGGCTTCTCGCCTGTTTATCCTTTATTCCCACAAGTTTATAATAGGTACACAGTAACTACTTACAAAACAATTTCCAGTGTTTATTGTTACCTATATTTACTTAGAAAATTACTATTTTATTTCATAAAAAGAAAATTATTTACCTATGTCGCGTAAAATTAGTAAAGATACTATAATGCTCAATCTAAAAAGGTAGGGTAAACAATTTGCTCTCCAGTTATGAAACATTTGCTCGGGATGAACTGGATTAGGCACCAAGTTTGAATTCTATATTTTGCCACCAAAGTTTAGGTCGAAAGTTGGTCTGTGGTTCTTGTCGGCATTGCATAACAAAACTTCGACTAGCTTTTTGATACAAATTTAATCACAGTTAACCGAAATGATATATGTTAGTATAAAAATTGTAATAATTAAATTATTGACATTCTGGTAACCGAAATATTTCATCGTTTCTATTTTTTCGCTCCATGATAAAATAAATAACACAAACGAAGAACCAACGAGGAACGATAAAACCAAATTCTACTATTTATTTTATTTAAGTGTGTATGTTAGAATAAACTCTTGTCTATATGTCATTTGATTTTTAATTTTATTGAATCATAAAGCCAGATAAATAATATATATATTATAATAATATATAAATAATATAGATATTCAATACATTCACACACATTGTTATTGTTACAAGAGGCAGACATGGTGTTCAGGGTATTCTCTACCAAACTTTAAGTCGATCTAACTATCGGACGTGACAGAAAATCGACAAGTTGCAAATGTAAAGTACATAGGGTACCTACTTTCAAAAAGCTGAAGTGATAGCGCGAAGCTAATATACTTACATATAAATACCGTTCCCAGAACATGCAAGAGTATACTTGTGAAAGAAAAAGGAAAAGACTGTGCATATTTCCCTATTAATGCAACGTGGCTGTTCAAGCTTAATATCCCGTGGTGTATAATTAAAAAGAAAAACATTTGCTTTTTACATCCATGAATAATGCAAAAGTGTTCGTTTGCGATCCGTAGGTACACTTTTGTCGCCAAATGGCTTCTGTGAGCGTTCTTTAAGTAAAATAACACTTATGGAAATTCAGGAAGAATATTATTTATAAATTATGATTACTAGATGTCACTTATTTTAGGAGGCTGTGTATTTCACTTTAAATAATTGACTATTATTTAATGAAAATGTTTAAGGTAGACTGATAAATGCCTTCCATTACAATAAAGACACACTTTTTAAAGATCAACCTTTAAAAATAAGTACATA
This sequence comes from Epiblema foenella, assembly GCA_963556455.1. Classification (NCBI taxonomy): domain Eukaryota; kingdom Metazoa; phylum Arthropoda; class Insecta; order Lepidoptera; family Tortricidae; genus Epiblema; species Epiblema foenella. The sequence goes on along the minus strand of OY747095.1, from coordinate 15,008,850 downwards.
CAGAAAACAAAAAGACAGACAACAAGCGGTTTTAAGGCAAAAAAGCGACCTTTCTCCGTTTTGGGATGTGGAGACGTAGCAAATTAATTTAACCTAATTGGATCTCTTTATGACACTAAGTTCTCCATTTGGCTGCATTTAACTGGTTACTGTGCATGTGCGAGCAAGTTTAAATCCTAATAATACTATTATTAAACGCGAAAGTTTATGAGGATGGTTGTACGTTCCTCATAATCTTAAAAACGACTGAAGTGATTTCTATAAAACTTTCCAGCATTGTAGCTTAGATCAGGCTGGCGCAAGTAGGAACAAAAAACACTGTTGTATGGAATTTGGCCAAAAAATAATGGCGGATACTGCTATCTCGCTCCCTCGGTTAATCCATCTCAGTCACATGTCAATGTCACCTTTGGTCACATCCGTTAAACTTGAGTGATCGCCATATTGTTTCTTTGTTTATCAGTTTGCAGTTTGTTATTTTGGTATTCACAAATGGTAGAAACCTTAATTTAAGACGAAAAAGCATGTAGTAAGAAGGCAGTGTGTTTTTTCAACATGCCACGGATTATTTCAGCCTATAGGTTATGTGTTATTTGTTGTTTTCGTGCGGGTCGAAAAGATGAGGAGAAAAGGAAATTAATGGCAAGATTTTCTTTAGATCACGACCGGCAAGCAATTAATTGGAGATTATCTATTAATATATACCACAGCAAGTTACATGTAAGCAAAATAAGAAGCGTTATTTGCAATTTAGTTTTATTCGTATACTATACATACTAGTGTTGGCCGTAAAATATCGATAACTAGCTTATTATATAGAACTCTGGTATTTTTCAGTTGCAGACAGTAGGTGAAAGTGATTGGCAATGAAGACGTAGCCTACGTTCCGATTGAGAAATTGAACGAATTAAAATTTATTTGTAGTGACCACTTTCAAGCCAAAGATGTTAACCGAAAGAAAAGTCGTTTAAAGAGATGGTTAATATAAAATTAAAGCAACACAACTTTATACTCCCTAATATCTGGATTCACACCAGGCTCTAGGCACAAGCCTGGGTCGAGCAAGACCTAGCCCGACGTATGCACCAATTATGGATCGGGCTAAGTAAGTAGTTTTGACAGTGCGAGCGATACGATCTCGTCTTGGCAACATTTTTAACATGAATATATTTTTGGTGGGATTTCATTTCTCTTTGTAACTTCTGACGGAAGCCCCATATACACTTTTATCCCCTAATGGTTGAGTGATTTTTTTTTCATAAACCTGAAACACGTAGTACTTTTCCTGTAAAAAAATGCCATTTCGGGCATCGCAGGGAAGCAGCAGTGACAGTTATAAGTTATTTAACTCTAGCCCTGTAGTAAACAAACGTGCACTACCCACTGCGGAATAAGCGCATGGTCGTCGTAGAGTAGTCGTCATAACCTAACTAGTTGAGTATGGATTCAAACCCCAATTGTTAATAAAGGAGCACCCATTATTAATGTGAGGTGTTTTTGGCAAAATTTGATCCCCTCCTGCCATAAACATCTCACGTAAATAATGGACGCCCTCTAACCGGGATTTGTATAAACGTGGAACCCATGACGTCACTAGTCATCATTTATCGAAATCGATATAGTTAACCGTACTACATCAAAGTTACATCCCTATCGCGCTGTTATGTTGGCATTACCTATTTCCTTTATTTTATTTTATTGTAGTACAGAATGTTTGCCAAACTCTACGTCAATGTCATGCAATGACAATGTCACTGTCATCCAAAACATAGTTCGAAGTCCCGTCTCTAGAACGCAGTGGTTATATTCTCTTTGGCTTAGATATCAGATTTTTTTTTTTCAAAATTCATCCCTTTATGTAAGGGATTAAAACAGGGTGATTTTTTTATCCGGAACTAATTTATGTATAAACCTTTACTGCATAACTTATACCCTTTAATGCTAATATAGCCACCTTCTGTCTACAGCATCAAAATATTGAATTGTGACCGAAATTACATGCGTGCCCATTGGTTTCAGTTCAATCGAATACCGGAAAGTGGCTGGAAAAGCCAGCCAAGTGCATGTTCCCAACCATTAGAAAAAATAAGGAAATTTCAAACAAAAAATCGACTTTATTAATATGTGTATTAGTAAATAAAATATACATATAAATATGTTATATATATATATATATATACATATATATAAAAATATCTATTTTAGTAAAATATACGTAATTATAAACATTATGACCAAATTTCAAGTTCATAGGAATGTTAAAAAATATTCGGAACAAAATATTGTGACAGACGACGGACGGACGGACAGACGCGTGAGTGACAGCAATAAATAATTGTTCGCAGTCCCAATATATTGGTATTGTATGTAACAGGTCCCCCGATTGCAAACAAAATAGATTTCCGTAAGTTTTTTATTTTGAAATTTGGTTTATCTTTTTAGTTAACTTTTAACCAGTGCAGTCCTGTTTTTAATTTTTTAATTAATATTATCTTATTTTCATTGTAAAGCATTTTATGCCGTAATATCATGTTTTAAATACATACATTATGTATAATTTAGGAATGGACTTTTGAAATGCTTCATTTTGACACTTACCCCACTTGGTAAGATTTAAATAAAAATTTGTTCTTCAGAACACACAAAACACAGTACTTAGTCCGCCATATAGCTTTTCTTGCAACGTCACATATCCTAAGTATGTTACTCGGGATGACGTAAGGATTTCAACGGTGCCTCACTCATTTGAATCGGTTAAGGCGTTGAGAAGTTCTGGGGCAACAAGGAATCTCATATACATACATACATGAACCCTTAAAACACTACACTCCTTTTTTGTTTTGGGCAGTTGTATAAAAAATACGATTTCAAGAAAGTGTGTGTGTGTAATATAACATTATTGTTGGAAATATTTACCAGTTCTTTTTTGACAGTTATGAATTGGCGTTTGTAGTGATGAGGGTACTCGTAAGACGAATAGATTGTCTTAATTAGCGATTATTAATGAATGGTGAATGATTATTCAAATTGATTTTATTACAATTTGTTTTTTCGATTCTCATATATTTCATTACTGGATACGAATCTAGAGTAAGAACTTTGTCATATTATTTTTTCTCAGACATGCAATGAAATAATGTTATGTTCGTCATAACAGGCTTCAAAGTATCACGTTTCGGGCGGAACAACTCGAGAGAACTGTTAGGAATTTCCTACAAAATTGAAGGCCTAGGCCGGCAAGTTTTTTGTTTAATTTTAATGTAAACATGGCGTTTGGGTTCATGAACAGGGCTGTGACCGCGAAAGCACTATCGTATTTTTAATACGATGGTGCTTTCGCTGTAGCGCCCCAAGCTAAACAGCTGAATTATATTTTTTTATTTATTTCTTAGTAATATCACATCACTTTTATGTGGCGGTTTATAGAATTCACCTTCCTACCAATTTTCATAATTGTAGTGTTTTATAGTCTCTGAGTATAAATCGGCTGTGACATACGGACGTACCGACAAACGCGACAAAACTATGAGGGATCCATTTTGTCATTTTCACTACGGAACCCTAAAAATAAAATGAATACTTTTCAATACATTATAAGTATTATAAGCATTCTATTGTTCAAAACCCCTTCAGAACTGGGTACGGAACCCTAAAAATTTACAATAGGCAGTGTAAGAATAAAGCAAGAGAAATAGAATAACACATACATCTAAAATAAATCTAAACTAATACCTATATAGAACTAACAGGTACAGAAGTCACACAAACTTGTAAATAAATATACACGCATATAAGTAAATACGTACATTCATTTTACTTGGTAAGTTGTGTGGCATTTGTTTTTCACAGCGATTGCTGAAATTGTTTGCCAGTTACATGCGTGGCAAGCATCAATTCGTAAAACATGGTTGCATGGTCTGTACTGAAACATACTAAGTATATTCTGTACGTAGACGACCTGAAGCTTATGCACGGTATCAAACACGTGGCTCGTCAAAACCTTTAATTGCACAGTATGTCCTGGGACCAGAGGCCATAGCTCGCGTAACAACAATTAAAGACCTGGGTTTTTTCTTCGATTTACTTTTCATGACCACGTCAAACAGCTAGCTGCCAATTGTTACACAAGACTTAATTCATCATCAGGAACGCGCACGACTTTGACGATCCCAGATCCATCAAACTGCTCTACACTGCCCTTGTACGGAGCAAAGCCCTGGTCTATAAACGCCATCGGCCGCTTATAGCGTTACGTCGTACGCTGCATCACAACGCTTACTATAGAGATATATTGTTAGGCCCTGACAGACCTGAGAAACCATTACAGTACATCTCTTTAGAATGCATTGTGACGCAGCGTACGACGTGACGCTGTAAGCGGCCGATGGCGTTTATAGGAGACCAAAGGCTAAGCTCGAGACGGTGGGCATTATTTGAAACCAGTCACAAAGCACATATGCCCTGCTGGTCGAAAAAGTGCAAAAAGCATTCCTGTGGTTCTTGTACAAAAACCTGTATACCTACTATACTTTCTTATATCCGACCAAGTGCTTGTTAGGATCGCTAGGTTTTAATTCCCTTGCAGTAGGGCGCAATTACAATCTCCTAATGACAACATGTGGAATTTTATGTGGCGATACAGACTGTCCTGAGATCGTAGCACGAATTGTTAGGGTCGCTATCCCATTTCTGCCCAAAATAGTTTTAAAATCACGAACTAACAACCTTATGGCAGTCCCAATTACACGCATTATGGCGCATATAGAAGCTCGCCGGCTGTACGTGCTCTAAGACTGCTGAACTCACTTCTGTCATGGGCACCAGAATGTGATATATTTGCAAGTCGATGGACGGTTGTGTATCGAATGTATCTGCGGTACTGTGAAATAATGCACGAGAGTTGATTGTTACCTGAATTTCCTAGTGTGAATTATGTGTTTTGTAACCATTGTAACCTGCATTGTACAGTGATTTGGTTTCGTCTGTAATGCTGTACATCTAAATCTAATATATATATAAAAGACTGACTGGATTACTGACTGATTGACTGATTGATTGACTGACTGATTGACTGATTGACTGACTGACATATCAACGCACATCCCAAACCGCTGGTAGAGATTCCAAATTTAGCACGTAAGTTTCTTATAAGGTCTAGGGGTGCACTAGGAAAGGATTTTACATAATTCATCCCCTAAGAGGGTGAAACGGGGTCAAGAGTTTGTAGGAAAACACGCATTTATTTGTAACTTATTGCTGGGTGTTTGGAGTGGAGGTGACGTTACCAGCCCAACAAAGCAGAAGTTAACTTAGTGGCGAACAATTTACCACTATAAATAAATAAAGTTCCACCAGCTGGCGATAGATGGAGCCACTGGGGTCAAGACTGACTACCCAAAAATAAGTAAAGAAATTTCAATAAAGGTATTCGGGCGCCAGGAGTCAGCCAAAGATCACCAGATAGGTCAGCCGAATGTAGAGCGCTGGAGCTTTTAATCTCAAGCCCAGGTCTTTACCTTCGCTGTGATTTTAAATTTGTGTCTAGACTAGGGTCGATGGAAGAAAACAAGGTAAATTTACTAAATTGTTTGTATTACGCTTTTACTCTTAATGTAGAAATTACAGACGGAAATTATGGGTTTAGTCTAGGATTAAACCTAAGTTTATTATTTTATACCTAAGTTTCAGGGCACTATTTAAATAAAAGGAAAATGTCACCGACCTTTAGATACAAAATTCAAAATTGTTTATTTGTAAAAATAGGTTGAACAGGGTCTTACAATAATTTTAGGTAGGTATCGCTATGTTTTGCCTTTCGGCATACAAACATTGTAAACGCCGGTGCCGGTGATGATGGAACTCGACGACTCAAATAAAACTTCGGTGTAAAGTTGACTACTAGGTGACTAATAGGTGCTGATTTACAGAATAGTTTGGCCAAAAGAGGTATGTGCAGAAGTGGTTGTATGTGAGAACAAAGAATAGGTAATGACGAGCAAGATTTGATAATTTGAGTTAACGTATGTTACAATGGTAGGGATAAAGCGTATGTGAAGCGTTGCTATTGGTGGCTTTAAAAAAGCCGCTCTTATACTAACCGTGCCCGACGGGCGCGTTTTGCTACTGCATACTAAGTTATTATATATGTATAAAATTAAATAAGAGTTGCGTTCGCAACAAACATTGTAGTCCAGATCTAGCATGCATGTCATACTAAAACTAATTTACTAATTTAAATAACAAATCAAATTTAAAATGTATCGCTTAAATTAGAGTGTCGCTTAAATATTCACCTACAGAATAATATACTTTTTCTACCAGGAATTTATACAGTCTCTTTAAATTCTGATAACTCATCTTTTCTAATTATATTTATTGGTAACTTGTTATAAATTTTTGGCGCCATTCCAAAAATACTTTTACTAAGCAGAGCAGTTTTGAATGGCCCTGTATAAATTTTATCCTTCTGCCTACAGCTGTTAAAAAGAGAAAATTGGCTTAAGTTGTTTTTAACATATACTCCTATCTCGTATATGTAAAGGCATGGTAGAGTTAATATGTTAAGCTTAGTGAAATGCGTTCTACAGGTTTCTCTTGGTGCTATTCCAGATTGGAGAATGTCTAAGGCTCACTAATAGTAACTAGGTCTTCCGTCACCTCCAGGCTAGTCTATCGCGCTCCACAATCACCGCCGTCACGCTCCAGACTGGTAGACCAGCAGTCAGGACTCACGAGAGGACACTGGTGGCACGCTCAGTGAATCTCCTCGCAGTTGTAGGGAATGTATTATTGAAAATGGAAGTTAAGTAACCCACTGACGGGTGAGAGATTTAATTAAGTGGTTAAACACAAGGCCTAGCCTGGTTATGAAATTTTAAAAGCGAACAAAATCGCCAGTTGGCATTTAAGGAATAAGGAGGGCTCAGCCGCCACCTCAAAGATCTCTTAAGAGTTAAATCAGCTCATGAGGCCAAGAGTTTATTTTAAATAAGAGAATGACCCTTTTAATAAGGAGGGAACAATAAAATGACCCAGCCCAATGAATGTTATTATAAAGGGAGAGACCCCGCAGAAAAGGTTTTTAGATAAGCAAGGCATTGATGTAGTCCAGCAAGATAAAGTTTGAAGGAGGCAGAAGGCCACGCTTAAAAGGTTTAGGTAAAGCGAGAGACCTCGCGTAAAAAACTTTAATGTAAGAGAGGAGGGAAAAAGAAAGTCCTCTCAAAAAACTAGAGAAAGCGAGAAACCTCGCTAGAAAAATGATAGTGGCAGGAAAAACCAGGAAAAAGGCAGGAAAAAAAGGCGTCCATTTTTAATAGGACCTGGAAAAAAAACTACCGGAAAAAACTACCGTTTGATCACGTGGTTCACTAACAAGAATCCAACTGGATTTTTTAAAGAAAACTATCTGAAATACTCACGCCTTTGGTTAAAGACGATACAGTATCACACCAGGCGAGTGCTAGTAATGATGAGAACGCTGAAAAGAAGAAACAAATGCATTGAAAAACAATTTACAAAAACAACGCCATATCTAATTAGACGGTCTCATTACCAAAAAATACTCACTCAAATTAGAACTTCAAAATAAGAACAGGGGATACACCCCTTTCCAACAATGGATAACATCCTCGGGCACGGGATTTCTCTGGATCAGAAACACGAACTCTAAAAATGGATGCACTCGTGGAACCGTAACAGCACAAAAAAGATCAGAATGAGAGAAACGAATGAGTGTCCTCCCAAAGAATGAGCAAAAGAATGACAGCTCCTCCCACAGATAACCTCGATCTAAGAACGACAATCTATGCTAGGTGTTCGGAAACCAATCAATACTAATCGATATGTGTCAGGTAAACACCTGTCTCAAACGAAACATCACTGACAGTTGACAGCTGGTGTCCAAGTTGTAGGAAATTAAAAATCCATCTTTTAAATCGAAAATATGCTAAGTATTTATTAAACCGGTAAGCATGTGACGGGTATGATAATAAACACGTTACATATAGAAGTGACAGATTTGAAACTCTGTTTAAATATATTAATGGCGTATTTCAGCGTTTTTCAAATAATAAATAAATCTTTTTGAAGTGAGAGATTACAAACTTCGTATAGACTCTCAGTTTAAAGATAACAAAACACATTTCAGCATTTTTCGAAATTGCTCCCCTAAAGGGGTGAAAAGGGGGTTCCAAGTTTGAACGTGGAGCAATCAATCAATCATATATTTATTTGCATAAATAAGGATACAATTAGGTGTCACAAATTTTTAGCATGTCCTTACCTTATCAAAAACAAATCAAATCTCTACTTTTCTTAAAAATCAATATGGGTGTCATCTACGAGGTTCCTCGGGGTGCCGATTACGAAAATGACATACATTTGAAAATCCAAGATGGGGAACAAATATTTTTCTTAAAAATCAATATGGGTGTCATTTTTAGAAGTTCTTCGGGGTGCCGATTACGAAATTGACATACATTTGAAAATCCAAGATGGAGTACAATTATTTTTGTTAAAAATCGATATGGGTGTCATCTTTGTGGTTCCTCGGAGTGCGGATTACAAAATTGACATACATTTGAAATTCCAAGATGGAGTACAATTATTTTTGTTAAAAATCGATATGGGTGTCATTTTCGTGGTTCCTCGAGGTGCTGATTACGAAAATGGCATCCATTTTGAAACCCAAAAGGGCGGATATTTATTTTTCTTAAAAATCGATATGGGTGTCATCTACGAGGTCCCTCGGGGTGCCGATTACGAAAATGACATGCCGTTTCAAATCAAAGATGACGGACATTTATTTTTCTCAAAAATCGATCGGTTCAAACTGAGAACCTTCTTTTTTTACTCTTAGTACGCGGGCAAATTCAAGTCAGAGGAGCGACAAGTAAATGCTGTCTCAGGAGTGAGAAATTTACACCAATATAAATAAATAAATAAATATTAGAGGACAATCTTACACAAATCGAACTAGCCCCACAGTAAGCTCAAGAAGTGGTGTTATGGGTACTAGACGACGATATATTTAATAGATATAAATACTTAAATACATAGAAAACATCCAAGACTCAGAAACAAATATTCATGCTCATCACACAAATATTTGCCCTGACCGGGATTCGAACGCAGGACCGTCAGCTTCACAGGCAGGTGCACTACCCACTAGGCTAAACCGGTCGGTAATATATGTGGATATACAATAAAACGCGTCGTCACGCTGAGGCAGTTTAATTGAGACAAAGAGTTCTCGACGTACCTACATTTTTATACAATTAAATGTTTTGCTACCCGACATTACACCTCCACCGCTAATATGTAACTACAACTATAACAATCATTCTTATATGTACCTTATAAAATAACAACAATTAATTTTAAAACTGGAATACTTTAATACTACTAACATACTTATTATGATCAAAAGCAAATAAAACGGGTACACACACTAATCCGTTGTAGTGTAGTTTATAAGTACATTAAAAATAATAATAGTTACATTAAAAATAATACTCGAACCCAAATCGGCAAGGTGGACGTGTTATTCGTTTAGGCCGAGACTGAACGTGCGCCGGCGCGGCGGCGCGGGCGGCGTAGCCTGCCACGTTGGCGTATCCTGAGCAGCCGGAGATGCCGGTTGAGTTGGAGAACGCGGCGGCGCCTGCGCTTCTGCCACACAAGTTTCGCATGACTCGCATACCACTTCCACATCTTTGTCCAAATTAGTTTTATATATGGCTCGCGTGCAATTGTCTGAGAACGGATTCCTGTAAGGCCGCAGGTATGACCATTCGATACCCCCACATTATAGAATCACGATCTACATACAATTCGTTCCGCCTGGAAAAATACGGTTGCAGCTCCGGGGTAGAGCAAGTCACAGGCCACCCCGATTGAACGTGCGCTAACACTCTACTTAAAACCCGATCTTTCCGCGTAGCCGTTCTCATGTCACTATTAGTAACTGGCAAAAAGTTTTCAACTAAATTTAAATACGTAACTTCTTGACTTTCTTTTGGCTCACATTTATTACTCAATTGGGGTAACCTTGATAATGCATTTGCACAATTTTTCGCTGAGGGAACGTATTCGATATCATAAGTGTAACACGACAATAATATCGCCCAACGCTGTAAGCGCGATGCAGACATAATAGGTATCTCGACCTTGGTACCCAGAATGTAAGTAAGAGGCTTGTGATCGGTTCTTAATGTGATATACTGGTGAAACTTCCGTGTACCGAATATAATGGCTAGTGCTTCCCGGTCGATCTGAGCGTAGCCACGCTCAGCGCGGGTGATGCATATGCTACAGGACGCTCGCCGGCCGGCGTCAGCTGCGATATCACGGCGCCTATACCCCCACTCCGCTTGCGTCCGTCGTCAACAATGTTGACTCAACACCAAAGGCAATTCTGGCGCGTAATGCATAAGTATCAGGCTTGCCTTCAACATACTTAATGTTCTCAAACGCTGCTTGACATTTTGAGTCCCATAACGCGCCGCGCCGGCCGTCATCGCCTGGCACCCTGCCTCCACACTGTTGGTCTCGCAGACCTCGGCTCGGTCTCCAATAACCGCCGCCGCGTCTTTCTCCGCCGCCTCCAACCCGACCGCGAGTTGAAACGCTCGTTGAAAAGTCAGTTTGTCTTCCGAAAACAGTCTTTGACGAATAGTTTCACTAGAAATACCACAAGCGAACTGATCCCTTGCAATGTTGTTCCAAAAACACATGCAAGCGACATTTTCTTTAGTGCCGCCACATAGTCTTTTATTGATTCACCCACTTTTTGTTTCCTATTACGAAATTTATATCGTTCGGCTAGAATGCTAGGTGTAGGCTGTAGATGTTTTGCCAGAATCGTAGTTAATTGACTAAACGTTTTAGATTTCGGCTTATCTGGTGTGCACAAATTCACTAGTAGCTCGTAGCATTCCGCCCCGATCACCGTTATGAACGTAGATACTTGCAAGCTACTATCGATCTTATTCTCTTCGAAATAATGTTCAATTCTTTCGACGTACAGATTCCAATTGTCCGTGTGAATATTGAATTCGCCGATTTTCCCTATCGACATTTTTAACACTCACTTTAATTCTGTTAAGTCTAGCACACACGTGAATTACGTTATTCGTCTCCACTGAGAAATTTACACCAATATATGTGGATATACAATAAAACGCGGCGTCACGTTGAGGCAGTTTAATTGAGACAAAGAGTTCTCGACGTACCTAATCTAATATCTAATGGCAGAGCATTCCATAAGCAAACAGCAACAAGTGAATGATTTGTTGACTTTTTGAATAGCAATAATATATCTCGTCCGAAATAGGTGGCTTTCAACTTTTGGTTAACAAGCTACCATTACGTCTATTCATTACCTAAAAATAAATATTTTTTGCAGGGTGGAAATTTTTCAAAATACAGAAGCAGGATTCCTTTGCGAGTTAGTGCTGAGATTACGGCCTGTGCTTTTTTCGCCTGGCGATTTCATCTGCAGAAAAGGTACTTGTTATACGTAGAAGACCCAAAATCCACATAAATCATGTTTTAGGTATCTTAACAATAAACCCACTAAAACGTAAATATGATTTTCAGGGGAAGTGGGAAAAGAGATGTACATAGTAAATCGAGGGAAGCTGCAGGTGGTAGGAGATAACGGAAAGACCGTATTGGCTACACTCAAGGCGGGTTCTTATTTTGGCGAAATTTCCATTCTGAACATGGGCACGGCAGGTAAACAACTTGGTAAATATCTGGGGCCCGAGACGCCACGCCATTATTACTCTTATTCTATTGTTTGTTGAAAAGTTTTCAAAAGCAAACGTTTCGAGGAGACGCTGCAATCAGGCCGAGGGAGCGGCCGCGACGCATCTAACAGGTTCCGGGACATCACACTGGCGGCGCAGCACCCGAGCCTCGCGCGCTGCCACCCGCCGCGTGGGTCCGCCGCACGCGCGCGTGGCAGCGCGGCGGGCGACGGGTGCTGGCGCCGCTAATTGTCATCTGTCGTTTGTTATTAGGGAATGCTTTTCAATTTAGACACCTAATTTTTCAAGTTTTGTCGCATTTTTGACTATTTTTGCCATTCAATTTTCTTTACCTTAAACTTGTCGCGTGCAATAAACACAACTTTTAACCTAATAACACATTACCGTTATGTTCAAATTTGGTCCATGATAGCTGTGGTTGGCATTAGACAAATTAGCCATCAAGGGCAAAGTTGGACGTATTCACGGTAGTTCATTTAACAGGATTTACAAAATGAATGGTAAGCTTTATTGTACTTGTTTCAACTGGAAGGCCTCGTTCTTAGATGTTCCTGGGAGGACTGATAGCCTGAGCCTGCAGTTAGCTTCGTGTGTTTATTTTGCGTCGTTAGATTAATCTCCTTTGGTTTTATTGAAGGCAGTGTCCCCGATCGCTTTGCATCCTCCCCGATTACCTAATATCATTGGCGTGACCTCTTGGTGCATGAAACCCCATGTTATGATAAGTCTATAATATATTTACTTATTAATAAATAAAATTATTCTTCGCGTGCTGTTGGTTAAGTTATTATTATTTCTATTCTACCTATACAATAAGCCTTTTAAACTTGTAGTAATGCTTGGTTTCTCTATGGAATCCATATGCCTAACAATTTTATTATACTACTTGTACTATATGCCTGTCTACCTACCGATTACCCGAATCGCTTTGTACCTCAATCTTACGTATATAGCACAAATTGGAACGTATTAGACATGGCTTCTTATAGTAACTTGAGAGAAAACTGTTATTTAATGAATGGATTGTGAATGATCGTCATACCTCCCGATTTCCCACTTCATTATGTCATGACTGGATCGATTGATGCCGTATGTTGTTTAATGTTTCTCTCACAAAGCTTACTTTGTCTCAGCTCTTTCTTACTTTGTGATTGGACTATCTCTCGAAATGTATGTTTCACTTGAGCTTGCCACCGGTGTCTTCGGTCTCCCTATTAAAACCCCGTGACCTGTTTTGGCTGTGAGTTATGGGATAGGGCACAAGCCCTAACATGAGAGTACAATTAGGCTACAAGTACAATAGCCGGAGCCGAAACACGTGACGAGGGCGGCCCACTTGACCGGACACCGGTTGGCATGGAGTGTGTGGATGACACGTCGACAGGCAACCGGCGGACAGCATCGGTGCGCTCCGTGGGCTATTCGGATCTGTTCGTGCTCAGCAAGAAGGACATGTGGGACGTGTTGAAGGAGTACCCGGCGGCGCGAGTGCGCCTCGAAGCGATAGCCGTAAAGAGACTTGAGAAATACAAGAAAGCGCCGCTTGAAAAAGGTACCAATATACGCCAAGTATAAAAGTGATAAATGTTTGTACGTACGCGTGATGTTGTGAGTTGTTTATTTTGTATGTAGTGGCAATGGGTCGCTGCCAGTCGACGCCCGGCCTCGTGGAGACGAGCGGACGCGTGCCCATCGAGGAGATGCAGCTGGCCGCCGCGCACACGCACGCGCTCCCGCCGCCGCACTCCTCACACCCGCCTTCTTACCGGGACCAGATTTATAGGTAGACCATTCAACCTACCTATCTATCTTGATGTATTTTACAGAAATATATTACGAGCCCCAATGCAAATGAGTACGTCTGGTAGGAAAAAAATGTACTAAACTAACGTTAACCTAAAAATTCTGGGGGACGAAGGTGTTTGGAAGAATTAGCAATATAAAAACAGTATAAGTTATAAATCGTATTTTATTTATTCAATGAAAAAAAAAACGAACTTTCCTTGGTAATAAAAAAAACATTGTTTCACCAATTGTACTAAAATGCAAAAAAGTTCGTCTTTAGTGTTACCGACGCAGATTAGAACGTCTACCACTTGGTGGCGTCTCCTTTTGCATCTAAAACGGCTTTAATTCTGAGCGGCATTGTATCTACCAGCTGTCGACACTCTTCCGGGGTTGTTTCATTCCAAACACAGGTAAGTTTCTCTTTAAGATCAGCTTTTGATCTGGACGGGTCCTTTCGCAACTTCTTCTTCATTTTCCACCACAACGTTTCTATGGGAGACAAGTCCGGGCTGCTGGATGGCCACGACATGGTAGGTATTTTTTTCTTTTTCAGCCACGCCATCGTTGCTTTAGCGGTATGGCATGAGGCACCATCTTGTTGAAAAGTATACGCATTTTTATACTTTAACTTACGTATAGACGGCAGCAAACTCTCTTGTAAGATGCTTTTGTATTTTTCGGCATTGACGGTTCCATCTATAAATTGCAGACAGCCGACACCCTGTGCCGACATGCAGCCCCAAATCATTAAGGAAGCTGGAAACTTTACCTTACGCTTAAGACAATCTTTTTGAAATGCCTCTCCTTTTTCGCGAATGACTTTACTTCGTTCATCGCCTACTGTGACTTCAAATTTAGATTCGTCACTCCATATAATTTTACGCCACTGATCGACGGTCCAATTTCTGTACTTTTTGGCGAATTTCAACCTGTTAGTTTTCTGCCGTTGTGTAAGTAACGGTTTCTCTTTAGCAGTGTAAAAACCGTAGCCCATCCTCTTCATCACTCTCTTGCAAGTATCCACTGAAATGTTTTTTTTAATTGCGTCACGCCATAGTACCGTAAGTTCTCCAGCTCTTGCACGACGATTTTTCTTGATGATCTTCCTCAGAATCCTGTTTTCTGCTTTAGTAGTAATTCGTGGGCGGCCGGATTTCTTTAAACAAGAAATTTTGTCGTGTTTTCGATGATGCTCGATGATAGTTTGGATTGTAGACCTTGGCATAGAAAGGTCCTTGGCAATTTGGTACGTAGATTTGCCTTTATTGTTACTGGAGATTATAATTTTCCGCACTTCTTCAGTCACTGGCTTACCTCGTGCCATCTCGATAGAAAAACGATTTGGAGTAATAAAAAATTAGGCTGAATTTGCCCTTTTATATAGTGGTTTGTCATTTTACATGACAGAGAATATTCCGTATTCAATTTGAAAATAATATTTTATATTACGAACCCTGGTAAACAGGTTTTATTTTAAATAGACGACCTATTTTGCCTTAAATATGAAGCAGACGTAATTATTTGCGTGTGAGATGTAATATTTATAATTAAATTATTTTAAAATAAATAACGAGATGTACACTTTGTACAACTCAAAACTAAGCTAGCTTTAGTGACATTGCGTCTAGTGTATTCCATTAATCATCAAAGTCGATTCGGGTAGAAATACTAGTTTTTGAAAAAAAATACGCATGCAGAATTGCGACTAGACGAGCTATTTTGCATTGGGGCTCGTATCATGTAATTAATGAACCTCGTATTATACATGAAATAGCTTATTTATCCAAAAATATGTGAGCGTGCCTGGCTGCAGAACATGCTTGCTAGCTTGTATATTCAAATGATATAGAAATGAGAATGATATAGAATTTTTATTCAGAAAAATATATTTTGTCAACACAACAAGTAACAGTGTCAAAACAGACAACTATTCTAAAGTTCAGTTCTTATGTATTGTTAGTCTAAGCTAGACAGCCACAGAGCCAGTAACTAGTAATATGCACATTAAAATCTAACACGCCCCTTTAATGAGCATATTTGGTAAAACTACAGCAACGAAATTTGGTGATAAACTGTAGGTTAGGAGACTAGATCGTTGTTCATCTCAATTTTCATATTAGTCAATTTGTTTTTCACATCAAAGAATCGCATCACATGCTCTGTAATTTCACTGTCTTCCTTAATTTTGTGGAACAGAAGTTCCTTCAATAACGTAGCCTTTTTAGTCCCTTTGATACATGTACGCTTTCTAGTTTTAACCACACATCCTTCGATGACTTGCACTCACGTAAATGGTGCAATTCGCTTGGACTAATAGCAAGAATAAGGTTTTACTTAGCTTTTGCGTCTCCTTTTTGCTCCTTCCGGCTCGGCAGGCCTCTCGTTACTCCCATCTACGTAGCACCATGCATCATTTTTCACAAGGACTAATTCAACCTGAATCTTCCAAGTTTCATAATTTTCTTGCGTAAATAGAACCTATTTTAACTGTACTCATCGTGTTCCTTTTCCGCTTAGTCAGCCGTACGCCGTACCTAACATTATCTCACCTGGAACAAGCTCTTTCACAATTTTATATATCTGGGAAGTCTGGGCCCATAACCAACGTGAGCGTGCCTGGCTGCAGAACACGCTTGCAAGCTTGTATACTCAAATGATATAGAAATGAGAATGATATAGAATTTTTATTCAGGCAAATTTATATTTTTGTCTACACAAAAAGTAATGTTCGCCCACCCTTGCTGATTGCGGTTCATACTTACTTCTTTTTTGCAAACTGCATAAAGTTCGTTTTTCGCGCAGGTATACTTTTCAAGCGCTTTTTTTGTAAATATCATATACAATGTAAGTGGTCATCCATTTCATACATTTCCGATTCTTAAATAGTAAAAACTAATCTCAAAAATATTAGAAATAAAATGAAGGCTAAAATACTTGTAATAGGTATAAATATCGCAATACAGTATTATAACGGTACCTATGTCATGTCACTGCATCATATCACGTCATATATCAGTCCCCTAATAGCGTAGAGATCGTGATGCATATGCGAAGTAAGAGAGCGCGATGATAGGTATCCAAATAGATAGGTACCTGTGTTACTGTTTTTGACGAGCACGAATGAATAATTCAATTTTAGTTAGTAGGTATATCCACATACTAACTATACTATCGACGACACAATTAACTGATCATCCGTGAACCTTATAATTAAAGCCACGAAATAAGGCCTATTACTAATCTTCAGTTTCGTCGATAGTAGGTACATAAATTTGAATCGCTATGTATTTCTGTTACCAGTTCATCAGTAAGTCCTCTTCGTGTAGCATCCCCTGTGGCTTCGTGCGCATCAAGCGCTCGCAGCAGCGCGGCTGGCGCGGCCAGTATGGCAGCTGCGGCCGCCGCTGCCGCCGCCGCCGGCCCTCGCGTCATGATAGAGTCGCATGACGTTTTAGAATGTGAAATCAAGCGTCTCCGGGAACGCCTGCACACTGTCGAGACTGAGAACGCTGCCATGTCGGCCAAGCTCAGTCAGCAGCAGTGGGAAGTTGATCAAAGGTAATCCAACCAAGAAATTGAAAATTCCGAATTTATTTCACTCGTCATCGTTACGTATATGTAAGTACTATAATGTGTATATTCATGCCATAGGCTGCAGGAGATCGAAATGCAAATTTGCGGGGGTAGCTCACTGAGCTCCCAGGAGGAGAACGAGCGCAACCGCGAAAGCATTATTTAACGGCGCGCCTCGCCTTCGGCGGTGGCTCCGGACCCGCGCCCGCGCCCGCGCCCGCTGCCGCTGCCGCCCCGGCCCGTGCTGCGGTTGTCCGCCGTCTTCTGACCTGCCCGAGCGCAGTGCCTGCGTCGAGTCGAGGTGTGACCGCGCTTTTGCAGTGCCCGTTATTCACACGCCTATACGACGTCACTGAGTGTAATCGACCCTCCTCATACTTTCTGAGAACTTCCTTTGTACGAAGAATAATCGCAGTGTTTTTGCGACGGATAATAAATGTTAAAATATTTAATACGAATTAACTTTATCAAGTTTATACATATACTAGTATAACGACTCGCTACTGTTTGTCGAGTGATCGTGGAGTGAGATTTTGCAGAGACAATATCGTAATGTAATGTCATTTAAGTGCATCGAGATGTGTCGTGTGCTGGAGTGAGTGGAAGCGACCCTCGTTCCTCTGTTTCGTTAACAGTTATTTTCAAGCAATGCGTAGGTAATTCTTTCTGGATGAATTTTGATGCGTTGATTCTTTGTAAGTCAATCTATGTCTTGCATAACTCGCATGTATGGTAACGACAGTTTGATTTATTACTATATAAATAAGATAAGGGTATGGAATAGATTATTATACTTACATATATGTATAATTATCTTGAATTTACACTACCAATTTTATTTATTTTTGCAGGCGTTGTTTATCACAAAATATTTACGTCCCGAGTTTAAATATTACATTTTGAAAATGTTGAAAGTTAAACATAGTTACTTATCATTATTAAAATGACTATTAGTGAATAACTAACAAAGAAACTAAACTAATTTTGTGTTATAGATGGATGATGTAAACCTATCCATTATAACTGAGCTTTAATTATAATAAACTCCGTAAGATTTTACCATGTGTCGTTTCCATTTTGTACTGTTCAGTTTTCGAGGGACACGTAGGTATGTTGTGACTATGTTATCTGCCTGTGGACCCGTGATGGTCGCGTTCCATAAACAAAGCGCCCATCTGTATTCATAGGTATATGTGTTCAAGTGCAAAAGAGACGGATGTTTTATCTACGGAGATAAAAGTGCCAAAATTTAGCCACCTTAATAGTCTACAGACTACGAATACCAACATTTTTATTTATTATTTAGCGGAGAGATGAAATCGACCATAGTATTGTACCGTTATACGCAAACGAAATGAACTACTAGATACCTACCTACCTTATCGATTAAGAGACCTAGCTGTACTTAAATGAATACATCACTTTGGGAAATTCAAATGATCAGTACTGCCACACAACTAGAAACTTGTAGCCAAGTAATAAGTTTTAATGTATAATATACCAATTAACTGGACAAGTTTTGTACTTTAAACTTATTATTTATGAAATATTTGAAATTTGTTTTACAAACGATCGTTACAGTAATAGTTTATACCATTTATGTAATGTAAATCATTGTTGACACTTCAAAAGTATTTGTTTTAATTTATTTGTAAGTATACATATATATGATTTTCATCAGTTAAGTAGGTACCTACAGTTAAACATGTGCTTCTTGTACTGGTATGCGAGGTGAAAGAATACAAAATTCATGATCGAAAAACAGCAAAATACCAAATACAAGCCTGTGTCTAAGAAGTACGAGTAGTATAGTACGTCCGAAACTCTAAAGTCAAATTTTGTCAAATAAACGCAAGCAAGAATGTACATTATCTTCAGAATTCTTAGTCGTTTTTTGCTTGCGTTAGTTTGACAGAATTTGGCCTTAGGGTTTCGTACGAAATATACCTACTGATTTATAATGATTAAACAGACCCTATTATATTTTAAATCCTAGATATGAAACAACCGGGTATTTAAAACAGGAGGTCAGACTTTATGAATTCTGTCCTTCTCGAGAACGGGGATCGCCGGATCTCCGTTTTCAACCGTAAACCGATTAGCGGTGCATCGCACTCACACACGTTACGCTAAGATAATCAAATGACATATACTTTAGTCGAGACGTAAGTTCTGTCAAAAGCATTTTTTTAGTTAAAATGAAAAAAATAACATTATATAATTTAAAGGTATGTGTAACAGTAAATTAATTCTTTCTATTAGGTACCTATCTTTATTTAAAGAATTCCCTAGTGACGTCGAGGCAGCTGTAATAAATATTTTCTCACTTCTCATGCTCTAAAAGTTAATAGGCGACATACTCTTAGTCGCTTTTTATGCTTTAGTATATAAAGTTTTTTTTCTAAGACTAACATAATCAGGCATATGTATCTAACAGCCACATGCACAGTGAAACATCTCAGAATAAAGTCGTTATTTTATTTCATTTATTTTAACGTATATCACCCGTGTTTTCAGTCTTTAATTTAATAAAACTAGATAAAATGGATTTAATTTTTTTTAAATAAAGAGAAACGTTTTTATGACTCTGCGGTAGGTATATGAAGTACTCACCGATGACAAACATATTTTTTTAAAGTAAACGTAGCGGGTACTAGCCATTTTCTTCTTCAATTTTGTAACTTAATTGAGGTTAACAGTGAAAAGTGATTAAACCTAAACAATGGAATATTCAATTGACGAAGAAATTAGCCTCTCGCCTAACACGCTCATGGGACAGAAAGCGAAAATCGCGGTTGAATAAATGTTACCGTCGACATCCAAGCAATTTTATCTATACTTGCAGTTTAATTTTCTTGCAATCGAAGTGAAAAATAGACGATATAACGATGACATAAACGAGCCATTTTCGCCCTTGACTTAACATCCACCCTCACCTGCGGCTCGGATGCGGGATGCCTCGAGGTAAAATTACTTCTTTTATGCACTATTTGTACAATCTACATTTTTTCTGAAAATACTATTGCATAGCATGTTTAGGAAGCGGCAATTGATTTTTCCAAGGGTATTTTTACTTGGGCACAAAACTACGTTAACTTCACTTGTAGGCAACGAAGGAACAAGATAAAACGCAAATCGCAAGTCTCACTTGATTAAGGATTTATGTAAGTTTGAACTAAGATTTTGCTAACAATAAAAGTTTAATTGGTCCCAAAGTAAACCCTATGAGTCATAAGGAATTCTGTATTGTATAACATTTATAACAAATTTTATTGTAATTTAATCAGTAGTATCAGTACCTATTTAACAAGCTTTCAAGTCATTTAGGTACCTAGCAATAAGAAAAAAACTGTGTTATTCTTTTATAAACCCTGAATACTTATGACAGTACTTATGACCCAACCAAATATTACTAAATATACAGTATGTAGATGGTTCGTGAATCGTGTGTGATGTGCTATGATATGAATGTATTCTGCTGGTGTGTATTATATACTGTAGGTACCTATTCGGGCAGTCAGCTTTGCCGAAGGCACCGGCTCGGCGGAGGTACACGGAGAAGGCACCGAGCGTAACCAGTGTCCGCGCTACCTGTCATATAAATGCTAAAGGCAGCAGCTAGCGCAGGACAGTTTTGAGTTTATAATCGCTATCTTTACATGCGTATTGATTATAAGGAAAGCATGACTTGACATAAATATATTAAATATATCCGTTGGTATTTACATACACAACTTATTCAATTCTATACCTAACTATGATGTTAATTCCTGCGTTATGAACATAGAAGACAGGTTTTACGTTTTATTGGCCGCCCAAAATTTTTTAGATAGGCGATAAGTTTTTGACTGTAAATAATATATTTATTTGTTGTTATTATATTCCATAAATTTTCTTCTTACATATTTCTCAATTATAATGTCGTAAGGGAGATGGATTAATGCGGTTGAATATTAACGAAATGCAAGTGCTTCTTAACACACATAGAAACTACGTAGGTTTTTGTTTGAATTTATAGTTATCATGACCGCTATAATTTATTTACGTGACAGACAATGTTTATTTTTATAAATGTTAATTTTATGATAGCTGTGAGAGTTCCAGGAATAAGAGAGGTTGGTTTGTTTGCGATTTTGAACCGGACTTGCGCAATTTAAATTGTGAATTAAATTATGTCTCGCACGTGTTTCCTTTTATTGTTAATAAAAGATTATTATGATATAAATTGTTGTCCTATTTTATTTAGTACACAATCCACAAATACACCAACATATTGCATGTTAGCCGGACAGCTGTCTACGGCAAATCGTTTAAATAAAGACGAGAAATCCGTGTACATAGTTGTGGGCCATAAGTACTATTATTATTAATTGATCCGGGTGACTGGCAGCTTTTCAGCGGTGGGGTTCATTTTTTATTTTTCATTTGTGCAATATATAGCTCTGAAATTGGTGTCGTATTACGTATACCTAATTATATAATATATTCGAATATAGTATATACTTACAATATTATATTCGAATATAATATTGCCAGTCATTTTGCTTGAGGGAAAATTAATACCAGTCGACGTTCAAGCACGCACCTTTGATGTTATAAATTGCACATCATTAATTAAATGAAATAAAAATCCGAACGCTGAAAGCTGCAAGTCACCCGGATCAATTGTAATAATAATGGTTTAGTTAGTGAGGCACACTAACTAGACGAATTTCGTGTCTCTATAAATTATAAACGGTTTGCTGTAGTCACCTCTTTGACCATATGAATATGCACGATAGAACTTAAATTTAAGTAAAGTACCTAACGAAAGAAAATTAGAAGTGTCTGCCCGTGGACATGTAACATCTTGATAGTCAAATCGGGACCCATCTAGAGTTTTAATATTGATTGAAACCTACTTTATGTCTCTAATAAAGGTAAGTTGTACAGATAGTGACAATACTTTTTCCTGCCTAAGTCTTAATTTCATTTTAACTATCGTTATCCAACCGAATCTGACTCTAGTGATTCTAAAATTAAGACAAAGTCATGTACTTAGGTACATATTTAGATGACAATATGTAGTTTGCAGTACTTACCTACTTGCAATTTATCAGACTACTAGTTTTCTAGCAAGCATTTGTTTGATGGTTGAATCTGTATGTACTACCAAGTACCTACATCATGCCTTTAGCCAGTATTCGAATACTAATGATTTGAAATTTTGAAGAGTTCATAACGCGAATTATGAACGCGCGCTAGCGCTGTGACATTTCGTTTTGTTGTAATTTTTTTGTAAAGATTACTGGAATACCAAAGGTATAATATTAGAATACCTATCCAAATGAGCCGAATATTCGATGTATTCGAATTCTAATAACAGGACGTGAAGCGAATAAGTATGCGTAGTATCTAGTTACACAGGGTGTTCGGCACATGAACCGGCAAAATTTTGGGCCCAGGGTCCAAGGGTGGTAAGGTAGCAAAAGACCAGTATCTCGAAAAATTTTAACAGTCCATGAGCCGAACACCCTGTATGTTTATAAGAATCCGTTTTTAATTGATAAGTACGACACCTATACTTTTAATAGAAATTCGACATCGCACTAGAAATTCACTTATAGCGGCAAATATCGTTATTTTCTCATTTAATGATATACAACGAACAATTAATATTACAATATTTATTAAATATATGAAATTTACGATATATGGTTGTAATTTAGTTAAGTATTATAAATTATAAACATCGAAATTGGACAAAATGAAGTGCGTTTGTTTTGGTTCAAAATTATGAAAACAATATTTTCTGTCACCTAAGTCTAGATGTGTCACTAATCTCTGCAATAGAGTACTCTAATTATAATATCTATCCCCAAGAAATATATTAGTCATTATTTTAATCACAACTGTTTCTAAGAATAAATCATCGGATTAAAGTAAATATGTATCTTAAATTATAGTTTGATCACTTTTTTCTACAGCCTAATTAAAGGTAAAAATAGCTACCTAAATCAAAATCAGCGCACCCCACTTCCACGTGGTCTTGTCTGTCCTACCCCTAGAGTGTACCTATATAAAAGCCCGCGGAACCAGAAACCGACGAAGCGAGTTTCTGGCGGAAGCGCGGGCGCAGGGCGGGAGACTAAGGCCCAGAAACTAAAGTGGGGCTCAGTCAACTTCTTGGCAGTTATTATTATATGAAAACGAAATTATTTTAAATAATAATTATTTGATTATTGATATTATTTCCACGTAATTCTTAATTGATATTTAGGTAAGCCTTTTAATATTATTCGGTGATTCAATTTAGGTGACAGATCTACTATTATAGGAACAAATAGGTCACTGAAAATGCATTTATTAGGTAATTGATAGAATCATACTCTAATATTATTTCTTCTTAATCTCTGTTTTATAAAGATCCGTTAGACTTTATGTTAGTAAGATATGTAACAAACTATACCGGAGTTACCAAATTAGATCAGACAGATACTTGGTCTGACGGATCATAATAAAACCCGGCCTTAGAGTGGGTTGCACTAAACCGTCTGTATTCGTAATCTGATTGTATGTCTTTACAAGACAACACCAACATCTTTGACAAGTTTCCATGAGATGACATCTGCCGGCGCCATATTTAACGTTGATCGGCCTGTAATCGTAAGTTGGTGCAACCCGCCCTTAGTCTTGCAGTCCGAAATTAACACACCGTCCCTATACATGAACGATCTGATAATGTCACAAGTCCCTGTACATCCAGTAAGGGAACGTAACTCCATAGTGGGAGCATTATGGGCTCCTGAAGAAAAGATGCATCCCACTCCACATTTGGGGCACCCGGACAGAACTGAGCATGAATTTTATGAAAGGTGAATTAGGTAGGCTTACTTCACCGTACATTTTAAAACAACTTTACATTTCTTGCGAATTTATCGCGGAGGCAAGAGAGAGGCGAAACACGAAACTGCCAGTACTTGTAAGCATACCTACCTATAAACTTTTCATCTTCCAACACTTCGATGTCGCTATAGATGGTATGTGAATGTTGAATAAAAAAAATCGGTCAAGTGCGAGTCCAACTCGCGCACCGAGGGTTCCGTACACAAAAACGTGTACCGCTTCCAACCCTATTAATTCAGGAAAATCTCAACAACATGGTGAGGAAATTGAACGCCATGGGTACAGCGCCATCTATGGGCGATTTTGTTACAAATTTCAGCGATTGAATAACTTAGTATGTATGGTGGTTTTTCAAGGACAATTCTTTATCACGTGAACCGATTTAATTTTTTTTTCTTTTTATTTGAAAGAAGGTACTTTCAGCATAATCATGTGTAGAATTACAAACTTGTATAGAAATGTTTTTTGATGATAAAAAAAATCTAGATAAAGCTTTTTTTATAATTTTCCTGTAAAATGTACATTGATATTTATGTTATGTAATAATTTCATATTTTTCCCTTCGGAGATAAGGGGAGAAAGGTATTTTTTTTACATTTTCGTCCATAAATCGAAAATGACACAACGTAAAAAAAATGTTTCAGCATGTGCAACTTGGCATATCCACTTGACTTTCAAATTTTTTACAGAAAATGAAAAATATATGAAAAAAAACATGGTCTATGCATCTAGGTTACCTTTCTTTAGAACTGTTCTAAATTTCAAATCGATAGCATAAGTAGTTCTTTAGATATATGGCGATGTGACAGACAGACAAAGTGAAACCATAACCCTTATGGTTTCCTTTTTTACCATTTTCTTACGGAACCCTAAAAACAAAGACATACACGAAGTTGAACGTTCTCAATATTTTTTCTGGCGCAATAGCCGCAATAGGTACGTATTGTTACAAATTGGGGAATTACAACAGGAATCCATGATTTGTTGTAATTTGTCTCTGTAAGAGTGAATAAGTTTTCAGAAACGTGCAGCAAATTTTGTACGTTTTTGCTCGTTACTTCCGCACCACGAGGGCGAGGCTGTCGAGGCTCGGAAAGAAAGGGATTGCCTGACGAGGTGGTTATCAGGCCAAGGTTTGCTGAGGTCTGAAAAGAAAACGAGTTAGGCAATTATAATTTATATGACAGTTGCCATACCATAACCTATAACAACTAGCTAGGAGCTTCTAATATTGGCTGTAACTATTGCAAAGAAAGTCACATTCCTTCTTTGTGAATATACTGTGATTTCCGCTTCAATTTAATATTTAAGTTGGCTCTAACACGCAACGCGCAATCTGCTCCAGCTGGGCACCAATTCCTGAATATTTATTCCGATTTCTCGGACTTAAATAATTTAATACTCAGTTACCTAGGAGGGGGGCAGTCGTGTCGACGAGAAAATTACAATTTAGGTATTTGGTAATCGTGTTTTAGAAACCTGGGTTAGAACCTCTAGCTTGCTGGTCTGTAACGAATGCGCGTTTTGACATAAAGATTCTAACTAAATTAATTTAACTAAAATGATATTTATATAGCATAAAATACATACAAACGTTTATTATATCAGTTTATTTTTACAGGAATTTGGTCTATTAAGGCCGAGCTTTATAGAGACCCGATAGACCACAGGTCAGATCAAATTTTGGTAATACAGTGCATTTTTTGACATAACTTACTGACATAAGATCTGACTTATCTTTATAATATAACCGAGCCTAACCATGATATGCGTGTTAATTTATTAATAAAAACCCAAAATTTACGTCTGCCAACTATCAACCATAGTATTGAGTCCATGGTGGAACCATTAACAGGTCAGCCACAGACCTATACTTAGTAAACAAATGCTTGTATTCATAAATGTTGGAAGTTACCGTAAATTAGTTATCTACCTATTACATACGGGTGAAGTACCGTGTACCATTACAGCATCGGGAACAAAGTAAACACCCTGGTGGTTTTATTTCACTCGCCGCCATTGAGAACCCATTAAAATTTTAATTCCCCCGAGGGGAGAAAGAGTGAACTTGTCGGAACAATGCTTCAAGACGCAAGGTGCTAACAGTGGTTCTGATGTAAAAATAATTAAAATTTAAAAACTAGTTACTTATTTGAAGAAAAAGGAAGTAAGTACATGTTACATTTCTTTTTAGTTGCAAAATCTCGGATATGCGAGTTTATGTGCGCGGTCACTTTGCTCTCTTTGTAATCTAAAGTTGCGTTTCACACTATTACTACTTACTACGTTACGAATTCCAGCGACTGAATAACTACTAAGTTATTCAGTCACTAATGTATGGTGGTTTTTATCACGTGAACCGATTAAAATTTTTTTTTCTCTCTACTTTCAGCAAAATCGCGTAGGAATTTATAAAACAAAAATGGAAAGGTGATTCAATTACAAAAGTATATAAATGTTTTTTGATGATAAAAAAATATAAAAAGTAAAAACTAGACAGCTGTAGTTATATCGCTCCTGTAAAATATACATTGATATTAATGTTATGTAAAATTCCATATTTTTTCTTTGGTAAACTTCCATGATAAGGAGGGAACGTAATTTTTTTTACATCATCCGTCATAAATAAAAGAAGACACGACAAAAAAAATGTTTCAGAATGTGGAACTCAAGCCCTTTCATATGACTTTGACATATTCATGAGACTTTCAAATTTTGAACCACCTATTATCGGTCATTTTTAGAGAAAATAAAAAAATAATATTAAAAAGATCATGTTCTATGCATATAATCATGTTCCTTCTATATAACTATTCCAAATTTCAAATCGATAGGATTTAAGTAGTTCTTGAGATAATTACTATACCTACTATTTTGTACCACCTTTACTTTTACCTTGGTAATAACAAAGTGAAGGTACAGTCGCGAACCGGGATTGTTAAGCCACTTGCCATTGTCCTAGCCGTGTAATGAATGACCGATGTTTTCCGATGACGTGTCTGTCCGGATTTGCGTTACAACGTCCAAATTGCGAAGATTGGCAAGTGGCTTAACGATCCCTGTTCGCTATCGTACACTCCACAATTCTGACAGTCAGGCAGGATGGCGAGTGTACAGTCAAGTGTAAAAATATGTATCGAATGAATCCTCTCATAAATATGTACCGAAACCTTAATGCGTCAACATAAGATCCATGGGAATTATTTTTGAGTAGCTTGCATGCACCCATATTTTTGCACTCGACTGTACCTAAATGAGCTATGATCCTACCAATTATTGACCAATGTTAATAGGGTAAACTCGGGCTATTCCGAGATAAAGCTGTAATTGGAAGAAATAGTAACTCTGTATTCGTTTATTTATTTTGTATTTAATGGAACACAAATCAGTTCTTTGTTCACAGTATAGTGAAAGAAGATCCTTTCTGTTATATATTCTACGAAATACAGCAAGTTTTCTGAACCTCTTCAACTCGCGTAAAAAGCGTGATAATCAGCTTAATTCCGTGACACATACTTCTTTAATTACGTTATAATGGAATGAAACTAGCTAAACACTTGTTTACTCACGGAATTAAATATAAACCATAATTTTAAAATACCACCAACCAATTTTATAACCAAATAATTTTAAAACCATAATAATTAAATATAAACCTAGTCATATTGTGTTGACCAAAATCAAAATAAACAGCATCACTGAAGTTATCCACTCAGCCTGAGATAACTTTTTCTTTTTTACTTAGCCGCGGATCCCTGCTACACAACAATTTTATAGACTACTTACTCGATCAACCATTAAAAAAAACGAGAAAATATTTTTGTAATTCCTAGATAAAATATTTGTGACATACATGTTTCCTAATAATACTAAACAGCTGAGGTAACAAAACTACAAATTCAAATTGTCTACTAATAATTATAACTCAAAAAGACGATTTTTAATCCTATTACAAAGGACTTTTATATAATCGCTATGAAAACTTCTAATTCTGTGATATGGCTTCTTCGAAAAATGTTCAAAATCGTATTTTGTTAAGTTCTTAAATAATGTCTTGCAAGAATTTGGTAACATTATTACTTGCAATAGCAAACTAAGGACATAATTATACTTTAGACAAGTTTTTAGCGTATTTAATTGACGTTTTTTTATGTCAATACTGCAATTAAATCTGACCATATTCACTCATTATCCACGCACCGTCGAAACGACGCTTCGAGTGACAAATTTGCGAAATGTTATTTTCTCGCTCGCCCGAATCCCGTAAGACTTTTTTTAACAGGAAGATGACTTTTTTCTTCGCCAGATGGTGTAATTTAATTGAATGAAATTTTGTCGAGTAACTCCTCCGTTCAAAAATTGTAACCAATTTGTACTAAAATATAAAATAAAACTTGAAATGAGTAAAAAAGTTTTAGAGATTGTTAGGATTGATGGAAAGCGAAATTTTGTTTGAGATAACCCAAATGTATGTAATTTGTACTATTTAGTACCTAACATAAAATAATCACCGTTCGTGGCCTAGCGGCACTCGCGAACCGCGTGTGGAATGCGACGCTCAACGTCGGCCGTGGTCAACTCATCGATAGGTGACCACTTTAAATGGTTACTAACTGAGCGCTCCCGTGCATAGAAAGACACGTGTAGCCGTTGATCCCGACTGCTGTCTATGACAGCAGTAAGCTAACCTAACCCATGTTAAAAACTTATAACACCACTATTTTTGATTGCGCGTCGGCGCTTAACAATAAACAAGCATAGTGGCACCAACTTACCTGGTAGTAAATAGTAGATTGTTAACCGAGGTTTGAAAGCCACCCAGCTCGGACGAGATATTTTGGCGCTTCACCCGAGTTTAACACTCTGCTTTTCATTGCAAATACTTAGAAACAAAAAAAAATGATAAATATGCACAAACATTTTCTGAATTAGTGAAAGAACCATTTTGGCGGGAACTGTTGACTGACATTAATAGGTTTCGTGAATTGGCCAATTTATGTAATTTATTTTTAATAAAGAATTAATCGTACTTACGCTCAAACTAAACACACTCGACATCAAATAACAATACCACTAGCGAGCGAGATGGCCGTATACAATTTTATATAAGAGCGTCAGAGAGAGACATATCATTTGTTGTCCTTATCATAGTTTCACTTTTCAATTTATCTGCATGGTGGCACGCGTACAGGATCTCTATAGATTCTTTACTCTGTGTATAGGTTACTGCAGTTGCCCAGTATAACTCCGATTCAACATGCTATTTATTTTTTAATACTTTTCTGCTATGGACATTTCTGCTCCATAGCAGAAAAGTATTCCACTACCACTTTTAGCACGCCACTTAGATGAACAATGACCCACTTTCAGAGTATGTGAAATGAAAAAAACCGGCCAAGTTTGTATCGGGCCACGCACAGTGTAGGGTTCCGTAGTTGCCCATCCATCACGTCACCGGTCATATGCGGAATTACGGACCCGTAGAAGGGTTTTTACTGATCTTAGTACTGATGATGTACTTTTTTGAGATGTTGTGTTGTATACATATTTTTGCCCTTTACGGCAATGTCTACTTAGCTGTCATAGTTTTCCTTTTAAATTCATCGTATATATTACTACCATGATTTTTTTCACATGCCTAGTAGCCACCGTTTAGCTGGCAGGGCGGGGGGACACTTGACCATAGCAAAATTTATCACTTCAAAGCTAAATATCACGCCAACCAATTCTTGAATCAAAAAATGCTTTTAGAAACTTTATATTTTATGAGACATGAAAGAGCTATCCAACGATACCCCACACGATGGGGTTTGGAAGAAAAAAAAATGCACCACCACTTTACATGTAGAGGAGGTACCATAAAAAATTTTTTTTTTTATACTACCGTTTTGTCGACGTCATTGATATATATACTCATGCCAAATTACAGCTTTCTAGTACTAACGGTTACTGAGAAAAGCGGGGGACGGACATGGCGAAACTATAAGGTAAGGGTTCCTTGTTTACTATGGAACCCTAAAAACATGAATGCGTAGGATTCGTTACCCATGAATTTTGAAGTTTAACGTTGGGCAATAATTGATAGGATCATAAATCATTCAAGTACACCCGCCATCCTGATTGTCAGTCAAAATGGCGGGTGTAGGTACCTGACTCGACTGGGCGATAGCTACAATTTTTTAAAGTTTGTACACTTTGCGTAATTTTTTTTCGTATACTCATTTTTACATAATTAAATAATACAGCGTAAAAACGAAAATAATATTTCATCATTCATGATTCGATCTGTCGTTTTCAGGGTTCCGTAGCCAAAATGGCAAAAACGGAACCCTTATAGTTTCGTCATGTCCGTCTGTCCGTCTGTCCGTCTGTCCGTCTGTCCGTCTGTCACAGCCGATTTACTCGGAAACTATAAGTACTACAGTGATGAAATTTGATGGGAATATGTGTTGTATGAACCGCTACAAAATTATGACACTAAATAGTAAAAAAAAGAATTGGGGGTGGGGCCCCCCATACATGTAACTGAGGGATGAAAATTTTTTTTTCGATGTACATACCCGTGTGGGGTATCAATGGAAAGGTCTTTTAAAATGATATAAAGTTTTCTAAAAAACATTTTTCTTAAAGTGAACGGTTTTTGAGATATCAGCTCTCAAAGTCGTAAAAAGTATGTCCCCCCCCCTCTATTTTTATAACTACGGGGTATAAAATTCTAAAAAAAATAGAGGTGATGCATGCTAATTAACTCTTTCAACGATTTTTGGTTTGATCAAAGTATCTCTTATAGTTTTTGAGATAGGTTGATTTAACTGTAATTTTGGTTAAGTTATTTTTGCTGTTTTATAGATACTAGTACGGAACCCTTCGTGCGCGAGTCCAACTCGCCCTTGGCCGGTTTTTTTGACCTTCTTCACATTTAGGTACTATTCATTTTTCTGTGGCTGTATATGTATTTCACTAACGTTGGTCTAGCTCCTTAGTTTCCCTTGCCATGCTCGGTGTATAATATCTAAGCAGATTGCCGGCAATAGTTCTATCAGGGCTTATTAGTCTACCGGACGTATCGGCGACAAATCGCTAACATTTACATCGCGGGATTCGCGGGCCACCGCCGGCTGTCATTACAGGCCTAATGGACTGGTTTCATATCAAATTGCCGACGGACAACTGAACATGCCCTAGGCTTGCCTTCATTTTCACAATACCAAACTTCCTGGCATTTTGTCTGTTTATTGATTGGCTTACGAATACTTACCCCCTCGTATAACGAAGGTCGATAGGCGTGTACCCGCTACGTGCACCCGCGTGATTTAGCGGAGGCACTAAGATATTGAGAATATAGGAAGTGAATATGAGAGACTGCTTGATTTACTAAATACTACACCTGTGTTATAGTTAGGGAGGCGAGGTAGCTAAATGGCGTAATTCAACGGCGCCGTCGAGACCTATCAAAATCGAAAGATAAAATAATTTCGAAAAGAAAAGCTCGTATGGTAAAAACCATTTTAGCGGTGGGTTTGGCGTGTACGGTTTTTCAAAAACGTTAAAAAAAACAGTTACTTGGGCATTCTCGAGCGCGTCAGATATTCATACTACGTATGCCCCAAGTGCCTCTGATAACAACGGTATACTAATCTGCCGGTTTGCGTGGTGGGGGTAGGGATATAAAGTAGTCAAAAATGCAAAAAAAAAAAATTTACTCGAGCGCGTCAGATTTTCGGAAGGGGTGTTAAGTAGGCCCCAAGGAAGCTCCCTTTAAAAAAACTGACGATTTCGGCGTGACGATAAGTTACGATGAATTTTTGAAAATGCAAAAAAAAATAGTTTTTTTGAAATACTCGAGCGCGTCAGATTTTCATAGGGGAGGTTTATCTCGGTATCCTGAAAGCATATTTTCTTAATCTGACAAAAATGTTGGTGGGTTCTCTTAATCTGACCGAAAAAGGTTTTCTTTTTTTCCTTTCTTTCTCCTTGATAAAACGGGGAATTTAAGAATGACAATATAATAAGCGATAGATACAACCAACGTAAATGTAGATGAAATGTAGTACGAATTGTATTATTTATTGTATAAAAAATGAAATGATATAAAAATTGTATTATAATTGTATTGTTATGTATGACCTTTACATTTTTGCTCAATACAATTCATCTTCTTCTTCTTCACTGGAACTTTCATATTGTGGCTCCTCATACAAGACGAAATGGCTCCTCCTCCATTTTGTATTTTTAGTAAGTTTTACATTATATTCTTCAAAATAAAAAAAATAAAAATCGCGCTCGAGAATGCCGGATTAACGTTTTTTTTTTACAAGTTCGCGACCCTATAACTCGGCGGCGTCAAGGACTTATCGTCAGATTAGTTAAATTTAGTCTTAAAACACTAAAATCAACCCCCAATATCTTAATCTGACGCGCTCGAGTATTTCAGACTATCGATTTTTTTTTACTAATCTGATCGTCTATCCTAGGCGCGCGTCACTACATATAGAGCTAAATACTTTACAAGGTTGTTCTATTAGGTGTAAGGTATCTCTCATATCTTAAACTGCCACGCTCGAGTATTACCGAAAATTCCCCTATTCGCCTCCCTAACTATTATTGTAGCCTATGACAGCAGTCTTTATAAAGCCGAGTTCTAGGACTTGTAACGACAGTAAGTAATGTGAGGCGACAACACGCGCGCCCCAATTAGGCGTTTGTGACAAATTCCGTAGACGCGGCCTTAGCCACAGTCCAAGTTACACACTCATTTAGGCAAAATCAAATTTTAACAATCTCCAGACACCATTCTTGGTCGGAAGATTTCACAATAACTAAGTAAGCACCTACGTAAGGCAGAACGGACCCCGGGGCAACTAGAATTAGCGAAATGAAAAAGAGAGTGAAATTGAATTCGGTGCCTAATTACTATATAATGTAAATGTTTTAGCCATTTTCAATGTTTGGTTTTGAAGATACATATATTTTTCCTATCAAGCCTTTCGTACTAAAATAATTGCCTAACGTATGCTTCATATCGTCATCGTCAACATTAGAAAATTTCTATACATATATTGGGTAGGTAAGGTACCTACTTAGTACCTACATATATTCAGGGTTGATTTTGCAATCGCGACATAAAGTTATCCGTCAAATAGAATTATCGCTGTCACTTTCTAATCTCAAATGAACGGAAAGAACAGAGCCAACATTTAGCCGATAAATACTTTTTTATGTATTGAAAAATTGGCCCTTAATACTACCAAGAGACCAACCGTCCAACCGATAATTAAACACAGAAAACATCCAAGAATTTAAAACGAATAGTCATGTTCATATGACTCTCATGACACGAATTTATTGGGGTATGAATCCTATTTATGAAGATTCTTAAGCGGTGGGAAGTTTTAAAATTAGGTTGCCGTTGAGTCAATTTGACCCGAATATTTTTCTAGTGACAATTTGTAATTAAAATGCCTCCATTATTAAATACATACCTAAAAACCGGCCAAGGGCGAGTTGGACTCGCGCACGAAGGGTTCCGTACTAGTATCTATAAAACAGCAAAAATAACTTAACCAAAATTACAGTTAAATCAACCTATCTCAAAAACTATAAGAGATACTTTGATCAAACCAAAAATCGTTGAAAGAGTTAATTAGCATGCATCACCTCTATTTTTTTTAGAATTTTATACCCCGTAGTTATAAAAATAGAGGGGGGGGGACATACTTTTTACGACTTTGAGAGCTGATATCTCAAAAACCGTTCACTTTAAGAAAAATGTTTTTTAGAAAACTTTATATCATTTTAAAAGACCTTTCCATTGATACCCCACACGGGTATGTACATCGAAAAAAAAATTTTCATCCCTCAGTTACATGTATGGGGGGCCCCACCCCCAATTCTTTTTTTTACTATTTAGTGTCATAATTTTGTAGCGGTTCATACAACACATATTCCCATCAAATTTCATCACTGTAGTACTTATAGTTTCCGAGTAAATCGGCTGTGACAGACGGACAGACGGACAGACGGACATGACGAAACTATAAGGGTTCCGTTTTTGCCATTTTGGCTACGGAACCCTAAAAAAATATCCAGACGCGCAAAACATTCAGTGCGAGGTTTTCATTAATTAGTGTTTAAGGGTAATTAAACTATCTATTACGTAATAGACCCATGTAATGGCACAACGGAGTATAGATGTCCGTAAAAACAATAAATAGGTAGCAACAAATGCTTCCCAGGTGTTTCACTTGTAGGTTGTATCTACAGAGGTGACTATTTATCACTGAGTTACCAAAGTACAAAATATAAAATCAATTCCAACTGAGTACAAGTTTGTTCGATAATAAAGCTTGCACACCATAGCTCTGCAACTAATCGAGCATTATTTACCACCTAATATATAAACACTTGAGTTTAGTATCAGGGCCATCTTCAGGATTTACTTCTTTCCTGTCTAGTATAACTACGAGTATGTATACCTAAATAATACGAGTGATGAAAAGCAATAATGTTCTCGCGATTATTTAGTTCGTCGCGATCAAGTATGGTTATGATATCACTTCGTGTTTTTAAGTACCTGCCTAATTCTCCATCCACAGCGCTGTATGAGCTTCGCTTTCAAATTTACTTCATGAATCGATCATTCAGTTGGGTTAGTTTGCAGCGAATATCTAACGAAATGAGAGCAAGAGCGGCGAGTACGTGCGAACGGTTAATTTAAAACGTAGACGGACGTTATCGAGGCGGAAAGTTCGTTACAGTCTAGCTGTAATTGCCCAGCATAATTGTTTTGTTCAATGGACACAGGCGAGCTGTGGACGTAAATATACAAGTACATACTGCTTTTGTGTCGGTGTAAACGATGTACGTGCCCGGGTACGGGCTCGACGTGACCAGCTTCGCACTTCCGCTAACCAACCGCTTTTACAGCGGCCAAACGGGCCAAAGAAAAACCCAATAACGCTGATACTGTAGTTGCAATCGTAAACATTTTCATTCCATTCTTTCTAACAGAACAGACCGAGAGTAACTAATGGTGACTTGGAAAGTTGTGGAATAAACGAAAAGTTTTAATTGGCTAAATAAGTACTTTGCCATTTTTTTATGGTGCCACCCGAAGCGGAGGGCCTACTCCGAAATTTGAACTTCGTATCGTGCCGTCCCTTTCACTCATATAGTGTATAGCACGAGAGCGAAAGGGACGGCACGATACGAAGATCGGATTTCGAAGGTCGGAGTAGGGCCTCTGTTTTTAGAGAAGGAACCAACTACAATTGCGAATCTTAATTTTTTTGGAGTGGTCCGTATTATATTTATTATCGACAGTAGACTTATTATAGAATACAAAACAGTTCCCGGTTTTTAGGGTTCCGTACCAAAATGGTAAAAAAGGAACCCTAATGGTTTCACTTTGTCTGTCTGTCTGTCTGTCACATCGCTAAATATCTTAAGAACTACGTATGCTATCGATTTGAAATTAGAATAGTTTTAAAGAAGGCTTACCTACATACATAGAACATGACTTTTTTTTAATAGGTAACTATCATTTTTAAGAAATATTTTTTTAATTTTACCTTTGATATACTTACGACACGTTTGAAGGGTTTAATAGGATCGCGCCTTGGTGTGCCGCGAAACAAAAAGAAACATCAACAAACTGCCAACTCTATAATAAGTCTACTATGATTAAAAAATATAATATACTCAAAAAAACTTAAGTTTTCCAATTTGAGGAAAAATAAGGGACAATCTCAGTTCGCCGCTAGCGACCTCAGAAACGACTTCTTTTAATTGATATGATGACTTCATAAAAGATTCTCGAACACACCGCTGGTTTGGAATATTATTCAACTAGCGACCCGCCCCGGCTTCGCACGGGTGCAATGCTGATGCATGTATTATACATATAAACCTTCCCCTTGAGTCACTCTATCTATTAAAAAAACCGCACCAAAATCCGTTGCGTAGTTTTAAAGATTTAAGCATACATAGGGATATAGGGACATAGGGACAGAGAAAGCGACTTTGCTTTATACTATGTAGTGATTGGTGTTTGGGTCCTGAAATACTGCGTTGAGTACATGGTAGTTGTTTTACTGTTTATTCTTTATTACGAGTACCTATAACATTTTAATTTACTCTTAGTCTATAAAAAACAATATTTTTAAATCTTTGAAGTTTATGTTTTTATGACTGATAAATCTTTGTAATCCATCTATGTGAGCTGTTGACCTCGCGAGTGTTTATTTTATTTCCAAAATCTGACATGTCAAAAAAGATCTATTATAAATATCGAACCCTTACGATTAGTCGAAACCTTCTCGAACGTAGATGGTTTACGTAGGGTTGCAGCTTTCCCCTAGTTTTTCTCATGAAGTCTAATGTTACGCGTTCAAGTTACTCCACTCCGCAAACATCGGTCAAATTTCATGTTGATTTTTGGCCGAGCAACCGAAGCGTAGCCGTTTCAGCTTGGACATTTTGTCGTTGTCATAGGGTTGAAAACGTAAAAAATATCAATCATTTTTATTATACTAGTTACGTCAATAATTGAATAAGTTGGTCGTATCAATTACAACTTACAAAAAAGTTGATTAAGTCAGTCGTGCGAACGATGCCCGCCGCAGCTCCGTCTGGGTGAGGACCAAATTTAGGTAAGGCATTTAATTCGTCTCATTGATTCCGTTCCGTTGTGACACGAAAATTTGTACGGGTAACACAACAGAATAAATTAAATTATAGCAGAATAACAGCCCAAAGCTAAGCCATATGTAGCTACGTATATTATAAAGCTATGGTCCAAAAATTTGGTCCTCACCTATACGGCAGGAGGGCGACCACAATGAGGCCTGCGCCGATCCGCGGCTGTAGCCATTTGACGAGTGCACATCATGATAAATTCATACTACAACTGGACAATTTATATACCTATATCAGGACGAGCCACTTCACTGCGGCCACCTAACCTAAGTACCGGCCAGTAACACATCACCTTCAGGTAGTTTTTGGCAAGACTAGAGATTATAGAAAGATTTAATATTATAACAACAATTCTTCTTCTTTTGCTTCTGCTTCGCTGTAGAGCTCGACATCAATTAGTGTAAAGAATTGAAACTAAAGTCCACAATTAGAAAAAAAAATAGTAAAGGTATATATCGATAAAAACATATTGATAAGCATAACGTTGTACTACCAAAATTATTTCAATATTGTAATCTATGAGATATGCCTAAAAATATGCATAAAGGCTTGTTAAGAGGGACAAAAGCTGTATTTAAATATGAAGTTTAATCCTTTAAATAGGAATAAATCATAAGATTTACAAATCAATTAACAAATTTAGAGCATATTAGATTGAGAGAAACACTACTAATTTCGATTTTAGATGTTCTCGGCAAGCACCTAGGAGTACCCGATAAATTGCGCCGAAAGATCGGTAAGTCTAGTAAGGCCTTAAATAATACGATACGGTCAGCACTGGCCATACTGTGTCAAGATTTGTACATTTTGACTTGTCAAACAACTTCGCCTAATGGTGGACTTTACTGTCCTCCTTTAAAGGCCGACAAGATTGGGTTATTTCAGGAAAATTCTCAGGATCGGTTGGGAGTTCGAGAATGATTCTTAAATATCTATGAATAACTTTAAATCAAGTTATTCAGGTGAAATGATTGTGGTAAGTAGACCTCTACAACGGTTTCAAATAAATCAGTAGACAATATTATTGAGAATAGTTAGGTAGGTGAAGTATGTAGGTAGTTTACTAATTAAATAATTAATTCGGCTTATTCTCGCTATTTAATGATTTTTTTAAAGCTTTTTATGAGTTAACTTTTGACATAGTGGTGTTATTTTGACACATGTTTTAAATTACCTTACCTCTCCTCTTACCACAAACTAACTAAAATATCCCTCAGGTACTGTATTTTATTGTATTTCTTAAAAAGTAGGTCACGAGTGTAGGTACATAATGTTGAACGTCAGAGTTGCGCGGTTACAGGCAGGTACACATCATGGTTTGATTGTATCGCTATCAGTAGCTTGTCGCCCTGCTGGCCCAGATGTTGGTGTTTCTGTCAACGAAGTCAATAATACCGTTCATTTATGATGGTACATTATAGTCACTTATTTGAATCTTTATGTGATGAGATGAGCACGTTTCTCCTGGCTTTTAGATCTCTAAATTATTTGTACGGAAATAAATATTAACTAACATATAAATTCTAAGACTAGAAGTTGCTTTGTATACAGCAACCTCTACTTTATTGTATATTGTAACAGATTAAAGCATGTCATGTCACGTATAATAAGAACAAAGGAAAATTTATTCCTATGTTTATTAATTTATTTTCAAACGACTTTCTACCTCCGAATTCGAATTAATTAATCGCTTCGTAGTGAATAAAGAAGTAGGATATTTTTGCAAACAACAGTCACAAATGTTATCGATCGTAACTAACAACAGTTTGTTTAGGTACGAGTATTTAATTGGAGGTACTCGAAAAGTGACGATACTTGTATTATTTTTCTGCATTTTATTTTCAGTGTTAAAGGGGCTTATTTGGATCAAGGTAAACTATCGGGTTCTAAAAGGGCGTAGGACGATTAAGATTAGCGCTGTTGTGAACATATATTTAATTAAAAGTAAAAAAGAAATATATGCTATTGCCGTATTTGTGACACCTGTGACTAACGGTTTTCAGGGAGGCTACCCCGAATGCCCGAAGATCGATGTTCGTATTTATCTTTAAAATTACTCAAATATTTATGATTTTTCGCAAAGAAAGCGTATACAAAAATCAATTATTTCATAATGTGCTCAATTCAATCCTATATGACTAAATATGAAAAAAGTACAAAAAGATGTATTAATAATAATTTGTATTTACTAAAAAAATAGTTCAATATATTAAACAACAATGACTTCCACACTAAGCACAGCCTGTATCGTGGCAGTCGGGTCAAACTCAAGAAATAATTATTGCATGCGGCTTTTAACAATCTTTAAGCAAAAATAGAACAATATTCAACGCTACTACATATTTAAACACTAAAAATTCTACAATTCGAGGGGTATTGTAGTGAGTGTGAGTCTTGAAAGTGTGGGAAAATGTGTAGGAGAGGGAAGGATGCGAGAAGCTCTTAGCTTCTTCAGCTTGGTCGTAAGTCCAAGGAATCAGGAGTTCCCGTATGTGTGTTTTAGCTGCAGCAACTGGGCAAAGTTTTATGTCACAGACTTTTACTATGTAATTAGGTATAGACACGAAGATGAACACACGCTTTAAGTAAGTGGCAGGAGGTACAGGAACTTCATACACTCTTTTCTTTAGCAGGTCGGGATATGATGGCAGTAGGAAAATGCCGGGGTCTACGAAGGGCCACCTTCAATATTGCCCTTTGAGCTCTTTCTAACATAATCATAAAGTAACGATTTAGAACATCCACCCTAAACTAGAATTGGTAATGAAATCTAAATGAAATAATTAAATGTAGACAATTGCTTTCCGTTTCATGTTCGTAAGTAACCGCATACGAGTTGAGATTATGTTCCACGTCTTCCAATATGGGACGGGAGTGTTTCATGTATTATTCAAATTGTTCAATGATCGCAGGCCGGGCGCGGCGAGCTCGTTACGCGGGCGCCATTTGCTGAGATTGTCGGAGGCTACCGAGGCCCACGAAAACTGTCGTGATTGAGTCTAAGTAATTCCCGTTTGCTTTCTACCCAAAACATAGTTAATAAATAATCAGGTATATCCCACTCCGCCCCAATTGCGGAAGAGTTATTGTTAAACTAGTTTCAGATTACCTACGACAGTAGATAGGAATTCTGCGGCTTAATTTTATAGAACCTTCTTAAAATAGGTTAATCGTCTAAAAGATTCAATGTCGGAAACAAATAGAAATAAATTATGTGTCACTGGTGCTACAGTAACAAACGAAGAGTCGAGTTCAAATACCTAGGTCAAGCCGCCTCGTGGGAAGCCTGTCAAGGTAGTCTAATTTGGACAGACATTCAGATGTACTTAGTCTTTGCGTAATTATTGCAAGGATAATACATGTTGGTGAATTACCTACAACTTTTTTATGCCGGTGGTATTTTCTTCGGTTCTAATACTTGTAATTAAGTTTACAAGCCGATATGCAGAACAGCATAAATTATAGACCTACTTATATTGTACAAACATACAATTCTACAGTTATTACCGATATGTAATCTGGTCGGTGTGTGAATATTTTCTCATTGCATTCTAAACAGATATAATGACAAGAAAACGTTATATGTTCGGCACCAATCAATTTAACCAAAAGTACCAAGGTGTAACAAAAAATATTAAAAGTTTAAAAATTGTAACAGTACGAATCTAAATGAAGTGGGTGTGTTAGTAAAAGTAACTTAATAGATTATTCGACACTGGCGGCTATGTAAAGAGAGAGAGGCGCCAGATCGGTACCTAAACTAAACCCTTTGATACTTAAAATAAACTTTTGCGTTAAAAAGAGGTTAGCTATTTATTTTATAATCCATAAATAAGTACTTAAAATAAGCATGTTTAAAAAAATATGAGTGAAGTGTCTCGTTTTACCTGGTTAGGCAGATTACAGTAGCTACTGAAACTGTGCTGGTAAGATCCCTCGGAACACATATAGCAGGACAGGTTAATACAGACAAAAGATATACTGTTGAGAGCTGAAACCCACAGAACTTTTATCCCAGCCCCTTGGGAAATTGCGGCACTGCCGCAACCTCTCCATATTAACGAAACGTTAATCTAACCGGCCCGGCTCAGGGGAGGCCGTAGCCAGTAGGTTGCATTTTTTCAGCCAGTAAATTTTCTTGAAGTCCGCCTCGTGGCAGACCGCCAACCCGAACGTATGCTCTTAAAAATGAGAATGTTGTCAGACACCTCCGTCTTGGCGATTTAGCTTCATTGTGTTGAGCATTTTTCTATCGTACACCGTAGGTACCTAATCCATCCATACTAATATTATAAAAGCGAAAGTGTGTCTGTCTCTCTGTTACCTCTTCACGCTTAAACCGCCTGAGCCGATTTACATGAAATTTTGTATGGAGATAGTTTGAGTCCCGGGAAAGGACATAGGCTACTTTTATCCCGGAAATTATCCCTTAAGGGGGTGGAAGTTTGTTTGGTAGAGCGATGATTAGGTAAACGCCTGACATAAAAAATAGCAACTAGATTCTATCGCGATGAACGAGTTCTACGCAGACGCAGTCGCGGGCAAAAGCTAGTTTGATATATATTCGTAGAAAACAAGTACAAAAAAATCTATTATCTTGGGGTTTTTAAAATAAATATGTTAAGTATATTTTGTACTCGTAACAGATTGCTTATGTTGTTTGTGCAAAACAAGTCACATGTGTTGTGCGAGATGGAGTGAATACATTTTGCCAAGTGAATGTTGCTTTTGAAGCCTTAACAGTATTTGCGGCACAGTCGTGGCGCAGCGAGTGCTTGACAGATTGCACTGCGCCGAGGACGACACGCGGGTGTTTACACTACCGACGAGCCATAGCCGTAGCGTAGGTAGGCGCAAATAATACCTACAGACCAAGAGTAGGTATGTGAGCCAAATCCCGTTTCTGAAACTATTGTGTTATATTATATACAACTATGTGGCTGCGCTCACTCTTAAATTAGACTAAAAATGTAGTTTTTAGTACATACTGCGATCGGTTTAGTATTACGAATGATGATTACCTATGAAAAAATTTACACTCGGCAATAAAAGCTTGTATACCTATACACATACGCCACACGAAGAAAAAGGTTATTTTGTTACTAAGTTAGGCCAGGCTCACAGAATCATTTCAATAGTAGATCAGCTGGTGTACTTAGCTTCTAAGTGATTAGATAGCCCACATTCTGAGAATCCATCCAGTGATTTGTTTCTCTGCCGGTAGAGCCGAGGCATTCCTTTTAAGATCCGGGAGCTCATCGAGATATGTTTGAAAGCATGTATTATGGTTGTAAGTATATGGTTGTCGTCTTTAATCTTATGTGATATGTATATTTTAGGTACAATAAAGTGTTTACATTTAGACACACGGTAGTGTGTTAGCCAAGTTCGTAAAGCAAAATAGGCGACACACCGGCTATGGGTAGTTAAATATTACATGAACCATTTCGGGCCACTTTTGACAACCCAAAAACTTTTTATACACACAGTTGCAGTTTTGAGTATCTTGTACACAGTCTGTGATCTCTTAGAGTTTATATTAAATTTTCGTTTGAAATTCGTCAATTTGGCGTGATGTTTAAAAACCATTTTAAAAAATCCAAAAATTACATGGTATTAGGTCGCTATAGGTCTGTTCTAAATAGTAATGAAGATAAATTGTCAAAATACGTGTGATTTCGCATAGAAAATGCCCTAAATACAGCGTATAGATGAGCGTTTTGAAACTGATCATTATAAATTAAAGAGCTAAGTACTGAACATTTTTATAGATAAAAAAAATAATATTCTCTAGAATGCGATGTGTATAGCCCGCAATCGAAATTGTAATGTTTTAATAACAAAACCGCGTAATAACTATGTAAATTTAGAAAGGAATGAGCAAATTGTTGTCCGATCTGATCTCACTCAGTCGGGTAAAGTAGGCGTCGTTCCGATTTGTAGGTACAATTAATGCAGTTGCCTCATACTAGTGGAAGAGCTACATTCTTCACATCACTATTAACACGAATTAAGCAGGATGTCCACTTACATTAGGTACACGATGCATTAGACAAGGATCTAGACAATGTCCAGTGGACACAGCGTTGAAGTACGAATAAGAGGGAAGTAACAATTTTTCGGCCTTATATATTCTGCCTTCGGTTCAAGCTGATGCTGGTGCACCCTAAACGCTATCGTGCTTAAATATTATGAGTTTTTATGAGTGAGTGCTCACTCACAGTAAGGTCGCGTTTACACACAGATGACATGCTGCGCGACAGAATGCTAGAGCTAACATGTCGCCTGTGCCTAAATGTGGCCTTAGTGTGATTATGAAATTAAATGTGTGTGTCAATCGTCACCAGTGTCACGTCCTAAGTGTTACGCCAAAACCACGTTGCCAGCTAAAGGAATATAGCCCAATAGTTTAAGTA
The DNA here is from genome assembly GCA_963556455.1 of Epiblema foenella. Taxonomy (NCBI): domain Eukaryota; kingdom Metazoa; phylum Arthropoda; class Insecta; order Lepidoptera; family Tortricidae; genus Epiblema; species Epiblema foenella. Next base: position 14,965,718 of record OY747095.1, on the reverse strand, counting down.
TATTAAAATTACATAAGATTTCATTTAATTCAAGTATTGGGTCAGCGCCGGGCACTGGAACGCTCACCTTATTTCGACAACGAAACTTGGTCGAACTCCATAGCGGACCATACTGTGCACACCGAAAAAACATCATCCAGTTTAGTAAAATACTGCTGTAACAGTACTCAAACTGCTAGCTCAATTTTATAAGGTTCTATGTAACATTGTCAGAGTGGTCAAAATTAGATTTAGTGACAATATTTTAATTTCAATTGGTTGATAGTGAAACATAGGACCAGGGGTAAGCCAGCGACATAGCTTAACAACTTAAATGAGTCTTATACCTAACATGCCATATTCCAGAGGCGGCAGAGAGTCTGATTAATTCAAGTATATGGACTGAGCATTTATTGAAGTTAAATTCGAAATAGAATAAAATCGTTCTGTGAAGAATATCTATCCAAGCGTTAAGTTTCCAGGATATCAATCCTTTACATTTCGCAAAATTGGACGTCAAGTATTTGCATTTACTCGTTTAGACACGTTAGTTCTTCTTATATAGACCCTTTGTTTAAATACAACAAAACCAATTTCAGTGATTTTCAAAATTCATCCCCTAAAGGGATTTAAAAAAGATAAAAATGTATAATAATAGACTGTCATAAACAGTTATCAAGCGTTTTTCGAAATTCGTTCCCTAAAGGGGTTAAGGGGTGTTAAAAGTTTGTATGGGGAGCAAGTTTTTTAAAGTGAGAGACTTAATACTTCGTATACACTCTCTGTTTAAATGTAACAGACGTGAATTCATTGTTTTTCAATATTGTAATAAATTTAAAAAAATCCTAGTGACCTACGCGCTTTTTAAACGACTGGCCCGAAATTACTCAGAGCCGAGACGAGTGGAAGTCAATGGGGGAGGCCTTTGCCCAGCAGTGGAACACTCTTCTTTTCAATTAAAATACTCTTGGGACTAAGAAAAAAGGTGCTTAAAAGGGGAGTTTGATATTAGTATGGGGAGCGAGTATTTTTAAAGGGAGGCACTTTAAACTTCGTTTACAGACTCTCTATTTAAGTACAATAATACTGATTCCAGCGGATTCTAAATCCATGAAAGGAGCTAAAAGGAGTTCAAGATTTACATGGAGGGGGGGGGGGGGGGGGGGGGCAGGCAAGTATTTTTAATGAAAGACTTCAAATTTCCGATATAAACTCTGTGTTCGAATACAATTAACTATTTAAACTAATTTAGCGTCTTTTTATAAATTCTTCCCCTACAAAGGTGAAGTGGGCAACAAAAGTTTTTATGGGGAACAAATGTTTTTTTAAATGTACAATCTATACTTGAAGTACGTGACGTACGTAGTAAGTGATTTGTAGGAATAATAATAATTGACCGAGTGAAACGAAGGTCTCTGCTTCAGCTTCGACAGAAATACTTTCGTATGTCCGGATTTCCATTTGTTCTCGTTAACCGATTCTAGTGAAATTTGAGCAGGTTCGATAGTTATATAGATTTTTTTTGTCGTGACGGTTTTAGGAAATGTCCAAAAACAATTTTTTTATCAATGATTTTGTAAGTTTCTGCGAGCGAATTTCGGTTTGTTCTCCTCTACATGTCGCATTTCTCAACCGATTCTCGTGAAATTTTGTGAGCAGGTTGGATAAATATACAGATTTTTTTTGTCGAATAAGCCCTTGGAAATTGAAAAAATATATATTTGTTCAACGGTTTGTTCTCCTCTACAGGTCGCATTTCTCAAACTATTCTCGTGAAATTTTGTGGGCAGGTCCGGTAATTATATAGATTTTTTTTGCCGAGTCAGTTTTTGGAAATTTTCAGAAACAATAGTTATTTCAAAGATTTTGTAATTTTCTGCGTCCGAATTTCGGTTTGTTCTCCTCTACAGGTCGCATTTCTCAACCGCTTCTCGTGAAATTTTGCTAGCAGGTTCGATATTCAGAATTGATCTTTGTTATAATGTCAGATTTTGGAAGTGATAAATAAACTCATTCACTAGGTCTAGAGCTCACAGAGCCACTAGTTTTAGCAATTGTTTATGTAGTGAAACCGATGAATGCGATGATGCCACAGGTGCACTGCATGCTCAATGGTAATGAGTATCGTCGGGTTTAAGTTGGTTTAAGGAATTATTTAACTTCATCAATATGCATATCGTGATGTAGAAATGTTCGAGGAATCAGTGCAAATTATATTTCGTCATCTGCATCTATACCTACATTTAACTTTTTTTTGGTATTTTTATGTAAGTAAATAAATTATAATATAACTCGGTAAGTACTGTACGTTCAAATTAATCATTTACTCGTGTTGGCTACAATGTGCCACGGCAGAAAACGTCAGTCGTCAAAATAATTGTCCTATACCTATACACCTATTTGTTATTTTTTCCAGTTACATGAAGAGAATAGAGAGAATAGGTTAACTATCACTACTCCCTACGAAGTTCTTAAGTATATTATTACCGCGTAATTTTGCGTAGGTAGGTATTTGGATGTTAAGATATTTTCAACAAAATATGTCAAGCAAAAACTAGGAATAAAAATCTAATTTTCCACACGTATGTGATGATTTTGTAAAATGGAGAGTAATTTGTAAACAATTTGTGTATGTTTAAATATAAGGGTAAGCAATAATATTGTAATACCAGCTAGGACGTTTGATCTTGACTCCCTACCCTTTTTGGGTGGGGATGCGAGAACAAAAAGCCTACCTATGTCTGGGCAGAGAGAGGCATTCTATTACGAGCGCCCTTGCTAGCACTAAAACGAGTCTGTATAAGTACACCAAGGAAATAAATCGTGATATTTGCCGTAAGTTTTTCTTAATACATACGCGTACGAAGTTGCGGGCAGAAGCTGGTATTTAAATAAAATGCGAAAAGTTAATGTCAGATGAACCCCCTGAGTGTTGTCTAATGGCGATCAGGGGTTTTATGTCAGATGTTATTGAATCATAAAACTATTAATTTCATTTGTACCTAAGAAGAAGAAGCCATCGTAAACTCTTAGTTTTTATTAGTAAAAAGTTTGAATTGCTGTGGGTATTACCTGCAGTATTGCGATTGAAACGTAACAGTTTAAGTCCAGCATAATTAATTATATGTAGGTAGGTACGAGTAGCTGCCTATTCGATTTACCATCAGCAAACATAGATACTCGTATAACTAATTTAATTTCCATACTGAGATGAGCCGAGAATATGTTATTTATGCAACAAGAGAACAATAGTATTTTTGGATGCGAGTACTGATTTTGAGTTCTGAGCTAGCGAAAGATTCTAAAATTAAAATCTTGAGCGTAGCGCGGGCACTTACTTTCAGAGTACTAATAAGTAATGAAAAAGACTTACCTACTTGGTGCAGTGCACTTCGTCAGTGACGGCGAACGACGTCCCACCGACCGCCTCTGGATGGTCCGCTTCAAAAGTGTCCTGTTTCCAGCTAGTGTCAACAGCCTCTCTTCTCATCGTACATCCATGGGTCTGGCAATGGCATCGGTGTAATGTCAGATTATTAAGCCACATTTACATCTTATAGATAATCTTATGTTGCGAAACGTATAAGTGATTCTGTCCTATGAACTCATAGCGTTTCCGCGTAATCTTTTTGGAAAGGGTAACTTATAAAATTATTTACGACAGACAAATCCTACCCAAAAAATCATTGAAGGTAATCGATGCATCATACTTAATTCTCTACTCTCCATACGCTGAACAACTACCAGGGTTTCAGGAACTGAACAAAGCACAAAGTGGGGTTTTTCAGGTAGTTATTTGAAAAAGGAGTCATAATTTTGCAGAATGATTCAGATTATTAGCTGCCACGCCACTGGGTAATGGTAATAAGGGTAATGGTAATCCGTACGGAATGGTAAGTTCTGAATTCCATTTTTGTTGATCATTGACGACCACGATTGTAGCCAACACGAGTAAATGAGTAATTTGAACGTACAGTACTTACCGAGTTACATTATAATTTATATACCTACATAATAATACCAAAAAAAAGTTAAATGTAGGTATAGATGAAGATGACGAAATATAATTTGCACCGATTCCTCGAACAATTTGTATACTATGGCGGTACACCGGTGCAAATTATATTTCGTCAACCCAGACCTCCAAATAAATTAACTGTTAATTTGTCAAAAAACTATATGTACGTTTCATTATACGTTCTTACTGACCTTCGTCTGTTCTGATGGTGTCATCACCATGACAATTTATGTTCAGAAATCCGCAACCATAGACGAGAAAGAGGGTGATGGAGAGTACGAAAGTAGAGATGTACTAAGAAATGAGTTCTTTTTATGTACCCATATAGCCATTTTCGGTCGCAGATTTTTCAAAGTAGTCACAAGTCGAAACAGTTTCGTAACCGTTACGAGTCTCTGCGACTGTGTTGGGTTTGGTTTTTATGTGTGGTAACAGTTCTTACACAATGCGACCGAAATTATTTTAGTAACTAAGTGTAGTCATCGTGTCCACACGTTACTGAAACATTTGTGACGAAACATTTTATACACATTTGCGTTTAAATTGTGACTGGTGTACAGTTTAGGCACAATGTTTAGTAACTATGTAAACGCTTTGTTACTAAAGTGTATGAAATGTATCGTAAATGTCACGTAACTGTTCCTACACTTTGTAACTAGATTTAAACGGAAAAAGTCACTACAACGTCCAAACCATTCCAAATTTTGCTGTCAGTTTTACTTTTTACTCTGCTAAATAAATCATGAAAATCATTGAATGATATAAAATTAAATGAATCGTGCACCAAAAACGTTTTCGTCTCACATCAACTTTTTACCGAAAAATACTCGGGATTCAAGAAAGCCGAACCTCAGGTAAGTGTTTTTGTTTCATTGTTATGCACGTCGAAGTAAAATTGTTTGTAACTACAAAATGTTATCAGAATCCTTTTTTCGGGCTCTGTAGGTTATATAGGTTATGACTATCACTTAAGTCTATTATTGGTAGGTAGGGTTCTACTCTGCATGCCTATGAAGCTAGATGACTGAGTTCGGATTCCAGTAAGCGGAATTTATTTGTATCATAAGTACGAATATTTGTTCCTGATGAATAGTAGCTTTGCTTAGTTTTTTGGAACTAGTTCGATGTATGTAAAATTGTAGGCAAACATTATTATTATTTACGACTTCAAATTATGACGCTCAGAGACCTTATACATCTCGGTGATATTTTAAATATTTTGTTATTTATTTAATGTTTTTGACAGAGATCATATACCTCTATTTTCATTTGCAACGATTTTGTTACTAATGACACTGTAGCTTTGTGATTATTGTTTATTAATTACCAATGACATATAAAAGTGCCCCTGTGGCCTATTTGATTTCAAATATTTTTATTCTCAGATTATATATAGTTTGAATATTATAGAAATATATAAAAAGTAAAATATACAATAACATACGGCGCACATTATTATTAATCACTTTATCTATCTCCCTTGACCCATGTATTTGACACAAGGGTAATCATGTTACCGGAACCTTCTTTTGTCAAAACTACGCAAAATGGCATTTCGTTGGCTGAGATACGCATCATACTCGTCATTGGGTGCTGTTTGTGGAGTCCGGTCTGTTCATGCTTGCAAGGACATAGTGACTACGTTAATACTAGTGTCTTTTTATAAGGGATTGACGAGAAACATCATCCTGTTCTGGATTCTTTTTTATTATCAGTGATTCTTAGAGACCATATACATCTCTAAAAATATTAATTTAGTCTTAATCTTGACGATCTGAGACCATATACATCTCTAAGGACGTTAGAACTATTAATTGTATTTGGACGCTCAGAGACCATGTACATCTCTGGGATATCATATGAATTAATTATACTCTTTGTTTAATCAGACTGAGACCTTATACATCTCTAACTTTACTGATGTTGGAATATTCGTAATAGATAACTTTGCAAGTTTATTTTCACTGTCGGTATGACATTAATTTTGTTATATTTGTAATGTCGAAATTATTATTCTTTCTTAAATTGTAAATTAATATTTTGACATGTAAAAGTGCCCTTGTGGCCTATTTGCAGAATAAATGTTTGAGTTCGAGTTCGTACTTACGTACTAATTTTTTTTTTTCAAAGTTTGAGAATGTCTGTAAAGAAAAAAGTACATGCCACCATCTTGGTATTTCGGTAATTTTGTTACTGCTTTAAGTTACGTGTCGACACGGTGTCGACTTAATGTAGTAATTTCGTGACCGGTTGTGACGACAATATATTCCGGTATAACATCACTTGTTTTTGAAATTGTACTAACTACTGTGTTTCTGCTTATTCTTATTATTCACATTTGTTTATCTACTAAAGAATATATATATATATATATATATATAACTAAATTACAGTGTAATTTTATTCCCAATACTATTCGAATCATTAAATCAAAAAATATTAACCCATTAAAAAAATTGATACTTATGTCCATTACAGGAATCAGGTTCAAAATTAAAATTAAGTTTTCACATCAACGTTTATGTCAAATAATGACAGCAGCTGAAGTTTAGTGAGTGAATGAACGAATGATTTCAGCTGCAACTGGTTGCAAACTGGTAACTTTGTTACCACACGACGACGTAACCAAGTAAACAGAAGTTACTGTGTCGACTAGTCCCCATTTTAGTCCTCTCAACCGAACAGTGTCATACACATAAGTGTTGACAAAATCTTGTAACGGCTGCTAAAAATGGTTATATGGGTAATTATGTCAAATAATAGTAAGGGTCACTGAGCTAACCCGCGGACGTACGGATGGACAGACGGAAAATTTTAAGACTTTCTTTTTTACTACGGAAGCCTAAAAAAGCTCGATAATATTGACTGAAAACGCGGTGAATATAGAAGAAATGTAACGTTTTGTGCACATGTTATAACCATACATACATACCTAATACATATTTCGACTGTCTGCGTTTGGATAGGCAAGCTTTGTGTATTCTGCTTTACAAAACAATTGTTTGCAACAAAGGCAGCCAGTGAACAAGAGAGGCCCTTAATATGAACCTCATAATTGATAGAGTAACATTTTTGAAATCACACATGTTTTCTACAGTTTTAATTTAAAATACATATATTTTGATGGTCTGAAGAAGTAGCTCTGCCTTTAGTTTTATTTATTTCCGAAGCGAAGAGAAGACGCTTGAAAATTTCGCTTGCAATAAGAAATCCACATACGTTCTACCTATCATCCCACATACAGGAGTTTAAGTAATGCAATAATGCAATGTGTCGTTCGAATGGAACATTCTATCCGTGTAAGTGCAGTCGAACTCTTAAGTAGCTGTACACTTTGATACGACGACATGTTTCATAAAACCACACCCGTGTTTTAAATGCCTCTCATTATATAGCAGTTGCATAACCTACTATAAGTTCAAAGGTAAGAAAATATATTTTAAATAATATCTACTTTTAAATATACCTAGTTAAATAATAAGCCCTCAATTATTTTTTAAATTACATTTCGCTTAATTCATCTAAAAGTTTGTAGCATACCTTGTGCTTGCTCGTGTTGTGAGTATCTGCCTGACCCTCGACTGCAGTTTGATGCAAAGCGCCTCTCCTCGTATATCTCCTTGTTATCCATATTAATCATTTATTGGTTCCGCTAAACTTCTCACACCCGCTGTAACGACGAATTGTTTAGTTTTGTTCAACTTATGACATTTCCACATTGCTCACAATATGGGACGCATTGAAATGCGCCTCCCACTTATCCCACTTGATTTAGTTTACAATTTATTACGTATTTTATACATAATTCTGTATTTTTCTTTTACTTGACAAATGTATTGATTGTCTATCGTCATAGCAACATAAATTGTCAATCGTGATTTCGGCTGAGGTTAGATTCATTTTTGAGCTAAAATAGGTTACTGGTATTTTATAAATTTGAAATTAGAACTAAATATTCTGGAACAACTACGGGCAAAGATATAAAAGGCGTACATCGCTTACTAAATTCAGTTCTCGTCTAGACTTGAAATAGTCATTACGAAATTGGTCTGTGCGGGGCCAAGCCAGGCCCCGCACTTCAAGAAGAGCCTTTACTACGCTACTCCGAGGCACTAAGCCGCCTTTACTACGCTGCTCCGAGGCCCTGAGCCGCCTTTACTACGCTGCTCCGAGGCCCTGAGCCGCCTCTGCTACGCTGCACCGCGGCCCTGAGCCGCCTCTGCTACGCTGCACCGCGGCCCTGAGCCGCCTCTGCTACGCTGCACCGCGGCCCTGAGCCGCCTCTGCTACGCTGCACCGCGGCCCTGAGCCGCCTCTGCTACGCTGCACCGCGGCCCTGAGCCGCCTCTGCTACGCTGCACCGCGGCCCTGAGCCGCCTCTGCTACGCTGCACCGCGGCCCTGAGCCGCCTCTGCTACGCTGCACCGCGGCCCTGAGCCGCCTCTGCTACGCTGCACCGCGGCCCTGAGCCGCCTCTGCTACGCTGCACCGCGGCCCTGAGCCGCCTCTGCTACGCTGCACCGCGGCCCTGAGCCGCCTCTGCTACGCTGCACCGCGGCCCTGAGCCGCCTCTGCTACGCTGCACCGCGGCCCTGAGCCGCCTCTGCTACGCTGCACCGCGGCCCTGAGCCGCCTCTGCTACGCTGCACCGCGGCCCTGAGCCGCCTCTGCTACGCTGCACCGCGGCCCTGAGCCGCCTCTGCTACGCTGCACCGCGGCCCTGAGCCGCCTCTGCTACGCTGCACCGCGGCCCTGAGCCACCTCTGCTACGCTGCACCGCGGCCCTGAGCCGCCTCTGCTACGCTGCACCGCGGCCCTGAGCCGCCTCTGCTACGCTGCACCGCGGCCCTGAGCCGCCTCTGCTACGCTGTTCCGCGGCCCTGAACCGCCTCTACGGGTGCTGCCTTGCGGCCCCTGAGGCATCTCTACTGGTGCTGCCCCTGAGTCGCCCCTGCTGGCGCTGAATTGCGCCCCCTGAGCCGCCTCTGCTGGAGCTGCCTTGCGGTTTCCCCTGAGCCGCCCCTGCTGGCGCTGCCTTGCGCCCCCTAAGCCGCCTCTGCTGGCACTGCCTTGCGGCCCCTCGAACCGTCTTTGCTGACGCTGCCCTGCGTCTCCCCGAGCCGCCTCCGCCGATCCTGCCAGAAGTCCTTGGGTGCTCGTCACCTACGCCACCCACCGGATTTTACATATCGTCGCCGTCGTCGTACCATTAATTCCCGACCTTTATACAATTTTTGTTAACCCGTGTCGTGATAAAATCTAAACATTTCATGTTAGTGACAAATAAATCAACATTTACCCCGACCCTGACTTATTTTCTTTTTTTACACAACTAGTCAGTTACTTTTTACTTTTACTCAATTACCTTGCCTCCCAACCTATCGGGGGGCGACGTAACGTGACAAGTTGTACAATATAAAACCCAAAGATGTAGAGATTGTAAGAAGTCGGTTCCGGTTTTAAATAGCTTAGAGTATAAATATTTCTAAAGAGATCCTATTCGCGGACCACCAAGAGTGACAGAAAAGGTCTTATGCAGATAAATTGAGAATTGATTTAAAATGGCTGCCGGTTTACCATAAATTACTTCCTTAACTTGGGCGGGTAATCGCTTGTCTGACGTATTAGGCACAACTGTCATATAAAATAAGTTGTACTCGACAAAAAAAAGTGAGACTATGACAGGGACAACAAATGATATGTAACTCTCTGTCGTTTTTATACAAAAATGTATATGACTGTCTCGCTCGGTTGTGGTATTATTATTTACGAGTCATTTCTGGTAAGTCTGTGTAAAAAAAAGTAACTTTGTCGTAGTAATTAACTGTCTTTCGTGCGAATTACGACCACTGCTTTGTTTATTTATTTATAATCTTTAAAAAGACGAGGGGACTAGTAGAGTGTGAGAATAATGATCACAAATCTTAGCGTTAATTACCCCGCAGATATAACCGTTAGTTTGTTATTGTTAGTTTTTAATATAGCCACTTTTATTAATTTTTAAGTATATTACAAGAAACACTATTATACACAAAGAGTACATTATCGTATCTTAATGAATTATTTCATTGTACGTATAAGCAAAATTGTTCTTCCTCTACACTTATAAAGTCGCATCGTTCCCAGAACCACCAGAACGCTCGAAGCATAATTCCTTGTTGTACAGCCAGGCTCAGCCTCTCAGCGAAGTAAGAGCCGGCCCTGAAATCACCTGAGACCCCGATCAGTTTTTAATCTTTATGTAATTTGTTTTTATCTGTATCCAATTATTAGGTAATTCGGTTCGGTCGGATTGTTATTTATTGTTTATTTTTAGTACCTACGTGTTTTCAGGGGCATTGAAGATACTTGATTACAAAAGTTCAATACATTTTATATAGTAAGTATCCAAAGGTCCTTTGGCAGGAATCGCTCTTTAGCGATAAGACCGTCAATTTTCTATTGTTAAATAAGTACCTAAGTTCCTAAGTTGTTTTAGGTTTTATTATTTTGGTGAACAATACAATTCTATTCTGACTTTGACAGTATATAGTCGAGTTTGCTAGTTTGAATCTATCAGCAATTTATTTAGTTTCATTCAAGTTTCCTACGAGATCAAGTGTGTTTGGTAATGCATTGGCATTGACATTTGGCAATTGTTTTTAAATATTCATTAAATATGTTGGTTCGAATTGCATCTTTGTTTATTGTGTGAATATTATTCTTGTTCTTTGCCTGCATAGTTATACTACACATAATTATGTTTCAGTGTTGTTGCGGAGTGCTGCAGCGACATGGCAAAAGAAATTGTTTGTAATTCAGTTCGGGCCCAACTGCGACTTGTTACGCATACCAAATCAGACTATCCTCTTTTTTCAATATAATAGGCTTGGAGACGAGCAAATCATTCTTGTGATACAAATAAGATTGGAATTAGGAACTCTGTTGTAACAATCATTATGGACGAGCTTGTCAAGATACTAATAAGTAATTAATATAAAACTTAAATAGATTAAGCTTGTAATAAAAGAACTAATTATTATATATAACTTACTCATTTTCATAGGTTATGTTTAATCATCTTAGATTAGGTCTCTTTAAAATAAACGTGCCTATACTTGACACTGACCCAATACATACCAATCTTATGTCATGACAGTCATGATGACAGCGGTGATTAATAGGTGCCATCTTATGTGTCGAGCACTAGGACTTTTACTTTACCCGTATTTATATAATCTCAGTATTTTCTTTCCGGTAGCATCTGTGGTCTGTATGTCAAGTGACGTCCTTTCTGCTGTTTCATTAAGGCCACTTTCGTGTTTTCGGTAAGGAAAAAGCATCAAAATAGAATTTATGTAATAGGGTCGAGGAACCAATAGATGAACACTTAAGCGACTACCCCAACTTTAGGATTTTTTTTCTGGGTGTTATAACGTAGTATATACAGTTTTTATTTTTTTATATGAATCGGTATATTGTCGAGATTACATTCGACATTTTTAAATCATCCTATTACTTAACAGTATTTTTTTTTTAATGTTTTAAGCAAAAATATGCCAATTTCCCCAGAAGATGAACGGTGTGCCCTAATTCTGAACACTTTGATACCAATAGATGAACGAACATAGCAGCCGTTCAACTTTGCCCATTCTTTAAAACTTTGCCCACCTAGTAAATAATCATATAGAACAATATTACAACTGTTTTAATCATTTGTGTGTGTGTGTGTATTTTTCTAAAGTGTAAAATATTTTAGAGGGCAAAAAGTTGAAGTTTTAAGGCGTAATTAAATTATTCCTTGATATTGATAAATAGTATTTTTTTAAATCTTTATTTAATAAAAGGGGTTTTATCAAATTTGATTATGTCACCCAAAAATAGTATTAAAACCATACAGTTATCGCAAGGTGAGTACTGATTTATAGATAGCTAATTAGGAAACCCATCTTTTGCGTTAAAGGTATAGGCCACAAATAAAACTGAAAAAATGTAATACCAAATCAGTCTTTATTTAGGTAACAGGAACATTTTAGACGTTTACATTATTTGCTAAAACTTTTGTTACCCTGTGTTATTAACTTTGGCACCAAATCATATTTCACCGAAACCTATAATACCTATATGAAAGTCCTATTTGGCGGAAGGCATGCGGCATGAAATTATAATTCTTGGGTGCTAATATAACTCCGGTTTTTGGGCACAACTGTACGCCGGTTTCGTCGAGATTGAAGATTCGCTCTGGACAGTTCAAGATATCCTCATAATTTTGTTCTTGCAGATATAACTGTAAGTCCGAAAACCATTTGCGTATAGAACCTTCGGTGACAGCCGCCCTCGCTTTTGAAATAACCTCAGCATGCCTTTGTGTTATCTCAGGGTGCCTCTTCATGAAGAGATGAAACCATTTTTTGCCAGGTTTTGTGTCTGGTTGGCCTCGTTTTTCGAAAAGCAGGGCTACTGTTTCCTTCAGGTCATCCTGTCCTACAGGATAACCGATTTTGGCCATGCCTATGACCCAAGTAGCTATATGGTCTTCTTCATTCTTCTTAATCATAGTGACAGGGCCTTTTCTACACACCAAAGGCGTTTTGCCATGCAATTTATTATGCAAAGTGCCTTTGGGTATGTGGTAAGTTGAACTCGCTTTGTGTAGGCTTATTTCATTATTGTGTATTCTTTGCACAGCCTCTTCGAGTGCATGCTGATCGTACTGCCTCTTTTTTTGGATGCCATCTAAAAACAAAATCAATTTTTCAATACTAACGTAAAACGTAATTGAAGAAACGAACAGTAAGTGATTATCATCTGGAATTAGTACCGTAAAAACGAATGACTTTGTCCTTTCAACATACCATTGCCCAGTACGTCACATTTTAATAAAAGTGATCACAAAACTAGTTACTTTTTACTCTGCGATTGAAAGATAAACTTAGGTATTGTTGGCAACGTTAAATAAAGATATGCTTTTGGTAAGTACAAAAGTACACAAAAGCTTCAGGGGCGTCTCAAACTGTGAACGGTCTACCTATAGATATATAATTTTAACATTATAATTTGTTATCATATTTTATTTTATTACCTGAATGTCTTAAACTGTGATCGGCACAGCCCGTGCAACACGGTGTTAATGACATCAATCGTTATATTAATTTTTATATATGTAGACAAAAGCTCAATGCTATATCACTGTTGTTTTTGTAATTATGACGATGGGCAAAGTCATGTCATCAATGTCACTTTTAAGTTATGTGAATATTTTTATAATACTGAAACGTATTTACGCAGTAGTTACTGCTAAAAATGCATATACTTTGAATAAATCATTTGAAACTAGTGAGTGGTGTTTCAAAAATATAAAAAAAAATTGTATAAAACGGGCAAAGTTATACGATTTTACGGTAACCGTTTTCAATGGATACACGTTTTAATGAATGTTTTTTTATTAATTACTGTTTGGGCAAAGTTGCAACAAAGGCCAAGTTGGCATTTTTGATTAACTATACCGTAAAAAAAGTGACGTGTTAACCCTCGGTTGCAATAAATTTGCTCCATTGATAACGGTGCATGATGAAAGAGATATAAATCAAAATATTAATCAGTGGGCAAAAGTGTGTTTTTTTGTCCGAGTATTTATAACAGTATAAATAATTTACGAACTTACGTATATGTACTATAAACAATATATACCAAAAACAAAATTTTAAAAATTAAAAAAGGGGCGGGCAAAGTTGCCAAGTAGCATTGTTGAAATAAAAACGTTCATTTTACTAACTCATGCCTAGATCATGAACGAGTAAATTTTGTTAGTTCAACTTATGGATACGGTAGCTATAAAATGAACGAACCAAAATTAACAAAGGATTTACATATTGGACTCGTAGCCAATAGATGAACTAGTAAATTTTATTCGTTCATCTTCTGGGCTCAAGTCCTATGTTGAACACTGGCACTTCCCATAGTAAAACAAACTCCAAAATAAACGTCTTGTTAAAAGAAACTTGCGTTCAACTTCTGGTCCAAAAATCAAAGACAAATAGACTATTAATTTAAGCCATAGCACATCTTATTATCTTGTCAATAAGAATTTATATCGATATTTGAAAAAACGACACCTGAGCTAGTAGATGAACGCCGTTCAACTACTAGCTCAGGTACACAAAATTGGAACCATTACTTGAACAGCAAATATCTCCTAAATTAATAAAAAAAAATGCAAGACTAATATACAAAAATGTAAAGCAAATAATCAAAAATCTATTTCACTTCAAACTTGGTAATTAGATTTAATATTCGATTTTATACGAATTTTATTGCTTAAATTTGAGAGCGCTTACCTTAGTAAAATCCCCATACAAACGGTGTTTTTGGCGCGAGGCGTTTACGCGACAGCCGCTCACGGCGGCGTGTGGACGGTGACTGGCTGGGAGTTTAATTGCCAGCCTCCGCAAAGAGTTGCCGCGTTCGGAAAAAAATACCACGAATGGGTAAAATGTGTCACGATTTTTTTATTTCAATTTTTCCGTCGAGTGTTCATCTACTGGGGTGCGTTCATCTTCTGGTTCCTCTACCCTAAGTGCGGAAAGTGGGTGGGGTGTTATTCTTATACCTAAACTAGAGAGAGTAGCGAGCTATTTTATAACTCGACTCGGGCCGAAAATCATCTTTACGCACGTATATCATACAAAGTTGTCTATATAAAAATAATATCTAAAATGACCAATAAATAATATGTCTTTATAAGAAATTAAATCCGTTTGTGACAAATATTTAAAACTTTTATCCAAATACAACAATTCTATACGACGGAGTTCGAGATAAAAAAGTAAAAAACACTAGTGCGGAAAATTTGTACTTACTTACCTACTTTCCGCACAAGGCTGGCAGCATTGCCACGCTGAATAGCATTGCTGATCCTTTTTGACAGATACGAGTATGATCCAGTTCGCATAAGTTAGTTCGTTATTTTGTGACATGGCCTCAAAACCCGCTTACAGTCAGTCGGTTTCCGAAAGCGCACGTAGTCTTAAGTTTGAGCCCTTACTTATAGCTTTATGATGTTTTAAACCCAGTTGTTTAAATATTTCTCCACAACAGCAATATATTATTTTTCTTTATTTTGATCAATTAAACAATTACATTTGTAAATCGTTTTTGTTTAACTAGGTATAGCATAGTTTTCAACAAAAGCTTCCTAGGAACTCAAAAATTTTATCATTATTATTGAATTAGGAATAGTATACATTGAAATTCATTTTTATAGCCAAAAAATTGGGTAAAAAATCAAAACTTTAAAAAATGAGGTTTTCCGACTGCGTAAGTTTAAATTTTAAATGTATGAAAACCTAGCGTTTCGCGAAAGGGGCCTTAAAAATTATTCTCAAGGTGAAGCGTCCTGCTATGCGATTCACTGAGCACCGTCCTCACCTGTCACTTCACCCTTCACCCCTTTTTATATGGAAACTGTCAAATGTGATTTGTCACGGGTGAGGAGTGAGGTGACAGGTGGGAACGAGTCGATTTGTGAATATCAGCCCTGGGTCTCTTTTGCTTGACGATATGTATCTACTTACTTTCTTCGATTGCGTGCAATTGCCGGATTGCAAGCGTTTTTCTGGATGGGTTGCAGTATCTAAGAGGAGCCCGGGGTCCTCTTTGGCACCTAATAATAACAAGATTTGGAGTATGCTAGTTTAACGAAAGCGACTGGCATTTGAACTTCCAGTTCAGGAGTAATCTACGAGACCGAGGAATGCAACCATTAAAGACAAAATGTACACCGTACCACCTCGACCCCTTGTTCCTTTTATGATCCAAACGTCCCTCTGGAATGGGTTACTTAGTATTGACAAGAATTACAAATCAGCATGGAAGTTTCGCTGCGGTTTCACTAACAAAACCCGCATGAAATTAAACCTTGTGACCCTGTAATCCAATTTAACTCTTCCACAGATAACAAACCAGCATTTGCTAAGGGTTACTTATTAATAATTTATGCCCACATAAATTACCAAAACAGTTTCCTACCTAAGTACTTACGTTCAGATGGCATAACAAACATAATTTTTTGTACTCTGTATGAAGAGACAGATGTGTAGGTAACGTTAGTACATTCTTTGACAGAGATACTTATTTTGCTTGCCCTTCGGAAGACAATACACACCTACCTATTACTAAGGGCAAGGGCACAGTACGCATACAGAATAATATATCGAAATATGCATAGACATAAGATAAGCATATGTAGTGTATTCGGTCGATTAGGCACTTTAACATTTTTTACGAAAATCATAAATAAATCGTAAGTTCAAATCTTGTTTGCAAAGTAGTTCAAAAAAGTTTTATGAAAAAAACTGGCAACACATCAAGTCGCCCAAGTTGTTTTCAAATCGACGATGCATCGCTGTTCGCCCAGCCAGTGCGGACCCGGCCTTACTTTACATTGCAATGAAAAAGGTGTAAATGTACTTATTAAAACACACCGATATAAAAATATTAAATTATTTGAATAAAAAATAAAATCAAGATACCCTATGTAAACACGTTAATTCCAATAACGAGATGCTGCTTGTCACCTTCTTAGTTTGAATATGCTGAGTATTGGCAGTGTCGAGCTTAGACACTTACAGTATATTCTAGGTAGGTACTTATACACGTAGAGGACCCATTATCACTAGTATTTTTCATTAAATTCTATTGCTTGAGACCATATGGTCGCTTTGGCCATCAACCATGTCCAAAGACTTAAATGGACAGTTTGTTGTTACTATACAGTTGGAATGGGTCGGCGTGCCGGCGCCGGAGCACGGGCAGCCTTGCGCCGCGGAGGGGGGCGGCACTCCCGCGCAACCTGCTGCCTCCGCGCCGCCACCAGTGCCTCGCCCGCGACCAGCGCGAGTGATTATGTGCACTAGCCACATCAACTAAACAGTGCCAACTCTATCGCCAAATACTAAACAATACACGCGAACAGGCAGTGAAGTCGAGTGAAGTGCCAACAAGAAACCAGTGATGCAACTATGAAAGTAAATAAACGAGGTAAATAGCGTAAACGTTAGTATAAGTTGAATTTATCACGACATTAGTATACTTGTAACACCCAGGTCGATTATAGATATATTTATAAACATTACTTAATGTATTTCAACGCATATTGATAAATTGGTAATTCACAAAATAAAACTTAGTTATGGGTTTCGTAACTGTCATGTCAGACGATGAATGAACTAAACAAGTTGCGTACGAGTCATTTGTGTCTTGCATAACAAACCAAAATAGTAGAGTGTCTCTGAAACCAAACTTGGTCAGACACCAACCTTTTCCAAGTAATTGAGGTGACCAAGATTAAATAGCGTTGAGGTAATGATCTTATGACATCATGCCATGACAAGTTCGCACTACACCCACAAGACCCACAACACACGTGTCTTAAGGTTATACCTGCTTAGTTTGTACGCGTACTTTGCACCTACATTTACATCTATGCTTATTTGTAAATACTCTGATGGTAAATAATACAACATACACGGGATTTTCTAATAAAATTAGGAACTGAACTGATGAAGGAAAATCCTTACCTAGGTAACACAGAAGTTTTTGAACAAATGAAAGTTTTCATGGATGTAAAATTTCTGTGCTCCTAACCTAAATACAATTTTATCTTAGGGCGGTTCCACAATATAGTAAGTATCATAAATAAAATGATGATGAGTCCCTATTATCCTTCATTAGGGCTCGCAATTCCTCCATAATCCATAAATAGAATCATTATCATCATCATTTTCAGCCCGTTATTGCCCACTGCTGAGCATAGGCCTCTCTTTGACCACGTCACCCCATAAATGGAATAATAATTATTATGGAAATTCCCAACCATTTTGTCATCCATTGATTCCTCCCTTCCGACAACACTTTCCAAAATTCTCAACATCAATTTAGAATCCAGCACCAGACCCTGGACTCAAGCGGTTCTCCCAATAAAGTTTGGGGAACTGGGCGTTTGAGTCGCGGCCAGCGTAGCCCTACTGCATTCCCGTCCTCTGCCTATGCCGCTGTCTCTCGTCCGTATCATTCATAACCTTCCCCAGATAATCGAAGATGAGATAGCGAGTCTGAAGGAGGCCAGGGATACATGGTGTGACTCGTGCCCTGGAACAGATATCTCGGCCGCTAGACATTTTCAGCAGGCTTGGGACTACCCTCGCCTTAAAGTGGTGCAAACATTCCTCATAGAAAGTAGCCCGGACGATTTTGAACGTGCCCGCCTCCTAGCGGTTTCCACCCCCGAGTCGGGGCACTGGCTGCACAGATATGGTCCTAGAGATGGGTGATAAATAACTTCATGATGATTCTGCCGTTATAAAGTAACGCTGTGACTGGTCAAGAAGTAACAACGTTACAAAATAACATAGATACTCGTATTTCTTAGCGGTCTGTTATCACTGGAACAGTGGATATAGTCGGTGTCTAAGCAACCGCATTGCATCGCGCACCGCCGACATGATAAGTCAAACTTAATCAACATGGTACTTACATCTATTTTTTATTTTCAAATTATTATCAGAGAAGAAGTATTGGGTCACCTTATACACCGTGTTCCAAAAGTGACCGTGCTTGCAGTAATGCAGTAATTTGCAGTTACGTACTTTTTTTACTAAAATTAATTATGTAATAACTATAGCACTAAAAACGCGAACAATAGTCGGGCTGAAAATATCGGGTCACAAAACTGTTTTCTTATTACGTCTCAGATTTTACCCTACATAATATTGTATTACCTACATAGCCGCTATTAGAAAAGTATTAAAGGTGACAGTTTTTAGGGCTCCGTAGCCAAAATGGCAAAAACGGAAGCCTTTATAGTTTCGTCACGTCTGTCCGTCCGTATGTCACAGCCGATTTACTCGGAGACTATAAGAACTACGATTATTAAATTTGGTATGAAGGTGTATTCTTTGAACGCTATATAAAACTGATGTGGAATTACAAACAAATATTAAATGAGGGGGGGGGGGGTGCACTCCATAAAAAAAGATATGGAGGTTTCTATAAAAACTTTTCTATTTCAGTCAACCGTTTGTGAGATGTTAGCTGTCAATGTCATAAAAAGCGTACGTGGTATGGAACCCTTCATTGTGCGTGACCCGACATGCACGTCAAAATGTATATGAAATGATAGCTATTCCGAGTGTAAACTAATTACAGTCTTGTAATACTTAATATATACATGTTTATTAGACCAATTTGATTTCATTATGTTTTGTAGTCTGGTTTCCTCGCTTGCAAAGTTAACGTGCGAAAAACATTGGACACAAATTGGTATGCCGTAGGCCCCAATAGCTCGTCAGATTTTAGTCATTGCATTACTGAGGTTTTAAGCAGTACAGTACAGTTGACAAATAAAATGTATTTTTGACTGCTTGAGTTTATGGTGTTCAGTCACAATAGTGTTCCGAGATCGTGCCGCGAACCCAAAACAAAGTATCTCCCTCCCTTTCACTCGAATCAGCAAGTGCGACAGAGAGGGAAATAATTCGTTTTCCGTTTGCTGTAGGCGCGCAGAACATGAAGTATTGTTTCACTTTGTAAGAAACACATCACCTAAAATTGACTATTAAGTTTAATTTTCGAGTTACGATGAGTTTCTATTATAAAAATTACTTTACTCTTTGGTCTATACTTATAGTGATATCTGTCACTTTAATATTATATTAAAACTATGGGTTACATACATTCTCATCTAGTGAGTATTATATTCTTTGGTTACTCTTTTACCGAGTTACGATAACAAATCGTTTACACAAAAATCAATTATGTACTTATGTCTCAAATTTTTGGCCGAATCAAGCAAACCTTGTATAAAATATTTCTCACCAAAATATTGTCAAGAAACCAGTATTAAAAATTTTCAGGTAAGTAATCGAAGCCTACGGTATTATCACATGATTTGTAAAAGTCATAAATATTTTGACCTGTATTAAGCCCTTGTGGACTATTTATAGAGAAATGTTTTGATCTAATTTAATTTTGCCTGCCTGGTATCTCTTGCAATAGATACAACATTTAATGATTCCGAGGCAATCAGCCGTAAATATTTAATGTTTCCCTTCAACGCTTTTCAATTTCTCTCCTACACCCACCACTGAGTTTCCACAAGGGCGGAAATATCTTCTCTTAAAGAATTGCTTAACAAGAAGTATCGCTCAAGTTTATATTCATTCGATATATTTTTTTTTAATCTTTATTTATTTCGAAGCTTTCGTCAAGATGACGATGTCAGCTTCGATATTTTTCTCAAATAAAAATTCAGTAAATATAAGTTTGAATTATTTTTCATCACACTTGCTCGTACAGAGTCTTATTGTGCGTAGGCTTACGAACTTAATAAATATTGCCTAAATTATTCCCCCGGAAGACTTTGTAGTAGATATTGCCAAGGGAAGTGATACGTTTACCTACAAACTTGTAGGTATGTGTTAATCTACAATAAGGAGGTTTTATATAAAACTTTTTTTATTTGAAACTTCTACAAACAACAAAATATTAAAACGTTTAAGGTGCAGCGGGGCAATCTAGACCGTGATTTTTTATTTATTTTAAAACTGTTACAGTAGGTATAGGTAATTTGCAATTATTTTAGAGAATTTTGTTAAATAAATTCGCTTTGCTTTTAAACGTATTTTATCAGTATCGTGAAAGTAATGGAAATCTCTATTGAAAAAATTGACAATTTAGTGAATCCTTTATTGCCCAGTATATAAACTTAATAAAACAGTTACCGTCGGATGTACCTCCTGTTTCCTCGTTTGTTTCCAAATGTGATGATGATGAAAAACATTGTATGTATCACGGGCAGTAGACTTTCGTTAGTGCACAATTCCTAGCAGCTTACTCCATTATCAGAACAAAATAATTATACGAGTAACAATTAGAGCAGTAGAGAATAACAGTAGAAGTGGTAGATAGTACTATTATATACCTAGTACCTATATGTGGCGAGCCATAGCCAAAGGGTCCTTATGGCAGGTATTGAGTTACGCATGGATCTATCTACAATACATAGGCGACCAAAAAAAAAATCATCAAAGCTAAAACAAGTTAGAAACTCTTAAAGTATGTTCCCGAGGGAAGTTACAGACGCGCATACCCCACTCGAGGCCGATGATTTTTTTTGCGCTCCGCTGTAGCTGTGTGATAGCCCCCCTTAAAAACATTTATTGACGATTTGAAGACTGTAGCTCCAACCGTTTGGCTATAAAATCTACGTCACAGATGACAGACGGACGCATGAGTGACAACAATGGACCCTTCGAGTACGGGACCCTGAAAAGCAATGACGCACGGAGAAAAAAAGCATACATTAATTTTTAACTAAAAATCTATTTTTTTAAATACCATTCTATTGGAAATGTAATAAGAAACAGGAGTTGTAGTATATACATATCCACAAAATTATGCTTATTTGAAGCAGAAAAAAATATAACAGGTTTTTTTATTGAACTATGGAATAATAGGTATGTAATTATCATTTCTTGGATGAAACCAGAAAGATATTATCTTATTTGCGAAAGTTTCGAAAGTAAAAGCCTTTTATTACTAGAAAATAATAAATGATATTAGCTTGTCTTTAATACTACTACTAGAATTGGGTAATTGTATCTAGTTACTAGCTGCTTATATACTGTAAGTGTGAACTAGTGCTGTAACGTCGAATATATACTTAGGCAAGCCGAAGCAAATTTTGCTTACGATTCCTAAAAAATAGGTAACCAGATGGGAATAGAGTTCTATGGACGCGTCGCAACTAGAGTGTACCCACCCCATCGCTAAACAGAGTTTGCAAAAAACAATACAAGTTAGAAGTTATTAGCAGAATAAATAATTAGTACCTCATTTTATCTGCGTTCCACCATAAGGTTTCTTTACGAAACTTTACACTAATTTAACTATAGAAATACTTAACGCATACGAGTGGAATCAAGCTACAACCACACGCCTAGTCCTACTTTATCAAAATACAAAAAAAACTGATTTTATTATCAAATATTTTACTAAAACGCTGTTAATCTATGAAACTAGAATGTAACGCCACGGATGTACATTGAAATAGATGTTATGTGTTATCGTTTAAATATCAAGTTAGTTCAGGGTAACGACAGCTAAACTGGTATTCAGTAAGCTTACTGTTCATTCGCTTAAAAATAACCAGTATAACACTGAATACATGGTGATCACGATTATCGAGCTCGAGATATAAGGAGCGAGTGGTGAGGTGAGTCGAGACCGGTTGTGAATGGCATATCTGGACGGTATTTCGAAGCAAATGGCTCCACGCGTTATCGGAATCGGTGGAGCACAAAGCCCGTCGTTAAGTTGGGTAACGACTTGGTAAAATTCATCATTCGCTGGCAAAATTAAATTTATTTAGGTAGTGCCCCCATATTGTCGATCAGCTCGGTACCGACACAAATTTAAGTATGTATTTGTTATGTATCATTTCTTATTCGCAGTTAATTGTTTCTTACGGTCAGCGCCCACATGCGGATATATTCGTACTGGCTTTGTCACTACAAGCCAATTAGCGGAACTTGACACAAATAATATTACGAAATATAACATTATACTTAGAGCAAAAACTAAATACCTATACCTACACTGTATAAAAATTATAAAAGAGTGAAAGTAAAAAAATGTACCAAGTGTAGTGAATAGTGTGTTTCAGATAATGTATTATCTAGTTAATATATTATCTGAAAGTTAAAAAAAACAATCGGGTCTAGATTTCCTCATATTTTACATGTCTGTGATATATTTCTTCCACAAATTTTCCTGGCTCGTCATACGGTTATAGGTATATTAAATAAGTATTATAGTTCGTATGTATTCATAAAAACAGGCGCTCGCAACTTAAAAATGAAATCTCTTAAATATCATCCTTTTTTCGAAAGTATTTTTTCAAGATTGACTTAATATTCACATTGTTTATAATTTATCCTTATAAAGTAACATTTATCGGAACCGCAACTAACTATGGCACGCAAATCACGTAATTAATATCGAACGTCAATGAATATCTATCACAAGAAAATATAGTTGGTAACTAGGAGCCATCTACTCGTATAACTAAAGTGCACACATAGACCATGCAGCACAAACGCTGAATCCAAAGCATGATGGATAGGGTGGGCAGGTTGTCCCGAGACAGCGTGCCGGGCCCCGCCGCTGATAGCTCCAATCGATCATCCTCACGACTCCGAGTGAACCACTGCTCTATATTACTTTCGATTGGTTTGCAATGCGTGCCTAAATATCTAAACTACAAATGATGTATACTTGATAATGATGTGTCTCAATAACTTTCCTTCTATTCTGTACACCACGCAAGCCGTGTAAGATATACTCTATATCTTTCGCGCTTTATAAAATAAGATGCAACCATAGATGCAACGCTGTTCGGGAACGGCATTTTTGTAGAAATTTCGATAAATAAGTAGGTATCTGACTTAGTAAAGTTTTATTAATTTTGTCTCATATGAGTGTTTAGATGAGGTAAAATACCATAATTTTAACTTGATTGTGCGTATAATTTTGTATTGTTATAGAAAGCTAAGTTAAAAAATTAAATTAAAGACTTTTTGGTTAGCTTTTCTATCGACAAAAAGGTAACCAGTCGTCTAACGAAAAAAAAAGAACAATACATAAACAATAACATATGGACGGTAATTACCGGGCTCGGTGGACAACGGAGCAATCATGTTTCGGCACTAACTAGAGAAAGTACAGTCATATAATCAAGAATCGTATGTATCTGAAAATAAATCTTATTAATTCCTCGTCTGATCAGAAAGGCGCTTCAAAGAACGCGATATTTGTGGTTACATTTTCTGAGCTGAAGTGAAATCTTAAATACATAGTTGGTAGCTGGACTGGAGTAAACTAATTGAACGAATAGTACGGTACAACACGTAAGTTTGTAATGGGTATACGTGTTTACACTTTCACTGGCAGGAACCCGCCTAGATAGCAGGCCTGCGTAACCTTTGCTGATGCCAAACATCCCGCTTGGCGGGCTGTCGCGATAGTTCTGTACTTCGGTTTAAGCCGGAGTAAATTCCCGGAGCGGAGCCTTCCCGCCAGCAGTGAAAGTAGTTACTAGTTTTATACTAAATATAGGTGCGTGTTTAATGTAATTAATTTGTACTACATCTGGGCGCGTGTTTAATGTAGGTAATTGTTTTGTACATACTAATTAATAAATATTTAATTACCGTACTAGGTATCTGGCATTCCTTCCTACCCCCAATGGAGCGCCAGTATTTTATAAAGGTAGGTGTGTATAAAGTTGATTTTCACCGACATTTTAAATACTTAACTTAGATATTAATAAAATATAATTATATACACATCACATAAGATTAAAGTACGTTACAAGGGCGAACTTATTTCTATGAGGGATCTTAGCCATCTTCCAGCTAACCTTTAAAGGATTGAGTGATAAGTCAATGTCTGTATTAAATATACCTACTACAAGTAAAGATCCCTAAAAACCTATTAACAATGTTTTTTAATCCCATGTAAACGCCGTGAAGTATACTTTTTCATCTACCTACTAGGTACCAATGCAAATTTCGTCTAAGATTTCCAATAACGACCAGTCGATGTTACTGAAATGGAATAAAACCAGCTGCGTGTGAATTAATATCGTAATTTTATTTTCTATCCAAAAATCAAAGACCCTTACGTGCCATTTTTATAGAAACTGATCAATACAAATGTCCGGTTATTCACGGTTGCACAAATAAGATAAATCCAATTGTCAAGTACTGCCGCATACATTTATGTATTAACTTAAAGACCTGAGTGGATGGCCGCTTACTGGGATACACAGACCTGCGACTTCAGAAAACTCTACAAAAAGGCGGGGTCAAATAGCATGACTTGGTAGCCAATTCACGTCACCTCTGCTTGAGATCACTATATACCCTCAAATCGTTGATGAAAAATATCTATTGTTGCATTCGCTGTGTAAGGCAGCGGGACGGACCTCTGAACGATATCATATTCCACAAATAATGTCACGTAAGCATCAACTTATGTACGTAAGGTAAAATAAAATTTCATTCAAATTTCATACATATCTTTATTCTATTTCAATCTCGCCCGTTCTTATTTTTTGGCTGCTGAGTGTTTTTTCTTTGAAAAGCATTGAAATTACAGAAATTCAAAGCGCTTCAAAATGTTAAATGTAATATTATTCTAACCAAACTTATGACTGAAGTTAGACAAGTTCTAGATCCTTCGCTGGGTTTGTAGACTAGGGACTAGGGATTCAAATAGTATAATTTAATACGTACGTTTTCTACTGTTGGCATTAGGTACTCCTTATATTCACAAAACCTATTTAATTAATCCATCCATCATTTTGACACTTTTACCTCATTCAGACATAGGTGTAAGTTCTATAATACTTGATCATTTGGTATAGTTTGGTATTTGGTTCATATAATACTGCCTTAAATTATACACTGTACTACCTACTAGTTTTAAATTAACTAACTACAGAAACAAGTAGTTTGTAATTGGATTTCTGTGCCATTCAGGAGGGAAAATTTAATTGATAATTGAACGTACTGTTAACCCGGGGTAATCACGTAACATTTGCACTACCGTTACTGTAGATTTTAATTTCTAATTGATAATTGAACGTACTGTTAACCCGAGGTAATCACGTAACTTTGTACTATCGTTACTGTAAATTTTAATTTTTGGCAGCTTTTACATTTATACTTCAAAATTGACAGTAAAATCTATCTACCGTTAGTACTCGTGTAAAGCCTGATCAGAAGTATATGACCATTGTCAAGAGGGCGTTACTATTCTCATTTATATGGCAACAGCAGGCGAATCACGTAACTTTATGGACTAGCGGTAGATAGATTTTACTGTCAATTTTGAAGTATAAATGTATGAGCTGACAACTAGAATTTGACATTAAAATCTACTTAACGGTAGTACAAAAGTTACGTGATTACCCCGCTGGTCAGTAATGTTAGTGTAGTCGCAATGTTGACTTGTTTACCTGTCAGTTAAAATGTTAATTTTGAATTTTTTTGTAGTGAAATAGTTTCATATTCTGAGATTTTTTCCAGAATTTTATTATATGCATTGTTAATAATGTTCCGCTCTTGACAATTAATCGTTTTAGGCATTTATTATTTAATATTCAACACTTAACCTACACCACCACAGTGACACTGACGACAGTGACAACTTATGATTAAAATTATTGCCAGTGTAAGAAATTAGTTCCAGAAAAATTCCGCAACACGCTAATTTAATATTTTATTGTAATTTCACATCACTTTTATGTAGCGGTTCATAGAATACACTACTTTCCTACCAAATTTCATAATTGTAGTGCTTATAGTCTCCTAGTAAATCGGCTGTGACATACGGACGGACGGACGGACAGACGGACGGACGAACGGACAAACCCGAAACTATAAGGGTTCCGTTTTCGCCATTTTCGCTACGGAACCTTAAAAATCGTCAGCTGGTAGTAACAGCTTTGGAATATCTGTCAACTGGCCACATGAACATGTTAAAAAAGGAACCATAATGTCTTGAAAAAAGTCTGACACTTTGCTCCTTCCCCAAGTCAGCACACGTTCCTCGAGCTCGAAATTTATGATTGTATTCGCACTTTACCCCTAAATAACCCGTTAAACTTCCATTAAGTTCGGAATACTTTCCAGGTTTATAACAGCTGGATCTATTATCTCTGGATCTCATCATTTCGTATTCTTGACCGTATAATGTAAACACTCACGAGCAAAAATAACGGGTACCCTTTAGTATTGAATTTCCATGGAAAGTGTACCCGTTATTTTTGCTCGTGAGTATATATACTTAATTGGAATCGATAGACATCATAGCCAGTCGGCTATGAAGAAGTCTCTCAGCTATAAGTATTAATTATGTTTTTTGCCCTTTCTACATTTTCTACTATTGGCACGGCAGCTGTTGTACCTACCTATGTTTCACAAATAAATGATCTCTCCTCTCTAGGCGTAAACGTTTTGTATGAAACGCAAATGAAATACCCACAATGTTGGTAAAATACATGTCAAAATTTTGTGGGGATCTATTTGTCAAAGACTTTACCAGAAACTTAAACAAGTGCACTTGCACTTAATGTTATTGCAGCCAGGTGTATGGCGAGATCTGTAGATCACATTACCTACACATTCCGCGGTCTGACTATAAATTTATTCAAATCAATAGTGTCGTGGGCGGCTAGCTCCTCATTATCACCATCGCTCAATAACACTGCCCACGGTCATTTCCCATCCGCCCCGCACTCCAATCAACTATTGTACGTGTAGAGGTACGTACCTACATCTACACTTGAGCCTTCATCATTGCATTTTAGTCTTCAGTATCTTGGGTATTCATACTATATTTTTTCTACTCGACCACTTCAATGTTTGAATTAAGATATGGAGCTCCCTTCAAGTGAACTCTTGTGAAATAGACCAATCACGTGTCGCCGGTACTGCACTATTATGAAATTGGTCAATCACGTGTCGCCGTTACTGTACTCTTATGAAATTGATCAATCACGTGACGCTGCGGACATAGAACAAAAGACATCAACGAGCGCCCGACCCATGTGCCTAATCTTTTTTTCCGCAGGACTAGTTTATTTGATTATTTCAGTTTGTTTAATTAATATCCGTTAACTCGTAGAAAATAGTGTATGTAATAGTTATATTATATAATTAGCTTTTTAAGTCTCGAACCACACTTAGATCACGAGGCTTGCCTCGTGGTCTAAACGCTGTTCTCGACTAAAAAAGTATATATTATATATCGATTGCATAAACTACTATTATTATATTGTTTATATGTCATTACGACGTATTAATGTATGGAATTCTAGTTGTGAGTGCCTGAATACTAATTCAATATTTATGCATGCTCATCGCTAATTAGTTATAGCTCTACCTAAGTACCTAATATGTCGAGGCTGCTACGATATTTATTTAAAAAAATATATTTTCATAGTTATTCATAGTAGGTATCATCATAGATAGTAAGTGCCAGCAGAGTCTGCAATTGGTCGTGTAGCCAATTGTATGTTTCTTTCTCTTCTTTTCGTAGCATGCCGTGCCGTTTTCTGTGCAAACTGGACCCACTGGTTAGTTGCTTATTTATCGTAGTCTTACCATTACTAGTATTACATCATCTACTACTGTAGACCGTAGTGCAGTGCACTGTCTTGCCAGT
The DNA here is from genome assembly GCA_963556455.1 of Epiblema foenella. Lineage (NCBI taxonomy): Eukaryota > Metazoa > Arthropoda > Insecta > Lepidoptera > Tortricidae > Epiblema > Epiblema foenella. The sequence continues at coordinate 14,937,454 of OY747095.1, read as the reverse complement.
TTCTTTGTAATACAATGGTGCTGCATTGTATTACAAAGAAACTTGCAAGGGAAACCTGTACTTTAACGTAAATAATAATGCCATTACAAAGTGCATTTAACGCAACCTGTCTGCCTTCACACACTAATTCGTTGAGGCGAAGATTTATTTTTACATTTATTGTACCTACTACTTGCCGTTTTCGATTAGGTAAGCAAGTAATGTTAACAGTGATATACTCGTAATAACACACGATCTATAAAAATAGTCGTGACGTGACATCAGCTGAGCAATGCCGAACTAGCAAACAGCCCACGGTATGTTTAAATGAAACATTTGCATTAACATCGCCCCGAATTATTTAAACATGGCTCAGCCCACAGCTCCTAACTCTGCTCGCCGAAATGTATACACCACAGGTGCCAGCCGGTAGCCATAACCCAACGACGAAACAATGTCCTACGATTAGGTTTTATACCATAGAACATGCATGGAACATACGACCTAATGACATATTATATGACAGAATTGAAGTAAAAAGTGGGTGTGTAATTATGCTCGAATTAGTACACATTAAGCAAAACGACCATAAACTAACTACTAGGCAACTAAGGGAACACTTTTATTTAAACGATTTTTAATTAGTACCTAAAACACATTTTCTCAATATAGGTATATAAAGTATTATATACCTATATTGAGAAAATGAATATAGTGGCGACACATTGAGCGAGCAGAGCTCAGCGTCTAATTAGCGCGACCCGCAATTGAAGAATCACTTTATACTGAAGTTAGTAATTGCAGCCGAGCGCCGTCTTCTAGCAACATTCTTGTTGCCGCGGAGCCACACACGCGGCTCATTAACATGTCTCTAAAACGACTCCTCGGCCGCGCCGACTAAATACAGCACCATGTTGGTGCTGTACGAGTATTTAGTGCTTACCCTACTTAGCTTTTATAGGTCAATTTTATGTTAATGCGTTATGCTTGTATTGCACCCTAATTAGATTATTTAACTGTCGTCTTATTGCAAGTAATTCATATGCGAGCACCTAGCGCAATTTCTATCTTATAATAATAATAGCCATTTATTCCCACAAAACATTACAGAACTAATGTTAAATACGTGTAAATAAAAACTTATTAATAATTTAAAAACATTTCAACAATAGTCAAATTATAATCTTATGTAAGTTATTTCATACAATTTATTAAAAATGTCCACAGAATATTTCAAAATGACAGTATTTTATGATAATTTTATAATAATTTTCATCATTTCAGAAATTTAGATGGACAATTAACTAATTATGTTCAACAAGCTGAATTAATTAATTAATTAATTAGTGATTAGTCAAATAAATTAAATCATTCCAATTTATACCCATTAACAATGTTCTGTAAATTCAATAAAATAGGTAGTAAACTTTGAATTATAAGTTACGTCAATAGATTTTAGAGTCAGAGAACTATTATGGGTAATTATACTAAACATAAACGAATAAGTACAAGTACAAGTGCAAATGTAGTAATAATTAATAAATTTAAAGACAATCTGCTTATATAATGAAATTAGTTTTGGGGACCCGACCGTAGGAAAACTTGAAGTTTGTGTATTATTTCCTTATTTAAAGTCCAGCTTTGGCATCCGTAGAGAAGAGTGGGAGAGACAACTGTATCGAACGCTTTTTTTTTTAAGGTTATGACTTATGGGAAGGTTGGATTTAAAGATGTACTTTAAGGACCAGTATCAATTCCAGGCTGTTTTAATTCGTCTTTCTATTTCTCCTATTGTTTATTCTTTAAATGTTATTTTCCGTCCCAAGTAAATGTACTCTTCTACGTACTCTATTTTGTCACTATTCGTCATTATGCAGGTTTTGTCCATATTCATCTTTAGGCTACATTTTCGACTCTCCGAGTCCAATGTTTTTAACATGTAGGTACTCTAAGTGGCTGTGATTATTACTAATCAGTACGATGTCGTCGGCGAATCGTAAGTGATTTAGCAGTACTCCGTTGATATTTATGCCTATCGATTCCCAATCCAAATTGCAAAATATCGATTCTAGAAGGGCAGTAAACAAAATTGGGGATACGGGGTCACCTTGTCGGACTCCACGTTGTATATTGAAGCACCTTCCTTCTCTCTTTAGTTTAATTTTGGACTTTCCTTGTCTATATATTTCTTTTAAGATGTTTATGTACTTTACTGGAATTCCTTGCTGATGTAGGGATACCCACAGAGCTTCGTGTGAGATGGAATCAAAAGCTTTTGAATAATCAACGAAAGCTAAGTAAAGCTGTTTACCGTATTCTTCATACTTTTCGATAATTTGAGTTAATGTGAATATATGGTCAGTTTCTATCTTATACTCCCTATAATTAACTCTGAATTTCGCAGATATTTTTTATTAGTTATTTCAGAGTATATGTCTCAATATACACTTATCTCATATGCTCATGCGAAATTACAATACCCTAGAGATGAATTCAATTGAATTTTCTCTGTACTTCCTTTTGCTGTTTGTTAACCGCTGGGTAATAATTAACACTCGGTTTTAGAGTTCCTTAGTAAACAAGGAACCCTAATAATTTCGCCATGTCTATTCGGCAATCATTCCGGGACTTAGCTCAGTCAGAAAGCTTGAAATTTAGCTTGAGTAATTCACATAGCATGAATAAAAACATCAATAACGACGATATAACGGTAGAATAAAATGTAAAATATAAACCATGTTTCATTGCGAAATTTCACTTTCCCTCCCCTCCATGTCAGATAAACGGTGACAAAAATATCATGGTAGTAGTATAAATAATTAATTTAAAATAAAAACTTAACGAACACTGCTAACACTGCTAGTTAACGAGTAATAGCCGTATTTATGAAATGTACTTGAAAAGCACGCACGTGGTCGGTTTTTCACTAAATATTTTCTGTTCCGATCCGATCTCCTCCATTTTAGTGTTACCATAATATTGCAATATTGAAAGAGCCCAAGGGCTCTTGCTTCCTTTATCAGAATGGATGTGCCCAATCAAAAGCGTAGCCAAACAAGTTATAATAGTATTTGTCTTATCTTGTCTTTCAATCAAGAAGAAAAGCAGGAGATCATTGGAATTAGGGATTAAGCGAGCCCTCTCTGTAGCAATATTATAATTATTATGAGCTTTATGAATTGTTCATCATAATAAACAAAGCGCCGACTGTATAAAATTCCCGCTCAGCTTAGTCTCGCGTCATCTCGTATATTTAATAAACTTACTCAATAAAAATACGATAACAAAAGACAACCATGACCTACCTATGACAAGCGTTATTACTACTTTCATAATAATTTACATATACCTTAACTTTCCTAGAAAAAAAACTCACCTCTCTACAAAACTCAACTCACTTAACTGGAAAGAAAAAGGAATTTGTGCAATTGCTTGTTTAAAAAACTGACTAGAAGTTTCTTGTCACGCTGCATTTCCGTCTTTACTTTTTCAGCCTCATTTTCCGCCCTCAAATACCTACATAAAAAGAGTTTCAAAGTCTAACAGCGAAGCTTTTAAAAACCTGCCGTTTTCTGTCTCGTATAAATAAATCGTACCTATTTGTTAATGCCAATGACTTACTTTGATCTACTTTGTTGTTTCTTCTGTAATGTTTGTTGAAAAGTATCGAACCTTACCTATTTTGTAAGTATTGTATTCCCTAATATTATTGTTGGAAATGTTTGTCTATCGAAATACGGCAAGGGTTTCGATATCAAAGACGCTGATTTATTCTTTACGTAGCTACGAGTACGCCCAAGAAGGCGAGGTACCTATACGAGATTTATTGAAATACTAGCTTTTGCCCGCGACTTCGTCTGCGTAGAACTCGTTTATCACGATAGAATTTTATTGTTTTTTTTATATCAGGCGCTTACCTACTAGTCAACGCTTCCATACAAACTTCCACCCCCTTAAGGGATGATTTCCGGGATAAAAAGTCGCCAATGTCCTTCCCCGGGACCCAAACTATCTCTATACCAAATTTCATCTAAATCGGTTCAGTGGTTTAAGCGTGAAGAGGTAACAGACAGATAGGCAGCCATACACACTTTCGTATTTATAAAATAAGGGCCTTAATAAGGCGCTCCGACTTGCGAGCGAGTTTTGTATCGATCACGGAGCGAGCTCGCCGTGACTGATATTTGTATTTGCAGGGCTACGTAAAAACATGTTTCATTATTGTTAAAATGAGTAAACGGGCATCGGTCCCTTTGATACTTTCTATGTTATATTTTTCTTTTTATACTGCATGGTTTCATGCATAATTAGTCTCAAGTCTATAGTATAGTTGTATAATACAGTATAGACTATTTATTAATGAAACCATAGAATTTATCGTGAACGTGCACGTCCATTAAATACAATAAACCAACAATTTCTACATGCCAAGAACGAATCATCAGCTTACGCCATCTAGTGATGAATCGATGCTTAAGTCTCACGTATCTATTCTAACGCTGTATAGAGACGAATTTAAAAATCTACGAACGACGAATTTAACTAACTATTAACTATTTTAACTTTTAACTATTTAAACAAACAGTCGCCATATCAGAAAAAATTAAAGCCTTTTTTAAAATATCGTAAAATATAAATAAAACGCTCTAACGACCCATTAGTAGGTACAGGTTACGACATCTAGTGACGAATAGATTATAACCTCATTCTATGCTGTATATTCTTCGTAAGTTTTTCGCCAGCAGAACCGAATATTCCTAATGTTTCTGTTTAATAGTCTCGTCTGTATATATTAGGATAATAAGCTTTTGCCCGCGATTTCGTCTGCGTAGAACTCGGTCATTGCGTTAGAATGTTATTGCTATTATTTTATGTCAGGCGCTTATACTTAGTTACCTTTCTTCCATACAAAATTCCACCCCTTAAGGGATGATTTCCGGGATAAAAATATACTATGTCCATCCCTGGGACTCAAGCTATATCCATACCAAATTTCATCTAAATCGGTTCAGTGGTTCAAAAGTAAGTGGTAACAGACAGACAGACATACTTTAACATTTGTAACCCGCCACGACTATGCACGGGTAGGGCAGTTTTTAAATCTATTTTAACTGAAAGTCTACTCGCCAAGTATGAAGTCACTCACTTTAAAAAACTCAGGTTGTCCATACAATGTTTCAACCCCCTTTTCACCCCTTCAAAGGGAGAATTTCAAAAAACGCTGAAATTAGTTTTCATAGTATTTAATGCTAGGTCTACATAAGAAGTTTCAAGCGCCTCGTTAAAAAGAAATTGCTCCCCGTACAAACTTTCAACCCCCGTTTCACCCCTTTAGAGGGCGAATTTCGAAAAACGCTGAAAATTATTTTCTTTAGTTTTAATGGTTAGTCTATTAAGGGGGTTTGAAGTCTCTATCTTAAAGAAAATTTTATTTTCCATACAAAACGGCCACCCCTTTTTACCCCCTCAGGAGATGAATTTTGAAATAAATTATAGCCTATGTCCTATTCTGACGTCTAAGCTACAATACTGAAAAGTTTCATAGAGATCCGTTCAGTAATTTTCGAGATTAAGCGGAACGTACATCCATCCGCACAAACTTTCACGTTTATAATATTACTAGCTGCGCCCTGCGGTGTTACCCGCGGATAAAAGGTAGCCAATGTTCTATTCTGATGTCTAAGCTACAATACTGGAAAGTTTCATAGAGATCCGTTCAGTAGTTTTTGAGATTAAGCGGGACGTACATCCATCCGCACAAACTTTCACGTTTATAATATTATTAGGATTAGGATTAGGATATTAGGATTAGGATTTCCGACGCCGAAAAAGGCTTCAAAGTAAGATTGGGAAAACGTTTCATACTCGAGTACTCCAAATTGCAAGCTGCGGAAGACAGGTTACCAGTGGCCGGAAATTTACTGTGATCAAATTGCTCCGAAAAAATGTCAGCGACTTCCTGAGAGTTACGCATATTGCAGTTATGTTTAAGGGCAATATGGTCCTGCTTGCATATGTGAAATCCACTTCGTCGCTTATTAACTATGCTCCAAATCCCCTTCGATTAGTTCTTAGATTTAACTATTTGTGCTTGAACAGCTGACCTTTTAGCATCACGGCACTGACGACCTTTTGTTTGGGAAAGACAGTTTTTCAGCGAAAACCCCCCAAGTAAGCATAGGGTCCTTGAGGTAGAAGACTGTACTAATAAGTCTTCCCAGTGTAGTCATTAAGTTCCGAACACTTTCCAGCTGACTTTGTTACGGAATACCGACTATATTAATACCTTCGAGTAAAAAGCAGTATTGAAATAGTAAATAGGACACCTATTACATCAAGCCGTTTCTGATGCAGAAACTCATTTAAACATAAGGCAACATGTTACCACTTAGCAGCTCTGTGATTATAACAACTGATACTTAAAATAACTTTGTTTCAGACTACAACGAAGCATACCACTGCCAAAGAGAAATATGTAACTGAAGTATCGTATTAAGTTAGTCAGATTAAGACAAGATGGAAGGGGTGCGAGTCGCGCACCAGGGTGTGCGAGCACACTCAGCCGAGGGCTCTGCCGGGCGCATCACGCAGGCGGGGCTGGCGGCGCGCAGCCCCGAGGGCACCGCCGCAAAGGGCATGGCCATCAAAGGCCACGAGGACCTTTGGGTCGAAATTCAAGCCAACACCTTTAAAAATTGGGTCAACGAAACCTTGAAACCGATGGACATAAAGGTAATTTTTTTTAAATTTGCAATCATTTTTTTCAACAACTTGCAAAGAAAGTACAGTGGGCAATAAAAGCTTTACCAAAAGTGATATTTTTGACAGAAGCTTATTACATTATATTTTGGACGTATTTAATGGAAGAATATTGAGATTCAGAGTTGACACATATTTTCATCAACTTAGTCCATCGATATTAATATTTCATATGCGAAGTAACTCTGTTTGTCTGTTCCTTACTTCTTCAAGCTTATAACATTAAATTGACTGCGATGAGATGTGGTATGCAGATCCGAAAACGGGTATAGTATACTCTATATCCCGGAAGGGTGTAAAAGTCTGGAAGTTTCTATGGGATTACGATAAGTCGTAAAACGGTATGATGGGAATCTAATAGGAAACATGGCTTTTAACCCTTAGAACGTCAGTAATACCTAAAGGTGTCACATGTTGTTGTGTCTATGACGTCAATAATGCCTGTGTTAATATTCATTCTCTTATGAAAAAAGAGTTGGCGTGTAGGTGTTACGGCAGCACATAAATTATGGCGTTCAAAGGGTTAAGCGATGAATTAGTCTACGGGCACAAGATAACATAGCAGAGTAAGGCGTAATTATTTACTTCTCTAATTTAATTACTAATTGAATTACATGTAACTGAATTACTTGTATTTATTTACATTAGATGTATTGGAAACACAGATAATTGACATCACTATGTAATTGCGATTATATTAACTTGTAATTCAATTACTCAATTACTTTATGTATCTTTTCTTAATAGACAAAGAGGAGCAAAAGAAAAAGAGTATTTTTTTATTATTTTCGCCTTGTACAAGATATTGCGAACAAATTAACATTTTTATTTTTCAAAACGATTAGTTAAACATTGTAAGGTTAGTCAAATTTAAAGCTCATTCATATATTACTATCTGAGAAATAAAGATGGTCAAAATAGATTTATTCCATAAATGTAATCTGAAATTGAATTAACGAATTAACTACAAATTTCGTTTACAAAATGTAATTCGTAATTGAATTGTCAATTACATTTTGTAATTGTAATTTTAATCGAAGGTCCAATTACATTTACCTTATAATTGTAATTGTTAATTCAAAATCAAAAAAATCAAAATCAAAACATTTATTCTGCAAATAGGCCTCAAGGGCACTTTTACAAGTCAAAATCTATTTAGGTACATCAAATAAAAATAATACAATAATCAAAGTATCATTAATTAAATGGAGTGTTACATGTCAAAAATAAGACTAAGAAACTAATAACAATCGAGATTTGTTAGAGATGTATAAGGTCTCTAAGCGTCAAGATAAAATGTAATAAAGTAAGTACACTAATCATAATAAAATATGTTGAGCTATATCTATAACACGTCAACATGAAAATAATAAAATCTATTAAATAAATATCCTCAGAGATGTATAAGGTCTCTGAGCGTCAGTCTAAAAATAAAATCAAATGAGAACAGAGCGAAGTCTCTCATCATGTCAATTCCACTGAACACTAGTACGAAGTTACTAGTCCTTGCAAACATGAACAGACCGGACCCCACAAACAGCACCCGTTCACGAGTATGACGCGTATCTCAGCCATCGCCTCCCTCGACCATATGTTAGGGAAGGTTGCGACCCGATCAACGACGCCACCGTAAGCAAAGACCTTTAGGCGAGCATGACATATTCAAGCTGCAGGACATTTATAATCAAAGTAGTACTTAATAATAAAATATCGAATACAATGAGATACCTCATGATGTGCTCAAATGTATATGAAATGATTTTAGAACAGTAAAAATCCAGACTAAAATTGTAATTATACATGTCTACATTATAAACCATTACTAATTCTAGTAAATTAGACAACTGGCTTAAAAGCTTCTTGATCGTTTAAAAAATCATTGACGGAATAATACGCCTTGCTTACCAAGTGACTTTTAACGTGACACTTAAATCTGTTGAAGGGCAAATTCACTACATCCATGGGTATTTTATTATAAAAGCGTATACAATTCCCCACGAAGGACGTGCTAACTTTACGGAGACGACAGGCTGCCACTGCGAGCTTGTTTTTACTTCTTGTGTTGTAGTCGTGGACTTCGCTGTTAAGTTTGAATTCATGGAGATTTTTCCGTACATACATAATGTTCTCAAAAATGTATTGAGAAGCTACAGTGAGAATGTTTGCCTCTTTGAATTTTTCTCTTAAGGAAGCACGAGCTCCTAGTTCATAAATAGAACGCACTGCTCGTTTTTGTAGTACGAAGATAGTCTGGATATCCGCCGCTTTCCCCCACAGCAGGATTCCATATGACATAACACTGTGGAAGTAACTGTAGTACACCAATTTTGCTGTCTCGACGTTTGTCAGCTGCCTGATTCGCCTCACTGCATAGGCTGCGGAGCTAAGTTTTCCTGCTAATGTGGCTATATGTGCATGCCATTGAAGTTTTGAATCTAAGGTTATTCCCAAAAACACAGTCTTGTCTTCGAATTCTAGAATTTCGCCCTTTAATTTAATTTTTGAGTTGTTTATGTGCTTAACATTGGGTAAAATAAATTTTATGCACTTCGTCTTCTTTGCATTTAAAAGCAGGTTATTGGCTGTAAACCAATTTACAATAGTGGATAATACATCATTAATACAGTCGAAGCTTTTCTCTTTTCTATCCACTTTGAAAATTAGAGAAGTGTCATCTGCAAATAAAACTATATCATGTCTACCCTGCACAAGCTCTGGTAAGTCATTTATGTACACTAAAAATAAGAACGGTCCTAGGATGGATCCTTGCGGTACTCCAAGAGCAACGTTTGACCCTGCTGACGAGGTCCCATTGATGACTACTCGCTGTGTTCTGTTCGATAAATATGATGAAACGAGATCAAGCGCTCCATTCTTTATCCCATAGTGCCTAAGTTTTCTGATCAAATTTTCGTGATCAACGCAATCAAATGCTTTTGATAAATCACAGAAAACTCCAACAGCATCTTGAGCCTTTTCCCAGGCATCAAAAATATGTTTAATGAGTACCACACCGGCATCCGTGGTAGAACGGCCTCTAGTAAATCCGAATTGCTTACTGTTCAGCAGTTTATTACGATTGAAATGGGATAGAAGCTGATTAAGGATAAGTTTCTCGAAAATTTTGCTTAATGCCGGTAGTATTGAGATAGGTCTGAAGTTTGTGGGGTCTGATTTCGTTCCTGATTTGAACAACGGGATAATTTTACTATGTTTCATCAAGTCAGGAAAAACTCCAGTATCAATACTTCTATTAAAGATATCAGCTATATAAGGAGCAGTTAATTCTATTATGGAATGTAATACTTTGACAGACAGCCCCCAAAGATCTTCAGTTTTCTTGACATTCAATGATCTAAACGCTTTGGTAACGATGATAGGAGTCACATAATTGAAACTAAAGATTTCCGTACATTCCACTACATTTCCTTTCAATAATACTTCAGCAGCGTCTGGCGATGAATTTAAAGACTTTGATGTGTCTATGGGTATATTGGAAAAGAACCGCTCAAATTGATCCGCTACATCGAGATCGGAACTTACTAGAGTATCATTGATACGTAGGCTGTAGTGCGGATCTTTAATCTTTCTTTTTCCAGTTTCATTGCTTATTACTTGCCATACAGTCTTGACCTTATCACTAGAGTTTTGTATTTTTTTGGACAAGTAATCAGCTTTGGCGGCGACACATACTTTCTTAAAAGATTTGGAATAGTTTTTAACATACTCTAGAAATTCCGGTCTTTTATCCGTAGTTCTCGAATCATATAAGTCATAGAGTCGGCGTCTCTTCTCGTGAATATCTGGTGTAGCCCAGTCGCTAAACTTAACCTTGGACTTGCCTTGAATTTTCTTAGGACTAAAGCATTTGTCAAATTCTTTTTTTATACAATCATGCAAAACAGAACACATATAGGCGGGGTTTTCCTGGGGAAATGAAAGATGAAATAATCTTTTTGCAGTATTCTGACAGAATAGGTCGAGGCGTTTTTCTGAAATAGGTCTGCACATGAAGCCACAAGGCGCTTCCTCGATTTTCCCGCTGAAGGTAACAAGTTGCCCGCAGTGGTCAGAACTTAAAGTGTTTATGATAGATTTAACTATCGCCTCCTTGTTACTGTAAATATTATCAATACACGTAGCACTAGTTGCTGTAATTCGAGTAGGCTCACAAAACAAGTTCACTAGGTCAAAAGACTTGAACGTATTTATTAAACTCACACACATTGGCGATTTTTCTAATAAATTAACATTAAAATCACCACACACAATGATACACTTTTTGCTCTTAAAGACACTAGCCAGCACTTCATCCATAACGGATTCGAATAAAGTGTAGTCCGCTGACGGGGGTCTGTACACGCATACAATTATAAATTGTTCCAGCTCAATACAAGAGAGTTCAATTTGCCGTTCAATAGACATGTCGACTATATCTTTACGCTCTTTGCTTTTGAGGTTATGCTTTACTAAAATTAAAGATCCTCCACGGCTGTAGGACTTTCTATAAAATGAACTCAGTACACTATGATTTGTGAAATTGAACATTTCATGACCTTTAAGCCAGTGCTCAGTTATACACAAAATATGAATATTTGAACATTGTATGAACAAATCTATTTCTAATTCTTTACTGGCAAATCCCTGGATATTTTGGTGAACTATGTTCACTACATCATTACTCGCATGAATACTAGTGTTACAGCGATCGAGAGGCTCGGAGCCGGCGGATGTAGCACACTTTGTCGAGGAGGTTAGTTTAAATCAACCGCAGGCTCCGTCTCGGATCCTCCGTTACTAAAACGTAACACAGGACCCGCCTTAAAACTATCACAAATCGTGTTTGGCATCACAAGGTCTACAATATTATATGCTAACAAATTAGCAACATCTCGCAAGTACCTCCTAGGAAGGTGGGTACGCTTTCGGGTCAGGTTGAATTTTTTTACAAATTTATTCGTATCAAAGTACGAAATCGTACGGCCGTACAAGGAAAGTTTATATAGTATAGAGTTGAAATAGGCCAACTTCATATTCTCCTTCTCCGATATCATATCCGAATACGGCAACGCGCAGATAATAATTTTTCCTACACCACGGCGATCGACGTCAGCGAGGACCTCGGACAATTTAGTGATGTCCCGCCTCGAATAATCTAGGCTCTCGCTAATGAATACTACCAGCGTGCAGTCGCGGTCAAACTCGTCGGCCGAAATATGCGAGATCAATCGGTCGATGGACGCACCCGGAAGGCAGTGGTTGGTGACCTTCTGCGTCAAGCGGCCTGCCAGCAGCGCACCCAGGCCGGCGCCTGCGCGGTCAGAGTACACGGCGGTGCGCCGCGTGCGTCCGACAGGACTCACCGGCGGCGGGGCCGGCGAGCCCGGGCGAGAGGACAGCTGCAGCGACTCGACTCCGCTCGTCGGTGGCGGCTCCACACGGCTCGGGGCCGACTCGACTCTGCTCGGCGACGGCGGCTCCGCACGACTCGGCGGCGGCTCGTCTCGGCTCGGCGGCGGCGGCTCGGCTCGGCACGGCGGCGGGGCGGGCGGGGCGGGCGCCCCTCGGTGCGGCGTGGTCGCGCAGGCGGCGACGCGGCGCAGCGCGGGGGAGGCGGGGGTGGCGGGGGAAGCGGGCGCGGCGCCGAGGCTCGGCCCGGAGCAGCGCGCCGGCACCCGGGGCGACTCGAAGTGTACCGGGATGCCGCTCCCCGGTTCTAGAACATTATTCATAAAGGCTATGTATTCCTGCAATGTTTTGCTTGACAGCTCGTGTTTGATAGTAATATCTTTCAACTTTGCCTGCAGTAACTTGATCTCTTCGGAGCGATTATTCAGCTCTTTGACTGCCTGGTCTAATTGTCGCTGACAATTACGAGTAAGTAGCTGGTCATTCAGTGCCACATGATTGAACTTTGACATTACTGCCTTAAAAATTGACTTGTGGCGTTGCAATAAAACTTTAGATTTTTTGATAAATCTACTTAATTTTAAATATTTTTTAATCTTATTGGACCCCCTCACTACAATTTTTTTATCAAAATGATTCTGTAAATACACAGAATTGGTCAAATCTATTGTCTCAACTATGGGGGCACTTACTAAACTATCATGCACTATGTCTACTTCACAATTGTTAAGTTCGGCAAAGATACTTAAATTATTCTCATCCAGCTCGGAGCAATACTTGCAAACAGTGGTCTGCTTTGCATGTAGTTCCTCAAGTTCTTGCTCCAGATCCCGAATACGCTGCAATGCCTGCTCATGTATCTCCTGGCACTGCTGGAACCGGTCCACGGAGAGTTGAAGTTCAGTCTGCTGGCTTAACATGTCCTCATACACAATATCTTGTTCAGCGAGCTGAGCTTTTAGTGTTGTGTTCATCCTGACGACCCGCACAACCTCCTCTTCACTATCCTCCCGTTCCTGCAGGAGCTTTTCATTTAGCTCAGTGGCTTCTTTGAGCTCTTTTTGAGTTTGCTGAAGTTTATTTATTAACACAGCTCTGCGTGTGGTCGGTTTGGTGACTTGGGCTGAAAACATGTTCATAGTGTAAGATATTTGAAGTAACTTACAACAAAGAGAAAGTGCTTTTAGTACTGACTTGACTGTCAAGGATAACTAATTATTCATAAATTAGTGATTATATTAATACACAAACAAAATAAAAAACGTCTTTGATCGCTTAAACGAATATTTCAAATCTACAATGGGCTAAATTCCGATACAATTGAGCTATTATATTGAGATATACTTCGGCATAAAAATTTGGAACATATAAGTAGCTCATAGGTTATGTTATTATGGTCTGAAGGCTAAGAATGAAGTGGAGGGAATAATTTATGAAAAACAATACTCATCTGCTTTTATTTTCCGCTGGGAATCAGTACACTCACAGTACAGTCACTCAATTTGTACCTCAATTAGTTTTTGGCCAACACTGATACATAGTTTCCCATGGCACGCCTCTTGGTTGCCAATTAATAATAATCCCATCATTACTAGTCGTTCCAAAAATTCACGCAATTACCATGCTGGTAAACGTTTAAAATTATATAAAACAATGAAAAAACTTTTTTGCTTAAATAATAGCTATAGCTGTTAGATTATGTCTATTGCGACAGGTGGCTGATTTAGTGGAGGACCTACGAGACGGCACAGTGTTGTGTGCATTAGTAGAAGCGCTGCAAGGCCGACGGCTGAAGGGCTGGAGCCCAAACCCATCCAACCAGCACCACAAACTGGACAATGTCACCACTGCCCTGCACGCCATCGAAGATGACGGAGTTAAGCTAGTTAATATAGGTTCGTCTTATATAGACGCACGTCATTTTTGCCGTGTCGTGTGGCAACGTAACATATCCATAGGCCTAAAGCTTTAACTTAGACGGTACCTGGGTGGCGCGAGGCGCAAGAGGGAGCCTCAGGGCACTCAGGTCCCCTCGCAAGAGGGCGTAGTGACCTGCCCCGCTCCTCCGACCGCTACTCTTTGACGTCCCCAGTCTTGCGCCACGCGCCGCGCAGGCACCGTCTGATGAGTAGCTATATTCTTAAAGAAACTATAGCCACAGGGGTATAGTCTCAAACTTATCAATATCAATTGATAAGTTTGAATCAATTGCGGAAATACAGATGTAACTCTACTCGCATATACATAGAACTTAATGTCGTACTCATTAGGTACCTATCCACAACCTCCTTTTAGAATAATAGTAAAACCTAGTGTAAGAATAATATTGTACTTAGGTTGACGAGAGTTTAAAGATTTTTTATGTTTTAGGAAACGTGGACATCGTAAATGGAAATTTGAAGCTTATTTTGGGTTTAATTTGGTCACTTATTGTGCGATACCAAATTGGCCGCAGTAAATTCCCTCCGAGGTGAGACATGAAGAATTTATACGATTTAAGAAATCGTTAATTCATCGTATTATGCGCCATAATACTAATTAATAAGTTTAGCACGGTGGACTATTTTGCCGTTATATTTACAAATTCTATAATGAGGTAAAATGAAAAAAATTGTTTCCGGCCACAATTAAAATTCAGTGGGTATTGTTATCTGTATGTTACAGCCCTAATTTCTTTATTTATTTTTATTGGACTCTGCTCTTCTCTTGCATTGATAACGCCGCTGAACGTGCAGTACTCTAACTTTATTTATGTAACCTATTTATTATTTTACCGTAGAAAATTGATGTTATCGTGGCTGCAAGCGGCCCTGCCCGAGTGTCGTGTCAACAACTTGACGACAGATTGGAACAGTGGTGTGCTGCTGTCGGCTCTTTTAGACTCCTGTAAACCTGGTATTTTCCCGCACTGGAGAGAACTAAGTGAGTCCTTGTAGTGGGCATCACTACATAGTATAAAACAAAGTCGCTTTCTCTGTCCCTATATCCCTATGTATGCTTAAATCTTTAAAACTACGCAACGGATTTTGATGCGGTTTTTTTTAATAGATAGAGTGATTGAAGAGGAAGGTTTATATGTATAATACCATCCATTAAATAGAGCAACCGTGCGAAGCCGGGGCGGGTCGCTAGTTAAGTAATATAATGAGGATAAAGTTTCATATATGTAGTTACCTCAAAATTGACGAGGCTAAACGGTATTTTGTTATTATATTCCAGACCGTCACGAAGCTATAGAGAACTGCCGCCGCGCAATGAAGTTAGCTCATCGGGAGTTCGAGGTTCCCATGGTGTTAGAGCCGGAGTATTTAGCTTCGCCATGGCTAGATGAGCTCTCCGGCATGACTTACCTTTCTTACTTTATGAAACCAAACTCACCCGGATTTCGAGCGACTTTAGATTGGGTCAATTCACGATTGGAAAGTGGCATTACCAATTTTACCGTAAGTACTCATACTCATTTATTTGCAATAGATCATATACATTACACGTCAGAAACAATGATTGACAATGATAAAATTTTCAAGGTATGATTGAGTCACAGTAAAACAAAACAAATTATGTGAAATGTAACTATGAGTACTAACAATAAATGTTAATTATAGCAAAATGTTTGCATCAGTAAATGCCTATTAAATGTGTTATTATTTTCACAGACGGATTGGAATGACGGGCGTGTAGCTAATGAATTGGTGCGGTCAATGGGGGGACCGGCCCCGCCACTGAGCCGGTTGAGGCGCGACCCCGCGAGGTGGGAAGAGAATAATCAACAAGCCATTGATGCAGCAGTCAAAATCGGTAAATTAATTAAGTCTGGATTCGTTTTTAATAAACGGATTATACTATCATTGATCCCCAAGTCCATGGAATAATCTCGCTTGCATGAAGTAGCCCGCACGAAGTACCCTTTCGACCAGCTTTGCTATTTACAACGTGTTTCACCTCACCTCATCGCTCACCATTAGCATATGTATATCAAAATCAAACATTTATTCTGCAAATAGGCCACAAGGGCACTTTTACATGTCAAAATATTAATTTACAATTTAAGAAAGTCTAACTATAATAAGTAATACATTTTTAATGTCAAAATATTAATTTACAGTTCAAGAAAGAATAATAATTTCGAGTTTACAATTATAACAAAATTAATGTCATATCTTAACCCCGGAATACAAAACAGAAAATTCCTTTCTAGTCACCGTTGTTTATTAGCGGGTTGAAAATGGATCATTATAAATACATGATTAAATGATTGATGATTCATGACCGGTATATTATAATTAATCAATGGCACCAAAAGTACGAGATAAACTAGTTCATCTAATCTGATGAGCGCTGTGAAGTCTAAATCGACACTGTTGATTTCAGGCGTCCAACCAGTTCTATCAGCGCGTGATATGAGCCAAAGCGACGTTGAGCACCTTGGCGTGATGGCCTGGGCGAATCAGTTCCGGAACGTGGCCCCGCGGCCGCCAGTGCACGACATGCTGCGTGTGGCCCTCGACTCCACGTCGGGCCGCGTCGGTGAACCAGTCAGTACCGATCAATTTCTCTTTCTTCGGGATTAAAAAGAGATATTAGAAGATAGTTCCGAACCGGAACGTTGTGCCGCAGCCGCGGCCATTCTTCATGAGAATTAGAACAGATTCTTAAGTACTACTGATTCCTTAATATCTACACATAGCATTGAGTCACTGAATTGTGAGTTATATGTACCTACACACACCTCAATTGTTTAAACCGAATCAATTTAATGATTGCTGTCCCTTTCCACCTTAAGTAGTTAGTAACAAACTGATAGATTCCGTAAAGTTACAATAATCGGCACTTTCGCAGCACGTTAGTAAACTCCTAAAAATGCCTGCTATGCTCCGACCTCAATATCGTTAGTTAGTAGTGTTAGTAGATATAGCTCCCTCCATTTGCATACCTACGCCATATTCTAAGTATATATCTGCTTTAAAATTTATCCTAGTAAGCTTAAGCACTTGACGAATACAATCGTACTTATTCTTAATATACGAAATGCAACACAATAGTAAAAAGCGAACCTTTACGTCACGGTTGATAGAGCTATATCAAAACAATATTATTCTTACTTAACGCATACTCATACCCACTCAGGAAACGGAAAGGTACACTTCAGAATGAGTTTTACCATGAATACAATGTTGTGAATGTAGGTACAATATAAAATGCTGCCTGGCGTTCGAATAGGGCAGTGAAGTGCCGGAGATGGAGAGTGTACTTTGTCGCTTTATTTGAGCAATGAAGCGATAGTATTATAACTACTTCTGTTGTCGTTGTAATTAGATTCTCGATAATCGTAAACAAAAATACTGAAATATTCTTCTCTATTCAGGGGCGGATATAGGGGGACAGGCAAGGGAAATTGACCCTCTGGAGCAAAAACTGCCCGTCCACACTGACTCCCCTTCCCACGTATATATAAAAATGTCAGCCATAATGTATTTGTATGGATTTGTTTCAGACGTACATAAAAATAGAGAGCATCTCGAACCAAATTTCCACATCGGACGTGAAGGTGTCGATAGTGAATCCCCTGGAGCAAGAGTCGCGCATGCAGATGGACTCTCGCGGCGCCGGCGAGTTCGTGCCAGAACACGCGGGCATGCATGAAATTGTTCTCACCGTCGATGACATAAGGTACTAAATTGTAATTAAGTTATGTTAGGTATAGGAATCCCGCCTAGGGATCGGGATATCGCCTGAAATGTGGTTTAATCCGCTTCTCACTTATATCAAGCTCGAAAACTGTGTCATATCAAGCGGTGCTGAAGTAGTACCTACATTTAACCCCTGGGGAAAATATGAACACTCATTTATTATATTATACCGTACAAGTAGAAGGGAAGGTAATGCATTTCAATAAATAAGAGCGGCACGGAACTCCCGCGATGATCTGTAATATAAGATTAATTCAATCCATTCGCGCGAGCTCTTGGGAATTGGCATATATATCTACTTACATAGCAGTATCATTTATTTTAATATGTATACATGGGTAAATACATAGTTATAAAATCATTACATCGATATAATATGCGTACCATTGTATATGTTACTTACACTGTTTGTTATTGACCGAGTGAAACGAAGGTCTCTGCTTCAGCTTCGACAAAAATGCTTTCGTATGTCCGGATTTCCAGATTTCCGTTTGTTCTCGTCTACAGGTCACAATTCTCAACCGATTCTCGTGAAATTTCGTGAGCAGGTTCGATAGTTATATAGATTTTTTTGTCGAGACCGTTTTTGGAAATTTCCAAAATCAATTCATTTATCAATGATTTTGTAAGTTTCTGAGGGCGAATTTCAGTTTGGTGTCCGCTTCTCGTGAAATTTTGTTAGCAGGTTCGATATTCATAATTAATCTTTTTTATAATGTCAGATTTTGGAGATGATAAAAAAACTGACTCACGAGGTCTACAGCTCACAGAGCCACTAGTGATTTAGGTTTATTATAGGGTTTACTTACCTAATTTTCAGGGTCGATGGAAGGTACTTCTTTAGAGTACTGCCTAGACTTGTGACAGTACCTCCGCCGGGGATGGCTCCGTGCGCCGTCGGCAGCATTGTGGAAGTTCTAGTCAGTGCTACAGGTACAATACGAGTATCAAATACTATTCACTTATCTGGCGTGATACTCTCTGATGCGCTCTGACTACCGACTCGGTATGCGGAATGTGATGAAAGTAAATATAACCATACCAAATGTATTATTAGAATCCAACTTTCTTTGTCAATCACACGGTGTCTTTCTGTGTCATTAATCAACATTTAATTTCAACTTACCCTATGTTCCGATTATATGTAAGTATGTATATGTTACTCTTTTTATGCAATAATTACATAGATCATGTAAGATCTTAAAACTTTTTGTCCAAAGAAAAGAACACTTAACACATATTTAATTGCCATTTGTAGGAGCTCCTCGTAGAGAGGACATAGACGTGACAGCGCATTCCCCGAGTGGGCGCGCCTTGGCGCTGGAGCCCCGGCATCCGCCCCCGTCGGCGCCCGGCACTACCGCTTCCAGCGCCACTTTCCAGCCAGACGAGGCTGGCACCTGGACCATCGCTATCACGTACAAAGGAGATCACATCCAAGTGAGATGAACACGTTCCTCAATCATCCAACAATTTTGAAACATATATAGTTCTTGGTGGACGAAGGTGTTCATCTATTCTGCGTGCCTAGGTTTCATGTACCTATTAGTTTATGAATGCTTTGATTTCTATTTTGAGCTTAACTTTAGCTTGACCTTTCTTTAGCATCAAATGGACCAAACAAGAATAGAGTTAATTCCAAACTTGGTGATCACCATCAGTCAGATACATTTCTATTCTGGTATGGTCAAATCTTGCCTGAATTGTGTACATGACAGTCATATATCTGTTTGTTATGTAAAAGGGAGGCCCCTTCACTTGTGACGTATTTGATCCGGCGGGCGTGCGGCTGAGCGCCGGCGCACTGGAGGGCGCGGAGCCTCTCAAGCCGCACTCGTTCGAGCTGGACACGAGCGGTTGCGGCGCGCGCGGCGACCTGCAGCTCGACATCGTGCACGACAAGCGCAGCGTTATGTGCGCGCTCGAGAAACTCTCTGCCACCAAGTATCGAGCTACGTTCATGCCGAAGGCACCAGGAAAACATAGAGTAAGCTCGGAGTCTAATGTAGCTAGTCTGTTTGCCAAACGTTCCCAAATCTGCTTGCTACTCGAGTGTCAAAAATTATAATAAACCTCTAGACTTTTCTAGAGGTCTATTATGATTTGTCTGCAAATGTTTCGTGTAAGTAATTAAATGAACGGCTAATTTGTAAAACGCGAGCACATTGTATACATCTGTATAAAAATATGACCGCCTGAAAACATAAATCGGCTAATTAGAAACGTGTTTCCAGTTATATATTTACTTCAACGGCTACGACGTTCATGGATCACCGCATATGTTTCGGGTGGGTTCCCGTTCTAAGAAACCTCGAGATAGCGCGAGCCCCTCCTACGCAAGAATTTCAAGCCCAGGTATTACTTTTATTCCAATGCCAAGTGCGCGTCGGTGGCGACCAATGATATCTACCCACAATCTTATTCTCATTTCAGTTACGAGAATAAGATCGGAGAGCCCGCTCAACAATTACAACTTTTACGAAAAGAATTCAGCAAAACACAACACTAGCTCATTTGACCGTCGCGAAGAAATAAGAGATTCGACGGACTATTACAAAGCTTCGTTCAGTCCAGAACTTAAAGAAAAAAGTTATGATGTAGTCGACTCTGCATATTCTACTTCTAGGAATATGAGAAAAGACAGTTATAACTCTAGGTATGAATCGGAAAGTCCGAAAATTCGCACAACGAGTCCAATAACGAGCAAGCACCTCGGAAACGGGTCTCGACTGGATGTGAACAGGTCAACTAGTCCGTACCGAGCCACCAGCCCGTACCGAGCCACGAGCCCCATCGGCCGCACGGCCAGCCCTCTCGCAAGGAAGGAAAGTCCCCTTAATAGAACTTCCAGTCCTATTAACAGGTATTTTGATTTTCAATATTAGTGAGATTTGAGTAAAATTATACTTAACTTAAAGTTTTCAGTATATTAATTATATTTCTATTTCCTGAATGTAGTCCACATTGATCAACTACCAATCCTGTAATTCAAGTGAATCTGATATTCCAGTTGACTGGGAAAACTTGATTTATTTTAAAAGCTACCAATATTTCCATTTAACACAGTAAGTCCTGTGGTCTTCAATTTCTCGCAGAAAATATTTTTTTAATACTGTTTAGCTTTGTAAATTATTATATTCAATCCCTACGCATGATGCTGCTGTAATCTGCATATTATCGCATGTTAGTCGTATTTCAGTGTTTTATATTACTTTGTACATATATAAATTTAATACTGTTAATTTGAAAATCGCTTATTAATGTACCTAAAGGTTTCTTAAATAACATTCAAATCTAAGTATAAGTATCTAAAAACATACTACGTAGTCGTTACGTGCAAAACGGGTACATGCTCATTCATATTTGTATGTACACCAACGTTATTATTTGTACAAAATGTAGATAAAATCTTTATTATTTCGGACATTTTACAAATCTAAAACCAAAATTATTTGTTAGGTTAATGTAATCGTAGAGATATTAATATTACTGACCGTACCTAGATAGGTAAGGTACCTAGGACGAATATAGGCTGATAATGATGATGAGTAGGCATCATCAGTCTATGTTCGTGTCGCTAATGGGTACAGGCCTACCTACCTATTAAAAAACTCAAACCTTTGTGTATCAGAGTAAGCAGCCCAACGGAGCGCTTCAGCCCAGTGACGACCACGAAACGAGTGGTAGAGAAACGAAGCAATTACAAGATGTACAGCTCCTACAGCGGCTCGCAGGACAATTTGGACCAAAACAGCCCTTTTTCCTCGCTTGACACAGACCGCGCCAGAAGACTAGGCAGCCCCAGTACGTACTATTAACATTGTTTTACCATTCGATACTACATATTGTTATATTAATTTTTCCAATTATCAACTGATTTTTTATTCTTTTATTTATTTGATTATGAAGAGTTACACAATATATGACTCACTGGTTTCGACATGGAAGGTCAGATGGCAGTCCCTTCCGTAAAAAATAGTGCCTACGCCAAATCTTGGGATTAGGTAGCGGACGGGCATTTCAGGCCTTCAGAATGCAACTGTACTAGGATAACGCTAAGAGGATGATGACACAATATATGACTCAGAGTAAAAAAATAAATGTAATGTAGAAATAATCCTCTCTAAAAACTGGCACATCACAATATAAACAAAATGCTGGCTGATTGAAGCAGGAAGTGAGTGAGTGTTCAGCGCTGTCCGTAGCACTACTGGTTATCAAACTTGGTTACGCGGCGACGCAAGCACGAATGTGTTGTGGTAGTTGCGGTCAGCTCGCCGAATTAACTAACTGCGGCGCCTCCGTAACTCATCGTAACTGCAGGAACAGCTGAACTACTAATTGCACATCAATATCAGCTGTTTTAGCTTATTAGGTTTTTTTACGTAGTACTTTTAAATATGTGTACTAGCCTACTTATTAAAACCGTCATAAGACATTCACCGATAATTTTAGAGGTTTCTATTGTGATGTAAATAAACAAATTAAGAACCGATTTTAAGAAATATAGCATTAATCTGTATCAATTAAGTACCTTAAATACATTGTGCATTTAATATAGATCAATATGGCCCTGGCCCTACAGCATGTAATTTAAATTAATATTTTCGAAGATATTACAGATTTCAAATGCAGGGACATAGCGGTTGCAGCGGTACCGGCCGGGGGCCGGTACATTACTTTTCACATGGCCAATTATAGGTCGCTCTTTCAAGAGTAACCTCTAAAACTGTGAAAGTTATACCTATATAAAGGCATTCTGT
This sequence comes from Epiblema foenella, assembly GCA_963556455.1. Lineage (NCBI taxonomy): Eukaryota > Metazoa > Arthropoda > Insecta > Lepidoptera > Tortricidae > Epiblema > Epiblema foenella. The sequence goes on along the minus strand of OY747095.1, from coordinate 14,914,854 downwards.
AGTATATTTAGTATCAGCATTGCACCCGTGCGAAGCCGGAGCGGTTCGCTATTAAATAAATATTATTTATTAAAAGTCATAATTCTCTGTGATTGATTAATTTCGAACTACATATTTTAGCAATTACTATCATCAGCATTAGGTACAGCATAGGTATGCCAAGGCGCTGATAAACTTAAAGTATTTAAGTAAATATACAGAGCTAAAAGAAGGTTTCTCATATGGATGCCAAATTATTGAGGGTGATTAAATTTTATTTGTATGTGTGTATAAAATAACTGTACGACTTTGGGATCACGAAAATCCATTGCGTTACGGATGATAAAACCCAGTCTTTTATAGGATCCATTAATTTTCGGTGCCTAAATAATTAGAGATAATTAATTTTCGTTATCATAATGAATGTCAAGGTACGAAAATATTTCATGTTCAGGTTCAGGAGACCCTGGGGGGAGATCGTATCATGCCAGAAGAGATTCATGGGATGCAGTTGAGAAAACCCGACAAATGCTTGCAGCGAACAGGTTAGTAGATTGTTAACCAAGGGTTGAAAGCAATGGGTAATTTCACCCGAGTTAAGAGGAATTTATAAAAATATCAAATATGCAAAAACATTTTCTGAATCAATCTAATCCTAGGTAAGTAAATTATAAAAACATTCATGTATGGACCATTCTGGCGGGAACTGTTATATTGAACAAAAGAACGCTTAACGGGGTACCTACGAACGTTTCGTTCCAACTCGTCATAGCCGCGATCGCCTGCGGGCGGCCATGTTTAGCTACCCACACTAAAAAGATTACTGTGTGCGTGCGGTTCGAGTGCTGACGGTTGAACTGACAATTGTTGATCACTGTTATATAGTTTAGAGTGAGGTAGGAAAAAAATCTGATGGTATTTAAATGTTTTTATTTTATTAACATTACGTACCCACTTATTAATTATGTAATACTAGGTACGTATGTCCCTCATCGATCTACTTTTTCTTCCGTCAGCCATTTCTACATTTTTGATTAAAAAAAAATAATAATTTTGGCACCATTTTATCCTTTCAAAACTGGTCATCTTTATAATTTTTTATAGTCTTGAGCTGGAAGTCTGCACCTGTCCACACCGCATATAAACATACGCTTATTTGGCTGAAAACAAAATAACGATTTTTAATATTTTAATTTAATTCACATCTTTTCTTGACATCACTATATTCAAGTAAAATAACCATGTAAAAACGTCGAATATAGCTCGAACACCAAATGTCCAAGTGTTCGATTGCCTACACAAGTCGAACTATATTCGACTAACGTTAACAAGTATGAGAAAGGAAAAACATTAAGTTAACATGTAAAAATAGTACCTAAGATTTAGATAACAAGAAACGAGCAAAATCCATGTCTATAAAGAATCATCAATGGAATGAATGATTCCTTTGTGGGAAATACGCTGCTTTCTCGTCGAAGACGCAATGCTAGAAATTCATTTTGCCTCGCCAGTGCACATGACTGAATTTTCAAAAAAGTTTGCTTCAAACTCGCAGCAATCAGGAGCGATATTGATATCGGCAGTTTATGGAACAGATTTTTATTTCAACAGTCTTGAGCCTACTAGTTTGGATCGACACGCTGGGCAGGGTACTCTGGAGCGCGAGACTAAGCGCAACACGCAGCTGAACAAGTTCGGTGACATGTCACGCAGCTCGTTCAACAGACAACTCGACCGACTCGCCGACGACGACTCCGACACGTACACATCTCGAGTGAGATAAGCAACTATATAATTAACCTTATACGATTTAATATTTTTAATTTACAAACAGGTTCATATATCAAACACTAACAGCCGTTATCGAAATATTGAACCGTGACAGCATCTTACGCAGTTGACATATACATAGGTAATAAAAATTACCTTTCATTAATTTGATATTTGATTAAAAAAGGAAAGGACTTCGAACTTTTGTGTTGGTTCGCTTACAAATCATTTAATTTATAAAATTAATGAATAAATAGTCTCATCAATTAGGCGTTTTAAGGAAAGGTGCGCAGTGGAATAGCACGACATTAAATGAGATGTACCTGTAGATAAATTAAAAGGTGCGTGGGATGGTCATAAACGCCAAAAATCGTTATTGGGACTAAATATTTGTGCTTACAGAAATAGCTTGTTCTCTAAAGCGGAACCTTAGGAAAGTATAATGGAGCTTGCTAAATGAAGTTGATATTACGATACTTTACTTAGAATAATTTGAAATCAAATGTTTGGAAAATCTATTAATTGGACTATGTTTCAACTACATTACCTACATACAGTGGGTAATAACTAGGTCTCCATTTCATTCATGAGAGGAGGCCTGTACTGTACCCAGCAGTGAGCCTCATAGAATAAGGCAAAACGTAAGGGAACCATGTGTTTTAAGTGTAACCTTCGACTTGCAGCAAGAATTCAAGCGCGAAGTGCGGGAGAGCACCTACGTAGCGCGTGACTCCTCCTATAGCAGTGTGGAGGAGAAACAACAACAACAGCAGCAGTCTTTTTTATCCAATAGGCCCCCCCGCGACCCTACCGGGGGGGCCCGCTCTGAAACCGATGCGGCACACGCTCGTTTCAGGTCAGTGCAGAGCCTTGTAGGTACTTAATATTCTTCAGGTTACATTTTGTAACTATACGTGTAAGTATAAGCACAAAAAAAATTAAATATACGAAGATAGTATTCTAGTCCAGTCCGACCTTCTACAAACATTTTGTGTCATGTACCTACCCATGAGCGTTTGGTCCGGCAGGTTTATTGAATCTATCTCTTCCCCTTTGTAATGAAAAACATACACCGATATGCCTTTAGGCAAGCTATTATGAGCACCCAGCAATGCACAAGCCTAGCTCCTTGTACTACGAAATCAACTTCGATTGTTAGTAGAAATAATTTTCGTTTCTGAATTGAAACCTTTCAATATGTTGGCAAATATTTATAAGAAACTTCAAAGGAGACGAAAGTTAGTGTTCGACCGAAGTTTCGTAATCGGCCTAAAAATCATGTTTTGGCCAAAGATTTGGTTTCGACCAAGTTTCGACCAAAGAACTGCCGGACCTTTCGACCGTGTCGAAACTCAACATTGTACTTCTTGATAGCTGTTCGGCATAGCTGACAATGGCGTAGCTCGCTCGACTCCGCCAACAGTAAGTACATCTTATTGTAGTTAAGTATTTTATATTTTATATCGCACAAAAATATAAATGTGAAAAATGCCATGTTCGTAAACTATTTCGCTTATAGGTAAGATAGAACTGGAAACCAAGTTCTTCCAAAGCTCCTTAGAGCACAGCTCCAGTCATGCATAACGTTATTAAACTCCTTAAAATGATTTATTATGTTCTTTGTTGCTCAATAGTGCGACTTGGAAAAGTTTTCTGTTCTTCAAGGTACTTAATACTCGTACCTTAACTTCGACAGACTCAAACTTGGCAGTTTTTGATGGGATATCATTATTCTTTATCAATAAAATAAGTAGGTAAGTAATTAATATTAACCATTTCCTTTCGGAGAGCGAGCCTAAGAAACAGGCGAGCAAATTATAAACTCCCGGTACGGGAAAAATAAATTTTAAAAAGAAAATGAAAATTTTTACATCTTAGATTTTTCCTTTGTATAAACAAAATTACCTCGCTGGAGACCAAATTTAAACATTGTATGTCACTTGAAAGTATGTCACTTCTGACCATTTTGATGAGAAGTCAGTCAGTAAAACATCGTGCATCTAAAAAGTAGGTAAGAGGTTTTTTACTAATTTCAAATAAAATACTAAAATTGTGTTATTGGCGATTTCTCAATGTAATTTGAGACGTCCTTTAAGGAAGCGCTAATCGAGTTCTCTAGGTAGATGTCGATGTACGCCTACCTTAGGCTTTGTAAGAGGAAACTGGTTGACGAATTTCGGGGCCGAGGTTGCTCCGGTAGCTCAGTGGCTAGAGCGATTGGCCGCGAATGCCAGAATGTTGCAGGTTCGAATCCTGCTCGGAGCCAAAAATTTTCCCTTTTTTTTGTAATTTGCTTTAGCAGCATTACTACATAGTACAAAATTAATTTTAGAAGTTAATTATTAAAATTTAGTATACGAAATTGCTAGTGCGTAAGTCTAAAAGATTTTAAGTTATTGGGGGGAAAAATGGCCCGAAATGCTTCCTGTAATATAACTCAGGGCCAGTGTATCGCCTTTTTTGCTTTCCGAACTTGGCTAACAAGATTTTAATATAGGTATCTATAAAAGTATCGGTTACGGCCGAAACTAGAGCCCACGCCGAACCTTCGGTTTCGGAAAAAAAACATGTTTCGATCGGAAACTAGTTATCATTAGTTTGCTAAATATATACTGTACTTTAGTTAGTTTCCAGCGACATTGGAATAATTGCTAAGACTGCTAAGTAACACCCCGGTCCCCGACTATTATTTCCTTAGCGCTGTTCATGTACTTCGGTGCGAACTTAATGCCAAATAAACCAACGTATTTCTATCGTATATTTAATATTGTTAATAATATATTAAGACGAGCAATTCTTGTATATTTATTATTTCGGGGATCCCGGAAACGACTAACGATTTCGATGAAACTTGTTATGTGGGGGTTTTCGGGAGCGACCAACCGATGATCAGGGTTTTATCTCTGGGTAAATTCCGAGCGAAGATCGAAGTACTATTATTAGTAGAATGATTAGTATATAACAATATTTTGTTACAGACCAATTCAAAGGGAAAACAATAGAGGAGCTCCAGAAATAAAAGTACAACCGACACTTAAAGGAGCAGTCGATGGATTGATAGAGTTTATAGGTGGGTAAAAAGTAAATGCTATACGAAGAACATTACGTTGTCAACCTCCCGATGTAAAAGGTCTTCTATTTTTACTGAAAACATTCAAATACATCGATACCGACAGACTAATCTAAAAATCCCTAAAATTCAACTGTTAAATTATGTGGGTGTAAAACCCACCGGCAGCCAGTAAGCCAATTACTTAATACATAAACAATATAAAGTCCAAACCGTTAATGAAATATCATTGTGGCACCTGAGCAAGTAAAGGTTTATTTATTCAGTACCGTAGCGAATATGCCAATAATTCTATCAAGCGAATCGACAATGAAATATCTCCTGTTTGTTGTTCATATTTTCTTCGAAACGTTACCCCAAGTGCTCTATTATTCTGTCATCCTTGTGAAAGGGATCGCTTAAGCGCGCAATTCTAGCTTTAACAAAAACATTTTCTCAAAATATTCCTGGAAACATTGTCATTATGTCTGTTATAGTATTTATATTTATTTTTGTTGTACTAAATGTCGACGGGAAATATGACATGTAATCTGATAAAATCAAATCAAACTAGGAAAGAAAATAGAGAATAGATTGACGGTTAAGTAACTTATCTTTCCGGCGACTTTTGAACCATTTTTAGGGTTCCGTACCCAAAGGGTAAAACGGGACCCTATTACTGTCCGCCTCTCACCAGGCTTTATCTTCTGAACCGTGATAGTTAGACAGTTGAAACTTTCACAGATCATGTATTTCTGTTGCCGCTATAATAGCAAATAATAAACAAAACTAAATAAATATTTAAGGGGGCTCCCATACGATAAACGTGATTTTTTTACTGTTTTATGGATATGGTACGGAACCCTTCGTGCGCAAATCGGACTCGCACTTGGCCGGTATTTAACTTGTAATTAAACTTAGGTATAATAAAAATGTTTGTAGGTATCTTGATTTTTATAGTGGTAAGGCACGTGACTTTCCATCTTGTAGTGGTTACGAACATCGGTCCGTTGTACCACTGGGTTTTAAAATAACTTTTCGCTGAAGGAAAACGGTCTAATCCCAAAAAGGATTAGTTATTCCTCTCAATTAGAAAACAGCTGGTAGTCGCTTTCGTAAAACTAGTGCCTACGTCAAATTTTGGGATTAGGTATCATGCTCCTTTAGAATTAATCCGGGAGAAACCACACGATTTGTCTTCATTTTTTTATTGTTTGTCAGTACCATTATACGATCACAAAGAAATAACGTTTTTCTTGATGAAGATAATCCAAAGTTATAATAAATAATAATAACGTTTATTATGGTAATAAACGGTACATAGTTTGGCGTACATTAGTTTTGTAGTGTAAGGTGTATTAAGTTAAGCTAAGTAAGCGTCCACTGATCCCGGTACAACTAGTAGTATTAACTGTCTATGGTGGAACAGGATTCACTATCCTTAACAACTCTCAATCCATGTTATCTGGTCAACATAATAATTATTGTAACAAAAATTTAGTTCTTCACTTTCCTTTTTTACTTCATCCTATGAAGTGTACTAGTTAACTAATAGTTATCAAGTTAAAACGTTGTTATTTTATCTCCGCTAAAATCTTGTAGGTAAGAGGAGGATATATGAAGAAAGTTATATTTTTGTCGAAATTTGTCAAAAAAAACCGTTTCCAAAAAGCGTTGCTTCTTGTAAGCAGGAGTCATAAATTTGTCACAAATCAGTAATACATGACGATAAATGATAACTAATCCAGTTGATATGCCGCAAAAAGGCGGGGGTAACTGGAAAGTGTTCGGTACACAGACCATCAATTTGTTCGGAACTTGATGGAACTTTACGGGGTTATTTGGGGGTACACTAGGAAGACTATCCTAAGTTTTCCACCTCCGGGACCCTTGGTGCTGACTTGGGGGAATGAGAAATGTCTGATATTTCGCTTATATCTCTTAAACTAAGAACATTTTGGTTCCACATTGTACGAAGTTAAAGAAGATTAAAATTCCCTAAATGTTCGTTGATGAACCTTATTTTCAGGCCTACTATTAATGGAGATTAAGCCCATTAAACGTAGGTATAGAGGGAAATTTTTCAAACGTCGTCTTCTTCGCGATTTTCATCGTCACAGCTTCTATAGGTACCTAAAACTAGTACGCATGATGTGTTCCTCTTTGTTTCCAGAATACGAATTTACCGGTTTTAAGAAATGAAGCGGGGGGGGGCAACCACTGGTGGACGTCATAAATATGGCGGCCGATTTTTGTCCAAATCTCAGGTTCTATGGTACCATTCGGTACATGTGAGGATTCGTTTGAAAGCTTATTATTAAGGCCGTGCAACGAGAAATATCGCGTTTATTGAAACACTGTTCTGCCAAGACGAGGAAACAATAAGGATCATGCTTTTCAGATGTATGATTTGTGACTAGATGACTGTGTTTCTGACAATAGCCGAAACATGATAGGTTTAAATTTTTGTGATACCAAAAAAATCCAAATTTGAGTCTTTATTTTCCTTTTTTTACCCCGCCTACTAAACAACGCATTATTAAACGACACAAGTAAGTTTAAATTATGGTATTTTACCTCGTCTAAACTCTGTCAAGAGGAAATTTAATAAAACTGAACACAGTCAGATATTTATCAAGATATGTCTATAAAAGCCATTTCCAAAAAGTGTTGCATCTCGTTTTCGTGCGCGAAAGACATAAGCGTGTCTCTTTCACGGGGGGCAGCGTGGCTGACCGAATCGAGGCATCGCCTTAAACGTACTGCAAACTATACCTCCCCTCCACCCCAAGTCAGCACAGGGTCCTTGAGCTGGAAAACTTAGGATAGTCCTAGTGTACCCCCAAATATGCCGGTAAAGTTCCATTAAGTTCCGGACACTTTCCAAGTAGGCATAAAGCAGTAACGTAGATTTCCAATAGCATTCCTATAGGCACAAGTGGCACAAAAACCACAAATACAAAAACAGCAAACCGGGAATTTTGGAAATACCCGAAATAGCATTAATCATAGCCATGAAACAAAATTAATTCCTAGCGTGAATATTTTCGTACCTAAATACTGTTGCTTCCCCGGTAATATCCGAGAGCAGATTCTGAAACACAAACACTGGACAATTACTTTGTTATAAAATAGTCAAAATAAATGAAAAAGTTTGTTCTTTTTAATCCCCGACGCAAATGAGAGGTGTAATTTGTTTCGTTTAGGTAACTTAGTGTATTATTGTCTCATGGTTCATCCGATTTGGGACGACTGCAGACATTCCCTGAGTTATTTTGTTAATTAAAGCCTTTGACCTTTCGATAAATTAGGGTCACGTGAATAAAATACCTAGTATACACTTATATGCAAACATTCACGTTTGAATATTACCTTATTTGTTAAATTACTTGAAACAGTTGCTAAAGCCGTGAAATAACAATTTATATTTTTATTGTGCGCGCGCTCGTAACAATAGAAGTCAATGCAAAACTCACCCATAAATGTTTTCCCTTTTATGATATTTCAGTTTCTCGCTGCTCCGTAAAGTTTCGCTCGCATTTTAAACAACATAGTTATTTTCTGCAGCGTTTCGACGTCTGAGAGGGCGAAACCGCTGCTTCAATTTCCGTGTCATGCTAATGTTTGCATACAAACCCGCTGGTTTGTTATTTTTTGCATGAGTATATTGATAAGTAACGAACTCTGTAGCGCTGAGTTCGTTACTTATCAATATATTCATGCAAAAAATATTTTCTTGTTAGATAATTAAAAAAACTAAACGTAGCGGTTATACCGCAAATTGATTGCTCGGCGAATGTTTCTATTTGCTAAACCAAACTAATATTTAAGCCATGCATGAGAACTAAATTGAAACTCAATTACTTAGGTAATGTATACACAAATTATACGCTTTGATTAGGTAAGGCACTTGTAAATAGCTATTCGAACAGTTTTTTTAGAATTAAGTATCAGGCTGTATTGTTATAAGTTTAAAAATTACCTAATTATTGTGTTTAAGCGGTTAGTTAATGCATTATTAGAAGTCCATAAAAGTCATGTAGACAGTAGAACAACATTGATTTGCCCTACTAGGCCACATCAAAGAAAACTTTATGTATATGAATTAAGCTGTAGCCAAATAATAGTAATAATCCGGAAGTTAGAGTCAAATCTTCACCAGAAACTGACGCACATTTTAACGTAATCTTAATCTTTGTATGAACGTTACGTATACGTACCTATACCTTAAACAATGAAATATCCCTCCTATTCTTTAAAGTTAAGTTAACACTGAAATCTAATTTTCCGCAAAATATCCCTTTAAACTAAGGGTAATACTTGTTAGTATACAGCCACAAAAATAGGACATACCCAAATCTGTATGTGATCCAAGTTTGGTATACCGTTGAAGTGGATTGCGCGGGAGCCGGGCCGGGGCACCTTGAAGTGGAGGTGCGCGACGCGGGCGGGGCGCTGGTCGGCAGCTCGGTGCGCGCGCTGGGCCCGCAGCGCTACGTGGCCGCGTTCACGCCGCGCGCGCCGGCGCCCCACACCGTCTCCGTTACCTTTAACGACCATCATGTGGCAGGTAAGTTTTATGCTATAGTACACTAATCAATAACTTCCATCTGGCTAATGAAATGAAATCATTTATTCTTCAATTTAGGCATGTTACATGCACTTATGAATGTCAAAAAACTACCACCGGTTCATAAAATAAACCTCTGCCACGAGAAGAACCGGCGTAAGAAACTCGGCGAGGTGTAATTTTTTCAAAACAATATACAATGTATATAAAATAACAGTATCATAATACTACAGAATTCAAATGCTACAATATAAACATACATACATATGTTTTAAAATTAAGGACAAAATATTTCTGTGTTAGATTACTTGTGCGGGACGCTATCACTGCCAAACATCCCTATCCATGATAAAACCGTTTATCTTATAATATGCTTTTGAAATAAGTGTCTGTTTCACGACAGACTTAAATTTAGAATCCGTAAGTTCAGTAATGTGTCTTGGAATTTTTAATAAGGGCGAGTTGCACCAACTTGCGATTAAAGACAGATTAATGTTGACCTTTTGCCGCGATCTCGACAACACAGACACATATAGTCTCTATTCATCCCGGTACCGCTGTATACCGGTAGTCAGTCTGACCCAGGTCGGGCCTAGCTGAGTTTCTTGCTGGACTCTTCTCAGCTAGTGAGCTAGGCTAGATTTAGTGAGCCAGTAACAAAATTTTCAGTAACTCGATTCCACTCACACCTCCGATTCGGTTGAAGCCGCTCAACCAATCTCAATGGAGCGCAAACTCTTAGAGTATTCCAGTGTTCTAAACCGCCCGCTTGGTCGTTTCGGAGGTTTCCTCTGAATTTTCACCAGTCGCTTTAATGGGCCAGGCCTATAAAGCCCAGTCAGGTAAAAAAAAAAACACAAAATTGACCTTTTGGCCGCCACAGTCATCTGCATGTATATGAGAACAGATACAGTATAAAATGAACTATCATGTATTGCCAAAGAGGTTTACTAATGCTTGTAATATTAAATAAATTAAAAGGTTAATTATGACGCCAGCACCTGTCATCCTATGTAAACTGGTCAAACTATCCATACAATCAGATTTTAACGAACACCACTTACGATTACAGATGATTTTGTGCAACCCACCCTAACTCCGATTCCTGTGTGAATGAACCGCATCAAATCTCTATAACCAAGGTTTCCGATTGCTGTGATTTTGATGCCACACGCAGCGTAGAGCATCACTAAGTTGCATTGGAAGGGCTGCTACATTTCTATAGAATAAGACGCCTGCGCGCCGTCAACCAGAGACCATGGTCTGAATGCTAAAAAAAACTTTGCGAAGGCTCATTTAAATTGAACACTTTAATTTCCATCGTCTGGTATATCAAAGTCACAACGTAAATAAAATCTTCTTGACGTATGAGAGAGTTTTTGACGGCAGGCAGTTAAAGGGTTAATAATAACTTTAAACTATTTATTCGCCGACGACATGATACGTACAGTACTGGCCAATAATAAAGGTATGAGCTTTATTTCGCATTTGGCAGATTTTTCCATGCGTCCTGAAAGATTTTCTGATTATAACATCTTATAGCATCATTTGTGAAAAGAATTTTAACTCCTTCGAGGACTAACAACAAGCACATAAAATGGTTAGGTATTTCAGAAAGTTCACACGATTTTGCAGACTTTGGTGTTTTAGAATTGGCCCGTACTTATAATTGAGGTGGCCTAAAATGAAGCAGATTTGAAAATTCTAGTTTCATTAATGCATACACGGAACTTGGACACTAGCCAAAACACAACAGAATTACGCCTTGAGACATTTTTTAACTAGTGTACCTATCTACATTATGTTACACAATAATTAGGTACCATGCACCTCATTAATGGTAATTTGTGAATCGTGGTGATAGCTTTCAACTCTTTTAAATTTATGATTTAAGAAATGTAAACTAAAAAAACCGTCAAAATGCGTGTCGGACTTACGACCTTCTGTTTGTGAAAAGCAGTTTTTCAGCGAAAACTCAAAAACCGTAAAACCTATCTTGTTCAAACCAAAAATCATCGAAAGTATTTATTGATGTATACCACCTCAATTTTTTCATAATTTTAAACTTAATAGTTTGGAAATTAGAGAGTAGGACACACTTTTTATGACTTTTACAGCTAATATCTCACCAACGGTTGACTTCAATGGAAAAGTTTCGCCATATCAGCTACGGAGCCCTAAAAAACTACCACTAGTGGCCCGAAATAAGCCAATGTCAGCTCTTGAAAGAATAGTCCATTAATTTCGTTATAGTCTGCTGAATCTTGAATAATACGGTCATGTTTGTCACCTGAAACTATTGTTTCGAAGTACTTACAGGATGTATTCAAGATTGCTATAAATCGACATTTGGAATCACTTTACCGTCAACAAAAACATTAGGTACTGAATTGCAGCGGGTATTCGTATTGAATTGAAATATTAGGCCAATTTATATTGTCATCAAAATTGCAAAGCATGATGTAGTTCTATTTTTTAATATTTTGTATGAATTAGTTCTGGTAGTGTGTGTACAAAGCAACATCGGAAACTGGAGCTTGCTTTTCAACATGCGGAAATTTTGGGACATTTTAACTTACATCAATCGAATCGGTCATCGGTTTCCCATCCTCGACCGACGATAAAAAAAACAATAGCATTCTTTTGTTATCTGCCCGGATATCTCCGGGATGGGTGGACAAGGGCTAAATAATGAGTGTAAGGGTTTCTCAAAAAAAATGGTATAGTGAATATATTCGAAGATAATTGCTCCGAAAGGTACATAAAATGGACTATCTTCGGATGGCTTTTCTCTGGCTGAAGCTTGATCGCTGGAGGGCTTGCTTAGATTTGCGCTTGGGCTTAATTTGTTGCAAATTTAATTAACTTTAAAAACGTAACAAGTACATTCTGTGGTCGAAAAATGCAGTTTATGAATTTTAGAACATTAAGTGAAAAACGTCCCGAAATTTCGCAGTTTTCCACGTGTTGCGTGGCAAGCTCCAGTTTTTCGAAGTTGCAAATTTGGATACACACCCTAACTGATCCATACAACAGATAAAAACTACAGATCTACACTGCGTTATATGTACGATACGGAATGTCAAGGGATTTTCACATGTAGGAATGTTCATCGATAAACATGTTGATTTTATCGCATATTTGTGGAAAATGATGACAGCTTTGTAATAATTCGTTCGTATATTTGCCATTTATTAAAGCCATTTGAGGAAAATAAATGTAACTAGTAATTGATGCTCTTTACTTTTATTATAAAAGGTTTGATTTTTGAATGTATTATTGTTATAGGCAACGGCTCTATTTCTTGAATATTTAAACTTTGTCTTGGTTCTCTATCTGTTACAAGAACTTTTTTAGAGCATTTTGCAAAACCTACAGAGGTTGTAATTCCAGTTACTAAGTGACAAACCAGTTCACAATTAGGTGCAGTCACCATCAGATATATTTATCGGCGCAAACAAGTTGCTTATAAATATCTGAATACGACTGTCTAGGCGTTAAAATGGTTGTTCAAATTTTTTATAAGTATGGCTATAGTTGATGGCGGCTGTAGGTACAATATTTTTTAATTTTAGTTGTGAACCATCGCTGCTTGTGACGTTGTGTCGCTCAGCGGGACCCACTCGTTAGCGCGCGCATTTTATTGTCTCCGTTAGTATGCCGTTAGTGCGTGGCTTTCAGAAATAGGTACTCGCTCCTGTTTTAAAATTGCGGATTGGCGACGAATAGATCCAGGCAGATGACTGTCTCGACAACCGACGAGCCTATTAACCACAGTGAATGGCTTTTCATGCTAGTTGATTGTTTTTAGAGTTTATGTAAGGCATACGGGCGTATATTCAAAGCACGTCGATTTGCGTTTCTGGTAGTATGCGTCGAAAGGCCCCGAACGCAGCGAAGGATTCCAAGATATCGCGCTCTCGCTACGCTTGGGATTCTAACATGGAATACTGAGCGTACTGAGGGATTTAAATCGCCACGTCCGAGTTAGAAATAATTTTGCTGCCTTGTAATATATTCTTTTTTTCACTTCTCCTATGTGAAAAAACTATTCCTGTAAATATGTAAGGTAAACCAAAATTTACGTGAAATAAACAAAGTTAAATTGTGCTCGATTAAGCCGTCATTCCCCGTTTACCTACATCGATTGTTGTGATGAATAACAGGCGCGGAAACCTTCGAGCGCCCGTGCAGCCGCCCGCCCCCGCGCGCGCGCGTTTCTCGCCTGCGTGCGCTGTCTATCTGCGACCAAGCACAGGGAGCAAGACTCTTTTTAACTCCCTAGGGAACAAAACTCGCTGTAGCTCCCTGTCAGCATAGCAGAAATGAAACATTTTAAAAACTATTAAGAGGGAGCAAAAACGATTTTCACTCCCTCTAAACGTGCTAGAAAAGCCTTTTTTCGAATAAGAGAAGTGAAAAAAAATATATACCTACCAACAAACGTGGATAAGGCCCGATATAGTTTAGACCAAAGAGAATATAACCACTACGATCTAAGAGACGGGACTTCGAACTAGGTTTTGGATGACAGTGACATTGTCATTGCATGACATTGACGTAGAGTTTGGCAAACATTCTGTACCACAATAAAATAAAAAAAGGAAATAGGTAATGCCCACATAACAGCGCGATAGGGATGTAACTTTGATGTAGTACGGTTAACGATATCGATATCGATAAACGATGACTAGTGACGTCGTGGGTTCCATTTTTATAAAAATCCCAGTTAGAGGGCGTCCATTATTTACGTGAGATGTTTTTGGCGGGAGAGGATCGAATTTTGCCAAAAACACCTCACATTGATAATGGATGCTCCTTTATTAACAATTGGGGTTTGAATCCATTCTCAACTGGTTAGGTTAAGACGACTACACTACGACGTCCATGCGCTTATTCCGCAGTGGCTAGAGCTAGAAATAAACAAAATAAAAAAGTAGAAAGTTGTGTTGCTTTAAATATATTAACCATCTCTTTAGACGACTTTTCTTTCGGTTAAAATCTTTGGGTTGAAAGTGGTTACCACAAACAAATTTTAATTCGTTCAACTTCTCAATCGGAACATAGGCTAGGCTTCATTGCCAATCACTTTCACCCACTGTCTGCAACTGAAAAATACCAGAGTTCTATATGATAAGCTAGTTATCGATATGTTACGGTCAACATTAGTATGTATAGTCTACGAATAACCCTAAATTGCAAATAACGCTTATTTTGCTTAGATGTAACTTGCTGTGGTACATATTAATATATAATCTCCAATTAATTGCTTACCGGTCGTGATCTAAAGGAAATCTTGCCATTAATTTCCTTTTCTCGTCATCTTTTCGACCGGCACGGAAACCACAAATAACACATACCCTATAGGCTGAAATAGTCCATGGCATGTGACTGAGATGGATTAACTGAGGGAGCGAGATAGCAGTATCCGCCATTATTTTTTGTCCAAATTCCATACAAAAGTGACATTTTGTAAATTTTGTTCCTAGTTGCGCGAGCCTGGTTTAGACTACGGCTAGCTATTTCATGAATGTGATCTTATGTCTGAGTAAAGCTTTATGCGATACTGCGATGCGTGACAGTTCCAACAACATATGGGAGAATCCCGCTTGCGCCTTATGGAGGCACTGGAACGCCCTACACGCTCTAGAGGGACTGTATGTACTCTAATGTAAATTGGTTTAATTACTGTAATATTTTAATTTCATTTTAATGTTTTGTATTTGTATATTGCAATTGGGTGTATGCCATTGTTATCTTGATTTATTTATTTAGTGTTAACATAGTTCTGTAAGTTTGAATTGTTACTAACACGATATGGACATTGTCTGAAATAAATTATTTGAATTTGAGTAAGTATACATACCCAGTACATAATATATCTAAAATCAAACATAGCTAAACTCGCCATCTGCATCTTAAAACGAAACATGCCCAGGTCGATCTATTGTGTTGTGTTGTAATTATAAGTAAGTACTATTGAGATGTAATTTTCTGTACGATAATTATTATTCTGTGGCTTATGCTGGTTTTGCTAGTTAAGATATTTCTACAACCAACTTGAAGGTTTATACGATTATGTAGAAAATTTGGAAGCTAAATAGGTAGGTCGCCTTACTTTAAGTATTACGAATAGGTAATACAGTATTAATATACGTAGGAAGTTAATATTATTTAAGTATATAGTTTAAATAGTTTGCTTTAGGACGGTTTTATCCATCCGTTAAACCGAATGTTAGATCAAATTTTCGACAGTATATATTATTTTGATTTAACTGACCGACATATGGTCTAACGGTGTACCGTGGTCTAACGGACCTTTATAAGATAAAATCGACTCCAAAAAACAATAAAAAGTAAAAAATAATTGCCTTACTTCTAACATGATATTTTACGCTTCTTATTGAACAATGTAGACGTACCTATTATAATTTTTGTAGTCGGTGCCATTTCGTCAACTTTAAACAATTTCTTTGGAGTGTTTTGGAGTCGGATTTGTTTCTTAAAAAAATCATTTATTTCACACTTTTTAGTGAATCATTTAGTAATGATGATGAGTGCATCTCATAAAGATTTTATTACGGAGTTCCGTTGCCTACCTTCCGGCTTCAATTACCAGATCAGGTAGATGGTGAAATTACATCAGGACCATTTAAAATGACTTCGTCATAGTCACTTCCGTATCCTGATAGAAATATCTTAATACCAGCCATGAAACACTAGGAGATTTGGGTGACCATCATTGGTCTTCTTCATCAGTTCTCGTTCACTGAATGCTACTTTCTGAATGCATGATTTATTATGAATTTTTGAGGAGTTCCTCAATTCCTCATGGATCCCATCATCAGAACTAGATTCTGGTATCAACGGGACTAACCTTGAAGCATATGCTTTCAAACAAAGAAAAAAAATTCAAATCGGTTCATAAATGACGAAGTTCTGAGGTAACACACATTTTAAATAATAAAAGAACATACAACCGAATCGAGAACCTCCTCCTTTTTTTGAAGTCGGCTTTAAATCGAGCCTTAATCAGTAAAAAATCTGAAGCCCTATCTATAAGTCAAGACCAGTTAGTTTCACGTATACGGAGTCCACGTTTAGATTTAATAGTTTTAGTACGAAAGCGTATAGAAAGTGGACTATGTGTTTCCATGGAGCGTGTAATTCGGCGTGATTACAGCCGTTCTCTAGAACAAGCATTAGGTGCCGCCACGCCGGGTCAACCGCGCGGGCGTGCATGAAAGTGTCAAGTGCATTTAGCTACAACTTTCCTCGTTTCTATTCTAACTATACCCGACGACAGCTGACAGTCGGATAACGTGAATGTGCAGGCAAACTATAACATGCATGCCAGGTATTCTGTTGTTTCGCAAATACCGTATCCTGTTTGAGTAGATACCTAAATAAAATACGTAACGAAACCTAAAGTCATTAACGGTTGTTACTCTTCTGGACTCGCATACGTCCTTTCCTTAAACTACGGAGTCTGCCTACCACCAGGCAAGCGGTAAGCATGTTCGAGACCGCATAAATAAAAACGAAAATTTTGAAAATGAGTCCTCGTTTAACATAAATATCAGTAGGCATAAATGAAAATAAACAGTTAAACCGCGTTTTTGTATGAAGCGTCAGAAAATTTGGGGAAATATTATGTGTTTAGTTTAAAAAATTGACATAACATAAGTGAATAAAAATACTGTGGGTAATAGATGCTAATTTATTTTACTAAGAAAGCATGTCTAAAGAAAAGAATCGATATCGAAGCAATATTGTGCAAATAGATACAAATACTTCCAGTGTTTGAACGCTTTGAACTGAATCGTGAACCGTAACTAACTCCGATGAAGGCTTGCGTTGCTGTATAATTATGAGGTCACCTCATTTCGACGTAGGCGTGCCTGCGCTCACGCGAAATCGCTTCATGCTTAAAACTGAGCAAACCCGCTACTAACTTACACTATAAAGGGATTTTGGCACCCTCTGAGGACAAATAGAAACGGCCCTCTCAAAGGTAGTCATCACAAACCTTCGTGCTAGAAACACCATGTAGGTATCAATATTCAACTGCTCGTATGGCAAACCACATACATCCGTCTTTTTCTTACTTAAACTAGATGAATGAACACTAACATCTCGCTGTCTCATTTTATGTTAGTGAAAGGGGCATTGTACTAAGTGGATAAAAGTTTAACCGTATAAAAGATACGTTACCTTATTTTGTTCGGTGGCCCTTTTTAGTAAAGTTATAGCGCTACATGTAGTCACGACGTCTAGTATATGTCTATGAAGTAACTTATATTATTTTAGAAACAGGAGAATCCGAAAAGTAATTTTGTAAGATTCTACTTATGTGTTCATCATACTTAAGTGTTTTTCTATGTAATAGCATACGTATGACATAGAATGGTTTGTTTTTAAGTGACAGTATCTGCGTATATCGTTTTAGTCGTTTCATTCACTAAGCGAAATACTTATAGAGCCAAAAACGTGTCAAATGGTCGACTGTTTTACCGTCGGTACACCTAGGTTCTCGAATTCCATGCCGCCATTTTGAATACCACAGTGACGTCACGGCGCTGGGCGCGGGCGAGTCGGCGGCTGCCAGTGCGCACCGCACATCAGATCGGGCTCGCGTTCGAACGAGGCGATGCCTTCTCGCCACCAAAATGCAATACCGCCGCATTATGGAACGCGTACGTGCTAATTCACATTAAACAAGACGTAACACTTAGTGCCTCTCTGCTCTTTTCTCCTAGACCTAAGAACAGTTGAGCTGTTGCATACGTCTATTCTCCACTAAGTAGGAGCCGGATGAAAAACTTTATAGTGTAGTGAGTGTTATTGTTGTGATTTCTTTTCGTCGGCCTCAGCACAGTAGGGCATTGGACTAGATTATCGTCACCAAGGGAGCGCGTATCCGTTTTACCTGCGGCCCGAACGCCCTCTATATCTAAGTGAGTCTTGCATGTATTAAGTTGTTAGATTCGTTTTGTAATAATCATACCGAAGTGTGGGCGCGACACGTCATAACCTTTGCCTTGCCTTTTATAGTTGCTTTAACATTCAGTTAAACCTCCAATGCGTCGTTGCGTACATTCGTGTTGTATATTTAAACATTGCGATGATAAACCCTTGCATGATTGCAGTTGAGCTGACAACATGGCTATCCCGATTTCATTGAAGGTACAACCATATTGAAGTCAAGTTTTTCTTAAGTTACCTTTTTTCCTAGGTGTAGGGTATAGTCGCGCATGAGTGCGCTCGAACAAAGCGCAGACGTGCGTTGAACTCTTTTGCACATAAGGGCAGCGCTCACGCACATCCACCCCTACACCGGAGCGAACTAAAAATCCCATTCGCTTATGAACTATAAGTATCATTCGACTATGAGATCGGACAGATATGTACGGTTTTTCTCAAAAATGGGCCGCAAAGTGAAAATATTCGCTACATATTGGAAGGTAGTGTATAGTTTAAGGTCATATTAATAAATAAAAAACACTGCAGGCTCGCTCCACGCCTCTTAAATGTTGCATATAAATTCCATTAAATGTTGAGTTCCAGTTTTTTTAATAGGTAAGGTGGCTATATATTAAATAAGGGCCGAATTTTTATACCGCCTATTTAAATGTGAAACTCGATACAAAAATACAGGTCATACGAACTTGTTTAAAAAGTAAACGGCTGGAAACTATTTATTTTTTGACATTTCATTGTTATGTTTATTAAACCTTAAGACATTTTTTTTCTTTTTTCTCCCACTTAAAGAATAACACTGTATTAGCCTCGGAATGGCAATTGCAGGCTTCGTATTAATTAAACAAATACTCAACCTGCAAATGTAATAAAACACAATAAGTTACTATACTGTTTCAAAGTACAATAAGTTCGATGGTTGTAATGTAGCGCGACTGCTAGGTATAACTAAGTATATAGAAGAACTACCTAATAATAATGAGGTTGTAAAATAACTATGCTAACACAGTTCCCCGAGTTCACTGAAGCATTACATACATTCAATAGGTAGCTCACATCCGTAGAAGTCAATCACATTAGTTTATTCCGTGGAGTAATGTTGCCCAATATAGGTAAATGGGAATGCTATTAGAGATTTGCAGCTCCTATAATGAAGTTTCGAAACTACTTAATTACGAAGCTTGTATAATTTCAAGTTGTATTAATTTGTTCGGTTTAATTTTATTGCGAATCTCTATTGAGTAATGTTAGTAATGAATGTGTAACAGCGGTAATAAACGCGTGAATTATACATGTATCTATATTATCTTTCAAGAAGTGAAAGCACCTAACGTGTATTCGTACACAAACGGAAATAACCCAAAATGGTATTTACTAAGTTACACCACGAGTACTTTCTCGTTATGTAATATGACGGAATACCATGCAAGTATACAAAGCTGACTGGTAGTGGATGGCTGCCTAGGGCCCCCTTATGAGCAGAGTGTAGTAGTTAACCAGAGGGCCTACTCCGAACTTCGAAATCTGAACTTCGTATCTTGCCGTCCCTTTCATTCATATGATGTATAACACAAGAGTAAAAGGGATGGCACGATACGGAGTTCGGAGTAGGCCTTAAGAACCCTCCAGACGACTAGGTACTCGTTGTCACTGAAACATTTTTGAAAAATTCAGATTACTTGAAGTTTTATAAAACTAGAACAATGTTACAATTTATGCAAGGGTCACTAAATGGTACTTCGTAGGGAAATCTATGTAAGTGTAGATTCCCCAGTTCCATTGTTGACAAAAGTCGAGGGTACCTAAACTATTTATCGTTAGATGTCTCATGCCTATTTGTTCATTTCAACATTTGGCATTACGTAGGTATAATGAACAACATTGAGAAACAGTCAAATAGTGTAATTCTAGCACTCACAGAAGGGAAATTGCATAGGAATAGGACAATTGCTATGGTTGTAAATAAATGTGCATGACCTTATATGCGCCATTTAGAATGTACGGATAGGAGCGTGACAAATCCAGTTTCAAGTACGAATACCTGCGATAGGATAATGAGTTCATATATTATTAAGTGCATGCATGGTCTAAGAAAACAAGGTCTGACAATCCGGATCGTGACACCACAATACGCCACTGTCGACGACACACTCACACTTACGTCCGCATACCAGCAATAGCCTGATGCTGGCTGATTGATTACGTACGGTCGTGTCACCCTCATTACTAACCGATGTACCAGATTGCCATACCTGACGCAGTATTAGTATTGACGTAGTATTTATAGTTATATTATCAGTGCAGTAACACTCATTTTATGAGTAGGTATTTACTAGATGTGAATGTATGGATAAGAATACCTAAGTACTACTTAAAACCAAGTTTTCATCATTATCACTTCAAAAGTAAGACCATTTCTTCGTACTAGTGTAATATGCAATTTTACAGCTCATTTTTACCGTCCACTCGATGAATGAATGAAAGGGATAAATTACATTAATATACCGATTACCGACGAAATATGTCGTCTGCTAGCGACTGATTGTTTCTCCTTGTTTGTCAATAATACAGCGTATGAAATTGTTATTTCATCCGTTTACACCTATTGGCATTTATTGTTATATAAGGTTCAGTAAACTGTCTTTCTCTCTGTCGTTGCTAAATCCAAACAAGGAGAACACGTATATTTGTGTATTATGTACTTTTATTAAGAGTATAAAACACTATTTTAACCCTTATCGAGGCAGAGATGATTTAGCTTTAGCAACCACATATCTAATTAATAATTATTTACGGAAAAGCCCCTCGCCTTTTTATTAATTAATAAAAATGGTATTTTATAGCTGCTATGATTTATATCACTTAACTCGCTATCGTTCCCTAATTATATTTATATATACTTAGCTACGTTTTTGGGCTAGATGTTCCCAGTGCGTTACAAAATTTATTACGGGTTAATAGGACTGTAATGATAAGATTCACTATCTCGAGCTACAAAATAAGACAGCTATGTCCGTATACGATACCTACTTGTATTATAAATCTATAGATCATCTTTCGTTCACCTCGAAATGCTCTCAAATTACTTATAGCAGATAGTTTATATCGCAATTGCATTAGAAGGTTTTCGAATACGATAGTACGAAGGTTTTAAATACAATGTCCTTATTATTTACCCCATATTCTCTGCGGGCTGTGTGGAGGCGTAATAGTCCGGCAAACTATCCTCCTTATCTTGAAAATCACATCCAGTAACGCAAACTCTTCAGCAGGATAATATGTACCTATGTCTTATAAGTTTTATAAGTGTCAAGTAATTATGACGCCCACAACAAGATATTATGTAGGTTTTAATCCATACCTTGCGAAAACAACACGCCCCCTATTCTTTAGTGTACATTATTTCGAGGTAGTTTCTGGGACGTCATTCTTAGTTCAATCATACCTGAATAGAAAGCTAAGGAAGCATTCCTATTTAAGTTTATTACTTACATCTAAATGCATATAATCAACCTCTTCCTCCTAGCTTTATCCCAGTACAGTTATCACAAGATTTGATCCCAACTAAAATAAAATGTATTTAAATGAACTTTCATATTTAAAATATTGAATTGAAAGCCTATAGAATAGATCTACATTGATCGTGCTTAAATACTGCATATAGCAACAAGCGTCCCATACGACGGCAGCCAACCATGCCTCGCGAGAACGGCTTGAATGCTGCAGTGCGTCAGCTTTCGAAACACCGGAGAAAAAACGGGTTTTAATATGCTAACATTCTGAAATTGCACACCATATCGGTCGAGTTTTAATTTTGAATATTACGAAAACAATTTTAACCTTAAGGTAAATATTAGGGAAGTACCTATGTTCTGTAAAGTATCGTTGTTATACAAAAATATATTTATATCAGCTAATGATTACGATATTGTAAAAATTAATCATATAACAATGCAGTATTCATTTCATAAATATATATTATATCCCCCCGGGCCTATTAATGAATACCCACTTTCAATGGCATTTATATTATATTTGTTCCAAAGATGCGAAAAATGCTATCTGCGTTACCACGTTGTATGGCGACAGATATTTGTTGCGGGTGCGCCAAAGTTCACATAAAATTGCTACTTCGATTATTGGAAGTCCGAAAATGTTTGTTATATAATTTTATATCATAATGATCATTACTTATAACTTGTCTTTGCGCATAACTATGGTAACACTGAATCATTCATGTTAATAATGTCAATCATAATAAATATCTGTAATACTAATGTTAATTTTCATTTATTTTTAAAATATAACGATTTTAAATAATAAAAGTTTTAAATCGTATTTATTTTTTAACAACGACAAATTAGTAATAAAAATTTATATAATATTTATTTTAAACTTTACCTGGTTTTATTTATAAACTGTCAGGTATCTTCCACACCACATTCAACTTGCTATCAAAATAGAAACACAGTCCCAGAGTCGGGATAGGTACGACGACGAGCGAAGCGAGGAGGAGTGTTAGGTGTCTTTTTTTCCTCAGGGCGGAAAAAGGAGCCCCGCGCAGCGGGGCTTCGTCGACTCCTTGGCGGGCCGAAATCGCTTAATAAGTGCGTACCCACAATGTACTACGAAAAATCGCTGTGTACGTTCCAATACACCCATAATTTATGTTATGCTTTCAAATACATATACAATATAAGTTTATAATTATTAAGTTTAT
Source organism: Epiblema foenella (assembly GCA_963556455.1). Taxonomy (NCBI): domain Eukaryota; kingdom Metazoa; phylum Arthropoda; class Insecta; order Lepidoptera; family Tortricidae; genus Epiblema; species Epiblema foenella. The sequence continues at coordinate 14,891,787 of OY747095.1, read as the reverse complement.
TTTAAAAAATCATTATGAGTTCTGATGAATAGTTGGAAATGACATTATGTTGTCAAAAATTCTGCCTAAATATAATTATGAGTAATGATGTTGGTAATACAAATGTATATACAACAAATTTGTAGGCAAAAAAATTATGACAAATGATTACTATGATCAAAAAGCGTTATTATGAAAAATAATATGACAAGTAATGTTATGTGAGCCAATATGGACCCATTTGTTGCACCAGGTAAGATACAAAGTGGTTCACAGCCCCCTGTTCTTCATACGGCGATATACCTTTGATGAAATTATTTGCCTCGGTACCCCAAGGCCTATTTGCTGTTTCAATTAACCCGTCCTCTCCCGGCCAAAAAAATAAACAATAGCATTCTTTTGGTATATGGCCGGAGATCTCCGACACCGGGAGATATTGATAAAAATAACTAGTCATAGTCACCTTCATATCCTAATACAGTTTTGATTGTATCTGCTGCCATTTTTTTTTGTATAAAATATTTTCAATTCCATTCATCCAGCAGCATAAATTATGCCGCTGTTCCTCCCATCCCGTAATGTTACGTTTAAACCAGTACGTTTTGTAGGCGTTAAGCTGCAAAGATTTTGCTCGGGCAACCGCACGGTCTGGGCCAAATTAAGCTCAGCTTTTAGGCCGGGCTGAGGGTGGTATGTTCGCCGACACCTAGATTTGAAACAAGTTAATATCTGATACAACTTAGTTTGAATTTTTCTTAGCTATTTAATATAGGGAGAAAAGTAGAGCTGCATTAGCCCCAGGTCAGGCCCCACCAAGTCTTTGGAACCTTAACTAACAACTTCATTTTGCCGCTAATGTTCTGCCGCCACTAGAATGGTAGTGTAACAATCGTAAGTCGATTTACGTATACCATGCCATGGTCATAGAAACTGGATGGCTCCAGGTGTATTGGTTTCGTGATTTTAACAATGTTGTAACCGTTCAACTAGGATTTCAAGTATTAATCAAACGAGAATTAACCGATTAGCATGCTAGCGTGATAACGCGGCAATCCTCGGTTACGTGCGTGGAACCATTAAAGGAGGCCACTGCAACACCGGGCGGACTCGACACAATACCTAGCCGCATCAGTACTGTCGGGGTCGTCTCAACTACTTATTCTACTCACTAACCATCAAACCACATATATTCTATATAGAATTCTATGGAACTTAACTACTCGTTCTAATTTATCCTTGGTGGTACATGTAGAAGCTGTAAATAATAGTTTTCGCCGTACTCACGTTACATTGAAAAAGAAACCGGCCAAGTGCGAGTCGGACTCGCGCACGTAGGGTTCGGTACTATCCTAACTATCTATGTATAAAAACGGCAAAAAATCACATTTATTGTTTGGGAGTCACCTTAAATATCTATTTTATGCTGTCTGTAAAAAATTTCATCTGTCTAATTATCACGGTTCATGAGATACAGCCTGGTGACAGACGGACACACAGACCAGACAGACAGATAGGAGCGAAGTCTTAGTAATAGAGTCCCAATTTACCCTATGGGTACGGAACCCTAAAAACCATAAGTATAGTCCCTGCGACCAGTGAGCAGCTACTGACAAGCACAAACATTGAGCAGAGAATATATATGAATGTAGAAAACATATCAACATTGGGCACCATGTCGAAGACAGAACTCCAGGACGGCTTGTTCCTTTTGTAATTGTTTTTTTTGCGTTAGTTACGATAATTGGGTAGGTTATTACGTATATTGTTAGTTAGAAATAATTTATTACGTTTGTTTTCTTGTGTATATAATTCTGGTAATGTTATCAATATAGTGTCTACACGAGATTGTAACGTTTAATCAACAATGTTGATTCAACATACAATTCGCTCGATTAATTTTTAAATTACATAATCCAGTCGCGGCGAATAGATTAAGGTTTTGCAAATTACATCACATAATTCACGTACTTACAAGTATAGTGCTGTTAATCGTGACGCTTCAATTTGGTATGGTTACAATGCAAATGTTATGAAAATTACTTGTTAAATAACAGCCAAAAACGGTAGAAGACAAATGGCAATTGTAAAAGCGTACAATAGGTGTACCCTGGTACAATCGAGTCGGGTGGAGTGGCCTGTTTACTCTACCTCGCTGAAGAGCATTCGTAGTGGACAAACAATCGTGACATCCGCCCTCCGCGCCGGCATTAGGAAACACCCATTGTCTCTAAACTTACCATTAAACTATAGGCTATTCGTACTTAACCTACTGTTAATCGAATTTACCGATATGTTTCTACACATATTAATTAGCTTGTAAATAAAGGTTTTTGAAAGGTTTGCTACACAGAAAAAAAACATTTCTTAAATCAATGCAAATATCGTTGATTCAAGACAATGTTGTCTTCCATATAAGGAACACAATATTGTCTCAAATGTACAATAAGATATTGTTAAGATTGTTGTATTCACCTGAAACAATATATCGTTAGTAGAAGAGTCAGAGTATGTTTTTGTTTAAGTTGTGTTGTATTTTTGACTGAAGCATTATTATTTTGTTCATCTGACATACTTAATTATTAAATTAACAATATGCCATTCTTGTTATTACTATATATCGTTTTGTTTAGAGTTGTAAGTTTTCTCGTAATGAAAATGCCTGTTTTCTTAATATATATGAAACTGAGACTCTTAATTTAACAATCTGGCTCAGTTGTATCAACTATCTAATGATCCCAAATTGACAATTTGGTATTTTCAAATGAACGATTCAAGTCTGTTGTATTAACGGGTGTGTATTCTCAAATAAACTCCATATATTCAGATTAATATTTTTATAGTCGGCGCTATCGTAAGTCAAAAACGATACTATATGTATCTAGGAAGGTCTGCTATGATCCCCGTAAGGTACACCAAGCGTACACCACTCAACTCCTAATTCGCTTAAACAATATTGGTGGGTGCCTCGGGTCATTAAGTCAGGAAAAATCTTAACAGCGCGTTCTACAATTTAGTATGGCCGAGTTTCGACGTTACGACATCTACCAGGAAATTGGTTAAACACTATAAATACATTAGCAACAATAGGTAGTATTAATATTCATCTACCAAAGCATAATGATTAGTTTAAGATTTTGGCGTAAGTTCCATTCAAACATGTATATCGTTGGATGAACACACGGAAAGCTTAATTTTAAACATAAACTGTCTCTGTTCTATTAAATTATTGAACTTCCTTTAATATTTTAAAACACTTAAATCAACAATACTATGATATGTATCCAACAAAGCAATCGATTAGCATAAGATTGTACTGGATGATCAACCCAATCATATATATTGTTGGATCCAGAGACAAGAATTCTCCTTTTAAAAATAGACTACTTCAGTTCAATGAAAGGGCAAAATGTCTACTGATAATTTGAAATACTTGAAACAACAACATTATAATATTTGTCTAACAATAATTCTATTAATAATGTAAAATAATTGAAGTACCAATATAATATTGTTGTTTAATGATTCAAGAATATGCGTTTTTAATCTAACAATATCTGTTCATTCAGTCGATGACACACGATTGTTTAATTGAAAACATTTTTAGAGTTACCTCAAGCATATAATTAATTGCCTTAATGTAAATTAATTTACTTGATTCAAGAAACAACTTTGACAATATAATTTTTTACATTGAATAAACCTGAAGCTGTTAATTGAAGTACCTATACATTCTTACTCCAAGAATATATTTGGTACAACTCCGTAACAATATTCAATTTATTGATTTGAGAAATGTTTTTTTTCTGTGTAATAATGAGATTTATTTTTTCTTCTCTCAATGTATGAAAGAGCTTGAGTTGCGCATTCTGAAACAATATTTTTTTACGTTCTGTCATTTTCGAGTTATGAGGAAAAATGTATAAAAATACGGCCCCTTTATCTCGGAAGTTTGCCAAGGAAAAAATATGAAATAATTACATAACATTGATATCAATGTATATTTTACAGGAAAAATATAACTTATCTAGTTTTGCTTTTTTTTCATCAAAAAACATTTCTATACTAATTTTGTAATTTAATCACCTTTCCATATATTTTTGTTTTAAAATTCCTACGCGGCTATGCTGAAACTAAATCTGTGGATATTTTTGCGAAGTGGCCAGAAATAGACAATTCACCCTACATATACCTATATGGCATATATAAAAAAATGTAACTAAAATAATACTGGAACGAAGAGTTTTGTGAACCAAAATACAGAAATTTCCTTTAAGGGAGTATTTTAATTTTATGTTTTTGGCAAAAACAGTGTTTTTTAAGGGTACACGTAATAGAGTAGTAGGTATCTACTCAGTATGTATAACGCCTCAAAAACCCTCTTAGGGTTCCAGACCCAAAGGAAAAACGGGGCCCTATTACTAACACTTCGCTGTCCGTATGTCACCAGGCTGTAGCTCATGTACCGTGATAGATAGTTGAAATTTTCACAGATGATGTATTACTGTTACAGCTATAACAATAAATACTAAAAAATATTAAGGAGGCTCCCATACAATAAACGTGATTCTTTTTTACCGTTTTTATTGACCGAGTGAAATGCTTTCGTATGTTCGGATTTCCAGATTTCCGTTTATTCTCGTCTACAGGTCGCAATTCTCAACCGATTCGCGTGAAATTTCGTGAGCAGATTCGATAGTTATATGTGATAATCCACATCGAAAGGGACCTTATGGCGGCAAGCGCTTACGTTGCAGCTATTCACTATTGTATTGGAACAGCGGCAATAAAGGCGTAAGTGCCGGTATAAGTATAAGTATAAGGTCCCTTTCAATATGGATTATCACATATAGATTTCTTTGTAGAGTCAGTTTTTGGAAATTTCCAAAAACAATTTTTTTATTAAATAATTTTGTAAGTTTCTGCGGGCGAATTTCGGTTTGTTCTCCTCTACAGGTCGCATTTTTCAACCGCTTCTCGTGAAATTTTGTTAGCAGGTTCGATATTCATAATTGATCTTTTTATAACGTCAGTTTTTGGAAATGATAAAAAAACTCACTCACGAGGTCTACAGCTCACAGAGCCACTAGTAGATAGTGGTACGGAACCCTTCGTTCGACTCGCACTTGGCCGGTTTTTCTACTCCTATGGATTTTTTCGCGACCTCAGCAATCACGAACTTTAATATGAATACATACATTATTTAGCCTGTGAAATTGCATGGATAAATTGCACAATTACTAAGGGAAAACATGGGGCATGAAAAATCTATAAAATAATTAGGTTTTGTTTGAAATGAATTATAGAAAAAGTATTGTATGCAACGGTGTAACTATAACTGGTCTAAAAAGGGAAGACGGACAGACGGAGGGCGGTCAGTTACTTAAACTGACGAGCACACAGCAGAACTAAAAGGCTGTACTGTCTGTTCGAACCTATAAATACCCTAGAAAGGTCAGACGAAGGTACCCTATATTAACTTAATAGACATATAGTAATTTATTAGACACAAACATACATGTATGTGGGTACGTTTATCCTATCACAGCATACTGATATATATAAATAGACTGTCTTTACTATAGCATAACTGGTTTCAGTTAAATGCTTGGGATTAGAGAAGTATGCTGTTAATTTATGTAGCTCCGGCCACTTCTTTTGTTAATTATATAAGTAGGTAATCTCGCCACGATAACCGCATTTGTGCCCGTGCGTTGATTCATTCCGCTAAAATATCGTACCTATTACGGTGACGGTGGGCCTTCTGTACGTACTTAGTACTACTATTTATTCTGTGGTATACTACTGAGGAATTCTGTCGCGGTACATACAGATTATATGCATTACTAGAATCATTATCTAAATTTAGTAACTGTGCGGACTTGACTGCACATGATTTATTTTCTTCATGATTTGCACGTAGATTCTACCTACCAAGTATATGCCAACGTCATTAGTACCCATACTCGAAAAAGCAGCAGTTTAGCCTTAGAAATAAAATTAAACTTTAAAATGTTTATGTTAATTTCATTTTGTACATTTTGTCATCATGTCAACTCTACTAAGATTAAGAATCTTATTATCAATTAGTAGATAGAATGCTTATTCTCTGTGATTTAACTTACCGAGTACTTACGGAATAGAAAGTTCGAATTGCCTTATGTAAGCGATGATACCGAAGCAAATGTATAAACGTTTATGCAACTGTATCAAAACAATAATTGCTCGGCTACTATTAAATAAACTGACATTTTCCTCTGTCGACTCAATCGAACGGGAGCTAAATATCTATAGCATGCGCTATCTTGCCGTTATTTCCCACGGTCAAACTTGGCTCCAAACATGAATAATTGTAATTCCACGGTACAACATTTATATATAATTGAAACAAAAGCATTTCCTGATAAAAAATAACCTAACCTAACCAAAACAAAAGAATCACAAGAGTGCGTCATAAAAACATGAGCTCCTACGGTCAATATGATGATCGATCGACAAGGTTCTCGCTCTCTCGTTATCCCATTTGGACCCAAACGAACGCTTTCTGTTTTCACAGAGGTTCCAAATCTTACAAATTAGTTAGATAGGTTTGAGATAGATATATTTTCAATTTATTATATTGTTATGTTTGAATAGTACGCAGTGGAACGCAGAAATATTTGATAATCCTTGGCACGCTGGCGCAACGCTGTAGCTGATATTTTTTTGGAAACTTTTTTCGCTGTTACCTTAGTACAGTAAGTCTGCTGTTGAGTTATTGGACGTCTCGGTCGCTCCAAACCATTAATTGGGTGTGTGTACCGTTGTTGAGTCCCCGTGTGCGCAAGGCGGCGACGGTAACGGGCAGGGCGGGGGCACCTGATAGGTGCGGCGGTGCTAAGTAGTTAGTGTTCGACCGAAGTTTCGGTTTCAGCCGGTTTGATCCTAAAAATCATGTTTCGGCCGAAGGTTCGTTTTCGGTCAAAAAACTTTTAACATTGTCCTTCCGGACCGCGTTCGGCTAACACCGGGCGCGCTCGGTACATCTTATTGAAGCTTAGTACCTATATTATTTTTTTATATCCCACAAAAACATAAATGTGAAAAATGCCAAGTTCGTAAACGATTTCAATAACAAAATAAATAAGTAAGATCAAACTGGAATCCAAGTTCTTTCAAAGCTCCTTAGAGCACAGCTCCAGTCATGCATAACGTTATCAAAAATTATTTCTTATGTTCTTTTCTGCTCAATTGTGCGACTTGGAAAAGTGTTGTTCTTCAAATTTCTCTACTTGATACCTTAACTTCGACACACCCAAACTTGGTATTTTTGATGGGATATCATTATATTTTATCAAAGAGTAAGTAATTAAAATTAACGATTTCCTTTCGGAGAGCGATTTTAAGAAACTATAACCAAGGCTACATTTTACAGGCGCGCATATTATATACTCCCGGTACGGGAAAATAAATACATTTTGAATAAAAAAACGTAAATTTCACATTTCTTAGATTTTTACCAAATTTCAACATTCTAGATGACCTGAAAATAGTCAAACATTTTGATGAGTAAGTCTGTCAGTTAGTAAAAAGTAGTGTCTTTAGGTAAGAGGTTTTTATAAACTTCAAATAAAATACTACAATTATGTTAATGGCGATTTTTCAATGTAATTTGAGGCGTTGGTGCCTTTAGGGAAGCCAAAGTCTTCTAGGTAGATATCGCTGTGCGCCTCCCTAAGGCGCTGTAAGAGAAAATTGGGGGCCGAGCATGGTTGCTCCGGTATCTTAGTGGCTAGAGCGATTGGCCGCGAATACCAGAAAGTTGCAGGGTCGAATCCTGCTCGGAGTCTTCTGTGACCTTTCCAAGGCTTTTGATTGTGTAGACCATGGTACTTTAATTTCTAAGCTGAAATTTTATGGCATTAGAGGACATGCATTAGATCTCATTAAGACGTACCTAACACAAAGAATTCAAAGAGTAGCGATAAATGGAGCTATTTCATCAGATACAGTGGTAGAGAAGGGAGTACCTCAGGGATCTATTATAGGTCCGTTCTTATTCCTTGTTTATGTAAATGATTTACCATGTATGGTAAGTCGAAGATCAGGCATTGTCATGTTCGCAGATGACACATCATTACTGTTCAAAGTTAATAGGAAAGATACGGAACTCGTTGAACCAAATAATTCCCTCTTTATGATATTTGACTGGTTTGCTGCCAATAACTTAGTGTTGAATCCGAAAAAAACGAAATTTATAAAATTCTCACTAGCAAATTCATCACTTCAAATATCAATGTATATTCAAATATAAAACTTAATGTGAAACTTTAGAATTTGTTAAGACAACGATATTCTTAGGTATTACATTGAACTCAAAATTGCAGAGCGGTTCCCACATAACCGCTATAGGAAGTAGGTTGAGCTCTGCTGCTTTTGTAGTCAGGAGAATGACACAGCTTACCAATGTGGCAACTGGCAACGGCTCGGTTAGTTTACTTCGCTTATTTTAATAGTATACTTAGTTATGATCTTATCTTATGGGGATCAGCTGCAGATATCGAAACTGTGTTTATATTGCCAAAAAGGGCTATACGAGCAATATAATATAATAACTTGGGGTCGCGTGTTAGGAAGAATTTATACAATTTCCAATCCAACACTGATAAGTTAATTACTACCAGAAACACTGGGAAACTCAAAATAACTTTTTACAGACTAGTAAAGGCGAAAAAGTCGTTATTGGGAAATTGTATAAAATTCTACAATACAATTCCAAGACACATTACTAAACTTACGGATGCTAAATTTAAATCTGTCGTGATACAGACAGTTATTTCAAAAGCATATTATAAGATAAACGATTATATCATGGATAGGGATGTTTGGCAGTGATAGCGTCCCGCACAAGTAATCTAGCTCAGAAATGTTTTGTCCTTCATATTAAAAATATATATATGTATGTTTATATTGTAGCATTTGAATTCTGTAGTATTATGATACTGTTATTTTATATACATTGTGTATATTGTTTTGAAAAAATGACACCTCGCCGAGATTCTTACGCCGGTTCTTCTCGAGGCAGAGGTTTATTTTATGAACCGGTGGTAGTTTTTTGACTTTAATAAGTGCATGTAATATGCCTAAATTGAAGAATAAATAATTTCATATAATTTTGTAATTTGCATTAGCAGCGTTACTACGTAATACATAATTAATTTAAGAAATGAAGTATTTAAATTTAGGGTCGGTAATTAGAAAATGGTTTTACAAGAATCTTGAAGTTGCAAGTGTGTAAGTCCTAAAGATTTTAAGTTATTGGGAGCCAAAAGAGGCCCAAAATGCGTCTTGTAATATAATACAAGGCCGGTATATCGACTTTTTTGCTTTTCGAATTTGGTTGACACGATTTTAATACATCTATAAAAGTTTCGGTTTCGGCCGAAACTAGAGTCACCGCCGAACCTTCGGTTTCGGCAAAAAAACATGTTTCTGTCGGACACTAAAGTGCTAGTGCGGTGCGCCGACGATCACGCCTAACCTGATGTTCCACGCAACTTTAATCCACACTCTAACTGTGCCCTATCCGATTATAAGTACTTACATCCATAATGTTTAGCTGCGGCTATTACCTTCACGTTATTACGCCTCTTGATCTCTGACCTACTTAGTAAATTATTTTTATAGCCAAAATAAGCCGATTTATTTTTAATCAAAGCGAGGTTGATTGGTAGGTATGTTAATATTGTATATAAGTAGTTAATTTAGTAAAACTGCCGTGACTAATGTGCGGAAAGAATGTGGGTACCGTCATGTTTTACTCGTACGTATAAACCTGTACGTACATACAATAATTACGTAAGATACTTTTATCTACACCTATATAGTAAATCTTCTATAATGTGATCAAAAACCGTAAGAAAGGATCATCTTTACGATATACCGTGCGCCGCCTCCATGCGCCATTCCCATTTGGCTATACCTACGCTTTATACTTCATACGATAATTCCCGCCAGCTTTCTGGATTCACTTAAATATAAATGAACATATAAAAAATAACCTTTTATCTGCTTCAATTGAAGGTTTACTGGTAAATAATCTCATAAATGAAGGTTTACTGGTAAATAAACTCATAAAAGTATAAAGTCCGCCTCTTGTATGATGAAACTGGTGACAGTGATTGCTTATTCTTTTATTTAGGTATGCAATGTAGATTCAATAAATCTATTATGGACTTTGGGAGTCGCTAAACTCGATTTTGATAACCAGAAGTCGGTCGGGATATCGGAAGTGGGTGCAAACAAGATGGCCGCCAAAATCGGGCCTAAACTTGAAATACTGTATTATAACTTCAATCTGGTCGAGAGGGGTGTCCTGGAATGGGTTTTGGGGGTCTATGAACTCAATTTTGATAGCCAGAAGTCGTTTCGGGTCGCTCTGTTGATGCTTTAAAATTGAGTTTAGCGACCCCCGAAACCCACCCCAGGACGCGGCACTGGATCAGATTCGAGTTATATTTACGATTTTTTTAGTTGAATTCCGTCATCTTGAATTTGGAGCAAATATATATATATATATATGTGCCAAGCCGAATATCCATATATATATATATATATATATATATATATATATATATATATATATATATATATATATGGATATTCGGCTTGGCAACATTCGGAATCGCATTCAGTAAATTCATGTTTTTATTTCGGAAAAGTCCATGTTGACAAAATGGCTCACCAAATGCCGTTGACATCGAAAAAGAGAGCGATTTTTAGAAATAACTACCGGTCTACACAACGGAAGGTACCCAACTGTCCGGCTCCGATTTGGTTTATTTTAATAGCTATATGTTAGAGAGAGTAGTCTACGATCACACGTGTTGGTACCTACCCATATTTTATTAGGAGAAATTGCCTTCTAAAGTGTAGTATAGGTAATTGACTAAACCTTTTAACTTCTGAAGTTTACTACTGGTTCTATTTTATGTTTGAGAACATGAAAAAATAAGGAGCACGTGTTTTATTATAAAAAAAACACACTTCAAAGTTTTATATTTCTCGTAGTTGGATTCTTAATATACCTTTCCTTGTCAGTCGTATCCTCTTACTTAGGTACTCGTAAGAGTCGTGCTCAAAGTGTCGATGTTCCTGCAAATTTGGATATTTCATAATGCAATATCCTTGTATTTTGCTCGCTATTTCACGGGGTTTTCTCTTTGATTGATTCACATTAAACTACCTATTATTAAAACAAAGCTTCAATTTCGGAATTAATTGCTTTTGAGTATGCGGCCTTCAAATGAGAGCCATAACAGCAAATAACAACGTTATTTTGTCTAATTACTACTTAACGATTTTCCAATATTCTCGAATGGACACTAGTGGACACTACAAATAGCTCTGCTATGGCTATTCGAGACAAGGTCAATCACTGACTGTTACAAGCGGAATATTCGGCCCTGACATTGTGTCCAGAATAGATGTTGTTAATTAATACCCAACTGGTATAACGTTGCAAATTGAATATAATATTTTATTTTAGGTTTAAATAACTTTCGTTTTTCAAAAAGTTTTTTTTTTGTAATTTCACTTAACAGAAATTAACTTGCAATACAAAAATATTATAGGTAAGTACAGAAAGGCGCTGTTCAGTACAAAGTACAAATTAACTAAATCTCGCAAATAACAAAGACATTGCTGCTAAGCTGATTTTAATAATCACAAGTTATACTTATACATAAAACATCGTCCCACAAAACTGTAATAACAGCGTGACTGTGGGATCGGCAGGCTCTTGTTAGGGCATTAATTATATTTATTAAGTAGTTATTGTCTATTATATACTATGTTATTAATGTATAGATATTATGTATAGCCAGTTCAAGAGTCTACTAATGAAGTATTATAGGTAATGCTTCCTTAGTAGCCTCCTGAATGTATTCTTATTTCTTTCACATCTAATAGTTTCCGACAAACCACTTATTCGGATAATACAACAAGTATCTAATACACCTTAATACTAACGAACAGAGATCCACAACACAAACAAACAAATCTGATTCCATTTTGCTCCTTGATAAAACTACATAGAATACCTACGATTGGATGGGTCACCGCTTTCAGCGGCCTCCTGATTGAGTAGTTGCGTGCTTTGAAAGGCACGTCATTTCAAACCGTTGAACCCAGTCGTCTGTCTAGGCAGTTTTTAAATCCGAATTTCAGTGCTCTCGAGTGACTTGAAGACTTTTGATAATAAATGCGCACTTGACAACCTAAGTAGTTATAAGTAGTCGATTCTACAAAAACTACGTCATACTTACGCCGACCTGTGCCAATTGTTGGGACAGCAACAGGCTCCTTGAAGGGCCTACTTAATCTCAGATTATTGAAAGGGTATTTTATGTTTTGATATAGTGGTCCCTTGCTAGTGTCATCCAGAAATAACCCGGGGTCTTTTTAATGTCGTCAACCCATCGTGCCGGACCGGGATGAGTGGCGTACTAGAAGAGAGGCCTATACTCAGCAGTGGGTTATATCAGGCTGATGATGATGATAATGGTGATAACCTAAGCTTATGAAATAGAAATTATGTTAAAAATTAACGAGAGTATAGACTCGCGCTGAAAAATAAAAGCAAACCTGTTTCCGTAAGATCTTTTAGATCAGTGTTTCATTTAGCTTGTAGGTATCCTAAATATTCGTTTTAAGGGTATGTAACATATATTACCTATTTAAGTATTTACTTCATAGCGCCTATATTTATTAGGCACAAGCTCCTACTTACACTCTCTGTGGTCCTATTATAGATGGACTAGTAATACGCTTTTTCTTATAAATCTATAGCGATAGTCGCTTTTTCTTATATTAGAGTATAGTATTCCGGTTTCATGCAGTCAGGTTTTGTACTCTTATAACAGGGTATAGTTACTTTGCATTTTTATTTGAATATTTCACCTTAACGATTTAAATTATTTATTTACAAACGGTAATAATAGTTAAATATCAATAACTTAAATAATATTAAACCTAACTTAACCTCTTCAACGCCGCAGTAGATTTCGTAAGTTGTGTGTCACACGCCAAAGTCACAGAGCAAACGACCGAAAATGAACCTTACTTGATAGCACGTAGGTTGCCTTACCTAGATTTGATATGAAATCATGGCGTGTAGGACACTAAATGTACTGACTTATATCAAGTCAATGGCGGCGAAAAGGTTATCTAAAACAGGCCCTTGGTGCATTGTACCTTTATATGCCGTTTTAGATTAGTAGTAAATAAATAGTATATTTATATAATTTCATCAAAAACGCGTTGACTAAACATACTTCGGAGGACGGAAGTATTTGTCAAATCCAATAAACTTAATATTATGTGCAAAAACCTAACCAGTGCAAGCACCTAAAGTTACACTGTGATTTATATTTCATTTAAGTATTTATGTATTTGTCAACTTCCCATCTCCTTTCAGGGAGTAATCTCAGACTCGTCTAACCTACTAATCATGTATGACTTAAGAGTTGCTTAGCTACTACATGTTATTTTACTTTTGTACCTACATGTAATTTTACTCGTCTAGATAAGTATAGACGGTTTACGTACAAATAGCTACCTAAGTAAATAGGTAGTTGTGTCGTGCGAGACTCAACGCAATATGATTTTAATAACCGAATAACCTGAATCACATTCGGATTCCATGCACAAAATATTTCTACACCCGTTACCCTCATTCTAATACATGTGGTCCATTGATAGCAACTAGGCTTAGAGCATTTAAGACTGGATTCGCCATTGATATACTTAGTTACTTACCCCTCTGCCAAAGGCAAAGGAGAAAAATCTGCCACGTTATTAAAAACTATTTCATTAATCTATTATAATTATGTTAGTCTCGTAATTATTCCCGGCGTGTGAAGAACTCCGTCAAAATGTCTTTACGTGCTGATTTTGGTTGCAAAAAACATTTTAATTTATCAAATTTACGAAAAGATGAATTATCATTTACTTGCACATATGTTTACGCTTTAATTATATTTTTCTGCACAGTTAAAGTTCTAATTTAAATCATAAATCGAGCATCATCGACATTTAAAAACATTCATACTCGAAACTTCACGCTTGGCCGCTATTTTAACATTTCACTTCACCGTATTTCCGAACGTAAGGACTACTATTTATGAGAATTTATATGAATTTGTAAATTTGATCATTTATACATTGATGATACTTTTACTATTAACTTAACCTAACCCAAATCATCTCTGACTTGCCCAAAGATATTATGTAGGTAGCTAATTAGGTATATACGTTTTTCATGACGCCACTGCTAGGTACGATAGTAATTATACTCCAGCGAACCTCAGATATATGACCTACCTATTATTTGCCGAGCGCTTCAGTAACGCGCTTACGTGAATACCTAGTTACACTGGCTATCGGTAACTTCATTACGGTATACACACATACATACTATATCTAGTTATCTACACTACACGACGAGATTCACTTAAATAGACCGTCCAGTGATTGCAATGCGAGTGCACTGGCACTCGCTTAGGGCATGATTATTGTAGACAGCAGTGGCGGAGCGTCCATACAACTCGATCCCCACCGGCTTGCCTAATTTTTAGCCAGTACAGTTCTTTTACTACGGCTCATGAAGAATAAGAAAGGAAAATTATTTCCGGCTTTCCTAAGAATATTTATGTCGCGCCGCCACTGGTAGACAGTGACAAAGCCCTATACAGGATCCGGTACTCAATAGGTGAACGCTGCTAAACCGATTACCAATTAATTGTATGCACATCTTGTCTATACGATTAATCTCCGTTCGAATAGGCTGTCGAATATGGTATTATGTATTGCTGGATACATAACCAATAGCTACCTAATTTAAAGGGACAATGTGGCAGAGGTAATCAAACCGATCTCCCCAATCATGATAAGCATCTACGAGTTTTTAACATTCCCTTCGATAAATGGGTATTATGAGGCATGTTAAAATGTATAACACGGTTTGGTTATACAGATAGAAAACAATTAAATTATCACAATAAACAGTAAATTAGACAAATTTATAAAAATCATAAATACAATACTATGAGACTATAAAGATTCACAAAAACCTTTTTTTTTAATAGTATGTAAACAAATGTAAATTGCAGTTACTAATAGAATTCTCATGCTTCAATAAAAAAGAAATTGTATGGCTATGTATGTAATGACTATGTCCATAAGCGCAATATTCCACGACTAAAATGGCAAATTACTTGATTTTCCAACAACGGTATTCCGAGGCCATTGAACTGTGACGTCACATTTCACTGCCTATCAGGGTGGAGCGTTTTCAATGCTCGTCAGCTATGCAGTACTTTGCCTCTCTTTTTCTTCTTTTGTGTTGCTGTAATTGTAGTTGGTCGCACACAAACATTTGATCGTCTCTAAAAACTGGTTCGAATGGCACCATATTATTATTTGTCAAATAGCCAGTACTTTATGTAAGTAGCTACGTAACTCCTAACTATCTAATTTTATGAGTAACCTACACGTGCGCGCCCTTTGTTTTTATATGGTACCGATAGTAAAAATGTTTCATAACATATTTTTTTCAATACAATGCTCTCTAAATACGTAATCAATTTCGAGTGTTATTCTTAAAAGTCACTTCGTTCAGTTGAAGTTCATCAGTATCTCCACTTTGGGGACATTGGACATTACCTAAAACTGAATGTAAACCACATGTAAACTAGTAGTTAACTAGTGTATACTATCATTGTTCCAGGATCCCCGTGGAAAGTAGAGGTTATGGCCGGCCCAGCGGGCGGAGGCGGGGGCGAGCCCACCAGACTCATCCCGGCACGAGTACCAGCAGTATTTGAGATCTCCACATCCCCCGGCGCCACCGCGTTCAGCAAAACCGAGGTATATTGACATACTATGAATATCCTGTTCCCGTAAATATTCCTAATATGGGAACATTCCCAGCTCGGGCACATATTCCCCATACAAATCCGGAATATTCCCAGGAACGGCACATCTCTAGTCTACAGTCCTCTCCCTACTACAGTCCATTCCGGAGAAAAATTACTTTTTCGCTTTTCCAGTAGAATTGCATGAAGCTCTTTAGAAATAAATCTGTGTTTCTAAGGCACCTACATAATTGAGGAAGGAGTACAGTCGTTGATTCAGCCTGGATAACAGATCTTTGACAAAGTTGTATATTCACGATGTTCAAGCTTCAGGTATAGGAATATTCATAGTCGACCAGACAAGATGTAACTAGTTACCTAATGCGTTAGGAATGTAGGTACATAGAATTTAAGTTAACTCCGCACACTTTCCCCACACACGAGAAAAACTTAAGTAAGCCCCTGTTGCATGTATTCGAACTGGACGTGGACTGTTCGAATAGGCATTTGTAGTAAAAAAATTAAATATACTTAGGTAATACATAATCTATTGTCTATTCGAACACGCCAGTATAGGTATACAAGAGGGGCTTTAGAACTTAAGTTTTTTATTAGCTATATGAATGAATGAATAAACCTACTATGCATTTGCATTAAACCAGAAGAGGATATAATTTCCGTGTTTTCGTTAAACCAACGCAAATTTAACTACGTTGCTGTAACTACGCTACCTACTTGATTACTTTTCGCAGGATGTAACTTAGGTAGTTAGTCATTTCGTGGTATTATTACTCAGTTTACTAGCCTCAAAGTCAATTTCGTATGAAAAGATAAAACCTCAATGAGTATAACGCATTAAAACATGTACATTTAATTTAAACCAACTTTAACGATTTAAAACGGAAGGAGATTGATTAATCAGTTCGCTGGCTAGTGGCGCGCTGCGGGCTGAATGATATTGGATGAATCCTTTCAAGTAAGTGCTCACATCGATTACATGCTATTGTTGACAACGGCAAAACCGATCCTTTATTAAACGGAATTAACTGTGCGTTCACATTCTGAGTACCTTTACGATCCGATGCAATTATCGAATATTCGCTCCGTTAAATACGTTTCGTATTGTAAATATATGTTACAGAGTTTAGTTAGGACAACACGCAGCTCAAAATACGCTGACGCGCCGTAAACGCTGCGATGACAGGGATACAGCTATGACTTCATAAATAGTTTTTTGTAAAGGGTACCGCCATCCAGATGTATACTAAAACCTTCTCCGGAATGTAAAAAATACTTCTATGAAAATTGCATCAAAATCGGTCCAGCCAAACGCGAGATAATCGCGGACATATACATAAATACGAGCATACAGGGTTAACTGAAAAACTCCTTTTTTAAAGTCGTTTTAAAACGTCACGTATGAGGCGCGTCACTGCGTTTTGAGCTGCGGGGTCAAACGTTAAGATTAAAACGTGCCACACACTGCAGCGGCCTACGGTGGCAGCCGCGGTGGAGGCCTGTTGTATACTATGACAATCCTAATATTCCTTCAGACACACGCGGCAGTAACAGCAGTCCGCCACCGCGACCGCCACGGCAAGCCGCTTCAGTGTGTGGCACGCTTGAAACGGGATTCAATTTTTTTTTTTTAGGTCGAGGTATCGGTAACTGCCCCGTCTCGCCGGCCGGTGGTCGCCCGAGTGCTAGACGTCTCTGAGCGCCCCGGCGTCTACCGCATAGAGTTTACGCCCGAAGAAGTCGGCACCCACCTCATTGATGTAAGTGCTCTTATATGTATACCTACCGTTAAATAACTATTGCTACAACTATTTACCACTTCCGTCTGTCTTGACATGTAAGGCTGTTCCACACTAACCCAACTGATGAC
Source organism: Epiblema foenella (assembly GCA_963556455.1). Taxonomy (NCBI): domain Eukaryota; kingdom Metazoa; phylum Arthropoda; class Insecta; order Lepidoptera; family Tortricidae; genus Epiblema; species Epiblema foenella. The sequence continues at coordinate 14,874,030 of OY747095.1, read as the reverse complement.
ACTTTCAATTTTATGCCACAATAACACAGATGAAGATGAAGTGTCAACTATTGGGCATTAAGATGACCAACATTGGGACGTTTACCTTAAGTAAACTTTGTTGTATACAGGTGGCCATAGCCGGTGATAAATTGGCCGCAGGTCCGTTGGTGGCAAAAGTATACGATGCTAGTCTCATCAAGGTTACGGACATCGGCAATGCTGTAGTCGGACAACAATCACAATTCCGAGGTAAAATAATTGGCTTCGAATATTCCTGAACGAATTTGTTCTTGGCAAAAATAAATACATTTATAATTTGGCGTACTTACCTTAAAATTTGTTTTTTTCTTGCTGTGCTAGTTTCACTATGGAGAGGTCCCTGTACCATTCAATTCGCATGATCTATAATTATATCCAAATCTATAACTAATAAAAACAAATAGCTCCTAATAGAAAGATGACGCCAATTTGTTAAGCAGATCTCTCCATATTGAAACTACTGTAAATTACATGCATTATTTCAAAGGTACGCAACAACGTATAAACATTAGCAGTCTATCGATATAGACACACGGTAGTGTATCAGCCAAGTTCGCGAAGCAAAATAACGACACGCTGGCCATGCGTTATTTAATTTACTTCTCTCTGGTTTTAATAAAGATTTTTTTTCAGTGGACGCCAGTGCTGCGGGTGAAGGCCAGTTAGAAATTTCAATAAATGAAGGCGAAGTGCCTAACCACGTGCAGGTGCGCAATTTTTTGTTTAAGTAGGTACTTAGCGTATGGTACCGTAGGTAGGTACCTACTTAAGTTACGCGTTAAAGATGTTATCTTAATACCTGACTTACCTGTACTTTTTAGGTGGTGGGCGGCGGACGTTGCCTCGTATTTTGGAGACCTGAAACGCCGACGCCGCATCGAGTAGATATTAAATTCAACGGGGAGCCTGTGCCATCATCGCCGTTTATTTTCAACGTAGCACCGGCACAGAGAGTCACGATCGACACGTCACAAGTTGGTCAGTTGGAAAACCTTAAATAAATATAATTTGGATAAAACACCTACTTAACTATTGGAAACATACATGGATGGCTTGACCAACATGTACCCTATAGTCAAGCAAATCATGTGTTTATGTATATATCCTTTTTCCTTGGATAAGATACTTGGGCCATTCTACTATTTCATGTACATAATTTTAAGACACTTTTTTTAATGCAGATTTTGGAATACTTGGCCCGCACTTCATATTTTTGTATTGTTATTTAGAAAGAGGTTTAAATGCAGTATCACTTCTGATAGTTTTGGTAATTAACGAACCACATCTAATATCCATAAATCGAGTAACTCAGTGGTCCTTGGATGTCTCACGAATTGTAGGAAAAATTGGTTTTTACCACTGTGTTACCCACCTTTTACAGCAGTATGTTAATACATATTTAAGTATTTTTACCTATAAATTCCTTTTATTAGGTTAAGGCTGTACTATTTCGAAATTCTGTTTTTGTACACTAATTCAATACATATCTATATTATTTTTGTTAATAGAAAGCTGGTCGCGAAAAAGTACTAGAATGACCTATCATTTTACTTAGTCAGATCATCGTGACAGCGACTATTTCAATTTCTTTATATTGATCAAATCAAATAAAAATAACCTAAAGAAAACATAATCTATCGATAGCTGAGGGGCTAAGATAATAGCTTATATATGTCGGATATATAGCATTCATCCCTTACTGTCAAGTATGTAAGTGCGAGAGGAGCGAATGCTATATGTCCGACATATACTTAAGCTATCATCTTAGCCCCTCAGTATCAAAAAGTGTGCCTGCCTGTATATTCCACACACCACTATTTGAAAGTGCTTGCCAAAAATGTAGTCTGCCACATTTTAACTTCAATACCTACTCGTGCCTACACACTCGGCAGTAGATAAGAGAGTCGAAAAGTGATAGGGATAAATATAACGTACATCACACGGCGAAAATTGTGGGATAAAGCTAAAGTCCATAAATTTTCACGATGTTCTACATAAACGTCTTATGAGAGTTATGATTATGCGGGAAATAAAAATTTCAAGGCTAACAAAGTCTAGCAGTTATTAAGTCCAGTGTCCATCGTGACAGGGCTTGAGATATGAGGCCACAAAGTACAATAAATATATGTTACTGAGACTTTGTGGTGGTTATTTATGGAAGGAAATTTGAAATTCTTACATAGTACGAGTAAGACGGGAATCGCGGCGTCGACGCGACTTGGCAGCAAGTTTTTTTTTTAATTGGCCCAATGGCCCCATTAACTCTATTTAATTACCAATATCCTTATAGTACGGATTGTTAGCTCGAAATATGGTCTCATCTGGCAAAAAGCATGACAGTCATACACACTCTTAGCAGCATGACACTTGGCATGCATGTAGCTTTCATATATGTACTTTAATATGTAAGGAGAAACACCTTCACTATAATGTCGCGCCTCCGTTTACCAATAGATAATTTTATAAGGAACATTTTTCCTTTAACGTTTTTCTCCTAGCTTCTGCCGTTTTCAATAAAAATTAATAAAACTGATTCTGTACATAAAAGTTGGGAAAGTTTGTCAACGTGTTTCTTCTTAAATAATGAAATTTTCGTGCTTTCTGCCAGAAGGGACCGTATTTCACATATTTTGAGCTAACAAGCTGTACAGCCCCAATCCGGACCACAATCTTTAATAAGCTGTCACATGCTGTCACTGTCAATGTCATTATCAATCAGCGTGACCACTTGCAGTATTTTCTACTTTTTTGGTAGTATGCAAAATATATTGGGTACTTTTTAGTAGATTTTGAACAGAACCGGAATATATCTCACATTGTTTTTGACCGAGTGAAACGAAGGTCTCTACTTCGGCTTCGACAAAAATGTTTTCGTATGTCCGGATGTCTGGCGGATTTCCGTTTATTCTCCTATACAGGTAGCATTTCTCGACCAACTCTCGTGAAATTTTGTGAACACTAGTGAACAGGTTCTATAATTATAAATATTTTTTTGTCTAGTCAGTTTTTGGTAAACTCAACACTAGTGGCGGCGCACTGTCATCGATCACACACGCTCGCGCTGCACAACTACGTCATCACTTATCATTTCTCATGTATTGTATGACGTGAATGTCAAAAGCACGCAAATACTGTATCGCAGCGAGTTATAATAATCACAACTTTACTTATATTCGGGATATTCGTTTTCTACTCTTCCGTCAGGACGGTCGGAGAAAGAGACTGAAAGGCAAGGAAGTATATGTTATTTATTTTATTCTTAACATACTTATAAAGGTTTCACAGCAATTTGGCGTAAATAAGTTAATATCAGCAGTTTCAATTTATTATATAGTTTTATATACTCAATTACATTACCTATCGAATCGTGAATGCAGTTTGAAGTGCGAGTATATTTTCAAATACCCGCGAGTATATTATCAAATATCTATATCCGCTTTGTATGAATTAAAAAATAACGCAGTATTCACGCTCAATTTAACAATTTTGGCAATCAATTAAAATCCATAATTTCTAAAAATTACATAGTATGTACGAATGCAATATGTACCTATTGTTACCGCCGGTCGGCCCGGCGCCCCGACACTCAAGGTCAAGCGACTAGTCAACATAGTACATGAGCAGCGAATAGATGTATCTAGTTGTTAAACCTACTATACTAACGTATAATGTAATAGGTTCTGTTGGCAACCCTAGCGCTAAGGTCCTGCTTACTGCATACTGCGAAAGAGCGCGTTGCGTGTGATAGAAAAAGATGGCACGTTTAGTCATGTTTGACATACCTAAAAGGGGGATTTGTTAACGGTGTGTACGTAGTACTATTACTTATTCTGTGATTTAGCTTAGTTGGTAATTATCTTGCTTACGAAGCTGGAGGTCCCGGGTTCGAATCCTGATCAGGGCATTTAAATATGTATAGGTATCGTCGCTTTTAGTAGCCATAGTGCAAGATTGCTTAGTTTGGGACTAGGTCGATTTGTGTAAGATTGTTCACAAATATATATTAATTTATTTGGACGATAATTAAGTGACAAAATTTGAAACGTTTATATAGATATCATAGTTGTCATTTTAAAAATTTTAAATAAATCTTAGTGTCAAACTCAACTTATGTATCATGCCGGACCACACAATAGACCATGATCATGATTCATAAAAAGTACTGTACTTTAACTATTATAGAATAACCACGTCCGAAGTGCGCCCGAAATCATCAGTTTATAGGAAGATATTTATTAACCAACTTAACATTTAATAAAAAATACAAGATCTATATTAACATAGAACTAACAAAAATAAATTAAATTAAATTAAATTAAGACCTAACCTAGGTTAGGCTACGTTAGGTCCCCCAAGTCTGATCCCTGCGGAACGGTGCCCATAAGGCTGGCTGCATTCCCCCGTTGAATGGCGATGCCTATTCTTTGTCCGAGGAATGAGCCAGCCCTAGGGTCACGTGTTGTTTCCAAGAGTCTCTTTTTTAAGTTTTGGAACAGAGAATGGGCATCTCGACTCCACGGTCCTAAAGTCTCCACTGCGAAAGCCGCAAATATGTGATTGTGCGTTAGATCAGCATATTTGCGGCGCTTAAGTGCCTCAGCCGCCGCCGCCGCCCCGCCAGCCCTTATTGAAGTGGAGGCTAAATGAGACGGCGCTAAGGTGTCCACACAAGTGGCATCCCAAATGAGCGGCCGTCCCATTTGCCAGGGAATGAGAGTCATTCCATCGGGCCTCTTGCCGTCGTCGCGTCCCAGACCGGGTGGTTCCAAAGCTGCGGGCACGCCCACGCTGACAAAGGCCCGACGGATGATGTCGTTCAGGCTGGCGTGGCGGGATAGGCGACCGGCGCTTCTTTGGCAGGAGAGGCCGTGGTAGCCTAGGCTGTCAACTTCAGAACCGCAGGGACAGCGGTGGGGGACAACTAAATTAGCTCCTAAACGAAGGCCGACAGCCAGCCTTAGTGAATTGTTGTCTAGGAGGGTTGCGCAGTTTCTAGAAGGGAATGCGTGGAGCCAGAAACCAGATTCATGTTGAGAAGATGCTAAGAGACGGGCTTTTTCAGAGTTGGAGGAAGCTGAATCGAGGAGCCAATTTTGAACCTGGCCGCAGAGCGGTTCGTCCCACAAACGCTGAATGTGTTTTTTTGAGGGCATTTCTTTACCAGGGCAGGCCGATCGCCATGCATTTTCTGTTTCCGACAGGTGTGCCACCTCGAAGTCACGTAGTGACGGGTTAAGTATTTTTCCTACGAGGGACATTGTACTGTGTACGGATGACAGAAATGCCGGTAAGGCGACACTAGATATTTGCCTTATTCCTAGGCCACCAAACCGGATAGGCAGAGTAGCATGAATAAATTGCCTGTCGTTGATGTTAATGTTGATGATTTTTTGAATTTCGAGGTGGATAATACTGTCTATCTTTTGACAAAAATCAGGAAATTTAAAGAAGGGACTGCATCGCATATTAACTTTAATAAAAAATATGAGTTTTGCGAAAAAATTGCATTGAGTACGGCATTTGGTGGATTTAGTAGTTTTTAAACCACGAAACTGGTCACGCTGAAGTTTGTTCATTTTGACAAAATCTCAATGAAAAATGAATCCGTCATTTCGGAATCTCAACTCAATTGACTAATAGTAGTTTTAAAATTTATATGCGCCAAAGAGTAACACTATATAATTATGCACATCAGTAGCAAAATAAACGTTTGCTTTTTCTCGAAAACGCGTTTAGTGTAAATATAATGTGATTATCAACATGATATGATTTATTGATACAACCAGCAGAATACACGGCCCATTTATATCAAGCGGGTAAGACGTTGACAAACTTCACAAGTACTGTTTGTCGATGATACCTATTCGTCAACTACAGGCTCGGTTTTATAAAGATCCGTTAGTTGTTATGTCAAAAAATGTACTGAGTTACTGAAATTTTATCTAACATCTGGTCTAACGGGTCTTTATAAAACCCGGCCTTATTGTATCTTCTATTTATTCTTCTACTTATTTATACTACCTGAAATCTGTGTTACTTACGTACATTTTTGGTACTAGGTAATAATCTAAACCCGTCTTCAAGTTACCACCAATATGACGCTAAAATAAGAACTTAGAAATACGGTTTTTAGTTGGTCCAGTAAGTACTATGTGAATTGAATTCGATTTCATATTATTGCAGAACTGATACCGGTTGGCGAAGTGGCATCATGTTCTGTGCGCGTAGAAGGCTCGGCGGGCGGAGAGCTGGTCGTGACGGTGCGCGGGCCGCGCGGCGAGGTGCCGGTGCGGCTCACGGGCGACGCAGTCTCCGGGCTACTGGCGAGCTTCACGCCGCGAACTGTCGGCCCTCACACCTTGACTGCACATTACAATAACCAGCCAGTACCTGTGAGTACTCATTGAACCATATTTTTAATAATCTGCATAACAAAATTTGAATGAACAGCCATGCCCTACTTTACCAAATTGAAAATAACCCATCATAATAATATGTACCTATTAACACATTGTTGAATAATATTTGAACCAGACTTTAATGTTAAAAAGTTTCAGTAGGTATATATATTGGTAATTTACATTATATATAACATCCTCCATCTGTCCCATCCACTCCCAAAAATCAATTTAATCAGTGAGTATATTCATACTGATTTTAAATAGTTCTGTTTGCATGCATTACTATCTACTAAACTGTGAAATGTTCACAGGGTACCCCGTTTATCTGTAAAGCCTATGATGGCAAGCTGGTGAGCGTGAATGGAGGCTCGTCAGCACGTGTTGGTATCCCGGTCCAGCTAGCTGTCGATGCAGCACAAGCTGGGGAGGGAAACTTGGAGATAACTGTTGCAGCTCGTGGACTAAACATACCAACTCAAGTACATCCACAAGTAGGTGTATTTTTTATAAAAGATGACACAGTGTTTGTTGTAGTTTATAAATACTTCTAGTATTTGGAGTGTCAATGTTTTTTTTGTTCCAGGGCAATGCCAGATTTACTGTTTCATTTACTCCCACTGAGGCTTGCGACCATGTGGTTAACGTGTCATTCAATAAGGTAAGTAAGCATGTGCCACGGTTCCTACCAACTATTTGAAAATTAAAAATGACAAATTATAACATATTTGTAATTTTGCACACCAAACGATATCTTAATGCCAGTGTTTGTCAACAATTGTTTGAAGTTTTATAGTGAGAAATTATAACTTACCTATATACTTGTTATTTATCACACCAAAAGGTGTTAGGAACAGCCAAGGATAAGGTGAGGTGCTGAGCATTATCCCTACATGTTTGGAGCTTGTGTAGTGATAAAAATGTGAAAAACCATGGTGTATTGAAACGGCACTAATGTTTTTCCGTCTTCTGTAAAGTAAAATATTAGTCATGTCAAAAAAAGAAAGTTACATTATTAATTTACCTGTGAACTCTGCCTACCCGACCGGGAAACTGGTGTGTGTATGTTTATGTACCTACAGTATTTGTATTGTCGTCAATGAACTTAAAGTTGCAGCAGGCCCAAACTGGAGGAGAGTGGCCTATGACAGTCTACAATGGAAAGAGCTAGAAGCCTTTGCCAAGCGGCAAACTGGATTAAGAGACATAATCTCATTCAGAATAAAAGAGTTTAATATATAGATTCGTATCGTAGTAAATGAATGAACAATGTCACATTTGCCTGCCCCAGATGCGTGTACCGGGCTGTCCGCTGATCGTGGAGGTGTCGGAGGGCAGCGGCGGCGGCGCGCGCGTCACGCTGCCGGGGCCCGCGCCGCTACACCAGCCCGCCGCGCTCACGCTGCACCACCCCAGTGCCACGCTCGACCAGATAGAGGTCAACGTTGAAGGTCAGTACTGTGCTATCACTCCCACCACTTCAGATTATACTACATTCCCAATGACCACTTTTTAATTTACCTGTTAGTCAATTAGATGTCAACATTTCAAATCTAATGCCTTACTAAGAGACTGCAGATTCCACAGTCAAACGTACATAAATACGTTAAAAATAATGCATCACATGAAAATACTGATTTAAAAAATTGCGTATATGTTTTAAAGAAGTTAATTTTCGCTCCAACTCAGCAGCTATCACCACACCTATGATCAAATCGAGTATATATATATATGTGTGTGTATAGTTGTAGTTAGGTACTCTTTAGAAGACATGACACGACGCGCACGTCTCCATTGTTCGTGTCATACCCTGCCTCTGTTTTGGCACAAACATAATATTGTTAAATAATATGTATTAACAGTAAGTAGAGGGGGTTAGAATCGTTACGCTTTTAGTACCTCTACGTATACAATTGCTAAGAGATCATTAATGCAACTCGTGATGGTATATGTTCAAAATGTTTGGTTATCTTTTTCCAGGCCGGTTTAAATATAAATGAAAGACGTTTATAATAAATGAGATCCAGTTTATTTTCACTGAATGAAATGACCGGAAGAAATCACAATTCAAAGGGGGAAAATAGTGAAGAAAACATAAGATGCTTTGCAGTACTAACAATTTGGATCAAAACCACCTCATATCTCGCATTATTTGTTTATAATTATCACTAATCTATTAACTTGCTACATAACTGGAATATCGCATTACATTTCTAGTATATATATATAGAACAGATAAGGATAACAAATTGGTTTTAGCAACCATAAAAAGCTCAAGAAATATAGTTTATATAGTTTTAGATTTTAGAACATCATTGAATAACCTGATGCCGTTAAGCATACATAGTAACAATCAGTGTCGAGAAAGCTCATCCGCTTCGCCCTAACTCTTAACACAGTAGAAGGCGGGGGTAGAGGGGCGGGTTAGGGCGAGGCGTTGAGCTGAGCGGTGCCGGGGCGCAGGTCCGAACGGGGCGTCGGTGCCGGCGGCGGTGGCGGCGGCGGGCGCCGGCGTGTTCCGCGCCGAGTTCGTGCCGCGCGCCGTCGGCGAGCACCGGCTCAACGTGCTCGTCGACTCCGCGCCCATTCCGGCCAGCCCCTTCCACTTAAAGGTGACTATTCTTTTACGGCCAAATTAGGGCGGTTTGCATCAACTTATCTACGCTATTACTTGATTAACTACTACTTAGTGGACGCTGTTGTATGAGTTTCTATACAAATACGTGCGATGCGGAACTGTGAACCTTTACAGACCATCAACGCTAAATATGGCGCCGGCTGCGCTGTCATCCCGTACAATCGTTTATCTCATATTAGGAGCATTCAAACACGGCGGACAGCACGAGCGGTACAAAGATTTAAGGTAGAGCGAGATAGGGAATAAAATGACCTAGGTTTCTTGTAACTTCGTACCGCTCATGCCGGCCGCTGTCAGACGTTTGGACGCTCCTATATTTTAACGAAAGCCTCTTTCAATTTCAGACGGTTTGACGCAACCTTCTCTTAGTATTTTTGTATACAAATTTCAACAGTCACTGTTTGATGATCTAATGATGTCGATTGGACCGGCACGAGATAAACTACCAGTCTCTTTCTCAAAGCTCGAATTTAAGACTGACAGTTTGTCAAGCTGTTTTGCGCGTGGTGTGGTGCTTCCCGTGTTCGTTTTGATATTACAAGTTTAGAACATTATAGCAATGTTATATTTTCTTTATTGTATCAATGGCGTCATAGTAAAATTACTGTTTATAGGTTTACGACGTGACAGCTATAAGAGTTAAGGACGTCGCGCACGGGACTGTTGGGAAACCCGTTACGTTTTTAGGTAAGTAGTTTATGTTACTTAACTGTGAATGCATATCAAAAAATAAAAGAAGAATCGGCGAGAAAATAGAAACGTAATTTTATGTATCTAATTTCGATTCAACCCTCTGCGTTCCGTGTCGGTAGGGTGTGGAAAGCACCTTATCAATGTTATTAAGCCCGGACTATTGGTCTAACGGTGTATATCTGTGAACAGTGGAGACGATGGCGGCGGGCCCGGGCAACCTGGAGGTGACGGTGAACGGCGGGCGCGTGCCGACGGCGGCGGCGGCGCAGGGCGCGCACACATACGCCATCAGTTTCACGCCGCGCGACCCGCGCCCGCACACCGTCGAGCTACGGTTCAACGGGGACCACGTTCCAGGTTAGTCCACAGACCAGATAACCTAAAGACGTCGCTTTGCGCAATTATTTCATTAAAACCGATGCTGCCAAAAATACAGGGGTGCGGGGGACGCAGCGAGCGCTTACCGTGCCGTGATTTGTCGAATGAAGGTCACTTGAGCGTCAGACGATAATGGCTGCCGGCCGCTAGAGATGAACGCGTTAAATAAATATATTATCAATAGTATCGATGATTAGAAATATTAAAATTCTCGGCAAGTATGTGACGGTATGGTATTTAAAGTGTCGAGAACATATGACACTGCTTGGAGAAGGAAACCAACCATGTGATCGATTTGTAGCATTGATCCACATTTCTTTTATGTTTGGACATTTAGGAAACCTAAAACAAAGGATGCACATTTTAGTAAACATGCTTAGAATGCTTTATAATGTAACACCAGTTTGAAAAGATCATAAAGGTTATTCATCCCGTGTTGCAACGGAAAATTCGATCATAGATAATTAGATACGGCACACAAATACTTTGCCAACATAATAGGTATTATTTGTAAATTACTTGCGATGTATTGCATCTTCCGTGAATTATCTTATCGATAGTAAATGAACACATATTATGGACATCACTAGTTCGCACTAAGCAATGCAAGGGGTGATAGACAAGGAAGGAGCGATTATTCCGCGCAGCATGGCAGAAAGAGAGTTTCTTAAAAGACATCAACAGAGCTCGGAATAGGTAGTGCCTATTTACCTAAACTTCGCGGGAGGACGTAACTAAGAGTTGTCACAAGCACCAAAAATAATTATTTATTTTTAGTGAATGCGGGATTTCCCGGGATTTACTGTATTATTCTAGAGGCTTAATACATTTCGCGTTATTTATAAACCTTGTTATATTGCATATTATTTGTTTAATTACCTTGAAATAACATCAAGGATCCCGAAATTTGATACTTTTTAGTTGACTTAGACAGAATTATACTCCTTTCTTCCATGAGAGGGGACCTGTGTCCAGCATTAGGGCGTATATAGATTGGTGATGAGACAGAACTATGATATGGCATAGAAGATATCGTACAGATGTATTCTAATTTATTTCTAATATGATGGTATACATGTACTTATATATTAAATAAAACTATTTTTCAACCGATTATATCGCGTATAATGAATTTAAAATACATTCCATGACCACGAATGCTGTAAAAGACTCGAAACGTCGGAATGAATGTCAGAATTTTCTATACGATGTCATAGTTCTGTCTCATCACCAATCTATATACGCCCTACTGCTATACACAGGTTCCCTCTCATGGAAAAAAGGAGTATAATTCTGTCTAAGTCAACTAAAAAGTATCAAATTTCGGAATCCTTTTGATTAAATTTGATCCATATTATATTTTTAATGACTGATTGTTATTTCAAGGTAAATTAACAAATAATATGCAATAAAACAAGATTTATAAGTAAAGAGAAATGTATTAAGCCTCTAGAATAATACAGTAAATCCCGGGAAACCCCACATTCAATAAAAAGAAGTAATTATTTTTGGTGCTTGTAACCACTCTTAGTTACGTCCTCCCGCGAAGTTTAGGTAAATAGGCACTACCTATTCCGAGCTCTGGACATCAACGAGTACCTACAATGCTTTCGCTTAAATTAATTTGTAATTTTATTAAAATCTACTTATCTGTGAAATGAAATACCATTTTTTTGCACACCAGATATTTTAGTGTTATTTCCACACAATTTAACACAACAATAATGCATTTTGCATCACTAAAACCACGTCAAAACTTTATTTTAGTGATAGTCTTACTTGCACGGAAGTTGTCTGTAGACTGAAGTTAGCAACGGGGGCGTGTCTCAAACATAGAGTGAATTCACCATATGAGTGGCAGAGGGGGTCGCCCGACTACGCGACGTCTTTAGGTTATCTGGTCTGTGGGTTAGTCATTTACCAACCAATTACGTAGGGTATTCCAGTCATCATCTTCCTATCGTTATTCCAGTACAGTTGCATCCTGAAGGATGGCCGAGAACCCCTAACTACTACCTAATTTCAAGATTTGCCGTAGACCCTAGTTTTTAAGGAAGCGACTGCCAGCAGACCTTCCAACCCAAGGCGAAACTAGACCTTATTAGGATTAGATTAGACTTAGGGTATTCCCGTGTTAAATTAAATCCGCCCAGGTGGTCTTTCCGGTGGTTTCCACTGGATTTAACCCAGACTACGTCCCTACCATGCATTCCTATCCCTTTAAATCGTCGTCTCCCGGCGAAACAAATTGTAATGAGCCCTGGGATCCCATGGAATGGGAGACGGCGGGTTAATGGGCCCGGCATACGCCACAGTTAAACCAATCAGATTTAGCAAATGGACGGCCACGAGTTCGTGGAGGAAGTGTTCTTAGATATTTTGATCACACTTACCCTATGTGAAATCATGTACTTTTTTAAAACTTTTCCACATGTTCGGCACCGGCAACGTAATTTTATTAATTAACCATACACGCCGGCAAAATAACCGTACAAAAATTACTATCTCGTGACAATAAATGCGTTAACAGTTGACTTGAATAAGTGAGTATAAGAGTTTAATTATACGAGTATATGTTTTTCTTTCTTAGCCAGTTTCTTAATAATTAAATAAGTCCATATCCCGATTTGTGCCATACTTATTTAGTCCGTTGGCTCTGCGACTCAAAATGTATCTAGTAGTATATCTTGACGTACGAGACGCGAGTGCTCCACTTTTCTTGGTTCTACGCTAACTCTTGCCAATTTCTGGTTGGAAGTTAGGGCAGATCCGCCTCGACCATCTCGTAGATCTTATATCATTGTAATAAGGTTTAGTTTGGCATCGCAGGCAGCCCGTTCGTGTGCCACGTGTCGGCACCTGCGCGCGTGATCGGCGCGGGCTCGAGCGAGTCGCCCGACAAGGTGTCTGTCGGCGACGCGTATACATTCAGCGTGGATTCGCCAGCGTCGCCCCAGGTCGACGTTCTGGGGCCGGCGCGGCGACCCGTCCCTGTACAGGTTAGTTTACCCTTCCCCTTCAATGAGAGTGTTTCGAGGTTCAAAGTCACGATGTAGTTTCTCTCTCTTGCATTCATGTAGAGATAGTAATGACAGGCTTAGGCTTTGAAAACCCTAATTGCAGTTTACTTTTATAAAACATTAATCATTATGGGCTTAGTTATATTATGACCTTTGGCCCTCTTATTTATGTTTTCAGAATCAGAATCAGAATCAGAATCAGAATATTTATTTTGTTAAACATAGGTAGAAAAAGATGGTACATAGACAGATACGGTTGAGCACTATGTTTTACCCGCAATGCAGGTGGTTTTTTTACAGTTTTGCCACAAATATAAACCTTTCTCATCATATTCAAGGTGTCTGCTGAAGAAACAGTGGGAGAAAACGAACCAAGTAAAAGATACACCATCTCGTTCGTGCCCGTAGATGTTGGCGACCACAGTATCGAGGTGAGAACATCGTCATCAATCATGAATTTTAATTTACTTGAAATTTTATCTACTTGAAAATATAATAATTCGACTGCTTATTGTCCTTTCAATTTTGTTCCCGGTGAAAAATATAGTAATAAAGTCTTTGTGACATTGTAATAAATTACAATTTCGCCTGGCTTAGATTTCGCTATACTTATCTACGGTGGGTATAGGTCCGCGCCGGCGCCATGGGCGGGCACGTGGAAGGCAGCCCGTTTCTGGTAAAGGCGTACAGCGCGTCGCGCGTCGCCGTGACGGACATCGCGCCGGGCGTGGTCGGCCGCCCCGTCTCCTTCACCATCAACGCTTCTCATGCCGGTACACTATATCATTACCTAGTAAATCAACTAAATACTGAAGAAATTGTATATCTTGTTCGAAGTTAGAATGTAGATCAATTGAATCCATTTATTCTTATTTCTTACTACAATGTTTCGAACTTAACGTAATTATTATTATTCTCTTCATTTATTAAAAACTATCTCTATCGGAATTCAACTTTTGGATGTAAAGTATTTCGACGTACATACAGTGCGAATGGTATGGAATGTTGTATGATGTCTTTTTAACACATATTGTGTTGATTTCTAGGTGCCGGCAACTTGGAAATTATAGTAGCCGTAAACGGCAGAAACGTGCCAAATTTTGTCCAGAGCGAGGGAAACGCCAGATTCAAGGTGGGTGCACAAAGATAATCTTATTGTTAGGTTAGACAAAAGTGAAGTTCCAACCTGTGTACTGATGATTCCTCATCTCATTCATATTTTTAGTGAATTACCAAAGTTGACGTGATTCACTGCAGTCATGCTCGTAAATGTCCTCTGTCAATTTCCCTTTTTTCCATTGCGTAGGGACGCGCTCGGCAGGTAAAGGTACCTACAATAAAAAAATCCTAAAGCTAAGCGCTAAGAGATGGGAGAGAGTTGAACAATTCTGTAATGCAGGTGAATTTCAAACCGTCGGAAGCCGCGCCGCACACCCTGTCGGTCCGGTTCAACGGGCACGCCGTACCCGGTTCGCCGTTCACGTGCCCCGTGTCGGCGCCCGCCGCCGCCGCCGACGCGCGCGCCTCCGGCCCCGGCCTCGCCTCCACGCCGCGCGGCGAGCCCGCCGAGATTCACCTCACGGGATTCCACAGTGAGTATAGATATTATCAGAACCATCCCGCCCCCAAATGAAGGCGCCGTCCCGCCGTAGCGATGACGCGAGCTGCCACAGCGCCCCGCGCAGGAATGCTCCCCTAGCACCCAGGAGGGTGCAGAAGATACTCGTCATAGTTGTGAGTATAGCTAGAGTTAAGCCAATCTTAAAATCAACGACTAATAGATGGTGTTTCGATATGTGAGTTTACGTATTATACCTGTGTGTACACTTTAGACGTGTGCGTAAGCACGCTGGATGTACGTTCTTTTTAAAATTGGGTTCACTCTAACGTTTCGGATTCTGTCACGGAGCGATTTTAGGAAAAATATGCTTTTCTGCATTATCATTAAAAAATGGACTGTAATTATTACATATTTTTTTGTATTGTTCTGTGGAAATAATCAAGAAAAGTGTACGTGTCATACATGAAACAGTTCAATATGCAATGCGATAACATGATGTATTCCGAGACTCAATCTTTAAATATGAGCAAATTAATTGGAATAATTAAATGAGATTGAGATCTCGCAACACATCACTCACTTTCAACTTATGGATATGATCATATCACGATTCTTTAGATTGTAGCATCTGCGAGGTGTGCTATATGAAATATGCGACTGTTTTATTTAACGTAAAATTTTACTAGCAACTATAAATGCAGTAAGCAATAGTCGGGTGGTATTAAAATACTCCACTCATTGAGATAGTTATTGGTGCTACTAATATTAGTGTAATCACTAACATTACGCATTGCGAGTGATGTATCAGTAAAAGCGCATGGAGTTCGAGTACGAAGCAATAGCCTTGTTATTTTTTACTAGTATTTTCAGTTTACACAAAGCCTTAAAACTTTGTTCTAGTAGTATACTGCCTAAAGCGAATAATATAATTCAACATAGTGTATTTTTTCCTGGAACCTACGGAATAATTTCTATTGGTTTGGTACGCGCACGTTCTGACACTTTATATTGTTTTCTTTCTTAGAGTGTAAACATTTCTATAGAGATCCTATATACGTGAAACCAAGAGAGGCCGAAAAGGTCTTTGCAGATAAATTGAGAAATTGTTTAATTTGACTGAGGGCTCACCATAAATTACCTCCTTAACTTGGGCGGGTAATCGTTTGTTTGACGTCATTGGGCACAACTGTCATATCAAATAGGTTGTGCTCGACAAAAACATAGTGCAACTAAGACAGGGACAACAAATGATATGTAACTCTAAGGTCGCTCTTATAGAAAAATGCATATGACCGTCTCGCTCGGTTGTGGTATTAGTATTTGCGTGTCGCGTCTGGTAAGTCTGTGTTTTCATCGAAGCTTTTTGCATATGACAACAGTTACTGGCTATCTTAAGGTAGCGACTGGCTTGTGTCACTTTGGTGTAATGTAAACCCGCTACAACCAGAACATTACAGCTGTCAGTGCAGCGAGACGAGTCAGATTCGCACACAAAGGGTTCCGTACCATCGTACCGCATCGCTTAATATGTATTTTATAGAAATACCTAACATTGTATTCTTCTGAACAAATAGTACACGACAAAGGAAATGGAAACAACAGGTCCATGTTTCTATTTTCTTACTAATAAGGTACAAATTGGTCTACGTTTTCATTTCCTTGTCTTGATTGATACAGTAAAGGTCATAAACGGATTTAGGTTAGCTATTGCCTTCCCTTTAGACAACAGCCAATAGTGGCTTAATTATTAAATCGTCAGTCCGAGTATGACCCTTAAGCCCTATTTACATACGTACTACACTTGCATGCTAGTTTCATTCCACTATACGGGTCACGGAGCTATAACGAATGTAATCTCTCTATAAAACCGCACAATGTAGTTATACTCGCATGCGAGTCTCGTACGTGTTTATTAGGACCTATATAGTACCGAATGTTAAGCCGCCCGCGTGGTCGCGTTGGAGGTTTCCCCTGTATTTTCCCCAGGCTGCACCTCCAATCGAGCACTCCTATCGCTTTATTGGGCCCGGCCTATAAATCCCCAGTATACGCTTTTTCGAAACAAAATACAAACGAACCCGTTTGCGTTTAGTCTAGTTATATTTGTCTGGCAAAAAATAGTTACCACTAAGTACTTGACTAATCACTAGTAAATGAGACTAAACGGAAACGCATCCGTTTGTGTTTTATTTCAAAAAAGTTTTTAAGAGGTACAGGTTAAAGAAACTTATAATGCATGAGCGGAGCTTATTTATAGCGGGCGAGCCAACGGTGTACGTGTCCGGTCCGGGCGGCAGCGTGGTGCGCGCTCGGCTGTCGGCGCTCGGCGAGGGCCGGTACGCGGCGGCGTACACGCCGGAGGCGGTGGGCCGGCACAGCGTGCAGGTGTCGTGCGCCGGCCGGCACGTGCCCGGCTCGCCGTTCACGTGCAACGTGTACGATGTGAGACGCGTGCGCGTCACCGGACTGGGGCCTGGAGGTAATAATATTAACCCCTCAGATTCGGTTGAAGCCGTTCAAACAATCTCACTGGAGCACAAACTCTTAGGGTGGGTGTTCGTTAAAATTTGATTGTATGGAAAGTTTGTCAAGTTTCTATGGAATGACAGCTGCCGGCGCCATAT
Organism: Epiblema foenella; assembly: GCA_963556455.1. Taxonomy (NCBI): domain Eukaryota; kingdom Metazoa; phylum Arthropoda; class Insecta; order Lepidoptera; family Tortricidae; genus Epiblema; species Epiblema foenella. Next base: position 14,856,697 of record OY747095.1, on the reverse strand, counting down.
TTGACGATGACCGGCCTGTGATCGTATGTTGGTGCAACCGAACGTTAAAGGTTAGCACGTCATTTGTGGGGAACTGTATACGATTTTATAATAAAATACCTATCGAAATAGTTAATTTGCCATTCAGTAAATTTAAGTCCCATATTAAAAGGTATTTGCTAAGCCAGGCGTATTATACTGTCAACGATTTCTTAAATGACAAAAATGCTTTCAAGCCAGTGGTAGTTTAATCCTGTTACTTTTAATATATCTATGTTTATTTTAGGATATATTCTTGTATAATAGTTCCGTTACGTTTTATGTAACACGATGCTATTTCTCGCCTCACAGTCGCCTTAACTTTGTTATTATCAATGTCCGCCAGCTTGAATATGTCATGCTCGCTTTAAGGGCTTTGCCTACGGTGGCGTCGTTGATCGGGTCGCCACCTTCCCTAACAGATGGTCGAGGGAGGCGATGGCTGAGATACGCGTCATACTCGTGATCGGGTGCTGTTTGTGGAGTCCGGTCTGTTCATGCTTGCTAGGACATAGTGACTACGTTAATACTAGTGTCTTTTATAAGGGATTGACGAGAGACATCATCCTGTTGTGGATTCGTTTTTATTATCAGTGACTTAGAGACCATATACATCTCTAACAATATTAAATTAATTTTAATTTTGACGCTCAGAGACCATGTACATCTCTGGGATAATATATTAATTTCACTCCTTGTTTAATCTTGAGACCTTATACATCTCTAACTTAATATTTGTAATAGACAACTTTGCAAGTTTATCTTCACTGTATGACATTAATTTTGTTATAATTGTTAAACTCGAAATTATTATTCCTTCTTGAACTGTAAATTAATATTTTGACATGAAAAATGTATTACTTATTATAGTCAGACTTTCTTAAATTATAAATTAATATTTTGACATGTAAAAGTGCCCTTGTGGCCTATTTGCAGAATAAATGTTTGTATTTTGTATTTTATTTTTGAACCTTAGAGTATTCCAGTGTTTAAACCGCTCGCATGCTCATGTTGAAGGTTTCCAGTGGATTTTCACCAGCCTACACTCAATCGCGTAGTCCTATCGCTTTATTGGACCCGGCCTATAAAGCCACAGTCAGTTTCATAAAAAGAATTGTCTCAAGCCTTTGCAATCCGTGGAATATTACAACCAGCAGCGATTCTTGACCTCATGAATACAGTTGAGCCAAATTAGCCTTTGATCAGTTGCTGTTTAATAAATCACGTCTTCAGTGATGTTTTATTGATTTTTTTTTATAAAACGACGGTTGCAAACAAGCTTACGGCATGCGTGATAGTAAGCAGACACCTTAGCCTATGAGCGCTTGCGACTTGAAAAGAAACGCAAGCGCGTTGCCGACCCTTTATTTACTTAAAAGTGACGTGCCATCATCTACCTATCTTGGAGATCTCCGTCTTCATGGTAGTGTTAAATATGTTGTTGTTTAACAATTTTTACCGGTAGACGACACGGTGACTTAGATGATTAGTTTTTCCGAATCAGAACTGGAGGGCACCCTTGAAGGGCTCAGCCTAGAGGAGGGCGCAGACGAGGAGCGCGGCGTGGAGGTGGGCAAGGCGGTAACCTTCAGCGTGGACGCGGCCGGCGCGGGCGAGGGCACGCTCGAGCTCGTCGTGTCCACGCCTTCCACTACTGTTAAAGCAGAGGTCAGTTGAATGCTAGAGGTCAGGTGAAAGCGTTGATGGTGCCCCGGACGCGTTTTCCGTGTCAGGAGGGTGTGGAGGGGTTTCTCATCATCCTAGCCATCCTAACCTCATCTTAATTGGGATAACCAGTACACTTGCATTCTGAAGGATGCCCGGGGTCCGCTACCTAATCCCAATATTTGGCGTACGCGCTTGTTTTTACGAAAACGACTGTCATCTGACCTTCCAACCCAAGGGGAAACTAGACCTTAGTAGGATTACGCTTGTTGAAGATATCCGTTTCTATTCCACTAATATGACAAAGCCATAAGAAGTATTGCAACGTGTTTTTAATTCAGGTGGTGGCGGTGGCGCGTGGCCTCTACGACGTGACGTTCGTGCCGGTCTCTCGCGAGCCCCACCGCGTGTCCGTCACATTCAACGAGCAGCCGGTGCCTGGCAGCCCGTTCGTGTGCCGCGTCAGTGAACCACATACCTACGTGCAGATAGGTATGTTTACTGTGTACTTATTTATCATCATATCAGCCGAAAGAGGTCCATTGTTGGATATAGACCTCCCCCAGAGAATGCCACAATGACCGGTCCTGCGCCACCCGTATCCAGCGAACTCCCGCGAGCTTTCCTAGGTCATAAGTCCAACTTGTGAGGGGTCTACCGCCGCTGGTCTAAGAAAACAACGTCTGACAATCCGGATCATGACACCACATTAGGTCGGTAATGTCGCGTCACCTACTACTACTACTACTACTACCGATGAATCGGATTGCTATACCTGGCTCAGTATATTATTGTATCATGATCCTTTCTGCCCCAAGAGCCGTCGGTTCTTCCTGCAATTTGCCCACTGCCACTTAAGTTTAGCGATTCGAATAGCTATATCGTTTATTTTGGTCCGCTACGGATGGCCTCATTTCCACTTACTGTATTGATCGTATTATATTGTGGTCGTCGTGACGTGTCGATTCCGCTAGCCGCGCGACGAATTTTTAACATGAATGTGATTAATGGAAGCCAGAAAAAGCGATATTACTCTCGTCTAAGCAATATCGATTTACACGACGAATGTTCCTATGTAAGACGTGAATATTGTCCTAGACAGTTTTTATATATTTAGAAAGTTTTTATGTATCGCATCTTACCTACAGGTGGCATCGCAACAGTGGAAGTGGATGAGAACCTCTCCGACGTTGAAGTGGTGTCGCCGACTGGCTCGCGTGTGGCTGAGGCACAGATAGAAGACGCGGGCCTGGTGACGTTCCCTGCGAACCGCGTGGGACGATATCTAGTGCGGAGCGCCCGCGGCCCAGTGGCTGAGGTCGAGGCTCTCGACGCTAACGCCGTGAAAGTGCTGTCTATAGGCGACGCAGTGGCGCATCGACCTGCTATACTCACTGGTAAGGCGCAACACTTCAGGGACCTTCAAGATGCATGATATTGCACCTGGTAGTGACATTTCCGGCGTACGACGCCAATTGCTACCAGAATAAATGTTTGCCTAGGCCTAATGCTACCTTTTTAATACTACTAACAAGGATACGCAGATGCCAAATAGCCACAATAGTGCATATGCCTTTATAGACAAAAGGTGCAAATGGAGCCCTATTGATGTCACATGCGTTCATCTGTTGGTAATTGGGGCACGGAACGTACATTTTGACGTACCCCATTGAGTGGGGTATCGTTGTTTACAGCTCGTTGAGTAAATACTATATTTTTATGTTTTTAAAAATATTTGAGAAGAAAGGAGCCACCAAAGACTGCGTTTTTTTAAATTTTTTATCCCAAAGAATTTTTTGCCTTCCTACAGTCCTGTAAACTTGAAATTTGGTTATAACGTTTATTACTACGTATATTTAACCAACAAATACCATACAATACATTACAATACAAATACTCTTTATTGCACACCTCAATTAAAGGATATACAGTACAAGTACACAATGAGTAGAGGCAAACAACAGTATATTGATTTATCCGATTTTTTCATTGAAATCCTCTAATTTTACCAACTTAGTTTTGCGGTTTATTCGGAACCCTAAATGTGCATAGTCCGACATGTACTTGACGGTTTTCTTCTTTCCATGTGTGACATAATGAATGTACTCCAGTGAGCACAAGCAACGCTGGCGCCGGGCGGCTCTCGGGCCGTGTGACGTGCGGCGGACAGACGGTGCCGCACTCGATGCGGCGGCGCGGCGGCGCGCGGCAGGAGCTCGTGTGGCACCCGGCGCGCGCCGCGCCGCACCGCATCTCGCTGCTGTGGAGCGGCGCGCCCGTGTCGCGCGAGCCGCTCGTCGTCGACGTAATGCCCGCTAGCCACGGACAAGAGGTACCGCACTACCAGTACCGCCGCTTTTGAAATAAAATCATACTGAGGCAACGCGACCTGGGCTCAAACTTTGAGTACACGGATCTTTCAAATCGTGCAAATGCGACAGAGATGAACATATTCAAACTTAGTGGTATATTAGCCCTGAGTTGATCCGGTGAAATGATCGCGCTCACATTGGTCGGTTTGGTTGCCAGCCTCTGTCCTTTTATCGTAAGAGCTAAAGCGATTTATATAATTTTTAAATATGGTGTACTCCTTTAACCCGTAACAGTTCATAAACTCGTTTAGATCTTATTTAATAATTGATTGGACCGTGTAGGCTTGCCGGGTGTATTAAGTAAGCGAGTATGTATTGAACCTGGTGTAATATTGTTAAAGGTATCAGCGTCCGGCCTCGGGCTGTACCAGGCGCAGGTGGGGCGCGTGGCCTCGTTCAGCATCGACACGCTGGGGCGGCCGGCGCGCGAGTTCGACGTGGTCGTGTCGGGGCCCGGCTCCCGCGCGCTGCCCGTGCGCTGCTACCAGACCAAATCGGGCCTGTTACAGGCGGAATACACGATCACGGAAGTCGGACAGAGCACGATAGGTGAGTCATACGTTGGAAGTTTTCACATTTGTATCGAAACATTCGCAGTAAAGAGGTGTGTAAAAAGTATATGTTAAATAATTTTACAACCAGCCTCGAAAATACTATATCCTGGTTTTATTATCATTGGTCGGTGTCAAGAAGGCGCTATTATTCTTATTTGTATCGGGACAATGCGAATATGCAACTCGTAATTTTGACTTACTTTTATAATTTCAAATTCAGATCTAGAAAGTGACTTATCGGAATCACTTTCAGAATCACATGTGTCACCGGTGTCAGAGCCATCTTCAATAACGAACTTCTCCACGTCGATATCAATTATATGAACTGACCTCTTATACTAATTTTCTATTTTTTTCACATGATCGCAACAGCTCTTCCAAATATCGGCAGTTATTTCCTTGAAAATAAAAACGTGTATCATTAAAATTATTGCCAGTGTAAGAAATTAGTTCTAATGAAATTCCGCAACATGGGGCGCATGGTCACATATTTCTGGTCAAGTTTTAACATATATTATACACTCGAGGTAAGAAATATCGGGTCACCGTAAACTAAATAACCGCAACAGGTGTTCGAAAATTTTACACCACTTTGAAAGAAAATATTTTTTTTATTGCAAGAACAATAGGTGGTAATAATAAGAAGTTCCATGTTCGACCTAAAATAGGTATGCAATATAATTAATGATTTATTCGTTCTATACAATAATTATAAACCATTTAGCTAAAATGTCACAGTTTCTATAAATGTCAAATTATTATTATTAAATAGTAGTTTCATGTCTAAATCAGGCATATTATTATTATGTCGTTCATTTAGAAAGTCCTGAATGGAGCAGTAACATTTTTCAAGAAGCCAACTTGTTATGACAATGCCAAATTGATTTTGGGGGCATTCCTTTATATACGTCGGAATGCCCCCAAAATCAATTATTTAAATCATACACACACACACACATATATATATACCAACAGTATTAGCAATTCCCGGGATCTTATCATAAAAACTATCAATCTCCAAAACTGACGATTATTGCGATATCCCGCTCCTTTAACATTGTTTTTCTACTCCTGTACTTTTTTCGCGACTTACGCAATCATTAACTGTATCATAAATACATACTTTATTTATTCTGTAAAAAGTCTATCTAGTCTATTACCCAAAAACACACTCCTTGCCCTACTTTAATCCTAATAATATTATAAACGTGAAAGTTTGTGCGGATGGATGTACGTTCCGCTTAATCTCAAAAACTACTGAACGGATCTCTATGAAACTTTCCAGTATTGTAGCTTAGACATCAGAATAGGACATAGGCTACCTCTTATCCGCGGGTAACACCGCAGGGCGCTGCTAGTTAAAAATAAAAGCAGAGTTGCGTGCCACAGACTACTACAAATACTATGTTTAGTAGTCATTCCTCGGTGCGTTCAAGTGAAACTTTTATGATTAAAATCAGTGCTGCCAACTTAACGCAACTTTGCTATAATTTTTATGAATTAATTAATGCATAATATATTATTTACTAATATGAGTACATACATTTATCATCTTTTTTGTGTTGTTTAACAAGTTTTATCTATTTTCGGATATATTTATGAAAACAAAACAGTTAAGATTCGATCCGGATTTGAATTCAGTTTAGGTCAGATGCCAAGTCTAGCAAATTAAATAAAAAAGCATAAACAAAGTGTCATATTTTGTTTTCCCACCAAATTCTTAATTGAAAACGAAAACATTCAAGCTGATAAATGATTATATTACTTAAATAAAACGATTTTTTTGTGTTCATGAAGAAAATGTGTAAGTACATTGATTCTTTTAAAAATCCACGAAGAAGTTATATAGCATTAGTGAAGAAATTGCGTAGGTAAGTTGCATAATTACTAAGAGAAAATATGGCGCAAGAAAAGTCTGAAAAATAGGTAGTTTTCTTTGTATCTGAAATGAGTTGTAGAAAAAGTATTGTATGCAACAGTGTATAACTGGTATAAAAAGGCTCGTGGTGTCTTTACTTGCGATGTTCGCCACACTCGCCTTTTTATACCCTTCTTATACACCAGTTGCATAATATACTATTTTTTCATGGGTTTTTAGGAGTCCGATTTAAACCTGGAAACGATAATTTTTTTTAACTGTTATTTTTGCAGGTTAGATATAAAATTAAATAATGATCATGACAGGGTTAAAAAACTGTACAGGCTTGCACTATTTTAGGAAATATGACGGTATTTTACCGACCCGTATCCTTTCTCCGCGAGTGTATATAACCTAGTGACTAGTTGTTTGACCAGTTAAAATTCCCAGTTAACAGCTTCTTGATTAAAATTATTATGGTGAGAGGCTTTTCTTTTTATTAAAAATGGAATTGTTCTTGGCCTGCATCTAGCCAAAGGGCAAAGTTGAAGCGAGCTGTCCCAGAAGATGCCTATTCACTCGTGTCTTAAAAAACTCTAGGTTATATGAACTCTGAAATACAGACGCCGGCATTGAATTGTTCAAATTAATTTATGTATTTGTTGTTACATCCACAGAGGTGCTTCATTTGTCGAAACCCGTGACGGGCAGTCCCTACACATGCGAGTCGTTCGACCCCAACAAAGTGATCATGTCTGGGCTGCCGACCGGCAACATCATCACACAAACGCCTGTCAACTTCACAGGTCAGTCTTTGTCACTATGTACCTAACAGTATTAGCTTCGATTACATGTCGTGCTCATTTATTAATCCAGTAACTTTATAGAGCTTGCGTCAAATCCGGTAGTTCTGATTTTTTGCAGACTTGTTTATGATGTTGGCCCAATGAATAAATCAAGTTTGTGACCTCGAGCGCCGAACACAACTTTGTCAAAAATCGACAAACCCATTATAACCCTAAAGTACTAGTTGCTGATAGTACCTTCTCAGGATGTATTTAAAGTAGACTAAATTTGACTAAAATTGTTTATAATTTTTTCGAACTTCGCAAGAACTTTTTAAGTTTGAAAGGCTGTATCGCGGAAACTATTGGGTCTACATAGACAATTCTAGTTTCATATTGTAGCAAATTTAGTATTCTGTAAAATCGGCCAGAGAAGGTGCCATCAGAAATTAGTAATTTAGGGTTATAATCGGTTTTTACACTTTTGAAATAGTTGCGTTCAGCGCTCGAGGTCACAAACTTGGATTATTCATTGGGCCAATATCTCTGATTGGGCCAACAAGTCTGCAAAAATCAGAACTACCGGATTTGACGCACACTACTCCATACTTTCAGGCGACAAGGTTCTGGACTATATTTGTTCCGTGTTGTGTTTGTTGTTGAAAGGTTTTATTTTATTGCCTTTGCGATATTAGTTGGTTGTTGCGTGAAAGAAGGATAGAACAAAATACTAAATAGTCAGAGTCTATTTGACGATGACGAATGTTGCCTTTTAAAATGTTAGCAATATCTCTAACGCCGCGCCTTGTACACCTAATCAAGATCAAACCGAGATATGCGCTTATTTCGCATCTCATTACAACTATAGAAATTGCAAAGCAACAAAAATAGGATCGAGCGATGTAGGTAATTCAGATAATCTTCATATCATTAATATGGTTGCTAGGAATAAATTGGTAATTTCCCAACAGTGGACACAAAGGAGGCCGGCGTGGGCGAGCTAGAGGTGGTGTGCGAGGCGATGGGCGAGACGCGCGTCCGCATCCCCGTGGACATCCGAGAGGACGGACACACGTACCGCGTGCGCATGCGCGCCACCGTGCCCGCACACTACCGCATCTACGTCAACTATGGAGGTAAGTGCCTAAAAGGAGTTATAGTCGTTGGGTTTTGGTTGTGTCAGACCATGGTCCTATTGTGCGCTTTTGCTATTTCATTATTGTCCGTCATAAAAAATATGCGTACTTCGTAGATAAAGACGGCATGTGCATTAACATTTTACCGGAGAATCAACTTTAGGGCCTTAGCCAAAATTTTAAATTGCTTTAATAGAAATGTGACGTTAGACGCGTTCTGAATTTTATATCCCAATACACCCCTGGGATTTTGAGAATGCCACAAGTAGAAGGGCATCTGAACTATTATTTCTATTAGTGCACTTGTTATATATTGATTACGAAGAAAGAGTCGATAATCAATTCAACTTTCTATGTGGCTGTAACGACTTTTTACAATACGGTCATTTTGTTGTTTTGCGGTTTTAGCTTTTGGTGCATTGGACAAAAACCCAACGACATAACTAGTTTGTTGAGTCGGACATAGAGTACAGAGCATGATACAATAATATGCTGCGCCAGGTATGGCAATCCGGTACATCGTGTGGGTGACACAAGCTACAGTATCAGCCTATCGATGGTATACGGACGTAAGTGTGAGTTTGTCGTCGACAGTGACGTCACTGGTGTCACGATCCGAATTATCAGACCTTGTAGTTAGAGCACGCTAATGTCCATAGCTTCATTAACTTTGCGTTTGGCGGATGAAGGACTGTTGCGAGACTTTGAAGCAGTCAGTGTACGTAAATCGAGGAACCTTAAACACAACGCTGAACCACCCAGTCAACGAAAAATGTAAGCGCAGAACAACGCCATCTAGTTCAGTTCTGTTACAATTAACCTTTTAATAATTTATTTGTTGTATCATCACATCAGCCTTCACAATGACCTGTCTTGTGCCGCCCCCATCCAACAGCTTCTCATTTGTCTATAGCAGCGGTCGGCAACAGGCGGCCCGTGATCCTCTATATTGACCACCGATAATGTGGTACCTTTTGTCTGATAGAGTCACAAATTATTAAAACGTCTGGCCCGCGACAACTTATATAGCTAATACCCTAACTCTTGACTGCTAAAAGATCGCCGACCCCTGGTCTATAGTAATAGCCTATTGACCACTTTCGTATCAACAGGCGCGCCGATAGCCGGAAGCCCAGTATCACTGGGCGTGCTTAGCGGGCGCAGTAGTGGCGCGGCTCGTTGTGCCGGCACGGGGCTCGCGCACGCGCACGTCGGCAAGGAGGCCGCCTTCACCATACACTGCGCCGATCACGCCGCGCCCACCGTGCAGGTAATATCACCAGTCAACCGTGTAGAGTCGGTCATGAATAGGTCTACGGTCTCCCCCGCTTGTCGTTAAAGCCGACTAAAACTGGCGGGGGCGCAGCACTTGCATATCAGCCCCAGGGAGGGTGGCGTGGATCACCAAAGCTAAGACAAAGCTAGGAAAGCGTGAGGGGGGCTCTAGTGCGTTCAGTATTGAGATCCTAGTGCGCAGATGGCGGTCACCGTGGAGATTTTAGTGGGTAGAAATACCACATAACCCAGCCATCCCCCGATGTTTGGGTACCTGGTTCACAGGTTTTCTCCTCGAAAAAAAAAAGGTAATATCACCAGTAGCCAGAAGCCCTGTTTCGCTGAGCGTGTTTATCGGGCGCAGTCGCCGCTCCCACGGTGTAGGTAACGTCATTCAAGCACCTGTTGAGACGAATAAAGCTACCCTCATCCTTCTAATTCGAATATTGTGAGAGAGACGGCAGGCGGCCGCGACGTGAACTGGCGGCAAGTAGTGCTACGCCTGATGTCCGTCATGAACGTGATAATGCTACCAGCATGCAGAAGCTGCCTTGAATACTACGTCTGTGACGAGTGTGGACGAGACTTTAGCATGTGACGTTGTGAGTGTTGTGTGTAACCCAACATTGAATAATAGTGACGAAAATGAGGGTGGATTCTCGCCCCCCCCCCCCCGCACTGCCGCCGCCAACATCAACCAGCCGATCGAGACGCGCGGCCGTCGCGGCTAGTTCTCAAGACCAAGGGCCACGTATTGGTCCGAAACATGTCGAGATATACTCGACCTTGAGGACGTGAGTAACCCGTTTATTATATTTCAATATGCAGAAGCAAGAGTTACGTTCGCATTTATAATATTAAATAGGTGTGTCACCGTAATATGACACCGATAATAGTTTGAAACCCGGGAATTGATATAGAACACTTTTGTGTAAAATCATGTAAAACATCCCGAGGCGATTAACGCGTCTACGCGGAGGAAGTCACGGGCACGGGCTAGTTCACTTTTAAGAGCTAGTATTATTTTCGCGCCAGGTTGAGAAGCTGACCGAGGGCAAGGAGGAAGAGGGCGAGTCGTCGGGGCTGCTGGAGTGCCGCGTGGCGGCGGGCGCGCCGCGCGAGTGGCTCTGCGCTTACATACCGCTGGTCGTCGGCCTCTACGAAGTGCGGATATTCACCGCCACCGGACCGTTGCCTGGCAGCCCGTTTTCTGTCAAAGTAAGTTGACTAAAACATAGATTAGAATAGTATAACTAAAGGTTGAGAAGTTGAGAAAGAAGAAGAGGAGAAGGAAGGCGAAACATCGTGCTGGAGTGCCGCCGCTCCTCTACGAAGTGTGAATATGCACCATCGCCGAACCGCTGTCAAGTCCGTTCTTAGTCAAAATATTTGCTTTATACTTGTACGTCTTATAACATTCGCTGAACTTCAGACAATGGTTGCTCGGGTTTTGTTTTATAATGTGATATGATTTGTTTATATGCCTACACACGATAATGGGCCTGAGCAAGCACCAAGGAACTTATTGTCGCGTGCAACCTACTCGTATGGATGAAAGTTGCTAGACTTCCAAAGTTTTCTACTCTCATGTGGATTCCTTTTGGAGAGTGTCAACGTCCGCATTGTTCCAGTATTCATGCAGTAAATGATGATATTTCAAGTGCAACTTTGTGTTGGCCAAGCTATATTTATTATTTTCTTACCCTCTATCTTCTCGGGATAATTTAAACCAGCGAAGTCCGGCATTTACGTACTTAGCTTAAGGATAAGGCCGCATATGTAAACGGTGCATTTTCACAGGTAATAGACACGTCGGCGATCGTGCCGGTGGGGGGGTGGGGCGCGGACAGCTCGGGCCGCGTGCGCGCGCCCTCCAAGCTCGTGCTCGACACCAGCAACGCGGGCCCGGGCACCTTGGAGTGCCTGCTGGCGGGCCGGCATCAGCGTAAGTCATATTATAAACTAGCTTTTGTCCGTGACTTCGTCTGCGTAGAACTTGTTCATCACGATAGAATTTTATTGCTATTTTTTTATATCAGGCGCTTACCTAGTCACCACTCTTCCCTACAAACTTCCACCCCCAAAAGTATCCCATGTCCTTCCCTGGGACTCAAACTATCCGCATGCCTAATTTCATTTAATTCCGTTATGCGGTTTAAGCCTGAAGAGATAACATACAGACAGATAGAGAAACACTTTCACTTTTATAAATAATATGGATACTTGATTAGTCTAACCTTAGTAATAAAAAAAATAAAAGATAAAGAGCACGTCTGTTTCCTACAGTTAAGGTATTTCGATATTAGCTATGTTTAATAACCAAGTAAAATATGAGTTGATCTTCATCAACTTGAATTAGTTCAAAACATCAAGAAAGTTGCAATTCTGAAGCCCGTGTGTATCTATACACTTATAACAAACAATTGCAGGCGTTGAGACAGTATCGGGGCGAGCGGTAGTAACGCTGACGGCGGCCGAGGGCGTGAGCGGCGAGCAGGAACTAGAGTTGACGTACAACGGCGCGCTGGTGGGCGGGGCGCCGCGGCGCGCGCTCGTCACGTCCGGGAACACGGCCGACCGCGTCACGCTCGCCGGCCGCGGGCTCGCGCACGCCGCGCCGCACACGCCCGCCGTCTTCACTGTCGGTGAGTGCTACCACTGGCTAGAGACTATGCAGGCAGGCAGTAACGCCGACGTCGACCGAGTGAGCGGCGAGCAGGAGCTGACATACAACGGCGCACAAATCCATGCAAGCGCTGTTCTACTCGATTTGAAACAACACTGCGCAACGAACTCGAACGACAGATAGCAGCGACCGCAGTAATACTAGCATCATCAATGTTTCATCCACAGGGGATTGCTATCTTCAATGTTTAAAACACAATCGACGGTGACGGCGCTTCTTAAGAATTTACTTATCGTTTACAAAATGTCTTCAAATGTTAGGGTTGGTTTCATACTGTCGACAATCGTAAACATTAAAAACTGATCGCGTGGTAAGTTTAATAAGTTACTGTCAGCAATCGTTTGATGCGACCCGCCCTTAAACTTACAATAGGAAACAGCCAGGGGTAACTAATATTATTTTCAACCCCTTTCATTCGAAAGAGACTTACTCGTGTAATATTAGTTACAAGTTATTATGCAATATGCCCCTGCTCTTAGAGCATTTGAGACTGGAGACACCATTGATATACTTACCCCTCTACCAAAGGTGTAGGAGAAATCTGCTACGTTATTAAAAACTACTTCATTAATCGACTATACGACAGTCTTAAATCATTCCCGGTGAGCGAACAACTACGTCAAAATGCATATATATGAGCTGTTTTCGGGTGCAAAAAACGTTTTATTTATTAAATCTACAAAAAAATATATCTATTTACAAGCACGTAAATTTTCGCTGTGATTATAATTTTCTGCGCCAATAGTTTTAATTCAAATTGAAAATTGAGCATTAACGTCACTGTCCGGCCTCATATTACTTTCCCTAAGGCCTCTGTGCTTGAGTTTCTAACGTATTTTTAATTAAAATCACCTTTCCAAAATGAATTAGATGTATTTTATTCCATTACTTTTGTGTACATTTTCTGTTCTATATTTGACAACAGGCCCCTATTTCACCAAGTTGACATATGTATGTATTTGACATATGTAGGCTGACAAATCGAAAATTTTCACGTGAAAACTGTTTCACCAACTACAATTGTAATGTTTAAATTTTTGACAATTGTCGCGCTTGTCAGCATTGGTGAAATAGGGGCCAAGGTATTCAAAATCTTAAACGTATAAAAGTATAATAATCATATAAAAAGGTTAGATGTCAACGCGTTGTACAGTTACCGTATTTCGGAACGTAAGGACTACTGTCTATGAGAATTTACATGAAATGTGATCCTTGACATTGATCAATTAAACATCCGATAATAGACCTAGGACCTAAGATCGAATTTTATTGCTTAAACTTAGTATTTTGTGTGTGCGTGCGTATTGTTTTAGTGGAGGTGCGTAGTAACGGGAGAATCTTATGCAAGTGTGCGTAGTTTCTTTATATGTGATAACCTCTTCCCCCCAAGAATTTGGCCGCAATATTGTGTTCGGAAAGAAACGCCGAAGGCCTCTCTTGTATTAAATCGACGACCTCGTTAGCCTAGTTGGTAGTGACACTGCCTTCGAAGCTGGAGGTCCCGGGTTCGAATCCCGGTCAGGGCATGTATTTGTATGATGAACTCGAATATTTGTTCTTGAGTCTTTGATGTTTTCTATGTAAGTATGTATATCGTCACTTGGTACCCATAGTACAAGCTTTGCTTAGTTTGGGACTAGTTTGATTTGTGTAAGATTGTCCAAAAATATTGATCGATTATAAATATTGATTGATTTATAAAATGGTAATTAAATGCTCTAAGCCCCTGCTGTAATAAAATGGTGTGTTACAGACGGCAGCACGGCGGGCCCGGGCGCGCCCGAGGCTTCGCTGACGTCGACTGATGGCGACAACGTGCCGGTGGCGCTGGCCGCGGCCGGGCCGGGGCTCTGGCGCGCCAGCTACACCCCGCGCCGGGCGGGCGACCACCAGCTCAGGGTCACGTGGGCCGGCAGACTCGTCAAAGGTAAACATATTAGAATTGCAATTTGCAGATTAGATTTTTCTATTCATTAAAAGGGCTGTCTACTGCCACACTTCGGCAACGGTTACGTATGTACGCGGCACGCACTGGTCGGGTGCTGCAGCGCGTATTTTATTACTGAATTTTTATAATTTCAACGCATTCACATTTTAAAAGAATTGCTTGTCACGTATTACTAGACGCCTATAACCTAGTATGATCATATTCATGATGAGGTGATATAACTTAAGCACTGGAAATCATGGCAACCAACGCTCTTTATCGATTGAGTTAGGAAAGCGTGCTTATTGATGTGCAGATTGTTACATCGGGTATTATTATTTCCCGTTTTTAGGGTTCCGTACTCAAAGGGTAAAACGGGACCCTATTACTAAGACTTAGCGGTCCGTCTGTCAGCAGGCTGTATCTCATGAACCGTGATAGTTAGACAGTTGAGATTTTCACAGATGATGTATTTATGTTGCCGCCATAACAACAAATACTAAAAAACAGAATTAAATAAATATTAAAGGGGTACCCATCAGTGGCGGCGCGTCAAAAATATTCTCAGGGAAGCCGGAAATAATTTGCCTTTCTTATTCTTCATGAGCCGTAGTAAAAGAACTAGAATGGCTGAAAATTAGGCAATCAGGTGCGAATCGAGCTATATGAACGCTCCACCACTGGTACCCATACAACAGCCGTGATTTTTTTGCTGTTTTCATAGATAATGGTACGGAACCCTTCGTGCGCGAGTCCGACTCGCATTTGGCCGGTTTTTTCGACATGCGCTTGGCCGGCCACCTAGTAATTGTCATTGTCGCAGGTTGCCCGTTGACAGTGAACGTGACGGCGGGCTCGGAGAGCGGCGACGCGTCCCGCGTGGTCTGCTCCGGCGCCGGGCTGGCCGGCGGCGTCGTGGGCCGCGAGATACGCTCGTGGATCGACACGCGCCGCGCGGGCCCCGGCGAGCTCACGGCGCACTGCACTGGCCCCAACAAGGTAAGGACCACTGGGACCGCGATAATCTTTCAAACTACTATCATATTTACCGTATTGTTACCGTTGACCCCTTTTATTTGTTTAAAAGACTGCATTAACATCCAATAACTACTAGTGGAATTGAGCATATTGTTTCATATGCTCAATTCCACTAGTCACTATCATTTAGCATAAAAATGCTAAATGATATGAAATTTAAACGTCACTTAAAAATATGGTTGATCAAGAACGCTTTCTATTCCCTAAAAGAATTTTTTGAATTTACTCCTTAGGAGAAAAAAATAAATTAATAAACTTGTATATAGAATGTTACACATAGCATAAGATTTGTTTTTCTTAGTTTTAAGCAAATATTGTACACCCGAAATGGGTAGCCGTTGAAACCTAACACTTGTAACACCATATCTGTAACACGGTTAAACAATAAAGTTTTTCTATTCTATTCTATTCTATGCTACCCCATTTGGGATTCTGGCGTGAATTTATGCATGTATTATACAAATAGGTACATTTAAAATGGTTGTTTATCAGGTGGCATACTGCGAGCTGTACGAGCACGGCGACGGCACGTTCACGCTGAACGTGAAGCCGGCGGAGGCGGGCCGGCACGTGCTCAGCGTGCAGTTCGCCGGCGACCACGTGCCCGGCTCGCCGTTCGTGCTCAAGGTCGCCGGGGCGCCTGATCCCTCCAAGGTACTGGAGGGAAGCTCATAGACAGTTCTATTTAGACTTGTTTTGTTTACTGTATAGCGAGAGATACACAGGAGATTCCGTGGCCCCGACGCCTTCACGTCTTCAGTTTTATTATATTTGAGTCATACGCGGATTTAGGTTCGCGTCATTTCTGTGGACATATCAAAAGTTAAGGGCTACAAAGCTTAATTTTGGATTGGACCAGTAACCCGTAAAAACAGTGTCTCCGTTTTTATAAATCCATGTAATAAAAACATAGCTAACATGCACATAAGCCGTTAACTATTGACCACAGGAGGGACGACTTTTGTTTTTTCAACTATGTATGACCCATTTATGATCTATTGATTTACATTACAACTAAGATAACTATGTTACAGGATCTCCACTTGTCTATTACCTACTAATTAACTTCTGTTGTAATTAGATAATGTTATTATAATTATTTATAAGTTGCTATACAGCTCGATTAAAAAGAAGAATAATGTTGTAAAAGCCTGCTTGCAAGATGTCAAATAAATGAAAACACAGTTTAACTCTATACATAAAAAAGTTGAATCATATTAAAACCCTTTTCATTATATTTTAATACAGTTTAACTCGTTTTTGGTGGATACTTATACTCTTAATGTTGGTCAGTGACAGCTGACGACAACGGAATTTAATCAAGCTACATATCATTTACTTAGAAGCGATTTTAGGTGTAGGTATAGATAATTAACACTTATTGATGGTTTAGAACATCAGATAACTTATCTATTTAACTTATCTGTTGTCTAGAAGCGAGCAAAATTTTCATCATATTGTTAGGGTTCCGTACCAAAATGGTAAAAAAGGAACCCTTATGGTTTCACTTTCTCTGTCTCTCACATCGCTAAATATCTCAAGAACTACTTATGCTATCGATTTGATATTTGGAATAATTATAAAAAAGGCTTACCTACATACATAGAACATGACTTTTTAATTTTTTTTTTTCATTTTCTGTGAAAAAAGACAGCTAACAGGTGGTTCAAAATTTGAAAGTCTAGTTAATATGTCGAGTGGGGTGTCATATGAAAGGGCTTGGGTTGCTCATTCAGAAACAATTTATTTATTTTTTTACTCTGAGTAATTTTTGTTTTATAAGGGAAAATGTAAAAGAAATACCTTATCTCCGAAGTTTACCAAGGAAAAAATATAAAATTATTACATAACATTGATATCAATGTATACTTTACAAGAAAAATATAACTGTAGCTCTATCTAGTTTTTCTTTATTTTTATCGTCAAAAAACATATCGACAGTCGATCTTAGTAGGGATGGGTACAAGGGACCTCTACTTATATAACCGAGAAAATGTGTTGTTAGGTCCGCGTGTACGGCCCGGGCGTGGAGCCGGGAGTGCTCGCGACGTTCCAGTCGCGGTTCCTGTGTGACACGCGCGGTGCGGGCGCCGGCCAGCTCACCGTGCGAGTGCGCGGCCCCAAGGGCGCCTTTCGCGTTGAGATGCAGCGCGAGAGCCAAAAGGACCGCACAATACTCTGCAAGGTCAGTCCTAGCCAAAGTCTACAGAATACTGGAGGTGATCTATTGTACAGGCCGGCCGTGTAGGTACGTGTGAGACGAGAGAGCGCCAACCCGCTCAAGTGCACGTGCGGGACCCCAAGGGCGCCTTCCGCGTCGAGATGCGGCGTGAGAGCCAGAAGGACAACAATAGAGGCACTATTATTAAGAACATCGCGAATAAAAAAATTGTTGCACATACATAATAATAATTCGCAATGATACTATTTTTAAATCTACTAGGGCGGGTTGCACCAATCGATTACACGCCGATCAACGTTAAATATGGCGGCAGTTACCATCCCATAAAAACTTGTCAAAGATTCCATACCATATGAATTCAACGAATACCGCTTACGATTACCTCATCGTTATTAACTATATCGTTACGCATTCACGGTAAACATAAAAACATTAATCCATGCCGCTTGATGCATTTATTTATTGCTGTGACTGAAATATCCATCATTCCTCTTGCTCATTAGTGACAATACGAAGGCTTTTTATCTACATGAAAAACGTAACACCGGTGCTGATCTGAGAGTAACGAAGCGGGCCATTGGATAAAGAATACGTGTATGTCGGCAGTTCTCCCCCACGGAGCCGGGCGACTACCGCGTGGAGGTGCGGTGGGCGGGCCGCCACGTGCCCGGCTCGCCCTTCCCCGTCATGATCTTCGACACGCAGGAGGAGCTGCGCCGGTACATACAGGCCAACAGCGCCTGACACCCGCACGCCACTAACCCAACCTATACAACATAGCCTAAGCGTTGATATTATTTTATAATGATAAATAATATATAACGAATGAAATATATTCGAATTATTAATTTGACGCGCGATGTAACTATCGCGTGTCTTTATGAACGGGCTAGCACGGGGTACTATGATTTAACCTTTCCTGGCCTACGAACTTTGCGTCTTCTAACTTCGAAAGATACTTGCAGGAAGCTAAAATTTGAGCACTCGTGCTACCTGTCCAGCTAGTGTCGCTAGCATTATTTTTATTATAATCGAATGACAAAATACTTACGATGATATTAATGGGTAGGTACTTTATATATCTCCAATTTAGTATTTTAAGCAAATATTTAAAAAAGACAATGATGTTTCGGTATCATCCATAATAAATTTTAATCTAACAACAGGTACGTTTTAAATGATATTTTAAAAGAATGCATAATAGAATTGTTTATTTGTTAATGTTTAATTTATTAATGGTAGCTAGTAGTATTACAAACTTTTAATGTAACTAACGAAGATACTTGTTTATTGTTATAGCCTGGCCGGGCGCCGCCGCCGCGCTGCCGCGCTCGGCCAGGCTAGTCTGCTGATCAGTTCAGTTACTAATTTGTTAATAAATGAAACTTAAATACATGTGCGTTTCACTTTACACATTCCATTAAAAGATGTATCGTTTGAGATTGTCTGATGGAATCCCGACTTTTTTATCAACCACTATACCTTATTTTTTTAGCATTACAGAGATGACAGAGAACGACTTACGAGGTTTTTTATCAGGCACGTTCTGCGCTAAGTGTCAATAAATGTGTAATCTTAATGAATATTAAAACCGTTATTTCATTAAGAAATATGTTTTCATTTATATTTAAAAAATAAGTTTCGTTTCATTCATCTAAAAGTTGTACAATAAAAAACCAAGAGGCAGAGATTGTAAGTAGTCGGTTCAGGTTTTTAAAAAATTCAAGGTATGTGTGTTTACGACCACTGCTTCTTTGTTTACCTAATTTCTAATCTTTAAAAACAAGGTATAGGGTTTTACGCATTGTTAGATCAGAGCGCTTCCACATCAATTTGTAGACTTCCAAAATAAGTGATGATGCTTCCCATTTTACTTCAAGTTACAAGTTGTGAAATAGGCCTCAAGTGGCGCAGCAACGCTGGTTGACCATAATTACCAAATACTGAGAATTTGCTCCTTCGGTGGGTACGCCAGTGAGTTCTATGTCATACGCATGTTGCAAACAACAATGCGATATTTGGAGTACAACCAACTCACGCGCGTACTGTATAAAGTATATGTTGTATGGTCGTAATAACTTAAATTATAGATATTACAAAAATAGACGGTAAACAAAATTAGTACTTTGACAATTACTCTTACAACTAGACTTTAAATTAACAATTTGTCTTTAAATTGTGTGTGATTAGAAACTATCTTCTCAGAACTAGTTTGGGTACGTTTATGCACAGGTATAGATTCGCTAGGCACTATGAATGTCTATACGAGCACATTCTGACAAGATACGCGGCCTATAGGGTTGTATCGTGACGCAGCACTCGCAGTTTGGTCGGGGCCTAGCCTGTCCTGATATTCAATGTACGCCTTGGCCTAGCCTAGCCTTCCGGGCTAAACCGGAACATGACACTCCGGCGGTCTGGAAGCGGCGCCTCGCGGTCGCCAACCTGCAGCCGCAACGCGTCCAGGCTCTGCCACAACTGCTGCATTTGTCCAAATATGATCACTTCCAGCCGCTGCATTGAAGTGTGCAGTTCTCCTGTCGTACAAAAATACGTTTCACAAGTCATGTTGTTCAACTATGGCACGGAAAATTTGCCTAATATAGTTTCAATGCCTTTGAAAGAATATCACGGGCTAGAAAGCAATGAAAGTGCTGACTCCCTCTTCCAAAAAATGTGAATGTATTGTTACTGAAGAGAACATCCCTTCTGTGGTCGTAGGTATATCGCGCGCCCACCAATTCACAAATATTCTCTCGTAAAGTGCTACTTAAAGTGAGTAGACCTTTTTCTTTTGTGCATACTTACTTGAAGTAACAACGCCGTGCAGCCTTCTAGTAATGGTGGCGTTGGCAGTAGCGTTCACTTCCAGGGTCTTGACCGAGCACATAGCCCGCGCCTCCTCACGCGGCCCGCTACCGTGATACGTGCCATTCTTCACTTCCACGTATGGTTTGGGCATTTCGTGTCCATTAGTTATTGTGTACCGCGGCCCACGAGCTGCGAATAACAATGCTTCAACTAATATAAAATTCAATACGGCACATTTCATTACTTAGGCAAATTTGTAACAGCGCGAACGTGATAGGTATTTGGACGGGATTACGTAATAAGGATGATCTCGACTAACTGTATTGAGTAAGACCAAAATATAGGTATTGCACACATTCTTATGTAGGTATGTACATGTTTAGCACCTCCTCCACTTGCCACTTGGCCTTCTGGCTTAAATGATTAGGCAGGTACCTATGTGATAGGCCAACCAGAAATAAAAGTAAAGCCTCAGAAGCTTGTGGCAAAGTATAGGCACAGGACTTCAAATTGTATACCACTTTCCTAATGAGAACTAGTACTAATTTGCGACTTTCTAGTCCGCATAGCGCGTGTGGAAAACTACGGAACCCTGCATTGCGCGTGGTCCGACACGCATATGGCCGATTTTTTTAATAATGTACCTAACATTTTTGTTTTATAAATTCCTACGAGATTATGCTGAAAGTACCTTCTTTCAAATAAAGAAAAAAAAATTGGAATCGGTTTACGTGATAAAGAATTATCCTTGAAAAACTATCATACATACAAAGTTATTTAGTCGCTCAAATTTGTAACAAAAGTCGCCGATAGATGGCGCTGTACCCATGGCGTCCATTTTCCACACCATGTTGTTGAGATTTTCCTGATTTAATGGGGTTGGAACCGGTACACATCTTTATACGGAGCCCTCGGTGCGCGAGTCCAACTCGCACTTGATCGGTTTTTTGACACTAATAATGCTATTAGTGACTACCGTATTACCACTGATAGACTTGCTAAATCTTTAGCATCTTTTATTAATTCCGTTTTCGGAACCCAAACCTCGGCCCCTACCTTGGATAGACCGACATCTCCGACCGTGGATTTGCCTTCTGACTATTGGGACAATGGAGAAGCACAATAGTGTAACATTACTACACCAAAATATAAATCGCTTCACTGGCAAAATACTAGATTTAGAATTATTCACAGAACAGTTAAATATAGATATAGTCTGCTTAACAGAAACTTGGTTAAAGGGTCACATGATGAAATTTAATGTAAATAATTACTATTTGGCCAGTGCGTTCAACAGAACTACCGCGAAGGGCGGTGGATCTATTATTTTAGTGAAAAATGGATTAACCTATAAAGAACGTAGGGGCCTCTCTAGCTGTTCTGTTGATCGTGTTTATGAGATTGCTTGTGCAGAGACTGATCAGTATCTGACAATTTGCATTTATAGACCATCAGGTGACTTAACATCATTTATAAAAATTATGTAGGATGTACTTAGTAAAGCAACTAGTAGTAAAAAACCAGTTGTTGTCTGTGGCGACGTCAATATTGATATTTTATCGCAATCGGTTGAAAAAGATAAGTACATCACACTATTCAAATCGTTCAATTTAGATTACTTGTTTGAAGTGCCTACCAGGTTGACTCCGACCTCTGCCACATGTATAGATAATATTTGGTTAAACTGTCCTCATTTGGACAGAAGCATAGTGAATGGAGTTCGTTCAGATCATAAAGCTCAGATGGTCAGGCTACCTTGCGAATCAAAACAGCTAGATCGCGTTATAGAAATAAGACCACTGAGTATAGAAGTAGACTAGAACTATTAAAATCTAATCTGCTAGTCGCCATGCCGAACATCCAGGTAGAGTCAATTGATCCGAATGATCAGTTCAAAACGCTTCTGAATACAGTCTGTAAAGAATTTAATGCAACTTGTAGTAAAAAGCGTATTAAGATGAGATTTAATGAGAAATAAAATGAGATTTAATGAGTGGGCAACTACCGGAATCCGGAAAAGTAGAGATAACTTATATCAACTTTATGAAAGGAGGTCTTGCACCATTGACGAACGCTTCCATCAGTATGTTAGGGATTATTCCAAATTATTTAATATAGTGTGCACAAAAGCAAAAGCAGTGCACTTGAATAACAAAATAAAATCCTCTTGACAGTAAGGCCAGGACAGTCTGGACAATAATAAATACAGAGACTGGGCACAGTAAAAATAGAGTCCACAATTTCATTGAAAATACAGGATAATTTAATAACTGACGCAGTAAAAGTAGCAAATGAATTTAATAATTTCTTTTCCAAAATTCCTATAATTCCTACAAGACGTTTGGCATCGTCTTCCTTAATAGCTGAATCCCTTTTGAGTGAGAATCTGAGAATGTAAAGCTAGATACTTTATGTAATTTCAATTTTCATCATGGATCTCCTCTGATGTACTAAAGTCTTTTAAAATGATGAAAATAAAGAGCACAGAAGACTTATGGGGCGTATCAGTCAAGGTACTGGAATCTATTCTGGAGGTTGTTGCACCCACTCTAGCTCTCATTTTTAATACTTATATAGAGAATGGCATTTTTAGGGTTCCGTAGCCAGAATGGCAAAAACGGATTGGCCCATACTAAAAATCCACACCCGAGCTCTATCGTTGTACAACTATTGGTCGGTACCTAGTTATAGGTAATAAGCAGTTTAGTTCGTCACCTTTTAGTTGACCTGTCAGTCGCTGTACTTATTTTTATAAACCTAAGGCTTATCTTAGTCTAGGATTTCAATACATCTAAATTCCGTTATGTGGCTGACGATGAAGTGATGAAGAATATAAATAAACTATAGGCACCTAGTGCGGATCCAACATAAAAATAACATTTTTGAAACGGTTTCATAGCGGTTGTTTACTGAACAGATGTTTGTTAACTAACAGAAGCTATATAGCAATGTTATGTGCATAGGTTGTCACGAACAACTACCTACATTAAAGTAAACGACACATTCTTTGACGCTTCAACTCCAAACACAAACACCCGAATTCACCTATTAAAATATGGATTGAGATTGAACAGAAAGGTGACAATTATTGGGTCATTGTTGAACACTGGGACGTTGACGTTACCTAGATTAGGACCAAAACATACTTACAGTGTGGGTAAAGTGGAGCTGAGTTGAGATGAGTCACCAAAATGAAAATAATTACAATAGAAGCAGTCTGCCACATGGTTGTTTTAGTTTATTCAAATTATTTTCACCATGACCTGTATTGTTCTTTATCCTTCGATTCCATAGGTATTTGGTACCCGATACATAAATACCGATAAATTCTTATTTATTTATTTTATCACTAGTTTACTATCGCTATATCTTCACTTGTTTAATCTGTCGAATGATCTGGGTAATTAATTTATTTGTGAACAGATACAGCTGCGTGATTACATTGGAATCGGACTGCGCGCGACCTAAGCGTATACAGTGTGGTATGGTATGGCAAAGGTTACGGCGGGACACGAACTGGATGATTTCAGATGGAGAGACTAAAATATAAGTGGCACGCTGGCACAGACGATACACTGCCTAATGTTGTGCAAAATGATTGCCTAACCCTCCAATGTAGGCGCAGGCGAGAGTCGAGACCGCCGCCGTTCGTAGCCGCTAATTATGACCATACACACCCGAGCAGTGACTATTCTGTTTTCACTTTTAATTTGGGCAAACCTTCCTTCGCGTTACTCTTCCAGCACATTATAATCGTGTAAGACATACCTATATGCAAAACACATTCTTTAGATTCCATTTGTCTATTACAGTCTCATCAGATCCATTGTGACTACAAGGCTCACTGGTTCAATGAGACACATATTAGGTGAATCCTTTTGACATAGCCCTGATTGGACTATCTAATCATTATAAGGATTAGACCTCTTAGTCAAATAAACATAAAACTGTACCTAAACCATTCATCAATAGTTATTTGTTATACAGGGGAGCAGTTGTAGCTATTTTAACCACGAGTGAGGAATGGAAACACGAGCTAGCGAATCGATTATTTGGTTGAACCTCGAGCGAAGCAAGTGGTTCCAAAATAGAATACAGAACGAAGCGAGTGGTTTCTAAAATAGAATCCTGAGTGCTACGAGCACACGAGACGTAAAATAACTTTGCAGCCATGTGTAACACAAATCTTTTCACCTGAGTAAAGCGCGGATATTTTCCATAAGAAAAATAACTGGAATATTTAAAATCATTAGCCTTTATTTTAACTATACACAAACAACACACATATTGGCAGGAAATCGTATGAACAATCAGTATTAGCTGATGATTAGATGGGCGAAAGTTGTCCTGTCTGGATTGACCTTTTACATGTTTAAAAAAGTAAATAAAAAGGTCTTTCCGATCAAGAGAGGAAAAAAAAGTTAGGTAGGTATAAATACTTCATGACCACATCCTTACTCGTAGGTACGCGTAAACAGTGGCGGTAGCAAATGTTACAACTCTTATCCTTTGTTTATGCATGAGGTAATCCAGCAAGTAGCTGTTAAACGACGAGGTTCACGGCCTTTACGAAAATAGTTCAGCTCTAGGGAAGTAGATACCTACTGCCGAGTTTCTTGGCATACGTCAGCGCGAATCGACCAGATGGTGTTCTTGTCAGTTATCGGGTTACATTCAACTAGTATCAACAAAACATTCAGAAGTCGTTTTAGTGCGGTTATTCAATGTTAAATTAAGTAGGTGGAGTCTGCCTAAATGAAGGTTGAGATTGACATTTATTTAGGTTATACTTTTTAAGTGGCAACAAGCGTATACGGTCCTGCTGATGGTAAGCGGACACCACAGCCTATAGACGTCGGCAACTCGAAAGGAATCGCCTGCGCGATACCAACCCTTAATAAAATGTGATATTTTTGGAGTTTATTGGAGTTTACTCCTTAAGAATCGATTTTCATATATGGGTCCTTACCCATATACCGCCCTTACCCGCGAATTTTGACCAATGTGACACAAATCAAAACATTTAAAAAAAATACGTGACGTTACTATAAAACGTAACGTAAGTTGCTGTAAAGCTTAGATCATACTGGTGAATATTCTCATTAGATTTAAGGCAGTTAAAATTAAACTTTTTAAGTGTAAAATGAAGTTTTATTGAGAATTTTTTCCAAATAAACATACGTTTCGAATTCAAGAATTGTCTGTTGCATTAACTAAAACTGTTCTTGCATTTTTTATCATAAAGCAAAACTACTATTTAATAATAAAAACATCTGTTAGAATGAATGAGTCCAAGGGCAAAAATATATAATAAAATAGTTATTTGTTATGCAAGGCTGCAAAGTTGTTGTTTGGCGCGAGTGCTCGAATTGAAAGCCGAGCTAGCTGAGCGTAGCGAGGGTTTCAGGACACAAGAAGCCAAATAACTTTGCTGCCGAGCGAAACACACAACTTTTCACCTCACCCTAGCGAGGAAACGTAGGTACAAGAAAACAATTCAAGTATTAATTAAGGAAAATTGCAATACGAATATTGTTTGAATATATTCCTTATTTTTGTATTTCCATAAATTAAAAACTTTTCACCTCACCCTAGCGAGGAAACGTAGGTACAAGAAAACAATTCAAGTATTAATTAAGGAAAATTGCAATACGAATATTGTTTGAATATATTCCTTATTTTTGTATTTCCATAAATTAAAAAAGTAGGTAAAATAATGATATAAAACTAAAATTGAATGATTTTCAATTTAATGTAAGTACCTAAAATAAAATGTTTCATCGGATGACACATTCCTTGTGCGAGCGGGCCGTCGCTATATACATGTATAGCGCTGTCTCACTCGCACACCGCACCGTCCTGCGGAAACCGCATCAGTGTAGGCCGCCTTAAGACCGCATGGCCGAAACATGATTCTGAGAGCATCCATAAAAAAAATAGGGTAGCGCGGTACTACGTCATGTTCGAATTTCAAAATCACTATCCGCTAGCGGATAAAATGGACTTTTGCACGCAATTTTGAAACGATAAAGTAAGCCTTTTAGAGCGGGTGAGGTGAAAAAAAATTGTACGGTTGTTAGCTCACCAACATATTATTATTAGGTTGTTGCTCTTTAATTATTTTACGGTAGTTTTGTTATTCTTTATATTGTCAACCAATTTGATTTCTGGGTCACTTCGTACCATGTCACAGTGAAAATCTATATGAAAGCCGCTAAAAATCTTATATTCATGTTACTGTGACAAGATACGAAATGGCCCAGAAATCAAATTTATTGACTGTATATTTGTCCTATACAAATCTTCTTCTATACAGGCATGTAGAAGTATACATTTCTTACGATACAACTGTAAATAACAAAATTTAGTATATTAATTCAAATTTATTTATTTTAAAAATACCCACATAGGTTACTTATTGTGTTTTATTTCAAATTTATTTATTTTAAAAATACCCACATAGGTTACTTATTGTGTTTTATCATTGCAAAAATCTCTGCTTAAGTTTGTATATTTATCTGTGTGCACTTCCCTTTACCACATTTTTTCGTTGCGTGACACATAAAATACGTTGCAATCAGTAAAATTGTAACGTAATCATAACGAAAGTGTAACGTATTTTGGAAAAAACTTGGATATCATGGTGAAATAACGTCATTTTTAATGCAATAATGTATGTTTCTTGCGTGAAGAACATTACACTGCCGTATGAAAAAACAGCCAATTAAAAATAATCACTACTTAACTTTAAAACCACACACAGCAATTTCACACGAAAATTTTGTAAAATATGGCAGCGTCACCTTTTTTTCAAAAAACTGACGCCATTTGCTTTTCTCACCGACATTGCCCTACTAGAATATGAGTTGCCAGTGTACAAAAGAACACATTTCTACCTAAATTTGATTAAAAATTAGCGTTACCAAGCGTCACGAAAGTATTCGTAATGAAAACTTTGAATTTTTGGTCAATAAAAGAAAGTAAGATAAAATGATAAAATTAAATGATTATTATAATCCCGCAGACGATAGGACTATCGCTGCATCATATAATTTTGTTTAAACAATAGCATGACCATGAGTAAGTCAAATATCATGTAAATAAGAGGGCTTTTAGAAAACGTGGTGGATTTTTTTTTACAAATTTCGTAACGTATTCGATACAAATATATTCTTATTATTTTTTTGAATTATCTCGTTTGCGCCCTTGAGAACTTTTATCGCGTAATGTAATAAAATGGTTTTTTAACCCTCCAAGTGTTACCAGTTTTTTTTAATCAGCAAGGGAAATTTGAAACACCCAAATTGGTCAAAATTCGCGGCCTTACCCATATAATCCCGGGGTATGAAAATTGACTGCAGTTCACTCTTTACGAACGATTATAAAATTGACAATTCAACAAGTGAGAGCTGCGCAAGATAAGTTGCGCACGAACATAACACATAACGCAGAACTTGCTAAATTAAGAAGTCGTATCTTTACCCTGATCGTATACTGAGATACGACTCTTTAAATTAGCACAGCAGATTACGTTTGATTTTATACCCCATAAATTTTCATACCCCGGGCTTATATATGAAAATCGATTCTTAAGGAGTAAACTCCAATAAACTCCAATTTATTTTTGTCTAGTCTATTTTCATTAGCCTGACTAGGCAATTACTTTAAAACGTACCCATTTATTTTATAGGTATATGCTTCCGTACTTGAAAAATAACCGACCTATTTAAAAATTAGGGCAGGTCAAAGATTTATGAACATGTCATTTAATTACCGTTCTTTATGGGCTTGCTTTCGTCACGCTCCACTTGGTGAGCAGGCAGTGTGATCTGTAGAGTCGACAGAGCGACTAAAACTGTACAATCGAATTCCAAACGTACAGTACGTAAAGCGAAAAATAAGGGGCTCTATCCGGTTTGAAGGACCAGTAAAACACTTATAATACATAAGATATAAATACACTTGACACTTGTTTTTCAGAAAAAAATCACAAGATTACGTCACCGCCTCCCTTCTCTTAGTTCGCCGCCGAGAAATATAATAAAAAAGTAGGTACCTACATCATATCACTGATTCATGATACTAATTACATAAAATCTCATACAAAAATAAAGTATCAACTTAATATAACATATTATTTCGATGCAAAAAGGAAAAAATGCATCACCTTTGGTAGACACCATACATAAACTGTACCCTCCAGTGTTACGTAAACCAATGGTTTATTCACAAGTTCCTTTCCAGTGTGAACAATAGCCCATCAAGCCATTCCGCCATGATAATACGAGAGCACTGAAACATCATTGGCGAAGTAGACGAAACTCTTGAATACTCCCAGCATGGAATAGGTACACAATTAAATTTTATCTTTGATCTACATATAAATGTGTCAAGGGCCTTCGGAATACCATTGTTGGCTTTGTATTCATTTTTATTGCATCTAAGTCTGACTATGGGAAAACTCCGATAGTCAGACTACGCCCAATTGCAGCGAATCAATCATGAAAAGGTGAGTAGAGTAATATATAGATAGTCAAAGAAGAAAATCATGCTATCAAAATTAGAGCGAAATAGAAGTATCAAAAACAAAGTTAAGAAAAAATGTTTGGTGGTTGACAGAGTACCTCGTGTGACATGTAGCATGTAGCTATATATTTTTAACCTGTTTTTGTGTAGAATCAAGTGTTTACATACATACATATGAATATCTCGTAGGTGTAAGCTATTAATTTAACTCCCGTGTATCTTTTCAATAAGTATGTTAATAAAAAAATATCGGTTAAGTACTTATTTTATTTTCTTGAGCTGCGACTAACACTAATTGCTACGTCTGTACCCACTGCACCCATCAGGCGATATCGAACTAATCGAAGATATAATTATATTGTTAAAATAATTTGAGACATAATCTGGTATGCAAGAAGTTTAATACACTAATAGACTGATTATTTATTACCTATCTGATAATTAAATCCTGCTTTCGTAATACCGCTACGTGATAACTCTAACCTTTAAGTTAATCGTTAACCTATAGGTATATAACAAAACCTTTGAAACAA
Source organism: Epiblema foenella (assembly GCA_963556455.1). Lineage (NCBI taxonomy): Eukaryota > Metazoa > Arthropoda > Insecta > Lepidoptera > Tortricidae > Epiblema > Epiblema foenella. Next base: position 14,827,331 of record OY747095.1, on the reverse strand, counting down.
ACAAATCATTCTTTAAGTGTTTTTAGGTGAAGTAACAATAAATACCATGAATATCGTAGTTTTATTATTATTCGGCGCTTTAGCGGTAAACTCCGTCAGAGGTAATGGTGGGTGATTATTTGATTAACTGCTTTAGACAGATCAATACATAAACCTAAATTAAAATCAGTGAAAAGTACTCAGCCCGTTGTTCATTGTTTTATTTAGTTGGGTCATCGTCTTTGTGGCTTAGATATTGAACTCCTATTAACTGGCAGTAGCTGAATTGGTAAGAGCGACTACTGCTCTACTTTTCAGTGTTATCAGTTTCAAGACTAAAGTATTGGGTAACTAAGTACATACATAAACTTGTTCGAGCTACGTAATTAGCATTTTTTTTAAGTGCTATATTATTAACAACCGTATAAAACAAATTGAATGTACGTCAATGTTTTTTTTTCAGCGTTTTCTAGAACGAGTATTGACAGTGGACTAGATATTATGGGACGCCAAGTGTCTCTTACAATTAGGAGTAGAATTAGAGGAGAAGCGAAAATTAGCGCTCCAACTCCAACACTACCGGATGCAATCCATTTTGAAGACCAACATGTAGATTTATGTGGACCAATATTATGGTAAATATTTGTGCGTGCTTAAAGCGATCGTGTGGATCTCCCAATTTTTTTACAGGCAAGGGCTAGCTGAGAAGAGTCCAGCAAGAAACTCAGCTAGGCCCGACCTGGGTCGGGTTGACTCTACCCGGTGTGCGGCGGTACCGGGACGAATAGGGACTATATGTGTCAGTGTTGTCGCAATCGCGCGGTGGACGTCCCCGCTGGCGGGAATGCCTATGTGTACGCGTCGTGTCAGAGTTGGACGCCGTAAGCGCAGCGTTCCATCTTTCGATGGACGCTGTGATTATGTCATCCGGATCCGTAAGTGTGTGCCTAGGACGCCGGACCGTGCGGCCCCTAATCAGTGATCGCCGAGTTACGACAGAGGGGGGAGGGATGGGAACGTAGTCGACAGCCTTCCTAACTAACGGATTCCTATGATGGGAAGCGTTGTCAAAATAACGTCTGGCAGTCTGCTTGCTGCATACATGGTGCTAATCCCCATGTCGTGGTGCAGACTGAGGTTCGACTGGTACCACGGAGCACTAGTGGCCCTACGGAGAAAACGATTCGGAATGACCTGAAGCGGCTTGAGCGATGTCATAGGCACGTGAGCAAAAGCTACACTTGCATAAGACATGATTGGATGAACACAAGTTTTGTAGAGTGTCAGCTTATTTCTAAGTAACATTTTACTAAACTTGTTAATCATCGGCCCAAGCCTTCCTAGCACGAACAACGCACGGTTGCGTACCCTACTGATGTGGCTACGGAAAGTCAGTTTTCTGTCGAGGGTCACTCCAAGATATTTGACTTCGTTGGCCCAGGGGATGGGCCGGTCAAACATCTAGATCGGAGCCACACGCCTTTCCGTGCTAACGCGGTCAGACGGGCGGAAGACTATCGCAGTGCTTTTTTCCGGATTGACTTCGATACGCCAAAGATTAAACCAACGACCTAGGTCAGTGATTGCCTCCTGGAGGTATCGCCGGATAAACGTATACTTACAATGAGTCGTAAAGAGCGCGGTATCGTCCGCGAACAAGTTGCACTTTAGGGTGCCTGGGAATGTCGTTCGTGAATAACGAATAAAGAGTGGGAGAGAGCCCGTGCTCGTGCCTTGCTTGCCCCGATGGGGTATGGGTCCGAGTACGTTCCCTCCAGTCAGTATGGAAAGCTTCGATCCCTGAGAAAATCTCGTATGGTGAGTACGAGTCTGTCAGGCATACCGAGATGATATAACTTGTATATCAGTCCGTTATGCCAGACCTTGTCGAATGCTTTCGCCACGTCAAGAAAGATTGCACCGGTTCTGAGCCCCTGGAATCGAGAGAAACCGTCCAGCACGTGCTCCTTGACGCGGTGCACCTGTTGGACGCACGGGTGCGCGGATCTAAAGCCGAACTGCTCGTCGATGATGACGTTATTCTCAGCCGTAAATCTGAGAATCCTAGTGAGAAGGAGAATCCGCTCATAAAGCTTTCCTAGAGAGCTAAGTAAGCTGATCGGCCTATAAAAGAGGCTAATACGTTCATAAATATACGTACAGTGACAGACAAATATATGTAGACAAACACGCAGATAAAAGTATCTGAATAAAGCAAAGGTCAAAATTATCTAGACATACAATGAGCATGTGAACAAAACAGGGGTCAAAAATATCTACACACATTTCTGCTGCATATGTATATGAACTAAAAGCCAGACAAAAATATCTATACATATAATGTGTCTGAGAGTACATACACTATCTACAATTATGTGTTTTATACCATTGGTATGAGTAACTGATATTTATGAACGTATTAGCGTTAATGTTCACATATTACCGATCGCAATTGTTGTACGGATATTTTTGGCTAACAGATAGTACAGATATTTTGTTGCTCTGGGATGTATATAAATACATACAGGATAACCTTGACTGTACTACTCACTCGCTAGTAGTAGTTTTATAAGCCGTGCTCTCCTACTGCGCATGCCCGGACCAACTTGCGAATTGTTTGACATTAATTTTTTTCGGTTAGATTACTTATGTATGAGACTGAACAATTTATTTTGAATTTGTCTCCTACATGAGTTAGTAGAATGTGGCTTCATAATTTCTATTTATACCTACCTAAATTAAATGAACCAATTATATTAGAATGTATTTTCATCCCTTTCCCTTCTTCCTTAAACCCCCAGCACGTTACGTAACTATAAATTGGTTATTACAGAACATTGCACTATTCTAGACGTCGTCTAGACAATTTATAATAGTATTTTATGCAACAGTTGTATAACAGAAGTCAAAAAAGACGAGTCGCGTGTGTTACTATGTGAGCCGAAGGCGAACATCGTAAATAAAGACGCCACGAGCGTTTTTTGACTTAAGTTATATAACAGTTGCATAAAATACTATTATACATTGTCTGGTTGCGTAACTGAGTAGTCTTATATCCATCCTAAGTAATGTATTTATTGCAGCATTTCCGCAAACCTTACGAAAGGGTCCCTCACTGGCTTGACTGGATACGATATCCTCAAATTCGACTTTAATTCAGATGGAACGAGAGTTAGCATTGACATAGATATGAAATTTCCAAAATTGCTATTAAATGCAGGTATTTTAAGTTACAATGTTATTTTGTAAGACTGAATGCAAATTATGCTGCTATACCAAAGTACGATATCATCCTAATCAACATGATTGATTCACAGAGCACTATAAAATGAACGGAAATATTATGCATGCATTGCCGTTAGCCGGCGAAGGAAGATTATAGTAAGTAAAGAGATCCTCGTAATTAAGATTACAGAAAATTATAAGTAATCATTTACGTTACATCTCTGAACTGAATTCTTTAATTGTCTGTTACAGCTTTGAAATAACAGGCTTCCGATTTTGGACTACAATTGTACTGCACGTAACAGACCACACTTCCATAGAAAATTTCGAGAACTCCGGGTTCAATGTCGCGAGTATCTTCGTAAGTATTTATCGACGACGATTACTTATTGAGGAATAAGTATAAATTTCCTCAAAAGGAAAAAAACGGAATCCTTATATATGATCACTTTGGGGTCATCCATAAAGTACAACACACGTTAAGGGAGAGGGAGGGGATCGACGAAGTGTGAGATTGTGTGACAAGGGTACTTGACCTAGAACTATAAAAAGTACAAGGAAAATCCTGAAAACTGTACTTTTGTAATTAAATCATAAAAAATATAGTCTGTATTTAAAGTACGTAATCAATACCTACATATTTGTACCGAACCCTTGGTGGGCGAGTCCGACTCGCACTTGTCCAGTTTTTTGTACAAAGGAATAGCGTCTCAAGCTCTTGTAACTTCATAAGTCTACCAGCATTTTCTCGTTCACCACTGACAGCACTGACAGAAACCAATTACTTGAAAACAACCAATACAATGATGCCCAACTTACAGGACGCAGTTATGCGGTAGAATGAGATGATCTTTTTCCCATTAACGCATAACTGTGTCCTGCACTTTGGGCCATCATGGCCCATTTCGGCATAAAGCGGTAGCGATTGAAGGGAAGGGTTAATCAATATTAATACCCTACAATGACGCCTGTCGATGTTCTCCGATGTTCTGCGAGTAGGTATTTCTATTTGTCACGGACTGAGATTTAATCTATAATATCTATATACACGTCAATAATAAGCTCCCTTGTCTTATCTGTTTGATCGAAATTGTACTATTGTACGTCTTATAAATATCAACAGTGAGGTTATACAGGATTAAAAACAAATTTAATTATTTGGAAAATATTGTCAACAAAACAAAGTAGGAGCATTACCTAATAATAACATTCGGTATCTTTACAAATTTTAACTTGACATGTTAGTTAGTATATGTATACATTTTAAGACCTTATTTCAATGGAATAAGGTGAACCCTTGACTGTAACTAAGTATGTATGTGTGGGACAAATCTTGCAACTGAATCTTTGCACCGAGCTGATCTGATGATGGAGACAAAAAGATGGTCAACCAACTCCTTAACCACACCAAATAAGCCCCTCTTGTTTGAGGTCCTTGCAACCCTCTCAATAAGTAGTGGACGGCTGCGGAAAAAAGGATCAGTTAGCAATAGAAGTTTCTACCAAAAACTAATTTTTTGTCAGAAACTTTAGTTTCATTCATTTTTTACTTACTAAATGACAGGGTGGCTATGAAACAGCAAATTGTAATGTTGGGTTGGAAGCGTGGTTTTGTGTAGGGCATTTGTTCATAGATTGGCCGAACTTTAATTTGGTTTCAGAGCCGCACGGAATTCGACGGCCATATAGATGGGATCTTCAACGCTATGGTGGGAGAACTGCTTGCGGAACGGCTGAACAGATTCAACAAAGCGATAGCTGCGAACTGCGGTGACATTCTCAAAGAATTCATCAATCCAATACTTAACTAATGTGACTGTGAAGCCATTTTACATTGATAATAAAGATTACTCACTTATTTTATACGTCTAATAGTTATTTGTGTAAAGTCGTATTTTAACCGCGAGTCTGGAATTGAAACACTAGATTATATAGATAGTTATATTCTTGACTGATGCCGAAGATAACAAGCTACTTATTAACCGAGACCCACACTGCCATGATTGATGATGATGATCGAAAATAAATCGGTTATCAATAAGATTAGCGCATTACCTGGTTGTGCGATGGTTCTTCCTAATTGTACAGGGGCAGAGATTCAGTTCGTGAACTATTGTCAACACAAACAGGTGTGTTAAGATTGACTTTTTATACATTACCGGGGTTATTTCGGTCAATTTCAAAATTAAAAAGTACGTTTCTCATCGAACGTGACTTAAAAAAAATATGCCAATATCGGTTTTTGTTCTTCTATCGATTTAACGAATAAAAATTAATATATTTTCAATGGATCTCTTGAAACATTTTTTTTAATTGATGATCAACTTTATAGTGATATTGGGATTACTTTGATACCCCTCCTTTTTAGGGGAATTCGATAGTATATATCCAATAAGGAACAAAACTCCAAAACATCAAAAAATATCCGTTCGCAGGTTTAGGTTTCAAATATGTTTATGTGCCTTGTGGGGTTACTTTGACAAAGAAAAATACGGGTATTCCATCTGTCAATATTATCTTAATAAACTATCAAATAAAACGAACATTATGTAATTCACAGTCATATGAGCTTAGTTTATCTCATAGTATTTTTACGAATATACGCAAATTTAGAAGTGATAGGGGGAAATCCGCATTCTGCGCGTTTGCTGCTGACTACGTTTTTTATATGTTCTAGCAAAAATTTTAAAACAATGAAAACAAAAACAGTCATAAAACCGACTAGAAAACTTTGTAAGGTACCTTACCCGGGGTGATTAACACCCATCTAACTTCAAATGACTTTTTTCCCTATAAATAGTATAGCAATGTATCAAATAATGTTGAAAGAAGTTTTTTTAAACATTGTTTTCTGAACTGAAATATGCCCGTTTTAGCCTATTTTTAAAAACCTTCTTTTGAGCGTTATTAAAAATGCTTTGTTTTATACCGCCCATTTTCTTCAATGCTGGAATAAAATAAAAACTTTCTTAGTGGTTTTATTTTCAATAAAACAATAAAATCATATTCATTTTTTTATTGTTCACAAAGTAATGAAAAAGAGATCAATATTTAATAAAAAAAATTACCAATACCCAAATCGGTCATCTAACGCACTACATTTGCTTCTAATCATTTTAAAACAAAACTTTACCGTGTGTTATAAAAAATATGATAATGGTTTTTTAAGTCAAAAATAAAACCCTACCCTACCCTACTAATCTTACATTAGGCGTTATTGACAAAAATTGGGCAATGTGACGCCCGAGGCAGTGGGACAATATCGCCCTTACCTTCAATCATTTACTTATACAGTAAGTTCTTATTGTCATGTAATATTGATATCTAATCATATTACTTAAATAATGTATTCTAGTATTCTAAATACAAGGTATTTTGTATTGACATATTTAGTAAGTAAGTAATACTTACTTACCAACCAGTCCGTGTAGAACTATACCGCCCGCGGTCAGTCATTACGCCCAACGGTCATATGTCTGGGCGTTATTACCCACGTTGGGCGTTATTAGAATTACGAACTTTTTCTTCACTAAATTACAAATATTACCTTGAAAATATTTAAAAAATATGAATGTTGAAAACCTATACTGTACCTAACACAAAAATAACAGTATACATAATACTGTGAGAAAGACCCTAAAAAGTTACAATTATACCGGAGCAATATTTGCACTAGAAGCGACAGCGACAGACTTGTCTGAACCTCAGCCCATCACTGTCAAAATGGCCGCGCGACTCGCGAGCGACTTGCGTCCAGGCTTGGTGTGCTCCTCTATTGGTTGATTTTATAGTGTGCGTGAGTCGTTATTAGGCAGCTCAGTCGAAAAAATACGTTTTCTGTAATGTGGGCGTTATTTAACAGCGGGCGATAATCACCCCGCGTACTTTACAGGAAAAAAACACTACAAATATCGAAAAAAAGCAAATGGCCGCCAAGGTTATGATTTGCAACAAGGATAGACGTTATAGGCCGATGAGTGCCTGATTCAGTGAATTACATAAATTAAATGTATTTACCATACAGAAAGTTGTACATACGAAGTTAATACAAAAGCTATCAAAAGTACGTAAAATGAGTACTTACCTATTTTCATTTCTTTTTTCATCTATTGACGTGCCCAATCACTCAACTGGTCATCTGAAACACACACCGACAGCGACGTTCGACGCTGCCAGTAGTAAAAACCGGCCAAGGGCGAGTTGGACTCGCGCACGAAGGGTTCCGTACTAGTATCTATAAAACAGCAAAAATAACTTAACCAAAATTACAGTTAAATCAACCTATCTCAAAAACTATAAGAGATACTTTGATCAAACCAAAAATCGTTGAAAGAGTTAATTAGCATGCATCACCTCTATTTTTTTTAGAATTTTATACCCCGTAGTTATAAAAATAGAGGGGGGGGGGACATACTTTTTACGACTTTGAGAGCTGATATCTCAAAAACCGTTCACTTTAAGAAAAATGTTTTTTAGAAAACTTTATATCATTTTAAAAGACCTTTCCATTGATACCCCACACGGGTATGTACATCGAAAAAAAAATTTTCATCCCTCAGTTACATGTATGGGGGGCCCCACCCCCAATTCTTTTTTTTACTATTTAGTGTCATAATTTTGTAGCGGTTCATACAACACATATTCCCATCAAATTTCATCACTGTAGTACTTATAGTTTCCGAGTAAATCGGCTGTGACAGACGGACAGACGGACAGACGGACAGACGGACAGACGGACATGACGAAACTATAAGGGTTCCGTTTTTGCCATTTTGGCTACGGAACCCTAAAAAACTAGTCAAGTGCGAGTCGGACTCGCGCACCGAGGGTTCCGTATACAGATGTGTAGGTTTTAACCCTATTAAATCAGGAAAATCTCAACAACATGGTGTGGAAATTGGACGCCATGGGTGCAGCGCCATCTATTGGCGACTTTTGTTATAAATTTGAGCGAATGAATAACTTTGTATGTATGGTAGTTTTTCATGGATAATTTTTTATCACGTAAACCGATTTCAATTTCTTTTTCTCTATTTGAAAACGGTATTCTTTTTTACATTTTCCCTCATAAAACAAAAATGACACAACGTAAAAAAAATGTTTCAGAATGTGCAACCCAAGCCCTTTCATATGACACCCCACTCGACATATTAACTAAGACTTTCTAATTTTGAACCATCTATTATCTGTCGTTTTTCACAGAAAATAAAAATTAAAAATATTTTAAAAAGTTATGTTTTATGTACTTATGTAGGTAAGCCTTCTTTATAACTATTACAAATTTGAAATCGATAGCAAAAGTAGTTCTTGAGAAATTTAGCGATGTCACAGACAGACAGACAAAGTGAAACCATAAGGGTTCCTATTTTACCATTTGGGTACGAAACCCTAAAAAATAAACGAAAAGAAGCGTTCAGAAAGGGTTTACCTAGAGTGAAGATTTTATCAACCCCACGCATCAAAGTGACCTCATTCCACGGTACGTTATTGCATAAAATGTTGGTGAAAGCCAATACAAAAATAAATACACGACATTTATATTTTCATTACTCTGCTATTTATTGATCATGCCTATTACCATAGATTTTTCCTGCTATTGAACCTAATATTAAACTCTTTGCTTTATATTTATTTGCAGAATGAAGTTGCTAGGAGTTTTGATGCTGTGTGCGTTTGTGGCGGCGGTACCTACCGCCGTCAAGAAGATCGACATTGGGCTCGGTAAATACAACAAGTTCTACTAAGGGATCCTTGTCCTACGGGAAATTACTTACCTACCTATATACCTTAAGGTGATATGGTCTAGTAAAGTCAACAGCCGGTCCAGAACCTACTAGAAAAAAATCCTCAATGCACCTACAATGAATCATTTAGGAACAGCCTGTAACTAAGGACTAAGGTACATGGATTGAGAGTAGGTACAGTCAGCGTAGAAAGTGGTCCACTCTCTCTCTGGTGGAATACCTAGTCGAAAAGTTATAAACCACTTCCTTGTCTCACCATATATAATTATTTCGCTCACGTATATAATTTACACTGTATGTCTTGTCATGTTTCTAACCCTTCAGTTCTTTAAAGACGAGACGTGTTACCAGTACTCAGTGACAGTATTGAGCGAAACCGTGTAATACCTAAGGTAAACGCCGCAATGGTTGGCACCTTCACTCCTAATAGTCAATACCCGCCTCTATTGTTATGAATTAACAATGAAAACCTAAAGCTTAAACCTTTTTAATATTATTTGCTGACAGGTATTATGCAACATTACAGATATCCCCAGTGAAGCTCTGGCGACCGCGGAAGGCAGGAACATCCTCATCAACGCGCTGATCCGACAGTTCTTCAACTACATCCGCTACGTCATCAACAACGGCTCCGCCATCTTCGGCTTCCCTCCTCTTGACCCGCTGATCTTAGAGGAATTCCGCCTCTACCTTCCTCTGGGACTCCTCAAGTAAGACAGGTGGACGTATAATTCATAAGGTGAAACTTGCCATTGCTCAACACTGATGCAGGTGCTTCTATTTTCTTAATGACACTCGTTTATCTTCGTTTTTCACTACAAATAAGTAATATGTACTTTTCAGTAATAAAAACAACAACAACTCTCAATGCAACTTGAGACGTTGGTGCATTTTCAGAAGTTTGTAATAACGTTGCTGTACATATATTGCTATTAGTCTCCCTAAGGCGTAATTAGAAGAGTGAAGTGGTGGAAGGATTCAGCACCACAAGGAATACCTACGGTAGCTCAGTTGGTTAATAGCAATGGAAGGCTACCAAAGGTCGAGGGTTCAAATACCGCTTGTAGCGATTAAGTTTTCACATTGATTTAAAATTATAATTAGGTTAGCGAACGCTTCTGCTTGACAAAAAAATACAGACAGATATACTGTCAACTGCAAGAGTGAGTAAGTAATTGATAACCATAGAGAGAGGTGAATGTATGTTTCGTTTAAATTAATTTAGTATGGTATTGGCTTTATGAATAAATTGAATATGAATTAGACATGGGCAAAATGTGTCACTTTAAAGAAAAGAGTGAAACATCTTCATCTTTCGGTACCCGGGATACATATCACTCTTCTATATCTTTATATCCGTATGCATCCGTGACCAAGTCAGGTTGTTTGAAAATTCACCGTCGAAACGGATGTTTGACGCAGCACATTATTTAGTGTTACCATTAGGTATAGAAGATAAAAAGCCTCTCGTATTCGGTTAAGGAAACACTTATCAATTTCTCTACTTCATCAAAAATATTTGAATATAGCAACACTAACATTTTAATACAATAGCTGCGTCACAGATGACTCTTTTTTCAATAATAATCTGGATTTTTACTTAGCACTAAATTTCCATAGCACGTCTGCGTCGTGCTGCTTCAAATCCTGCTCGGTGCCTAAACTTTTCAATTTCTAATATGAACTCTTGATAGTCGAAAACGGCAGCTAGGATTTTGTGAATTTCACCCGTTGGAAATTTAGTATAGTCTAAAATACGAGATGTACGTCATTATCGAGTAATAAATGAGGGTAGTTTTTCATATACCTATGCCGGATCTCCGCCTAGGTGACAGTTTAAACATGACGGTAAAGCGACAATATACAAAGGTGTTCAGCCCGTTGTGAGTTCGACCGTACTACATTATTGTATTCTGCCCAGTCTTGACCTCGATCTGCACAACGCCAAGATTAGCGGTATCGGCGGGTTCGTCGTGCACACCAGCAACTTCGTGCCCTCACAGCTGTCTTTCGCGGTGGACATCTCTGTGCCCAGCATTGAAGTCGTAGCAGGTACCTAAATTTTACGCTACTGCATAGTTTAAGAGTTAAATTACTTTACAATATAAATCGTTATTATGTGTGCTTATCCATCTCCGGCCGTTTTGGCAACTAAGTTTCACAACCAGTTGTTGAAAATAAGAAATAATCTTGTTACGCAACTAGTTGCCCAAAAAGAAATTCTATTCCTGAACCACAACTACCGTAGATGACAGTGGAGTTTCGCAACCAGTTCTCGGAAAGGAATTAAATGAAATAGATATTCTTTTTGGGCAACTAGTTGAATAACACGACAACTGGTTACGAAACTTGGTTGCCAAAACGGCCGGAGGGGCCTATCCTATATTTATTCCTCCCAGGACCAAGAAATAATGGTATTGCTACTATGCACATTATTAGTTCGCACAATTATGAGCATAAGTTGATACATTTTTCAGTTGAATATTTCCATGGGTCATCTGCATTCTCTATCATAAGTTTGACTTCAGCTCAACTTTGTGTAAAGTACTTAAGTAAATTTAAAATTTGATTGCCTTTAAAATCACTAAGTTGAGGTGAAGTGAAACTTATGATGAAGAATGCAGATGACCCATGGAAATACTCAACTCAAAGATGTACCAACTCATGCTCATAAATGTGCTAACTAATAATTAAAAGTGCATAGTAGCAATTTACAGATCCTTTACTAATAAAATATCCAACTTAGTAAGACAGTAACTCATAAATAGTAAAGCATTGTTATTTATATAACGTATACGATTTCCCCGTTTATACACTACTTAATTTTCGTTTTCAGAGGCCTACGACTTGGTTGGAAATATCTTTACCGCTATTCCTCTGTACGGGAAAGGCCAAGCCAGGTACCTAATTATTCACTTAAATATTTATGAAATAGTTTACATTAAGTATTTTAGTGGTTTACACCCTTCGTCTCTGAAAGCATTAGGTACAATACGCAAATGACGACAACGCTTATAGCATTTAATACTGTCCCCATACAAAGCGATCTATCAATAGTCAACTTGACTACACATGTAAACTGAAACCTTTGTTTACATGCCTTAACATTAGAACTCGAAGGACCATGGGGATAAAATACTATAATACCTTGAAAATAATGATTTTATAATATATGGTTTCTTTTTCATAAAAACTAAAATAAGTAGCAATTAGATAGAAATATTTAAGTTCAGAACTAGATTTCCACGAAAAAGGTTTTCTTTTTAGCCAAAGCGATGTAGGACTCTTCGGTGTAAAATTAAATAAGCTTTTATTGTGTCATAGATAAATATCTCGTCAGAAATGGGCTAGCTTTCAACCCTTGGTTAACACTCTACTTATTATGTTTGTATATTGATGTTTTATGTAGTCAATCAAATAACCTAAATACAGTCCAAATGACCATATTTTTGTTGGACACACCTATCAGTAAGCGAGACAAAAGGTGTCTACGTTTCTATAAATCGTATATACATCTATATGAGATAAAACCATACCTTACATACCGTTACATACCTAATACAGGAGAGAGGGCTTTTAATTTTTCAACTATGCATGACCCAGCAATGAATATGTTTTGTAATTAAGCTGCTTAAGCAATGCCGTCCGAAAATACAAGTTGTCTAAAAATTGTACGACAAGTTCACGTTTGTCCTCAACGGTGATGAAATTGAAGTAGATAGTAAATTGAAGTAAGTATAGCGACAGTAAAATATTTTTCTACAGATTCCAAGTAGACAACTTCCGTTTCCGTGGCACGTTCATTCTGAAGCGGTCTGAGGACGGCAGGTCGGTGTTGATCGACAAAATCATCAACTCTTCTTACGAGATTCCTTTCTTCAAGGTGAGTCAATTAAGTAAAAAGAACTAGTACTTAACAAAATCAGTGCCAGGAATTTCGTAAGGTCCGATTGTCGCTTGTTTTCTTGTTAGCAGACTAGGTACAGTCAAGGGCATAAATATATATACGTTCCCAAAGCGACAAAAATATCTATACTATCTATTAGCGAAAAATATCCATACAACAATTTCGATAAGAAATATGTGAACATTAATCGAGTCATTAAATTCTGTACGCTAATACGTTCATAAATATCACTACAGTGACAGTCAAATATATGTAGACAAACACGCAGACAAAAGTATCAATGCACTTGTATTTCATATACATGTGAACAAAGCAGAGGGCAAAAGTATCTAGATACACGTATGCAAAACAATAATCATGTGAACAAAACAGAGGTCAAAAATATCTACACACATTTCTGCGACATATATATATATATAAGCAAAAGGCCAGACAAAAATATCTATACATATAATGTGACAGTCAAGCCCATACATACCATAACTATAATTATGCGTTTTCTACCATTGATATCAGTAATTGAATGTATGTAAGTATTACACGTATGTAATTGACCGAGTGAAACGAAGGTCTCTGCTTCGGCTTTCACAAAAATGCTTTCGTATGTCCGATTTCCGGTTGTTCTCTTCTACATTTTTAAACAGATTCTCGTGAAATTTTGTGAATAGGTTCGATAACTATATAGAAATAATGTAATGTAAAAAATACCAATTTCAATCAATAGTTTTTTGATATGCATATACTTAAAAATATTCCACCTATAATTTATAAACCTACCCTCCGCATTAAACCTATTTAGGTGTTAAGAGGTGCAAGTAGTAAATACTGGCCACATATTTAAATAATACCTAAACGTCAAAAATGTTCTACAGTCCAATCACAGCTTAAGACAGAGTAGTCAAATTAATAAGACAATTTTCTGAGACATACTCTAGTTTTCATTGTATATTACGAGTAGGACACAAAGATAATTCAAAAAATCTAAAGTCCGTTATACAGTTTGTAACATATAGTGAAATACGTACCTTCATTTTAAAATAAATAAAGATGTAATAATAATGTGCTAAACTAAGCTTTCTCTCTCCTCTGGTACCCGAGGACGATTTTACACACTTACGAGTATATAGATAAATACATACTTGAATACAAAAAGGGGTTGCGTTTCTTTTAACTACCGATCTGTCTGCAAATAAGAGTGATATAATAAAAGTGTAAATATAAATCCTCAGACACCATTGTCCCGCGTTACCTATTAATTTATTAAAACAACAAAAGCCTTGGTTGCTACATTGAACTATCTGTAACTTACTCTATAGTTGATAAGAAGCAATATCTGAATATAATAAACGTGTAAATCAAAGGCGATTTCCATAAACAAATGAAGGTTCAAAATGAAAGGGACGAATGTATCGCATGACATTTCCGATCTCTTCTCGATGAACGTCAAATTTCGAAATTACGTTATTGGTTTGTTTACAGTGCGGATATTTATGGGCTTTGCATGGTTACATATATTTGCCCTCTTCTTCCAGATATAATTGTTTGTAAAACGCCTAGATCTCTGTGAAAAAAGATTGTTTAGAAATTCGTTTCTATTTACTACCTATATGAAATTAGAAAATCTTTGTGTAGATATTTTAGACCCCTGCTTTGTTCACATGTTTATGAAAAACTTATGCATAGATACTTTTGTCTGCATGTTTGTCTACATATATTTGTCTGTCATTGTACGCATATTTATGAACGTATTAGCGTACACAATTTGATGACTCGGTTAATGTTCACATATTTCTGATTGAAATTGTTGTATGGATATTTTGGGCTAACAGATAGTACAGATATTTTTGTCGCTTTGGGAACGTATATATATTTATGCCCTTGACTGTACCTACAATGTTAGAGAAAAAAGACCATTCAGGAGGAGCGAGGCCGACGAAGTGTAACATTGTGTGACAATAAGGGGAGGGAGGGGTCCTAAGTTTCGTGACGTCACATTTTAAAATCCAAATCTAAGTGTTGAAATACCAAATTTGAACTGTATGATAACAAAACAATAAATGATCCCCAACAAAACAATTTAAACCTTATGCCCCCATACATAGAAGTTGGAAATATTTTTAACATTTTCGGTTTTTTGAATTCTTTTCAAACGTTTTCGATTTCTTTCAAACGTTTTATATGATGTTGAAATAAAACTGATTTCTGACAAACGTGACCAACTGTGACAAGGACGGGGGAGGGGTCAAAAAAACACGAAAATAGTGTGACGTACTATATGGTTGACCCCAAAGCGCCAACTATTCCTGATACTGAAAGATGTAATAAAATCACAAAGATACTAAGACTAATTGCCCTAACGACAGGATGTCTATAAATAAACATAAGAACCAAGTTCAAACTAAAGAAGGATTTTATAGTAGCGAAAAGAGGGCCAGGCGCCAACTTGAAATTCCGTATGTAGTATATAGGTTAACGGTTCAGGCGTAATGCCTCAAGGTCGTTTTGCCTTGTGATCAAAAAGGATTACACGCACCAATACGATTTCAATGTAATTTGTTTCAGTCTGAGTTGACTGGCGTGATCGGCGGCGGCGATATCGACAAGGTGGTGAACGCGGTGCTAGAAGATGTGATCATCGACTACGCGAACCGGTTCCAGGGCGCCATCGCCGCGTTGGTGTCGCACGCGCTGCCGCTCGCCGCTAACCCCGTGCTCGACCAGCTCGACACCTGGAAGTATATCGACCTTTTCGTCTGACCTGCACCGATGATGCGTGGCTAAAATATTTGCAGTACTGTGTGTCAATGGTAGATATGTTCATTGTTTTTGGTATTTTACATACTTATAATGGAGTTACCTGCCTCATACCACGAATTGAACAATAAAAAACTTTATTGACAAATTATAGTTTTATTTTTAACCAACTTCAAAAAAGGAGGTTCACAATTCGCCTGTATGGGTTGTTACGCAACTACACCGCCATTTAAACACAGATTTGGAATATTATTTCTGCTTAGTCCCGTTGTTTTCAAAGTTCACTTGATGATGTAACCATGAGGAATTGAGGGAACTCCTCTAAAATTCAAGGGAAACGCATAACGATTTCAGCATTTTCGGTAAAAATCGAGTATTTGCATTCAGAAACTAGCATTTGGTGAACGGGAACTGATGAAGAAGACCACGGATGGTCATCCAAAACTTTCTATCACGATACTGTAGCGACTATGACGAAGTGAATTTAAATGGTCCTAATGTAATGTTACCATCAACCTGATCTGGCAATCGAAGCCGGAAGGTAGGTAACGGCACCCCGTAATAAAGAATAAAACAGTGTAACTTAGCCGTGTTTGAGCTTATTGTAATGGGGGCTATCGCGTATGAATTCACCGCTAGAGGCGCTAGTGTAGCGTGAGGTCTCCGAAAAGTCAAATCATCAAATGTCACTCTTTGTGATTGCGCTACACGGGTTAATATCTAATTGGAACAATATGGTGAGTATTTTTCAATACCTGAGCTTGATTATGGCAAATATGAGTTACGGGTCAATGACTGTCAGTGCTTTGAGACAGTTTTGTCTTTCGGAATCTTATTTCCTCCTTTTTCCGAACAAAACGGGACTGCACTACAATGCGGGATGTGCGATATTTTTACGGTACGGTTTTAAGGTTTTAAACATGATTTTAATGCAAACTTCAACTTCGTTCTCATGCCTATAATAACCAATAATATTTTTTGATAGCTGGACCTTATTCGACAGTGGCGCCAACTGGTGAGCACAAAAACGATAGCCCTCATTGTTATGAGTGAGATGCACACTAAGTCACTAACTTTACGCTGGCGCTGCTTAAAAAAGTTCGGGCGCGCTAGTAAGATAATCACAACGCCATCTATTGTCTACCGGTAGAACCACTTGAGCACCTACGTCAATTCGTCAAATGATTGATTTTCGAGTAGCAACTTGAGTAATTGTTGTTCATCGTTACTGCAAGATGGCGGCTCTTTGTAGGAAATGTAATAAAAATATTATCCATGATGATGACCAGTACTTGCGTTGTGTGACTTGCAAAGAGAATTACCTACCACTGAAATTGTACGCATGTTACACAAAAACCCTTTTTTACCTGCTGGAAAAAATAAAAAACGGTTCACATGCCAATCTTGCATGTACCCGCCGACCTCGTCGTCACCAATAAGCTTCTCATAATTATGAAAACGTAACAATTCGTAAGAAGTATAAAATTAACATCCCTACTGAAAATTCGTTCTCCGGATTGTCGGATGAAGAGTATGAAGATGCCTCTCCTAGCTACCGTGAATTATGTTTACGTAACAGATGGAAGACATGGCAAAAACATAAGTGAATTGACAGATAAGTTACAGTCGGCAGATACGGAGTTTGAACGCCTATTATCAGTAAATGAAACTTTAACTACGAGAATAACTGAATGTGAACAAAAAATTAAAAACTTACAAAAGACTGCATTTCAACTTTTAACAAAAAACCCACCAAAAAGAAGATGAAGTAAACAGGATCAAGCTGGACTTCTCATTGACTGAAAATAGTGTAATACATCCAAATCGGGCGGAGATAGTTCCGGAACTCCCGCCAGAATCGCCAGATGTTCAGTCAGCGCCACCTGGTGATTAACTCGAAAAACAAACACCAGTCTCGACTCAGAATGTACATATCTCAAAAAAACCGGTCAAGTACGAGTCGGACTCGCGCACCGACGGTTCCGTATATAGATGTGTACCCCTTAGCCTTCTTTATAACTGTCCCAAATTTCAAATCTATAGCATAAGTAGTTCTTGAGATATTAATTTAGCTATGTGACAGACAGACAAAGTGAAACCATAAGGGTTCCTTTTTTACTATTTTGGTACGGAACCCTAAATACAGTACGCTGCCGCCACTCATACAGGAAAATAATTCTGAAAATAAAAATTCCTTTCGCCCATCTGACAGAATCGCCTACACCCATATATATATATATAGCAACTTAGCAAGCAATTTCACAATGATCTTGACAACAGAATTAAGCTAGGTTTGCCCAAACAAAAGGCGGGATTCTAGCCGATCAGTGAGATAGACATCTGGGGTCATCATTGGACACCATGTACGGGTATGTTTTTGATGTAATATGTTTCTCAAACCCCGGAGCAGACACGAGGAATGTCCTACGCTCACTGCGGAATAATGGAGCTTCCCTGAACAAAGATGACTTCTTAATTATACTTACTGGAACTAATGACAATAACCCAAGCAAACTATTTGCAAATGTATACTGTTCACTTCAACAGTTAAATCATATCACGAGTGCCTTATACGTATCATAGATACTTAAATGACCGCACGCTGAATTACATGATAAAGTGTATTGTAGAGCAATTCGATCATTCTACAGTATTAACGAGCGAATAGAAGCCAATTAATAACAGAAATAACCCCACAGAATTAAAACAATTAACTACAAATATATTTCACCTGCTTACTCTACACCATCTCATACCAGTCACAACTGCTACAACGGCACATTGATAGCTCAAAAATTAGACAGCCGAACCGCGAACAAATTTTGTCGTCACCACTCCTTCTAATGCTGTTAAAGTAAACAATATCCCTGACGCGAGTGCGAGTGACGCGACGGACGCGACTAGTAGCAATAATCGAGATAAGTTTATGATCTTACATCAAAACATATGCGGTTTGTTAAATAAACTAGATGACTTAGAAATTACATTAAGTGACTTCCAAGTTAACAAAATACAGACGTCCTCTGCTTTAGTGAAACTTTCGTAAAAAAAGGTTCTGCACGTAGGTAACATAAAATTGAATAACTTTAAATTAGCCTCATCATACTGTAGACACAATAGCAAAGATAGTACAGCCATATTAGTTAGAAAGTCAATCGAGATTATGACTAAGTAAGTTAGCGTAAGATTTTTATTTTGAATGTTGCGGGATAGAAATTACTAGTATTCATTTAATAATAATCACAATTTATCTCTCTTTCCACACAGGCTGGAGAACCACCCTGAAATAAATTCCACCCTGGTTTTCTTTCAGGGTGGTTGTGGTTCTCCAAACCCAGTCAGTAGTCACTAAAGATCTTGTTAGTATATTTAGAAAGCACAACTTTGCAATGCATATAAAGACGCCTCCAAGAATTAACACTTGAATCGATCAAATTGCCAGTAATATGCGCAGTGTCAAAAACCAGACACTCACAAACTTAGTCTTTCGGATCATGTTATGACTCAATCCGTTATAAAATAAAATAAAATAAAATCCCGCACAAGCTGGTATGAGTACTAGCTGGCAAGAGACTATTGTCGTGTGCACTCTGCATTCACCTGTGTATTTTTTTTGTAAAAAAATAAAACACTAAAAAGTAAAAAAAAAATTGCAAAATTTGACAGTCTCATACAAAATTCCATGCCCTAGTTTAAGGGGTTAGGGAGTAAAAGTTCCAAGGGTTAGATTTGTTTTTGTTATTCGTGTACTATTAATTAGCTTTCATACCAATTTTCAGCTTTCTAGGACTTCAGGAAACCCTTAGAATTTTGATGTGACTTGAGTGAGTGGCTAAATCAGGGATTATTAAACAGGGAGAATTAGACAGGTAATATCGATAAAATCTAAAGTATAAGAGTATAGTAAGTATAATTTTGCTCTTTGAGGGTTTACAAAAACGACGAAGCACTTCCAGAAAAGATAGGTAGTGCCGTTGAGCCGTGCCTTATCTGAGCATAGGTAACTGCAGCATACAGTGAGAACCAATTGAATAGGTTGATCGGGTTATGTAGGACATATATAGGATAGCGCGCGATGCGAAAGAGATGAACCAGGCCTGAGGAGGTAGGGAGACATAAATCCAATTGAGAATAAAATAATGCTAAGCAATGAAGTTGATGATAATATTTTTAAAGTAAGTAGGTAGATACAGCTAACCCAAATAATTCAGTAAGTGGGTATAGGTATCACAAAGTTCAGTCGCGGGGGCGGCGCGGCGGAAGCTTACGCTAGACCTGATCTCGAAAAACAACTGATAAACAATTCAGTATGAATATAAACTGGAACCGGGCAACAGTCATTTAAAATGTCTCGATTGGAAATGTTCGTTTTGATTTTGTTAGTCGGCGGGGGTTGCTGTTGGTCGTTGCAGTCTCCTGAGAGTTCCGAGAAACGAGTTCATATCATTGGCATGTGGTCTGAAGATTCGCCAAATATTTACAAGTGTCCCGAAGGTTTTTCCCTGGACGTTTATGGAGCCTGCCGCGAAGTCTGGTGACGATCGTGCCAGTGCCACTTCCAGTCTGTTTGTCATACGACGGATCCTCAACCTTTTCTTGTAGTTTGAATAAATTAATGTGTAAAGTTAAACATTTCAATAAGTGACACAAATATATATTGCTACAATATGTAAATTTGTCAGTTGTTTTCGTTTATGTCAAGACTGGCTTCCTAACAAGGTACTTAGTTTAATTTTCGCCAGAGAAAACCTGCGACTGACGTACCCCAGACATCGAGAAACATTTCGTTTTTAGTTTTCGGTGACCGCCATCTGCGCTCTGGATCTCTATCTGAACGCACTGGAGCCTTCTCGCGCGTTATCTACTACATTTCGCTCATTCTCATTTCGATTATTTTTAGAGTTCCGTCGCCAAATTTGCGAAAACCGATCCCTCATAATTTAGTCGTATACAGATACGATATATTCGTCCCTCTGAAATTCCGTATGGTAGAGCTAATTATAAGCACTACAATTATGAAATTTGGTGCGAAGGTGTATTCTATGAACCGCTACCCCTTCGTGTGATACGCGAAATTTTGGTAGTTTCGGCTTAAGTGGCACGTTTTCGATGCTGTCAGGAAAAATAATCAGCGCATCTGGCGCGGTCCTAGAGCGGGGTGATATTTAGGCGCCCGGTTTAAATGTGAATTTAAGTGGGTAAAACTAGTTTTGCACTGTTCTGACACATACTAATGCAAGATCATATATAGCAGAGACAGGCTAAAGTTATTTAGATATTGTCAAATTATGGTTTTCATACAAACTTCATTCATACATATATAGTCGACGTGGAGCCTCCCGTAGGTATTAAGGGTTGTTATTGTGTGAACAAAACAATGTATGGAGTGAAGTGTTTTATCAATATATGTTTTTAAATATTATATTATTAATGTTTAAAAATCGGACAACGACAAATAGTTTTATTCAATATGGAAGTTTTTATGCCGACATAGGGAAATTTATACTTTTCTCTTTGTATAATCACATAGTACATTTCATCGTGATAAGTAAATATAGCGTATCGTATGTACATAGGGTAATACAAAAAAAAAACAGTCTATTGCAGTTATTCTAAAACGCCTCATCTAGAACGAAGTGCCCCGCTGAGCCTTTGCAGATAAACCAAAATTGAAAAAATGACGTATACCAGACGAAATTTTTTCGTCCCGCTGCCGGCGGCACTTGAAAAAACCGGCCAAGTGCGTGTCGGATCGTGTCCATCATACTAGATACCTAAGTACGAGGCGTCGCTTATCATGCTGCTGCCACTGATAAGGCCAGTCAGGCGGCCTTGCAGCACTGCATTGACATTATAGTCCTACCCCTCCCCTTATCGAGGAACAAACGAAACTTGGGAGACTCATCATACTAAAAACCGGATTTTATATATATATATATATTTAAATTACTATCTACAGCAGGTTTTTCGCATTGCAGCATCACCATTTCGTGTTCCCCCATGAACAATGCATCTTATTATATACATATATCATCTGGGAGTCTTATCGAGCTAGGTTCAGTGTCGTCGGCTCTTCTACTATTACATGTGGCAAAGAGACAAAATGTCCGTACCTACGTCAGTGCAGTCTGTATTGGCTTCGTGTTTTTTATTGGGTTGACCTTATTTTGTATTGTTAGCAATAACGGGAGCATCTCGTTATTTTTAGAAATGTTTTTTATCGTGGAGCTACATATACCAACACAGGAAAAATATTCCATCTGCCTTATAAAGGATGAATCATAAGGCAGAGGGAATATTTTCCCACCAAACATTTTATCATTTTGTCCCGAAACGTATTGAGCAATCGGATTTATTTTCTAATGCAACATTATTTGTGGATACATTCATGTATGTATGTATATGTTGCAGGGCAGGTGTAGCACCAGGCAGAAAGATAAAAGGTCTAAGATAATAAAAATTGCGCTATATATAACACCATGCTTAACTTAATTCCACAGGGAATAAAATAATGTACCAGAGCCGGTGAAATTTCCATTCAATAACCAGCGCAAGGGAGGAGGTAATAGTGTTATTTTACCACCATGTCTGTTTTTTTTTGGTTTCTATAAAACAATAAGGAACGAATCTAGCAACATAAATAGTTTTATTGTGTAACCTCTGGATGTTTATGCCTTATAAAGGTTAAAATAAAAAAAATACCTATCAAGTTAAACCCAAACCAACTAACCAGTTAAATATATACAACCGAACTATAACATGCCTGCCGGTCAAAAATTGTTTATTGCAATGCTACGCAATCATTCGTCCTTTTTTGATGTAAATATTTTATCGTATTAAAAATAATTTTCTCACTTCTCATGCTCGTAAAGTTTTTCTTTATGAGAGAAGGCTGCATAAAATGGTTTTTTATGACCTTGTGCATAAAGTAATTTCTTCTTAAGGCTAAGGCAATTAGGCCTTACAGCCATGTGGCTGTGAAGGTGTATTTGTTATCTACAAAGACAACAAATGCACCTTCATTCAATAAATATGTTTTATGAGATTTAGGTTATATCGTAATTTATTTACGACATTGTATTAGTACCTAAATACCTACTATGGAAAGTAACCCAAATAATTATAATTATGATATATAAAGATGGAAAACCTCCAAGTGACGTCACGTCCTACAGGCCTATAAGTTTGCTCCCGATATTGTCCAAAATTTTTGAAAAACTCCTTCTTCTGCTATATAAAATCCAACGTACGTTCCACACAGCTATTTTATAAAATTTAATTCTTACCTATCAGGAAGACTGTTCCAGGTTGAAGGTTGGTGTACAAATCGATCCTGAAACCTGTATGGATGTACGGCCTTTAATTATGGGGTAGTGCTTGTAATCCCTCCATCCTACGAATACAAAGAATGCAGAACACATTCCTCCGAACAATCAGTAATGTCCCATGGTATGTGACTAATGCTGAGACCCATGAACACTTAGAAATGCTCACAGTGAAAGAGGAAACTGCCAACGTCAGGACTACATACAGGGAACGGCTAGAAGCCCACCCGAATACCCTTGCACGACAGCTCACAATAGTCAGCTATGTTAAACTACTCAAAAGGAAAGACATCCTATAGTATAGAGAATTAAGTATGAGTAGATGTCTTCGCTGGAGGACACACTCTGAATGAGAGAAGAATGTAACACATCTGCTAAAAGTGAATGCACTGATTGCAGATAAGTAAACCGAGATGATGAGGTAAAGATACGAAATGGCAGTTGTGTGTGTGTGCTGTTACTGTCAGTGTTTGCCGCATTTTCGGCTCGGATAATTTGCTTTTGCTACGATAACGTCAATATTAAACAGTTTGAGATACTTTAAAACGGGATTTATGTATGATGTGGGATAAAAAAGCTTCCCGTCACGGTAAAATCGGCAAACTATAAAAGCGTCATACATCGACGTCTACGATATTATCGTGGACGGTAACGGAAAAATCGAATCTACGGAAACGTATAAAAGCGCCCATTGACTATCCACCCTGGCCGTACCGGCTCGTTGTATGAACGTTTCTGGTAATAAAATGGCTAGTTTTATGCTCTTGTTGTACAACCTACTATTCTTGTATCATTGGGCGCTTGTATACTTTTCCGTGGACGTCCACGTCTCGATTTTTCCGTTACCGTCCACGATGATAGTAGACGTCGATGCATGATCACACATAAATGCCGTTTTAAAGTATTTTAAACTGTTTAATATTAACGTTATCCAAGCAAAGGTAAATATCTGAGTCTAAAACATGGAGTTTTGGCTGAAAATGCGGCAAACGCTGACATTGACAGTGACAGCTCGTATCAGCTACAATTGTGTATCTTTTACGCACAACACGCGCATTTATTGCCACTATATCGTGGGGAAGCCAGCGAGCCCACGGCATATCGTGGACGTCCACGACATGCCGTTACCGTCCACGGTAGAATAAAAGCGTCTGTATACATTTTGGGCCCCTGTTTTATCGTGACGGTAAAGTATAAAAGCGACCATTGGTAACCTTTTTGGGCTTTTTTGTGGTGAAATAGTTTATAATTGTGAAATATTTTCTTTTTGTTTACATCGGTGACATTCGATGAATTTCAACGTCTGTTGTCAAAGAGTAAGTACTTCAGTACTCCTTGCCAAGTTGCCAGTAAAATAAAAGGGCCACTGAAAATCCGCAACCCGCAACAGGCATAATATATTCACCAATTCCTCTGTCTATCGGGGACCGATTTCTAAGTTTTATTTATTCGAAAGAGCATCCTTCTGAGGTATTCTCACTTACTGTTATCAAGTCGGGCTCTAATGATCTGTGATTTGTGGGACCACAGGGAAATCGAGGGTAAACCTCAAATAGGTAGTAGTTCTCTATGACTTTTGCTCGAACACCTCACATATCTGACAGCGTTTTGCAGTGAGGCCGCCACACCACATCACATCGGAAAATTGGAATAGATTCCCTTTGATCTAATGAACCGGGCCATGACCAACCAAGAATCTATCAAAGCGTGCATTTTATTTTAGCGCTGAAGTCAGAAGTGACATCTTTTGTTGGATAGTAACACTACAAACGGAAATGAACGACTCATACGTTAAAGCAGATTTGTCTAAAGCGTAATGTTGCTACTTTCTAATATTACCCCACAGCAGGTAATATTTTATGTTTCTTTTTATTTGGCAAAATATTTAACGAACAATTCGTTTGAAAAATCTCAAGTTTAATACAAAATAATGCTAAAATAGTTTTTTTATGAGTCTTTTTGCTATCAAAACCTAATTTTACTGACGTGCAAAAAGGTGTCTACTTGAACTTCTTTGAGGAAAATTTAGTTGTATATGGTAACATCACGGAGAGTGAATGATCCTTTTATAATTCCGTCAATTCCGTGAAGAACAATAACTGCGAATGAAAGGTGATTTCGGGAGATAAATTAGTAGCCTTTTCATGTGATTTTGTGAACTTGTGTTGGTGCAAAATTAATTGTAGACTGTATTTGTATAGTATTTTTTGAGAAAAGTTCCCAAAAAAACGTACCGCTTGGTAGTAATATGAGTAATGTTACCAACCAAAATGGAACAGGTCTAGAGCAGCAGGTCGGTACCTCGTGTCTACTTTGTATTGATTTTTCTTTATATTCGATTGTGTACTTATAAATGAGTTGGGCTTGAAATCATCTATGCATACCTTTCATAAGTAGTCTAATTCATAATTCGTTTTATATTTTGTCTTGCCATGGAAATTAGTATCTTGATTCTACTGTACGTGTCCCGCTAGTGATAGCCAACATGGCGACCTCTTGAAGCAGTTTTGATTTTGTAGACGGTGGGACTGTCTTAAGTTTTGGCAATTTCCTTATGATCCGAAGTGTATACTGAAAGTTCCTGCATTCCTAAACTCATTTTACCGTGAGGTCATTGTTACGTATAATTGCATGTCATGGCGGGGAAGTACAGCTATAATTTAGCTCAAATTCACGTAGCCTTCTGATTGCTTTGTATATTTTGCTGAAGCTTTCTCGAAATAGTTAATAATTAGTGTTTTTGTACAAACGACAAAGCCCAGCCACTCATTAATGAATTCCAAAAGGTAATTTGTGCAGAATATCCATTTTAGCTGTATAGGTACGCATCTATTACTATGTGATAGTTTACTACCATTTATTGTCTAATGTGAACTATATTAGTTATGCTTTAGTTGTCACACTTCCAATTAGTTACACTTGATTTGTGAAGTGATTATGAAAATCAATTATAAGGCAGAGTAAGCATTTGAATGTTTGATTTCCAGCTTGCTGGTCTGGACTTGCAGCCTGAGGCTCCTAAGAGTGCTGGCCCCTACATTCCCCCGCAGCTGCGCAGGCAGTTGCAGGCCAACAACTCTCCAGGTAACATTATTCACATATTCTAACACCCTTTTTCTCAGTGAAACATAATATGATGGCTTTATTGTTACCGATTTGTGGTTAAAGATTTTTTTATTTATCTCAAAGAAATTTTACATTTCACTTAAACTAGAGATATACATACATTAATTATAAAGTAAAAACTGGGTGAGCACAGAGTCTCTAAGGTAGATACTTTTTTGCGATACGATTTCCCAAAACCAAATGTGTCGTCTATATTGTGAAGCTTTTACTCATGTATATGATATTTATTATGTTAGAATGTGTTGAGTCTATATTCTGAAGCTTTTACTTGTGTATATGGTACAAAATATGGGGCCTGTATATGAATGAACTTCGCTTCATTCAGCTATTAATATCCCAGAATTTTGTTGGTGATATGTCTTTGTATTCACATTATTTTTGATATCTGAAGGGATTTTTGTCTAAAATCTTATGGGCCTTTGAATTCACAAGCCATAAGTTCTAGGACAAAACTGTTATAATTATAACATTATGATATACATTTGAATATACTTCTTTGTTCATCCACTGTAATGTAGGCAAAGCACAATTAGAAAATAGCACACCGATTTTTATTTATCAACTGTCTGAATCACTGTTAATAATGAAACTTGTACATTTATGAACACATTATTGAATGCTCGAGAGAAAATTCAGTGATATCCTCCTGACGCCAGACTGTTGGTTTAAGTCGGTGAATGTTAAGACCGGATGTACTTCACAAAGTACTTAATAATTTGTGTTGTTGAGACCGAGTGATTACAACTTGAATAAAACCTCGACAAGGCTTATATTTACTTTTTCCAGAAAAAAATGTGTGACCCTTTGATGTATCTAAGGAATATTTAGTTTTTTGAAATTGAAGGTCTTCACGTTTTTATGGGATAGCCATATATGTTGCATAAACCAAATAAAATTTCCAAAACAAGAACTATATTTGTTCTTAAATTAACGAGTGTTGTTTACTACTATTGTAGAGTGTGTATCATCATATAATAATCAACAATAATTGCCTATAAGTAAAAATGAATACTTTACTTTGTCACCCAATAAAATGGTATCAAAATTAACAAAAGGGTGCTTTTTAACAAAAGCTGCACGTTCTTAAGGACTGGTCCACAAATCTAATTCATTCCAATGTGTAACATATGTGTGTGTACGTTAAACAATGAATATATCTAACATATGTTACACAGTGGATGAATGCATTCCATCGAAGGTCCTTCACTACGATTTTGTTTTACCCAGCCATTGCTTTGACATTAAACAGTATTAAAACTGAAAGAATAAAGAAAACTTCAGCTATATCATAATTATTTGCTAAAAAGAGCATAAGTAATGGTATTATTTTCTTCAATCTATATAGTGTCAACGAAAACGAAATTATAAAAACCTTCCGCGTAAATTTCCAAACCAAACATAAAGCCATAAACGTAAATTCGTAAATAAATATAATAATTTGCTAAACTTAGCAGTAACGTGATTTTCATGACAAAAATCTAAGCTTTGAGTATTAATAATATAATTGAAATGAGACAAAAATTTGAGACCAAACTACCTTTACAAACAGGTGGTGATTGGTACTTCATAAAGGATGGTCGGCCGTTACCGTACTATTAGAATTCTAAATGTTTGGTCTCAACAGCAAAGTTTATTTAGTCCTTTGTAAAGGCAGCTCGGCGTTAGGAGTAAGTATATGCACAGTTGAAGTCATAAGAATGAACATTTTGTATCTTGTTGCTTTCACCATATTGAAACTTAAATTTAATTTATGTGGTTGTTATTAATATCTTAAAGAGACATGGTACAAAAGTGTTCAAAGGATCTCATAAAATAACTAGTCTAGTACATAAAGTGGAATAGGAACTTGAGCCTACTCAATACTCATTTTATATCTTGACTCTCTGTATGTACCATTATGCAATCATACCCAGAATAATTTAATTTTTTTCAATTTGTTTGTAGATATGTGTCATGGTTCGAAAAGATAATTATCAATGATAATTATCAATGATAATTATCTTGATAATTATCAAGATAATTATCATTTGATAATTATCAAGATAATATTCGTGATTTTTATGCTTTGATAATTATTGAATTGATAATAACCTAAAATTGTAAATTCGGCACAAGTCTTAAAAAAATACGTGCGTGAATTCGAACGTTAATAGTTGCGCTCTGTATATGTGACGTCAAAGGTAACGTCAATTTCCTGGGGGAATTCCCCGTTCGACACATAAATATTATCCTGAGCTGAGATATTTTCATTTTGGTCATAGTGGTCTTATAATTATAAAGTTTAGTGCGATAGATTTAATTTTGTTTCTATACGTACGTGCTTTTATGTGAGAATAAATGCCTCGCAACAAAGACCCGGTGTGGGGTTATTTTGACTGTATCAAAACAAAAAATACGGGGCTATGGGCCCGTTGTAAGAAATGCAAAAAGGAGATGCAAGGGATAATTAAATGGTTGAGGGGCCACATGAAAATTTGCCAGCCAGAAATAAATACTGGACCGGATTGAGAGCCTCAACTCCGAACCTCTACCAGTTCTATTCCAGATCCAGGTTAGTTATTTCGTGTTTCGAAACAGCATAAGGACATTCTTTGTGTTGGAGTTTTATAATGTAGGAAAAATTTCGTCATTAAATTAATGATCATGATGAATGATAAAATTGTTGAATTGATTTAACTTAGTACTTAGGTATCACATTACTTAATTTTCTTTATTGAGACATAGTCACATACTTTGAATTAAT
Organism: Epiblema foenella; assembly: GCA_963556455.1. Classification (NCBI taxonomy): domain Eukaryota; kingdom Metazoa; phylum Arthropoda; class Insecta; order Lepidoptera; family Tortricidae; genus Epiblema; species Epiblema foenella. The sequence continues at coordinate 14,798,528 of OY747095.1, read as the reverse complement.
ATTGATTTCTTTTTTTAGGTGATCTGGTCAAAGCTAATAATAAGAGTACAGTCTTTATACAGGTCATATCATACATAGGAAAATAAATTTAACTAATAAAATAACGTATACTACCCTGCCCATTAGAGAGATAATTATCCGATAATTATCAAAGACCATAATTATCTTGATAATTTCGAACCCTGATGTGTGTAAAGGGCAGTATATGGTAATGGTTTTCTGGTGCACTTTCAAGGGGTTAAGATCGAACCATAGTTTTAGCATAGTATGACATGAGTGTAACTTGTGTGCAGGGAAAGAGTCTAAGCGTTCAAGCTTGGACAGTCATCAAAGCGAGTCAAAGGACAATCGTTCATCATTCGGAGGCAGCTCTAGAGGCTACGACCGTGGTGGTCGGCGGGACGACCGCGACCGCGAGCGTGACCGCGACCGTGACTACGATCGCGGCTACGATTCGCGATACCCGCGCAGGGACCGCGGTAATACTTAATCTCTTCTAGTAGTCTAAATCATCACTTAACATCTCTAGGCTAGACTAAACTTATGAAAAACACCATAAGCGAAATTTAACTGGCCTTTTAAACTGGAACAAAACCCTTTAATGTCTATAGAGATTTATTTGAGTTATGCAAAGTGAGATAATGTACTAGGAGGAAACCCTTGATGTTGTACAAAAAAATAGTAAAGAGACTTTTTAGTCACTCAAGTAAAATCCTGCAGATATTACTTTAATAATAACAAATGTGACATTCGTAAAATTCTCTAAACTAGGTAGTTACAGACAGTATATAAATAGTTCGGATTATTGTTATTATTCATAAAATATATTAAAAATTAAATTGATAATATTTTAGTTCTATCGAGTTATACTTTCCCAGTTAGAAGAAAATATTTTCCCTGACTATATTCAATAATTACTCAAATCACACTTGTTCATAATGTTACATGTCTATTGCTTGAAAGGTGTTATCTTATGTGACTTTTTGACCTGTGCTTCTAGAAGATTACTGTGACTCAATTATTAATGTTACCACTGTTCATGTTCTTTACATATGTAGTGGTGATATTCATGCAAAAATAAGTTAAAATAGTCATCAAAAATAATGGAATATGAACATATCTTAGTTTTTATTAATACATTCCTAATATTTTTTGGTATTTCTAAAAAGCAATGTATGTATATATCTTTAATAATATGCCTTGCGAACTTATGATTTAATAATGAAAATATATAGAGGCTAGGAAATCTAGCACAAGCTATGCTTTTGGCGTGTACTGAACAGCTAGGTAGCCCGTGGGAATTTACACTGTTTTTGTATTCCTTATTATATATGCGGAAACAAATAATAAGATTAATAAGGCATACCAGTCGGTCCTTAGTAATGCATTACTTATATTTATTATCTAAAAACCAACAGCCTAATCGTTTTCTTATGTTATATACATTTACTATAATATAAATATTGGCATGCCTTACACCGATGTACCTTTCGCTTGCAATGCAGAATAATCTATTATAATAAAAGATAATTTGGTAATAAAACTTAAGTGCTTATGTAAACATGTTTCGGTAAAGCTATTGTTTCACATAGTAAACCAAAAACTGAAATTTAGTAGTCAGTGGTAACTTTTTAGGTATGCTTTATTTATAAATAAATTGGTGTTTCGTCTAAGAGTTGTATTGATGTAAAGTAAAATGACGTGCCTACTTGTTTTTATATTAAGCCATTGCATTCCAGTTTGCGTAGTAGATTGAAAATTACCCTTTGTACTCAAGTATAAGGTTTGTATATGGAAAGAATCTAACGAAAGTATGTTACTTAGGTCGTGATCAGGGATCTCAAAATGGCGAGTCAGATCGCTGGGCTGAGAACGACAGATGGGGGTCCGCAGGCGGGCGCGGCGGCGGAGCGGGCGGCGGAGCGGGCGGCGGAGCGGGCGGCGGGCGCGAGCGCGAGCGCGGCATGGAGCGCGACGTGCGCCGCGACGAGGACTTCAACGAGCCGCCGCAGCCGCGCAACGACCGCTGGAAGGAGCCGGAGCCGCGCGCGGACGACCGCGGCAACTCCCGCTGGGCCTCCGACGACGTGCGCCGCTCGACCTCTCGCAGGGACGAAGTAATCCTGCCTCTCCTTTGTCGCGTCGCGTTTGCATTCTCAGCTGATGCCCTTCAAATATTAACTGTTCATTAATGTATTCTTACGGATTCATAAAATCAAATCGGCTTTGATTTGTTATGTTCCATTGCATACAGTTTTTGTAGTTCTATTATTAGAATCAATTCTTGAATGTCCTCGAAGTGATAAGTTTGGTAATTGTTTGTCAGTAATCACGAACATCTATCCCCGCGCATTTATGTGAGAGCCTACAATAGTAATCTCCCAATGGCCCGTAATGGCCTAAGTTATTGTTGATGGTATATATACATCTTTCGCAGCTATTCATTTCATGCAGTGTTTAAGAGAAGTGAATTATTAATGAACATGTTATGTATTTTGTAGAATGACTAGAAGATTCCGCTACCTCGCGACGAGCGGCAAGAGTTGGAGTTATTGATGAACGTGTTATGTATGTTCTAGGATAACTGGACGATCCCGCTACCTCGTGACGAGCGGCAGGAGTTGGAGTTATTAATGATAGAGTTATGCATGTTTTAGAATGACTGGACGATCCCGCTACCTCGCGACGAGCGGCAGGAGTTGGAGTTGTTTGGCACGGGCAATACCGGGATTAACTTCTCCAAATACGAGGATATCCCCGTCGAGGCCAGCGGCGACCGCGTGCCAGATTTCATTACTAGCGTAAGTTTCATAGTCAAAGGAGATGAACTCTTTGGAGTAACTTGAGTGTCGTTATTTATTATGTTAATTAAACAATATCAAAATTACACAATTCACTGTTATATGTAATTGGAATCCTTAATGGAAGTGGGATGTATTGACAATTGAAAATATAAACAGAAAAATCTGCTTATTATGCATACAACGGCATACGAGCTGTATCAGATATCCGCATGTCTTTTGCCACACAGCAGGTGTTAGAGAATTCTTAGTATCATTCTAACATTACGGTATTTAACTGGTAGTCACATTAGCAACTTTTTATGAGGCAACAAAAACACTTGGTTGATATGAAGTATGTAGAGAAAATTGATTGACGTCACGATGTTCTATGTTCTTTCTGGCAAGAATATTGGCTAGACAGGGTTGAGTATTTTTTCCATTGATTCCAGTTCGAGGATGTTAACTTGACGGAAATAATGCGGACGAACATAAGCCTCGCTCGCTACGACAAGCCGACGCCGGTGCAGAAGTACGCGATCCCGATCGTGCTGGGGCACCGGGACGTGATGGCCTGCGCGCAGACCGGCTCCGGCAAGACGGCCGCCTTCCTCGTGCCCATTCTCAACCAGATCTACGAGGCGGGCCCGGTCAAGCATATGGGGTTAGCGTTCACTAACTCGCGTTCATTATGTATCGACACAACTTTTAACTCATATACACATTCGATTTTGCACCACACTTTTGCCGGTTATTGTCAGGGTGTTTTAGAATGGACTAGCCGCTAGTAGATATTTGTTAATGAGTGTTTTATGTTCCAGACCTTACAACCGGCGCAAGCAGTATCCGCTGGGTTTGGTGCTGGCGCCAACTCGCGAGCTCGCTACCCAGATATTCGATGAAGCACGGAAGTTCGCCTATCGCTCCCGCGTGCGCCCTTGTGTGGTGTACGTACAGTTTGTTATCTATATCAAATTGTTGTGGCTGAATGTGTATTAGGATAAATATTTTAATATCCTGCTGAGACCTAATACATGCATAAAACGAATTTTAACCTAGCAATTCCGATAAAAGATTTGCGGAAAACAATAGCAGCTGTCACTTAAGAATGTGACTTATTTTCTAGTAACCATATTTGGTCCTTTATGTAGAACGCGGGGACTCAGAAGGATAGAGTTGACACCTTTCACCTGAGCATGTGATGTGTAAATGAATGACAAAACATCTTCGCCCATCAGTGGAGTCGCCTATACTTTGTGTATCTAAATGTCATCTATAATGCTGGCGAAAATCAAATGACTGGATCGAGTGTTCGTTCGAAGAGTTATGCAATTATCTCTCACGGATATTGACCGTAATGAGGGCTACCGTTTTTGTGTTCACTAGTTGGTGCCACTAAGCCATTTGTTCCAACTGTCAAAGTTTGTTATTGGTTATTATGGGCGTGAAAACAAAGATTACGTTAAAATCGTATTTCATTTATTAAAACTGTACCGCAAAAATATCGAACATCCCGTACTGTAGCGCAGTCCCGTTTTGTTCGGAAAAAAATAAGACAAGGAGCTTACGAACGATAAACTTGTCTCAAAGCACTGAAATTCGTTGGCCCGTAACTGATATTTGCCATGATCCATCTCAGGTATTGCAAAATAAAATCCGTGTAACCCACGTATAAACAGTGAAATTTGACATTTCGGAGGATTCATATGAGGTAGCCCTTATTGTGTTAAATAATTATAATAAATATTTGTATAGGATCTTACACAAATCGACCTAGTCACAAACTATGTAAAGTTTGTACTATGGGTACTAGGTGACGATATACTACTTATATAGATAAATAGATACTTAAATATATGGAAAACATCCAAGACTCGGGAACAAATATTCGTGCCCTCCACATAAATAAATCCCCTGTCGAGGATTCGAAGCAACCTCCAGCTTCGTAGGTAAGGTCACTACCAATTAGGCTAAAGTGGTTGTGTAATGTTGTGTAGCAACATAGATAGAAGTTGAGCATTGTGCAATGTTGTGTCGCAACAGGTACGGCGGGTCCCCGATCCACGAGCAGTTCCGCGAGCTCGAGCGCGGCTGCCACCTGCTGGTGGCCACGCCGGGCCGGCTGGTGGACATGCTCGCGCGCGGCCGCGTCGCGCTCGACCACTGCCGCCACCTGGTGCTCGACGAGGCGGACCGCATGCTCGACATGGGCTTCGAGCCCCAGATCCGAAAGATCGTCGAGTGCCACACTATGCCCAAGACCGGCGAGCGGCAGACGCTCATGTTCTCCGCCACCTTCCCCAAGCAGATTCAAGTGCTGGCGCAGGACTTCTTGAGCAACTACGTGTTCTTGGCTGTGGGACGCGTCGGTTCCACATCCGAGAACATTACCCAGAAGGTTAGGAAGCAGTACGCGCAGATGCTGTGTTAGCATTTTACGTTCAGCTAATTAAATTTTCCAACTCTTTTTTTAGATATTTACAAACTTGTCACGTTAATTTTCGCGCAGGTGGTCTGGGTGGAAGAGGCACAAAAGCGCTCGTTCTTACTGGACTTGCTGAACGCTTCTAACTTGCTGAAGCGTTCCCGCCCCGAGGAAGATCAACTCACGCTCGTGTTTGTTGAGACTAAGAAAGGTGCGGAGTCCTATTTTAAACTATTGGCGTAATCATAACGCGACATTGTAAAGCTAATGTTTATTACTTGTGTATTCGGTTATTATGTTGGGTGTGATCGTCTCATTTACTATAATACAAATAACACATATATTTGGGAGAAAACTAAAAGATAGTTGTTGTAAAGTTGCAAAGTAGTGGAATGTGTTTGAAGCTAATATTGTTATCCTCACTCAACGGTTGAAGCCCCAAATTGTCTCTGGTCCCCCTTTACATTTACCTAATTCCTGATTATTAAATAAAAGATAAACAAGTACGTGTATTTGCCCTATCGGGTTAATTTTGGAATGTGCTTTAGTGTACAGTCCAGTTCAACAATTAAGTAGTGGTGGTTCGTAAAGATATATATTTTATGACATAGTCTTTGAACTCTACTATATGCGTGCTTAGGAGCGGACCAACTGGAGGAGTACTTGGACAGCGACGGGTACCCGGTGACGTCGATCCACGGCGATCGAACGCAGCGCGAGCGCGAGGAGGCGCTGCGCCGCTTCCGCACCGGCCAGACGCCCATTCTGGTCGCCACCGCCGTCGCCGCTAGAGGTCACCACTCCACACTGTCTTTTACATCGCTAACCTGCTAGACCAGCTTGTTCGATTATTTTGATTTACTTATCAGCTAACCCTTACACCCGGATTGAAACGATTGCTTAAATTACATTTAATTGACATTTTATTAACAAGTTTCACTAATGATTAATTTTTGCTTTACTACTTTTTATTGAGCAAGGAAATAATAGTTATTTGTTGTACAAGGTGCAATGTTTTATTTTAACCGCGAGTGTGGAATTGAAACACGAGCTAGCGAATGGATTCTAGGGTTGAACTACGAGGTAGCGAATGAAGTTTATGGTTGAACCACGAGCGAAGCGAGTGGTTCGAAAATAGAATCCTTAACGAAGGGAGTGGTTCAAAAATACAATCCTGAGCGTAGAGAGTGTTGCAACACACGAGACATAAAATAACTTTGCAGCCGTAGTGTATAACACATTTTTTCACCTCACTAGAGCGGTGGATTTTTTTTGTCTCCTCGTCTTAGCGTTATTACAGTACAGTTCCATCCTAAATATAGTTGTATGCCCGGGGTCCACTACCTAATCCCGAGATTTGGCGTAGGTACTAGTTTTTTTAACACTACAGCACAGTATAAAATTATTATTGCTGGAATTTCTGGACTGATCATTACATGTTATTATGTTTAAAAAAGTTAGAAATGGCACGTTCGGATTTCAAATATTCTTTGCACTCTTGTGGATAAAATGCAGTTTTCCTATCTGTTTTTAAAGAATAAAAAAGGGCTTTCCGATCTAGTGAGGTGAAAAAGTATTTACATAATACATTGATGACAAATAATATTAAACATTCCGATTCAGGAAATTGTTCATGCTTGAAGATCGCCTTTGCTTGTTTTTAATCTAACACAACTCGTACTCGCAATGGAGGGGATATAGTGTGCGCTCAGGTACGTAACTAATAAGTGCATGGCATAAGGCAATAGGCTCAGTTTAATGGACTTGTCGTATACAGGTTTGGACATACCCCACGTGCGTCACGTGATCAACTTCGACCTGCCGTCGGACGTGGAGGAGTACGTGCACCGCATCGGGCGCACGGGCCGCATGGGCAACCTCGGCGTGGCCACCTCCTTCTTCAACGACTCCAACCGCGGCCTGGCGCGCGATCTCGTCGAGCTGCTGGTGGAGGCCAAGCAGGATGTGCCCAAGTAAACATCGATACATTACACTCAGTCGAAGGCGTTAATATGTATACATTTATTATTTCAATGGAATAAGGTAAAACAAATGCCGACCGGTTTAGCCTAGTGGGTAGTGCACCTGCCTGTGAAGCTGACGGTCCTGGGTTCGAATCCCGGTCAGGGCAAATATTTGTGTGATGAGCATGAATATTTGTTTCTGAGTCTTGGATGTTTTCTATGTATTTAAGTATTTACATCGATTAAATATATCGTCGTCTAGTACCCATAACACAAGCCTTCTTGAGCTTACTGTGGAGCTAGTTCGATTTGTGTAAGATTGTCCTCTAATATTTATTTATTTATTTATTTTTATTTTAAATGTATAGATATTGGTACCTTCGACTTATCTCACGAGCGCGGGTTGGCCTGAGGGTCTCCTCAAACCTATCGACGAGAAGTCTGCATAGGCAGTGTTTTACACCATATAATTCGAATTAAAACGTAATCGCCGCCGATAGTAGTCGCTTCGGGTCGGCCGAGCCGATCAACGTGTTTTTCGCTCTTATTGCGTAGACGTAAAGCTTTTTTTGAGCGTCTCATGCCGATTCCGCGTCGATAGGTTTGGAAAGACCCATAGTTGTAGTTGTGACACTTACGAACACACAAAATGCGACACAACCGTGGTTCACCTGCGTTCGTGAGATAATAGTACTCTGCCTTTATTTAACATTGTGATCGGAATTTCACTTTTCACATCACTATTTTGTGGCAGGAACGTCATGTTAGAACTTGACATAATCAGAACAGACATGGACATGTTATCGATATTCGTACAAGGAATCTCAATTTTTATGTCTATAGATTCTAATCGATTATCTTTATTTCGTAAACCATATCGATAATCGAAAAAACTATGCGATTTTGATTGGCCGCATCACTAATGGTGTCTGTCACAATTGTCAAACAGAGCTGTTAAGGCTCGGTTTTATAACGATACGTTAGACCTTATGTCGGTTTGTTATGTCAAAAAATATACTGAGTTACTGAAATTTGATCTGACATTTGGTCTAACGGATCTTTATAAAACCCGGCCTAAGTCGGATACACACAATGGGCTACGTAGAAAGAAAATTATACCCAACGTACAGGACGTAGTTATGCGTTAAAGGGAGAAGGACATATTTTCATGTACGTTGTGCCCTCATCGCCCGTTGTGCTGTCCGGCATTTTAGTGGCGATTCGTAATGGCGGTGACTGCGTTTTGCAAATTTTTAGCAGATGAAATATGCATGAGTTTTAAAAGTAATTATAAAATTCAGTTTACATGATCATGAGTTTATATCACCTGAATTCGACTTATAACAAAATTTATCTTTTTATTGCAATTTAATTTTATTGTTATACACAAATATACCCTATTATGGAAGGAGTAAAAAAAAACACAAAACTCCCATTTGTAATGTGTTTTACCGCCAATTATGCCTAAAACTATGTATCAATGAACTAAAACATCAGTTATTATTAGGTAAAATTGCATTAGCTTAGTCTTCATAAGCTAAAAAGTGTGGACGTGTTTTTTTTATAATGTGGTTTACAGCCAATTTTTAATTTATCCAAGTAAACTGACAGATGACAGCATGAATATTTCGTAATTTAGATTATTTCTTAACCGGTGCTATAAGGGTTACTTTAGTTCATAAAAAGTCCTGTACGTTATCCAATGTGCGCCCGTAAACGTCAGATTACTCGGTCTAATTAAATTATTACTTTAGACATTACTAAATAGTTGTATACGACAGTTGGCTGACAAGCACCGCCGCTGATGGGCGTCTGGGCAGCAGCGGACGGCGCGCCGGCAGCCGCTCCGGCGGCGGCCGCTTCAGCAGCGCCGGGGGCAGCGGCTTCGGAGCGCGGGACTTCCGCACGCAGTCGCGCCAGGCTCCGAGGAGTGCCGGAGCCTCCTCCATGGGCTCTGGTGAGTGTACTTATTTAACAAAAATTACCTAAGAGCCACACTGGACTATTTTTCATACAAAGTGAATTTGGCTTGGTCACACTGCGTGCGGGACGCCTCGTAACTGCGTCGCGCAGCCTGTGTGGCGTCGCTAACCTGTTACCGTGCGGTTCCGGCGCGCGGCGGTCGCACACAATGTGGCGCGCCCGTTGTGTGACCAAGCCTTTAAGCATTAGGCACTGATTCTTTCACTTTGCCTTGCATGGGATGTTTGTCAGTTCTACTGTTCTAGTTGTGTCTATGGAAAGTTGTGGCTCGTGCCAATCTTAACCCTTTAACCGCCGTACGTCAAAAGTCCCGCAAATTTCAACTATCATAAATTAAGATGTAATTTACATTGTCAGTGATTGGTTTATCAGACGACGGGGGTTAATCGGTTCGCGCTGATGCTGTTTATTACACGTACTTAAACCTGAGCTTCGGCATTCGACCTAGCTGGTATAAAATGAGATGAGATAAATGGACACTTGCACCAGAGTAAGAAGTGTAACGTGTTTATATGATGTATGTAGGTTTCGGATATGGAAGCGGCGGCGGTTCATACGGCGGCAACTACGGTGGGTCGTATGGCGGAGGCGGCGGCGGCGGCGGCGGCAGCGGCGGCCCCGACTGGTGGGACTCGTAAGCGCCGTCCGACCCTCGCACCGACCCAAGATGATGTCCCCAACACCGCTAACTCTTAACCTCAAGGTTCACGATCTATCTAACGTTCGCGGAAATGATACACCTATTCAGATTCATGTGATTTTTGGATCTTGGAACAGTGGATGTTAATATAATGAGATACACTCTTTTCCACACTTTTTATTTAGAAAAGCTAATCTCTCTGGGTTACTCTCGGAGCGATCAATTCCGTATAAAAAGTATGGAAAATAGTATGTGCCACTTGTAGTGTAATTATATATTTATCTCTGGTAACAGTGCATGAACTTTTGAATGATAAATGATCGGCCTTCACTTGAAATAATTACACAATTTCTCTACATGGGGCACACTGTACTAGTAATGGTTAGCGGAAATCAAATATTTACTAAATAGCTATTAAATTTCAAATAAATACATATTTATGCCATCATTTTTATTACTTGAGTAGTTGTCAAGGGATAAATAGGCCTGCCGTTGTAAAGAATTTTATTTGACGTAAGTCAGTTCGGTGAACGCGGAAGCGATGGTAAGGTAAGGACGCCTCTAGCTCTTATTGGACAGTCAGACTGAATTGACTACTTGCGTATGACATGACAGGATGGAGTGCGGTGCGAGTGTGAATAGGCGGTGTGAATGCGAGCGGTCGCGGGCGCTGAATCTCAGGCGCGCTGCTCGCGGCCGCGGGCTCCAGTGTTCCCCGCCATCCCCGCCACTCCCGCAGCCACCACACTAGCCGACAATCTAATATTATCGAACACCATTATAGCCTTACGGTAGTGCATGCTGCTACCGGGTTGAAGCGGGCAGGTTATGGAATCAATCGGCGGGGGACATTGTAACCTCCTCTAACCGTAACTTCTATGTTCTTAATATTAACATAATTTGCGTGGGCATACAGACACCTGTGAGTCATTCGCGTATAGACCCTGCGTAATACTGGATGAATCGGATGACGTAATTTAGGATCGTATTTCGTTTCTTCATTTCTTATTTACTTATGCTGCGGTAGTAGATGATCCATGGAAATTTTGAAGTTTATTCGTTTTATTAAGATCAAATCGAATTATGTATTAATTGCCTCTTTATTGTATTATATCTTTTAACGCACTGGAGTTTGTAGGTTATTATTTTAAATTGATATATTTTATTGTACGTATCTAACTTATTTGCAATTCAATTGATAGTTAAAAATGGAATTCTGCAATCTAGATGAACTCCACCCTTCTTTCAGTATCCGTGGGTAAACATTAACGCAGGTATTTTAATCATTTTTGACAGTAAATATGTGAGTAGTCTTATAAATAGATATATTTTTGACGTTCGTTAATTATGTGTATTGTGGAAATCTTAAATGAATGATGTAATAATGTATTTCCAATTATATATTTTCTGACAGTCTAGTTGCTGACGCACTCCTAACACAGAACTTTTGAGGCATTTACGCACCCTAAAATCGATGTAGCTAATGTTTCTGTAGATTTAGAAATTGAGAAGTACCTATACAGTATAATAATAAGTAATAATAATTAAAAAATTGTCTGTAGAACTCCCATATTGTAATATCTGTCATCAAAGTGGTCTATAATTTGAATGTGAATTTATCAATAAAAAAAGAAAAGAGAAACGTTGTTTTAATATTGTCAGTGTACTATTGGAAATAAAACGAGCTATCATTGGCGCGACGTTCATGGCACGGTAGTGTCTCGTCAAGGCAGGGTGCTTGCTACCTCCTATTACTTCATACCGCCCGTCTTGACAATACTAGAAAGTATATAGGGTAGAGGCACGAAAAGATCAATACCCCCAAAAAGTTGAATATTTGATCAAAACGAAATATCTTTATAATAAAAGAGCATCTTTTTTCCGAGGTAGGAATTTATATTTCCAGATAATTTTCGATTCACTAAGCACAGTTCTCACCAGTCACCTCGCAGCTCACCTGTTTTTATATGGTTACTGTCAAATGTCATTTGTCACTTTGACAGTTTCCATATAAAAACGGGTGAGGGGTGAGGTGACACGAAAGGACGAGTCGGTTTGTGAATCACAGCCCAGGGCGTTATGCCACGCATGCGGCTGTGAGCGGTCGTCGCCTCTAGGCTTCGCACAAAAACTCAATTTGTATGGATATCCACTTAAGATTGGAACTTCGCAATTCCAAGTTTAAACTAGGGCTCCCGATACACGTGTTACACGCCGACCCGTTGCCCCGTGTACTTAAGACCGGCGGTACTAAGAACCCGAATTACACGAACCCGCCAAGATCCGTGTCCCGTGTCTAAGATTCGGAAACGGGCAACGTGTCTCGGCTACGTAGCCGGGGCCCGGGACACGCCGACCCGTTTCCGAATCTCAGCACGGCCCCGCCCGTCCGCCACAGTTTGAGTTTACGCTCTAAAGTTTGAATGAAAATTATATAGCGGTAAACAGAGAAGGGCTAAATGTAATCTACTAACATTTTAATTTATGTTTCCCATGATTAATGAAATTTGTTAATTGTTTTAATAATTGGTTCAAGTAAAGTACAAGGTATTATTTCTAAAATAAATTAAATAACTAAGAGGGTACTATAAAATAAAAATTAACAGATAAAGCTTAACCTAAATTATTATCAAATATAAATTAACAAAAATAAAAAATGACAATTATAAAAAGAATACTCCCTCCAACAGCTCCGCCTGCGGCATGGTTCCCATTATGCTGGCGGCATTATCTACTAACGATTATTTTTTATTTTTTTTTATTTACATTAAAAAGAAAAATCTTATATTAGGTTTGACAGATAAGTGTCGTTAAACCCTGTCGGGTTTGTATCGACACAACATTCGCGGACAATAAGGTAGTGAATTTATATTATGAAAATGAGCTAAAAGCTATGTATGACACATTGAACAAAGACACCAACATGGTAATTACATTGTGAGGTATTATTAAATAGATTTATAATCCCAATTCGGGTACCGAAACAATACAATAAACGGCGTGCAATTAGTGACACATTAAGGCTCAATTTTCTACTACTCCAGTGTAAGTTAACGCGAAGAACATTACAACCATACTTAATCGGAGGTCTCTTTACACCGGTCAACTCCCGTGAGTTGCCGTTACGCGTTGTGATAATCACTGCTTAGTAACATGGATGTTTGTTGCGCGGAATCAAGAAGGGCCTATGCGACAGGTAATTGCCGCCGCTTAGGACCTTTTCATCGTGTAAGGACTTAACTGCGATAACATAGAACGGGTTGAGTCCCGAGTGGGGCGCATGCGAGTACAGGTGATTATTTCTTTATTTATTTTTTGTTCTATTGCGAATTCTTTATGTAATTACGTCTAATTATTATGGTTAATAATTAGGTAATACATGTATATAACACATATTAGGTAATATTATACATACGCATACATGTATGTATATGTAAATATTGGGTGTAGGTCTATTATTATAAGTGGTTGATTTTATTTATTATTTCTCTGTATTTATACTATTATTTATTTATTATTATTGTTGTAGTTTCCTTATAGTATATTTCCGTTTTAATATCTTACCATCTAACAGTTAGAAAGACAGCATTATAAATATATTTTGACACGAATAAAAGTATTATTTAATTAATGGTGTTATTATTAAATTCTATGACTATTTATTAGTATTATTATTATTTGTTAAAGGGCAATATTATCACGTATTAAGATGAACCCTACTTAATCGCGACCAACGATTAAATATAATGATTAGTAATAGTCTTAGTTGTACGAGTTCCGATTAATTTCGTCACGATTAAATTAATTGTCGATTAATCTTCAGCGACAAAAATTTTAGTCAACTTATTAATTAGATTGATTGCGTCTCGATTAATATTAGGAACAAATACTTATAAGTTTTTTTTTGTAATTCTAATTTTCGAGTAACCATGACAGGCAGCTAAAACTTAAGGAATGTATAACCACAGTATACCTAAAATAACACCGTGGTAATAACTATACCTAGTGCTGGAGGCATATTATTATGGTCGTGCTTATCGCTTGATAAATAACATGACAATGCATTCGTAAAGGAGACGCCGACATGCCGACGGACAAAGGCAACCGTAATATAAGTATTAGGTACCCACAGACATGAATGAACGGATTGTTATCTACTTTTCAATCTCTGTTCCTGCGTAAATAACTAACCGACAAAGGGTAAAATATTACCCAAGACCGTACATTTTTTACGTGTAATTGCCTCTACTCTAAACGCTTATATCCCGAAATGGGCACTATGTGTGGGCTTAATCATTAAAAAAAGTACCTAACTTTCAATGCAAGTGAAGTGACTAATTTACTGCATTGACAAATAGAAACAAATTAGTAAGTAAGCGATAAGAAGAATAAAAAAGTGTTTTTTTCGGTCTTCCATACAACGTTCTCTTTCTAAATTTTTGGTTCAAGCAATATAATAACGTTATTTGTTCCAAGATATTTAATAATTGACAAATTTGACAGGCTACATTTTCATGACGCCTAGATCAACACGATATAACGTTATTTCTATAACGTTATGCGGAATATTAATTTTAGAAAATACGAAACTTTAAAATACTAACATAATCATATCGCCTAATTTCATAACGTTATACCTGCATGTGTATATAATGTACAAAATAACGGCTCTGTATAATTAGATAGAACTTAAAAAATAGGAGCTTATCACTTTGCAAGCGTTTTCGTTCTGCAATATTACGCTCTCGTACTTATACAAACGAAATTATGCGTGTGGATAGGTTTATTCAAACATTTTCTTTAACCAAGGAAAATCAATTATTATTTTTTTATTTCTTTTATCTTACTTCTATCATTTAAATGTTTTTTAAGTCTTAATATTATTTCAAATTCAATTCATTCAAAAGAGATAATTCCGCTTCCACTAAACAATCTCAATACTACACGTTAGATAACATTGTCCCATTCATTTAAGTTAGCGAACAAATAAAGGTGTTCTAATCTTTATTATCTTATGTTAAAACATTCGAAAGCGATAATTCCGATTCCACTGGTAAATCTCAACAATAAACTTCTAGATAACACGGTCCTATTCAATCAAGTTAACAAACAGATGCAGGTGTTCCAATCTTATTGTCTGTCGCCTGCCGAGTTATCGCGTTTGAAGATACAGACCGGCGTACATTAATGGAAAACACGTGCAAGAAAGCCGACAGCCCCCACCCCATGATGGACTTAAATATGTATGTAGACTAAATATCATGTACCGTACGTCTCTCATCACATCAGTTGTACTAGCCTCGCAGTCGTTACTAGTTATAGCACTCGCAGAGTTAGCAGTCGTTGCATACCATAAACATGGCTTTATTTGATGTGGAAGAATTTAGGAGATGGAAAAGAGAGTACGAGATAGTAGCGCAACGAGAAAGTAAGTTCAGTAACATCTAAATAATAGTTATTTATGTTATAATTTTAAGTAACATGAAAATATAGATAACACTTATATAATTACAGTTACAGGTGAATAACAGCGTGTAGCCGAAAAAAATGAAGTGACAGCGTCGAAGAAGACCAAGAAGTTAAACAACAGGCAATGTAAGTTGTTATGTTACCTTTTACCTACAAAACTATATAAGGTGTATGGAATAAATTCAGTAAGACTAATGACATTTCTGTTTTCAGATAGTCAGTTCGATAAAAGAAAATTGTTTTGCAACAAAATCAAGGAGCTGTTGCAGAACGTTCCCGATGAGAGGTTGGAAAACGTCTTCAACGAAGTCAAAACTTTGATCGAGCAACATTCGGAATAAATTAGAAATCGAAATTTAGGAATAGTTTATATGTATGTTTAATACCAAAATTATAATACTTTACCATGTTAATTATTGAGAAGATTTTTTTATATAACTAATGTTGGTTTTTATGTAATATCTATTTTATTAAAATAAACAGTGATTTTGACATGAAAATAACAGATATTTTATTTGCAATCAATCAATATCTTAGTCATGAAGCGCCAACTAGTCGGGTTCCTGGCATTGAAAGTGAAAGATAATAGACTCATACACTGTCGCATTTACTCAGATGACTGGTAATCAGAAATTTTATTGAAACCATGCTATTACATTACAGATTTTAGGTACATTTAACTGCGTATGCGTGTTGGTAACATGCTAGGGTTTAACAGTAATGAGCTGATACGCAAACAAAATGCTCAGCAATAACCAATCAGCAACTCCAAAGTGAGCGAACAGATGCAGGTGTTCGAATCATGATTACCTTTCGTCGCTGCTTATCCCGACTGCAATACTTAAATTGAGCGACTCGAGGTTTATGTTTATTTCACACAGATATAAAGTAAATTATTGATATAAGAAAAAAAAAATAAGATGGTTTGTAATCGCTTGGCATGAAATCGTCCAATACGAAACACAGGAAGATTTCATGGAATATTAGGCCCGTCACTCACTACTTAGAATCTTATAATATGTACGAGCAAAACTTATACCTAACCTACCGCTGAATAACGCGAAAGTCGTGTTCAGAATATTAATGTATGGAAAAGCAAAGTAATAACCTAATCGAGTTACTATGTCGTAGTAAATAGTGTACACTAATAGGTAGACTAACAGTACTCCTTTTTTCCAGTTTTTTCAGTCAAACTGCACTACTTATTATTTGGTTTAATTTTTATAGTTTTAGTAATATTTTTTCGTCACATTGATACTAGCCGTAACTTGTAATGAGCCCTGGGATCCCAGGGACCAGTAGACGACTTGTTAAATTATTAGAGTCAAATTGCTGAAAACTGACTATTTATTAAAATTACCCATTTCACGATTGAAAATGTCATTGCGCGATATAGCGTCTCTCGCGGTTGAGTCATATCGCGTCTTCCCCAGTGAAAGGGTTATAGACTAAATTGCTTTCTTGTGGCAATATTACTTATTAAACATGTTATAAAAATAAAGTTCATTAAAGTAAATATTTTACAGTAACATAATGCGTTAAGAGTGCTCACACTGTCTGAATTTTAATCTTAATTCATTACTTGAATTCATATTCTGAATTCCGATGCCTTATCTCACACGTCTTAAAAATTAAGATTGTAAGTAAAAGTAATCTAGTGACGATCGCCTCGCGAACATCTTTAAGTACCTATGTAAGCTTACGGAACAGGAATTAACAGTAACAAAAATACGAGCATTAACACTGGATTACCCTGTTAATTAAACAAAATGATGCAAATCTTGTACCACCTAATGGCAGAAGAATTGCGTCTCTGCCTTTACAGACGTATAGCATACCTACTTCAGGATGTCAGTAGCACCATTTAATGAGTTACATAGGTTCAAAGATAGTCATAGAAAATGTATCGGAAAAGGTGCATTAGATATTCTTTACCTTAAATTTTCTTATTCTGAATTCATAACGCACGTTCATATCGATCTGACAGTTCACATCTACATAATCTGAAAAATTAAGAACGTGTGTGCAAAATGGTTGATTGATATGAAATTCAATGGTAATTGTATTTTTTGGATAGAATATGAAGGCTGGAGCTGAACTACTTATAAATTGCTGATAAGCAGCAGTTTGCGACAAATTCCACGTTTCTACAAAAACGGAAAGTTTTTATTGCCACAGCCTTCTATTGTTTTTGTGGGAGATGGGCAAAAGGGTTTTATTACATTACCTGCTATTTTACCTTGAACCTAGAGCTAATAAGAAATGAGTAAGTAAAATTTAAAATTTCCAAATAGTCATTAGTAAGAATCCAGTACGCAACTGAGACGGTCAACTTTACTGATCTGACTTTTGTCATTTTTGTAGTTAATTTTTGTTGTTATTTTTATTTATGTTGTTTGTTAATGTGTGGTTATTTTTTGTGATGCGAACAGTGCAATTAAAATAATATAGTGAAAATGAAAAGAAGTTGGGTGTGGAAATATGCTACTAGACTTGGTGAAACAGCTTTTTGTACGTTGTGCAATGATCGTACAAACAATGAGTTTTCGTGTCGTGGTGGTAGCACAGGAGCCATAGGAAAACATTTAGCATTGGTACACCTGAAGTCTCCAAACTCGATTACGACATCCAATGAGTAAGTACCTACATTTTTCTTACTATAGACCACTCATAATTCGAAGAAATCCGTCGTCTACCGGGTCCTGGGATCCCAGGGACCATAACAAAAGAATGCTATTGTTTATTTTTTTACCCGGGAGACGACGGCTTCTGATGGTGGATGGTGGTTAACTTTTAGGTAATTCGATAAATTAAGTGACTACGTCTAAGTTGTCTTCTATAGTCTACGTCGTGGTAATTATTTAGTTATTTTAAAGTGACTTTTAGGTTGAAAAAGTAACTTTTTGGTTATAAAATGTAAGGAAATGGCAGGTGCCAAGATTGACTTCTGATCTGATAATCACAGTAAGTGCTTAATTATACAAATAAAATACATATATATTTTATATGGTTATACTTCTATGTGTAGACAATGTTATACACTGTAATAACACGCAAAATTATTATTAATCAATATTAATGCATTTAAAAAATAGGTTAAACTATTGTCAATCACTACAAAATTCTTCAAAAATGCTTACGGCACAGGCAGACAGAGAAAAGACGATATTTGTAATCAAGAGTCATGGGTTTTGTCATTTGTTTTCAATACGAATTATATTCCAGAACATGTATTTACATTATTCAGGCATTTTTATAAAAAAAAAAGATATCATAGAGATATAATTCGTTAGTGTTTAAATTTCCATTAATATCGAAGTCCATATTCAGCATACCGTTATAAAAATAACGTTATAATATAATATCCTTCTGATCTGGATGCCATTTCAATGTAGCTTGTCAAAATTGTCCATCATTTAGCATTATTTTTATTGGAAGACTAACGTTATTATATTGCCTGACTAGACTATTATCCCTATATATATATTTTTATATTGCTGTTTGTTTTATAACGATAGGATGGATAGCACTATAAATTCGCTTCAAACTCAACGTTAACGTAAAACGTTCTTTAGATAAATAGTTTAAATTTATAAACATTAACGGGCAATCTTACAAAAACAGGCCAAGTGCGTGTCGGACCACGCACAATGAAGGGTTCCGTACCAACACCTATTAGTCCACATTCAAAATCAGTATCCAATACATTGAATCTAAGAAAGTCGTATCTTCATAGCACCTTTTGTTTGTGCAAGACCGTTTTCAAGCGAAAACTCAAAAACCGTAAAACCTATATAGTTCATACCAAAAATCGTTGTAAGTATTTACTAATGCACACCACTTCTTCTCTCACTTCTATGAACCGTCATAGAATACACCTTCCTACCAAATTTCATAATTGTAGTGGTTATAGTCTCCGAGTAAATCGGCTGTGTCATACGGAAGGACGGACGGACGGACAGACAGACATGACGAATCTATAAGGGTTCCGTTTTTGCCATTTTGGCTACGGAACCCTAAAAATCGAATCAGTGTATTACAGACAATGTAGAATAATTCAGTAGTAGTAGTATAGTTTTTAATCGTCATTCGCAGTTAATAACGTTTTGCATAACTCAAAACAACATGTAGGTTTAAATCTTGAATAAGAATATTTTATTTATACATCTTTCTTTTGTAAAATGCTACTAACTTTAACGTAAATATGGTTTGTTAAAAAAAATGGGAAGTAGTAAAGGGTCGTTAAGTTGAAATATGAATATATAAATTGAAATTTAATGGATATATATAATAAGCATCAAATAAGCAGAGTTGGACAAAAATTAACTTGATAAACGAATGTCCCCAGCACTCAAACGAACGCGTTTGCATTTTATCTCAATTTTTACGGCAAAAAATAGTTAGTACCAAAAGTCACCAGAGGCGCTGCTTGTGTTTCCATGCAGATTGAGACTAAACGCATTTATTGAAGCCCATGTTCCTTGCAGGAATTCGTCAGTTGTCGATGGTACTGAGACTGACGACATTGCAAATGCCGGCAGCAATGAGCAAAATCAAGGTGGTGCGATATCAGGTGCACCAAAACGACGACGTTTTCGTCAAAGTCAATCTTCCGACCGCATATCATGTAGTATTGAAAGAACTGAGAAAATTCACCAAGCTGTAGCAAAAATGATCGCTGTAAATCAGTTACCTCTATCATTTACATCAAGTGAAGGATTCCAGCAGTTCATGAGTGTAGTTGAACCCGGCTATAAAATAATTAAAGAAGATGCCTTAAAACGCAGGCTTAATCTTCTATCAGACAATTTAACAAACAAAATACGCGAGAAATTGTCAAAAGCAAAAGGCATCGCTTGTACTGCCGATCTTTGGTCATCTCGTGCTCAAGAATCGTATATAACATGCACAGCGAACACTATTGATGATGAGTGGAATTGCGCATCAATGACATTAAGTACACAGGAGATGGAAGAACGGCACACGTCGGAGAACATAGCAAAACAAATAAAAGAAGTGGCTGACAAATGGGGAATAGCGTCAAACCTCTCAGCAGTGGTGACTGACAACGCCTCAAATATTGTCAACGCCGTTTCATCGACCAATTTATTCGAAAAAAATGACCTGACTTGCGCTGCACACACCATTCAACTTGCTGTTAATAAATCTTTTGTCTTGGGAGACGTCGCAAATGTATGCAGCAAGGCAAGTAAAATCGTTGGACACTTTCGTCATTCCAATGTAGCAGCCAAAGCATTGGAAGGCATGCAAGAACAGCTAGACCTGAAACGCTTAAATCTAATTCAAAGCTGTAAAACGAGATGGAATTCTACATACGATATGCTTGACCGTCTGCTGATAAATAGGATTCCTATTATGAACGTACTGAATGACCGTACAAAAACACCAACAAGCGTCGCATATCGATTAGAAATAATCGAAAGAGAATGGCTCTTAATAGAGGAATTAGTAAAGATTATAAAGCCATTGCAAATAATCACAAATTTAATTTGCTCAGAGTCACACTCGCCGGTGTCCATGGTGCGTCCGCTGCTTCAGACAGTTATTAAAAACCATTTAAATGACGATAGTTGTGATTCAGAAACTGCTCAATGTGTCAAATTTACCATTAGACAAGAACTGGAAGAACGATTTCAACTCACCTGGACTCTGGACAGCGAAGTGAATGCTCGACAAATTGCATCTCTACTTGATCCGCGTTATAAGGATTTATGTGACGAGAATGTTGAAGCTAGAGAAGTTATAAGAAATAAAGTCCTGTATAAAATACAAAACAGTGTGCCTATCGAAGAAAGAGAACCATCCACGGAAGCTGATGACAACAACAATAAAAGTGCATTGGAATTTATTTATAAAACAACAAGCTACTCTAATATGCATCCTGTAGAGCAGTTCAATAGTTATTTGGCAGAACCACAAATCCGGTTTGACATGGATCCATTCCAGTGGTGGAAATTACGAGCAACCAAATATCCAGCGGTTGCAGACATTGCAAGGAAATATCTTTGTATTCCTGCTACTTCCGCTAGTTCCGAAAGAACTTTTTCGTCTGCTGGTAACATCGTAACAGCAAAACGAAGCTGTCTTCTTCCAAAAAACGTTTCATTATTGGTGTATCTTTTTCAAAACAAAAAATACTTAGATTTTATTTAAGGTTATTTTGGTTGTCATTAAAAACATATTTAATTAATATATTTAATTCAGGCGTAGTATTTGCTTTGCATTATATTCTATTTGTTTCATAAAACTTAACTAACCTCTAACTAACTAAAATGTGTTGTCTCCCTTTCTAAATAGGTGTAATTTCAATGTCAATTTAACTAAAGTATTGGTTTGATGTCGAATACACCCGGAGCGATGGACCAAAATAACCACTGAATGGATCCCACAAGATGGCTTCCGAAGCAGAAGCAGACCGAAAAAGAGATGGCTGGACGACCTTGATACATTTTGTACGAATTGGCGGGAACTGGCACACGACCGAGACGAGTGGCGAAAAACAGGGGAGGCCTTTGCCCAGCAGTGGGACACTATATAGGCTAAATAAAAAAATGATTTGGTGTAGGATAATTAATAAGAGGGTACTTAAATAAATAACGTTAAATTTGTTACTTAAATAAATCCTTTTGAATTATAAATTTATATAAACATATATATAATATTTACTAGTATATGTCATTGATTTCAATATCATTTTGATATGTTGGTTGATTCTTTGTGAGTTGATTTTTTGCTAAATATTTTGTCTCCTTTTTAAATATAAATGTGGTATGTAGATTATTATTTTGGTTCGTGGTGTGTGTTATTTATATATACGCATTTGGTACAAATTATTTATTAGAAGTTAATTTGAATATTATTCTGAAATGTTGTTTTTGTGTGTGTTGCTTGCTTGCCATTATGGTATAAGTTTTAGTTAAATTTGTTAGTTAAATAAATCCTTTTTTAAATATAAATTAATTAAATATACACATATACATATATATATATATATATGGTACAAATATTTATTCTTTGTGTTGATTTTTGCATATGTTTATTTGTTAGTTAAATAAACAGATATATAACAATTGTAGTAGTCAATTATTTTAATATTATTCTGTCCCTGTGTCTGGTTTTTTTTTATTATATCTAATTAACGTTGTATTAGCCATAATTAATACCTAAAAGTAAAGTCGAAACAAACACTCATCTTTATGACGGGCGGGCGGGTCGAATCCGCGTGTAATTAAGATCCGTGTACACGGGTACCCGTGTACCCGTGTACACGGATCTTAATTACACGGATCTTAATTACACGTGAAAATCGGGACAGAAACCCGTTGCCGTGTAACACGGAAACGTGTATTCGGAAACGGGTACACGATACACGGACACGACCGGGAGCCCTAGTTTAAACTAAATTGCGTATAAAATTAAATAACTCGTGTACTTGCATAGTTTTGCGTGATATGAATTCTTGATTAATCCCTTTATTATATTCTAATAGTAGGAATTGTATATTTTATATAGTAATTTTAGAGATATTTGCTATTCAAGTTATGGTTCAAAATATATGTACATAAATAACCTAATGAACGGCGTTCAACTTTCGGGCAAGGTATAGTTTTTTCAAATGCTGATATAAATTCTTCTAGTAAAGTAAGTAAGTAAGTAAGTATTTTATTTGTGATACACAGGTTACATAATAGGATGACAGAAATAATGAGTTAGACAGTCCTCTGTGATCTACCCACAAGGGTGTACAAATATTTGGCCTTAAAAATTAAACATTACCTATACATTAGACTATGGTTTTACAGTGTTGACGCTTACATATGTATTAAAACAAAGTATATTATTTTATTATTTCAAATTTCTTAATTATAGTTATTATCGAAGTGGGAAATACAATTTTGAATTTACTTTTAATTATTTAAGATGAATAGAACTTTGATAGCTTACAGTAATTTGTACCATAATTGGAACGTAGCTTTTGATTCCCAACATGATTATTTTGGGGTTTGTTCTAGTATGAAAAGCACCAATATTGAACAAAAAACCTGTGACCACAACATAAACCAACAAGATTGACTTAGTTCAACTTTTAACTTCTATGAAAAGCACCACGTTTTTTCATTTTATTTTAATTATCCTAATAGATAGTGTCCCACTGCTGGACAAAGCCTCCTGGATTGTTCAATAAAAAACCTGTGGCCAAATAATAAACCAATAAAATTAACTAGTTCATCTTTACTATTGCGATAAGGGAATTGTTGTTGATTTGATTCGTTAATTTTAACAACGGAGTCCAAAACCTGAAGTAACATAATGTAGCTGTTTATATTGGTTCTACCATTGGTGTATTTTATTTCAGAATTACGTTTTATAGACAACGGGGTCCAAAACCTGAACTAAAATAATATAGCTGTTCATATTGGTTTAACTATTTGTGTCAAATTATTCAGAATAAGGGCACACTGTTCAACTTCTGGGCAAATTGGCCATTTCTGGTATAAAAACGTTTTTAGAAAAATGCTGTATTGTGATATAGAAAATCGAATCCAATCTTGACATGTATAAAAAAATAAAATTAGAACAAACTATGTTACAATACTCAGAAAAAAAATCTAAAGTTGGGGTAGTCCCTTTGGTGCCTTTAGTAACCTAATGAATCGCGCGTAACTGTGTTATTTGGAGTTATACGAAAGTTTAGCCTTGAAATGTTGACATCTGCAATTCTACAGTCGGACCATTACCAAAGGAAAGGACCAATGTGATATGGGCAGCTCAAGACGGTGTGTAACATAAATATAACTTATTCGGTAAGCTCAGTGGCGTGATCAAGAGGACGCATTTACTCAACTGTGGGTGGATACAGGCTGAAATGAATGAATGAACAAGCTCAGCTGAGTTGGTGTCGGGTGCTCAGTTGTTACGGTGATTAATGATAACGGCACTGCTGGTTTATCAATTTGGGTCCTCGAGATCCCAATCGGCGTTTTTATAATAACTAATATACTTGTTTAAGCTAGTTATGTTTTTGAGAGGTACAAGTACTTGTACATAAGGCATTTACTTAACAAAAACCCAGAATAAGTACTACCTATAGCTATTAATAGGAACTGAGTTGACGAAAGCACACAAAACTCAAGTAGCGAGTCATCACATTACTCAGCGATCTAACATTAGTGACAAGCTAATTTAGTGTAGGTACCGGTTTACAAGGTTTGCGACCACTTGGTGAGCTAAAATTATATTTTCTGGTCTTTTTTATGACTTCCAGTTGGGCACTTGACACGTGTTAAAATTTATAACATACTTAATGTGGCTTTATGGACAGTATCAAATAATCACAATAATAGTACATTAAATTAGACAAATTAATCAAAATCGTAAAAAGACGTGCGACTATAAAGACGCCCAAAAATGAAAGTTACCAATAGAATTCTCTGTTTCAATAAAATAGAACTTGTAAAACGGCAAATTACTCGTTTTTCCATACAACGGTAGTACGAGGCTATAAAACTGACGACACATATCGCTGTCAATGAGTATGGAGCGTTTTCAGTACTCGTCAGCTATGTTGTAATTAGCCTCTTGTCTCTAAGTTTAGTTGGTCTCATACAAACATTTTATCGTCTCTAAATACTGGTTCGAATGGCACCATAAAAAAATAGTATCTCGCTGTGTTTCTAGGGTCTGCAGAAATATCAGTGTCATAAAGGTTCTCTTCTCTGATAAATTGATAATCGTTATGTTGGGAGCGTAAGGGAGTCGTGAAAAACTGTGATTTGCACCTGATAGTTCGTATGCTCAAAAAACGGTATAGAGGGAAATGCTTGGGACACAATTTTTATCTTCGTAGGTAACTTTGTATGGGCTAGTTAGGATGTGAACATATCAATTGTCCTCGGCCAAAGCCCTTAAGCCGGGGGGAGAGGGTAGTTTGAAGGTACCATTTTTCGCTTTTTCGTAAAAAACTCTTAAACGGTGGCCCATAGCAAAAATGTTCTTAAACATGAGTAATTGAAACAAAAATTATGTACAAAAGAGGTTCTATACACTTTTGTGCTAGGATGAATATTTAATGAGATTTTAAAGGCGGAGAGTTAATTCTAAGAAGTTATAAGTGGCATCTTATTCCTTTGTTTCTCAATATTTTTTAAAACAAATAATCCCCCATTGAAAACTAAACGGATGGAGCTACAGGCTTCAAACTTTCACATCCTATTGATCCAAAGCTATACAAATTGTCCAAAAATATTTTTAGATCTTTATAAGGGGGGCTCCCAAACAAATAAAGGAGGGTGCGAAAAATAAATTGGCCTACCCCATTGAGTGGGGTATCGTTGAATAGAGCTCGCTGAGTGCATAAAATACTGTATTTTTTGTTTTTTAAAATATTGAAAAACGAAAATAAGAAGCCACATAATTTCTTAGAATTAACTTTCCCCCTTTAAAATCTCATTAAACATTCGTCCTGGCGAAAAGTGTGTAAGTACTTTTTTTGTAGAGAATTTTATTTGAATTACTTATGTCTAAGAACATTTTTTGCTTTGAGCCACCGTTTACGACTTTTTATGCAAAACCGAAAAATGGTACCTTAACTACCCTCTCCCCCCGGCTTTGGGCGGGGACATTTGATATGTTCACATCCTAACTAGTCCAGACAAAGTTACCTACGAAGATAAAAATTGTGTTCCAAGCATTTCCCTCTGTAACCTTTCGTTGCCTGGCCTATACGCCTACTCTTGAGAGAAGACTTTTCGCAAAAGAATGTGTAGAGCAAGCGAGAGAGGAGTACACCCAACCCGTCGTTTATGTTAAGTGCTCGGATTGTACACTTACGTACAGAAGGATCCGATTGTGGAATGAGCTCCCTGCTGGGGTTTTCCCGAGGGACTACAGTATGGGATTCTTCAAGAGCGGAGTTTAAATTTATTTAAAGGGTCGACAATTCGCCTGTGACTCCCCTATAGTTGCAAGCGTCCATAGGCTGCGGTGACAGCTTACCATCAGGTGGGACGCACGCTTTTTTGCCACCGACGTGGTATATAAAATGAATATTTTCTGTCGAACAAAACCCATGTATGAACTATCACGCTGCTATCACGGCATCTCGTTCGCACATACTCTTTCATTCCTAGCGCGATAGGGTATCTGGACACCACCGAGGTGGGTGTGCCAGAGCCGAGTTTAGCCGAAGCGGTTAGAGGAACAGGCCTGGCGTCAGTTGATACAAACAAATTGTACAGCAAGTTAACTGACCATTGATTGGTAGGCCTTAGCTCATTGCGATAAGGTCCGCAGGAATGTTCAGGAACTGTGATTCTGATAGTAGCATACCTACTTCTCTCAATGCATTATCATTTCAGTAAGTACTTACAAATTATGTCAAATCCCATTATACTAAAACTGAATGCTGTCCATACACGATCAAGTTTACCGTTAAGTTTGCAGTGCGTTCGAAGTTGTACCTAAATCAGAATAATAGCGCCCTCTTAATAAGGGTCATATATTTAAAAATTGGCAGGGCGTTTAAAAATTGGCTGTAATTTATGCATAAATAGCCACGTAGGTAGTAGGTAATGTAACTAAATTACGTGCGAAAATTAACAGCTATTTCATATGAAAAGGTCTTCAATTGACTACTTAATGAAAAATGTATGAAGTATTTTTTTGGCTTGGGCAGACTTATAGTCCCTGCTGCGTAAAACTGATTTAGAATCAACGTAATCCGATTTCGTATCATGATTTAGATGTCACCCTGTGGTCATTGCCGAATAACGTCATGCATACTTGACCGCTCATACACACGTTCAAGTTGGCATGACGCTGCAATGCTTGATCAAGCCGGCAGAATAGAAATTCAATTTTTAGCTTCCAGTAGACTTGTCATGCAAACTGAAACACATACACGGTCAATTTTACTTGACGCCGCTTCAAGAGCCCGGCAAACTTGATCGTGTATGGCCTGCATAAGTGATTATAGGCAGGGTAACATGTCGATCAAAGGAACACCTAAATTTCAAGCCTCCCTATCTCTGCAGTTGCTAAAGATACAAGACTGATATTTTGCATCATGATAGACAATTTATTAAGCTATTGCATGGTATTTCAAATCACGGATTTACTTTTATGATGTCAGAATTAATATCATTTTACCAAATAATGTCATTTTTATCATTGTGTCCATGTATGTGTATTTATTAAAACAGAGGGTTTCACATTGAAACAGTGTTAGAAGTACTTTGCTTTTTATCTGTCTATCAATGAAACACCCAAATTTCAAAACATCGATATTTTGCACCATGATAGACAATTTATTTAGTAATCGCATGGTATTATTAACTTTTTTTTAATACCACGTCGGCGGCAAACAAGCGTACGGCCCGCCTGATGGTAAGCAGTCACCGTAGCCTATGGACCTATACTGTAGTCCCTCGGGAAATCCTCGGCAGGGGCTCATTCCACAACCGGAGCGTCCGTGGGAGGAAATTCCTCTGAAACCGTACCGTACGCGACCATTTCGGTTCTAAGGTGTGAAGATGAATGCCCTGCCGACGGCGAGCGGTTCGATGGTAGAAAGCGACCGAATATGTCGAACAGTTCTTCGGAGCACAACTAGGGTTTGCAATATTCGTCCAATTTTAGTATTCGAATAATACGAATACATAAATTTCCAGTATTCGAATATTTCGAATAAAACGAATATTTTTGAAAATAAAACAAAATAATCATTGTAAAGTATGTAATGTAAAATGTAATGACCTTGCAATTAAAATTATCTACATTTACAGTATCTTCTTAATATTAAACAATAGTAATACCCGTTCCACGATGCGCCTTAGGTAAGGAGGGACTCCATGATATTGGAGTGACATTGGGCCCGCATTTTCTTATTGCTTCCCGATCCGGGAAGCGAAGACTCTTTCCAACGTATTCCCGATCTCGTCAAGCAATATCATGGGTTTCCACCCGGAAGGGGAGTCCGCTGGGCGATTTGCTATACCGAGGATAGAAAAGTCTTCTAAAGGCTAAATCGCCAATAGGAATTGTACTCCTATCGGCGCGCAAGGTACTGTTAAGGTCAACAAAGATGCCAAGAGACTATAAGGGTCAATTTCAACAAACCAATATTTTTTTTCACATCGGTGATTTTCTTCAAATTGAAATCTTTCATCGATTTTTTAACATCAACCGAAAGATTTAGCTACTGTAGTTAATATATGTTAACGGCCCTGTCATACGATAAATAGTTACGGAGATATTAGACAATCTTTTTTTAATTCATCGAAATGAATAACTGTCACCGAAATAAATACATGCAGTCACCGATGTGATAATAACGTCACCGAGATGAAATAAATAGTCACCGTGATGATATTAAGATAACCGAAATGATATAAAGTCTCACCGATGTGATATAACAGTCATCGAAATGAAACTAAAATTAACATAAAAAGGTTTTATAGATAAACATAATGGTTTTATTGCTCCTTTGATATCAAAAAATAATTATACGTTTCACAATAGTCATAAAATAGAAGACCAAAATAAAAAATGGTTCAAATGGCATCTACGGAACCCTAATACAAGCGAATGACGCATGGCTGTATGTGTCAGCTGTTTGCTGATTTTACTTGACGAGATGAAATAAATAGTCACCGTGATGATATTAAGATAACCGAAATGATATAAAGTCTCACCGATGTGATATAACAGTCATCGAAATGAAACTAAAATTAACATAAAAAGGTTTTATAGATAAACATAATGGTTTTATTGCTCCTTTGATATCAAAAAATAATTATACGTTTCACAATAGTCATAAAATAGAAGACCAAAATAAAAAATGGTTCAAATGGCATCTACGGAACCCTAATACAAGCGAATGACGCATGGCTGTATGTGTCAGCTGTTTGCTGATTTTACTTGATATGTAATGAATGTTGCCCATCCTTTCATTTCTTAATATATATAAAAAATACAGCAAATAAAATTTTGTAAGATTATTTATATAAATCGACCATTGACAAACTTTTTTAAGCATTTTGAAAATTTAAGAAAAGGGTCAGTCGCCATAATAAATTATACATAGGTATATTTAAGTCCGTTATATTTATTCAAATCATAAGAAAACAACAACTTTAAAGGAACCTATTATTTAGAATTAATATTGTACAATCTTTATTAAAAACATGTTTTAAATATGCATATATCGTCCGAGTCTTCTTTGGATGGTTTGCGGCCACAACATCTCAAAGAGCTAACCTCGCCCTCGGCTGGCAACAATGGTTAGTCGATTGTATAGCGAAACTCTGTAATTTCCTTTAAAAAGGTTCTCTCAATCCCGTGGTTTGCCCCTACTTGTACGGAGGTTCACTCTGTGCTCTCTCAATAAAGGGCGGGGGGATTTGGCCGATCGCCATAGGCTACACTCTGCGTTGCCTGTCGGCTAAACTGGGCTACCGGGTAGTTAGAGAGGCAATGGCGCATTACCTACAACCACTTCAGATAGGTTTCGGAATTGTGCAAGGTTGTAACGCGGCCATACACGCCTCAAGAGCTTTTGCTCTTGGGAATGGAGATACGGGTTCCGTTATTCTCAAGATTGAAATTAAAAATGCCTTCAATAGCGTTGAGAAGGAGACAATTCTCGAGGAAGTTTTGGATCGAGTGCCATCTCTTTATCCGTTTCTCCGTCAATGTTGGCACACGAACACGTCTAGCAATTTATTTTATAACGACATATCAATAACTTCGCAAGTCGGAGCTCAGCAGGGTGATACTTTAGAGCCCTTAATATTTTTTTGGACATACAAAAGGTTATTTCTTCGCTGAATTATAGGCTAAATGTGTGCTATTTAGACGATGGAACGTTAGCTGGTAGGCCTGTAGTATTGCAGGATTTGAGACAGCTTTTGCCAAGTCTAAAGGTAATCGGTCTGGAGGTTAACTCATGCAAATGTGAGCTGTTTTATTGTGATCCCATGGATGATAATGGCTACGGTTGGCATTTAGGTTGTTGTTGCCAGGGTTCGACTTCTGAATGAGTCGTCCTTATGCTTGCTGGGTGCTCCCATATTTCCGGAGGGGGTTACTTTTGCTCTTGAGGAAAAAAGGGTGGTGTTAGTTGGGGCTCAAGAACATTTGAGAAATTTGTCAGCATATGCATCGCTTACCCTGCTAAGAACCTGTTTAGCGATGCTTCGCATGTTGTATATTTTAAGAATTTTCCCCACCTGGTTGTTTGGGGACGACGTGTTAAGGTTGGACGATACGCTTCGAGTGTCTTTGAGACCATTTTGAATGTTCATCTAACCGAGGCACAGTGGTACCAGGCTTCTCTTCCGGATCGCCATGGGAGAGTGGGTATACGTCGTTGTCGGAAAGTCGGTATAGTGGCGTTTCTTGCCACCGCTCACGGGACATTGGGATTCGTCGCTCGCATCGTGTGTTATAATGGCGATGATACCGAAATACCGTTTGTGGTTTGTGTTTGGATTGCAAGGTTTGTCAGCCGCATCGGTGAATTTGTGGGGTCATGGTTGAGGAGGACGGCCAGCCTTAGCTGTCATAGGTGCGCGTAGCTGTTTTCAAGGCATCACGCAATCAATGATGCAGTTTGTCAGGCTTTGGTGTCGGCCAACATCCCCTATGGCTTCGGCTCCAAGTCTAGGGGCTGGAGGCTTCCAGGATTGTATCGCACGGATAGCAAAAAGCCAGATGGCCTCACACTGGTTCCGTGGCAAAAGGGTCGGTGTCTCTTGTGGGAGACTACGTGCGTCAGTACGTTTGCCCCGTCCCACCTTCACGTTACGGTCAGGTCTGCGGGGTCGGCCGCTGAGTATGCAGCCATATTTAAACACTCCAAGTACACTGCCCTGGAACCGTTGTACGATTTCGTGCCGATTGCAGTGTAGACTGCGGGATCTTGGGGCGGTGGAGGTGAAGGCTAAAACATTTATTCGCCGAATTTGGTCGCCGGCCTAGGGATAGGGCAGTGATCTGCGCTGCGAATCGTATCTGGTTCAACAGATTTCGTTGGCTACACAGCGCAGTAATGCTGCAAATGTAATGGAAACATTTGCCAGCGCGGTGCAGTTCGGGGCGATCCTATTTAGTTGATATTAATTGACGAAGCCTGTTGCGAATTGTTTTATTGTTGTGTGGATATCTATATGTGACGACGTCTATTGATGATTCATAGTTGTACCCACGTGACGAAGCCTGCATAGCATATTAGAATTTCTCAGTAATGTAAAGATGATGATAATAGAAATAAACATATTTTATTTTATATATTTCATAACAAAAAAGTTGTAAAAAAACAATTCAAAACTTCTAATCAGTTAAGACTTTTATTATGTACGGAACCCTTCAATCAGATAAAAAATATTTCATCTTCGGTGATATTTTTGAATTCGGTGAGGTGATAGGAGCAAATTGTTCACCGAATTAACCGAAATGAGATCACTGAAATGAAGAACATTGAGGTTTAACTCGAATTAACGAAAATGTCGCGTAGGAATATAAAAATTAAACCTAGAATATGTAATAAAATGTTGACTTACATATAATATCCGAATAACAAACAAAACATATGCACTGTTACCAAAATATAGCAGTAACCGAAATGAAAACTTTTTTGTCCCCACATCACCGAATTGATAAACTTATGTGTATAACTCGAATACGCAGCGGGTCTCAACACGTGCGCTTGCGCCGGACGTTAGCACGGGACTGGCCGAATAACCTTTGATTGGAGCAGTGCGTCCACAAGGCGTTTCTTAGCAACTACACGCATCGAAACTTTGTTCACCGATATGATGTCGTCGTGCAGGACAGATACATATACTCTGACCAAAACATATACAGGGTATTTTAGTAATCCCAAATATCTCATATCGATAATGCAACTATCCTAGATTATAATAAATGTCTCAGTTAACGTAAATACCTATCCATATTTGTGTCATGAAGGAATTTTCCATAAAAAAAGTACGGGGGACAGGTCACTGTGATGATAAATCGGCACTTAATTATTTTTTTAAAGTGATTAATATTAATTTTAATACAATCGCATTGTTTGCCCCAGATAGAAGAACAACCCTGCTATTTAAAAAAAAATATCACGAATATGTATGACCAAAGAGCACCCCCGTTATCAGCCGTGCCATTTCAAATTCATGCCTGGGATATTGACCCATAACAGAGATGGACGTCCACGACAATGAATGCATGGCTTAAACCTAGAGGTTTTCTCTCAAAGTTTTGAATATGCGAAGAGTTTGCATAATTATAATTTTTATTGAAATAAAAAGGTCATGACAATTTAATACTGGCATAGAAGAAAATAGTTATTTGTTAAGCAAGGCTGCAAAGTTATTGTTTGGCGCGAGTGCTCGAATTGAAAGCCGAGCTAGCGAAGGATTCTAGAAATGAACCACGAGCGTAGAGAGTGGTTCAAGAATAGAATCCTGAGCGTAGCGAGGGTTTCAAGACACGAGAAGCCAAATAACTTTGCTGCCGAGCGAAACACACTACTTTTCACCTCACCCTAGCGAGGAAATGTAGCTACTAGAAAACAAGTATTATTAAAGGAAATTCCAATACGAATATGTTTTGAATATATTAAAATATTCCTTATTTTTGTAATTCCATAAATTAAAAAAGTAGGTAAAATAATGATATAAAACTAAAATTGAATGGTTTCCAATTTAATGTAAGTACCTAAAATAAAATGTTTCATCGGATAACACTTTCCTTGTGCGAGCGGGCCGTAGCTATATACATATATAGCGCTGTCTCACTCGCACACCGCACCGTCGTGCGGAAACCGCGTCAGTGTAGAAACCGCCTTAAGACCGCATGCCCGAACCATGATTCTGAACGCATCCATAAAAAAATTGGGTAGCGCGGTACTACGTCATGTTCGAATTTCAAAATCACTATCCGCTAGCGGATAAAATGGACTTTTGCACGCAGATTTGAAACGATAAAGTAAGCCTTTCAGAGCGGGTGAGGTGAAAAAAAAATTAAATGTTGACGTTGAATTTTTAAATAACGATACAATACGTCTGTCATTCATAAATTGTAAACAGTCCGTGTTGTAAACATTGCAAAAAGATCTTTTATTTAGTATTTTGTTAATTTTCTTGGGGTTGTGGATATATGTCGCCGACTCAAAACGTATATTTTCTCATGCTGAAGAAGTTACTAAAGGTCCCAGTTATTGTTTATTTTTTACTGTGTTATGTCAATTCAAAACAGGAGCCACGTCGCGTGACGTCACGCGGCCAAAGTCACGTGGTCAGCGCACAGTAGTTTTTTAAAATCAATTTTTTAGTCCTTTTTCCCAAAAAATATGAAAAAATAAAAGTTTTCTCAACTCTCCATTTCGCCGTTTTTGGGCACCGGATGCACGAAGGCAGTCTTCCACGAAGACGGAACTTGCCTTTTGTGGTATGAGAGCGCGAATAGTCGCGTTAGCGTAGGACACAACTCAAGAGCACAACGTTTGAGTACCACCGCTGGTATGCCGTCCGGCCCGCTCGACTTGTGGACGTTTAGGGACAGTAGCTCCCTCCGGGCATCCCTTTGCGGAAACCTAATTCCCGGCATGGAATGCCCATGCCGAGGGATAGTACGAGTAGGAGGTACGGCCATCATCGTCCAAAGTTGAGTTCGAGGCAAAGAGGGTGCCCAAAAGATCGGTTTTCTCTTTTGCGCCGTGGGCCAGGTCTCCAGCTGCAGTTCGCAGTGGTGGTAGAGACGACTGACAGAAGTTTCCCTCGGCAGTTTTGGCGAGCGACCAAAAGGCATGACTTCCGGAGAAATACGCAGCAAACTTCTCGCCAATTCTGCCGATGAAATTAAATTTTCCTCTGGCAATTACTTACAACTTTAAAATAAAAATTACCTATGTTTCATTGTGTCCATATAATAAAACCCTGAATTTTTACAATGAAACACGGGTGGATGGCACAATGAAAATAGGAGTAATATTTTGCACCATGATAGACCATTTAATCTGCTATCGCATGGTATTGCAAATCATAGCTTCACTTTAAAGATGTCTTAGTTATTATAAGAGTGTTAAAAAAAGACGACATTAAACTATGATTTTTTACAATGAAACAAGCGTGGATGGCACCATGCTTGTGTGGGTATGAAAAATGTTTTATTTTTACTAGAATACACAATAAATTTAACAAAAGGACCCGTCTTACAGGATTTAACACCTACTGAAAATGAATCCTATATAATTTCCTACATGATCTACAATGAACCTAGATAGTGTAACAATAAAACGTGCCATTGCACACCACCCTCGATTGTTTCAACGTGAGACAACCGGGACATTTTTTATTTCTGTTAAACAAAAATTGACTTAGAGTGAACGATTTCCAATAATATTTAGGTCCAAATATACTTTAGAATATACATAATGCACAATAATATTCAACAGTACGAAATCATTATCAGTAACTTGCTAAAAACTCACCAAATATGAAGAAATAAAAGTTACTTTGTCGTAGCCAAATCACACAATCGCTCGTGAAGGCGTGTTGACTCGACGCGGCGCGTTCCTGTACTGGGTGAGCAGCAGGGAGGGCCCTTGAGCTTGTTCTTACAAGAACTCTGCACGAGTTGATAACGTCGCGTTTTCGAGATATTGCAAAGTTTCACTGTGTACATATGTGTCATTGTTCGACAGTTGACCCTACTCGTGCTATACACTATATGAGTGAAAGGAGCGGCACGATACGAAGTTCGGATTCGAACTTCGGAGTAACCCAATGTATTGAAAGCAAATTACTATCGTATGGTTTTGCCATAATGCAGTGATATGTTAGTGTCGAAATGGAAATATACAAATCATTTGAATAAATGTCCCACCCTACTCGAACTACGAGTAAGAATACAAATAGAAGGCTCCTCTAGTGAATCTGCTTGGTAACAAGAAAGAAATCCCATAGTAGGTCCCTATCTATAATGTATGCGACCGGCTGGCGCCGCGCTGGGCGCTATTGCCCGTAAACAACCCGTACTACTTATGTACTCATTCAAATTTTATAAACAACACAATGCATTCTCTAATCCTCCGGATTGATGATAGGTATTAAGTACTTATACTCGTCAATGCGGTTTATTTGCATGTACACCATAGATATTATTTAAAGTAATATGAGATGGAAACACGCTCGTGAAAAACCCTGACTCTACTCTACGCATTGTAATTGAGATAAAGCCGGTCTCGAGAAGTAAAATGAGATGGAAAAACGCTCTCGAAAAGCACTGACTCTGAGTACTTATTGTCATTGGAATAAACCTGATCTCGCGAAATAAAATGAGATGGAAAGACTCTACTGACTCTACGTATTGTCATTGAGTTGAGGAGATAAAGCACGATGTTGATCCGAACTATTCTAATACATACCAATTCTCTAAAAAGTGTTAGGTACATAGATAGTGTCCGGATTACACAGGTACTTAAACACTTGAATGGAAGGGACTGCTCTATAAATTCAAGTAAAATAATATTATTCTCTTCCTTACTCGTATTTATCTCTACCTGTTCTAATGGCACCTTAAAAATTTAGTTGCATTTACTTAGGTAAGTTGGTATTATTTATTTAATCTTTATTGCACAAAACTAAAACTTATCGTACAAAAGGAGGACTTAATGCCATAGGCAATCTCTACCAGTCAACCTTATATGAGTTTGTATTTCAAATAACTAATGCCACTCATTTCTACCTCCCGTGTTCATAAGTTTTGAGAAGTCTATTACCTGCTCGTATAATTAAAGTATTTCTTTACTTATACGTACCTACCTGTAATTATTTTGTTACTTTGATTTAACACAGGTTGTTTAATAACAATACAAAGGTTTTTTTCAAACTGTACCAATACTTTATGATAAAGCTCAAAGATCAAGCTACACCTAGATTATGATACCACGTGACACGCAGATTCTCTTCCAGTGGTTCATTAGTGAGAAACCAGGGTATGGTGGAATTTCGGTAGATATTTTAAATTATGTGTTCATACAAAAGGCAATTTTGTTTACAAAACAATCACAATAGACCGGCTCTATTCAACGAAAGTCACTACTTGTAACGGAATTTTGTACCAGAAGTTTACGTATGCATTTTGAATTGGGTGACGATTTTCTGAAAATATTTTGACGATAAATTTACTTAGTAAGGCTTCAACAGCGTCTCCAGTTGTACATGTGATAAATTTATAAAATTTTGGTTTATTTTGGCAAACTTGGTGTCAATACTGAAGGAAAAGGCTACCTCATACGAAATACCCAACCCATCATGAACCTTTGCAAGGTGACCAGACTGCGTTATTTTCTGCGTTCTATGCGCAGTTACTCATAAAATCTATCGACATTTTGGAGTATAATTTATCGTTCCGCCGATTAAATTTTCGAACAAGGCCTCTTTACGTTTCGTGTCGGCACCTAGCAATGACCACTACATTTAAAGGTCAAATACAAAAATAAATAAAACCATTTTAAATACTTAAACTCTATTTACTTCTATTCCTCATTGCTATGATGAAATAATAATCTTGATAGTCAGCATTTTTAACGGACTTCAAAAAAAGGAGGAGGTTCTAATTCGGTTGTATTACGTTCTTTGTTTTTTTTTAATGTGTTTTACCTCGGAACTCCGTCGTTTATTAACCGATTTGGAATTTTTATTCTTTGTTTGAAAGTATATGCTTTAAGGTTGGTCCCATTGTTACCAGAATCTAGTTCTGATGATGGGATCCATCAGGAATTGAGGGAACTCCTCAAAAATTCAAGGGAAACATATAGCGATTTTAGTATTTTCGGTAATAAATCAAACGAACATTTGCATCCAGAAAGTAGCATGTGGTGAGCGGGAACTGATAAAGAAGACCACGGATGGTCATCCAAAAGTCTAAGACTTTCTTTTTATTTCATGGTTACTATGTTACATTGCTACTGAAGCGACTATGACGAAGTCAATTTAAATGGTCTTCACTAAAAAGTGTGAAATAAATAAAAATTATATTAAAAAAATAAAACCGAATCCAAAAAAACACTAAAAAGTAAAAAATAATTGCCTTAGAAGTAAGTATGTATATGAAACTTTACGCTTCTTATTGAACAATGTAGGACTACCTATTTTAATAATTTTTGTAGTCGGTGCCATTTTGTCAACGTTAGACAATTTCTTTGGATGGCACCGACTTCCAAAATTAACTAATTAATACGCATACCACTCACTATTCCTTCAGGGCATGTAAAAATGTAAATATCTTTAATTGAGAAAACTTCGTTCTTCAGAAGGCCGCAAACTGACGCGGGCCTCGTAACTCGCCTAGCGACCCTACATGGAACAGGAGAGACAGATAAGCTAACTAGTTGCATAGGAGAAAAGAGTTAGCTTAATGAATACAGATATTACACGCTATTTATAATGGACATAACCAAAAACTAAAGATATCTATTTATACCCCGCTATAACTAAACCAATATATCATATCCATATACTGCCCAAAAAAGGTGGTGCCATTTCGTCAACGTTAGACAATTTCTTTGGATGGCACTGACTTCAGAAATTAAATTTGTTCAATAAGAAGCGTAAAGTCTCATATACATACTTACTTCTAAGGCAATTATTTTTTACTTTTTAATGTTTTTTTTGGAGTCGGTTTTATTTTTTATAATAATTGAATTATTTAAAACGATAATCGTCTAAATACTTATGAGAACACAAGGTATATCGAAGATAAAGTACAAAGCAACATGCCAAAGTTACCGGAGTTAAAACAGGAAAACTAATAGGTAGGGAAGGTACAGGTAAGACTGCGTTTAACTCTAACCGGTTCACAAATTTCAGCTAGTAGGTCTAAACCATAGACAGAGGGAGATGTCTTTCAAATTTCGTTATTATTAATTTATCTCATCGATTACGTCCAGTAATGGCCAACGGCTTATTGAATGCGTCTTTTTGTGGCGCCTTTTTATTTGGAGATCGCGTCTAGAGCGAGCGGGTCCCCGCCGCGAAGGCATCCACGGAATGCCTAAAAGGTGACTCGTGGATAAATTACGGACATTTCTTCCATTTTAACGATTCCCTTTATTATTTAATTTATTTTTATTGTATGTTACACATTCGGCTTGTAACAATGTTTGTTTTTGGCCTCATTAGCATAAGGCTCATGCTGGGGCCGAAAAAAAAGAAGGCGCAGCCATTTTGATTTCTCGATAGGTTTTCTTATGACGGCTGTTTTTCGTTAAAGATCTTCACGTGTCTAATAATAAAGGAGATAGCGGGATGTCTCAATTCCGGAGTCATTTGTCGGGTTTTTATCGCGTCTCGCCTGTGACATTATAAAACAATTAATTTATTATCGTTCTGGGAGATGATTTCGATCAGTTTATCGGCGGCGCGCGCTGTTGGACGTTAATAGTTTTATGTAAGAGGTAATTTTTATTAATTGGCTATTGATAGAGTGTTCATTCCCAAGTGCTCGTTTAAATACTGTCATGCGGGAGCGGTCAATACATACACAGTTCGGCATGTCTCTCGGATATAAAGCACATCAGCAATTTCCGTGAGAACTTGGGATAAGTATATTGAGGTTTTAGTAGGAACTAAACGTATTGACGGAAACAGTGATTTGGCACAACAAAAAGTATATATACAACGTGGCAATGCTGCCAGCCTTCTGGGCACACTGCCGCCTGGCTGTGATCTGGGTCACTTTTTTACTTAATTAGTTTTATTTGTATTTTCATTACTGTTTTTTATTTAAACACACATTAAAGGTGTTTTTAGCTTTACCTTGTTTTGTACTTTCAATAAATATAGGTACCCCTTTGGCAATTGAATTATAAAAGTAAAAACTAATGTACGAAGCAACTGTAAGTCATAAATGTCATAATTTAAAAATGTTTTTATTGAATTGAAATGTTGCGTACAAATGCGTAGGGTCGGTACGTCGGTAGGTGGGTTTACGGTCTGTTAATTTGATGCGCCAGTTTGCGGACAGTTGATAAACTGAGAGGATATTTACTTGCTTGTTTAATATATTCCCATTCAATAGCTACTAATTAAAACGCATACGACTCACTATCTCTTTAGGGCATGTAAAAATGTAAATATCTTTAATTGAGAAAACTTCGTTCTTCAGAAGGCCGCAAACTGACGCGGGCCGCGTAACTCGCCTAGCGACCCTACATGGAACAGGAGAGACAGATAGGCTAGCTAGTTGCTTAGGAGAAAAGAGTTAGCTTATTGAATACAGATATTACACGCAGTTTATAAAGGACACAACCAAAAAGTAAAGATACATATTTATACCCCACTATATGTATGTATGAATGTATAGATCTTGACCGGTTTCGGCCGCAGCGACTGTATATCCTGGTCAGGCATATTTACCCAGACTCATGGTGAGCTGTTTTGTTGTTCCGCCCTTAAGTGCGCCCTTGTGTGGTTTACGTACCCAATTTTGTTATAGAAGGTACGAACACCTTTGGGCACGTCAACACCCCACCGACGTAATTGTAGGAGATGGATGCAGGTGATCTGGTTTTCAACTCATCCCGCTTTCTATCTAGGCCTTCACGACGTTCGGTAAACTATAACTAAACTTATATATCATATACATATACTGCCCAAAAAAGGTGGTACCTACATGCACTACCTACCAAGCAAAAGTGAAAAATACATTTTCATCAAGTACGTAATAGTAAAGACTCAAGTCTTTGGGGTCTTTGTTTCTAAGACTCGACTTAGTTTTTTTAGATTCTAGTCATTACTCGAATCTTGGGTACTTTTAAAATTACCTTATAATAATAATCCGCGACAGTTCTGTAGCAATCAGCACATTTTTCTGTGCTTAATTCTGTGTTTATTTATAAGTTTTTCTCTTTTCCTTATTTTATTACTGTTCAGAATATCGTGTACATTTCAAGAGTTTATTGTACGCTATATTTACGAGACTCCGAGCTTGAGTTGTGACTATTCTATAGGACTTGATAAGACTCGAATAACGACTCGACTCAAGACTCAAAAGATTCCGAAGTCTTTTAAGCTCGGAATCCCGTAAAAATGACTTGAGTTCTTGAAATGTAGACTCAAAAGAATTGAGTCTTTACCAACACTACCACTTACATACATACATACCTAGTACCTTAGCCTATCCTACACAGACTATTTATATATTACTATCTATATACCGGGTGTACAATCCAAATGGGTCAGTATGGAGAAGTCGGAAACTATGAGAGATAGCGAGATCTGTTCTTAGGAACCATGACGTCGATTTTAGATTTAATAATAATTACATTCAAACTTTTTTATTAACTCTCATACATAACCGGGAATCGAACCTGGTCAATATTTTTGTAACCGCGTTAAGTAAAAAGGACCAAATTTAGCTATGAAATCTTGTGTAAACACAACTGACAGTAAATTAGACTAAAATGCCCACAGTTTTATTAAATTGCAAAAAGTCGTGAATAATATGAATCGATCATCAATTATCTGAAGAGACCACTTATGCATATCTTATCTGTATCGGTATTATGCATTAAAAAAAATTATTACTTTTAAAATAGGCTTCCAATAGATCTAAGTAACTGTTCTTCATTCGTTAAACGCATTTTATAAACAGTACACAACACATAACACAATAATAATGTGAAAGTTATCAAAAATCAACACGAGGAGGTTATGAAAAGCCGTGTTTCATTTGAAGTTAATTCCAAAAACAGTATTCCATTTTCAAATTTTAAATGAATTGGTACGCCCGCTGAACAAATGCGTTCTAATTTTAAATAAACGCTATTTGTAATGCATAATACCGATGCAGATAAGATATGCATAAGTGGTCTCTTCAGATAATTGATGATCGATTCATATTATTCACGACTTTTTGCAATTTAATAAAACTGTGGGCATTTTAGTCTA
Organism: Epiblema foenella; assembly: GCA_963556455.1. Lineage (NCBI taxonomy): Eukaryota > Metazoa > Arthropoda > Insecta > Lepidoptera > Tortricidae > Epiblema > Epiblema foenella. The sequence goes on along the minus strand of OY747095.1, from coordinate 14,757,291 downwards.
ATTTACTGTCAGTTGTGTTTACACAAGATTTCATAGCTAAATTTGGTCCTTTTTACTTAACACGGTTACAAAAATATTGACCAGGTTCGATTCCCGGTTATGTATGAGAGTTAATAAAAAAGTTTGAATGTAATTATTATTAAATCTAAAATCGACGTCATGGTTCCTAAGAACAGATCTCGCTATCTCTCATAGTTTCCGACTTCTCCATACTGACCCATTTGGATTGTACACCCTGTATACTACCCTACCTACGTAGTATAAAACTAGACACACTTTTAGTCTACATTTTTTTGGTGTCATGTCGAGTCTTTTTTATTAGGCAGGTATTCACATTTGTTATAGCGGTGTGTTAATTCCTATTTAAAAGTAAGAAAAGTTTTCTCTGTCAAAGTCGTTATGACAACGACATAAACATCATAAAAATGAATTTTACCGTCTACGGTATAAGCTTTCTCAGTGTAGCTCGATAGGTAGATGACATGATGAATATTAGGCAGATCTCGGATCGCATCTGGGTAACATTAGCTCAGGCCCGGGACGGGTGGCGTAGCTACTCTAAGATAGCGATTATTATTATTATTTATACTGACATGTAGACAACTGCTCGTAATCGCTCATTATAAATAATAATACAATTAAATAGTAGTGACCAGCATCAATATCTGCTGCAACAATGCATGCATAAATATCTGACACGCCTCGATTTGTAGGGCCATCAGTACGGGATATTTTATAACCAGATATTAATGCTGGTGACTGTACCTAGGTAATTGCCCTTTGATGTACCCAACCTATAAACCGCCTACTTTATTATAAGAAACTGGCTAATCATGGCTTTGTTCCCGTAACCCAAGCACGAAAAAGTTAGTGTATACCTAATAGGGCACTACAAAATTATGTAGCCTGTAATACCTATACCTATATAAGCCGTCGTCGTCGTCCCGGCGAAAAATAAACAATAGCATTCTCTTGTAATGAGCCCTGGGATCCCAGGGACTGGTTAGGGTGGGGTATAAATTAATACCAACCGTAATGGACTGTCTCGTCAAATAAGTAAGCTGTTTTCGCAATAATGGGGTACATGTAGTCTTTTGAATCACCATATGGCAAATACTGAAAACAAAGCATTGATAAATAATGGGATCCTTGAAATAATAGGTAGTTTTTTTAACAAAAGCAATTACAATGACCCATACCGGCCTTTGTTATGAAATAGACAATAGTCCTTGTCCATAAATTGCGTTACTTCGGATGAGTGTTAATTTATGACCGAAAATAAATAAATTAATATTGTAGCGTTGTCAATTCAGAGGCCTTGCTTACAAATTAAATGTTTTAACTGAAATTATAACAAATTTATTGATAATTCCAATAAGCTGATTAAAGTATACGATGCTTTATTAAAATTATATATAGTAACGGAGCCGCTTTTTGATTTCAATGTGTGTAGTATAGAATGTAAGCTAAAATAAGCAGTTGCTAGCTTGAGAATTTGCGATTTGGCGACAAAAATAACATTTAAATAATAGATCTTAGGACGCAATAGTCCTGTTCTAGACAGTAAGGTTGAGTTGAGATATGTCCGTATAAATTCATAACTACGGAGAATTCAAATTCAAGAAAATAAATAATTCACAAACAAGTGCCAAAACAAAAATCGGTAGGTACCTGTACCATCATTCCTTTGCCTACCAAACAGGCCCACTAGTCTCTAATACAAGTTTTATGAGATGTTTTAGTACATTCAGCCGTAAAATTTTACCATAAATAAAACTTACCGTATTAGTTGTGCTGATCGAATTTACCTACTACTTACCGTAAAACAGAACATATTATTTATATTAGGTATGGCAAAATCGGTTAACCACCTTGGACGCACAGTGGCAAATACACTTAAAATAAATTTGGTTCTTAACCCCAATACAAGTAGGTCAGTATATGCAAGTAGCTTGTGTAGTATTTGTATTTTGTACAATTATAGCTACGGGCCCGGGCTGTGTACTGCAAAGAAAAATTTAAATATAATATGTATGTATGTACATTGTATGTGTATGTATAATAAGGATTTAAACTAAAAAGTGCGATCCCTACCTACGATTGATTGAGTTTTAGTATTTAGAAAAATAAAGTTGTATTATTTACACCGATTACCTAATTGGCTATAAATTGGCAAATGACATCCGTTCTGTAAGTATAAAGATGTAAACTTCCACTTTGTTTGTTTTTTTTTCCTGTCACCCTATAGTGGTGTTAGAAAGTAATTTATAGCTTCATTTGTGAAAACCTTCGCTCTTCATGCGGAAGGCGCTTATGGCCCATAGCGTAGGATACACACAGAGTTAACTCCAACAATGCCGTAACGCGCTCCGCGTGAAGGGCCGTTTCCCTTTGGGCCGCATCATTTTCAAACTCTTAGTTATTGACATTGCGGCCACGGCGGGCTTGTGGTATTCAAAATGCCTTTTATATCGCATAAACGCTGTTTCGTAAACAAGACATCGGGTAAACTCATTGTTCTGCATTGTCCTTATTTTGGTGACTTTGTCCCTTTCAGTGACGCAGCATAAAAGATTCTGCTACATTTTTAGCCGAGCGTAACCAATCTTGAGTGACAGTTCCCGTCAATTTCTTTGACTGATTGAATAGGTGTTGTTCTTGCATTGCTTTTAAGCAACGAGCATAAATTATGTTCGTACGTATAAAGTAAAAAGTACTGACTAGTTATTTAATTTACAATTGTCGTAAAATTTTGAATAAGTAGGGTAATAAATTTTTGTAGCTTATTAGTTATTAGTCCGCGTTAGCTTAACGAGTGCCTATCTTAGGTCCTGTAACCTGACATTAAAGGTTATATTTATATGGAGTATATTATCATTCTATCATTGAAATCTTTTCTGGCCGCTATTTTATACAGAATTGTTATTGGATTTTGAGTCATCTATTCTAGCACGAAAAAACTAGACTCTCGAGATCTCTTTTTTTTACGATTATTTTGACACAACGCGGCCAACTCTTTTCGGAATAAACTCTATTTTAATTGTCACCATCTTAACTCAACCGTTTAATAAAGTAATCCCGCCCGGGCCGCGCTATCGGCGTTTTAACGCGACACCAACTGATGAATTAATTAAAATGACTGACTTGTAATTAGATAAGCCCAAAATGTTCATTACTTCGCTGAAACGCGTAATTACATGAAATCTGACCCTTCTCATTTACAGCTAATTTGGTAAGTAGCCGTTATAATTTTACGGACTCCATGAAGTGTGCACGCTACTTTTTATTAACTTTTTGAACAGACATACACGCCCTACGAATGCCACAGTTTATTACCTACATCAGGCTTTTATTATCTACATGAAACCATATGAGTATCGTATAAATAAAGCATTTTAAGACCTTCAATGCAGGCTCCTCCCTCTGTTGTTACGATCCCAATCCACTAATTGCGCAACACAAGTTAAGGGGCTCCACGCGCTAATCGACGATTTTTGACGAGTTTTGAGTTGATATTACTCCTTCAAAACAATAGATATATTTATGGCACAAACGGTTATCGGTTCTTCAATTCTTTATCTATATTTTCAAGAGCCAAATTAAAAAAATCTGACTACTCATTTTTTTATGATCCAAAACAGCTCTATTTTAGATTTTAGTATGTTGTTTATGCATTTATATATATGAAATGTGCATGTAACTGTTTCTTATTGACGTATGTATCAACGCAAGATAGATTTTTATTTTTAACTCATCTTCACAAAATTTACGTCCAAAAAACTGGTTGTTCGGCGCAAAATTTCCAAAGTTTGATGCCATATATATCTCGAAGACTGAAGTTTTGAAGTAAATATGGTATACTATTTCGGTTACCTTCGTTGTTCTTAATACAATAAGCAAATTCACGAGAAAACGGAGAGTAATAGATCGAAGGTCATTGGGAGCTAGGGGCCCCTTAACAGAGGTAGGCATATTACTCAATATGGGTTATAGTTATAACAAATTCTTGGTATTGAACATTTATTCCCAGTGCCGAAAGTGGGATAGGTATGTTTTATACAAGGGTCTTCCAAGGATGCTCAACTGTGCCTAAATACCTAAATTAAACAATATATAAGTATCAAGTATTCAGACACTTTAAATACCTACATATATGTTTAAATATCAATTTCGTTACGCTCCCGTTCTGTTTAAGTAGATCGTACCAAAAACCCGTTCATCTGAATTGCGGCACTCGATCTACATTTCCGAACCCCCCACGGGCTCTTTTTGCTAACCTGCATGCGGCGTGCGCGTGCGACGGCGACGCGACGTGTGGTCGCCCACCGCCGCGAGCTCCTCAACGATCCTTCACTCATCACTCGACCAGCTATGCTATTCACAACTTGCTTCACTTTATTTCACCGCTCGACGCTCCTAGTATATGCTGAGTCTGGTATTCGTTACAACAGCGCGTGATCGGAGGTCTGAATTACACTGGATCGCTGAAAGTATCGCACAGGTATACGAGTTGTGTCCTCCCGGCCTGCTGCTGTACCTAACGACCCGACCCACTGACTGCAGCCGGACTAACGGAGTCGCCGCCATTCAATGTCCTTCGCAACGCTAATCAACTTGCATGAATACCTACCCCATTAAATTTATGTTTGGAGACGATGGTCCATTTGTTTGCAACCGCTGTGACGAATAAGTATAGTCAATAATTTTCATAATATAGGTGCCGATTTAGTTATTCAGCTGTAGGTGTAACTACTTATCTGAACAAAGTCAGTAAAATTAAAGTGATCATTAAGTGATTTATTACCAAATCTGACAAACCTAAACATATCTACAGAAGAGTAGATTTCTAAGAGAGAGGCATCTTCAAGATAATTTTATATGTGAATGACGATTGACGAACGTATTTTGGAGGCAAACATAGAAGAGCAACCCTTTGAATGCCGTTTCTCATGGAAACCTACACGCCAACTCATTTTTTATAAGAGATTGAATATGAACATTATGAACTTTGGTGTTAAAGCACGAAAAGGCCACTAAGGTTACTTAGACAATGGAACTAGGTACGTCATATATTCGTTATGCAAGAACAGAAGGCCTTTTTTGTCACAGTGAAATATTCCCACATAAACAGGTGTGTAACGCATTAGTGCAAGTGGGCGGAGCTACTCTTGCCTACTATTTTCCAAAGTGAACCTGATTTTAAATATGACGAGTAGATACATGAACTAACCTAACCACCTTTACAGATCTTCCGAAACAGAGACTGGTAGGTAGGTAGTTAAAGTTTGAACAGTAGCCGTTTGATGTAGAAATAGCTGACTGTTATTGTGTACTAAGCAAGACGTTGTTGTACCTATGTGTAAAGCCATTGTAACATAATTGAGAATATTAGAAAACAACACCATCCCGTAGCTTAAGCCTTACACAGTACGTACCTTATTACAGAGTTGTCCTTATATGTACAGTTGCATATATCTATTGTTTATATCGAACTTTAAAAAGAGAGCAGTCAGTTGTAGGTAATCATGATACATACAGGTAGGTATTGACGGGACTTCTAATTTTTTACCTCTGACGCAAAGTACGAGTTTCTTTATCTATTATTTCGTAGGTCCCATCAGACGGATGAACCGACATATGCGGTTTTTTGAAATCAAAACTTAATTGTCTGTAGGGATGGTTCTTAACTATGTTCATCATCGATTTTAGCAACTGCTATTGAAGGCAGCAAACATAAATCGTGGTTTATTGAGTCAAGAGATAAAAAAAAGCTTTGGAAAAATAGCTGACAAAAACTGACTGGACATAGGTACCTATTGGATATTATGGGATGAATAAGGATTTATTCATAGGGTCAATTTCAGCTGATAGCATAAAGCCGATGGCGTAATGATCGAAAGCATAACGATTTTCAAGTGTTATAACAGGTGCTCTGTCACGTAAAAATTAAGATGCTGCGTAGGATACGAACACTGATTTTACCCAAGACCAAGTGTTTAACTGTTTTAGACCAAATTTATCTTAGTTAAACCCCCACACTGGCCATTATTTACAACCTTATATGTGTTAGGCCATTCATTAATGTTTTTTTGTTAATAATAGGTACTGAAATAAGTATAGAACCTGTTTACCGGGCGGTCGTCTGGGTAGGAGGTGCCGGGCGGGGCCACGCCCAGCGCAGCCTCGATGTGGTACCTATATACACATGGTAAATAAACTCAAGTACATGTATGTTCGTTAAAAGCTTTTCATTCATTTCATGTGAGTAGGTACAGTCAGCAAAATATCTAGTTATACTACAGTCAGTGTATACATAGCCAAATATTTATCCTTATTCCAACAGTAATAAGGATGTGTAATGAGCGATATATTTGGCTACTTTGACTGTCACCAACTAGGTACTTACATGATTATAACTGAACCCTTGGTTTAAAGGAAAACTGATTTTACCAGTTCAGTTAAATTAATGTTGCCTAATGTTGCATTTTGTCTCCATTTTATTTGCGTAAAAAACTCAGTTTTTATCCTCCTATGTCCTTTGGTACATATAGTGAAATAGGTAATAGAAAGAAAACTGACTTTTATGGGACTGGGAGCTGTAAGACCTCCCGAGAATTTTCTTCATGACCCCCATGGCCGCATTAAAAAAATCAAAGGACGGACGCGGCGAAAAAAAAATTATTATCGAACCTGCTCACAAAGTTACGGTGATTTCAAGAATCCGTTGAGAAATGCGATCTGCAGAGGAGAGCACTCGGAAATCCATCCGATGGACATACGAAATATTTTTTCCTTAGCTGAAATGGAGACCTTCGATCGCTTCGTTCACTTGGTCAATAAGCCGAAGAAAAATACAGATTCTTTTTAAAATTATGTGTCCTTCAGCTCGGGAAAATCCGATAACACTACCTAATACTCACAAAAGATACACACTAACCTTGTCATAAATTATTATATCTCCCTTTCACATGAAAAAAAGAACAAAGTACATAAGTATACAAAAGTAGTGAGTAAATATCAACGCTCGTGCACTTTATCCTCCATGCTACATGCGGCCTCAACAACCTCAAACTGCTAATTATTAAGCTGAAATAGAAGTTAATTGCACAGTAACAAAGTGTTTTGATGTGCAGTCAATATGTATTGATATGCGATACCTATGTTCTTTACTAAAGTATTAGATATCACTTTTATAACTACACACGAAACATTTAGCACATTAACCAAAGTTAAAAAACCTTAGGTGTTCATGTCTAAAGCAAAATATATAAAGCTTACCTTTTTAATATCTATGTGAAAATAGGGTACCGACAGCTCCGGCTAATGGATGGGCCGTTGTGGCTAACAAATTGCCGAGATGCAGAATTTATGATTGCAATTATTGCCCTTTGTGCTATAGCTATTACTCTAATACTCCATAGTCTCATGAAAAAACTAAACTAAATATGTTTATGGTTTTTAATCGCGGGCAGGTATCTCACAAAAATATTGCATCATATAGATTTTAGAAAGATTCCGTCCAAGGATGAAAATTCAATAATTACATTAAATTGGCTGTTTCGTGTTCATTAACACTTTCCCTGCCAAGTTTTTCGCAGCGCTACGGAATTTCCTCTACATTTGGGAACGCATGTTATCGGCTACGCGTCTACCAGCAGAGAACTCCTCACGGGAGTTCTTGGCACTGAAAGCGTTAAGAGGATGTTAAAGGTCCATGCAAACAGATTTCATACGAGGTTCGTCTTTCTACTGTTTCCTACTCCAAAATGAAACGTATCCATTTTTATTTTTTTTAAATGTTTACTTTAATTTATCTAATTATTCACATCACAAGTATTGAGCTGTCTAAATTCAGAAGAATATATAAAAACCGGTCAAGTGCGAGTCAGACCCGCGCACTAGGGGTTCCGTACCATTATCTATACAAATGGAAAAAAAACACGTTTGTTGTATCGGAGCCCCCTTAAATATTCTGTTTTTTAGTATTTGTTGTTATAGCGGCAATAGAAATACATCATCTGTGAAAATTACAACCATGGCTAACCCGCGATCGTGAAACAAAACTACTGTACCTTATTAAGTGACATATCTGGAAAACTACAAGCTGCCCATGCATATAACTAGCACACATTTGAAGAAATGATAAAATCAAAACAAAAGTTTCTTTTTTCAAAAGTAGAAAGACAGTATCCCTTAACTACCATACATAGAGGTGAATGTGAACTAGCAAACCTTAAGTACCTACCTAAGTCTTAAATCATTGTATTAAAAAAACTAAGTTACTACCTAAATAACATGGTATTTTCTTTTCCCACTATGCAATATTACTTAGTTGCCATAATAAACAAGGATTAATTGACCATTCCGCCTCGGTATGTCGTCGGAGAACTGCGGAAACGGAACATGTTTTCTTCATAAATAACATGTAAGAGACTTCGCTTACGAGCAGAAAACGCTCTCTATTTATAGATTATTGCTATATGTAACGCGCAAAAATGCTCTTTTATTCGGTCATAAAACTCGTAAAAAAACGATTGCTAAAGTAAGTAAACTGTAGAGACAGCAGGTAGGCAAGTCATATTAAACATGTTTTGTCTGTTGCTACAGTTTACTTTACCAATACACAAAATAATACAGTAATACATTATATTAAGTAGGTAGGGCATAAGATGATATATATTTATAATTAGGATTTCGCTCGAGTACGAGCCTGGGGACGGATTATGCTTAAGGGGACAATAAATTAGAAATACATCTTAGGAAAAAATAATAGATAGGTAATCTATTATTTTTTCCTTATCACAGAGCAATAAAACATTTCTGCCAACATGTTGATAATGTATTCAAGAAATTGAGGAAGAGTGCCATTAAAAAAACTTAATTCTACTATATATAATTAATTTAACACACAATATTATTATTTTAATATGGTATGGTCCGATATTTGTGATATTTATTTATGCATCGGGCCAGGCAGTTTGCCCCCCGCTGGCGGCGCTGCGCCCGGTCATTTGTCCAAGCCGCTTTTATATCCACCAAAAACTAAAATAATTTACTACCTGATGTGATATAGTTAGAGACAATCGTAGATTGAACAGCAAATATAATCGAGTAAACATAAATACGTTTTTCTCAAACGTGCTCGGAAAGGGTCGTATTTTGTTTGGGTTTACGGGAAGTGCCTAATTTTTATCCGCTCAAATTTAAAAAGTTAAAACTTTTTCTTGTCTAGGAGTAATAATCCTACAGAAACCCATTATTTTCCGCTGCGTTAAACTTTTAAAAATACTAACAGTCGAACAGTCAGTAATCGAGATGACTAAGGAAAATTTACATTCAGTCAAAGAAAACCGCCTCCAAACCGGCGTTTTGCATTATGTGTGCACCTTTATTACAGTTTCTATTTTTGCTTCCCATTGTCTATGATTAGAAGAAAAATAAATATGAGGTTAAAACATGGTTAAAATGAGTACAATTTTTATAGCACAAAATTAATTAAACAAACGTCATTAGGCGCTTTATACATGGTATGGATCCAACGTCAAAATTGAGCATCAACACACTAACCAAAGGGTTGTATCGACAGAAAAACGGATTTCTCTTAGCTGTGCCTACGAGGATACGAGGAAATAATCCTTTACTAAATCACCGTCTCGTGTTTAGTTGCATCGGTGACTTTAGGGAAAATGCAATTTTGGGAAATCCCTATCTAGTCGCGTCCACTGCGATTAGTTACGAAAGTTAATTAATTGAAACGGTTTTATTTTTCATTTACTGTACCTAATCGTACCTAATGGAAAGGACTGCACAGCCTGAGATCCCAAAGTAAAATATATAACCATCTGTTGTTTTATTATATACTAAAAACGTTACTTGTCTTTTAAAAACAAACCTGTAAAAGATTTGGATGAATTGCAATCGCTCAATCGCTTATATACCTACGTCTCTTGAGAAGAGCCTCAATCCATTGATTGAGAATTGGAGCATTACGCATTCCCAAAAATGACACCATATTAAAATTCCAAGGCTATTTGTTGCTTTTATTTGCACAAGCGCGAGCTCCAAGCGATTGTTTGCCGCTAACGACAAATGACAGCGCGATCAAAGGGAGAGAGGCTATGCGCCCGCGCTACACATTTAACGGCACATTTGGTGACTGCAGAACATGGTGGGTCCTTAGCAGAACCCTGCGGGGAAAATGGCGGGGTTCCCTGGACACCCGCGAGCACCAAACAATGCGCCGCCGCGATTCAGCCGTAATACAGACGTACCAACCATTCACGCTATACAAATCAAACAAATTATATTTGTCGAAAGTCATGTTTTTTATTCAGAAGCTAGGAATAATAATAGTTATTTTATTTGGCCACTGAATGGCGCTGATACCTTGGGTTAAGATTATTGAATATACTACCATTTCATTATAATGTATATAAACAATATACATTGTATACCTATTTACCTAGAACATTTACCCCTATATATGAACGAGCGTAATCATTGAATAAGAACAAGTTAATAATGGAAAGGTTTTATTTTTTCGGTGGCCGCTGCATGTCTAAGATATGTTGCTGCTTGGTAGCTGACGAGGATCGATTCTAACGTCATTCAGGTTCAGTGGAATCTACAGCTTTGTATTTAACCACTAAAATAATATATGTGTTATATTGTATAGGCCAGCTGGAGCTGACATATATATTCTGACAAATCCGAAATAATTCGAGATATTAAAAAAAGCCTCTAGAATTGGGTGAAATTTGCAAGCACTAAACAAACAATTCATGATAACTTTTTTAATAAATAGCTTTTTAATTACCTACGTAACAGACAGGAGGCGAAGTAGACTGCCGAAATAAATGGTATAATATGTCCACGTGAGCAAGAGCAATCGAGTGACATCACTGCAGACGAGCACGCTTTGTAGGGGGACAAAGCCCGGAATGATTTCCCGAGTGCTTCGGCAGTTAGCAGCTCTCGAGCACACGTGACTGCTGTCCTCGATCGACCATTGTACGGCTCTCGAGCGACAGCTCTAGCGGAACGAACATATGGAGGGGCCCCTTGACTTGCTAAGTCGCGAAACCCTTAAATATTACTGCTCTATTGGCTCGTGTTAATGAAATAGACATGTATGGTCACAATATCTGAAATTGCACTTTAGTGACATTGGAGCTTCACTTGACATTGGAGCAATGTTCAGATTTGGTTCGCTTTGATACAACTGTGATGGCGACTAAATACAATACAATATAAACAAGTATCGTGAATAATTGAATATACTTATTGTACCTAGTAAATAAGTAATAAAAACAAGTCTTTTTAGTAAGCGGTGGAGTCAAATCAAAAGAACCAAGTAATACGAAATTAACGATCGTTTTATCTCAAGCAGTAAAAATCAAGAGACTTAAAAATTGGTTATTATCGACGAAGTAAATCTTAATGTTAACAACACTCGTCAACGCAGCGCCTCGTGAGAAGAATTAACCGTCCTCCATTGAGTTCGCTCCATACGCGCCGAGTCAAAAGTCAGGGGTATATGAATATAACATATTCTTTGATTTTATGCGCAACAATAAAAGAATCGGTGGATAATTATACGCTTGAACAATGCCTGGCGCGGAGTTGACTTCAATGCCTCGCGCCGATTACAAAAATTCCATTGCGCATTAGCCCTCTTTGCAGTTCTATATATTTGAAAGGTTTTAAGTGTAGAGAGCGCGAGCGCAAGAAAATCGCCGCATCCCAGGGGTCCGAGCACTTCCGTTCGGTTTCGAATTTCGGAGCAGTGGCATTGTTTTGCGCGCCAAGGGTGGTGCGCGTTCCGCGGCGCGGCTCGCGGGGCGCGCTCGGCGTGGCGCTCGCGCACCGCTCGACTGTCATCTGCTCATCACACCATCTTTTAAAGGGTTTTGTTTCATACCGGAAACTATTTAATGATAAATAACGTTATCTCATCAAAAAAATAACAATAAGGTGGACAAGGTTACGGGTGCCTAATCGGGAACTTGCATTAATCTAGTATATCTTAAAGATTTAACGATTACGTAAAGATACCGAACACGAAAAAGTTAAAATATGCACATGTCATTTATTTCATTCAAATCAAATACTGATATTTCAAATTTCGCGCGTAAACAGTGCCTTTTCGTGATGTCACTGAATAGAACGTCAAATTTTTTATGATGCATGAATATTATTTGCATCACAGAAATAATATATATCTACATATTTAGTTTTATTTAATATACTTATAATATCTTACTAATAAGTATTATAAATGCAAATGTTTGTTACTCAATCACGTAAATCGGCTGAACGGGTTATAATGAAACGAGTTTATAGTCTAGATTAACATATAGGATAAGTACCTACTTTTTTCCCGAAAATCATCCCTTGAACCGATGAAATAGGGAGTGAAACTACGCGATCGAAGTCGCGGGCATAGTCATTTTATAGATATTTTTCAATATATTCAAACTCAACTTACTGAAATGACTGATGGAGTGTCGTCACTGCACGTTTTCAATTACGTTTCAGTTTACGTAACTTTCAATTAAAATAGTTCGCAAAAACATAAATTTCAAGTCAGTACATACACTTGTAATGACTGATGGAGTGTCGTCACTGCGCGTTTCAAATTACGTTTCAGTTTACGTAACTTTCAATTAAAATAGTTCGCAAAAACATAAATTTCAAGTTAGTACATACACTTGTAAAGACTATCATTATCGGATTACTAATATAATATCTCGATTACCTAAGCATAATTAATTGCTACTTGAATGAAGCATTTGTACAATGTCCAGAAACAGTCGAAGACCACCAACCACCTCAGTTTTCTAATAAGTAAAGATATTTATTTGTATTATTTTTAAACGCTGTCGTCGATCAAGTCGTGCTCCCGTTCGTACAATCCCCTTGTTCATCAACGCCATTGTGGTTCCCTAATAACAGTCATTTGTGGAATAATCGTCTTTCTCTTAGCGCTGGGGCTGTGCACAACGTTGAAAAGCACATTGTTTAACACGATACCTGTGGGAAAAGACGTTGACAAACGTCGACTATGTTTTCTATACTTATTGGCGTCTATTTCTAGATGGGTCATACGCGGATTTAGGTTCGCGTCTTTTCTGTGGACATACCAAAAGTTAAAGGCTACAAAGCTTAATTTTGGATTGGACCAGTAACCCGCATAAACAGTGTCTCCGTTTATATAAATCCCTGTAATAAAAACATAGCTAAGATACACATAAGCCGTTAACTATTGACTACAGGAGGGACGACTTTTGTTTTTTCAACTAAGTATGACCCAGATCTCCAACGAAAAAAGTATAATGAATTTTAAATCTGTGCGACCAATCGTAACAAAGAGTAGTAACTACACAACTGGCATTATTCGTTAAACTTAAAGAAAGTTGAGATATGAGGACCGTAAAATTATAACTTTATTTGTAAATGATTCTCTCTGCTTAAAGCTGCGCTTTTATAATCTAAGAATATTACTGTCACATAAAAAAACCGACCAAGTGCGTGTTGGACTTCGCACATTTAGGGTTCCAAACTAACCGCAAAATTAAGTTGGTTTTAATAGGAAACATAAGGAAATTTCATGATAAAAAGTCCGATTCATATTTGTACTTGTTGGTAAAATATACGTAATAATAAACATTATTACCAAATTTCAAGTTGATGGATCGATGGCAAGAGTAAAAACTCTTCAGTATGAATTTTTTTATAGCTGAATTTTGTGGCTGCTGCTCTTTTCTATTGCTTCTAGAGCTCTAAACAACAAACATATTTTCACACTGAAATGTATGTGAACACCGATAATTATTTATATATATTATATTTTATTAATACACTTGAACAAAAAAGTCATAACTTAGATAATTTTTGCAGCTAGGTACATAGGTATCGTGTGGAAAGATGAATGTTTTGCTCTGGAAGGTTTCGCTCGCTCGCCCGGTAGCCAAGCACCGATTTGGATTTTGGACACCATAAATTATCCCAAAAGATTATAAAATAATTCAAATTAAGGCACATGAGTGACATTTAAAATTAAAATTGACAAGGTGGAATGCGGAATTGAATGCTAAATAAGTGAGAAAATGGATTATGAAACAAAAAACAAAAGCAGTGAAAATTCAAATGATTGTAGTGGTAACAGTTGTTCGGACAAATGATTTATTTGGATAACATCAAATGGTATATGAAAAAATCAGCCAAGTGCGAGTCGGAGTCGCGCACCAAGGGTACCAAAAACGGCAAAAAATCACGTTTGTTGTATGGGACCCCCCTTAAATATTCATTTTATTCTGTTTTTTAATATTTGTTGTTATAGCGGCAACAGATATACATCATCTATGAAAATTTCAACTGTCTAACTATCACGATTAGCTACAGCCTGGTGACAGACGGACAGCGAAGTCTTAGTAATAGCGTCCCGTTTTACCCTTTCGGTACGGAACCCTAAAAACGAACGAATTGAGAAGTAAAACATTACATTAAATACCTACATAGTTAAAACATATCTTGTAGGTATTACACAAGAAAAAGGGTTATCTAAAACTGTCCAAAACCATCTTTATAAAGTTAGCTGTTTTTACGTATTCATCGTACTACTAGGTACAATGATTTTATGCAAAAGTATAAAAAATGTGTTTGATACACGTGAGGAAGTATCGTTTTCACTTGTCCCGGGTCCTGTCGCACGCCTGAGTGCTCGGGTCAAAACATCTCGGGACCATATAGAATGACATCACTTGCAATTTAAAAGAACGTAATAGCTACTATTTCAGCCTGCAGTAGTTGGAGACTATATAGTCAATATTTATTGTTATACTATGAAAAGTTTTTGATTCATTCATGAACTCACTGTACGGGAAGATGGGAGAGTTTTATTAAATTACCGCTTTCACAAATTATGTAGAAATAATAATTCGGATGGCGGCGCGCAGAGGCGGCGCTGCGGGTGGCTGCACTTTTAATTAAACCCTAAATTATTGTTCACCTTCATTAATTCTTGTGCTCCTGGTCCCTTACTAATGAGTTTGTACTTTTTGTACTGGACTCGTTGTATCGGGACTCTTCCTCACCACGCCAAAACGTATCGGACATGAATTATTTTGGGCGCTCCAGAAAAACTATTACAGTCGCGTCAGCAGGTTAGTTGTCCACTCAGGTATTTAAATAAGTATATTGAAATAACTTTGCATTGCAAGGCGGTCTAAAGTACGACTAACTTTGGATCTAGGTAATAAGGCTTGCAAACGATCAATCGTGCGTCGTGCGCAAGTGAAATTTAGGCAAACATCAGGTGTTTGTTTAATGAGAATGTGAAATTGTTTGTTTTTTAATAGGCTTCTTAGATTGGTAGGTCCTACCTAGAAAATATATAGTAAACAATGAAAACTAACAACGAATTGACGTGAACATTACTTTTCATTACACTTCCAAGTGTTTAGGGTCAATAGTCGGAGTTTGACCATGTAAGAATCAGCAAATTCCGGACGCATGGAAATTGGAATAAGAAGGCACCTAACCTAATTCTCATAGATGGGAGGAAAGGTGACGAGCTACCTATTTGCAGCACGCGACGAGGTTGTATTTCATCGAATTTTCTTCGGTTATTTATTTATTTAAGGGTCACGTAATAAATTGCGTTAAGTGGGGGGCGGCCGAAGCCCCGCCGGGCTCGGCGGGGGCGCCCATAACGCCGGGAAAAACGCGCCCGGCCTGTAAGTGCCTTCTACAACAATGCTTTGCGGGCTAGGTATGGCACCGAACCATATACACGGTACATGCTTAGCACTTGATTGCGATTTGCGATCCACTACCATCATCCCAGGTTTAAGATGCAGTCTTGATTCGGAACATTGGTAATTGTTACTGTTGATCAATACCAACAAGCCATAGAAGCCATACCAATATACATATAAGTACAAGATTTCTAGACAACTAATGCACCACCAAATGAAATAATGGAATTATGCAATTGTATGAAAAATATGATGTAGATACGATACTAATTTAAATTACCTACGCGCATATTCATACAAATAAAATACTGAACAATGAAGATATACCGATGAAGTGAATTTTTGAATCTCGACGATTTCTCCCAGCCTGCGGGGTAATCAGCCACAAAAGCAAGGCCTTGAAACTGGCTTTAGCCGAGTCGTACTAAATTTCATTATAACCCGCTGGTTGATAATGTGATTTCACTTCTCATAGTTCTTATTGTTATGGCTTTAAAGTCTAATTTCGTGAACCCCGCCCCGAACCGAGGGGCTACTCCGAACTTCGTGTCGTGCCGTTCCTCTCACTCATATAGTGAATAACACAAGAATGAAAGGGACGGCACGATACGTAGTTCGGATTTCGAAGTTCAGAGTACAGGAGCGGATTTGAAAATCGAATTTATTCGTGCTGGCCACCACAAGCTGAATGGAACACATTTTAAAAACAAAAGCCGCGATTATCACAAGACGCTGCAGTGTACAGAGTAAAATTACAGATTCAATAAAAATAGAAGATCCATAAAATTCTAATGAAATGTTGAGTGACACAAGTGATATGGCTTTGACCGAT
Organism: Epiblema foenella; assembly: GCA_963556455.1. Lineage (NCBI taxonomy): Eukaryota > Metazoa > Arthropoda > Insecta > Lepidoptera > Tortricidae > Epiblema > Epiblema foenella. The sequence continues at coordinate 14,740,701 of OY747095.1, read as the reverse complement.
TGATTTGATTCTGTTTCTGCCTTGGTTTTCTTTTACTGTCTCGAAAAGTATGGTTCCTCGAGGTTAACTCGCTTATAACACCCTCGCTACGCTCGGAAGTAAAGATCTGGAGTCCTTCATTACTTTCAGGATTCAACATCTCGCCCGTGACATAAATAGTGCGTTATCCCCTCTGTGTACAATCTACTATTAAGTAAGTCCTTTTAACGAAAACTGTCAGAGTGCGTGCTATTGCAGTTGTCAATCCGTGTACCGACATTCACTTGAAGGTGCTTGAAGGTGCTTGAAGGTAGGTAGCCTTGAAGAGTTGCACTTAAACTAATCCACCTTATGGCTCTATCATCAAGTTGATGGTTCAAAATTGTATTTGAAGTGGGTAGAAATAATAATTGAATTGCAATATTTCAATACATTAACATTGCTAGGTACATCCTTAGGTACATACTTAGTTATAGATGACGATGACGTAGTTAACATAGCTAGAGCATAAAAAAAAATTACTGTAGCTATTAATCTGCCATCTAACGAGCCCGGTAATTACCGTCCACATGTTATTGTTATGTATTGTTATTTTTTTCCGATAGACAACGGGATAAATATATAAAAATATAATATATATTTCATGTTCCTATGTCAGTTCTGCTAATAACAAGCCGGGCCGTGGCGAGTGGGCGTGCGCGGGCGGGGCCTCCTTATTAACGCTTCCGCGCTTATCAATAACTGCGGTATGTTTCTTAGCAACCAACATTACACGCACGTCCCATATGACGAGAAAGCACTAATTAACAAATACTGTACCTAAGTAAGGAGTAGTTTTTCACTTTACTGCAATTTAGAGGTGTAAATTTGTTAAATTACTTACCTACAAATCGATACGTAGTAATTTAATACTGTGATCTGCAGGTTAATTGTGTAACTTATCGAATGCGCGTTTATGATATATCAACTATGATATATGATCTTACCTGTCGCATGTTCGAAAAGTTACAGAGTTACTCTGCTGTTGTCTATAGTTTCCATCTAGTTTCCACTTCACTAACGCTACTAAATAGCGTCATATAATATATTGCGGGTGACCGTAGATAGGTAAGTATAAATAATAATGTTGCCCCCCGAAATACTTTAAACCTACCGAGCCGGAACAGACTTTTATCAATGAACGAAGTGTTTTGTGCGGAAAGTTTTATGTGTAACCTATATGCATATCATTAATTTGTCGTTTTGTGTAAAATTGGCTTAAATACATATATGTACGTAACGTTAAACATCATACCTTTTTAGCCCTATACGGACTGAAACAGAATTAAACACGTACAAAGTTGCTTGTAAAAACTACTACATATTTACTTAACATACCTATAGATGAAGAGATTGACGATTTTGCACTAAGCAGCATTTTTTAGATGTGATGAATCTAAATCAGATTCATATTATTTCTCTGATGCACTAAAGTAAAAACATTTGAATAGGGTACTTGACAATTTTTACGATTTTGCACTACTCCGCATTTTATAGATTTGATGAATCTGAATCAAATTCATATCTCTGATGCGTTAAAGTAAAAACAAATTGAATAGGGTACTTGATTTTTAGTTTCAATATATTAAGTATTATATGTGTAACTGTTAAACAACATTTTTTTTATTGCGTATACTTATTATGAAATACATACTTTTCTAATTACATTTAAGTAGATTTTTGTGCTAAAACGCAATCCAGTGGTTGTGTGACGTCACACTGATATAAAAAAAACTAGCCCCTTCGCGTGCCTCTTCGAAAAATTGAATCTCAATTAGCAAAAACGAATTTGACCGCTGCTATCAATAACGGTATTACGTAACTAGCAACATGACATCGTTTCGATCATTTTAATCACAGGTAAGAAAAACTTAAAATTATTAAAATCATATTTATATTACATCTGTCAAGTGCCCTATTACTTAAATTATAAATTAAATAAACAATCTAACGATCATTAGGATATATATCTATTGAAAAAAAGCGGCCAAGTGCGTGTCGGGCCACGCACAGTGTAGGGTTCCGTAGTTGCCCGTTCATCACGTCACCGGTCATATGCGGAATTATGGACCCGTAGAAGGTTTTTTACTGATTGTAGTACTGATGATGTACTTTTTTGAGATGTTGTGTTGTATACATATTTTTGCCCTTTATGGTAATGTCTACTTAGCTGTGATAGTTTTCCTTTTAAATTCATCGTATATACTGTAACCATGATTTTTTTCACATGCCTAGTAACCACCGTTAAGCTGGTAGGGCCTACCAGCTTAAGGGTGGTTACTACGTTTAACTGGCAGGGCGGAGGGGGGGGGGGGACACTAGACCATAGCAAAAATTATCACTTCAAAGCTTAATATCACGGCAACCGATTCTTGAATCAAAAAATGCTTTTACAAACCTTATAATATTTTTCAAAGAGATATCCAACGATTTCCCACACGATGGGGTTTGGCATAAAAAAAAATTGCACCACCACTTTACATGTAGGGGAGGTACCCTAAAAAAATTTTTTTAATGATTTTATTCTACCGTTTTGTCGGCGTCATTGATATGTATACGCATGCCAAATTACAGTTTTCTAGTGCTAACGGTTACTGAGAAAAGCGGGGGACGGACGGACGGACATGGCGAAACTATAAGGGTTCCTTGTTTACTACGGAACCCTAATAAAAAAGAAATAAGTAAGGTAAACTCTCCAGCACTCGACAGTCGAAGTTGGCCCAATACCTACCTGTCCAGCAAGCCCGCGGTAATTACCGCCCAGATGTTATTGTTATGTAAAATCGGTCGTTTTCCCGGTGTATAAAGAAAAAACTAAGTAGATAGGTGCTTACCTCAAAGTTAACCTACCCTTGCCCTTGAGTTGACACACGCCTATACTTCTTGTGCGCTTATTATGACAAGTTTATAAAATATATAGTTTTAAATCATTATTTCTGATAAACATCTAATTCGTCAAGAGATGTTTGCGATATTTGAGTCCCCCTAGAATAGCTCAATAGCGCTGATTGTCGAGATCTTGATAAGGACCGGAACGAGCCCCCTCGTGACCACTTGCACCGTTACGTACACATTTCACTGATCACCTTTGAGGCTGATTACGCCTTTGTTGATACGAAATTGCGACTATTTTGCAAAATTATCTTTAATCACGTAGAACTGTTCAATATAATACGGTGGATGATACCGGTAAAAATAAATGTATTCTTGTAGTACCAACTCACTACCCGGAAAACATCAAGTTTCAACGTATTTTTGTTATTTTTAAGTACTTACATGAAGATTGAAGATATGATGAACGTTATCTGACAATCAAATATCGTGATATTACTATATTTGTACTTCTATGTATACGAACTTGGAACCAATAGATCCTTTGACGTTTTGTTGCTGATTTGGCTATCAGTCGACATCATTTAGAAACCCCGTATAGCCCGTTCTACATCACTATTTTCTACCTTAGCTTCTAATTATTATTTTACACTTCGTTAATACCGAAGTATATAGTTAGATTAGGTATTGGTATAATAAAATTATAATAACTGTCATAGGTATGTAATTAATCCCTTATGTACTCGTACTAGTAGAGCAGCACATTATTGAATTTTGTTACAGTCGGAGCAAGAACCGTAACTAGGTGCTACTAATAGTCTACTTAAGTGTGCTTTAATCAAAGGGATGCTACCCGCATTATCTAGGTTCACGAAATGAGTTCCAGGTACATTATATAATTACGAGCTTTTCCCTTGGTTCAATATGAAATCGCAATTATTTATCTAATTGACATTCCAAATTGTTTATTACTTTTATTAGGTAGTACCTACCTACCTATCTACTGGTTTTTTGACTAACTATTGTCTGTCTGTTTAATTTGTGAATACGGCAGTTAACACAAACCAACTTTCTTTAACAAAAAAAATGACATTTAGGTCCAAAAAAGTAACGTGCGTACGAAACGTTTATCACGTAACATTTCAAACGTACATATTTACAGATGATCTAAATGTCATTTTAGTATGGAAGATCTCAAAATAGCATTTTAGTTTGAAACCCTGCTAGGTACTACATAAGGGGTAGCGCGTGTTTGCTCTACTGTTTACCAGGAACTAATTATATTATAGTGTATAAATAAAGGTTTATAGGAATAACCTCGACTTTTTTATACAACACACGCAAGTTAGCCGCCACGGATATTTCCAGTTACCTCGTTTTTTGTTTTTTAGGGCCTAACGTATCTCACCAGGAAAAGAAAGAAGGAAACCTTATAGGCTTACTTCGTTGTCTGTTTCTCCGTTAGTCAAGACCCTTTCTCAGAGACACGGGGAGGTATAAGTGTGCAATCCCTTAAAAATAAAAAAGTATAAGTTAACGCAATCAAAAGATGCGGCCTTTTATGCCGCATATTCTGACACGGAATATAAACCTTTAGGGCAGTACAACCATGAAATTTGGCTATCTTACATTATAACTCGAGGACTAGTTCCGAAAAATATGTTTTTGAACGATGTCGCATAAAGTACTTATACACTGCAAAGGCACATCCAGACACCGTAAACACTTGTTGGGATATCACCTTACGCTAGACTTCCTTATTAGCTAAAAATCATGCCAGCACGGTATGGAACCCTCGTGCGCGAGTCTGACTCGCACATGGCCGGATTTTATCAGTATCCTAAAGATTCCAAAAGTTTTAATCCACTGTACGTAACCGTACCTACCTAAGTAAAAGAAGATAATATGATTACTTTTTTAATCACTTTTACAATCAAGTACCTATACCTACCTAAGGGAAAATAAATACCCAATGCGAATAAGGAAAGTTTTATTTATATTTATACATAACTTCGGAATTGAATTACTTCAACAGAAAAAAAGCCAGAAAATGAATTGAAACTATTATTGTACTTACTTTATTTTTGTCTTAATTTTTAGAAAATCCGGTCTTCGTGGATTGACACTGCGGAAGTTAAAGGAGCCCATGGTCTGTAAAGTTGATAAAATCATTGCTTTGAGCGTGGCAGCCTCCATCTAACCGAACAGTTCAGTGCACGATGTAAATAACGTAAGCGCCGAGTATCAGAGCAGTCACTTTAGTCACAGTACTCATAGTGGGTTTTTTCGTACGGCTGCAGTAAAGTACCATATCGTTTTTCAACGGATTGGTCTATTTAGAAAATAGAAGCAATTTGCCGCGTTGGATTTGTGGCGGTGCGGCGACTTTGATCGGTTTTTGTAGGCGGTTACGCGGCGCGATTGGTCGTGGTCGTGGCAGTGGTCGCAGACTAGTTGAATTGTTCGCTTTGTACTTGGGGCCCTTGGCCCTGTGCGTGTACAAGTTACAGTGCCTTGTCTCAGTGTAATTTTCTTTTCGGCATACGTTCGCATTTGGCGCTTCGCATTCTTATCACACTGATATGTCGCTACACCTAAGATGACACATGATAATCAGCACACAAGTAACATTGTGTGCTGACAATATCATGTGGTTACGTTCACTTTGAAGTATCATCGTCAATGGCAAATATGTGCTTGTACTACCCTTTACCTTTACACAAAATGTTAATGCCTTTTTCATTAAGCCAAAAGTGTATCTGCAGTGAATATCACCACTATCAAAACATCACTGCAATTAATTAAAAATAGTAGGGATCGAAGCAAAACGGATAGTACAATCGTCATCGTTTTACACCGGAACCCGTTTCGAATCGGTCAATTTCCATTTGGTTTTTGCTGCGGCATGTGGCACCACCACCGTGCTCTCGATCTCTTATTATTAATAACCTTCTTTTATGCTAGACACACTTACATCGATCGTTTTGATTAAAATATCTAAATAATAGAACAACATAATGATACCATACGTATAAAAGGGCAACGCCGACTCAACAACTGTTTTCAGCTCTGATCATGTCGGTGGATGTCTGCCCTGTGAGATCAGTGACGGTAAATAAGACAATACCTATTTGTTTTACGCTCGGTACTTGCTTTAGGTTTTAATAATCTATATTATTGTTGTAGCTTTAGTTAACCACTATTCAAGAATTAAAAATACAATCTCAGCGTCGTCAACTGTTGGAATATCGTGAAATTAATTCAGAGACATTTATAAACCATTCGTTAGCGTGGAAATCAATAGCGAGCTAAGTTTAATAATGTTAATTGCTTTGCGCACTACCTGGTATCGGAATAATAAGAGTTCATTAAAGCGCACGCACGGGCGCGGCCGGCCCGTGGATCATGCGCCGGCGGCGAGCGACGTGTATAAATTGCTCAATTTGGTCTGGAGCAAATGGCACATTAAATTATTATCGCTCACCATGTACTGTGGACGCTGGCCGTCCCGAGCTGCCGTATTCCTGCGTCTGGGCATTGGCTGGCCCGTCTGTGTCCTATACACGCGCGACGTTACTTTGCGGTTAAGTCATGCCGGTGGTAGATACTTAGTATTGGCTTCTTCAGTACGCGTTCTCAGAACGCAACGGGAATTAACGTACGTATTGGCGGTTACATGAGGCAGGATGAGTCGTAAGACAAAATTTTACCAGCCATATATTATTTTATTTTTTACTTGTCACTTCTGTCCGCGGAGCAAATTCCTACAACGATTTGCATCATCTAATGCGTAGCGAAAAATAAAAATACCTTTGAAAAGACACCTTCAATAGAAAAGCAACCTGCATTATAAGTACCTATTTTCTTGCAGGTGTTCCACTATGTAACTGTACGCTACATAAGAATCGGTAGAAACGTTACCCACGATTCCGAATCTAATTTGAGTCGCAGCAAAAAATCGATCGCATTCGATTGTGTCGGCGGGCTCATAGAAATCGATATCAATAGTCATGGGATTGCTCTGATGGATTTCTTTCTAAGGATCGAATTAATTGTGCCTGTTAGAGAAAGGGGCAAGAGGTGAACAGGTACCAAGGTTTTTTACCTAAAGGTGGCTGGCAGTCATCAAAACGAGCCGTTTTCGGATTTTCAGCACTATGACTGAAATCAACGGGAGGGATTTTACTAAGTAACATTTTATGCAAGCAAGCAGTAATCGTGGACCTTTAACTCTAGTTAGCGATTAGAGCTAGAGGACGAGGTTATTACTACACATTGACACACTATAGTGTCTATAGTTTATAGTGAAAACAGGTGTCTGAATCTCAAGTAGGCATAAGTATAGGAATCATTCCATTTGAGAATATGGGCAAATTCGAAGTGTGTATGTAAAATGTGGGTACCTACTTACATTATTTTGACCTGGGTTCGATTCTCGAATCAATTTCTGAGTCTTAACTATATGTTTCATATTTAACTATAGATATATCTACTAAATATATCGTCGTCTAGTACCCATACTTAGCACTTGTGTTCCTTCCAGATCCATATATTCTAGATTCGTAGTAGGATCTACTATGGATCTAGATCGATTTGTGTGAGTGTCTCCGTAATATTGATATTTATTTTAGCATTTGCCAGCGACTCCGTCCGCGTAGAACTCGTTTACCGCTTAATATTTTATTTGAATTACCATTCTTTTATTTCACACGCTTATCTACTTAGTCATCGCTCTTCCATACAAATTTCCAACCCTTTAAGGGATGATTTCCGGGACAAAGAGTATCCTATGTCCTTCCCCGGAACTCAAACCATCTCCATATCAAATTTCATAAAAATCGGTTCAGAAAAACAGACAAACTTTCGCATTTATGATATTAGTATGAATTTATATTTATATACGTTGGTTGTAGATGTCATGGTCGTTAAGTTCGAATACGGCTCTGACAATAGGTATAATTTAAAATCTTGCGACGTTGGGAGTTTTTTTTCTCGATACAAAAAATAATAGGTACCTAACTACCTACCTATTTAGAGAAATTCTCACACAGCCCGACCTAGTCCCAAACCGGTATTTCCAAGGGATTTCCAATAAAAAGTGTTTTCTTCGGGGTTTCCCACACAACGCAGAGCAAAGCTCGTTATCCCAGGTTCTACCTACATACATCTAAATATAGGTAACTGTATCCAAAATATCCAAGTCCAAACAACTAATTATTCATAATTGAAATACTAATTTGAGACCACTAGCTCTCACCGGGAATCGAAACTGGGAGCTGGCTCCGGTAGGCGGGGCCACTAGATAAAATTTATGATTATCCAAATCACCAGTGAGCCATTGTCCAATAGAATTAGCTAAGTAAAATTAAATGTCCAAACTTTTACAAAGTCAATGAACTAAGTAATTGTTTCGCACGAACTGGTATCCAGTAGTTCGGGATGAAATCAGAGCGTGATGCTGCATGGTTCGCTGCGCGCGACAGCGGCCCGGCCGCCTCTCAGCGACTTCCTCCATCATCTATGTAACTGTACACTTCAAAGTGGAAAACGATGAGTAACTCATTACCCTGAGCCGCAATTCCATTCGTCCAAGAGACTTTAGTAGGTTATTATGTATATGTATCCTAGTTGAAATTCTGAGCCGTGAAAGAGGGGATATCCCCATGCCGGAGACACATCACGTTTTTTAAATCGAAACCGCCACTGAGTAGGGGATATTCGGACATAACGAGGTCCTCACATTGGACTTTCTTTAGTTTAAACTATAGTTTTATTCGCTAGGTGGGAATTTTCAGTTAAATATGTACGTATAACTAATGGTTATGAATGGTAACAAAACGGAACGTCAATGTCAAAAACATGTTTCGTAACAAAACGGAGAGATTAGACGTATCTGTTAACTCTCCCGATATTAAAAATATTAAACTCTCTCAGGAAGGTACGCAAAGAGGATTATTTGAAAACTTGTATAGGTATTACTCAGACAAATTTTGAAACTACAGTCAAGTCACGTCAATAATGTAGACATGTAAAAAGAGAAACTGCTCAAAAATATGTGACACGTCTGCAGAAATAGACAACATGGCAGATGTTTGTCATTCCTTCACTCAAAGGCACTTTGTAGAAATGTTTTTTTTTACAAGACTTATTAAAATACCAAACGCCACACGAGTAAATATACTGACCGTTTAAATCAGGTGTTAATTTGCAGAAAACCTCATCAGCATGCAGAATGCGAATGCTTAATCACAACGATGAGTGTTCAAGGATGGCCGATCGCAGTCCCGCGATGACGTGCCAATAAGAAGGCTGTGAGACATTTTTTTTAATTCAACGATTGTGACTAAATAACTTAGGGATCCGTACATTAATCAGGTCTCTCGAAAGTAGGGGATAGTGAGGGTCCGCGTGAGCTCTCCCTTTGGGCCTTCGGCCCACAATCTCGCGTAGAGAGCGCGCTCTGATGGGATGGTTTGGCCCTCGGTGTCTTGATAATAAAACACTAGATATATTAGCCAAAATTCTGAATTTTTATTAGACTAACACTTTTACAGTTATTTCGTAACACAACACCAGACGAGCGCACGAAGACGATAGATTAGTGGTCATAAACAATTATCAAAATACTTTATTGGCACGAAATCACTTAACGAGGCTATTAAAGGTTTCGTTCCAGTTCCTGGGTGCTCCTCTAAGTTCATTTGAGACTTATTCAGTTTACCATACTTAACGTCACATCCTTCAGGTAGTATTCTCATCCAAGTTAGCATTTAGGAATGCTCCACATACATCCATTTGATTTACGGTAAAATTTAATATAGTCGCTACTGTAATGAAAATCTGAAAGGTGTTAAAGGCTTAACAACTTTAGGAGCAGTGGAATGTGTACGTTCCAGTAGCTAGGCAGCTACATACACATTCATCATCAAAGTCTTGCTCAAAGCTTCTAGCAACTAATCTAGCTTTATAGGAAGTCTCATCCTTCTTTAACACCCATTTCGAACTAACAGCACTTGCTGAGTCAAGGATACTTTGGACCTCAGTTCATGTATTATATTCCTTCATCTGGGTAAACTCAGCCTTAATAGCTTACTCCCATATGTCCTTGTCTTTTTCCTTCATAGCCTCAGCATACGTTTTTAGTTCGCATTTTTCCATCACCATATCGTCATACCTCTGTGATTTGACCCAGCCCAGCCCTAGAGGTTTGCTGGAGTTCTATCGGGAGCTGCTGGACTACCGCTGGCACTGGCTGCTCTACCACCAGAACGTCTTGAGCTGCCGCCGGTATGTATCCTAGCTCTAAACCTGAAACAACATCTCTAACAACATCAACATATTTAGAAATTCTTCATCTTGCTGTACATTGGTAGTCGGAACCTGTTCTCGCTCAAAGTCTAAAGATATTAACAAATCTTTTTTATCCGACTTGCTATTTGCTCGAACACAGCCTTTTCTTGATAAGGCAATGACATCTTTTCGTATATCCACAAATGTTTCATCAGCATAATAAATTCTGTATCCTTTAGACTTCTCGTAGCCCACAAAAATACCCTTCTTTCCTTTTGAGTTCCCATTATAACAGCTTCTCTTTGGGAATACTAACTGCCAACTTTGAGCTGAAAATCATTGTTAAAATACTCACTACAAACTACCTTCTCATAACTCATAATGTCGTTTTTCCTTCAATACGGCTTTTGGCAGTTTGGTTCAAAATGTATAAAGACAGCAATTTAACCACAACAAATCTGTCTGTCACCAACTGATAGTTTGTCAATTTGAAATATTTTCTATCAGATGCTCACTGGCCGGCTGTCAATCACCCAACTATCACCAAATAGGTCACAACCAGCTGTCATAACTGTCACAATTAATGCATATGAATTTCCAAACTTTGCGTCTTGTTATTTTTTATTTTGGGGCAATTAGCCTTTAGTTAACCAATTTTATCGCACACGAAACACGTTCGATTCTCTAAAGCATGCTGCTGCTCAATGCTGCGCGAAATGCCGCGCCTGTAGCATTTCTTATTTGATCCACCCCCTTTATAGTCGCATCTGTACAAAGCAAAAATGTGCAAATTCGGCTTTTAATGAACAAAAGATTTCCGTTGGCAGGATTGATATCTGCGGTCTAAAGATCCATTTTCGAAGTAGAGCTCCCCGGATTTTTGATGTAGGTGGTAGTGGGGGGGGGTCCAAGATTGCAGCCGACGAGTACATCTAAAAATAGGCTGACTCATTTTTTATGTCTACTAGGGCAAGTTTGATATCATTTTCGTATAAAATGAATACGCTGAAATCATTTTTGATATTACATTACATATTTTTCACTATTTTGGAACAATTTTCTGAAAAAATTGCAAAATTATTAATTTATCATTCGTTTATTTTTGATTCCGCACTCTGATATTGGACGTATAAACTTAACTAAAATCATGAAATAAATACTAAAAGAAAGCTGGTTTTGTGTAGATTCGAAATATAAATATCATATAGGTTTGCTTGAAAAAATATCATACGTCGCAAGACGGCTGCGCGGGCGGATCGACGAGTACCTAATACGTTTACCAACTATTACGTAAAGTCACGGCATTCACAGGTTTCTTCACTTTTAGAGTTGAAATAAATAATAATGAATCTTCCCTGACTATACCTACGTGTCTAACTAATAACAATTATTGTTCCTCTAAGTAGACAATTCCAGGTATATATGAATTTAATGCTTATAAAATATTTTGATCGTGGTTTGCTTCTATATTACTGATTGTTGTAAATGGGTGAATCAACTATTCTTTGTTGCTCGTTACCATGGTTACGTCTCCCGAGTCACTCTTTAAAAACTGTGATTTTATAGATTTTATCTATCAAATATGAGTTTTAGCGATGAGCTTAAATCCATTTGGGCATAGATCATCTCTTGAGCAGGCTTGAAGTCCATATTATAAACATTTTTCTAAGAAACTCGGATACTATGTCTCCTCGCTGACGGGACAAAATAACAACAAGAAAAAGTTGATTGACCCAAATGCCTTTCTAGTCCAATAGATCGCGAGGCTTTTCTCGAATATGACTTCGAGGAGGCCGAAAAAGAGAGTGCAACTTAAAGGGGTATACTGGTCCTGGTTTGGAAAAAAAATCACCATCATCCTCAAAGCGTTATCCCATCCCAGTAGGTATGTATCTATTGGCCCGGAAGCAAAGAAGAGGATTATTCACATTTTTTTCACCTTTCTATATATGTTTACCAATAACTGTGTTAGTTGTAGACTGATTCCGATTTTTTTCTTATTCGAAGGGGGCTAACACCATTATGTTTTCATATAAATTTAGTGAAGATCTGATAATGGGATCCATTACAAAATTAACACTCTTTAATTTACAAAAGCATCTCCGCGGCATATGGGTGCTAATATTTTTTTACTATTATTAATAAGACTATACTTCTAAGGTAATCCCATATAATTTTGTCAGGATCAGATAAAGTTAGTACTTATAAATTTTTAATTTAGTAGTTATCCAAACTAATCAATGGATGCCGAGTTTGTACTATTGTTTGTCGTGAAATATCTCTAGAAGAAATTAAGAGATATTTAATTTTTTTCTGTGATAGAAATATACATTAGTGCTTAATAACATAAGCTAAATTTTTTTGTAAATCGATAACCAGTACGAAACAGGGCGGCTCTCTAAAATTTAATAAATTTATATGTGAAATTTTATGACATTTTCTATTTATTTCATCTTTTTTTAAATACTGTAAGGCATGAATTGGCATGAAATATATTTTTATTATGTTAATAAACCCACCCCTACCATTCTAATATCACAAAGTTGTTTTTTTTAATTATTTGATTTTTGGTCCTATCTACGATTTTTTTGAATACTTCCATCGTAGGAATATTTTTGTCATATTTTATTAAATATATAAGATTAACAAGGCTTTCTGAAGAACAATTTTTTTTTCCAATAATGCAGGACGGTGTTTTTTTAAGTTATGTTCATTTTTCTATTTTCAATATGATCGTAAAATTACCGTTTTTATCTTATTTCTCAAGAATTTTCTATTGAATGGGCCAAAAATAATTCTAGAAATGAATTCGGCATCCCTGATTTACTCGAAATTGACACCCAACTTGACCTAGTAGCTTAACTGCCGCAGACACCAAGAAAAATCTGTACTGCCCCCTTCGTTCTGAAAAATCTGTACTGTTCTTTACCGTTCACTATACTCCACAGCGCGGATGCGGGGCGGAGGCCCCCTTTAGAATGACAGTCACTTGGAACTTCCAAATACTCCAAATCTGCTGATCTTCCAGCCTCACAGCTGATAAGGTGAGGGATTCCATGAGTGTTGTTTCTAAGTCTATTGTCGCGCCTCCCACAGGACCTCCAAGATTCCACCGAAACTCGCCTCACTTCAGCCCCTCGTTATAGCCTCTAATCTCCACCATCAGCACACTCTTAGTGGGTTATTTAGTGTCGTATTTGTATGGAGCACCTTGCAGATTTTCAACAAAGGACGCCACTTTGCACAGTTGTACCTAATGGTCATCTGAGCAGATTTAGCCCTGTACCCACGAAATTCGTCCATGGTGGTGGGGGCTGGAGGGGGGTGAAAACCCCATCTACCGCGTTGCACTCTGAGCTCGATTTCTTCATAAATTTAGTGAATAGGTCATGTTTGGTATCGTTTTCGTATAATTCAAGGATGAGGAATTCATTTCTGAAACAAAATTTTCACTCGTCCGTAGAAAAAAACGGAGTTCTGCACAAAACCTGAAAATATTTTTTTAAATTTTTTTACAAAATGTTGCACTATAATTAAACCGCGAGGTAATGCACTATAAAAAAAATATGAGTTAATAGCCCATTTAAAGTGAAATTTATAAACATAAACTGTATTGACAGATTTAATCTGCACATGTGTAAAAAAAAAAAACATGTAGCGGCGGAGCTGCGTACTGGCGAGAAGCTATTTTATTTCTACATGAGTTTAGAAAATGGGTCATGTTTGGTATCGTTTTTGTATAACTCAAGGACGAGGAATTAATTTTTGGAACATAATTTTCACTCGTTCGCAGAAAAAAAAAACAAATCTGCACAAAACTTGAAAAAAATTATATGAAATACTACAAATTACAAAATCTTGCCTTACAATTAAACCGCGAGGTAATAAACACACTATAAAAAAATGAATTAATATAGAATGTACAGACATAAAGTATATTGACAGATTTAACTTTTAAATGTGTTAAAAATACAATACAATACAAATGCTCTTTATTGCATACCTCACACAAATGAATCAGTAGGTAGAGGTAGACAACAATATAGAAATGAATAATGAATGAAGAATTATTTCTATTTAGCGGTGGAGCTGCGTACTGGTGAGAATCTATAGGGTTCTTCGTTTTACTGTTTGCTAATGACTTTGATTAGGTGTTCCTAAATCTAGAAGTAATATTTTATGATATTCTCAACTTCTCAACTTTAAAACAGATTGAGACTTGGTCCAATTGGTTTGCACAATTTTACTTGGAAACCATACTTCAGGTTAAGAAATAAGAAATATTTATTCGAGACAAAGACAACAATTAATATAGCAAAAATAGAATATAAAAATAAACAAAAAAGTTGTGTTACACTTTTTAAGGGATCTACTGGGGATAATTACTGAAAATAAGGGATACATTACTGAAAATTAAAGCCAAACTACTTAAAGTAAAATATGTTTAAACAATTGGGTCATTAACAAGCTGGCAGCGTTTCCTCGCTGAACCGCTATGCTGATGCGTTGAGCGAGCTTGTAATCCACCAGCATTTTGAATAGGTCCTTGAATAGTTGACGGGCACTGGGATGGGCCAAGGGTCTCGACACCGAACGGTATAAAAGTGTAACCAGTGCCGAGGTCCCTATATTTGTGCTTTTTAAGCTTTTCCGCCGTTTCGGGCTCCACGGCAGGGTGATTGCTAGTCCCGTGGAGGTGAGAAGGAGCCAGAGTGACTGTACAGCTTGCGTTTCACAGGTATTAGCGCCATTCCCACCTTCTAGGGGATGAGGGATATGCCGTCCGGCCACATATCATCGATTCTAGCGATGCCAATTGGTTCAAGAAGAGATGGCACGTTGGCTATAGAGCGGCGGATGATGTCATTCAGAGCGGCCTATTTGGAAAAGCGGCCAACGGTTTCTGTCAATATCTTGCCATGGCTATCACCCGCGAGACCCGTGAGACCTGTCAACCAAACTGCCGCTAGGATACACCGGTGTGGAATACAGATAGGGAGCCCGAGTCGTTAACAATTCGCGATTCGGAGGGATTCAGATTCCAATAAGGTGCCAGTGTTTGGCGATGACTCCTTGGTGCCTGAGGCCAATAGCCTGGCTCGTTTTGCTCCTATGCTGTGGCTCAGAAGAAAATTAAAAGAAATCTTTAACACATCGTCGTCGTAGCTCCTCTGGCAGAATGGATGGTACCTAAATCATTACCCGTGCAAGCAGACTATCAAGTGTTTTTGGTCTCCAAGCCAGTAATCTCATAGTTTGAAGGGAGACCCCGTAGGATTTTACCTATTAGATTGATTGAGCTGTGGACAGGCACGCCTTTTCTGGGTGTATTTAATACAGTTTCTTTTTTTGTCTGTAAAGGGAAGAAAAGCGCGTTTCATGCTTCCGATAAAGGCCAAAACAGAAAATTTAAAGGAGGATTTGCCGATTTTTGACAGATTTGTTATTATTGCTTTATATTACAAGTGTTTATGTGAAATATTTATTATATTACATGTGAAGTTGAGATGATCTTCGGCATTTAAAGTTATTTAATTATTTATTAAATGTCTAACTATTGTCTTTATTTTAGATCAACTTTTTGCACTGATATCAACATACGGTTTCCAGGTAAAATTGTGGGGATACCAATATAACCAAATATACAAAAAATCTGAATTATGGTTATCTCAATCTGTTTTAATATTAAGAATATCATAAAATATTACTTCTTCATTTAGAAGCACCTAATCAGTATCATTATCTAACAATAAAATTAAGAATTCTATAGAATCTTACCAGTACGGAGCTCCACCGCTAAATTTAAATTATTTTTTAACACATTTCAAGGTTCAATCTGTCAATAAATATAGTTTATGTTTATACATTCTACATAAAATGGGCTATTAACTCATATTTGTATAGTGCATTACTTCATGGTTTAGTTGTAAGGCAAGATTTTGTAGATTTTTTTAAATTTTTTTTTTCAGGTTTTGTGCAGAACTGTTAAATAATTCTTCATTAATTATTCATTTCCATATTGTTGTCTACCGCTACCTCCTGATTCATTTGTGTGAGGTATGCAATAAAGAGTATTTGTATTGTATTGTATTTTTAACACATTTAAAAGTTAAATCTGTCAATATAGTTTATTTCTGTACATTCTATATTAATTCATTTTTTATAGTGTGTTTATTACCTCGCGGTTTAATTGTAAGGCAAGATTTTGTAATTTGTAGTATTTCATATAATTTTTTTCAAGTTTTGTGCAGATTTGTTTTTTTTTCTGCGAACGAGTGAAAATTATGTTCCAAAAATTAATTCCTCGTTCTTGAGTTATACAAAAATGATACCAAACATGACCCATTTTCTAAACTCATGTAGAAATAAAATAGCTTCTCGCCAGTACGCAGCTCCGCCGCTACATGAATTATTTTTTTTTACACATGTGCAGGTTAAATCTGTCAATACAGTTTATGTTTACAAATTTTGCATAAAATGGGCTATTAACTCATATTTTTTTTATAGTGCATTACCTCGCGGTTTTATTGTAGTGCAAGATTTTGTATAATTTCTTAAAAAAATTTTTTCAACTTTTGTGCAGAACTCTGTTTTTTTCTACGGACGAGTGAAAATTTTGTTTCAGAAATGAATTCCTCATCCTTGATTTATACGAAAACGATACCAAACATGACCTATTCACTAAACTTATGAAGAAATCGAGCTCAGAGTGCAGCGCGGTAGATGGAGATTTCACCCCCCTCCAGCCCCCACCACCATGGACGAATTTCGTGGGCTAAATCTGCTCAGATGACCATTAGGTACAACTGTGCCAAGTGGCATTCTTTGTTGAAAATCTGCAAGGTTGATGACACTAAATAACCAGCTACTCTGCACCTATATACAGAATAATGACCAGCTGGACTATGGGCCTTTCAGGTTATGACCTGATAGGACTTCTCGAAGTCTTGATAATAACACAATTCTGCATTTTTATTAGACTGACATTTTTACAGATTTTTCATAACCCAACAGAAGACGAGCGCATATGGACAATATTAGAGCAGTGGTCATAGACAATTATAAAAATACTTTATATATTGGCACAACATCGAATTCATCACAATAAGTTGTTCCTAATTCGACCAAATTACGAAAATATCGACACTTTAGTGTGACAAGCTCATGTCTTACTTGATTGTGTAAATGGTATAGCAACCTTATAAATTGTAACGTAAAGTCTATATTTCAATAAAGGGTGAACATTTGGTTCAGAAGGTAAGCAGCGCATTTTTTAATTTAATATTGTTTAGACCGAGAGCGCCATCTGGTGGGCTGAGCGTAATACAGCGGTGCCCCGCCGAGACATTGTCTGCGATCATTTGTAGCATCACTCCCAAAACACGCCCAAATAAATAATAACCTTATTTATTTTAATAAAATACCTACCCTACCCCATAAAACTCGCGAGGGCGCTTTTGTACAATTGTTTAATAATCGTTACCGTTATTAATTTTATTTCAGGCATACTACCTTTGTATCTAATTGTGGTTGGGACTGTAATTTATTACGTACCTAAATGTGTGTCAAATATGTCACTCAGCGTTGTGCTGATGATTCTTTCCGAAGATAAGTAGGTACTTCCGTTCACTTTGTACCTCTGACTCGGGTTGAACTCAGAAAAAGAACTTAATTTGTTAAGAGAAGACGAAACACAATCTTTGCTGTTGTTGACGATACGTATAAAAAGTTTATAAATAAATAAAATGCATTTATTTCGGACAACTTAGATCCATAAATTGTTAGTAGCACAAGACTTATATAACTATGTTATTGTGAAAGCTTAAATGTAATGTGGACCAGTGCCTTAGTAGACTGCCGTCCCATCTGTCTGCCACTACATTCAGGAGACTGTGGCGGCTGGCGCGCACCCTGCAGAGCGCCGCGGCACAGCGCTTGCGCAGTGTGGCGTGGAACCCGTCCACTGCCGCATCCGCGAACATACCGGACGCGCTACAGTGGCGCGGCAGCCGCAACAGCACCCTAAATGCATCGTTGTACTGTACGCGCATTGCATTGAGCGATCTCTGGTTGTATTTGCACCATAGGCTACAGGTATACAGCGACGTACAGTACGCCCTAAATAATGTTAATTTAACACGCACCGCACATCGGCTGAACCTACGCGATATCATGTTAGCCCTGATCGCCAATGCTCTGCGCTCCCTGTCGATGTCCGCATCGTCTCGCAGGTCGTCGGTTAACAAGTGTCCCAAATACTTGAACATGTACACCCTCTTTACCTGCTGTCCATTTAAAAAATATAATACATGAATATTTGAATATCTCAATAACTTCAAATACATCCACGAGTTTTAATCGCCACGAACTCAATAAACATAATCTGTTGCAAAAAATCGATTCATGGCCACCACTAATCAGAGATTGTTAAAAAACTTATTGCGTGAGCAAAATAAAAGCTCGGTGAAAATATATTAAATTAATCACGATCTTGTTCGTACGGACGATAATAAAAAAAGTGGTTTGTGCGCGAGTGGGCCGCGCCTCGCTTGTGCGGCGGCGGCGCGCGCGCTGCACGGCCAATGGCGCCCGCGCGGGGGCGTGCCCTCGCGCGCCGCGCACGTGGAATGCGACTTTTTACAAAATAATTACAAACTAGGATCGGTATGTCAAATTAATTACGTCAATTATTTTTAGAGCGCCATATTCAACCAGGGCACGTTCAGAATGTTAATTAGCCGTGGGATAATACTTAAAAACCAAAATATAATGCAGATATTTATTGTTACTACCACATTTAGGTAGTTTACGTAATAAGAACATAACCATTTTACGGAATTAGGTATATCGAGAGATGTAGTATGACTAAAATCAGCATTGTACTCTATTGAATTTAATTTACCTAACTTCAAATCCACAAACAACGGATTAAATTGATCATTTAAATGACGCAACATTAGGATAGGTAATACGTAAGGCCTACTTAAGCGCGTTGCGTGCCAATGATAATGTACCTAATCTTATAAAATCCCTATGGTATGATAATTTACTTGCAAACCAACGCAGAGCCGCGATTGCATTCATCTAATAAACTGCCAGGAGCCATGCCTAAGATATAATTGTTGATTCAGTTCTCTGTCATTCTGATTTTAATGATAGAGTCATGAAAATGAAAACATCTCTAAATGCCGAGGACATGACACGTAATTGGGCCCGTTTTACCCATTGCTATTAAATATAGAGATTCAAACAAACACGCTGATGCGCGCACGCAATTAAATTCGCCAAACGCAAACAAGAGGCTCGATTCTAGCAGGGCCAGAATTTTTGGAATTCAACTCATTGTATTACTTAGAAGAAGACATTTACTTTTAGAAACTTAAGTCGGTGTGACAAGGCTTTATGTAATTGACCTCATATTAAAACTGTCATGCTTATCACACTGCTACAAGTTTAGAGCCACACATTTGTGTTATCCTAGAGGTACTATTAAACAAACATCTGTACCTAGATACCTATATGTATTTGTTTGATAATGGAGTTTACGAAAACGGTTTTAATGATTTCGATGAGATTTATAGGTATGTTACTAGGCATACAGAGGTTAAGGAATTTCTTGTACCGGTAAATTTGTTTTTCCGGTAAAACATAAAACTCATAAAAGGCGCCGAGCAACGCTCGGCCTTCCAGGTAACGTTTACTAAAACTCGCATCAGCCTGAAATAAATCTCGTAATTGGTATAGTTAGAAACATGTGCGGGCAAAGTGCTCGAAGTTATGTGAACACGACGTTATTGTTAAGAGCATAAAGTTGCACGGACATTTTTGAGCGTTTGGGAACGCACATACCTGACCTATATTTATTAACACGACTATATAGCTACACCGTTCATCTAGATCCATACGGTCCCAATTTAGTCGAGTCAGAAACTGATGATAAGTAAGTATTTTATGTCATGGATTAGCCGATCGATATCACCGAAACCTGATGAGTATAACTAAGTGTTGAGCTATATAACTAAGTGTATGACTAAGTCTAGAACATATATATTTCGTCCTTATATACTCATACTCATACTCATTTATTCGTAAAGCCAATTTACATGTCAAAAGAATTTTAAGCAATATCAATATTACACATTTGTTTATTAGTGTTATGTTTCGTTAGGTATTAGCGCAACTTCCGAAAGAAATAAAACTGAGTTGATGATCTTCAAGACTAAGAAGTCGTCCCTCCCTTTAAATTCCTCTAAATTATACCTAAGACAGATTTTGAATTATTATCTAAACAACTATTCTCACTCAGAAAATATATATCGTCATAATACAGTTGTAATCTTCTACGGACCCTTTGAATAAAAAAGGTTACAATCTCTCATTTAATGTTAAATTACTGGAGCCGAATTTTGCAAGTATTTTCTTTCACGCTCATCTACTAAATCACGGCAAGTAATAATAAACTTAAATTTTGGGCGTTATTTATGTAGCAAAATAATACACATAATAGAGTAGGAAAATGGTGTAGAGAGAAAAACTAGCCACCTTTAAGCGCGACACGCGCTCGCAGCGTGACGCGATTAAATTAAAAGCGACAACATGTGTTTTCCTTCCCACAGGAAAATACATTAGCCGGAGCATTTCCCGACGTCTTCTCTCTCTGTCGCGCCAGTGCCTTCGTCGCTCCGCTAGAAAGAACACTCGTCATGGCGTCCTCGAAAGCTAACGGCGAGCTTTCAACGTAAATCTGATAAAGCAAACACATTACGACACAAACACAAAGAAATTTTCTTCTTAACACTATCGTTATAAGCTCGTCGTAGATCGCATGGCTCTTTCCGACACGCTAATAGAGTAGGGGTGAGAGGGAGACGGTTGTAACTCACCGGTTGGAGCTGCGGGAGCGGGCGTCATTGGGTGAAAAAGTTTACGTTGTACCGCCCTCCTCACCGCTTTGCAGGGCTGCCGAGCCCGGTCCGTTTACAAAATATTTTCTTAGAAACAGTAAGTCGCCTGGGCGAGGGGCGGCGACGCGGGAGCCCGCAGTCATGCTGAGAACCTCAGCGGAGTCGGAGGACACACGTCGCGAACCTTTTCATCTCTACCAAAAAAAATTGGCCGGTTACAAACACTATACTAAACTGATGCTACCGATTACACATCATTTCGTCACAGAATGCGGCCGTGAAATCAAAACAAGATTTTTATAACAACGTGTCAACCACTGTGATCAATGTTTTAGTTTCAAGGGAATAAGTACTGAAAAATATTTTCTATACATATATAGATTCAGTGAAGTGCTCTGAATGTATTTTCGTGTGCTAACCGACAAACTAGTATTTGTGATTTTACTTCCGTGTTTGTTGAACAGAAGACTAGCTGAAAATTGTTCAAGTAAGGATAACCATATATTTTTTGGACTTTTGTTTTATTATTGAATATATGTAATATATTTAGTAGAAAAAAGATTTAGATAATTACAAAAGTTGGTCAAGGAATAAGTACGTAAACAAAATTATGTAGCTGTGTATGTTTGTCAACTTTTCAAAATAGTACCTAGTACGCTATTTGATGAATTTTTATACCTATTGTAAAATACTTACCTAATTTGGCAATGCCGCGTCTTGGCCCGACGGCGGAGATAATCTTGAACTCAAGTATAAATATTCCTAATCAATAGGAGGATTTTTTATCGGCTAATACGACTGATTATGCCCTTTTATTTCCAAACTAATGTGGTTATGATTCCTATTTATTTAACTTTCTGCCCGTGTTGTCGGTAAGCAGGTAAAATCGTCTACCTCTGCATTGAAGATAAATAAGATTGAAGTGGAAACAGTGGGCAAGCATTCAATGAATACTTAGGTATATATGTAAAAAATAATAGTTTCATTTTACAGTTTAATAAACGGTTGGTAAAAGTGAAACCGTACTTATACAATGGTGCCCTTATGTGTTTCTGCCGTATGGACAAAGTTACGTGTAGATATGGTTAGTTAGCAGTGTGTTAAGTTAGTTTACATTAAGGTTCTTATGCAATTTCGATGTATTGACACCGACTCGACGGAACTCAATCGATAGTATTGACTACTGGATCGATTGAGCTGCTTACAAGTAAAGCTTTTTTGGCCATCTTCCTCTCTAATCATCACAACAGCTCCTAATTAGGCATAATGCAATGTAGTATTTTTAAAATGTATACCTACTAACTTATAATTTTGGGGATTCCACATATACCCAGATAGAAATAAAACTTGAAAAAAAACTATAACAGAAGTGGTCGTCTTGAGACCTTCATTTACTCGTAATGAACATAGAAGAAAAATTTGGCCTATAGGTAACTGAACATAGAAGAAAAAATTGGCTTTATTATCTTCAATATTGGCTGAGATCCTGTCAATTGTTCTAATCATCATTTAGTACCCCATGGCTTATTGGTTGGTGAAGACAGAAGTAAAACTTGATAGTATTAGTTTTAATAATTTCCATAGACTCAATTGTCAGTTATAGGAATTACGAATCTTCAAATGTAGATTTATATCAGAAAAAATGTTTATAGGTATATGCTGAACATTTCGTTTCTCTTCACTCGTAAAACTCACTGTTCTCTCAGAAAAGTGTTTCCTCTATTTTTTCTAGAATGCGTATTTTTATTATATACCTAAGTCTTAAGCATCGAATATATCTTTCAAACACAATATTTTCTTTCTTCGAGATGTTTGTCGTGTACAAATATTCCAAGCTGTTGTGTACTTATATTTATTGTCATGTTAATATTTGCTTCAATAAAATTACAATATCATGCCACTGATAAATGGTTGTTTTTTGAGATAGGTACTAAAAAGCAAGAAACACACATAAAAGGTTTTCTATGGTACGAATATAGTCAATATTGGTATTTGGACTTTATTTGATCATCAAAACCTTCTAACTGGCAGAAAAAAAAATTATAAGGGCTGCCAGCCATGGGACGAAGCTTAATGGCAGAAACGCTTTCAGTAAGTAGGTAATTAAGAATAAAGATCGCGAAAAACACAAAACATTAAAGTTCAGAGTAACTATAGGCTAAATATTATGCAGCATTAACAACTGTTGGATAATACAGTCAAATGAGAATTTAATATAACACTTTTGTAACAATTCTGGATATATTAGAAACTCCATTTATGTCGACCCTTTTATTAAAGTATCTAAGCCTATTTTAAGCCATACACAGATATTGCCACACATCAACTTCGTAGAAATGGTAAAATCGCTCTTAGACACCAATACGACACAGCACCGTATTATAGTATTACATAGTATAATTTATTTTTCCACTCCGGTACTTTTATCTGTCAATTATATGGTCCCGCAAACGAATATAAAAGCATGTCTTATGCAATTTCAAAAAAGTTTATCTAGTCTATTCTTCATAAACAACACTAAATTTACAACAAAAATCAAAACTGCCAATTTAACAAACAACTGAATTCATATAGTTTGAAACAATAACAACCCTAAAATAATTACTGCCAACATAAGGAAAAACGCAAGTCAGTGAATGACAGATGAAAAAAAATACCGTGTCTAATGATTACGTTCTGTGGACTGTCATCACTATCCAACTTACCGCTCTTTCTTATGCTGTACTGCTATTTAATTGTATGTTTTATTATTTAATCCCTAATCGTAGAAAAAGTAATGTATGCAACGTTGTATAAGTAGGTTACACACGCCACTCACGCTTTTTTTGAACCCTCTTATACAACTATTGCATAATATACTATTATATATAGGTAATGAATCTTTAGTTAATCATCACACTTAAGGTAACATCAAATGAATAAAAATTAAGGCGCGGAGTAGGAGTAACCCCAAATGCTACTTTGAAATGCTTAATAAAACTTAAACACATTTATGTTATCCTTTAATCTTTTATTTATAAACAGAACATGACTTTTTTGACCTTTTTTATTTACTAGGTATACATATGTCACAAACAATCCTGAAATAAGTGTTTTTTCGACATAAAATTACTACTACTTATTACTTTCTAAACAGCACGTTAATTAAAATAACCTTAGATAAAAATAAAATAAAATATACTTACAAACAAAAATTGGATTCTACACTACAAGAGATATTTTACACGGTTAGGTATATCAAAAAAGATTAGTAATTCGTTTTATCAAAACCTTTTGAAATTGGCTCGTAGATTAAGTTTATAGTTGCTAGTGTATAAATAAGTACAATAATGATAGTAATTTAAAATAATACCAAAATAAAATAATAATGCCCATAGATATTGTGCCTAATTTAAGAAAAAGTCCTGACTGACTCATCAACGCGCAGCCGAAACTACTAATGCTAGAGAATTAATTTTTACACAGTCGGTTACATTTATAACTTAGGCTAGGGATAAGAAAGGATTTTTCGAAATTCATCCCCTAAGGGTAAAACAAGGGATGAAATTTTGTATGGCAAACGTAATTTTTTTGGACTTAGAAACTTGAAATTTCGTATTTAGACTCTCTGTTTAAATATAACAAAACAAAAATCAGCGATTTTCTAAATTCGTCCCCTAAAGGGGTGAAAAAGGGCTTCAAAGTTTGTACGGGAAGCAAATCTTTTTTGAAGTTAGAGATTTGAAACTTCGTAAATAGACTCTCTGTTTAAATACAACAAAAATTATTTCAGCGTTTTTTGAAATTGCTCCTCTAAAGGGGTGAAAAGGGGCTACAAAGTTTGTACGGGGAGCAAATCTTTTTTGAAGTGCGAGATTTAAAACTTCGTATACAGACTCTCTGTTTAAATACAACAAAACATGTTACAGCGTTATTCTATATTGTTCCCCTAATGGGGTAAAAAGGAGTTCCAAGTTTGTGCGTGGAGCAAATCTTTACTTTTCGTAAAAATCTATATAGGTGTCATCTACGAGGTTCCTCGGGGTGCCGATTATGAAAATATATCTGAAGCTACAAATATTGTGCTCAATATATTCTCCTAATAGCTGTGAGAGTCAGGATGGCGGGTGTACCTAAACAAATATTTAAAAGAAGTGTACGAAATTTTTGTACTAAATTTGTACTATTTTGTACCACATTTAAAAAAAATTGTACCCTTCCGTAATTAAAGTTATTACAAAGTGAAGGTACACCCGCCGTCCTGACAGTCAGGATGGCGGGTGTACCTGGAAAAACTATGATCCTACCAATTATTAACCAATGTTAATATCTTAATTTTTTGTACTAAATTTGTACTCAAATATACAGTAAAAACTTCAGCCATCTAATTCGTAGTTTGCGAGTTTTACACATTTGATGATTTTCTACTGCTGGGCAATACGGTTATTCTAAGTAATACATGTATGGGGATGTCAGACAAATTAATAAACTAGGAGGGGACGGGAGAATTGTGAGTTTTAAAGACTACACCCAAAGGTATCATGTCACACAAGTTTCAAAACTTTATTAATTGTTAGATTTTCCCATACATTCATTACTTAGAATAACCGTATTGCCCAGCAGTAGAAAATCATCAAATGTGTAAAACTCGCAAACTACGAATTAGATGGCTGAAGTTTTTACTGTATATTTGAGTACAAATTTAGTACAAAAAATTAAGATATTAACATTGGTTAATAATTGGTAGGATCATAGTTTTTCCAGGTACACCCGCCATCCTGACTGTCAGGATGGCGGGTGTACCTTCACTTTGTAATAACTTTAATTACGGAAGGGTACAATTTTTTTTAAATGTGGTACAAAATAGTACAAATTTAGTACAAAAATTTCGTACACTTCTTTTAAATATTTGTTTAGGTACACCCGCCATCCTGACTCTCACTAATAGCTGCCTCAAGTGCCAGTATGTTAATATTTACTTTTTACTGATTACACACCGAATAACGAAAAAATATACTCTGAATATTTATCTGTGTGACTAAGGGGACAGAATAAACATTAATAATACAAAGACGAGACTGGTTTTCTCTATTTTACTAATTTAAACGAGTTCATTTGTGATTATTTGTGGTATTAAAGCTTCCTTGTTTTCAATTACATCTTTTTTTATACTTTAAATCCAATCTCTCTTATCCGTTACCCAGTAGACATTTCACAACAATCAAGTTCAAACATGCGATTTTGTTTCGTTTAAATGCTTTTGGATGCTCTCATTATAATTACAAAGAGGAAGGATGTATATATCTATTATCGTTATTATTGTCTATGAAAATCAATGTTTATTTTTGATCAATAAAAGTTGATTTGATACAAAAAATAGATATCCGCCCATTTATTTACAAATAAATCAAATATAAAGTAATTATAATATTAAAAATAATTATTTTTTCATATTTAAATGTAATTAAAATACCATGTAACATAAAAATTCTCCCAAAATAGTTTTTGATTTGGCTGAATGCTGATAACCATAGCATGTTGAAAAAAAACATTTAAAATATAAACCGATTTTATAAATCCCGCCTCTTGCATAATTTCACGAATTAATTTTGCATTGATTTAATAAATATTTTTGTAATATGTACGATTTATACGATTGTTAAATAAAATGTAGGTATGTAGGTAAACTACGCCAGATGTACTTAGACCAGGTACGTGCGAAGCCCACAATTACACATTTGGTTATGTCTCTTTTAAGCTTACTGTTTTATTTAGTTTTGTTTCTTGGATATTTTGTATTAAAAAACGTCGTTTGATATACGTGCGGAAGTGTCATTTTCACTCGTCCCGAGTCTTGTCCCTCGCCTCCGACCAAGACAACTCGAGACTCGTACAGAATGACAAACCTTCCACACGTGCTTTAAAGGTACTATTTCACCTTACCTGCTCTGAAAGGCCTACTTTATCGTTTCAAATCTGCGTGAAAAGTCTACTTTATACGCTAGCGGATACACTACCATCCCGCTTAAGCAATTTTAAAGTCAATAAACATTCAGAAACAAGATTTATTCAAAAGAATCAGTGTTGCCAGTGCGGATCTTTTGGTCTGATTTCCGATAATTCTGGCCTCTGGCGGATCTTGTGGGGGTCAAATCGGACCGCTTCCCAATGTATGAGAAAATAATGAAATTGTACGTGACGGATCCTCGGGACTGTTTTCGGATATTTTCAAGGCGGAAATCGGATGGAATCAAATTCCAGTCTCGGCAGCACTGAAAATAATTCGAAACGATTCCGGAAGATTCCGGAGTATCTGTAATTATGCCATCTTATTATATTAAATTATATAAATGATTAATGTCAAATTAGCAATAAACTCAATAGAAATAACGACTAGTCTATTACTGATTCATTTTTCATCATTACTTGCCCCGAATCCAGATATTGTGAAGCACTCGGTATTCGATCTCAACCTTGAAAAACAGAAAACGTTGACGGGATACTTGTAACCTTGCGACTGTTAAACGCAATCGTCCTAGAGTTTTTTTGCTACAGATTGAGGGTGCTGTCTTATTATATGCCAGTTATGGTATAACTGGCGTATAATACACATGTATTTTGAATATAGGTTTGAACCCTACTAAGGGCGATGAGACATCAGTAATTTGGTACCTTACTATGATTTAGTTAACATTTAATATTTAGATTTATTAATCACAAACATAAAACAAACAAACGGAAGAACCAGATTTTCAAATTCGTAACCCAAAAACAGTTATTAAATCAATAAGACCTATAGGTATATTTATTACGTCAATTGTATTCACTAAAATCATGTGTAATGTTTGTATTCGAACTAATTAGATACCTAATACATATGAAAAATTAAGAAACAATTTTTCAACCATGTGCTGCTTGCAGTACTTGGTCAGGTTGGAATTTGGCACTCGGATGGTACTATCGAGCTGATCTGATCATAGAGCTTAAATGTGGTCAAAAGAACTCCGAAGTCTTAAACTTATTTATTATTCACCTCACTAGATCGGAAAGCCCTTTTTTATTCTTTAAAAACAGATAGGAAAACTGCATTTTATCCAGAAGAGTGCAAAGAATATTTGAAATCCGAACGTGTTGTTAGTTTTTTTAAACATAATAACATGTAAAGGCCAGTCCGGACAGGACAATTTTCGACCAGCTAATAGTTTTGATGACTGTAGGTACATAAGATTTCCTGCCAATTTGTGTACTAGTTAAAATAAAGGCTAGTTTTACATATTTCAGTTATTTTTTAATATTTTAATAGAAGTTGTGTTTTTTGTAGTATTTTCCTTGCTTTAGTGAGGTGGAAAGATTTATGTTACACACGGCTGCAAAATTATTTTACGTCTCGTGTGTTGCAACACTATACTACGCTACGCTCAGGATTCTATTTTTGAACCATTCGCTAGCTCGTAGTTCAACCCTAGTATCCATTTGCTAGCTCGTGTTTCAATTCCATACTCGCGGTTAAACACAACTTTGCACCCTTATACATATAACAAATAAAACAATTTCCACTTTTTTTGGTTTCAGAAATATAAGTAGTTCAGTTACATTTCATTGGCCTGCATAAGGTAACTACGTAGGAAAATTAATCCCTGAGCCCTATACCCTGATTTCTAATTCAGTTCCAAAAACATTATCATAAGCTACCAAATACACGTCAATGACAAAATGACAAGCGTCATTGTCAATTCGGCATTTCAGATACCTACTCGTATCAGCAACCTTTGTCTAATTTTTAAATCGAGTGCTTAATACGTATTAAGCTACTAGGTATGTTCCTTACGGGCATTTAAACTAACGCAAAGTATTAATTTTATTACTGAATATAGTTTAGCGTTAATTAACCTCTTTTTAAACACTGACAAAAATTGATTTCTGGCCGTCGCTTTTATTTAAAATTGTATACGACCATCTCGCTCTGTAGTGGTATTATTATTTGATGTCTGCTGTGGTTACTCTAAGAATCTACCAAAGTAACCGATGGGCGGCTGACAAAAACGCTCTAAACCGGGTTCTAAAAATGTTATCGATTACGTAGAATTATTTGCGTTCCACAAAATATGTACGCAAATTTCATTATATTAAAACATTTATAATTTACCCACAAGCAACTATAAGTTTTATGAAATTGTACCAAATGTAGTCAACATCTGAATAGTTACCAGTACAATAAAGATCATTTTTCTGTAAAATATTCAAACAGCATCAATCACACATAAAGATTAGATTGTGATTAGATATTTATCGATACAATTTAATTTTATACAAGTAAGTTAATACAGGCATTATGTCCAATATTTATATGTTGAACTACCAACAAATACATTTCTAAAGTGCCTCGTTTATTTAAAGAGGAATCTACTCTTATGAAAATGAATAAGAAAATTTTAATGGTTAGCTTTTTTGGAATTGAATTAGAAATCAGGTGTATTTTAAAGAGCAGTGAGTCTGGAATGTTAGCAATAATGATAATTATTAAACAAACCAAATCAAGACAAGAAAAAACAATAAATGATTCATACAAGTTAACCTGCAATAAAAAGGTTTTTCTTTTTAGTAGAGCCGACACTAAAACCTTGTCTCAAAATCACTTTTTTGTTGAACTTATACCTGTAAATAACAATACTGGTGCATAGGTACCTATTTTTGGGTATATCTAATATTAGTAGCTACCTACTAACTGTGCGCTAAAGCAGGCTGACTTGTTCATCCCCGCTAGGTGGACGCTCGTCTCGTAGGCGCTTTTCTCTACAAACGGTTTTCGCAACTTATTAGCTACGGGTGTAGCGCTACGAAATCGTTGGCAGTGAAAGTGTTAGAACCAAATTAGTTTAATCATTACCTAGACGAGTTACAGGCCTTCGGGCGGCCTTAGAGTTTTACATCTAATTAAATGATATATGTATCAAAAACCCATTGGTTAGAATAGAAATGTAACTAATGCCTTGCTACATATAACTTTAACCTGTTAGCCGAGATAAGCTAAATTCAAAGCTCAAGTATTTACAATATCTACTTATCTGCCGAAAATCTTTTAAACAGATAAGTGTTGCACATCTATCTCACAGCATCTAATGAGATTAACTGCCGTAAAAAAACGTGTAGCAGATGCAGAGGTGTAGAAATCCTATAACTGCCTCAAAAATCTTTTATGTAATGCACCATAAGGCATAAAATGGCATGGAAATTGGTTTAAACATCAGCAAATGTCATATTTTTAGTAATCCTATTCCTGCATGTCTTTCTGTAAAGATCTGTCAACCCGTTGCTTTGTGATGAAGCGGCCACACGGCAGGGAGCCTCGCAGATAATGTACAGATTAGATGGAGATCTGAAAGGAGTGACATTGTTTAAGCGGGGCCAGGTATAGCGGGCCGGTGCCTGCGCCCTCGAGTGTTCTAAACAATGCATAAACAAGATTATTTCGGAATCAGCAGATTTAGAGTTTGCCGTTAGCAGAAAAAATATGCGGGCAAACAAAGAGCTTATAACTGTTGTGGTATTTAAAAATGAGGTTTCAATTATGTAACAAAATACTATAAAAAGTTTCTTAAATTAAGGTTTACTTAACGACATAGGTACTTGTAACCAAGACTTCGGGTCTTATCGATGTCAGGTAGTGTCGTAAGACAGTATGGTTTGATTTATGTTTCATATACAAATACGACTTTCCTGACATATAAACACTTCATATAAATCATAGGTAATTTAAATAATCCAATCTACCATAAACTAAAAAAAAATGCTAGGAAAGTTACCTATTTAACACGTAGTTACAACATGTAGGTCCTACTTCTACGATTATCAAGGACGCAGCTATAGGTAATAACACCAAATTTCGCAGAACTATACCAACCCATGCTCATGAGAGGTATAAATGTAGTTGCTCATTACATTACTTTTTAAGCATATCAGAATTGTCAACATAAATTATAGATGATATCCGTGGTCACTAAAGGATGAACCTCGATATTTCACGATAGCTGGGCACAGAAAATTATACAATTAGTTTAGATCGCGTACCTACGAATTTCTCTGCGTACAAATCATCGGTGTTGACCGACGAAGCGCGCGGCGAGCATACCTGCGCCAGGCCATGGCAGGCACTGCACTCGGATGCCGTGCCTGTCTACAAACAGGTTTAATCATTAATCTATATATGTTAATAAACTATCGATGCCAACGTGCCATAAAAGAGATTGGAGCCAGCCCTAACAAATAAACTAAAATTAAATATACACGAACACAATCGAAATTTTTGTCTCAGACATATAAAAGTGTCGTATAAATTCACCCACAGTTTAATTTAATGTCCACGAGTACCTGCCCTGCCTCACATTTTTATTATAACTTTTCGATGTTATAGGTGTCCAAAAGCGTTATTATTTTTTGAATACGATTTGTGGTTGCCAGAGGGATACGGTCATGGACCGTTTAGGCACCTACCTACCTGTCTGACATTAACGGAGTTCAAATGTTCCAATAAGCGAATTCGAACTACACCTTAATAGGAGCATTGTAATTTAAATCTAGATTTATTACTTCATTGGCTTTTGTAACCCGTAATAGAATTTTAGAGATACTAACATATAAAATGTATCTTCAACAGGAGAGCATCATCCCGTGAAAAATTAGGCGACGAAATAAAAGTGGGCCCAACTAATAATTAAGTGAAGTTAAAGAGCGTCGAATCCGGCGCTACTATCGACAGCGGCTCCAGCGGGGAACGCCCGCCGCGTGGATGGTGGCGGGTGAATGGGGCTATGCGCCGGCGTCGGCCACCCCCGCCATGAACGCTTTCCTCGAAACGAACCATGCGCACCTGGCGTCCTACGGGTTGAAGATGTCGCCACAGCCGGCGTGCGGCGTGGGCCCGCAGCATCGCGCCGCCGCGCCGCACCCGCCGCCGCACCATCCACCGCACTACCAACCCTATCCGCTGCACTCCTACCAGCCCGGCTACCTGCGCGAGTACGGCGGCTGTGGCGAGCTGTTCCCCCAGCAACCGCTCGAACAGAGCTGGGACTGGCGCGGCGACATGCACTACCAGGGCGGCGCGCCGCCGCTTGTGCCCCACGCGCACGCCCATGCGCCCCACGCTTTTCTACGCTATGTGCGCGCTCCTCCGAGGCGCGACATGCGCTGCCAGTGGTTAGACCCCGAGCAACCACCTCCGCGCAAGTTGTGCAACAAACTCTTTTCGAGCATGCACGAAATTGTGACGCATCTCACGGTGGAGCACGTTGGCGGACCCGAGTGCACGACGCACGCTTGTTTCTGGCAGGGCTGCTCGAGGAACGGCCGCCCGTTCAAAGCGAAATACAAGTTGGTGAATCACATTCGCGTGCACACCGGCGAGAAGCCCTTCCCCTGCCCGTTCCCAGGCTGCGGGAAAGTGTTCGCCCGCTCCGAAAACCTCAAGATACACAAACGAACACATACCGGTAAGTGTCTAATATAGCATTCCACATACATAATTACATGTATTTAGATATAAATGAGTATATGACATAAAAAAATCATTTATTCATCTCTCGTCAAAGTCACGGACAATCAGAATGCGCTCGGATAAGACATAGAGATGCAAAGAGTAGATCTGCGGAGACATTTAGATTCTCATTAATGCATAGTGATCCGCCCCCTGCGGCTGATGATTGCCGCCTGTGGCCTAACAGACGCCCACCGTTAGGTGCGAGTATTACGTACACGAAGCGCAGCGTCACAATGCCTCCAATGGGGGCTATCACGTATGAATTTGCCGCTAGAGGCGCTAGTGTAGCGCGAGGTCTCCGAAATGTCAAATGTCACTCTTTGTGGTTGCGCTACGCGGGTTAATATCTAATTGGAACAATATGGTGACTATTTTTCAAAACCTGGGCTTGATTATGGCAAATATGAGTTACGGGTCAATGATTGTCAGTTCTTTGAGACAGTTTTGTCTTTCGGAAACTTATTTCCTCCTTTATTTCCTAACAAAACGGAACTGCGCTACAATGTGGGATGTTGGATATTTTTACGGTACGGTTTTAAGGTATTAAATATGATTTAAACGTAAACTTCGTTCTCATGCCCATAATAACCAATAAAAAATTTTGACAGCTGGACCTTACTCGACAGTGGCGCCAACTGGTGAGCACTAAAACGATAGCTCTCATTGACATAATGACAACAAACAACCTCATATCAAAGAAGATCCTTGTAACACGATCTAATCGCAAACACCATTTCTAACGGACGTCGTGTAAGTTCTGAACCGTCGACTTGTGAAGTCCGTTTCTCGGTAAGGACAAAAACCGTTCTGACTTGAACGTTCCATTTTTCAATTCATTACAAAAGTCTAAAGATTCATCTGAACTGTGTAATGTTAGATAAAAAAAACTATCATAAATTAAAATGTCCAGTTCCGTCGACTCGTTCTCTGGCGTTTGTCTCTCTCGCGCACTATAGTGTGGTATTGTTATAAGGTATTGGTAGTTAACTTTAAAATATCGATTTTAAAGGAATAGGTCTAGGAATTCGAATGGCCAGATGGTTTTATTCTTTTTTTTGGTCATCGTTGTTCAGCGTTGCGTTGAGACTTTTGTCCCGTGCCCCTGTACGCTATTATCTCATACGGGTCTCTGAATAGAATAGACCTTTTTGTGGGGAGATTTTGAAGAATTGTTTTATGTCGTGCCATAAATTTGGCTCTAAGGCTAGTAAACTGGAAGTCTACTGTCATTATACCCATAATTACTTGACGGCAAATACCAGGGTTGTAGTAAGTTATTTTATAATTTACTACACTATTGTGTTTATATTAACATAGAGTCTGGCTAAATGAAAGTTGAGACTTAGTTTTTTTTTAATGGCAACTAACTATTATATGTATGTCAATTGTATCAGACGTCACTTAATTGTCGTGTCAATAGAGACAAATCGTCACTACTTTTAAAAAATCTCGTATCTGATTTTTTCCTTTTTTTCGTTTATTTTTGCATTAAACTAATAAAAATACACCTCGTATGATGCACAAACTCCAACGACGATAAATCGTCATTATAGTAAGTATTCGTTAGTTAAAAAAAATCGTATCTAAACAGATTATAGTCACTACTTTGAAAAAAACTCGTATCTGATTTATTATACTTTTTCCTTTCTTTCCTTTTTTATTTGGGTACCTACTTACTTATTTGGTACTGGTTAAATAATTTTCAAGTATTTAAAAAATAATGGTGACTTGTATAGGGTGGGTCGAAAATCACGAATTTCGGAGTACCGTAATGTAATAGGGCTCAAAAGTTGATGTGTATTCTGTAGATTACAGGAAAAATTATTAAAAAATTCTAGATTTAGACTTTTAACCCCCGCACGGCTGTTAAGTATAAAAATATATTTATATTTTTTATTTTCACTCCATATTAAATATATAAATACAAACTATTTAAATCATTAAATAACACTGTTGTATTTCAAAATTATTTATTTTTTATTATATTTTATCCATGTATCATATTTTGTCATCATGTAGCCAAACTAGAGAATTGGCTTTTTATGTAAAATGCATTTTGATGTACTTAAACCAGCAAAACTATGATTTAAAGCTGTTAACGGATCATCAGTGGTCTAAACACAGACACTAGAAACAAAAAATATATCGATTAAAGCAACACGAGGCGAGAAACAATACTCGAAAAACACAATTTTAAGGCTATTTGGTACTATTGGGTGCCATTAAAAATATATAAATACCGTATGTTTTTGAAGAAAACAAATCTTTCCTGTAATATTTAGATTAGCTCTTACATTCAAGCTTGTATTTAAAAAATAGTAGCAAAAATTTATATAAATATAGCATTTTGCTTTATTTATGCCATAACATTTTAAGTTATCAAACTTCAAAAAGCTATAATGTCGACTATTTTGAAAATAACAAAAAAGTCTCAGTATAATTAGCTGTATTATATTTTAGCTTACTTTATTAATTGATAACTTATTAACATAATTGTCACGTACTTTATTTAAGTACTTATGTAATCTAGGCCTTAACATCGATTTTTGGCGGCTGTGCGGGGGTTAAAAGTGTAAATCTAGAATTTTTTAACTATTTTTTCTATAATCTACAGAATACACATCAACTTTTGAGCCCTATTACATTACGGTACTCCGAAATTCGTGATTTTCGACCCACCCTACTTGTCAAGTTATCATATAAAATAGGCAGCAATCATTAAAGAAAATGTCTTCAAGTAAGATGTCTCGTAATCTTTATGATATTGCTTATACATTTCTTCTGAAAAACAGAGAACTTCATGTGCCTGCCGATTTTGTAAAAGTAATAACAGAGGCATCTTTGACTAAAAAGTACAATGTAAAATATTTACACTGGAGTTTTTTCAAAAACTATGCCGCACTTAAGCAGTACACATCTATAAGACCTGGAAAGAGAGCAGGTGACCCATGTGTGGTAGATTTGAGGGCTTTAAAATATACACCTCACAGTCCGATTGAGTTTAAACTTCGCTTTGATGACATCTGGACTTTTCTACCTCAAAGATTCCATGATATTTCCGAAGATCAAGCGATTCCTCAGCTATATTCTGGACCGGTCCCCATTAAAAAACGAAAGCATGATGATTTGCAATCTCTAAAGCCGATTTTGCCAAAAGACTCATGCATTTTACGATAGTTTATTGCATGTATAGTAAAGAAAAAATAATTAGACCCGATCTTTTTTTCCGTAGGCACGTTGTTATTTAAGGTCGTCTATTGTCACTCGAAGAGATTTTACTTAGTTAATTTAATAAACATAAAAACATACATTTCGTTTCACTTTGTAGCATAAAATTCAAAGCAAAATTATCGTAACTTAACAGCTTTCAGTCAATACTAAAACAAAAATCTTGTATCTTACGAATAACTGTAAATTTTATAAAAAAATGTTTGAGTTAGTTATTCGAATATTTGTGAAATTAATGACTGGCTATCAAAGTATCTCATGAAACTAACAAGAACTTTTTTGATCAATCGCAATAATTTACAGAATGTTTATTGTTCCTCCTAGAAACTTGATGATTTTCAGATACGAGTTTTTTTAAAAGTAGTGACGAAATACGTCCTTTAGGTACGTACGTACATCCTTTAGGTACCAATGGAACAAAAAACGGCAATACCAAGTCTCTTCATAAATGTAACATCATGTCAGACTGAAAATATATATTACATATAAACATCATTAACTTAGCGCATAGTATATACTGAACTATATGTACGATAAATATATTTTGTTGCCCAAGTATCATTATTGTTTTGTCACATTATGTACACAGTGTTGCAACACGTAGATTTTTAAATTTGCTACTATTTTCTAGTTTCAACTATCATTAGCCACTCTTTCGATTTCGTCACCGTATTAGACCCGAGTTACATACTTGTAAACAAACCTCATTCATGAAAAACCTTTTGGCGCAGTAAATAAAACGTTTCGTATTCGTAGGTATTTACTTGTATTGTGGTGCTGTTGGTTAACACGTTTTCACGAGTTACAGACTTTTTTATCTGCTCCGAGCATAATTTCATCCGTAACATGAAATCGTAACGGAATGTCACAGCAAATAAGAATGTTTGAAATATAGGTGGTGGCCGATAATATCTCGAGCTCGAATAGCCGGCGGCGGCAACGCGGCGGCGGTGCGCGTGCGCACCGAAACTGATACTTTTATGAGGAACACACTTTAGGCGTAAATCGATACTTTATATTGAAAATCAGTAGCGAGTCCACTTGATCACCTTCCGAAATTTGCCCTCCCTTTATAGGTTTCTCGTAGAAGAGATCGTGGATCTATTTCCCGCTTGATAAATTCCGTTCATTTTCTTTGAATGTGTTTCTAATTATATATTACCACTATTTCCATAGGTATGTCTTATCGAAAACCAATCGGCGGCATTATAATAGGTATTATAAAATTGTGAATGCCATGGCGAGTGATTATTTTGAATA
Organism: Epiblema foenella; assembly: GCA_963556455.1. Lineage (NCBI taxonomy): Eukaryota > Metazoa > Arthropoda > Insecta > Lepidoptera > Tortricidae > Epiblema > Epiblema foenella. The sequence goes on along the minus strand of OY747095.1, from coordinate 14,703,654 downwards.
TGTGTGAAAGAAGCTGTGCGTGATCTCATCATGATAAAAGTACCTACATGCGTGAAAATCTTTTTTGTTAATGATTGGTAAAGGGTTTCAATAAAATCGCTCTGCGAGTTGTCGATTTCAACTGTTTATTGCCCTTAAATGAATTACTAAATTTTATCTTTTTTACCAGGCATTGGTCTTAAATTCTGCACTTCCTTGCTTATCGGGAAACTTAATCACCTTATAATCGCATTGTGGTGAATGAGATGAAATATGGCGATGATGAAATATGGTGAGATGGGAAGCGCATTGAAAAATGCCCTTGAACCAATTGAACTGAAACGTGTTCGTCCTGGAAAAGAACATGTTGAGAAGGAAAATACATGTAGAAGAGTTATCAATCTTTCCTGAAGACTGTGACTTCGAAAAACATCTACATGCAAAGGCGTGCTTCAGTTACAAGGGACAAGCTACAGACACATAGCTTGAAATGCAAAGGTACGTAAGGTATCTTTGACGTAATTTTGCACTGCTACTAGCGAACGTATAATTTTCGTGTTAAAGCGGTTAAAAAGTTAAGTGTTCAACCAGACCTGTAACCACGATGCGCCTGCTTATTATGACCAGAGATGAATAAGATGATTTTTAAGAATTTTAAATTAATTTACAGCTTTATAGTAGGTATATTTAAGTAAAATTATCTATTATCGTCTCATTGTCAGTCTATTTATCGCTTAGTAATCAAATCTACGAATACAATATACAATATAACCAATGGTTAGACCTATATTGGCTATATTGTATGTGGGTCATATGCTCATATGATACAGATTTAGGTTGGCGTCATTCCTGGAGATAGGCCTAAAAAGCCTAATTCTTTGGTTGATTTTTATCGGCAACGAGCATGTGACACGCCTGGACTTGCAAGCGTCCATAGGCTACAGTAATCGCTTACCATCAGACAGGATGCACGCTTGTTTGCCACCGACGTGGTATAAAAAAAAGAAAAAAGATTCACAATCTGCATAAACGACGTCTCCGAGCCTATTAATCTACGTAATACACACTGTTGACCACAGGACAGGAGAGGCATTTGTTTTTTTAACTGTGTACGGATCATGTAACACTTACATGATAATCATTGCCATACCAATAACCTTATCGGACAATTAGTAATCAAAACAGAAATGAATTAGAATTTAAGAAAAGCCCGCGAGCACTCGGCCGCGCGTCAAACGGCCGGCGGCGTTGCCGGTGCCGCGCCCGTGCCCGCCCACCGACGCCGATTACTTTATCCCGACTAATAGCTTGTTACAAAACTATTAACACCTTTGCAATTAATAACCGCCAAATGCTCGCACTTTCTATCTACTCATTGGATAGCCTGTCAACACTGGTCAAGTTCCCTAGGTTATTTTACATCGCTTTCATAGAGTGCACGCATCGTTGCCAGAGGCACTGAGAAATCCGTTAGACCTACGGAAATTATTAGTGAACCTATGGAATTTCACGATTTGTATAGAAACGTCTAATTGTCCAAAGAGTCTGTTCATTTCAATTATTCACGAATACAAATGTAATGTAGTGCAGGATAGTGAACCTTTAGTGGAGGCCGGCGTAGCATACAAACAGAAGCAGCTATATTTGTATTATCATTATATTCAAAGTATAACTGTATTATACGTATACGAACTTAACAGTAAAAATCAGTGTAGCACGTAGGTAGTTACAGGTAAATTCTACTTTAACAATATACATAAAGTGCCTAAAAATCGTATGTTTTTTAATAGAAACTATTACATTAGCGTCAAAATAGAATATCCAATACAATAAGAGCATATGTAAAACTCAAAATAATGGTACTGTAGATATATATAGTTTCAGAGTTTGTCGTGAACATAAAAAATACAGCAGATTTGTTTATAATATCGATATACAGAATAGTACATTTTGATGCAAGTGCGGAAGGTTTGATGACACTTCGGCACGTATATCAAACGAAGTTTATTAATACAGTTGCGAAAAAATATCAAAGAAACAAATCTAATAAAACAGTGATTAAAAGGGACAAAACAAAATCTGTTTACATGCCATTGTGGGCATTGCACGTACCTACCTGGTATAAATCAGGCGCAGTTTACATACCTACATTTTATTTAACAATCGTATAAATCGCACATATCACAAATATATTATTAAACAATACGTCATTACAAGATTAATTCATGTAATTATGAATTGAAGAGGCGGGATTTAAAAAGTCGGTTTAACTTTTAATTGATATACTTTTTCGACATGCCATGGTTGTCAGCATTCAGCCAAATTATAACTATTTTGGGAGATGTTTTACGTCACATGGTAGTTTAATTACATTTAAATGTGAAATAAGAATTATTTTTAATTTCATAAATAACTAATATTTGATTTATTTGTAAACAAATGTATGTTATAGCAAAAAAAGCAAGCGTTCATTCATCCGGCGCGGCGGTCTAACATAATACTCTAGGTATTAATCGGAGATCACGCATAATACTCATTTCCAGTCATTGGTCTACTCTATCAGGCAACTTTTTGTAAACCGTTTTAAGATTTTTTAATAGTCGATAACCCTATAACTTGTCTAATATGCAATGTTAATGTTTTAAATATAATAGAAGTACAGTTTTAATGCCAAATGCTTTATTAATAAAAAAAGTTAACTGATTGAACCTAAAACTCTTCGATTGGATGTGTGGCTTGGACTAACAGTTTAAAAAACATTGGAAAAGTAAAAAGCACTAGTGCGCGAAATCCAATTTTTCGCACGATATACAGCTACATAAAGTACCTACCACTTTTTGAGCAACTGTATTAAGAAAATACATGAGTAGTTTATGAAAATTCAAGCCGTAAAGTAAATGGTTTTATAACATTATATTGGATTAAAGGAAATGAACGACCTATTTGTCTCTATATAACCTTGAAATTGGTGTACAATAATATTATATTTAGGTATCAATAGCAAATGATCATTGAACTTCGTATAGTACAAAATGGGACAATAGAATATAGGTAAATTTTACGCCGAGAATTCTAACAGTAGTTCTACTAAAAGGTTAAATAAGCGTACCAATCGGTACTAATCAATTTATCTACTTACTTAAGGGCTGTAATAGAGAGCATGCAAAAGTATAAAGCTCGAGAAACTGCGCAATAGGGCAGGTTTAGTTGTAATCACTTCGACATCGGCTAGACGCGTTAGCGTGGCGACGAGGGCGAGCGTACAATGCCATAATGATGATATGATTTCGACGAAGACGTCCCCCGACTATCAAACGCAGTGCTGGCTAATATGCCGTATAAAATGACGCTTTCAAAATATTTTGCAAACAATGTGGAACCCTTCCCGGCCGCCCCTGTGGTTGCATTGTGCCGCACGTCGAGTGCAGCTCTTAACATCCGTTTATTGCTAAACTAAACATGCTTATGCTCATCGCAATATTGACTAAACTAATCCGACACTAATTACCAATACTGATTTCTATTTATAGGTAAACCTACCTATCATATTACTTTTTTAAAAAGATATAAAAAAATATTTTGACTTGGCTAACTTAGATATTACATAAGCATGTAGGTAGACAATTACTTGCTTTATCAACTTAAATAACCGGATTGTTTCATTAATTTTGTACTGATAGTTTAAGCTTTAAGGTTTAGAATATTTTAGATACCTCAGCACTAACTACAATATTATTTCTGAAAAAGTTAAATACTATATCAACTGAATACTCCATGGTGTATCTAACTGAAGTTAGCAACAATACAACATATTATAATGACAATACACTAACCCTATAAAGTTGGATTGAATGAAAGGTGTTTATGTGCGTCTACCATCTGCCCCGGATTGTTAAAATGTATAAAAAATATCTGACACAATAAAAGTTGCGTATGTGTGCGTAATGCTGAATGAGACTCCATTATTGTCACTGGATAAATCCTGGCCAATAATGCGTCACAATTTTTCAACACTTTAAAGTACCTAGTTAGAATAATGATTCTGCTTAGTCCTCAATTTTTATTAACTCCTTACAACTTCGTTCTTCCAGTTCAGAATAATTAAGTTTAGGTAAGATAAAAAAAGGTATTACAGAATATTGAATAGTATGAATGCCACGAACTCGTAAGCTTTGTCAATCTCAGTCGATTGATTTTCCTTTAAGTACCTACACATATCGAACACTGAAATTACCAAAATGCTACAAAGTTACAGTCAACAAAAATTTGTCCTTAAATAAATTACAGAGATAAAATGAAGGTAAGCATTATTTTTCTCAACATTATTATAAGTGGCCGTGAAAAAGAAGCGATTATCTCATGGGCGTGGTCGGCCGTCACCCGTCAGCACCAACATTTCAACCCTCGGCACACATGCTTGCGACGATTGCCTCGCATTCGCACCGCACCACACATGCACACACACCAGTCACTTGCTACCCCAAAACACACTCCTGGCTTACGAGACAATAAAAACTTTAAGCGCTTTATTTTTTACGCCAGTATGACAAAGCAAAAAGGAGGGTTATGTATGATTTTACTATCTGTTGTACGCGCGACAGGGCATTGGAACAGTATCAAGAAGTGCCTGTTTAGTTTAAGATGTGCTATAAACCTACTTACCTAAAAACGTGTTTAAGGAGACGGACACGTTTTGGAAATGTAACAACAATTCCTGTTTCAGCAAACGTTAAAATGGTTTTTATTCTTTTTAAGAAATTCGCTAAATGTTAAAGTGATGGTGCGAACAGCGCTGCGGAGCGCGCATAAAAAGTTCGCCGCCGAGATGCTAAAGCAGCACAGCCGGAGCGCTCGATCGATCCGAGCCGTAGGACCGCGATCGGCCAGCATCGCATACCATCGGGAGGATACGAATCTCGCATCACTAATGTGAATCGAGCAATTAGTGAATTACAAAGTCGTGTCGAGAAAAACTTACCAATGATTTTATGAAAGGCTCGGTTGACAGTCAACTTTATGATAAATTGCATAATTACATCTCATTAATGTAGGCATAAGGCGGATTGCGTTGATCATCTATTTGTGTTTGTCTATATGTGGGCTTCACAAGTAGTTTTATAATTTTTTGCTAGCCCACCTCGGACTACTCGTACTTGAAGACGCTTCTTGCAGTTGCCTTGCCACCCGCATCGAACTAAAGACATATAATGAATAATAAACAGCAAATCTCTAGTGAATGAAAAGAATTCTCCGTTTATAGACATGTTTGCCATTTCTGACTACGCTCTCTAACTACCTCCCAAATATAATTAGCGAGTCCGTTTACACGGTGAAATACTTTTAAAGACTCCTTTTGCAAATACACACAACTAATACCTAATTACTTTTATGAACTGTTGCGTTCTATTTTGCCAAATAAATTATTTGCTTCCTTTAGTCGACCACGAGACGCGGACGACAGGCCTGTACCCACGAGGACTACATAAATTGTTCGAGGTTGCAATCTAACAATGCTTACAGAACCGCGGGATGCACCATGCAGTCCGTGCTGCCTACGCTGCACCGCCTTTTCTATCTTATTACTTATTACTAACATTTCTTTAGACACTTTACTACCCATGTTTGTATTTGAAGATGACTGAGAAAATCCGTGTCTAAGCTAATAAGTTAGTCATCCTTACTCCGTTTATCGCAGATACTAGTTCCTTACCTTACAAGCTTAACTAATTGCCGTACGGGTGCGTTGGAATCTGTAGGTATTTTTTACCTAAACGTATAAAAAGCTAAAGTTGGTGTTGGAAACTACTAATATTTAGTTTCATCATTAAATTAAATGAGCTATCAGCCGTTTTCAATGCACCAAGAAAAACTTTGCTCTTTGAGGTTCCTAACTGTGCGAAATTCTTTCGTCTTGTAGGGCAACGGCGGAGGGTCTCACTGCATCATTCATGCGTTTTTTAACCAACACCTTGTCGCTATCAATATGTATGAAAGTGAGTGATGTTGCCGACGGCGAGCCTCAGCGTGCTCGCCTGACTAATCTCCGCGCCTTACTTCGCCATGCTCCGAACATGCACTAGAAGCACAGCTAACGCCGGCCATAAAAGTCTGTGTCGCGGCTCGTATTCATTCATCCAAATAATTGATGCAATACTAACTAAATCTCCCCTGTAGCTATCATGTTGCATATTGACCATTTAGGCCTTGACGCATCGACACGAGTCTGGCGAGGCATGTGAAACGTTTAAGTACTGGATGTAATAGTTTGTCGCTTCTATTTTCACGTGAACAAATGCGTGGAAGTGCATTATTCAGTTTCTGTGTTCACGAACTTGTTGATGCTTCGGAAAACTAACAACCTAAAAACTGTCTAACAAAGTTTTTTACGTTTCACCTACGTACATTTAAAATACACTAATGTAGTGCTGTGTCGCATGATATAACATACTACTGAATCCGATCACCATTGTGTTCAAAACACTCGGAATGAGAATTCCACACATTTACACCCCATCCCAAAAACTTCTGATCGAAGTGACAAGAAATGGATAAGAATCGAATCGAATGTTTATACAGCAAACAATAAAAAACAGACATTCTGCCCTAAAACCAGTCTCATCCATTTTTGTCGTAGCTAAATAGGTAATCAGTTAAATAGGTAAGTATGTACATTAATTACCTACTTACTTACATTTCAAAGACAAATCATATTAGCTATCAATGTAATTAGTTCGGTTAATAAACTATTTAAAATGGATCCAGCTCTTAAATAGGTAATTAATATGTTATACTTAATAAGATAAGTGTCAACGCTAAAGGCATAATGTCCGAAAAATGTACGTTATGCCAGGAATGTTAGGCGCGCCTTACGAGGAATCGACCAAATAAAACTACATAAAAATGAAACAAAACCTGCTATTAATATTCCTTAGAAATATTGGTTTGTCCCAAAAATGCGCCTGGGGGCTGAAACTCGAGCTCGCGTGGGAGCAGAAAGGACACGCCGGCCGACCCGTCCAAATTATTGTATCATTGAGACAATCTATTGGTGCAAATAAGTCTAATGCAAATCTCATTTGTTTCGTGATTTATGAGTCTTACGAGTAAATTATATTCTTAAAATTAGTCGTAGCTTAAATTCGCCAATATTTTAACAAGGAAATAAATCCAAGCGTACTGAACAAACAAACATATAATAAGTTGAAGTCTTGGTACATTTTCCAGCTATGATATCATTATTTTTTTATATGGATAAATATCAATTTTAATTCCAGAACACACCAAGTTGGGCTCTTGCTACTCGATAGGTTTGGAAGAAAAGTTGTTTTATTTTTCACACAAAAGATTGATGTCATCATAGCTGGAAAATGTACCAGGTGCCAGCTGTCGCCCGAGTCTAAAATACTTATTATGACTCCTACTCGCACTTCCCAAAAAAAATCTCCATACGCGAACTTCCATACAGAGGACACTAGACCCTGGACTAAGAGTCAAATACTAAAACCGTGTCCACTTTATTGATAGCGGTAACTCACCTCACCCATAGTATCTTAACAGATACGGGTCTTTCTTGACGGGGAGCTTGATACATAACAATAGTTGGTAGTGCCGTGTACCCTGCGTACAAAGCCCGTGGTCCCGGGTTCGAATCCCGGTCAGACCATTTACTTGTGTGTGTGACGAATACTTGTTTTTGAGTCTTGGATGTTCTCCATCTATTTAAGTAATTACATATTTATCATTATAAGTAAGAATATCGTCGCTTGGTATCCATAGTACAACATGCTTTGCTTAGTTTGGTTGGTACTAAATCGATTTGTGTTTAAGATTGTCTATAAATATTTATTTATATTTATTTCAAATTAAGGAGCAGATTTAATGTATTACCCTCTACGTCTGGTCTACACAGTTATATACCTACTTCCCCTATTGACCATATTTCAAATAAGTTTTGTTTCATGCTAAGAAATTATGAACGATGATTTGCATAAGTTACAGAGTGCAAGCAAATAACTAGAGAATGTTGTTTGTTAGTGACATATACGTGTGGAGTTGGGCCGGGCCGGACCGGGCCGACGCGGCGGCCCATCGCGCCCGAGCGCGCCCGTTCGTCTTCCACGTAGATGCCAACACCGCGATAAGCTATCGACGATCTCGCGACACGCAGCCGCCGCTCAGGGCGCCTCTCTGACCCCTCCACCTACTCCGTGCCCAATACCACGCGACGCGACTCTCTCTTCTGTACTGCCTTCTTTTCCTACACTACGAATTAATTGTACCTACAATACGTACCTACGAGACAAGGGAAGTAACAAATTACTTGTTTCCTAGCACACCTTAAACCTTAAGCTGTCGTCTCCCGGCGAAAAAAATAAACAATAGCATTCATTTATAATGATCCCTGGGATCCCAGGGATCATTACAAAAGAATGCTATTCTTTATTTATTCAGGGAGGTAGACGACGAGTTATTTAGCTCGTGAATAAAATGTGATACATTTCGAAATGCTGATTAACTGACACAATCGCCATTAAGTTACCTCACGAGTGCTATGTCGTATATATACCCGGTATTGTTTTCCCGATATCAATAATCCATGGTCACCACCACCAGGATTTACCAGCTTCATGATTTTTAGTATCTTACTCTTCCTCAAGCTCGTCAAAGGAAGTCGCATAACTATAATAAACATGAATAGTCACACGATACCGGTCACACGATATTGTATACAGGTAGATATGTTTAGACGAACATTTGCGGTTGTTCTACCTCGTCCTCGTCAAAGAACCTGTCATGACGGAGTGACGTATTGGAAGGGGCCTTCCCACGAATTTACGTAGAGGGTGGGTATCAGTAGGTAGAGGTAGACAAAAGTATGTATGCAGTGACAGGAATCCAACAACTTGGTCTATTAGTGACACAACAATATTCAACAAGTTATTGGTCAGTATAAATATACAGTAATTGTATTATAAGTTGTGATATTTTTTCCTCGTGGGAGCCTCGATGATGGCGGTTAGGCCTGTCAGAACGCTTGACGGCGGATTGACGAGCATGCCAGAATTTTAGAGATGTTTTGTACTTATTCTCGCAGGTGCCTCGTACAATATTGTTTTTCTACCAAACAAATTATTCAGATACACAAATGGGATTTAATCAGCAGTCTGTTCGTTGAGGATCAAATAAGTTAAAACAAATGGAAAAGCATCGCATAAACATATATACCTATTAATCATAAAGTATCATAATTATTATTAGGTACCCTTAACTGCGATTAACTGCGACTGATGCTAATGATGGGATGTCATACGTTTAACATTGTGTGCTGTATAGGTATCTGTGTGTCTATCTAGGGCGTTTTTTTATAAATCATCTCTTTTATACCGATAAGGTTTTTAGCTATGTTTGTTTTGTCGGGGTTTATTAATATTTAATTTAGGTTAGCTTGTACGGAAAACTGTAGAGAATGGAGTAAAAACAAACCGGTCCAGTGCGAGTCTGACTCGCGCACCAAGGGTTGCGAACACAGATCGTATACCCGTCCCGACCTCATTTAATTCAGGAAAAATCTAAATAGCGCGATGTACAAAATACAAAATGAACGCCGTGGGTACAGCGTCACAAGTCATTGTTGTGACTTTAAACCAAGCACTCTAACAACTCCATAAATTTTAGTTGACCCATAGGTTCTTAACAACTACAGTAGACAGATATCAAAGCGCAATGTATTTAATTTCTTATTCTAAATATTATTAAAATTATTACGGCTCGATGGGTCAGCAGTTTTGGCTTATATTTATATCGCAAGCGCTTTACAGACTATGGGTCAGTGTATATTAAGTAACTCTAATCTATTGTTTTTCATACGATCATGCATGTAATTGCTAGAACGATTTTAATTAACATAAGTCGTTTTGATTTTGAGATCATTTAGCTCTTGTAATACTAGTCACAGATAATCGAATTAAATCAGAACTCTGATCTAATGTATAATGTATATGATCTAATGTATATGATATAATGTAACTATGATCGTAATAATAAAAACTAAATACTGCGTAAATCTGCTGTATCTTAGCTACGATAAGACTCAAAGTAGTAAATTGTATAAAATTATGTTCATTACCTTCAACTTCACATTGACAACTGTCTAGAGTCGCCTTATTATATCTTGACCCTGAGATTCGTGACAAAGATGAGCATATTCGAAGGTCAACCTTATACAGGTCCTTCTGAGGCGAATTTCCCGTACATAGGCAGGCACTGTAAATATCTACATGACTCTGGTTTGGTTTATAGATTCAACTCCCACCCCCAAAATTTATCAATTTGAGGGATGATTTAAGGAATAAAAAGTATTCTTCATGTTAATCCAGGCTAAAAACTCTATGTAAGTATACAAAGTTTCATCATAATCCGTTCACCCGTTTTTGCGTGATTGAGTAACAAACATCCAAAGATTCAAACATCCTAACGTATTGTATGTATAATATTAAGTAGGATATTTTATATAATTTCATTACAAATATACAGGTTTTAGATTTTTCCCTGTACTTGTAGTATATGACGATAATACTTGCCCAATTTCATAGTTCTAGCTCAACGAGAAGTACCCTAAAATTTTTGATTCCCTTGAGAGCGTCGAAATATACGTTTTTTTGCGACATAAGTAAACGCCCGTATCTTTCTTTTACGTTAACTTGTGTTACTTAGAAGTTTGGTTTTTCACAGCTTCAAGGGGCTGTAGACCTGAGAATAAGGTTTTAATTTCAACTCGATACCCCACGCCTTCGCGAGACAAAGGGTCTTGACAGACAGACAACAAAGTGATCCTATAAGGGTTCCGTTTTTTTCCTTTTGAGGTACGGAACCCTAAAAACCATATAAAGAGTGAGTGAGGCAGAATACAATAAGGGACTCCAAAGGGAAGGTCTGGTCTCATTTTCTTCATTAGTGCACCCGTGTGAAGCCAGGGTCGGGCCGGGATGAAAGTGAAGTCTCTAGTAAAATAAAGACCTATAGTAATCAAACGTTGCCATCTTTTGTTTAACAATAGTAACGCAGTTTTTTGAGAAACCTCTTAACAAGATTATACAAGATTATCGTATTAGCTGGAGCGGAATATGAAATTGAATGAAACCAGGACAGGTCACAAGGCGCGCTATTCGTGAATCACCTGGCCCGTTCGCCGTGCGCGGTGCACAGCGACAAAAAAGGAAAACTTACCTACCTATCGTTCTCTACGCGGCTTCTTCTACCCTGCAATACGACTGAAAATCAAAGACGCTCCCAAGACATAACTTTACGTTTTAGGTATAAAGCTCTTAATTGGTTTTTCATATAAGGCATAACAGCCGTTCTTCTTCGACGGTACCTACGTTTTCATTTTAATTTATATTTATCAGCCTGATATGACTGTGCAGTTTGCGGGCTGCGTTGTTGTTGGTACATTTACTATTATATTTTTATTGGGATGCTTTTGTATGAGTTGGCAGATATTTATCGGGTATCGGAACATTATTCGTCTGCTCATAATCGTCCGCATAAAGCACCTTGTCACACGGTCGTTGGGCGCCGAATGCGCCGGCCCGACCCTGCGTATTCTTTTTGTATTCTCAGGACGAGGGCCTGTATTCTCTGAGAAGTGGAAAAAATGAAGATATTAATATATCTTTCTAATTCGAAATACGTTTCGGATAAAAGGAAGATCATAAATCATTATGGTGTACGAAATGTCTTTTAAATATGCAATGAGAATTCCGTTTTCTGAGAAGTGCCTTCGTTCGTGCACTTGACCTGACAAATCTGTGCAGAGTGGTGGAGAGTTGTTGTTGTAAATCGATAAACAATGAAATCGATGTACTTATAGGTACAAACTGGTCGTCAACCCAGGCGGCGGCCGGCCGCCTGTTAGAGGGCGCGCTGTCCGCAAACGACCAGTCATTGTCTGCTCATTAGCCGCCTGTCTATTAGAGATTGAATTAACTCCATTATGCACTATGTACTATCTAATAACCAATAAAACAATACTTATTATATTACAATTTAGATAAATTATTAAGTTCGTCAGACTAACGTTCGATGGCTACAAATGGAACACTTAAATACTTATTAAGTAGATAACTACATTTCACGTAATTAATTATTAGATAAATATGATTATCAAATGCCATTATGTGTATTTTTCACATACGATATGATAATTGAAATATACGTGTTCACCTGTTTTTCTTAAGTCTGACAAAACGTCCGTGATGTAATCATTCTACTATGCATTTATTAATGTGTTTATTTTAAGTAAGTAATGAATAGCAGTTAGTGTGGATCGAGTAGCGGTCACGGAACTCGATACCTCGTAACCCGCGTTTGTTTTTGTTTATGCTCACCTAAAGCCATTTACCACAATTTGGGTGCAAAGGCCGAATGGCTCATGTTTCCTTTGCCCGTGCTATTTCTAAAAAGCTTGTTTTTTCAGCAGAGCGCTCTTAAGTAGCGATTTGTAACCCAACACGACAGAGTAATTCTGGGTAGGCAATGTGCCAACTGTTATTTTATTTCCTACTCCCGAATTTTGGATAGAAGCATGGCAGCAACATTTGTCAATTACGCAATTTCATAAACTTAACCTATTTATAGTGTTATACCTATTTCTTGAATATGTAAATTACCTACTAGTAACAACAAAACAATACCTCAATATCGATAATAACGTTACAAAAAGTGTCTCCTGTGGGTGATACAGCCGTTTAAGATAAACATCTGACCTTAAAACCCGTGTCCCGACATGGCACGCAACGAATTCACGACGCGCATTCCCTTCGTGTCTTCTGTTTTTATTTTGCCACTTTATAGATGCAGCGTCAGATAGGTGTAGGATCTTGGTATATGTAATACTGATTTATACTTTTATACGGTGCAATATGGACGGCAATATATTGTGAACATCGAATACTATATATCTAATTATAAGAGTTTCGTTAGAAGCAATCTGCTGCGGACAGAGCGGCGCGTGCGCCGGCCGGCCGATAAGCCATCTTATTCTAATAGGATTTGTCGACCATCCTTTTTCGGTCATCCAGGGAGATAAGACGCCCGATTAGTAATTAGACGGGCGACACATGTTTTGGCCTTTTTTATCACCGCATTTAACTCATTAGTGTTTTGTATCGAACTTGTTTTGTTGTGGCGACCCAAATGAGATCACGATACTACTTTTTGTTCATGCCTCACCATTTTCATATAGCCAACTACAATAAATATTAAAATACGAAACAACGTTTAGCCTCAGCTCGAATTTAAGACTCCGATGCTTTACAATACAAAAATATTTTGTGACGATGTTGAATGAAAGAAAGGAAGTATCAATCCATTGAGAAAAGTTGTCGAATGCGAGATCAATTCATTCAGTAGGTACGCGTACTGTAACTAACATTGTGGTAAGGGAAGATCTAAAAAGCCCTATTATTGGTGCGTTAACAGACACTTGAGATTAGCATCTGTGCCTCCTCAACGCGATCTTCGAGTTTCAAACACAATGCCGGGGATTACAACCGAAGAGGCTTATTTGTAAACATGACAAAGAAAACTAGGGGCATTGTTGCATAGTGCGGTCACACTAATCGAGCCGCGCATGAGCACTCGTAACGTGTTTATTGAATGTTGCTTTCATACGATTCGGTGAGCTCGTTTCAAATTGTATTTATCAATGAGCGGTCGCGGTCGCGGAAAGCTGTCATCCGTATTACTTTTCGAATAACTCCATATAAATAAGGGTGCTATTAATTTTTTTTTGAGATATTTTGTTGTACCTTATACATCACACCAGTTTATTTTAGGTCAATGTTACAGTTCAACCTCTAAGGGTATGACAATTAGTAGACTACTTACCTACCTACCCACGCGTTAATGATAAGTTGATTATTCAGGAACAGTTGAGCTACTTATTAGTTAGAATTTGCTTTAAAAATTTTCCAAATCGTCATAAGGGAAACACCAACTAAGGAGAATAATACGAAGAGGGTACTTTTGCTCATACGCCAAACTTCAATCTTGGGGATCTCCTACAAACTCTGATTTTAATGTAATAGATAGTTTGAAAAATCTTATAAAGCAGACAAATAGCAGCGTTAAGTTGGCTCAAGGCATTGTTGTGAATATCTATTTGGTCGCGTTATTCTGGTTATTTATGTTATGATTGGACATTCGGACGGAGATTACTTGCATTTATGTATATAATGGGAAGTGCGATCTCGTTTAATTGAAATTTCTTATACCTACGTCACGTAAAATATGCCAACTTGGCCTGCAGGGCGATCTTTGCCCAAAAAGCAAGTTATAAACAAATTCATTCTTGTAGGAAAATACAACTGAATTATGGCAACATTGCTATTTTTAGTAGAATATAGATCATATTTATGAAATCAATTGGTGTCATACATGCCTTTTACTTTACTTAGGAACTAGCATACATTTTTCGAAATGGTCATTTGAATAAAAATTGTGTGGGTGGGCAATGTAATCTAGTATTGTTCAAACCCTATACTACTACTATGTACGTGATAATCAACATTGAAATGGACCTTACGCAGGTTCTAATAGAATAGTGAATGGGAGCAATGTAAACGCCTGCCGCCATAATACCCTTTCAATGTGGACTATCACATATAGCACATGTAATGATGAATTATATATAAATACATAGAAAAAAAACTAGAATTTGGAACAGAATTACTGATGTATTCTGTAACAGGTGACTTTTAAGTAAATCAAATATGTATTATATGCTACCAAAATATGAAAAACACTCTTTTCTTTGTCAACAGGTGAGAAGCCGTTCAAATGCGAATATGCTGGTTGCGACCGGCGATTCGCAAACTCATCCGACAGAAAAAAACATTCGCACGTCCATACGTCGGATAAGCCGTACAACTGTCGCGTCCACGGCTGCGACAAGTCCTACACCCACCCGTCGTCGCTGCGCAAGCACATGAAGGTCCACGGCGCGGCCGGCGACGCCTCCCCGCGCTACGACAGCGACGGGGACGACTCCTCGTCTGCGGGCAGCGTCAGCGTCACTGCCGGCGCTAGCAGTCCCCCCGCGCCCCTGCCGCCACCGCCGGCACCAGCGCCCGCGCCCATGCCGCCGCACCACCCGCCCCACCACGCCTCGATAGCTGACAAACTCGAAAGCCTCAACAATAAATACCTCAACCCCCACGATCAGAAACCCTACGAACGACCACCAGCACCTCCCCATCACAATCAAGCCCCACATCTCACCAACATAGGAGGCAACGGTGTCATGGATAATAAACTAGGCTTCGGCGGGCACTGGAGCCAATTCCAGCAACCGGCCCCCGCAATGCCCCACGGTGTACCTGACTGGTGGTGCCCCACGCAGGAGACCTACCATCACCACCACTTAATGCACCACTCGGGAGCTGCCGCTGCCTACTGACAGCATCGCGCTTAGGGAACTCTTCATTCGACGATCAACTAAAGCACCTAATGCGGAATTGCGGATCTAAAAATAAATCAAATAAATATAAAAAAGTAGGTAACTAGCGTAAGTTGTTTACTTCAACACTTTACTTTTTATTTGTCATACCTAAAATACAGTGAAATGAACTATTCAGAGATTGCTATGTTGAGTCAAATATAAAATAATTTATTTACGTGGAATGAAAAGTTTCCTAAAGCGCCTTATAGACATTTTTAATTGTAATGCCCTGTACGCTTATAATTGTATTAGTCTGACCGCTGTAAGTTTTATTATTAAATTTAAAAAGCTTTCTACACAAGCACTATACTAATTACGCTACAATTTCCTATTGAGAAAATGCAACTAACCCCTAGCGGGACTGTTTTTCGATTCAAGTAGGGAGCTGTAGCGTTAAGGTTAGAAAATTAAAGAATCAGTTGTTTGTTTTAGAACAACGAATTTATCACGGTAGGTAACCACTGGATTTAATGTGTTGCATCACGTTTTGAAATGTTGTTATGTGAGCACGAAACGAATGCCAAGTGTACATTTCCGAGAGTGCATCTGCGAGCGTCACTTGGGCAGGGCCGCAGCAGGTAGCGCCTAATATGAAAAGAATTCAACGTCACATCTGCTAACTACCAAACTGCCTCGTTCACGGTGATTCGATAGCCTTTTTAGAAAAATAAGGAGCGATGTACAAACTGTTCTGTTATTAATTCGATTAGTAAATAGCTTTATTAAATGTTAAATACAAAAGGTGTTCACGGCACAGAATCAACAGCTTTTGCAGTTAATAATTTAGGAAAAATGAGCAGCGTGGCCAAAGCACCCAAGTCCAATAAGACTACTATTAATAGTAGGTATTTAAAATTTGTGTACATTTTTACTTTATGGTAACTAGCGTCATGTAAAATACATAGTTTAAGATGAATGCCCAGTGATAATAGATATAAGCAATTGATTTTATAATAAGTTATCAGTGTTTTTGCTATTAAATTGTGCTATCCACTTCTGAACTTTACGATTATAGCTATACTTATATAAAAAATATTGATGTATCTATTTTTTCACATACTGACATTTTAAGATAAAGAACGAAAGGCAAAACCTAAATATTTATATTGCATATAAATGACTGAGAGAGCACCACGTATTCTAAGTTATTTTAAGAGGATATTGTTGAATGCCTTTTCTACAGCCATGTAAATAGCAGACTTTTAAAATTAATAAAAATACGTATTTGAATTCTATGTTGCATTTTATTCAAATAGTTTTGTATTGAGTGACCCAAAAATCATGCCGAAAATGAATTAAAACAACACACATACCTACATTTCATTAAATATTTTTTTATTATTGAATCACTCACTTGGTATGTAGGTACTTACTAATTTTTCTATTAAAATTATTTATCTTGCGTGACTATTTTGCTTTCTGTCTTATACTTGTTTGGTGTAGTCATCATCATAGTGACAGCGAAAATAGCCAAATATGACGTAACACATTATAATTACTGTATAAGTAAACGGATATGTTAATTACATTACTTCGAGAGACATTAAACTAACTATAAAATGATGCTGGCTGTACCATCTTAATATGAAAACAAAATTTTGTGCTAAAAGTAATTTTTAAACCTTTAATTGGGGATCTAATAAATATCTGATTCCGTGAAGTGTTTTGCTTTAGCTTATCCTTTATCTCTAAGTTAAGTAGTAGGTATAATGTTGTGGGAAGTAGGTACCTAAACTTGAAGGATTACTAAGATTGATCATTCGGGATACGAAATCTAAAATTGAAATCCAATTCTCGCGATGATTTCGATCGGACGCCGATCAAAAAACCTAACTCCGTGACGATACCCACAATAAAACACCACCGTTACAAAACGATGAACAATCATATTCCAAAAGAGAATTGAATTTATCATTGAGAAGGAATGAGAGAAGGTAATGATAAATGATGTGAAGTGCATAAGAAGGGGCGAGTGCGAGCGAGACGTCACATTCGAATCGACTTTACTGACCGCGGAGATGATTTATAGTTTCTCAACAGGGATTGGCCGATTCAGTATTTAAAAGATTTATAGATCCTTGCGGTGCAAGCGCGGTAGGAGCTTTTTCTTATTATAAATCTCACTCCCGCGCATGCACTTTGCAATTGCCTTTAAATAACTGAGAGAGAAATTAAAAAATATGTTCAGTTAACATTTATGTGGAATGAGGAGCCGTCGTCGCGGAGCCAGGCCACGCACGCGCGCCGCGAGACTGCCTACAACGTTCAACCGCGGCTCGACTAGTTAACATAAACATTGAAATAACCCACAAGCTACCTACCTACACTAACATCCACAAACTTCTTAGGGCTTTGGCGCAATGAGTTCCATGTGGTGGACATTACACGCTACACCTAGGTATCATCACGTCACTCATGTTAGTGTTTGTCAAAATTCGACACTCTTTTGTAAGGTATTTGGCCAGACCAAAAGTCTTACTAAAGTATCATGAAAGTAAACACAAGTATACCTAATACCTATTGTCCAGCAGTTCTAGCTGACAACGAGACTCCGATAACGCGTAACTAAGAACGCAGGCGTCCTTCCTACCCAAGTCATAAACAATTTCGAAAGCTCTTACAGTTGGGAAACCCATTTATGTAAAACTGTCATATCACAGCTAAGCAGACATTACTTATTTAACGAGTAATAGCCGAATTTAAGAAATGTACTTGGTAAAGTAAACTTTCGTACAGTCAAGGGCATAAATTACCCTAAATTGCCCGTGGCCCAACACGCACTTGGTCGGTTTTTTATGAAACTGTAGTGTTTACTTACATATCTCCAATGATTTTATAATACCGGCGGCAAAGCATGGTCGCGAGTCGGCAGTGCCTCCCTCACGAGATAAGATCTGCAGTCTGCCAGTGACACCTGACTCCGCCCATTGCAACCCTCGACGGGGACCCTTTTTGTTTACACGCCGACGTCTCAAAATCTACGAGTACCTACATTAATTACTACCTCACTTTTACTATCAAATCTTCTAGTAATAATAGTAGGTAATATCTAGAGCAATCCCCTACAATAATATTATATAAATTATTAAAAAACCGGCCAAGTGCGTGTCGGGCCACGCATATTGTAGGGTTCCGTAGTTGCCCGTTACCGATTAGCTGGCAGGGCTTACACTGGACCATAGCAAAAATTATCACTTCAAAGCTTAATACACGCCAATCGATTCTTGAATCAAAAAATGCTTTTAGAAACCTTATAATATTTTCAAAGAGCTATCCAACGATACCCCACACGATGGGGTTTGGAAGAAAAAAAATTGCACCAAAATTTTACATGTAGGGGTACCCAAAAAAAATTTTTTTAAGATTTTATTCTACCGTTTCATCGGCGTCATAGATATGTATGTATACTCATGCCAAATTACAGCTTTCTAGTACTAACGGTTACTGAGAAAAGCGGGGGACGGACGGACATGGCAAAACTATAAGGGTTCCTTGTTTACTACGGAACCCTAAAAATAACCCCGACTCCAAAAAAAAACCTAATAAGTAAAAAAATATTGCCTTACTTCTAATAGCTCCACATGAGACTAAGCTTTTTAATGAACAATGTACCTATAGGTGTCTATTGTAATTTTTGACGTCGGTGCTATTTCGTCCAGGCACCTACTAATACTTCTCACCGTAGCGTATGCTAAAGAGTTTTCATAAATAAGAACCTAAGACAAAAAAGTGTTATTTCAACTCTGAACTCTAAACGATCTGCAATCACGCAAATAGTTGACACTACTATTTGTTGTTACAATTATCACGTTCGATGAACATACAATAAGAAGGCAAGTTTAAACTTCGATTAGAGAACAAAAAAAAATTTGCAAACAGCAGAGTCCTAAATAGGTAGACCTGGGAGGAAACTTAACGAAAAATGTTAAATTATGGTCTAATCAATCAAGCGCCTACCGAATTAATGTAGACGCAATCAACGTTACGCAAAAACCTAATCTATGCCATCGCCGGAATGAAAATTGCAAATGCACACTGACGAGGTGCAAAAAAGAATGTATGATAAAACACAATAGAGTTGGAAATTCTAATACACCAACCCGGGCGGTCGTTTTTAGTGTGGCTCCGATCTGTAGACTGAAATCTTTATGTATTAGAATGAGAAAATATAAAACTGTAGCGTTTTATGCCAATCGTATTGTTACTGGCTGGCCACAAAAAATATTTTAAAAGGACATCTAGAATGTTTATTACGTAGCCATAAAGCAGCAAACCAAATTATTATAACTGGTTTGCCAGATATGTTTCATTCGTATTTGTTCAGCACTGTCTTCTGAACTCTACCGAATTCGTGTACACAATATCTGTGAGTAAATTTTCGGCGGCAGGACAACTTCAATCGAGGTGTAAGTGAGTAATGGGTGGTACAATAAGGCTAGTATATTCTGGACTAAATATTTTAAATAACAGCATTATTTTCCATTAACGGTATTATACTATCTTATCTTTGGTTTGACTAATTTGCATTGCTATGGCTGGCATAAAAAGCATGTCAATCGTGTTCAGAATTGAAATGTTTCGGAACGGAAGCGCGATAATCGGTGAGTGTAGAATGTCGCGTACGTGTTAGCCTAATCAAAAAGGGCCTCAATAAATTCTTCGCTCGAAAAAACCCGAAGTATGTGAAAATTTATTGTCAAAACACGAGTTGATCCCCATAGACTTAGATTTTAGTAAAATAAAATAATAATAATTATTAATAAAATATTTAGTTCATGAACGTTTTGAGAAACATATTAAAAAAATATTTTAACTACTATTCATTCAATATTTACCAGGACATTTTCAAAAATTATGGACTAGGTATATGCTGGATTTTGTTATGTACATATGGATGCTGTTATGCAATAATGTGTCCACCTAAGTAGGAAAACCTATAGTAGGTTGACACATTATTGCATAACAGCGTCCATATATATATAGCAGTCTAGCTAGAGGATAGTAAAACTATATACTTATAATTGGGATGAATCCTAAAATGACACAATACACATACATAGTTCCAATTGAAATTCGTCAATCCTTTGGGTGAATAAGAGGGAAATAAATAAAAAAAATCAGCATATACTAGTTTTGAATCGAACTTTAATTTGCAGCGATGTATTTAATCAGTTGGCAAAAAATTAAAAATCTGCGCCCAAGATACATTATCTATAAATGAATTATTTTATAGAAATATTATCTCCTATAAAGGACCACAAGGATGCTACACGCTATCGCAAAATAATAATATGTGAAGTAAGGTAGAGGAAAATCATGGTTTTTATCCTGCACTTTGGGTGTGAACACAGGAAAGACACAACGGAAGACTAAGTATAGGTACTCTCATACTAAAAACTGATTTTCACCCGTAAATCCCTCGTTTTCGTTGATGTCGTTGATCGAACTAGGGTTTCGAATGCCGTGAGCGCGCGACGCTCTATTGTTTTCCTGCCGATACAAGTGTTTTGAAGACCGCCTATAGTGTCCCCCACGTCGTGAATAAATAAAACTACCTATGTATATCTAATTTGATTAATTTACTTAGTATAGATATGAAACAATATATTATTTGCCTATTTATACCTATCTATTAAGCTCTGATATGTAAAAGATGTAAAGAACCTTAAATCTACATTGTTATGCATTAGGTCATCGTACGAAATTACTTTCTCTCTGACCTAATATTATACCCTCAATTACGTATTCATAAAACTACATTACCATAGACCGAGATCAAGGATTTCTCGGACTTCAATCACTTTAATAACATCCCTCATATGCTTAGGGTACCCTTGACCTTATCATGTTTAGGTCGGTAACTGTTCACCAAACAATGAAGTTAATCAACAAGCCGAGAGCACCTATTTTGCATCATAGACGAATGGTATTTAATGTGGTTAGGATCAGTCTGCAACCCTGCTTTTGTATTAATATTAATTAAATACCTGCGATGGGACATAACACGAGAGGGTTGGAATTTGACGTCCCTATCACGTTTACTACACAACTTCTGCACTCTTCAGGGTACTCCAAAATATTTGAATATACACCTTAATACCCTAACAGTAGAATCGTGTTGATTCTAAATAATATTTCTACATTAAGTTGTAGCTCTTTGAGGACCACCGAGGTGCAAAGTAAGTATCTAGGTTTCACTGTATTTATTATATTGTAACGTTTGTCTTGCTATTAGATATGGGTTTTCTTTTAGTCATTGGAATAAGAAACTTGGAGGTCTCGACGTGACAACGGCCTCTCACGCCAAGAGGACGGAAAAAACAAAAGAGACCGCAAGTACAAGTTTATTCGTACGTGTATTATTTCAAATCAAATTCTTTACGCGACAACAAATGGTATTCAAAGGCAGCTCCCGCGTAGTTTTTTAGAGATCGCGATGTCCCTTTTCACTTATGTAGAGAGTATAATTCACATTATTTTCTTTGTATTCGCGTGAGGGAGAGTGTTCTCGCCTCCCGCGGGGCGCTGATGATGAGTTACGACCGCGAGCGGCAGCCGGAACGAGGAAGTCACCCCTCCCGACTGCCTCCGCTTCCGATACCAATCGCCGCCCGACGGCTATCACACTGCTCTACTGTTTCATAATTTATCACCTCACTCCAGCCTATTGGAGACAACGTGATACGAGGGCGCCGCCAATACTACGGGCTATTCAAAACAACACAATTACTACCTGATTACTATACAGACTGCTAAATGTTTTGAGATTAATACTTGCCAGTTAACTTGGTTTTTCTTACTAAAGATGGTGAAAATGCTTAACTATACTATTGTAGCATCAACTTCAAAACTCATATGATACCGTATCGTAAAAGATTACTGTGGGCATGACGATAAGTGTTATAAATACCTGAGCTGAAAAAACAATGACAAATGCCAAGATTACCTAGTTACAATTAAAATACATAACTACTCGTACATATGTTTATTTTTCGAGCCATGAAAATTATTTCATGGCTCGATGCCTAATAATAATTAAATAAACTCTCTACGTAAATTATTTGCTAGCAGAACCATATCTTCCTAATGTTTCTCTTTCATAGTCTCGTCTGTATATAAAATATATGTATGTGTATATATTTATTATTTTGTATTTACGTATTGGTATTAATATATAATAATTATATTGACACCGTTTTTATATTTGAAGTTGCACCGCTCACAATTTGTGTGCTTTGCCCTAAGGTTGACTGATAGAAAATGCTTATGGCATTAAGTCCTCCTTTTGTACCGTGGGTTTTACTTTTGAGCAATAAAGATTAAATAAATAAATTTAAAAAAATAATGCGATAGTTTTTACTTCACAACTAAAGCCACTTGACATAGTATCATATCAACATGCATCGACGGCGATCATCCTCGAGTTATCGCACTAAGTGTTCATAAGTGTGTGTCGACATCGTTCGGGGGTGGTAGTACTTCTGCAATGAACAATATTCATAAATAACCCCGGCAACAATGCGAGGAGCCGGCACGTGGCTCGGCGCCAGCACGTGCCTCGTATCCCAGCCCGATGCCACATTTTAATTATTATTTGAGAACGATATCCGTTAAACCAATCATAATAAAGTACTATCTGAAAATGATCAGCCACCGATATCCAAAACAATCCGCGTCCGATTTAACACAAACAAAATTAAATTTTACATAATAAATGTTTTGCATTCCAACAAAACATATATTATGTACCAAATAAACACATAACGTCTCTATATTGAAGAATGCGTATGGAGATACCCTTTAAAACGCTCAAAGCTTACCTTTTTGTCGATATAACTAACTATCGACATTTGTACCGTGTTTGCTCTATGGTTCAGCAGGGATGTCCGCTCGCGCTTGACCAAATACGAGCCGTCATCTTTTTCCTGTCATAGCGTCTTCAACCACAAGGCCCTTGCCGAGACGTTATGTGTTTTTTTAGTACATAATATATGTTTTGTTGAAATGTAAAACATTCCAATTATATACATTGCCAAACATATAACGTCTCTATATTGAAGACGTTTCTGATATCTGCTCGTTGAAAGAAAACACACATACGCTATGTGAAATGTCTATTGAATACTCAATATAAGAGGTTGATGAGATAAGTTACTTTTATAGAATATATTTTAATATGTACTCTGAAAAGGTAACTAATTACCTATCACAAATAAAATTGAGATCAATAATCACATCAATGAAGGAAACGCCTGATATCAATTATCATGAATTAACATCAACTGTGATGCAACTAAACATAAATCAATATAAGCATTGTACAATGCAATAACACAAAACTTTGTCTTCACAACAATTATACTAGAGTGATAATCACAGATTAAGTAGGTAATTGAAAAATTCTTATACAACATGTCTGTGCTGAAATTATTTTCTGGAAGTTGGACAGAGCGATAATAATGTTTTTAAAAGTCATGAAGCACTTCCAGTTTCCTCTTTCTAATATTTCGTCCATTGGTCTGTTACCCAGAAATCCTTTAGAAGCAACTGCTGACCGAACACTCCCTGGTGGAGCGTCAATACCAGTCTCCCTGAATGCAGTTCTGATCCGACCAGCAATATTAGTCTTAAATACTGGCTTAACATTCCCAGAAACAGTTATAAATAAATCATCTAGATTTTTTACCGTAGGTAGAACGTATAGGTTCAGATAATCAGTAGTTTAATATGTTTAACTGGACAAATCTTCTTCGGGATGGGCGGATAAACCCCAACCTGACTGTCTTCTGGTTGGGGAATCGTTTTTAGATCCTCTTGTTTTTAGATGGCCACAACGTAATATTATCATGTGATTCTAGAAGACTTTCTTTGGTTTATTTTAGTAGTCAGGCCATGAATCCGCCTTCCTAAAGCTAGTAGCAATATTATTGCAGTTCTCCTAGCAGTAACAGATAAGGTGTTCTTAGTTGCAGTTGACAACAACCAGTCATACAATATCTTTGTATCCCATATGGGATCTGACTTCTTATTGCAGCATATACCGCACACATCTCCTTTAGGTTCGAGTGCCAACACTTCTGCTACTTGCTCCACGTTCCTGACAGGTGAAGTCAATTTAACTGGGCTCCCCATCCGGCATCTGCTGCATCCGTGGTCTAGAAGTGAGTGAAGCTCTTTTTGCATAGGGGTGGTCATGCAGAGTGAAGAGCAATCTT
This sequence comes from Epiblema foenella, assembly GCA_963556455.1. Classification (NCBI taxonomy): domain Eukaryota; kingdom Metazoa; phylum Arthropoda; class Insecta; order Lepidoptera; family Tortricidae; genus Epiblema; species Epiblema foenella. Next base: position 14,678,961 of record OY747095.1, on the reverse strand, counting down.
TTGGCGAGGCCTATTCTGGTAGAATTGCCTGAGAAAAATCTGCATCCTCCTGTAGTTTATCTGCCTTCTGTGTACGACTATGTTGGCAAAATCAAATGGCCGAGGAGGGTCTGTGCCAGGTGACTACATGTGTAGTTCCGGTAATGTTTTTTGTTGTTGAGGGTGTTCTAACAAAGACATACAGTTCTAGATTTTGGGTCGGTTCCAGAATTGATTTTGAATAGTTTACGTTCCAGACTAGATGTTCGAGTACAGTCACAGCCTCCGCGGCGTAGACCTTTAACTCGGAACGGTTCTGATTTGCCAGCAGGTAGTCGTCTATATATACCAGTACTCGATAACCTCTGGAACGCAGGACTTCCGCAGTCTAGTTTGAAAGAGCCGCAAAGGTTCGAGGTGCTGAACAGAGACCGAAAGGTAAGGCAGTTAGATGTAGAAGTTCTCCACCGTAAACTATTCTTAGGAATCTTCTGTGAGAAGCCAGTATAGGGGCATGAGAATAGGCCTGTAACAAATTTATTTTGATCATGTAGTCCTGTTGTTGCAAAAACTCTGGCACTGTCGCCTGAGAGACCAGTTTGAAACTTTTGGCTAAGACATGCTGGTGCAGACCCCTCAAGTCGAAAATGAGCCGAACCTCACCATCTGCCTTCTTGACTAAAAACATCTTTGAAATGAAGCTGGGGTTTTTGGTAGGAGGGATTTCTAAGAGCTGGATTTTCAGCTGTTTTACTACCTCTTTCATTTCTGGGGATATATTTGTTGAAAATTTCGCTGTTGGTAATGTGATGGGTATGTAAGGGGGGGTTTGATTTTGAATGAAGTCCTTGATCCAGATACAGTTTTCAAAATTAACTTGTTCTTTGCTCCTAGCTTTCTCCAATTGTCCATTTGTAACTGTAGACATCCCACATGAAAAGTTTGATTGTAACTTTTTCTTGGCAGAGGCATTATTATGGGGAAAGGCCCTATTTTGGTTATTGCTGTCTCTCTTGAATTTTTTGTCACGCTTTTGATTGGTGTTATAGCTCTGAGAGTCTGATTAAAAACTTCCTAGAGCTTGAGCTCTCAAGATTTCTTGCTTGCTTCTCTGACTGCCTTGTTGTGTTAGACCCGGAGGCTTTCTTTTCTTTCACATAAGTAGGAGTATTCAGCCATACTTGCGTTCCTCCGAGGGATTGGATCAGAGGAGCCACAAGCCAAAATCTCCCACCGAGCAATGAATTCCTAATCAGTAGGGAGGCTATCCTCCCTACTGATTAGGAATTCATTGCTCGGTGGGAGATTTTTAAGCTTGCCTTTAAATTTGGGTTTGTTACCTCATTCAGGATACCGCTGCGACGCACCTCAATGCACACAGTTCCCTTTACTGATATGATTTGTAACGTTGTTTCGTAGTTTTTATAAAATGGTGAGCCCAAACCAAATACCATTGTTATCTTGTCACACAAGGTTTTTGGTATCAAGTTCATAGCTTGTGGACCAGTCTACCAGGTCCTGTAGGCCCTGTTTTAATATAGCCGTGTTTGCGAGGACCGCATTCGTTAGTCCGGCTAACATATTCTCGTAGATGCAAGATAACCCTTCCCTTTATTAAAGTGCATCAGCTCTTCATTAATTTTCAATTCCACAAATCTCGGAGTAGCTAGCACTGATTTTAATGATTTTTTGTATCGTATTACCTGCCAGGCCGGGGAATTAAAAATGTGCAGCTTTTCTAAAGCTCGTAATCGGTTTGGATCAGCCGGTTGACTCATCGTGCCGTCTAAAATTTCCGTATCGATTTCGCCCAGCTCTATTATTTTCTTAGTTTGTTTCGGTGGTACTAACGGATCGACTTCCTCTCTATCGTAATCCTGTTGTAATTGCATCGAGGAAGAATTTTCACCACCAGCCACGTGAGCATACATAATGAAATTTGTGAGATAACTCACCTGTGAAATGATAGTAGTCGACTCGCGGGTAGTAAGAAACCTGCGGAATATGCTCTCCGCGAGCAAACCGCGTTCGCTTGTTTGGAGGAGACACGTCCTCCTCCGAGGACGAATATGTTTCCTCACTAGAACTCGCGTTCAAGCCCGGCTTCGCCGACCTGCGCCTCTTGCGAGAGCCGACTTCATGACTTGGCGGAGTGGAGTCCGCCTCCTCCGTATCCTGATCGGAGTTCATGTTTATCACTTCCACTGGTTTTAAACGCTGTTTTTGGGTTTAAAGTTAAGAACATCGGCCACTATGAGCGCGAAAACACACGCTATGACAGGAAAAAAGATGACAGGCTGACAGCTCGTATTTGGTCAAGCGCGAGCGGACAAACTCGGTTACTATCGACAAGAACGTAAGCTTTGAGCGTTTGAACTCACCACCAGGGACCAGGAACGAGCGCCACATACCTGCAGATCAAGTAGTGGTGTTAATAAGGCCTAATCACGTGAACTGATAAACAGAGCTTTTTCTTACGAATTTGGTCAAAACGGTGTAGTCAGCAATTTTACACGCTGTTTTTGGTGCTGACTGTAGGTCTCTTGAAATCTCCATAGAGTGACTAACTTTTTATAGTAAACACGACGTGGGTGTAATTAAACTTATTTATCTCATTTATTATATACGCGATTAATACCCGTTTAGTTATAAAGTAATGTAAGCGTATATGGCAACTAACGTCTTGTACAGTCAGCTAAGAAAGTGGTCTACCACTTTTCGAATCTATTATTTGACTGTAAAGGTGTAACAGCGGTAGACCATTTTCTTGGCTGACTATACCTATTCCCTATTGATACAGATGTTCTTCATTGACGCACTATCTTCTTAAGTCGCCTATGTCCTTTCACGCGTAATTAATTGTTTTTTTTACATAGTCGAGTAATAAACTCCCATATTAGACTCAATTAGCGACCACCTATGGAGCGTAGCAGTTCATAGGTCATACAAGTTGTGCTTACATAAAACGATGCAATGAGCAGTTTTAGCAAGTCTTTGTTAATTTTAATTACAAACCCGGTCTCCCCCATGTCCGAAATATTATTATCATGTTTAGTGATTCATTTCTGCGATTTCAGATCTAAATAAATACATTTGGGACCCCTACGCTACGCCGTACTAACCCGCAGACACCGACACCATATGTAAACATTGGTTAAGCCAAGTGTAAGTAAAAACTTATTCGATGGAAAATGATTTAATGGCTGGCGCAATGAGACGGGAACGTAATACGAGGGTGTTTTATTTCCTATTCGCATTAAGCCTGGAACTCGTTTTAACTGCATGGATCAGCATGTTTACTGCGTTTTGGCGATTGTAAGAACTATATCTTATAAGTGTTATTGCCGTGTTTAGTAATTAAGAATGCTTTTAATGTAATACTTAGGAATTAGATGCATACACTCGAAAAATGTATTTTTTTTAACTATGCAGTTAAACTACCTCATTGCATTTGTAACGTTTTGCATGATATAGTGTGTTATCCTAAGTTCATGATATTATAAATATATAGGTACCACAACCAATCTCACTGGAGCTAACCCCCTTATTCATAAAACTTAACAACCAACTGCTAACAAAAATGTCTGTGGTCACTGTCTCACAAGCACATGTGTCAAAGTGACAAATAAGGACAAACTTTAGCGGTTACTTAACTAATGAAGGTTTAATACACGTTTATGAATAAGGGGATTAGACTCTAAAATCTAATACTCTAAATTCCAGTGTCTAACTAAACCACCCGCGTGGTCGTGTTGGAGGTTTCGCTTGGAGGAGTGCGCCGTTGGAGAGTAATTTGGGGAAAACCAAACTACTCTCCAACAGCTCACTCCTATCGCTTTATTTGGGCCCGGCCTATAAAGCCACAGCCAGGTTAAAATATATATACTCCGAAACAGAGTCTGGCAGCTAAGTTTGAATCTTTCTTATATGTGCTTCTAATAGACTTTTGTTTGTGATCCTCGTCTTACTACCCTTAATACACAATATTAAACGTTTCTCTACACATCAGTACGCTTACAGTAAGTAACGGTAAGGGTACAGTCGATTTCTAAAATATATACATGGACAAAGTTAACAAAAACATATGAACACGAGTTTTGTGTTAATGGTATCATTGAATCTTTTTCTGTTCAATATTTAACCATCAGTCGACCGCATAATTACATATTCACAGCATGAAAGTTTTCTTCTTTAATGTCTATACGTCATATTCAATGAATTTTGATAAATAATCTATTATTAAGAATCATATCTATGAATTCTGTATAGAATATTAAATGATAAATACGTTGGTACGTGTAAATATAATCATTAGAATCCTAATATTTAAAATATCTTAGTCTACGCGACCCGATACCGTTATCAAACTGATGACCCGACGTAACTCTTGGCAGCGAGCGATATCAACCTTACAGAACCGTTGACATCATTTACGAGTACATACACCGGTAGTTTTGTGACTAAATACATTAATTTATTTCCGCCAACATGATACAACGAACCTGCATTTCATTTTAGGAATACCTACTTGTAAACTTAAAGAATGCTTAAAGAAGGTTAAACGAATGACCTAATTAAAAAGTAAGTAGTAGTAGGGACCAATCTATAAATACATACCTAATTACCTACTACTAGATATTAATAGTTTACTAACTTTCATCAATACGTACAATTAACCAATTAAATTATTTTACTTTGCCCGTACAACTGCATATATAAAATCCTTTCTAAATATATTTTGGTGCTTAAGCCGAGAGTATCAAACAAACATCATATTTCCTATTCCCTGCCTCTAACCTCGGCGCCGTGAAGCATGACTAATGATGTCGTATTATAATGATCTACATGCCTCATTTATCCGTCCCACCATGCGCCTGCGTCCACAAAATTGACAAGCCAATGCTTTTTAAATTGTATCGAACACGACCTAAATCACCAAAGGAGCTCCACTTTGTAGCACAGACGTTGCCCTGTGTAGTAACTTGCGGGGTTAGGTCTTACGAGTAGGTGAGTACAAAGTGTATACTTTCAAAAACCATGTCGCCAAAAAAATGCTACGATAATTCATAGTTTGGAAAATATTGAGACATTGCTCAGTCAGCTCTCTTATGGAAGATAGTGCTCAAATTCGAATAAACAAACATGTTTAGGATAGAGGCATCCTGCGATCATCTGTTACGATGTAAACTAGATGATAGCTTTGCGACCGATACAGGTATTGACATCAGCTGAACATTGTGTTTCCAATGCACTTCAAAATTTTACTAATAATTATAAGGCGCCAGCAACGAATGTTATCCTCAGTCGAAGCGTCTCCAGTTCCACAATATGACAAATAACATTAAAAATGAAACTACACGAATACCAACATAAAATAAAAATGTCAAAATTTTAAATTAAGGATTAAAATATTTAAATTTAGTGCGAGCGAGTCCCGCTCGAGCCCGGGCGTCGTTCGGCGGCTGGTCGGCCGCGGCCGGTGCACAACGGGCGCGCCGCTGTGGAGACCGACTCTTCACTTGCCCCACCACGCCTGAATTGCACATTTCAAAGGTAACAAAATTAAATAATTTGCATAGTTACGATATGGCACAGTAATATTCTCAAAACTGGTTTTACACTTAAAATAGTTTCAATAGAAAAGTCCAATCTTAATTAATTTTTTGAGTACCTACCTAACTCGTACTTTGCAATGCAAGCGGGCGTTTGGTCGTCCTCGAAAATAGAGGACGACCAAACGCCCGCTTTCCTCAATCAGCTGAACCGTTTAAATTCGAACATGTTCCATATTTAGTCAACACGACCGAATACTATAAATTAATGGAGTGTACTGTATTTTAAATATTTGAAAGCATTATACAATTTAGAAAAAAAAAACAAAATATCCACCACAAAATAATATATTACTTAAAATAAATAATACAATCATAAAGTAGTTATAAATGTAGTGTTTATAAAACGTGATCGTCGTTTTATGGTCCATATAATATCTGGGATGGACGGTCCGTCAGCCGCGAGAGGCAGGCAGGGCGCGGCGCGAGGGCGCCGACCAGCCTTCGGAATTAGGTGATTTGTATTAATTAACAGGCTGGGACGCCAAAACTATTCGTTCCAATCCAATATTTACTTTACGAATCTTTATCCAAAGTATCTATTGGAAGTCATTTAAACTATTATTCCTTGCTAACGTTTTATAAAGGTTAATGTGAATAAATTTGATTAGGTACTTATGCTCCAAACACAAATTATTTTAAAACTTATTGCAACGTTTTTTACTCTCAAGGAATATTCTCTGTTCGACTTTACTTCTACACTGTGAAGGTCCAAAAGAGTAGAACCTTTTCATTTCGCGACTATACAAAAGATACCTATTTCAAGAGCTAGGCTAGTAATTATTAGTAGAAAGTATCTAGAAAGACTATTAAAATTGTCTTGTAAAGATCGATCCGAGAGGAGGTGAGGTATATAGTGCGGTATAACGGTATATTATCAGGGGCAGGTAGCGCTTAGGGCTGCGCCTGACAACTTATAATTCGCGCCCTCCCTGCAATCACCCGCGTGTGTGAACTCGACAGGCGACCTTTGTGTCTTAAATGGTAAGTACAGACACGTTAAAAGCTGTCTATGGCAGCCCTAATCTAAGGAAAGGAAACTTATTTAATAGTTCCTCCAATTTGTAAAATCTACACGAAACATTGTGCAAGCATATCAGTCGCTAAAATACAAGGAGCCACCAGTGAAAATGAAAACGGTCTCGGTATATAACATAATATACATTGAATTAGCCGATTTGCGAATTGTGGATTTTTGACACGTTGGTGAACATTTATTTTTTCTTTTTTAAACCAAACTGACTCAAAGTGTGCATAAATCACGGATTCGCCAAGCTGGTTCGCTTTCATTTAATATATTATAACTAAAGGAGGAAGCTACTTTTTCATATATGCATATGCGTACTCTCTACAATCTTGCTTTTCTATTTATATTTCACTAACCGGATTATTGGCCCCTCATGTTTAACTAACACAATTAAACGTTTATTTTAGTCAGTTTCATGTCTGTGTAACCTTATCTGGAGACAACTGGTTACAGCATCAGAAAATAAACTACGGGTAAAGTGCTAAAAGATTTTTCGTGTCAGTATTTGTGAAATCGACATATGTATAAAACTGAATTTCACCTTGCCTGTGAGGAGAGAAGACCACGCCGAGGGGGTCCTGGTAAATCAATCAAAGGAGTGATTTTAGTGTAAAGTTTCAATTCATTGAAATTGCACGACAGCAACCGCAAATTTTTGGAGTTGCAAATGTGTAATAGGTGGGATGCAAGTCTGATTTCCGACTGCGTATTCGATTTATTGAATACAAGATAAATCCTGGTCATTGCTGTCTCACAGAAGACAAGCAATAAATTGGAATGTGCCGATCCACGTACACTACGGCCGGCAGCGGCGCGTCGTGTTCCGACCTTCCAACGTGCAAATGGCACATCCAGGGTTACGTGATTCCGTAACTAAATTGCTTGTATGAAAGCAAAAGGGCTGTCACGTGAGAAGACCGGGAGAGGGTGGTATCGATTGCCACGCCCACCCGCGGCGGGTTGCCTAGTAACCGCCACGCTACTGCCGCCCGCCCTTCCGCACGACAAACGTCTTGCGCTCAGAACGATTATCAGATAACTAGCGCACCCGGCACTTTACTCTTCACAATTTATTAACCTTGAGCTTAGTCACAAATCAACCTTCATATATTGTAATTCACTCAGTAAAATATAATTATTTTAGTTTCTACCTCCCAATAACCAATGTGATACCTAACTTATCTACCTACGCATCGGTAAGAAATGAGTATAAATCAACATCCTCCTAGCGTTATATCCCAGTAGGTACCGTTGCATTGCTCTGACTATGCTCTAGATATTTAGGTACTTATTTTAACATTGTATGGTTGTAATAAAAATAATGAATCTATAAACTCATAGCGCTTCAGTTGTCAGAGACATAAACCAATTAATTATTTTAGTTTACAAACGATTACGTTTATTATGTAAGCTGGAGTTAATAAAAGGCTTCTTCGGCACCGTACAGAGAAGGACTTACTTCGCACCTGACATGTTCGACGGCTCATCTCTTACTCGTAGCATGCATGGCTTCTAGGGTCCAGCCAGGATCTGGCCAACATCAACAAGGTCGGTAACTGATTGCCCTTTATGAGTACTGAACTATAGGAACTTGATAAAAAAATGTGTTTCACTTCTCGTGCTCGTAAAGCGAGACGGGCTGCGATAATAATAGATTGTGTCTCAATGGAGCAAAATGACATATTTACGGCGAGGGTGGTATATTGAATTCTGAGTGAAGCGAAAGATTCTACAATAAAATACTAAGCGTAGCGAGGGATTCTAAAGTAGAATCTTGAGCGTAGCGAGGGATTCAAGTGTTTACGCTCAAGACGGAAATAATTTTGCTACCGTGTGACACACTGCTTTTCACACCTTCTATGAGGAAAAGAGTCATTGTTGCCCTCAAATGAGGGAAGAAAAGTACATCTTTGATCCCTCATTCGAAGGCAACAATAACTCTTTTCTGAATAGCAGGTGTGAAAAATTGATTTTTATGCTCTTGTGGCTAAAGTAATTTTTCATTTTAAGACTTATGCGATTAGGCCTTACAGATACATACACAATACACTACACCTTCATTGAATTTATTTATTTTCAACCAACTTACTTTTATAGCTTATTGCCAAACATAAAAGTCATATAGGTTATTATAGTATTAGTACCACAATAGGCACGATGACAAAAAATGTAACTACTTACGCAAGCGAAATATTTTGATTGACATTGAAATATCTTGAGATATACTCAAGATTATTGTTTGTACAATGAGTTCTTAAGTCGATAAGGGACAAGTTTGTAATTGAATTAGATATTTTATCAATTAGGTATTTTATCCAGGTATAAATGCGAACACAAATGCAGTAAATGCTCTCGTTGTTGTTTCCCTTGTTTGATTACCTACATATTTTTATACTAGTAGGCCAGACCTACGTATTTGCTTAAATTTGATGTAAAAGTGCAACTCCTCAAACGCTTATTACCTATTATGCTATTACTGACCTTAAAGTAAACTAAGGGCAGGTAGATGTCACATTAATTTCGTAGATCACTGATTTATATAGATTTCAGTTATTTATTTTCTTGCAAATAAAATATTCTTCACTTGATATGGTTTTTTTATTGTCTTCGGAAACCCACACGCAGTTATTTATGTTCGTTTTATATCTTTAGAGCCATCTCTGTGATGATCGTCTTTTGTTGCAACCGCTCTGTTTTTTAGCGCCTCAAAAAACAATGTTGGTAGTTAAAGGGAACCGTTGATTGCACTATGCTGCTAGGTCGTAATGTGCGCGGATTTCTTTGTAGATCTTATCTTTATGGCTAGTCTACTCTTTGATCTGCAGTCTCTATCAAACGCCGGTGACTTATGGTAATCACTCGGTATTGGAACTTCTTATTAGTTTGTATTCAGTTTATGAAAGGAATATGCTACGAGTAATTTTATTCCAGTAGGAACATGTATCCCGTAAATGAACTTAAATATAGTAATAAAGTAAAATAGTAGGCAAAATTATCTTAAATTATTTCCTGTTATATATCTGCATTTACCTACATTCATATTTATTACACAGTCACAGATATATTTTAAAAAATAAATCTTGTAAGGTCTCCCTTGCGTAATCGTTTGTAGTCAAAATACTTTAATTAGTACACATTATGCAGGGGTATAAAAATAAATATGTCCAAAGATAAAAATCTTTAAAACACATTCCTTATAGACATATATAACACACCTATCATATTAGAATTATAACCTATAATTTAATTTTCAAAATGGCTTACGCACACAAAAACTCTTACGGGTGTTGTCAGATGAAAAAAACCGGTCGCACATTTCATTTGTTTTTTTCCCGTGTTAACCCGAGCTAGTGGTCCGGATTATATTAGAAAGATGAGGTTTATTCTAAGAAGAACTATCATAATTCACAAAAGATCGCTCGTGGAAGTAATTATGATAAATAGAACCTATCGTTCGGACGTCGATAGCAAAAGAACACTAATAATGATGGTTGCATATTAATGAAATGGTATGCCGTAATGGTCATAGGTGGAATCGTAGGTAGGTACCTAATCTATCAGTAATGTTATTTACAAGGCGGTTAAGTAAAGCGACCAGCCACAAGTGCCAAATAGGCCCTAAAGGCCCTTAAAACTTTGGATGCGTCCTCAGAAAAGTCAGAACGCTGGACTCACATACAAAAATGATTTTTGACCTATGTTTATGATTCCCACGGCCCGCAAGAGGCGCCTCGGCGCGGCGTGACGGATCGCTCTACGACGCACCACCTTATCCGTCAATATCGGACACCGTTCTCTCTGCCTTTTCAACTATCAACCACTCTTTACACACAATTATTTTTTCACAAAAACTGAATAATAAGAAGTCGATTGATCGTAACGGAACTGGTAATAACCAATAGGTAAATAATAATTTTATATCAATTTACTACTATTTAAATGCAGTGCTCTCTGGAGCGCTCCATCTAAACAAGAACTAATAAAAATTAGATCGTTCAATTCAACTATCTAATTTTTTCGCTTCTTAACAGTTAATATGAAATTGGTGGGTATCTATATCTTAGTTAAATTGAACGTCCTTTAAGAAAAATTAAGACGGTTTATGGCCGACTTTCCCAATTTCTCGCGCGTGGGCGACGAGTAGGCTCAGCTCAATACAATTATTTTCCGTAACTAACAATCCCAATTAGGTAATTTAAAAGGTCTAACTGAAATGATGATGTAATCAGACCGCTATCTTAAAGCTCGGCACAGGTGACGCAACGGGTGTTTTGCATTTTACAAAAGCACATCTGTAAAGGTCCATATCCAACAATAGCCTCACTCCACTTCTAAGCGCCGAAGCGACAGATGCAACAATGCACCCAAGAATGATTAATCGAACACAACTATTAAATTTTACATATTCCAATAAAGAAACAACAAAAACTGAACTCGAGTTTTTGCCTTTTGTTTATTGCGACGACGCCAACTTGTCTGCACTAAAAACGGCTCGAATTCGAAGAATGAATATTAATTATATTTTGTCTTACTCATGCATTCCATTTTCAAGACCGATATGATCTATAGATCTGATCTACGAGACTATCGATCATGTGCATTGTAATCGGAAATTATCGAAGTTGTAACTTTTTGCGGACAATATTTGGTGATGAAAAATTTAGAGCATTTCTTCTAGGAACACAACATAATTATCATATTGAATGTTATGTGATAAAGCGAACGAGTCCTCTTAAATAAAATAAAACTTGAAGTAAAGATTGCTATTGATTGCTCATTGCCTAATCAGTAATCAGGTAATCACACGACACCTAATATTTGTTAAAGATGAATAGAAAAAGCCTTTATTAGTAACTAATTAACTCTTGGTAATATTTCATCTGCCGGGTTGCATGACTCGGGACAAAAAACGAAAGGTCGGATTGACCGCGCCAAAACCAAAACGCTGTGTACAAAACAAATAAAACTTAAACAAAAAATGAAGCCGGTTAATAAGCTGGATGACATTTGGGAATTCGAAAAATTCATTTAAACCATTATTAATAGCGTGCTTGAAGTAGGTTCTATATGATTATTAAAATTGAGAAGACAGTTGAATGTTCGAAACATAGACAAAGCATTTTTAATTAGTGCAGCCGACATCCAGGTTCGCCCGAGCTGGCACGACCGCGGCCCTCGACACCGGGGCTACAGAACGCTGTTCGTTAGCCCACTCGATTGTAATGTTTTCGTTAGCCACCTTCTTGTTTTATTGCTCAAACAAGACTATTCATAAATGTTCCTCATGCAATACGCTTATTTCATTTTTAAGTTCCCTTACTTCTTCGTTACAAGCTTCGGATGGCGTGATAGCAAATAATTTTATAAGGACCTTTAACAATATGTCAAGCAGTTTCTTATCCACTTTTTTCTTGTTTTCACTCATAAGTTTACATTGTTCGATTTCGAGCCAGACGCGGCTATGAGACGATATTTTTCAAAATTTCTTATTTCGTAAAAAAAACACAAAGCGGGTTCTTTATGCATTTCGGGGCTACATTTGTTATTATGGGAGAATGATAATATGATTATTGTTTTGCGAACTTCGGGATGATTGATAGTCGAATGTCACGGATAATGAAGTGTTTTAGAAGCTGGGGCTTTGAGTTTTGTGCCTTTTAAAATTATTATATTAAGTTTTTTTTAATGAAAACGTATTAAATTTTCATTTTTCTTTTTTGATAAGTTATTACGAAGAAAGTTTTCAATTTATTTGTTTCACGTGCGAACATAAGTTAGAGAGATCACGTTTAAGATGAATGCAACTTAATAAAAATTTATTTTACTAAGTAATTAGGAAACCAGATTATAGTGCTAAACATTCAGTTTTCGACATAGATCCATATAATCTATGACCAAACAGGCTTACATGATTTGAAATCAATCTAACGTAGTGTGGTAAAAATAGGTGGAGCTATGAACATCGCGATACAATCGCTCGTTTGCCGCCACAATGCGTGCGGGACAATGCTGCACAAATTAATAATTCACGGCTCTAATGGCATTAGGCGTGATTTTAATTTAGTTCGATACGCTCTCGCTTGAGAACGCGGTGTCTATATTTATTTCTGTTTATAGTATTTCGTCAATAGCCGTTTGTTGTTGTTGGAGCGGCGCGTGTCGATCGAAGTGATTGTGAATTTCATCAATTGAGGCACTGACCAATATCACTTCTACAACATTTGAAGTTGTTGTACCTACCTTAGTTGCGACATGTGCCGAAGCCGGATGGCGGACACTATACTTATCCGTACAAAGTACGTGCTGCAAAATGCCTTTAGATATTTTTTTTAGTAGGTATTAAGTACTTACCTACATATTATTAAATGATTTAAGTAACCTTAATGAAAAAAAAACGTAACTTTAGACTTTCTGTATGCCTGTCTAGATACATATTTTCTCAAATGGGTACCTAAACTCTGTCTATTTTCGAAAAATGAATTTAACTACACTCGTAAGACACAACTAACTATGGACGAAACAAATTTCTGATGTTGTTGGTTTTAAAATGAAGTGGTCAGCAGTCCCGGTCCTTTTTCTGTTTTAATAGAAAATAAAAAGGAATTCCATGTGAGTAGGCGGCGCTGCTCCGCCCCGGTGCTCCGGCCCACTCATTATCCACTTAGCCCTATCACTTCTGTATGCAACTCCTAATATTTACTGACACCACTGCAAAAAAGTGAAAGCTTCAAAACCTTTTACGTTATATCATAAATTACCCGATGATGTTAGTATTTACAACTGCCGAGAGACAAATAAATATTGGTTCGGCATAATTAAATCAAGTTTCGAATAGGGCTGGGAAAATTTCCCACCCCGTTTAATTAACAAGACTATTTGCGGAATCGTCCTCGTCCTACGTACATTAGAACACAAATGTACAACGCTAATCTAGTTAAAGGCCCCTGGAAGCAAGACGCCTCCTGGGACACATTTGTTCCATGAGCAAATGAATCCCCACCGCTCGTGGAGTGTAATGCAAGCTCTCGCTCATGAATTTATTTAGTGTCCGATCGGAACACGTTTTTTGCTGAAACCGAAACCGAAAGTTCGGCTCTGGCTCTAGTTTCGGCCGAAACCGAAACTTTCATAGACGTGTGAAAATCGCCAAATAAAGTGTCAGTGGGCCATTTTTTCTAGAAATATAAACAATGTAACTAGGGATTGCAACGCGGTATTATTCTATATCCTGGTGGATCGAGCCCGTTCAGCCAAATTGGAGTTGAACGATTGCCTCTATTAAACAATGTCAACTTTGGTGGCATAAAAGGGTTTTTCCGGTCCTATTCGAGTCATATCACCAGATCTGTTAGGCCAAGGTACTGACCTTAGTCCAGCAGATTTGGTAATATGACTCACTGGAGTATGCTGAGAAGCTGAAGTACAAGTTTGTCAAGTTCCCTGCCTTGGAACCAAAGTACGATTTTGTCCCTTTTGTAGACTGCAGGATCCTGGGGTTTGGAAGCCAAGGAATTTGTTATGGATTTGGGTCGACGACTGAGAGATAGACGGGATCGTATATAGTGCAGCATATTTCGCTGGCTGTCATGGAGACATTTGAGCTAGGCGCGATCTAAGATGGTCCATGGTCATGGTAGGCACAATTAGTGTTTAAGGTTGACGAAGTCGACTAATACTACGGAAGCGAAAACCTCTCATGGCCATGCCATAAATTTTTTGATTGAAGCGTCTTATTGATTTGCAATAATGCCCACCTGACGAAGAATTGCACATTATGATTGTCGATTTACTATTGCTGCCTTTTTGTGAAATAAAGGTTATTTATATATTCATTTAATATTAACAATGCCACGTTGCAACGATCGCTCTGAAAATACGCGGGAACGTTTACTTACCTTTTTTTTAAAAGTAAATCAAATTTCGTAGTATGTTTTAGCGCTCTTTTTCAGGCCTACCGGAGTTATCTATCTATATCGGAATATTGCCGGATCCGGTGCCTATCGAGATACTGGAGCCAGTCGGATTACTGTACCTATCCGACGGACCAGATTGCAATCCTTAAATGTAACACGGATAGTTCGTGTAGTGTGGTATAAAATAAAACAATTTTAGTAGTTAACAAGATATAAAATAACTAAAATAAAATGTATTCAGCTGGCGGAGTCGGGCGAAGTTATCCAAAGGCAGCAGAAATTAGACCAAAACGATCCAAAAGTACAATCAATGAGGAAAGAATTCCCTTCGCGAAACAGAAGATTTAATTGATATCAGAGCGCACAACAAGATTTCAGATTATATCTAACTAAAAATTTTAGGTATTTCTTAAACACTAAGTAATGTTACATAACTAAATCTAGCACGAAACATTTTTATTACCGGCGCTGCATTGATTAATCACTTTCCGAATATAAATTAGCTGTTCAAATAGTCAGCCTTCACTAAATCACCATAGGCATTTATTAAAAAAAGAATACTCCTACTTTGTCTGAGTAATGTTAAAATAAAGTCGTGTTGATTAAAAAAATATAGAATTTATGTGACAGTAAATCTTTACTCCCAATAAAGTCGGCTTATCTGTTCACCCTTGCAGTAATCAATGTCTAATTCAGTATTCGCAGCTTACGATAATGATTAACGACAAGGTTTATTAATTCGATCTACTAGGATTAGAGGCTCCACACAGTGGCGGAGGGTAGGTGGAAAAAACAAACGCATTTTGCAAGGGATACCTCGCCGGGGCGCCTGCCGCTCTCATTCTCAACTAGGGTTGCCTCAGATCAATATTTATCTACGAGAATACTTATCAATGTACTTTGCTTACTAGTTTATACAAGTACATTATATACCTAGTATCTATGATTACTAGTATACCTACATATACATTTACAATAGGTGAGCAAAAGGTTACTACAGAAAATAACCTAATTTTTATGGGTGGACCTGTAGCGTTAATTTTTCAAGGATCAACAAAGCCTATAGGGTACTACAGCATCAGGTGCATCTGGAAATACATATTTTGATAAGCTCATAGTGCATCCGCGGACCGCCTAGGTTTCATTCAATAACTTGATCAACAGTTGATCTATCGAGTTATTCAATGACAGCTTAGTCCTAGGTTAATGTGACCATCACATCATCAGCAATCGATCCACTCCATGAAGTAGGCAGTGTAGTCCGAGAGGAAAAAGCACGAATTTTCGAGGAAAATAATACTCAAATCGAATGTTATTAGGAGTATTTCAGTCCTTCAGAACGAAAGATTTAAAATCGCTATGAGTAGTTTGAAAATATCTTTATACGACGAGTTGAGAATCTCTTTATCCTTAGTCAGTTTAAGAACGATGTCTTACAAACAACCTAGATATTGTAGTCATATCGTTAACTGTTTTGCATCTAAAATGAAATTAGCCTTTGTTTAGAATTAATTGTCATTGCAACGAGGCAAAACACATGACAATACGACAGAACATACCTAGTGAAGTGGTAAACACAAATGTGGTTGAAATTAGTGTCCGACATTATATAAAACTGTCATTGTATTTTGGGTATTCCAGCTTGGACAATAAAGTTGTTTTTTGAACAGATAACTTTGATACAACGCGGCGAATTCATACAACATTAACTATAGGTAAGCTTCTCCCGGTGTAAATATTAGATAAGCGCTAATTAGCACGTCACGTATTGTCGTGGTGACCGCCGATATTGTGGCAAATTAAATAACAACCAAATAAAATATTAACTAATCGTTATCCCTTAACGCTTATCCGTTTTGTCTTAAGCTAACTTAAGCTAATCGAGTGTGAAATGATATGATATAGGCACATCATGTATGAAAAACAATAACACTTTACCCGATATTTTTATTACATTTTTACGACTTGCGTTTTTTTTTCCAGTTTTTTGATCCCAACTTATGGTTGACACCCCTGCGGGTGAATGTCTTGTGTCAACAAACAGGGGTATCGCAGATTGCCTCGAGGGATGAGTTTATTTTTAATAAACGCTTTTATTTAAGAATAATGTGATCACTGATCGTCACTACGACCACGCACACGCGTGTCACCGTCGTGCCCCCATTCATATGTGTAACTTAGCAAGCAGAGTAATCAACGGTAACCCTATCAAAATAGTATTATATAACGCCTTTCTGAACTGTTACGTTATATTAGGTTTAGGCCATGATGATCGGTAACGTCTAAAATCACATACTTAAGTAATTATATATTCATATTAATCAACCGGGCAATATTCAAAAGAGTGTGTGCGACATAATCCTAATCCTAACAATAATCCTAATATCCTAATATTATAAACGTGAAAGTTTGTGCGGATGGGTGTACGTTCCACTTAATCGCAAAACTACTGAACTGATTTCTGTATAAAACTGTGCAGTATTATTAGCTTAGACATCAGAATAACACATATACTATAATTTATTACATGATTCATCCCCTTACGGAGTAAAAAAGGGATGGAAATTTTGTATGGGGAACAAAACTATTTTTAAGAAAGAAACTTTAAATTTCCCTACGAGGCAAAGCATTAAAATAAAAGTAAACTTTTTTCAGCTTTTTAAAATTTCGCTCCCTGAAGGTGTGAAAAAGGGGTTGAAAGTTTGTATGGGCAGTACTTTTTTTTAACGAAACTTGAAACTCTGTTTATAGTCCTAGCATTAAAGTATAAGAAAACTGATTTCAGCGTTTTTGGAAATACAATCTCTGAAAAGATAGGTAGGTAAAGTTTGTTATGGGAGCAAATATTATTTTACCCGAAAAACTTGAAACTTCGTTTATAGACTTAGCAATACAGTATTTAAAAAAACACTTTAAGCATTTTTGAAAATTCACCATCTGAAGGGGTGAAAAGGGGGTATAGAGTTTGTATGGGCAACCTGATTTTTTAAGCATTTTTGAAAATTCACCATCTGAAGGGGTGAAAAGGGGGTTTATAGTTTGTATGTGCAACCTGATTTTTTAAAGAGAGAGACTTTATAGTTGACGGGTAGACTCTCAGTTAAAATATAACAAAAGTAGTTGCAGCGTTGCTGAAAATTATTCCCTTAAGGGTGTAAACAAGAGGGTTTACTATTTGTACGGAAAACGTGTGATATTCGAAGTGAGGGACTAGAAATTTCATTTACAGTAATATATAAGTTGGTACCTAAATAGATTAGAACCTTAGAGCATTTAAGACTGGAGACGCCATTGACATACTTACCCTCTGCCAAAGGTAGAGGAGAAAAATCTGCCACGTTATTAAAAACTAAGGACTTCACTAATTGATTATAAGTCTCGAAATCGTTCCCGGCGTGTGAAGAGCTCCGTCAAAATGCCTTTATGGGTGCAAGAACAATTTAATTTGTCAAATTTAGAAAAGATGAATTTTATAACTTCACTTCACCGTATGTTTTCGTTTTAATTATAATTTTCTGCACAATTAAAGTTTTATTATTATTCTCTTTATTTATTTTCCTTCTTAAGCTAGGTTTTTACAATATCTTTATAAAAAGTTAAACATAAAATACACTTCCCAAACAAAAAGATTACAAAATCCTAACCTAGGGTGCCGCCGGCAGCGAGGCGGGGCCTAAGCTACCGGTGGTTAGGGCGACAAGAGAGGAACCTCCTGACTATCCGCGCCGTATCCAGGAGTACCGCCTTCTGACCCTTGATCCAGCCATCTAGCGAGAGACTCTTCGCTATAAGACCGTTCGCAGAAATTATTATTATTAAGTTTCTTTAAATTCCTCAATATTCGAATACTGGTTTAAGGAAATTCATGGGCCGAAGCCAAGTGCATTTCGTATAACGATCTCATATCACTATTGTAATGGGATTCGAGACAACCAAACGGTTGTGATCTGTTTCAGATAAATGGGGTGTAGGTCATTCTGTAAATTACGGACTGTCCTACAGGTGTTCAGAATGACGGCTTTCTGCATTATTACAGGAATACGGTGGTAACGATAGTGTTTTTATGGAGGTGTGTAATTGCTGTGTGTGGATGACACCTGTTAGTAGACAATACAATGGGTACGATGGTAACTGTCTTTATCTTTCAAAGCCGAGCTATTTCATCTTTTAAATCCAATATTTATTTTGTAAGTGTTTCAGCTACACTGTAGTTTGCATGTTATGTGTGTTTGAGTTAGCCATGCGTTCGACGCCACTTGATCGACATTCGGTTGACTTAAATCATGACGATGCCTTCCATCTATGGACTTATAGTTATTATTTTTTAATTATTAACATCTATGACATGTGACCCTTAGTGAAATTATTTAATTTAGCCATGCGATAATTGACCTTAGCCGATTAGGTTGAATTTTATTGGTCAAATTTTGTGTTTTTAGTGTGCGTGCCTGATTGTTTTAGTGTAAGCACCGCGCCGCCGCTATTTACTTTGTAGTGTAGGTAGGTTGCGTAGTAATGGCAGAACGTTTTGCTAATGTGCGTAGTTTCTTTATATGTGTGTTACCTCGTCCTACCCAAAATTGGCGAAAATTTGTTCGGAAATATACGCTGAATGAAGGCGTCTAATGTCTTAAATTCTCTATAAAATTACAACATTTAAATACTGGACTACCAGTGCGAAGCCGGGGTGGGTCACTAGTATATATATATATCTTAAACATACACCATAGTCCAATCAACATGTAAAAAAATACATGGGTGTAAGTTTAGTCTTATAATTTCAACCTGTATCTATATCTACAGTCTTAGTCACTAATCACGTCCTAGGAGGTTATCGGTGACATTTTATGCAAAGTGAGCTTAAATGCGATAACCTTCATTTAATTTTAATGCATTAAACCCACAATATCAACTATAAACAACTGATAAATTTTGAGCGATTAAGATGCACATTAGTTTTCATGGAAAACTTATTTTTTTTCGATAAACCTCATTATTAGTCATTATGCATTTTTCTGGAAAATACACTGAAATCAGGGAATAAGTTTTCGGTAAGATGTTTCTTACACTCTGTGTCTAAAACATAAATCAATAGAATTGAATATGTCTGTTTTACCTATACTGATGCCATCTTTCAAAATAAACACTAATGTAACCAACCGAGCTTGAATAAGGAGATCTGAATCTAAACATAAAATTGTGTGAGTATTTGATCTCGGAACATATTTACACTATTTTATTTATTTGTGAGACTAGGGCCTGCCTGAATTAAGTCCGATTTACACAAGTACAAGAATCGCAATGTTGACTCTTTATAGGTACCTCGGTAACCTGATGCGATTTAATGAGACTCGAATTCTGGCATGAGTGTAAGTCTGGCTTACTATTTAATGATGTTCAAGAAAACTTCTCCCGCCAGCAAACGATTTGGCTCTTGGCCCCAGAGAAATAAACTGCCTGAAAATATTGATAGTAGATATTTAAATTAGACTCGCTTTAGTTCGTGCCAAATTACATTAATAATTCCTCAAAAATATTTCGCTGGCGTAAAAAGCACTGTATATATAAAGTCACTAGGTGCTTTATGAACAACTACGCAGCTAACCCGGCGAACTTGTTACCCCTACACAAAATGTATAATTGTATAAATAATTAATATTAGGGGGGCGATCTTACACAAATCGAACTAGCCCATGATACAATAATATACTGCGCCAGGTATGGCAATCCGATACACCGAGTATTGTGGGTCACACAACCCACGTCATCAGCCAGATACAATAATATACTGCGCCAGGTATGGCAATCCGATACACCGAGTAGTGTGGGTCACACAACCCACGTCATCAGCCAGATACAATAATATACTGCGCCAGGTATGGCAATCCGATACACCGAGTAGTGTGGGTCACACAACCCACGTCATCAGCCAGATACAATAATATACTGCGCCAGGTATGGCAATCCGATACACCGAGTAGTGTGGGTCACACAACCCACGTCGTCAGCCAGCATCAGCATATCGATCGTATGCGGATGCGGACGTGTGTGTGTCGTCGACAGTGATATTGTGGTGTCACGATCCGGATTGTCAGACATTGTTTTCTTAGACCATGAACTAGCCCTAATAATAATCTAAATAAACCAGCTTCCTAGGGAGGAGCACTAACCAAACCATTAGGCTAAACCGCTCGTCAGTCGGTCGGTGCTTAAAGTGTGTGATGTGTGTATTTTTCGTGATTTTTTTCTTTAATAGTCATTCTGCTGTTCAAGGCAAACAAATCCAGCAATTCACAGATCATAAAAATCTATATCTAACCGGACTTTGTTATAAAAGTAGATTATACTAATACACGCGGATTGTGATACAAACAAACCTAAGCCACTTCCACCTGACAGGCTACTTTAAAATGTCAAAATTGATATGACTTATCGCGAAATAGCGTGGATACAGTTTCATACAACTCTTTAAGACGAAGCGAACCACATATATATATATTATTACGTTTTATAAAGAGTCAGGCGAAGTTTTCAACCCTCAGATACCTACGTAGAAAGAGAATCCTATAGAAGGAGGATCAGCGAATATACCCAAAAGGGACTGACTTATGATAACCCTACTAAATTGATTGAACTGATACATCTTTTATCAGAAGACACCACGTCCATTCCTAAACTTGCCCGACTCACTAGGGTTGCAGGTATTGATTCTGAATTTTAAAAAGGAGTAAGTAGGTAATATTAAGTTTACAGACATGCATACATCGATTCGTTTATATATATGTACATCTTATCATGTTTACATTCCTTAGAGCCTGATTAGATGTTAAAGAGTATCAAATATCCATTAAACACCACAAATGACGAAGACTGGAGCGTAACAACTTGTTACAACTAACTACTAACTAGCTAACAAGATATAACTATGATAGTGATCCCACTAAAAACACAAACGTGAAAAAAGTTCGACAAAAACATAAATGTAAAAAGGGCGCCAAATTCAGCTAAAAATAGTTGATATCTAGAAGGGTTACACGTTCCATAAAACTGTGGCAAATGGTAAAAATCCCATTAAAATATCTCAAAACATAACGAAGCTAAAACCGTAAGAATGATTTACATAAACTACAGAGAGAAAGCGCTACAAATCAGTGACGTCACTGACCTAAAGCGCCAAAGTAAATGATGATCGTTCGAAACAGAGGTACGTTTTGCGTAAAAGGGACAGAACATGCCCCTACTTAAAACTTTGAAGACTTATAATTATTTATTCTTTTGAGTTACTTTTTTCGCCTTTTCATTGTTCTCAATTTGAAACTTTCTCGAGAAACATTGAAATACTTGATTTGCTTATTTGGTGTCAACATCTCTATTGCCGGTTTACTCGTATCCTTACTTCAGCTCAGTTAAGATAGAAATTCATGTAATTTCTGCCTTAATATTATTTTTCTATGAATTGTGACTATCGCCACACACAAGTAATTTCCCGAATCATTTCTGACAGTTCTGACTCAGAGGGCCCCCTACGAACTTCGAAATCCGAACTTCGTATCGTGCCGTCCCTTTCACTCTCGTGTTATACACTTGAAGTTCGGAGTAGGCCTTCAGAATAAATTTAGAATAACTAGTTTTAGCTAAACAGGTTAAACGTTAAAGTTATGTAGTTTAATCGCGGTATACTCTATTCGAGTTTATTCACATGAAGTTGTTATTCACGTACGTCACAAAACCTGTGTCAATACTAACGCGATAACGCTATCAGCGTTCGATTTCACAAACTCTGCGAACAAGCCCTATTTGGATGGGCACAAGGAGATCCCTGGGATTTTGATTAGGAGTGAATTTCTAAAACAAGCATTCTTGCTAGGAATCGTTGTCTCCAATCAAAGTAAAAATTAAAAAAATAATCGCCACAAGTAGGATTTTTCATTTTTCACTTTGAATGAAAATTATAATTTCGATAGCGGACGCATCCGCTTGACAAAATTTAAAATAGTAGTCTCCTTTTATTTTATCTATATTCGTAAGAAAAATCAAAAAATCAATCAAAATGAAAACATTTATTCTGCAAATAGGCCTCAAGGGCAGTTTTAAAAGTCATAATCTATCTATATCAAATAAAAATAGTACAATAATCATAGTATCATTAATTAAATGTAGTGTTACATGTCAAATATAAGACTAGGAAACTAATAACAATCGAGATTTGTTAAACATGTATAAAGTCTCTAAGCGTCAAGATAAAAGGTAATAAGGTAGGTACACTAATCATAATAAAATATTGTGAGATATATCTCTAAGCGTCAACATGAAAATAATAAAATCTAATAAATAAATATCCTCAGAGATGTGTAAGGTCTCTGAGCGTCAGTCTAAAAATAAAATCAAATGAGAACAGAACGAAGTCTCTCACTCTCATCATGTCAATTCCACTGAACACTAGTACGAAGTTACTAGTCCTTGCAAAACATGAAAAGACCGGACCCCACACACAGCACCCATTCACGAGCATGGCGCGTATCTCAGCCATCGCCTCCCTCGACCATATTTAGGGAAGGTTGTGACTACTTGTGACCCGATCAACGACGCCACAGTAAGCAAAGACCTTTAGGCGAGCATGGCATAATCAAGCTGCAAATAATAAATTGTGTCTCAAGGGAGCAAAATGATATATTTACGGCGAGGACAGTATATTGAACTTGGGCTGTTTTATAGGGTTTATTAAATTATTATAATGGAAATATATTCACTAATTCTTCAGCTTGCAAATAAATCAAAAATCGGGAATACTGAATCAGAAACTTTCAGGTTGTGTACGATTTACTGATTTGTAAAAATTTAGGTATACAGTCGACTTGGTTATTTTTTGCAGTAACCACCGCATTTGGCGAAGTGAAAAAGATATGTGAAAACGTGAATATGTGTGGCAAGGACAAAGTACAAATTACATTACATTATAAGTTACTCTTTCAGTATGTCCTTTTATTTACAGGTTATACGAGTAGGTTTAGGACGCTACGGATATCGAAACATTTTTATAATTATAAATATATATATATTCCTTAACCGTTTAGTTATGTGTCCGGCGATCTCCGGGCCCGGGATATGACGGCTTAACAAATTAATTTCATGTTTCTAATGAACACTGTCGCCGATACATAAGACACAATGGAAATTAAAATAACAATATTTAGAACAAGTGTCCGCTATAAAGGTAGGTTAGTGGTACGAGTAGGTAAGTACTTATAATAAAAAAATACCATAAGTGTTGAAATTAGTTATTATTCATTCCCCCGTTTCGGCTATGGTATTGTGACGTTGAATGTACGCCTCATATTGCGGTACAGCCAGAGAATATATACAGCCACTATCTACTCGTGTCCTAAACAGTCGCGTCCGATCGAGCTCTTCAACTACTGCGTTCAGTAAGTCATTACGCTAACAATATCACATCCAATTAATTCGGAAACTACTTTCATGGCTATCTTCTAATTAGTGCTATAAACACCCAATTAAAAATATCATTAATTTGCTCCCGAGCGTCAATAAAATTCTCTTAGTAGGTTAAAAATATTGTGTTCATCAGTGCATTGTACAAAAGTGTGTGCCCTTGCCAGTAACCTCGGTTCAAAAACAGGAAGGAAAATAAATGTTAGCATCTATGACCAGACGATTATTATGGCTTAACGAATTATTAACGATAGCTTAGTAGTTCTTCATGTACGAGTATGGCCAAATCATATACCTACTTGTAACTTACTTACATCGCAGCAACGCTTTAAAATATTGCAATATATTTTTTACAAATTCGTACTTTGAAAATTCTAATACTACTTTTTCGCAAGCTTTTGTACACAGGTGTGGCAATAAATATATTTTTCTAAGCTTCAAATATGTTTCACTATATAAAAAAGGCATAAGTACCTACTTAGTTTTATTCAATCTATACTTAACCGCAGTCTCATTTGCTTCCCAGTCCTTTTACCATTAGATCATTTTAGGATACCTACCGTACCCAGAGGGTAAAACGGGACCCTATTACTAAGACTTCGCTGTCCACCCGTCCGTCCGTTTGTCACCAGCCCCCTATTTCACCAAGTTGACATATGTATGTATTTGACATACGTAATAGGCTGACAAATCGACAATTTTCATGTGAAAACTGTTTCACTAACTATAATTGTAATGTTTTTTGACAATTGTCGCGCCTGTCAGCTTTGGTGAAATAGGGGCCAGGTTGTATCTCATGAACCGTGATAGTTAAACAGTTGAAAGCTGACGGGCGCGACAATTGTCATAAAGCAATACAATTGTAGTTGGTGATACAGTTTTTACATGAAAATTGTTGATTTGTCAGCCTACATATGTCAAATACATACATATGTCAACTTGGTGAAATAGGGGCCTGTTGTAATGTTTACTATCCACCCAATCTGGTAATTGAAGCCGGAATGTAGACAACGGAACTACGTCACAAAACGGTGTAGCTTAACCGTGTTTGAGCTTATTGTAATTGTCATGATATGCACTCTAGTAGTTAATGACTCACTAAAAAGTGTGACTGAAATAATAAAAAAATAAAAACCGACTACAAAAAACGGCTTTTCGGTGTTTTATATTCTTGGGGTGACTTGGCGAAGTATTAAATTGAAGTCGGTTTTTTTAAGTGAAAGAAATTATTACGATTTAAGCAGCTAATAATATCTCACCATAGTCAATCGGCGCTCCTGAGATAAAGTAATATACCTAAATATTACTTTTTACATGTCAATGTATTTATTTATCCTATTGAAACCTATAATTCAGATAAATGAAATAATTTATTCATCAATTTAGGCATCGTTACATGCACTTATGATTGTCAAAAAACTACCACCGGTTCATAAAATAATAAAATAAACCTCTGTCTACCTCGAGAAGAACCGGCGTAAGAAACTCGGCCAGGGTTGCCAACTTAGGGGTTTTACCCCTAAATTTAGGGGGGAAATAAGGAGCATGAGATTTATTAGGGGCTTAATAATTTTATTAAATTATTAAAAATAAGTCCCGGAATCAACTATCCATTGAAATGCTGCAAAGCGTGTGGATAGTCTGATTCGCACTACAGAGATCAGGATCTTGCGTTAAATTGACTCCATCTAATAAAATGTTAAAAAAGTTCTATATGCATGTGTGACCATAATAAAGTCGAACCATTATAACAAAACTATTTAATATTTGAGATCCTAAATAGTGTATAACAACATTAAAGAAATTAAGACACATAATTTGTTGTATTTTATATTTAGGGGATTTTCCGAAAAAAATGTTTAGTTTTAGGGGTTTTTAACTTAAGTTCTAGGGGTAATAAACAATTGGAGTTGGTAACCCTGAACTCGGCGAGGTGTCATTTAAAAAAATATATATACAATGTATATAAAATAACAGTATCATAAATCATAATACTACAGAATGAAAATGCTACAATATAAATACATAAACACATATACACATATATTTAGGACAAAATATTTCTGTGTTAGATTACTTGTGCGGGACGCTATCACTGCCAAACATCCCTATCCATGATGTAATAGTTTATCTTATAATACGCTTTAAAGTAAGTGTTTGTTTCACGACAGATTTAAATTTAGAATCCGTAAGTTCGGTAATGTGTCTTGGAATTTTATTGTAGAATTTTATACGATTTCCCAAGAACGACTTTTTCGCCTTTAATAGTCCCTAAAAAGTTATTTTAAGTTTCCCAGTGTTTCTTGCAGTTATTAACTTATCAGTGTTCGTTGGGAAATTGTATAAATTCTTCTATGATTATTTCAAATACATACAGCGACGGCAGGGTTAGGATATCTATTTACTTAAAGATTTCTCTCAATGACTCACGCGACCCCAAGTTATAAATTGCTCGTAAAGCCCTTTTTTGCAATATAAACACAGTTTCGATATCTGCAGCTGATCCCCATAAGATAAGACCGTAACTAATTACACTATTAAAATAAGCGAAGTAAACTAACCGAGCCGTTGCCACTACATTGGTAAGCTGCCTCATCTCCTAACTGCAAAAACAGCAGCGCTCAACCTACTTCCTATGGCGGTTATGTGGGAACCCCACTGCAATTTTGATTTTATTATTAAATTATTTGCATGGTAAAATGAAATAGCGAGGGCAGATATTACGATATTACAGCTACCTCTACTATTTCACTTATAATACTAGGTACTAATAACCTTAAAATTAATTATTATTTTTTTAGTTTACAGATCGGTCACAATGAAGGTTAGCAGAATACTACCAGTTTTAGCCAGTTTTATCGTTGCCACGGCCGCAGAACCTGTGAGAATTGCAAATGCAGTCAAAAACACTAAACGAAGCCCTGATTCGTGTCACCCGCTGGTGATTGCACACCGAGGAGCCAGCGGCTACGTGCCCGAGCATACACTCGCTGCCTACGGCCTGGCCATCATGATGGGCGCCGACTATGTTGAACCCGACATAGTCATGACCAAGGA
Organism: Epiblema foenella; assembly: GCA_963556455.1. Lineage (NCBI taxonomy): Eukaryota > Metazoa > Arthropoda > Insecta > Lepidoptera > Tortricidae > Epiblema > Epiblema foenella. Next base: position 14,651,923 of record OY747095.1, on the reverse strand, counting down.
TGGACACCTGGTGGCTAGACATGACAACGAGTTGGGACTCACTACAGACGTCAGCCAGCACCCTGAATTTGCCGATCGTCACCGCACTCAAACTGTAGATGGACTGGAATTGACAGATTGGTTTGTGGAGGACTTCACGCTTGCCGAACTGAAGACATTGCGGGCTATTGAACGCATACCTCAAAATAGACCTGGCAATGCACGAATGGATAGCGCATTTGACATACCTACTCTTCAGGAAATTATTGACTTAGTGAAAAGCTTGGAAATAAGTCAACATCGTACCATAGGTATATATCCCGAAATTAAACATAGCACACACTTTCAGCGATTGGGACTGGCGATAGAAGCATCTCTTGTTCAAACTCTGCACAGAAATGGGTACGAAGGACCCGATGCCCCCATTTATATTCAATCCTTTGAGGTTAACAACTTAAAGGAACTCAAGAAGATTACTGATCTTCGGCTGCTTCAGCTATACGACAGCATCAAATCTGACCAACCTTTTGACCAAACCACGCTAGGTACCAGTCTCACTTACGGTGACATGGCTACAGCAGCTGGACTCAGGGAGGTAGCATCATACGCTTACGCAGTCGGTCCCGACAAGAGCTACATCATCCCACGCGACGAGCACAACAACCTTGGCACCCCAACCAGCTTCGTAGCGGACGCCCACGCGGCAGGTTTGAAGGTGCACCCTTACACGTTCCGCGCTGAAAATCCTTTCTTGCCCGCTGAATTCCGTAGCATCAATCCATCCGACGCAGCTATCGGAGATCTCAAGAGTGAACTCAGCGCGTTCCTCGCGACGGGGATAGACGGTCTGTTTGCCGATCAGCCAGATGTACCGGTTCGCATGCGAGGACCTTGCCTTTAAAACACAACGCTGTAATTACTGTGTGAGTGGGCAACTTGACTGTTACAAGTTCTCAAGCCACTCGAAGGCTTAAAGACTGCTATCATAGACAGCAGCCGGGACCAACGGCTTACCGTGCCTCCCAAAGTACGGGAGCGCTCAGTTATTAATATAAATAAGGTCATATGCCACACATTATTTCCGGAATATCGTCAGATCGGACTTTATGCATGAATGGATAATGAAATAGGATAGAATTACGAGAGTTAGTTTGCTAAAATGACAGAAAAAATAGTGCCGCATTACTACAAAGTCATTTTGGGTGGATCTTCAAATCTTTTCATGTCCAGATATGTGTAAGTAAATGTTTATTATGATAACTGCTCAAGTTTGTAGGTATCGTTGAACGGAACGTCGCCGTCGTGAACTTGGTAGGCGAATTAATGCGTGGAAAACATGAAGTAAGTAAGCATGGAGCAGGCAATACACAAATACAAAGATGTGCGAAAGATATGCAAGCATAGACACCAACAAACGTGGGAACGAGATACAATTACAGATCGTATTTCTAAACCGATTCTCATGAAATTTTGTGAGCAGGTTCAGGAGTGCTACCGCGAACCACAAACGAAATTTTCCCCCGTTTGTGTCGCACTTATGTCCAAACTTGCAAGTGCGACAGAGAGGGAAAATTTCGAATACCGTTCGCGGTAGCCCTGTAATTATATAGAATCTTTTGTCGAGTCAGTTTTGGAAATTTTCAAAAACATTTTTTTTTTTCAATGACTTCGATGTTTCTGAGGGCGTACTTCGGTTTGTCCTCTTCTCATCTACAGGTCACATTTCTCTGCCGATTTTGGTGAAATTAGTGAGCAGGTTCGATACATAATTATATAGTAGATCCGAATTTTTGTCGAGTCAGTTTTTGAATTAAAAAAATACACGCAAGGTCTGCAGTTCACAGAGCCACTAGTAATATTATGCTAAAATATGGTTTCTCTAACTAAACTAAAATACCTAAGTACCACTAAGTAGATCGCCATGGACAGATCCACGATTACCTACAGAGCAAGATCACAATGTCATGCAAATTGCCGGGGATTATAAGCGTACAAAATCAATATTAATTTTTTCAATACGTCTGGGGGGCTAAGATGATCGCGTATATGTCCGACCATATAGCATTCGTCCCTCTCGCACTTACATACTGACAGTAAGGGACGAATGCTATATGGTTGGACATATACGCGATCATCTTAGCCCCTCTGGTCTGTAAGGAAGGAACCTCAAAAGCAAACCATGTCGCCAGCAGGACAGTTTATGCACATGGCAATAGTCGTATTAGTCGTGTTCACATTATTTTTGATCATTTTGTCCGTGCACATATTTTGGAACTCTGCTGTACCCGGCAAAATAGGTAGATATTTTTTATCTAAGTAGTGTTTATCCATAAAACGTGAAATACTTAACGATTTCCTCATTGAATGAAGATTAGTTAATAATATATAACCAGTTATCTTACCAACGTAACGACCCACCTCTAGTTAATAACAACTTCTGATGCCGACACCACACCATATTCCACACCAGTAGTATATTTTTTACTTTTGGTCTGAGATGGAGGACACCATGTCACTGTAGCTCAAATTTTACCTCGAAAAGACGTTATTTTTCTTGAAGAATTTTAACTGGACTACTGTCAAACCATAGATCAAGGTCAAACAATGTTTCAAGCCGCTCATATACCTACCTAGAACGTAGTGGTTATATTTAGGGTTTGCAATTCGAATTATTCGCCACATATATTATTCGAATTCGATGACATCCATTATTCGAATAAAACGAATATTTTGAATAGTGCAGAAATTTGACTAAAATTATTTACCTTTGCGAAAAACTATAATAAAATGCCAAGATCAATTATCCTCTGCATTAACAACTCCATAGAAATATTCTTAAATATTAAAAATAAGGTTTAATCAAAGACAAATAGCATATTATTTTTCTTTTCCCTTGCCAAAAACAAACTTTCTAATCTATCTATCTACCTATGTATATATTACGCGAGGCCGATTTTTGTACACCCCATCAGATATACAGTTATGGTCCGATTTTAATAAATAATGTGTCATAAGATTCGACTCATGCTGGAGAGTTGCATAAAACTTTTATTTTTTCATATTTTTTAGGAAAAAGGACTAAAAAATTGATTTTAAAAAACTACTGTGCGCTGACCTCGTGACTTTGGCCGCGTGACGTCACGCGACGTGGCTCCTGTGGGGCTAGCACAACTTGCTGACAAATCGTATCTCGCGCGACTCAACGATTCCTATCTCGCTCGAACTGTGCGGGTTAGAAAGAGGAGGGTAGATTTTTCTCTACTCACGTCGCGTCGCGGTAGTTGTGCTAGCCCCCCTCTTTTGAATTGACATAACACAGTAAAAAAATAAACAATAACTGAATTCAAACCTGTAGTAAGTTCTTCGGCATGAGAAAATATACGTTTTGAGTCGGCGACATATATCCACAACCCCAAAATACTCAATAAACGATCTTTTTGCAATGTTTACAATTTACATGAATGACAGACGTATTGCATCGTTATTTAAAAATTCAACGTCAACATTTAATATTTTTTTCTTGTATGCCAGACTGCCAGTATTAAATTGTCATGACCTTCTCATTTCAATAAAAATTATAATTATGCAAACTCTTCGTATATTCAAAATTTTGAGAGAAAACCTCTAGGTTCAAGCCATGCATTCATTGTCGTGGACGTCCATCTCTGTTATAGTCTCTTGGCATCTTTGTTGACCTAAACAGTACCTTGCGTGCCGATAGGATTACAATTCCTATTGGCGATTTAGCCTTCAGAAGACTTTTTTATCCTCGGTAGGTATAGCAAATCGCCCGGCGGACTCCCCTTCCGGGTGGAAACCCATGGCCCATGATATTGCTTGACGAGACCGGGAATAAGTTAGAAAGAATCCTCGCTTCCCGGATCGGGAAGCAATAAGAAAATGCGGGCCCCAATGTCACTCCAATATCATGGAGTCCCTCCTTACCTGAGGCGCATCGTGGAGCGGGTACTATTGTTTGATTTTAAGAAGATACTGTAAATGTGATTTAATGATTTTAATTGCAAGGTCATTACATTTTACATTACATACTTTACAATGATTATTTTGTTTTATTTTCAAAAATATTCGTTTTATTCGAAATTTTCGAATATTGGAAATTTATGTATTCGTATTATTCGAATACAAAAATTGGACGAATATTGCAAACCCTAGTTATATTTTCTTTGTACCTACCTACCGAGTCAACCACATGCACATTCTTTTTTTTAAGGCTATTGGGCGACTAGCCAGCGTCATGTATGTATCGGAAATAAAATTAGGATTTTTCATATTTTTTCAAAAGTGCTAATTAATTAATAAGTAAGTTGCTATTACTGTGATAAAGTAAAATTGCTTTAGTTATATTATAAACTACAATTTGAGTTTAGCACAGTGGGAACCTATTGCCTCAAATATTTCTTTGTTTCTAAATTGAAGCAGTTCAACGAAATGAGTAGGCAGGGGAACATTTTCTTTTAATAAAACTCTGTACAACGCTGAATTATCTCGTACAATGCACATTCTTATTTGAGGAGTTAAGGGAGTCAACGAAGGTAAAATATTTAGCCTCTACACACTCATCGATTTGTCATAGTTTCCGCTTAGTACATACATATGTAGCGATCCTAAAGTTTGATTGTTTTATTTAGCTTCACGAAATATGTCATCTTGTATTATACATATAATGAGATGGAAAGAGACGCAGTTCCGAACTGATACGAGTCTTGCTGGGCCTTTGTGGTCAATGGCACGAAACTATAAAGCGCTTATTACACCATCCTGAATTCAGAATCCTGACTGAGCTAGGAAGCAGATTCAGGAACGTGTAATCGCATTCAGGAAGCAAGGATCCTAAAAGCTTCCTTCCTATCCCCTCCCTCGCGTCCTAGTTAGGACGGCTGATTCAGGATAGTGTAATAACTGCTTTAGTTACAATTTTAAAAGTCTGAACTCATGAAGTAAGTATTAGAGTGGAGTCGGCAAATACACACATGCAAAGATGTGCGAAAGAGGTGTAAGCATAGGCAATAATATATAGGAACGAGATACAATGTGTTATCTCCTGTCCCTCACTGATATGCAGTCCATACACGATCAAGCCCGCTATCAACCCTGCATGATGCTTGAAGCGGCGTCCGGAAAACATGACCGTGTTCATGGTCACATACACGGTCAAGTTTACCGGACGCCGCTTCAAGCATCATGCAGGCTTGACGGCGGGCTTGATCGTGTATGGCCTGCAACAGGCTCGCGCAACTAGGAACAAAATTTACAAAATGTCACTTTCGTATGGAATTTGGCAAAAAAATAATGGCGGATACTGCTATCTCGCTCCCTCAGTTAATCCATCTCAGTCACATGTCAATGTCACCTCTGCTCACTTCCGTTCAACTTGAGTGATCGCCATATTGTTATTATTGACGACCGCTTTAGCCTAGTTGGTAGTGACCCTGCCTAAGAAGCTGGAGGTCCCGGGTTCGAATCCCGGTCAGGGCATTTATTTGTGTGATGAACCTGAATATTTGTTCCTAAATCTTGGATGTTTTCTATGTATTTAAGTATATACTTATTTAATTACATAATTATGTATATCGTTGCCTAGTACCCATAGTATAAGCTTGCTTAGTTTGGGACTAGGTCGATTTGTGTAAGATTGTCCACAAACATTTATTTATTTATTATTATTTATTGTTTCTTTGTTGATCAGTTCGTAGTGTGATTTGTAGTTTGTTATTTGGTATTTATAAATGGTAGAAACCTTAATTTAAAGTGAAAAAGGCAGTGTGTATTTCAGCATATAGGGTATGTTTTTATTTGTGGTTTTCGTATCGGTCGAAAAGATGACGAGAAAAGTTAATTAATGGCAAGATTTCCTTTAGATCACGACCGGTAAGCAATTAATTGGAGATTATCTATTAATATGTACCACAGCAAGTTACATGTAAGCAAAATAAGAAGCGTTCTTTGCAATTTAGTTTTATTCGTATACTATACATACTAGCGTTGGCCGTAACATATCGATAACTAGCTTATCATATAGAACTCTGGTATTTTTCAGTTGCTGACAGTGGGTGAAAGTGATTGGCAATGAAGACCTAGCCTACGTTCCGATTGAGAAGTTGAACGAATTACAATTTGTTTGTGGTGACCACTTTCAACCCAAAGATTTTAACCGAAAGAAAAGTCGTCTAAAGAGATGGTTAATATATTAAAAGCAACACAACTTTATACTTTTTTTATTTTATTTATTTCTTGCCCTACCCACTGCGGAATAAGCGCATGGACGTCGTAGTGTAGTTGTCATAACCTAACCAGTTTAGAATGGATTCAAACCCCAATTGTTAATAAAGGAGCATCCATTATAATATGTGTGGTGTTTTAGGCCATAAACATCTCACGTAATTAATGGACGCCCTCTAACTGAGATTTTTATAAACATGGAACCCACGACGTCATTCATCATAATTTATCGATATCGTTAACCGTACTACATCAAAGTTACATCCCTATCGCGCTGTTATGTTGGCATTACCTATTTACTTTTTTTATTTTATTGTGGTACAGAATGTTTGCCAAACTCTTCGTCAATGTCATGCAATGACAATGTCACTGTCATCCAAAACTTAGTTCGAAGTCCCGTCTCTTAGAACGTAGTGGTTATATTCTCTTTGACCTCGAAAATCAAACGAAGTTTTCCCTCTCTATCGCACTTACGTCCGAACGTGTAAGTGCGACAGAGAGCGATAACTTCGTTTGTTGTCGCGGTAGCGCCCCAAAGGGGCTACCGAGTACCGAAAACGAAGTATCTCTCTCTCCGTCGTTCGAATCCGCAAGTGCGACAGAGAGGGAGTTACTTCGTTTTAGGCTTGCGGTATTAGCAATTCCTAATGGAAGTGCGACAGAGAGTGAGATATTCCAACTTCATTCGTTTTCTTGCCGCGGTAGTCCCTCTGCGCTCCGGCATTATACAACCTTAAAAATACCTTAAATATGGCCACATCGGCGAACGACGGAACGGAACGAAACGGCAGTTTTCACTTTTCAGTCAGTGAGAGGCTGTGTCCACATTATCCGATGTCGGATCCGATTGCTATATAAAATGTATCGGAAAGTGACCGATATCGGTTCGAATAGTGGAACACTAAGCGGTTTTCCCTGCATTTTTATCGGTGCCGGATCTACACCGATATCGGGTCGGATAATGTGGACACGCACAGACATATTTGTGTATGTGAATCAAATGTGAATGAGATTTCTATTTCTGTTCATTCCTAGATAAGAGTGTGTTCACTGTGTAGAACGTTTGCTGATAGTGATCTGATATAGGCATACAAGTTTTGTTTTTCACTATTTTGCCGAAATGTGAGCATACAATTTATATAACATTTCCTTCAGATATGTTAAGGCAATCATTAAAATTCAGAAAGACCATAACCATAATATGTATCTTGTCTTTACGTAAGTACACGCGTCTTTCATGTTTTAAGTGATACCGCGCGATATTAGCCTTGGTTTATATGTTAATTCACACTACACCGGCATAAGCCATCTGCGTTTATATTCCCTTAGAATTAGTGACCATTTCACTGAAAATACCTTTACTTTGCAGTGATTTTATTATTTCTTATTCTGACAAAAGAAAATTATGAAGTAGAGACACAAAAACATCACCAAAGATTATCCGACGACTTGCCAGAAATATCCTATGCCCAGATAAAAAAAATACCGAACAGGTTTGAGAATATTAATATGAACACTGACAAACAAATACACCCAAATGATGTAGAAGATAGTACTAAGCGGCAACTGCAGGAAGCTAAGGCCAGAATAGAACAATTAGAAAAGAAAATTGCTATATTAGAGGGAAGAATACCACAAAAATATCCTGAAGTGAAGTACTTAGGTTACAAGGAAAGAAGACGCATATTGGTAAGCTAAAATGTTTAGAAGTGCATTGACAACATACGTATTTTACATTCAACTGAATGAATTGTTATTTCAGGTCACTGGTGGAGCTGGTTTCGTTGGGTCTCACCTCGTAGATGTTCTTATGATGCGAGGCCATGAAGTGATAGTTGTTGACAACTTTTTCACTGGCCGCAAACGCAATGTGGAGCATTGGTTTGGCCATCGTAACTTTGAGATGATTCACCATGACATAATCAACCCGCTGTATGTGGAGGTATTCACTAGCAGCATGTCTTCTCCAGCTTTCAGTCATGAATTGATGGATCCATAGCTGACATACTAAAGGCCAATTATGTTAGCTCTTTACATAACTGTTTTTTTTTTATTTCAGGCTGATGAAATATACCATTTAGCTAGTCCTGCCAGTCCTCCGCATTATATGCAAAATCCAGTGAAGACAATTAAAACTAACACACTAGGAACAATTAACATGTTAGGTAAATATTGAGTAATCAAAATAAAGATATAATTTTTTGCTCAACATTCTTACATCTATATATTTTTTTATTTTAGGACTAGCACGCAGGGTTGGAGCAAAAATTTTGATAGCCAGCACCTCCGAGGTTTATGGTGATCCAATGGTTCATCCTCAACCTGAGTCCTATTGGGGACATGTTAATCCAATAGGTAAGTGATTATTCAAAGGTCGAGTAAACCTGTCTGTCAGAAATGGGGATATTTGAGACAATTTTGAGGAAATACTCAAACTCAAATTTCCTCCCCCTGTGTTGGCCCATAAGGATGCACATTGTCATAAACCACATTTGTTGGTGGTCACCCAAAAGAAAAAAATATTGTGTACTTCCAGTATTTGTAGACATTCACAGTGACACTAACATGCTTGAAATTCTCGTATTTTGTGTGCCAATCAAACAATCAGTTGGGTGTTTACGTTACCAAACTTACAAAGCCATTTAGTTAAATTAAAACATTTATTAATAGCTAATTGAAAAACCTGTATGTATTTAGTATGACTGAAATTACCGTTTGTTTATGTTTTTATTCTTATATTCCTAGATGTACAGTCGACGCCAAAGATATGTATACACATTAGCACTTTATTCCTGTGTTAAGGCGAAAAATTTATACATCCGTTTTAGGTGTGTGCGGTCAAACCCGATAAATCTTGAGCCGTATATGCCACAAAAAACGCATATTTCGACACTCAAGGGGAGCGCTCGTGGAATAGCGGCGCCCGCGTACCGCGTGCGGTATGCGAGGTTAAGCAACGTCGCCGGAGGTCTATTCTTGGATGGGTGACCGCTTTGAGTGGTTATTAAATGAGCGCTCTCGTGCTTTGGAAGGCACGTAAAGCCGTTGATCCCGGCTGCTGTCTATGATAGCTTCGGGGGGCTTGAGAACTTCTAACAGACAAGTTACCCACTCACTTGACAAACCTAATTGCAATAAGGAATGGTTACCCCTCGGGTTGGAAGGTCAGACGGCAGTCGCTTCCGTAAAAACTAGTGCCTACGCTAAATCTTGGGATTAGGTAGCGGACGCTAGGGGGATAATTTCGACATTCAAGGGAATCAAAATTTATTGGCACTTTCTGTTGACCTAAAACTATGAAACTGGACAAGTAATATCGTCTTAAACTACAAGTACAGGGAACAATCTGAAAACTATAAGTTTGTAATTAAATCATAAAAAATATGTAGTCTTTTTAAAGTACATAATTAATAGCTACAAATTTGTACGGGACCCTCGGTGGGCGAGTCCGACTCGCAACTGTCCGGTTTTTTGAAACAAGAACTCATACGAACTCAACATCCGGCTGAATACGCCATGAGCGCGGTGCCATAAATGAAAAACAACATCCGTTACGTATAAGATCTATTTTCAAAAAACCTCTTACGCGACTACGTTTGACCGCACCGCCTTCCCTTTCATGTCGACTGTACAAAATCCGTGATCACTACTATAGATGCTATTATGCTTTCAGGGCCAAGAGCGTGTTACGATGAAGGCAAAAGAGTTGCTGAGACCTTAGCTTATTCTTACGCGAAGCAAGAAAATGTGTCTGTGAGAGTGGCGAGGATCTTCAACACTTATGGCCCAAGAATGCATGTGTCAGATGGGCGTGTAGTTTCCAATTTTATCATGCAGGCATTACAAAATTTAACTATTACTGTAAGCAACAAAACATTTGTCAATGTACCTAGGTGGATCAACTATTCTCTGTTGCTCGTTACCATGGTTACGTTTCCTGAGTCACTCTTTAAAACTGTGATTTTATAGTGTTTAAATATACCAAACATGAGTTTTAGCAACGAGCATAAATCCATTTGGACATGGATCAGCTCTTGAGGAGTCCATAATATAAACATTTTTGTAAGAAACTCGGTTAATGTTGTCTCCTCGCTGACGGGACAGAATAACAACAAGAACAAGTTGGTTGACCCAATAAAAAAGTATTATCATCAAGTATTCAATCCGTGATGAAGGGACCTACTCTATTCATTGCCTACGAGTTTGTATTTTGCAGCAATGGGGTGTTAGTTTGTGGATTTAACATTCTAATTGTTAATGTGTTATGAAGATAAAACTACTCTAGTTTTTGTATGTTGTTTTTTTAGGGTGGGTTGCACGAAACCATCTAAGCGAAGTTCAGTGATTTAATGGAAAGTTTGACAAGTTTGTAAGGGAATGACAGCTGCCAGCGCCATATTTAACGTTAATCGGTCTGTTATCGTAAGTTGGTGCAACCCGCCCTTAACCTCTTCACCGCCATAGTAGATTTCGTAAGTAGTGTCTCACATGCCAGTCACAGAGCAAACGACTAAAAATGAAGCACATAGGTTGCTTTACATCGACTTGATATGAAGTCATGGCGTGTGGGGCACCAAATGTACTGACTTTATATCAAGTCAGTGGCGGCGAAAAGGTTAATAATCAATAGTTGTGTTATGATCATTCCGTTAAGCAATTTACCATAAATTTATTTTTTTAGGTATATGGCAATGGAAAGCAGACTAGATCATTCTGCTATGTATCAGATCTTGTTAATGGCTTGCTATCGCTGATGGCATCCAGTTATACATTGCCAGTCAATATAGGAAATCCCGTGGAGCATACCATTGAAGGTAACATTAATCTTAGTGTTTTTAAGGTTCCGTACCCAAAGGGTAAAACAGGACCCTATTACTAAGACTTCACTCTCCGTCCGTCTGTCACCAGGCTGTATCTCATGAACCGTGACAGCTAGACCGTTGAATTTTTCACAGATGATGTATGTCTGTTGCCGCTATAACAACAAATAATAAAAAGCAGAATAAAATAAATATTTAATGGGCTCCCATACAAACGTGATTTCTTGCCGTTTTTAGGGTTCCGTAGCCAAAATGGCAAAAACGGAACCCTTATAGATTCGTCATGTCTGTCCGTCCGTATGTCACAGCCGATTTACTCGGAGATTATAAGCACTACAATTATGAAATTTGGTAGGAAGGTGTATTCTATGAACCGCTACATAAAAGTAATGTAAAATTACAAAAAAATATAAAAATATTAATTAAAAATGATATAGAGGTTTCTAAAAAACTTGTCCATTTAAGTCAACCGTTGGTGAGATATTGGCTGTCAAAGTCATAGAAAGTGTGTCCCCCCCCCTCGAATTTCAAAACTATAAAGTTTAAAATTCTGAAAAAATATTGAGGTGGTGTGCATTAGTAAATACTTTCAACGATTTTTGGTTTGAACAATATAGGTTTTACAGTTTTTGAGTTTTCGCTTAAAATCTGTCTTGCCCAAACAAAAGGTCGTAAGTGCCGTGAGTTCGCTATGAAGATACGACTTTTTTAAATTCAATGTATTGGATAGTGATTTTAAATGTGGACTAGTAGATGTTGGTACACGCACTTGGCCGGTTTTTATGGATAATGGTACGGAACCCTTCGTGCGCGAGTCCGACTTGCACTTCGCCGGTTTTATTTCGTTTCATTTCAACTGGTCTATCGGGTCACACAAGCCTCTTCCGCTTTGACAACATTATCTGCATGGTAGCGGAATGATTGCAACATAGATCGATCTATGCATCAATGAAATTTAGGCTACAGAGTACTGTGTTACTGTGTTTTATCAGTAGATAAAACACAAACTGGCACCCAACAAGGAGAGGAGCATGTGGAGAGTAAACGATTTTCAATCTACCAACCATTTTATCAGCCTTATATTAAGGTCACCTTTAGTTATAGGTGTGAGTACAATCGCCATCAGATATAACGCAGCGAACAAGGTGCTCACATTAATTTAAACACCACCTTATCGTTAAGCCCTTAGTGTGCACGTTCAGATATTTGATCACCATGAAGAGTACAGATATATTTGATGGCCACTGTATGATTACATATATCAATGCAATAAAATCTTGCAAGCCTTGCTAAAAGAAACAATATTTATGTTCCAGAATTCGCAATGATTATAAAGAACATAGTTCCTGGCTGCCGCAGCACAGTGGCGACGGGGGCTGCCGTGGAGGACGACCCGCAGCGCCGCCGGCCCGACATCACAGTCGCCGAGCAGCAGCTGCAGTGGACTCCAAAGGTGATTGATTTATTTGACAACGCTACTAAAGTTACTTGTTCTTATTATTAACCCTACCAAAGACCGGGTGACCAGATGTAGGTTTTTAAACCAATCAATGGTCGTTCTATCCTATGTTTTGCACGGTAGTGAAACACGACAAGTCCTAATTTGTAGACCCAACTTGTATAATATATAGTGCCAGGCGAACTTGAAGACTAGAGCTTCACTGTTACACTGTTGTAGAGTCGAGAGTGAATTAGGTTTGCAAAAGCGTAGGTAAAAGAAAAAGTCGTGTCATGGCAATTACTGTTCATTAGATGGCGCTGACGGTTTAGTGTTAGCGGTACATGCCGAAATTCAGTAAAAAACTGCAAATGGTGTTAAAAGCATGAAAATCGGAACGATTGATCTTTAGTCCATATATTTAATAAAAAAAATGTACCAAATTTGTACTCAAATATACAGTAAAAACTTCAGCCATCTAATTCGTAGTTTGCGAATTTTACACATTTTATGATTTTCTACTGCTGGGTAATACGGTTATTTTAAGTAATGAATGTATGGGAAATTCTAACAATTAATAAAGTTTTGAAACTTGTGTGACATGATACTTTTGGGTGTAGTCTTCAAAACTGACAATTCTCCCGTCCCCTCCCAGTTTATTAATTTGTTTGACATCCCCATACATGTATTACTTAGAATAACCGTATTACCCAGCAGTAGAAAATCATAAAATGTGTAAAACTCGCAAACTATGAATTAGATGGCAAGAGTTTCTACTGTATATTTGAGTACAAATTTGGTACAAAAAATTGAGATATTAACACTGGTTGATAATTGGTAGGATCATAATTTTCCCAGGTACACCCGCCATCCTGACAGTCAGGATGGCGGGTGTACCTGGGAAAATTATGATTACCTACCTAAAATTATGAGTACCTTCACTTTGTAATACGAAAGGGTACAATTTTTTTTAAAGTGGTACAAATAGTACAAATTCAGTACAAATTTTTCGTACACTATTTAAATATTTGTTAAGGTACACCCGCCATCCTGACTCTCACTCACGTTTTTACGGTGCAAGAGTTTCGTGACTTGGCCTATTTTTACATGGAATGTTTTTTATGGGATTAATACTTACATAAATCATTATTTTCCACAGGTTTCATTAGAGGAAGGATTACAGAGAACTATCGACTACTTTAAAGAAGAATTGTCAAGAACAACATTTTATAACAATCAAACATATATGGATTCTAAAATTAAAGGTCCTCACTGATGTACGTAAATACTGTATGCATGTTTAAAATGAATTATTAATCATGATTTTCGGAAATGTGATATTAAACTATTGACTGTACAATGTTTTATATGTTGTGTTTTTCTATTTTGATTTAATTAAAATATCATATGGTTTATCAATTGTTTTATTCCTGAATACAAATTAGAGTGACTAGAAGTAACAGGACGATAAAACTCACTTAGGACGAAGAAACACTACAGTTTTAATTATTGGTACAGTCAAGTGCAAAAATAACGGTGCATACTACTTACTCAAAAATATGTCCCACGGCTCTTATATCGGCGAATTCAGGTTTCAGTACATATTAATGAAGGTATTAATTTTCACTGCACAAGGGTATATATTCTTTGATTTGTATACTTTCGATGAGTTAACTTCTAACATATCTTACTTTGTTCTTTTTCTTATTCTTAGAAACCATTCACAGACCGTGACCCTGATATGGGTCACTGCAAGCCTCTATTACAAAGTCAAGGTTTACAATTCGGATTCGGACATTGAACGTGTTAAGACCTCTAGAAATATCTGATAAGTAATATATGTATTAACTTAATTCAACACCCTTCACATTTTTATATTTTGCTATTAGCGATTTTTTGTTTTTGTCTAAGGAGCTAGAATTAGCCTCAGTGGAATTCTGCCTGGTCCTTCATTCTTATTTCCCAGAAGCCGCTGCTTGCTTGCTATTTGAAATATATTATAATCCTCTTTGCTTGCTACTGTTTATTGCCAAAACAGCTGCAAGTCACATACATTTTTACTCACAGAAATAATCGTTTTACATATTCAGTTGCTATCCAGCAGGTCCTAACAGCTTCGCTCAATATTAATTTATTATTTATTGGATTTCCATAGAATATTCTTAAATTATCAGACTTGAGTTATTTTTAAGTAGCTTAATAACTAATCATAAATTATTTTCATTTCTTTTAAACAAATGTGAATTACAGCACTGACTTGGGCGCGCGTCCCAATTATACTCATAAGCACCTCTTTCTATGGTTTCACTTTTGCATAGAATTTCTCCTTTGGAATCCACCAAGATCTTGTACAATTGAAACATGTCTTGTGTAGTCTGTTTATGGCGAACCAACATGTGATTTAGGCATCCTCGTGAAATCCATTCTGTGTCAAACCTAATATCATGAACTCTGTTGATCCCATCCAATGGAGCAGTCCAAACACCCATTGATATATCTTCTGACCGGTAGGAGCTGAAAATGAAATATATTGTAGTAAAATTACAGATATATTTACCTATAAAAATTTAATTAAAGTACTTAAAAAAAATATTTATTTTGTTTGACACCATTAATTTTTGATTTACCCAAATCTATTATCAGTATATTTTTTGTAACATTTTTATATGTAACAAAAGCCTTTAACCCGTTGTCTACCGGACCCTGGCATCCCAGGGATCATAACAAAAGAATGCCAATTGTTTATTTTCTTTGCCTGGAGACGACAGCTTAAAAGAAAATAACAGTAACATACAATGAGATTGGTCATTCTCCAGGTTTACCTCTGTCTAAACTCTGTCAAACTATATACTACTCTCCTAAAAATTCTTTATAGTTTAGGTTGATTGCAAACATAGAATTTGAGTGGGATGTAAACAGCTGATGCATTAAAAATAATTACCTCAGGAAATCTGCATTTTTTGCAATGAACTCCACAATATTTCGAGAGACAACATAACCCCCCCCAAGTGCATATGGCAGATAGTTATCACACAAGAACCAGTCCTGTTCTTGCCATTTGCCTTTCAGCTGGACGCGTGCATGCCCATTAAAGTATCCCCAGTAGAGACCTTGATACTGGCTAACCCCTTTCTGCAAAAAAAAACGACAAGTACAGTACAAGTCACTCAACTATGAAATATATAAAACATTTCTATGATCAGATTAATTGTCTGACATTAGCATGTCTGTGGTAACAACCAACCAGTGGTTAATACAAAACTACTCAATCTTACCTTGACTTTGTTGAAAACATATGCGTTAAGTTTATATGAATTCATTTGGGGTGCATATACTTCCAAGTCCCTCACTATTAGGTCTACTCTAACAAAGGAATCATCGTCACATTTGATGACATACTTTAAATCTTTTAGATTTTCGTAGAACCACACGAAAGATAGCTTAATTTTTACAGCCAAATTCTCATACTTATCAATCAGATTATCTAACAAGATCATGTCCTTACTTCTGATACTTTCTGTTTCTAAAATTTTTAACTTTACAGTGCCTAAACCTTTGGTGCCAACCACAAAATATACTTTAATTGAGTCATGGTTAGTTCGTTTTTCAGTCCAACTGTGGTTCCATTTGTATAGTTTTTCTCCATTCTCGACAAATATATTGGACACAAAGTTTCCCCAGGTGCTGCGAATAACGTTGCGCCGCTCTTCATTCGTGGGGCTGGTTAGGACAAGCACGGCATACTCTACACTTACTCTACTTGCAGCGGTATGAGCTGCGGACACTGTCGCTTCAGTGTTAACAGCATTAGCACAGTCTATTCTTATAAAACACAACGCTATTCCACAACCAACACAAAATAAAAATATACTAATACGTATCATACTTTTGTGCCTTTTGATAAATATTGCCACCATTATAAGTATTATAACACTAGTCCAGGTCTATACGTAATCACGCAAGAGTTCTTACGCTTCAATGCTATATATTGTTTATGGTAACTGCAATAAAGCTAAATATTATATTATATTGGAGACAGAAGTTCAATTAATTCTAGTGAAAACATTCTTTAATAGTACACGAAATGAATTGATCATCTGTTGCTGTCAATGTCATTAACTCGTGCGAGAGCAGTGGCGCTACCGCGACAGCAAACGAAGTTTTCTTTCTCTGTCGCACTTGCAAGTTTGCACATAAGTGAGACAGAGAGGGAAAAACTTCGTTTGTGGTCGCGATAGCCCCTCAGGGGCGCGCTACCGCGAACAGCAAACGAAGTTTTCCCTTTCTGTTTCACTTACGTCCGAACGTGCAAGTGCGACAGAGAGGGAAAACTTCGTTTGCTGTCGCGGTAGCGCCCCAGAGCAGGGATCGCGACGAGACTTTTGCGAGACCCCGCCTCTACACACTCGCTAAAATGCTCTCGCACGAGAGTGTACAGCCGTGTACCAATTCGTTCATAGTGTAGTGTAGTGTTCATACGTAGTGGTTATATTCTCTTTGGTTTGATTGGTGCTCTTCGCCGGTTCGCGGTCGCCTAACGTGTTAAGTGTTGCCAGATGGTTACATTTTTCGTAAGTTTTGACCGACTTGCTTGCTTGCTTAACATGTAAGTAACTTCTGTTGTAAAGGAAATTTTTGTAACTGAAAGGAAAGTTTTGTGTGTTGGGCATTTTCCAAAATAAGTTCGGTGACGTAATGGAATTCCACCCAGTAAAAAAAAATATTTCTTTTTAGAATCACTTAATGAATTCTCCTTCTTCTATATTCTTTGAAAAATAATACTTGTTTCAATATAAATTGCTTAATATGGTAAATATTATACTTTGAACGTAGTTACTACTGCTGTGACGTTCCATTACGATACGAACTTTAAGTCTGTTTTAAGTAAATTCCAGTGTTGTTTGCAAATCAGTCTTTATTAATGAAATGTAATACACTTATATTCTTCTTTAAATGAATAACATTTGCAATACTAAGCGTCACATTAAAGTAATTTAACAAAATCTTTCCCATACGCAGGAGCGTATTTTGAAATATGACGCCCCGGGCCAATAAGTTTCGCCGCCCCAGAAGTCAAGAAAGAACGATATAAATAAAAAAATATATTAACGTCTAAATTTTTGGGGTTGTACAATTTTTTTAAAAAGTTTCATGGGAGGACTATGCCGCCCCTAGCGGATTGGCGCCCTGGGCCATGGCCCGGATGGCCCTAGGGTAAATACGCCCCTGCCCATACGTCACTTTTAGGTTTTTACTTTACAAGCTTACAATCATTACAATCTTTTTAGCTTACAATCATCTTAAGTTAAGACACACTGATAAATACTATCAAAAGTTATATTTATTATAATTGTCACATATTATTCTAACATATGAGATCCAAATAATATCAATTATTCTTAATAATTAACATCCATTCTTAAAAATCAATCACAGCCGTAGGACAAAATGACGTAATTGAACCATTCGTCACGTATAGGAACTGCATAAAAGGTTTACATGCGTCTGAAATAGCTCACAGCTAGGGAATGCAATCCCGACTCGAGATTGCAAATTCGAGATCCCGCGGGATTAGAAATATCAATCCCGCGGGATCCCGGAATTTTCGGGATCCCGTCTAGTTTTAAAAAAATAATAAATTTGGATGACTAAAAAAGCTAATAACTGCTTGTTTGTGATAGTGAGGTTAAGTAAAATAACATATTACTCGAAAGAAAATAAAACCTTTATTCTTTAATCTTACCAACCAAAAATAATTATCAGGTTTTAAGGAAATTAACATAGGTAAATTAGGTAATCAAAATAATAAACATATTTCAAAGGGATTAGGAAGTAGTTACCTAAGACGAGTGATTTTGAAAATGACTCCTTAAAAAACAAAGGGTATTAATAGTATCCCAATCCCGTCAATCTCGAACGGGATCTCGTCATATGATGCGTCGGGAATGATCCCGAAAAATTACCCGAGATCTCGCGGGATCGGGATTGCATTCCCTACTCACAGCCCTTTACTAAGTTTTCATTAAAAAAAATATATAAATCTATATTCTAGCAAGCTGAACTACATGTTACATCTACTTGATACAAGTTTATGTACCTGTATGCAGTCTTAAGGGTTTTGATATATGTATTATAACTAATATTGATGATATTATTATTATTATATGTGAAAGTTTGAATATTTAATGTTTAATTCGTTTTAATCGTAGTAACATATGATGATACAAAAGGAACTTCAGAAAGAACAAATGAATGACTATGATTATAAAATAATATTGAAGTGGGGCTTCCATACAACAAATGTGTTTTTTTTGCTGTTTTTGTACGGAACCCTCCGTGTGCGAGTCCGACTGGCACTTGACTACTTTTTTAATACATCTACTTTCATTTAAATTACCACTTTACACCTATTATATTTTTAGCCCGACTAATTGAAATACGTTATATCACACAATATTTTAAAATACACATTAATTTTAGCGGCATGTAAACCATGACTTTTCATTCCATACGTCACGATTTTTCGTCCACTAATACAATACGTATTGTAGTGGATGTGACGTATTTAAGCCAGTAGCTAAATAAATTTAAATAGTGCTATGATTCCTTGCAATTTACTACTTTTAACATCTTTACATGTTGCCGCACTTATTAATATGTCTAAATTCATAAACATTTAATCTCAAAGTGGCTTCTTACCTTCAGTACGCTCGTGGTGGAAAAAATTTTCGGCACAGCGTGACGCACAACTCATGCTAACTGACATTGTGCCCAATAAAAAAAAGTGGAACTATGACAAAGACAGCAAATGATACGTAACACTTAGCGAGATTTGTATATGACCTTCTCGCTTGAAACTGGTATTATTATTACTGAGTCACGTCTGTATTTATTATAAGTCTGTGAAAATATCAAACGATTTGAACTAGCCAGAATTGCTGCAAGTAACATTTATAGCTTCCGTGATAGTGCATGTGACGGCGTAGAGCAAATTTTTTTCATTTCTAAAATAACACCATGAATGTATTCCGCGTTTTCAGTCAGAAATCCGCGTTTTAAAAACGCTCCTCCCGCTTTTCGTATTTCGGCATCTGGCGACACTGCTGTCGAGTGTCTATCTATAAGCTATTAAGCTCTTCTTTCATTCGCGGCGTGTGTAGTGTAGTGGTTATAATTATCTCTCGTATCCGTCACGTCAAAAAAATGTCGGTGATGGTCTCTAGCATATAGTATTATTTATTGCTGTATTTCTCGTATTCTATTAATTACCGCGGTTCAGATTGTGTTTGAGCCTTTAATACCTTGCCTATTTTATAAAAATCCAATGAAACGAGTACATTTCATTTAAATAATATAATATTCGAGCCTATTGTTTTATAGGTGTATTGTAGGTAGTTGTAAGTTTTAACTACACCTAGGTAGGTGATTTATTGTTAAATGCTAGTTATCTATTGGCAATTTATCGCAGTTATGTCTTCTCTCCAATACATCTGAGGTAGTAAGCTTATGTTTCTAGCATCAGCTGACGAGCGACGATCAGTAAGTATTTTTTACATCTGTGCCTACTTGCAAATCATGTTTTTAAATTATTATTATTTTTTGATGTTTAATCTAGTATTGCAAGATTTAGTTATATAATCACTTTGTTGTACTTATCTTCTAAAGTAATCAAATGTTTATTTCAATTATAATATTTAGGCTTTCCAATCATGGAGTCATCAAAGAAGAAGGGTCGTCAACCAAATCCCCGGGCGCGTGCAAATCCACTAACGGCTTTGACGTTTGGGTAAGTGCTCTGATGAGTTATATATTTGCAGTTATGCAAAATTGCTAATTGACTACAGTTTTGCAGAAAAGTCAATCTATCAATTATGCTGAATGTAGTAAACCCCATTGAATTATTTACTCATTTTAGAAAATAAAATGCAACAGTCACTTACTGTGGCAATAAACTTGTAAAATTGTGTCAGTGTTAAACAAATATTCGATGTATTTATTATTATTTATTTTAAGGTTCCACACCTCAAAAGGAAAAACAGTACCTTATAGGATCATTCCATTGGACGTCTGTCCGTGCTCATCTGTCTGTCTGTTAATATTTTTTTTCTTACCAACTATTACACTATGTTGTGAGCAAAAGAATAGAAAATTGTGAACTTGTAACTATATCATATTATGTATATATATATATATATATATATATATATATTAATGTGTCCAGCATAAAGCTTATTAAACATACTACAAGGGCTTCTTTAATACTTATACCGGGTGTACAATCCAAATGGGTCAGTATGGAGAAGTTGGAAACTATGAGAGATAGCGAGATCTGTTCTTAGAAACCATGACGTCGATTTTAGATTTAATAATAATTACATTCAAACTTTTATATTGTAATTATTATTAAATAGAGTAGTTATTAACTGAGCGCTCCCGTGCTTTGGAAGGCACGTCAAGCCGTTGCTCCCGGCTGCTATCTATGATAGAAGTCGTTAAGCCAAGTTAGAGGCCTTCAGGCAGCTTAAGAACTTCTAACAGTCAAGTTGCCCATTCACTTGACAAGCCTAATTCTAATAAGGTCTGGTTTCCCCTCGGGTCGAGAGGTCATATGGCAGTCGCTTCCTTAAAAACTGGTTCCTACGCCAAGTCTTGGGATTAGGTTTAGCGGACCTCAGGCATCATTCAGGTTCAGAAACACATTACACAGAAAAAAGCTATCAAAAGTGTGTTTTTGGATTCTACTAGATTCATTCTATTTGCTAATATAACAATACCATTCACTTCCCTTGGCTTTCCTTTTTATCCTTCAGAATGTCATTATACTATGCCAACTATTATATAATATGTATTCTGTATACAATTAATCTTGCTTTTATTCATCAATTTTCTTCTTTGACACACTCCAGCTGGCTGGTGATGCCAAGCACAGATGCTATAAAAAGGCTGTATTTTATTTCCATTGCTCTGTGTAATGGACATTATGAAACCTACAAAGGTTTATTATGATGTTATGTATTCCGAAAATACATACATTCAATACTAAAATAAAATGGCGAAATGATAGAATGTTCAAATACTAGTTATATGTGAACAAGGTTTGTAAAATATATATAGAAAATACAAGGGCTGAACATAGAATTTGTATGTCTTGTTTGTTAAAATTGGTTAACTTTTCATTTTGCTAGTAAAAATTCCATTTCGTGTATCCAATCATTGTTGTACTTTTAGGTGGACTTTGCCCATTTTTTGGAGAGGATTGAAACGTGAAATGGAAGAGGAAGACCTATATGAACCCTTGAAGGAACACGCATCGGGTAAGACGTTAAGAATTTGGTCTTGGTATTATGTTATAAATAGCTCAATCAATCTGTAATAGGAACGTCAGAAAAGCTGACAGATACATCGGGCCATTAGTTAATCGTCCCTTAAATATCATTATTGCAGCAATGGGCGGGATAAGTCAAACTTCCTATATAAACTAAGAAGTTTCATTCGTTAATTGAAGATGAATTTGGGGACAGTTAGGGTCGACATATACCAAGGTGTTTAGGCCAAATGATGAGAATTATAGAACACGACCTGATCTCGATCACCAATACGATACAATCCATACTAATATATATGCGAAAGTAACTCGGTGTGTCTGTTAACTCCTTTATTCGAATACCTATGGAGGTAGTTTGAGCCCTGCGAAGGACAGGATAGTTTTGATGAAATGGGGGGTTGGAGTTTTTACGGAAATAGGAGATAAACGAGTTCCACACGGACGAAGTCGGGGGTAAAAGCTAGTTATAATACATGTGGACTTGCTCATTCGTGTAATAAAATTATTATTAAGACAATTGGAGCACAATACACAACACTGTCATGTTGTTACTCGTATTGATGAATTCACTCAATAGAGCATAGGTACGTACCTATCCGTTTCCGCATACGTATGCGGAAAGAAAAATAATAAATTGTCACTATATGAATAGGAAATCATCAAATTATGACTAAAAACAGTAAATTAATAAATATGCTCAAAATCTTAAAAAGATCACTCTTGAACTTTCAAAAAATGATGTAATTTTTTTTATTGACTGAAAGTAAATTAAAAACTACCTAATTCTTATGTTTTAATAAACAACAAAAAATATATGATAACAATGTACCTAAACTCAATATTTCACGACCAAAACAATAAATTATTCGTTTCTCCATACAATGGTAGTACGGGCGTATAGTATATGACGTCACACACTATGCTCAATTTTAGTATGGGAGTTTTGGGGGCGTTTCGGGCGCTCGGATGTATTTTGTAATCAATTTTTGTCTTTTGTGTTATCCGCATTGTACTTGTTCCATATACATAATTGTTCCACTCTAAAAACTGGTCGGACGGAACGGTCGAATGGCATCATGAAAAAAATGATGCTTATTCTTTATTGGACGGACTGGGTATTGGTTGAACGGGTCCGATTCGATCCCCTAATAACCCCAAACCTAAATTCTCGACCTCTATTCAAATAAAAACAATCTGTGTAACCTTGCAGAACAAAAGTTAATTGACTGACTTATCCAACTTTGATTATGAAGTAGGTAGGTACTATTTTAATTTTAAGAAACAAACAAACACTGATCGTTTTGTTTATATATTCCAACTTTCTGTTCAGGCCCTCTTGGCGATAAATTTGCCCGCCTTTGGGATGAAGAAGTGGCTCGCGCTGGAACCAAACGCACGCCAAGTCTGCTCCGAGTCATACTAAGAGCCTACGCTGTGAGATGCATGCTGTACGGTTTGGTCCTGTTGTTTATGGAGTGTGGCATAAGGTAAGTGAACCAATCAAAATATACGCTATTCTTGGACTTAAATGCTTTGCGAAGGTTATAAACTGGCGGTTCTTTCCCTTAATAGATCATGGGCGGGTAAACTTTTTAGACAGGGGGCCTGAATAGTTATGGAATGTTAATGGGAGGTCAAATCTCCAATAATAACACATAATCCCAGCCTGCGCGCCCCGATGCACACGAACAGACGAAATAGCTATAGCCATGGTTTTCTACTTTTAATCGGCGGGCCGTACTTTGCCCACCACTGATCTAGAGGAAAATATACCGATTCTTTATAAGGTCCCCTATTCTTTAAGCCTAATGTCCCTTAAATTTTTTCTTTCCCCGGTTTTCATCTTATCCCATCTCACTTTTCTTGGAATGGAAAGAGAATCCTGAAGAAAAGCACCACCTGGCCGTTCATGCTAGCCGACAACTCACTGGTGTAAATTTAGATCAGTTAGTCAAAGTATTTTGCACCGGCCTACTGATCATCGATCCTGTCGTCAACGTATATTGTGAATTATTTGGATTGGATTTTAGGTTGGCCGCTATCCACCTACCTGGTTTATTAATTATAAAATTGTTTATGACAGGTATTTATTTCCAAAGGAATGGTTATTCACTCAATGTAGATATTTATTTAGGTCGTAAGCAAATGGGATGCGTCCAGTGGATTTAGGGTATATAAAGGCAGGTAGCAAAAACAAATAAGGAAAGAAAGTACTCCCTAAAGTAAAAAAAAAAAACGATATTGAACATTATGCCTGGACTAGAAATATACACTTATTTATTTTAAAAACATAAATGTATTTTCTGCCATACTTGCTAATAAATCATGAATAAATGAAAAGTTACATAAATAATTTAAACCTACTCCAAAAATAAACAGTAAAAAGTAAAAAATAGTTGCCTGACTTTAATAGGCCATTTCGTCACCTTTAGGCAATTTCTTTTGATGGCACCGACTTCAAAAATTGCAATACCTACATTGTTCAATAAGAAGCGTTAAATCTCATATTGACCTATTAGAAGTTAGGCAATTATTTTTTATTTTTTATTGTTTAGGTTGATAGTAACATTACACCAGGACTACTTAAATTGGCTTCGTCATAGTCGCTTCAGTAACTTGATCCAAATATCTTAGTGCTAACCGTGAAATATTAGGAGTTTTGGAATTTTTGGATGACCATCCGAAGTTTCCCTTGAATTTTTGAGGAATTCCTTTCATTCCTCATGGTTCTCATCATCAGAAGAACTTGAAGTGAACTTTGATAATAATGGGACCAATCTGGAAGCATATGCTTTCAAACAGAGAAATGTTTTTTCAAATTTGTGCATAAAAGGCGGAGTAATTGCGTAAAAACATAGAAAAGAAAAAAACAGAGTCGAATTGAGAACCTCCTCCTTTTTAAATCGCACAAATTGATATTATTACTCAATAATCAGTCGATAACTTGGAGGGTTCTTACTTCTATCTGTCTTCAATGCTCTCTACTCTTGCTCTCTAGGTACACAACAAAAAAGTTCATAACGGTGCTGGAAACGCTGATAAAGCCCTATCTTCGATACTAGTATGTTTATGCACTTAAATATATGAAATGTACATCGAACTGTTCTCTCTTCTAATAACGCAAGAGTGATTTTTTTTTAACTCATCTTCACAAATGTTACGTCCTAAAAACTGGTTTTTTGGCCTAAAATTGCCAAAGTTTGATGCCATATATCTCGAAGACAGTGAGTTTTTAAGTAAATAGTGTATACTACTTCGGTAAACCCCATTGTTCTTAATATGATACGAGTAAGCCATAAAAAACAGGAAAAGCGGAGAGTTACAGAACGAAGGTCATTGGAAGCTAGGGGCCCCTTAAGTGGTATACTTGATCGATATAGATATATACACCTGTGACGGCAACCGTACGCGTACCTTTGTGCCTCGCGTGCCATTCGTCGCCCTCTTCACCCGCGCGGAGTAGCTCTGCCAGCTTGGGCACTAGTGCTCGGTACGAGTAGGGGTAGTGGCACAGCATCCAGGACAGCCGCAGTCGAGCTAGCATTCGCACCTGGAACAAAACGTCTGGCGCATCGAACGTTAAGATTGCAGTTTTCATAACTACTTTACAAAGGTGTCGCCCAAATCGACCCACAACCCGACTTTAACGACATTCATGGAAATTATATTCAGAAATCGGAAATCGTTGAAATCGGATAAGAAATGGTTGTTAGATTTTGTATTGTAAGTTGTAACATATCAATGGTTTTTATCTTGGACAATGCTGCTCAATTGATTGATACTTATATTGTCAATCAGCTTGATTAACTACGAATAGATGCGCAATTAGCGGTCTATGGGTTAGTTAAGTGTTCGCGCAACACGTGCAGCTTCAATAAGGCCCTGTTTGTGCAAACGCATCCCCTATCTATCGGCGACGGCTAGTCTAGACATAAGATATTTTCATGTGCACGAAAATATCTTCCAGCGTTCATTGTGATGACAATTAGACGACGAACTACCGATTGCCTAAAGTAGTAAAAAACAATATTATTGACTTGGCTCCGGTGTTAACGGCCCCTTGGCATTACAGATAGCGAAGGTTAAATTGTTGCGAAATATTAAACGTGATGTTGGTTTATTTAACATGTATAGTACATGCTATTTGAGGTAATGCTACGGTCATTCCATTTGTGATGTCTATAAACTTGTTTTTATTGTAAGACTGCGCACTTAAGTAAGCATCGAGATCGAGATGTGCTGTTTAGTTTTCTAATGGGGAAAACGCTACTTAAAACCTTTAATAATAATGTGCGTATGTGTGTGTGTGTAAATATAGATCTTGCTTGATTGATGACGGCTTTTTTGTTTTACATAATCATTGTCAAAGAGAAGACGCTCGAAAATGTGTCATGGTCATGACGAATACAATTATAGACAATTACTTTACATTTTCTATGGTTTAGAAATATATCCACTTAGGCTATTTTACTACTTACTCTTTAGTATTGATGTTTGTTAATTAAGATATACATTTAAAATTTTTCATGCTACCAAATACAAATCTGCTTGTATCAAGAAGTATTATTTTAACAGGCATATAAACCAAGATTATATAAACAAACAAATTACTTCTAACACTAACACAGAAATGATATGATATTATTATTTACTAGCGACCCGCCCCGGCTTCGCACTGGTGCACTATTTAATGGATGTTATTATACACAGAGGAAGGTTTATACTTCCTCTTCAATCGCTCTATCTATTAAAAACAAACCGCATCAAAATCCGTTGCGTAGTTTTAAAGATTTAAGCATACATAGGGATATAGGGACAGAGAAAGCGACTTTGTTTTATACTATGTAGTGATTATGTGAGTGTTTTTAGATTTCAGTGTAGTAATACCGCTTTAAAAAAACCCGTTGCAACTGACGTACTCGTATGCGTACCTACTGCATACTTATGTGATATTTAAAAGCGAAATACTCTTTGACCTCCGTGCTCGTAGTATTTAGGATCATTCTCCAGCTTGCAGCTTGCGTGTCTTATGACACCGTTTATGCGCAAGTGCAAAGTACACAGTTTCCTGTTAGGACTGGTCACTATTTATCTTTATTAGAACCGAGCGAGAGGTATTGAAATCGAGAGGTATTGATTTTTCTTATAACTTTTCGCACACCTACGAGTATAGCCAGGTATTGACTATATATTGACACCAAATAAGAAAATCAATAAGTTCGAAAATTCTCGAAAAAGGAAATTCTTAATCAAATGGTGAAAAAAGTAATTCAAAAGAATAAATAATTACACAATTATAAGTCTTCAAAGTTTTAAGAGGGGGCATACTCTCTCCCTCTAACGCAAAACGCACCTTTGTATTGGAACGATCGTCATTTACTATGGCGCTCGTGGTGAATAACGTCACTGATCTGTCGCGCTTCTCTCTCGAACCAGCTATATTAAAACGGCTGTAGCTTCGTTATTTTTTGAGATATTTGAATAGGATTTTCACCTATTGGCATATTTTTTGCCTTGTTTCTTATGGAGTAGTCAAATTTTGAGTCAACATCCCTATTGGTGACCTCATATTTTTTGGAGTGGTCCATATAATATTATTTATTGATACTAGACTTATTATAGAGTTCAAACTTGCCGGTTTTTTATTAAGTATCATTTTTAAGAAATATTTGTTTGAATCTATCTTTGACACACCACACGTTTGGAGCGATTAATAAGATCGTGCCGTGGTCTACCGCAGAAAAAAAAATACATCAACTTGACAGCTGACAGATGTCAAATGTGGTAGTTACATCTAGGAATGTACAAAATCATCCCTCCAAACGTTTGGTATATCAAAGATAAGATTCAAACAAATATTTATTAAAAATGATACTTAATAAAAAACCCGGCAACAGTTTTGAACTCTATAATAAGTCTACTATCAATAAAAAGTATAATATGGACCACTCCAAAAAACTTGAGGTTCCCAAATCTAGGTATTTTAAGCCTAATTGTTATGTCGCATGAGTGTCCATTAAGAGAACACCGCGATGATTGCTTCGGTAAATAATGTTATTTCGGAATTATTATTGCATTGTACCAGCAATCTGACCCCAATCGCGGAGATCTCCGGGCACATGCCCCTATGTCCCCCCTGTATTCATGCCTGAATTTAATAACATTTAGGTTATGATCGAACGAGACCGTTTACCTCTCTTTCACCGGCCTAGAATATAAAAAGACAAAATAAGTCAGCGACAAAAGATACTATGCTAAGGTGATCTATACATACAGTACCTAATACAGTCAGTTTCGTAAAACGTCTACTTATTACTTAAGTTATGTAGTACGTGTCTTAAGATTCTTAAATTCTTATGTTTTGATGATTATGTACCTATGTACATACTAGTAAGTACATCAGCTCTTTTAGGTGAACAATAAAGAATATTTGTATTTTATTGTACTCTGTACTGTAATAGCTTTTAGGATACAATTTCGGAAAGTAACCATGGCGGTGAACTAAAATACGAACGTTTAGCGAGTGTTTTGTGACCGGCACGAGTTGGCAATTACGTTTCCGAAGTTTCTGAACATGTACAACGTTTTATAAAGAAGTGTGCGAGGAAATAAAAAAAATACTTGAAGTTAACTTCAAATTTATAGGTTATAATTTACCTTACTCTATACATTAACGTCATCTGCTGAGCATGTGCAAAAGCGCTAAAGCGCGAAGGCACAGGCATCTGCATTCAGCCAAGCATGTTAGTGAATATGTACAATTTATTTATAGGTTAAAACAATAACAAGTTTAATGAAGTATCCATAGTTATGTACCTTTTATAAGAATGTAAATCTATAATTGACTAATATGTAAAACTTTTTTGAAATAATTAATTATCTGCGTCGGGCTGACAACGTAGTTCAAAATAGTAATAAAACATTGAACATTTTTCGCACAGTTTATCTGCTCAGAAAAAGCACTTTTCGAGCACATGCATTGTAATAAGTAGTACATTACTGCTGACGCCGGGAAAGAAGGACTTGCCGGGTGAGTAGGTACAGACGGACGACCGTAAGGGAGGACGGATAGTGATACGATAGTGATATATTAAATAAAATATCAAAATGATTCTGATGATTCCATTGTACATTTTAAATGATTTGACAGACTTTTTAATGATAATTTACTTGTAATGTCGAAGATAATCTCACCTACTTTGTGTATTTTTCGCTGACTGTATCAAAACGGCAAGATTAATAGGTAATTACGTATGCTCTTTCAAATGGATCAACAACAAGCAATCCGATCTGTGTCAGCAATAGACTTTGCTCTTGAGCTAGTCATAGAATTTTTCCTGCTGTGCCTTCGTATTATAATGCTATATCTCTGTCGTAACCATTATTCAACCAATCACTTACGTTTAGAGGCGCTAAGTAAATTTCGAACAAAAGCATTCCTTCTAGAGACTTAGAGACATATATGTGAGGAAAACCCACTTGCTCAAGGCTCGCCGTTGCAAATGAGGCCATTCTCAACTAGCTTAGAGCATTGGGTTAGTTCCGGGAGTGTTCGTATACTCACCTTTTCAAATTCTTAATAAATTGGGATAGGCACAAATCACGAAATACCTTCTTTTTGTTTAGATTAGAACACCGTAACTACTGCTTAACTTAGAGCCGATTTTTCAATCCCCAGATAAAAGTATCTGTCAGATAAATGTCAGCTCTGTCCTTTTCTTTCATGTGACATTAAAAAGTTATAGCGATCATTTTAACTGACTGATAATGTTATAATGGCGGTTGAAAAATCGACCCCTGGTTTTTAACTAATATCCCGTTTATATGACCTACAGTAACTCATACTCATACTTTTTTGGTAATACGATTACAAGTCAACGTATTAAACAGGTATTTGAACACTTAACATCAAAATCGATTGTACACATTCATGTCATGAGCGAGAAATTACATTATTTCGAATTTAATAATTCTTCTATTATATATAGAACGACTGCTAAACAAGCCAAGCTTTAAGCTTGTATTTGAAGTTGATGAGACTAGGGGAGTTTATTATACTTATTGGCAATTTATTGTACACTAGTGGCGATTCTAAGTTTAATTTAGCGTCAACACCAGTATTTCTTGAACATCTCTTATAGTTTAATCTAATACTTCTAATAGCCACAGTGCCATGTGAAAGTTGGAATATGTTTCATAAGAACTTTCATTGGGTCTAGTGTCCAATGCATACGTAGACATGTGGTAAGGTGCGAGCTCATAAAGACTAAAGTGATTAAATAATAAATACATATATGCGATGGTTGATTGCGTGAAATATTTATTTATGTATTTTGATATCTCGCTCCGTCTTGTCGGGTTTAATTGCGTATTTGACACGTTCCATAGTGTGGTTATATAGATAGCAAACCATCAAATTATCACAATAAATAGTAAATTAGACAAATTAATCGAAATAATAAAAAGATCAAGTACTTCAAATATTCGCAAAAATGTTGTTTTTTAAATAGTCCTAATGTAAATTGAAAATGGCCAATAGAATTCTCATGATTCAATAAAAAAGAAATTGTATGGCTTTATGTGCGTAAACGCAATCTTTCACGACTAAAATGGCAAATTACTTAATTGTAGTTGGTCCCATACAAACATTAGATCGTCTCTAAAAACTGGTTCGAACGACACCATAAAATCAAATAGCCAATTTGGTTTATGTGGTTATGCTCACGCTTTCTCGTAATCATAACATTATCACGCGTGTTAGTGTAATCCAATAAAAGCAATTGTCGATGAACAAGGTTATTAAAAACATATCCATCAATGTCTCAATTAAACTGTACGATAAGGTGATCGATAGATACTCATAAAACAAGCATTTGAACGAACTTGAGTGGTCTTATACTGGTTATTACCAGTACAGGGGTGATCTATGTATTATGACCGATACTCAGGTGACTTATCAGTCAAGAAGCAACGACCTTCTGTTCAAGTATTACACAATTGTTTACTTGTGTAGACGGCGTAATAACTTGCTTTATCTTTTACCCGTCCGCCGCAAAAGCAAGGGTAAATATTTTTTGAGTGACTAAATTAACTTCAGAGAAAAGTAACTGCTACTCTGCATAGGAACTTTATTTTGCATAAGATTTATTTAGTTTTTAAGTACTAGCTTTCCTGGTGCTAGTTTAGAATAAAACAGGTATCATGGGCATCATACACGTATATGGGTTGTTCTACAAACTAGGGACGAAACTGAGTCTGATTTTTACGGTTTCGGCCGGACTGATTTTTTACATTTAGGTTGCGAAATTTAGTCTACTAACAAGAATACAACGTTTTTAGCTTATGGTAAGTGGAAGAGTCAAGATATTATAATAAATTTGATTTACGGCCATTTCATGGAAATTAAGTAGCAGGAAACCTCACACACACAGTCACTCTCAGTTTCCTGGTGGTCACCAGGAATATGAGGAAAAATACGTAAATGAACCGAAATCAACGTTTATTTATTATTTGTCTTACAAGTAAATACTATAAACTCCCAGTATTCCGGGTAATTCTAAGTATCCTTTGTCTCAATTTGACAGAATCCTGAGACCAGTACCATCACAATACCAAAAAAAAACATCAATTTAGAAGTAAGCCTTTGTGTAAGTAACTTACCTATCAAAACGCTAAAAATACCATATAAATTATGTATTGCGAACGTAAATATCTTATCAGGATTCGGTGAACTTGACTGATAACGACGCGACATCCGGACTTTTTCGTGACGGGCTGAATATAGAACACGTTAGGTGCAACAAGATAGATGTTATTCTTTGCCTTTCTTAGGTACACCTAACTCGGCTGAACGACAATGCCGCTCGACGAACAGGATATTGAATATTTGCGTATTTTACATTGAATAGCGTCGGATTAAACTATTAGGAAAAATTCTGGAAAACGATCTATAATATTTTTGGGACATTACGATAATAATATGTCTCACAGGCAAGAAAAAAATACGAGTAATTCTTTATTTTATTTTAATTTATGGCCTCGATGTCATATTAGGTAAATAAATAACATTACACTTTTGAATAGCTTTTGTTTGAGGGACACTGCAGGTTACTGATAATTTGGTGCTTTAAATAGGAATTTTGAAAAGAAAATAATTTTAAATCTAAATTATCTTTAGTGACCAACTAGACAAAGGTTTGTTATTGTATGACAGTATGCTATAGGTACTAATAAATACATTCTCATGATATTTTAGCTGAGCCTTCGTAAATTCCTTAGTTGTAGAACTAGCTATATATACTTTACCTACGTATCTGAAACAATAACTAAGGAACTCCATTAATATTATTGTAAGTAAACATCACTACATAGTATAAAACAAAGTCGCTATCTCTGTTCCTATATCCCTATGTATGCTTAAATCTTTAAAACTACGCAACGGATTTTGATGCGGTTTTTTTTAATAGATAGAGTGATTGAAGAGGGAGGTTTATATGTATAATAACATCCATTAAATAATGCACCCGTGCGAAGCCGGGGCGGGTCGCTAGTTTTAAATAAATGTATCCTGATATAGGGATCCAACACTGCATTTAATCCGTACTGTGTCATTTACATATGTGCTAGTAAGGGACGAATGCTATATGTTCCACATAAACGCGATCATCCTAGCTAGGCAGGTGGTGAAAAATTAATGAATTCAATCAAAACAACGTACCTACATCGATTTTGATGTCAAACTTCTTAAATTCTTCCCTATAGGATTGCTAGAACGCCTTAAATACTAACATTTTCGCTTATATTTGCATTCTTATCAGTTGTGATAACATAACTTGCTACTCCGCAATTCCTGTCTCATTGGTATTATGCGAAATATAAAGGAAATGGTAGATTTTTTTCTCATCTCGCGTCGCGACGCAGCGGTGGTTGTGCTAGCCCCGCTGGTACCAGGATTCGTATAAGCTCCCTTCATTTTGGTGCCAGGGTTCAACAACCCCTGATGTTGAAGGGGCTCATCCAGTTCTATGAAAGCGGGAATCACTATCTATCGGACGAATGGCTGGAAAAAACGGGTTATAAAAATATAACTGCTGAGAAGTGAGCACATTTGCTATATATCAGTAGTTAATTAGCTCTACAGTCATAAGGTCTGCCCAGTAAATTAAATTAGCATAAGCACAGACAAAGAAATCTCGTACAAAACTAATATTCCGAAAAATCTCCCAGAGCTTGTCACATTGTGAGTTAAAAGGTACCGGTGCGGTGCAGAAAGAAATATTATAATACATTTATAATATTAAGAACTGTTTGTGAAAAAGTTTCACCCTTTCATACAAACAGAAAAAAAAAATGGATTGCTAAGTAACGGAACATCTTTATGGGCGCTACCGAAAGTAGAATTGATAACGACACAGCACAGCCTGGGCACGCAGGTATAAGTGACTAAAAGTAGCCTAGTAGTAAATTTTTATGGTACCTACTTAAGGGAGACAAGAAAAAGCGCCTCGCCTTTTATTATGCATAAATATGTACCCAAATAAAATACGACTTTACTGGCAGACCTAAAATAGACGTATTGTAGAAGTAGAAATGTTAATAATTGAGAAACGAAGGTATTAAGTATATAAATATTATTGTAGGTTCCTGTAAAAAGGGCTATTGTATCGTATTTTCTAATTTAGTAGGGTAGAGAAATGCATCTTGAGTAAGATCTATATTCTCTTTTATTATTTTTGTTATCTTTAAATTGAATATACTTAGGTATCAGTTGGTAGTACCAATTACTACTAATTGCTAGAGCACTACGACAACAAATAATACATATATATAAATATTTACAGTAGTAGGTAATAATTAGTTGTAGTGATAGCCTTGATTTAGATTTTAAACTAATAGAGATAAGACTAAACTTTAGCCTCTTCAATTGTTTTGTTTTGTTCTATTTAAAAACAATACAAACTACTTCATATATATTCTTATTATTACAGTAGATTTTTTTTTCTGTACACCGCATTGGAAGGTGGTGGTGTACTGTTGCATCTTTAGATCGCCCGACAAGTTTAATTGGAGCTGACTTCGGTTCGCAGGCTCGCTCAGCCGGTGTTCCTCGGTAAGCTGGTGGACTTCTACGCGGTGAACAGGAACGAGACGGTGTCACTGGAAGAGGCGTACTGGTACGCCGGGGCAGTGGTGCTGTGTTCGGCGCTCAACGTCCTAGTAGTTCACTCTTATATGATGGCCATATTACACATGGGCATGAAGTTCCGGGTTGCATGTTGCTCTCTTATATATAGAAAGGTAACGTTGTTTCATTTTAAGTAATAATTAGTTGCTGTTTTTGTATTAACACGCTTACTTCCAGGTAGTTTAGCTAAAGCTGCGCGGCACATATATGCGTACAGTCAAGGGAATTTCAATACACGTGCCTTTTTATTCATCACCGGTTGCCCGCTCGGCCCGCGTAGTTACAAAGGTCGCAAGCAGGTCGGAAGTTTCTTTTACCGTATTACGATCACACGTGACCGTGTAAACACGTCTTTTAAATGCATCGCTTGTGTGTGCGCAAATTTGAATCATCGTCGTATTTAACGTAGTAATTTTAGTCACCAAATTTGTAAATAAAGTTTAATGTGGTATTTGTCAACGACCTTGGAAAACGCCTCTCTTTTTCCATCCGCATAATCGATTGCAATCATAATGAAGGTGAACATAATAAGACCAAAGTACGTTAACGTGACTATCAGAGCATCCAAATGAAGAGTTGCTTTGCTTCTAAAACATCTGTTAGCATCGAATACAACAACCGTACATGACTAATTTTATTAACTGCGGGTTTTACTTGACGTCATAGTGTCAATATTTAGTTATTTACGATACAAGTGCGGTAAGTAGGTTATTCCCAACGAGTGACGGTGATGTAAAACACGAACGAAGTGAGTGTTTTATACCGACACGAGTTGGGAATAACCTATAGCACGTGTATCGTACAACGTTTTACAATGCATAATGCGAGGAAATAAAAAAATATTTATGAAAGTACTTTTTAATTCATATTCAATTATTGAAATTTCGGTAGCGGACAAGACTTTAGATTTTTTTGGCTTGTAGCCACTATTTCGGCGTTTCAAAAATGCTGTTAGTTTTGTATAATTAGCTATATCTACGTTATTTTTAGTTTTGATAGTAGTTTTCAACATTGAATATATTGACCATAGGCTGGATGGTTTATAATTCGCAGCTAATTCATTAAAATACGCCATCAGCACATTTTCAGAGAATGAAGAAGCTTGTTTATTTTTCTTCCACTTAAGAAAATTGTCATATGTATTTAAATATCTATCTTTTGATTTTGCCGGCAAGAGGCTGTCAGTTGCAGCTTGTGCTTCTTGCAGAATATCAGGCGGGGTTAAATCTAATTCATCACTTGAACTTGACATATTATCCGATATTTGTGACTATAAAACTCAAAACAAATACGAAAATGCATTAGGAAGTGAGGATGTAAACTGTGATGGCGGGTTTTTTAAGTCGGCGGGAAACAAGCAACTAATAGCGCAGCGTGCGCGCGCATATCCAGCAGTAGCATTTTTTAAGGCAATAGCTGTATTCGAACAGCCAAATTTTGTGTAAAATTGAATACCAATTTTTAAACTTTATTAGTAAAATAATATTAATAATAGTCTGACTTTATGGTTAAAATGGTTTTGAAGATAAAACTAAAGTAAATTCATATGATATCTAATATATATTATATTTATTTATTCAAGATATGAAACCTCTTTTATGAAGACACTGGCATGCTAAAAAAAGTTAATACTTGTTGTGTAGCGCGTTGTCCAAACGAGAGTTGAGAAATTTTTGTGTAATAAAAATATTATACATAAGTATTATAAATCTTACTGGAAGATTACAAATAATATCTGTTTTTTACAACTCAAAATATTATGATCGTGACATTCCTACTTTTGTCCATTAATTTGAAACCTACTTTGACTCAAATTATATTGACACCCTGAGATTTTATCTTAGTTTGGACTATGTAGAATGTCAGTTTTGAGAAAAATTAAAAAATTACTTTACCGCACGTGTGCGGTAAGTCGCACTTTACGTATCTATGTTGGCCCATGCAAAGAGACACTTTCTGAGCATATGCATTGTAAAATATATGCCACCTTTTCTTCAATACCTACAGGCGTGCATAAATCTTTCTCTTGTTCTTCTGTACACCCAAAGGCCTACAGAACCAGTGCAAACTATTCCGTCATTTTAAAGCATACATTTTGCTTCGTCCTGAACACTATATTTGACCAATTTTCAATCGTCTAATCCGAGTGTTCGCGTGCATAACTTCGTCTTACTATACGATGGTGCCTCTCGAGTTTCCGACCATCTGCGGGTCTTAATGGTTTCAAATTACCTTCAACAAGTCGCCGTCTTACAGTCCAAGCACTAGTGTTGCTTCCTCCAAGCCCTAAAAAATGTTGTATGTTAACACGTCAACCAATATGTTTTTATACGTGTAATGAAGAATTATTAAATTGTCTAGAAGGTTCAATTTATTTCTTTTAGCTAGGTGAATTTGTTTTCGAAATATTACGATTTATGGTAGTGACTCGAAATTTTTGCTGTCGAGTGCAGACATTTTTTTCAAACCACAAATTATATTAAAAAGTAAAACAAAAAACGAAGTTGTTGCTCATTAAAAGGAGTTATTGCAAGTACTTACACGTTTGTTTGCAGTCTCTCAGACTATCGAAGACGGCCCTTGGCGAAACGACGGTTGGCCAAGTGGTGAATCTGCTCTCGAACGACGTGAACCGATTTGACGTGGCGGTGATATTCCTCCACTACCTGTGGATAGGCCCTTTGGCCACGGTCATTATCACGTACCTCATGTGGCAAGAGATCAGCTGGGCGGCAATTGTAGGCGTTGGGTTTATGTTGGCGTTCATACCCTTACAAGGTAAGATTTTTTTCAAACATGCTCGGAAAAGTAGAACATAAGTTCGCGATAATATGTAGACTACGTAACCCATCGTTGCCAACGTCGCGAATTAACAGTTGGTATAAGGACCTATAAGGGGACATGAACTCACGTCTGACTTAGTGCTTGTATTATAAGCTATATTTGTAAGAGGGTACGCTTACGACGATTTGCGGTGTCGTGTTACTTGTTTGCTGCCGTGCGGTGGGTTCCTCTTTACATAAGTATATCGGGTTCAGGAGTTGCATACTGCGGCTATAATATTATGAATAAAAGAGGCGGGAATTAAAATTTTTTTTCATCCTCCTGTTACATGAATGGAATGCAACCAATTTTTTTTGTAATTTACATCACTTTTATGTCCCGGTTCATAGAACACGCTTTACTACCAAATTTCATAATTGTAGTGCTTATAGTCTCCGAATAAATCGGCTGTGACATACGGACGGACGGACAGCATAAGGGTTCCGTTTTCGCCTTTTTGATTAAGGAACCCTAAATAGCCCTTCACTAATTTTTCTATATATGTATACATTACGCCAAGCAATTGGTAACCTGCCACTTTTGAACCTTGTCAGTCAAGTAATAGAGTCGAAAAGTGGTAGACCACATTCTTGGCTGCCTGTGGTTTCAGTTCACCGGATTTCAACATTCAAAAACTGTCTGTGGCCTGAAAGACATCGAGTGATGGCATAAATGTTCCGTTTACAATCACTGGTAATTCCGTACCATTTTTGGTACGGAATAGGTAAAAAAAAACTACTTCAAATCATGTGACGGTAAAATAATAAATGGGCGTCGTGGATGTCTAAAAGTCAATACATTAAACATTCACGATTCTCACATATCATCATATATGATACGACATATACGGACCTATCTTCAAACAAAATAGAACATGTTTATATAGGTGCTTTGTGTGACGGTTCAGCCTTGCATTTCTAGATAAACGTATTTGTATTGTGTTGCACGAGTATAGGTAATGCGCTGGGATGCCACGGTAACGCCAGTTGATCTGATACTTATCCAGACGCTTACTAAGCAAAATGGTCTTATTATATTTATGACCAAGTTCTCGTATTGTAAGGCGATAATAAACAATCGGAAACATACATATCTTTAGAACTATCGTCATCTTTATTATGTATAAATATTCTGAAGGACGTCCTCGACTACTCACCAGATGGAAGCTTACTTTGGGATATTTTCTGTGAATAGTTAGTATCAATTTACAATAAGTATGTTGTTTTCATAAGCGAATAGCTAGAATATTAGCAATCACGCGATTAATTTCTTGTGCGCGTGGGTAATAGTCTAAATAGACTGTAAACATATACCCACTGAGTGGTATGGGAGACGAATAACAGAAAAAATGAATAAAGCCGAAGATGCTCTAACACAGGTTTCAGCGTTATCTGCTGGTGGCTAAGGCACTTCGTGTCTGCATTTCTATACTACGTTACGTTTCTCTTTCAAATTTCTACTACACTGGTACTCATACACAAAAATTAAAGTTTGTCGGTAAAAACTTGCCAAGTCTCATTAAGTAGCAAATAGCATATCAAATCAATACGTAAATATAAATACATTATGAAAATAAAAAAACATTTAGAAGGCTGCAATGGCAAGACAAGTCAAAAACTACTAGCGTTTCACAAGAGACCACTGACGAGAAGAAAAGCCGAAAGAAACTCGACAGGCAGTCTATTCTTCCAAAATATACTTATTACAATGTTACAGCGTACCTGGGCAAGCGGACGTCGGTGCTGCGGCTGAAGACGGCGCTGCGCACGGACGAGCGCGTGCGCCTCATGAATGAGATCCTCTCCGGCATCCAGGTCATCAAGATGTACACCTGGGAGAAGCCGTTCGCGGATCTCGTCGCGAAAGCTAGGAAGTACGTTACCTCTCTATCTCCATCAGCACTATCTTTTTAAGGGGATTCCTCGATTCTTTCAACAACGAACGCCATGACAGAGACACGCTTAATGTTTTTAGCGCACGAAAAAAGTACTGAACTGTTAACTAACTATTAAATTTGCTCTTACTTGACAGAGTTCAGATATGGTGAAATACCATCGTTAATAATGATTTGTTTTAGTCAGCTGAGTTAAAAATGAAAATGAAAACTCGACTTTGGATTATTTTTCTATTGAGAACATCTTAAGCAATCATGTTCCGGCCATTGTCATGTAATCAAGAATCACATATCTGAAAATAAAGTCTTATGGTTTCGGTGTTGTTTCCTCGTCTGGGCAAAACAGCGTTTCATAGAACGTGATATTTTTGCTTATCTTCGGTTCTCGAGTGAGACTAGCCACTGACGAAATTTATTGGTTTGTGAAAAAAATCAAAAGTATCCTAGTTTGCGATGAAGCTGTTTTTTTTTTTAATGAATGATAGCGTAAGAAACTTATAGATAGGTAAACTCATGTGTTTGGTCGTGCTTTACTTCGTTAAGATTTTACCTACATTTAATATCTATTTTAAAGTTGGGCAACATTTTCTATTTAAGTTTTCCTCATTCTGTGTTTCGTAAGGTTTCGTAGCGGAAAACTCTCGTTAGTACAGACATATTGAAATATAATAAAAGGGTCACTCACGTTTTTAAGGTCGAATATTGCCCGTTATGTTTATTATATTTCAATATTATAACATATGGCTGGTGCTGCCATGCCTTTGTTTTTATGTAACCCTTATGTTAAATGGTTTAATGTATTCGGTTTTCTCCTACATTAAGTACCCTTTGATAAACTTTACTGTATGCCGTATCGTACTTGCGCAAGTTGTACGGTCGTACAGTCGAGTGCAAAAATATGGGTGCATGCAAGTTACTCAAAAATATGTCCCATGGATCTTATGTCGGCGTATTAAGGTTTCGGTACATATTTATGAGAGGATTCATTCGATACATATTTTTACACTTGACTGTACTCAAAAGGGGCTTAATACCTTTATTTTTTAGACCTTGTCGCTTTAACGTTATGATTAAACTGTCATACCAAAGTGTCAAGCTACTTATGAATTTGACTGTACTACGTTACGAAAGTGCTATTGCATGAGAAATAACACTGCTTATTTGCGGGCGGATAAAACGATAAGTCTCACTCAGAAAGTGATTTTGTAATCTATGTTAACGCACCTAAGATGTTTGTTCGGCTCGGTGCAGGCAGGAGATAAAACAGATCCGGGCGACCTCGTACATTCGCGGCGTGCTGACCTCGTTCACGATGTTCACCACTCGCATCTGCCTGTTCTGCTCCATCCTGGCGTTTGTGCTGGAGAACAACGTCATCTCCGCCAAACAGGTGTTCGTCGTCAGCAGTTTCTACAATATCCTGCGTCAGACCATGACCGTATTTTTCCCGCAAGGTAAATAAATATATCAGGGGACAATCTTACGCGGATTACCATGACCCCGTACAAAGGGTACTAAGTGACGATACATTTAAAAGATATAAATACTTAAATGCGTCTGGTGAACATCCAAGACTCCTAAACAAAAATTCGTCCTCTCCGCACACATATTTGCCCAAACTAGCTTAATATTTTAAATTAAAACTTTACTAGGCAGTTAGTTCAAAAATTACAAATTATAATCGATTCCTCGCAAGCCGTATGTGGGCGACATATCACCCCGAGCCTGGTAAAGCGTTACCCTGTGGATTACAAACAATGATTTTGTTCCTAGTTGCACCCAATGTTGGTAAACACTGGCTACATAATCACTGCCTCGCAATGGTAACGCTGATAATCAACAGGTTAAGTTACATACTACTTGCTTGTGAACGTATTGCGATGAAATATCGGTGTTAAATAAACTTTGTTTTTACAGGGATCGCCCAAGTAGCAGAAGCAACTGTGTCAATTAAGAGACTTCAAAACTTCATGCTGTATGAGGACACAAGTAAACCGGTCCCTACTCTTACTG
The DNA here is from genome assembly GCA_963556455.1 of Epiblema foenella. Classification (NCBI taxonomy): domain Eukaryota; kingdom Metazoa; phylum Arthropoda; class Insecta; order Lepidoptera; family Tortricidae; genus Epiblema; species Epiblema foenella. Next base: position 14,611,207 of record OY747095.1, on the reverse strand, counting down.
ACATACAAACTTCTACGAAACCTAAAGGGAAGGTACTAGAAGAACCTAAGGAATCCACTCCGACTAAATCTGCCTTGGACATACCGCGAGATTCATCGAAACCCGGTGACGAGACAAGCGGCGCCAAAGAAACTAAGTTGGATGAAGCTAAAGGCAACGGTAAGAAAATATGCGTACATGGCACACACAGGGTTTAAATTACTGAGCCATTTGTGTCAAACTAATTTTGTTCAAATGATAGTTAAACTGTAATGTGTCCAGTATAATGTGAGCTCAACAATTAAATCCGTGACCATACATACGTAGTGCTGAATTTCTCTGTTAAGATACAACAACCAGTAAACACAAAAAAGGAGCTCCTAAATGATGGGCCAATGTTTTAAGCAGAGGTCTAATGATTAATGGTACAGGGACCTCTCCATAATGAAAGTAGCTGCAGCAGGCTCCACAATGTATATAATTTACTAGCTTCTGATTTTGAGTAATGAAGGTATGAATGTTATGTGTTTTCATCAGCCCTGTTTGGAAAGTTCGATTTTCATGTGTAGCCGGGTGGAAAATCGCGTTTTCACACCTGCTATTCAGAAAAGAGTTATTATTGTCTTCGAATGAGGGATCAAAGATGTACTTTTCTTCCCTCATTTGAGGGCAACAATGACTCTTTTCCTCATGGAAGGTGTGAAATGCAGTATGTGCCACTCGGTAGTAAAATTATTTGTAAGACTTCTCATGTTTTTAGCAGCGGGCTTCATAGACGGTGTGAAAAACAGTATGTCACACGGTTGCAAAATTATTTCCGTCTTGGGCGTAAACACTTGAATCCCTCGCTACGCTCAAGATTCTATTTTAGAATCCCTCGCTACGGTCAGGATTCTATTGTAGAATCTTTCGCTTCACTCAGAATTCAATATACCGGCCTCGCCGTAAATATATAATTTTGCTCCCTTGAGACACAATCTACTATTCCGCTACGGTCGGAAGAAAGATTTTTTTTTAAATTATTTCATAGGCCGGGTTGCACGCCGGTCGCGCGAGCGGGTCGCTGCAGCGCAGGCTGCTGGTTGCTGTAGCGCACGTTTTTATTACTGAATCTTTAGTATATCATTTACTTTTACTTTCTTCATAGTCGTAATGAAAAATATATGTAGTATTTAACTCGGGTGAAAGCACCCTTATGCCAAAAAATCTCGGATGGAATGGGTCACTTTGAACCCTTGGTCAACAATCTGCTATTGTTTGTTGGCTAGGGCGGTCGGCGGCCCCGCTGGAGTCGGGCGAAGAGGACGAGGCCGAGCTGGACCGCGCGCAGGGCGCGGGCGTGAGGCTGCAGCACGCCACGGCCAAGTGGGTCGCCTCGCACCACGAGAACACGCTCACCGACCTCAGCCTCACCATCAAGCCCGGCAAGTCAGTGCCGTACAAATGTATCCCCTTATTTATAAACGTTCATCAAACCTACTTTAGCTAAAATGACGTTAATATTCGTTTCTCTTTATCTGTCACATTGACATTTGTGTTTATGGGAAAGGGACGAAACTCATTTTTGTTAGCACAGGCTCGTTAATTGTTATGAATAAGGGGGTAGTCAATAATGTTTTAACACCGGGAAAACTCGTAATACAATTGGACACAACGTCGACGTGTTCCTCTTGCCGCTTCGGCTAAACTCGGCTTTGGCATACCTCTACTTTAGCATAACATTGTAGTCTTTACATACCTCCGTGGTGTCCAGGTACCCTATCGTGCAATAGGAACGAATGAACACATACTATGCGGCGAGCGCGTGCGAGCGGTATGCCATGATTAGCTGTCAAACAGGTCAATCCGTTAGACAGAAAACCTTCTGTACATAAGTACTACTAATTATTCTGTGACGTGTCAATCAATTACCGCATTAAATCAATTACAAGTTTATACCGATTAATATGAAACTTTATCAGTCAATGTCAAATATCATAACATAAGCTGATATTTCACATGTGATACGTTGTCCTTGAGGCTTACGCATTAGATTTTTTTGAATTTTGTGTTGTTTGCAGGTTGATCGCGGTGATTGGGCCAGTGGGCGCGGGAAAGTCGTCATTGCTGCATGTGTTGCTGCGCGAGCTGCCGCTCGTGTCCGGCTCGGTGCACGTCGGCGGCACCGTCTCCTACGCCGGCCAGGAGCCCTGGCTCTTCGCAGGTAACAACCGCCGCATACCGGGTAGTCAGTCCGACCCAGGTCGGGCCTAGCTGAGTTTCTTGGTGGGCTGTTCTCAGCCAGGCTAGGTTTAGTGAACCAGCGATTAAACTCCCAGTAACTCGTTTCCACTCACACCTCAAATTCGGTGAAAGCGGCTCAACCAATCTCACTGGAGCCCAAACACTAGAGTAATCTAGTGTTTAAAGCGTGGTCGTGTCGGACGTTCCCCTCGATTTTCCCCAGGCTACTATCCAACCGCGCACTCCTATCGCTTTATTGGGCCCGGCCTATAAAGACACAATTAGGTTAAAAAAACACAGGTTACAACCGCCGTTTTCGGGCCCCAAAATATATAGGCATACGGGCTGTATTATACTAAACAGACTGCTTAGTTTATGGACGCTTGCGATTTCAAGTTTCGAGTTGTCGCGTTGTCGATTTATTTGAGGATTTTCGACAGCTAGAGACAAATACATATCTCTCATTCTCAACACGGCGCGTCATCTGCTGATGAGAATGAGGGATATTTGTGATTAAGATTAATAACTAATATCCCGACAAAGCAGGAGTTTTGGTGATATCTTAAGCAAGAACTGAAAACCAGCGCTGTGCACCCGTAATGGCTGGAACAGCACATGCTGAGTCCGCTCCTTTTGTCACATAAAAAAATATATAATAAGGCATGTACCTATTCTTTTGTAAGTATCTGTGTTGGGTGGCAATAAATAGTCTTATTTATTTATTTATTTATTTATTTATATTAGGAGAACCAACAGCAGTACAAACAATGTAACAACATGCATATCTTTTTTCTTTCTTAAGTAAGATTATGGTATAAGGTTTAGTCTAGTTGGTCACTACCCTGATTTCGAAGCTGCAGGTCCCGGATTCGAATCCCGATCATTGCATATATTTGTGTAATGAGTACAAATATTTGTTCCTAAGTCTTGGATGTTTTCTATGTATTTAACTATCTATGTAAGTAATATGTATATCGTCGTCTAGTACGTATAGTCCAAGCTTTTGCTTAGTTTGGGACTAGGTTCATTTGTGTAAGATTGTCCACACATATTTATTATTATTAAATGTCATGTCCTATTCAGGCAGCGTGAGGCAGAACATCCTGTTCGGGCAGCCGATGGACCGGCCGCGCTACAACACTGTGGTACGGCGCTGCGCACTCGACCGGGACTTCTCGCTGCTGCCGCACGGGGACAAGACCATCGTCGGCGAGCGCGGTGTCAGTCTGAGCGGAGGTCGGTCGGTGTTTCATACTATTATACATACTTACTACAAAGAATGTCGGACGCAGGTTTTTGACGCCCGCAACGGATTCGTGTGCAAGTCAGGCACCTGCACGTGGGCCACGGGCTCTTCTAGGATACAATCGTGAGAATGCCAGGAGGACGATGATGAGGATGAATCTTAAGGCGTGTCACGATATCATGCGGCGGCCGCGCGAGCATTGTTCGACCGTGGCAATCTGTATTATGGCTCGCGAACCATTATTGGCACCACTTTTAAATTTAACGCGTCATCTGAAATACAGATACATCCGTCCCAATTGCCCGCGAACAGAACATTGGCGCTTCTTTGTTGCGCCGCCCCAAAGGACAGTAAATGGCCGCGACGAACTATTTATTGTCGGTTTTTGGCGTTCGAGCGCGCCAATGATTGAGTTGCGAGTGCCAGAATTGCCTTATTTAAAAAGTCATTATATTAGTTAACTAAGTATTTCTAACATCGCTAAAATTTTATTCATGTTATATACCGCAATAGACTAGCATTTGTTGCTGCCATGCCAGTGGGAATTTTGTTAAAACTGTCTACGCGATTTCAGTTATTTTTTGTACTATAACAGATTAGGGTTTTGTCATGATTTTGCCTAAACAAAAACTAATCGAGTTCAGTTCTCGCTTTGACTTAAAATGCAGTCCGGTATCAATGTTCGATAGTTCGCCGCGCGATATCGAGACGCGCCTACGAAACTTGACGTGTGCGCAGGTCAGCGGGCGCGCATCTCACTGGCGCGCGCCGTGTACAAGCGCGCGGACATCTACCTGCTGGACGACCCGCTGTCGGCGGTGGACGCGCACGTGGGCCGGCACCTGTTCGAGTCCTGCCTCGTCGGCTACCTGCGACACGCCACGCGAGTTCTCGTCACGCATCAGCTGCTCTTCCTGCGGGACGTCGACCAGGTCGCTGTACAGAGTTACTAGTATGAATAGGCTCGATGACTCATTTTTTTACTCATGCCATTAGAACCAGGTTTTAGAGAGGACCAAATGTTTGTATGGCACCAACTACAATTAGTACAACACAGAAGACGAAAATGAGCACTGAAGATTGTCCATAATGATTGACAGCTAAATATGATGTCACAGTTTTCTAGCCTCTTACTATCGTTGTATGGAAAGAAGAGTAATTTGCCGTTTTGGTTGTAAATATTTTGTTTATATACATAGTTACCATACAATTTAGTTTTTATTGAAACATGCAACTCTTATTTTGGCAACTTTCTACATTTTAGACTATAAAATAACAACATTTTGCTAATCTTCGTAGTCCTATTATATCTTTTTATTATGATTTTGATTTATTTGTCTATTTATTGTGATAAATTGATGGATTTATAACCATACCACACTATGATAAAAATAGGGTCTTACACGTATTTTTGAAAAATAGCCTCAGTTAATCAGTACGTTTCAATTACCACGTGGAATTTTCATTTCTGTTTTATGGAATCGATGAATACTAAAACAATAAAATTGAAATTTGCAGTTTCAATATCCGCTCGAAAACGCGAGCCGCCATTTCTGTGACGTCATACGGCACAATCGCAGTTCAACCGATTCGTTGTTATATCCGTCACTCGTGTCACGTTATCGAGTAATATTGCATCTGCCTATGTGAGTAGTTGTATTTTTGTTAACTCAAATATTTATTAGCTATGTTATTTGTTTTTTTTTCGATCGATTTTGATCAGAATCGATCGACATAAGAAAAAAGAATAATGATTCCAAGAATAGAATAATAACATTTATTTCGTAAAGCATATGCTATCGTTTATCGAAAAACTGTATGCGATTTTGATAGACCGCATCACTAATGGGGTCTGTCACAAGTGTCAAACACAGAGCTGTTAAGTCGGATGCACTCAATGGGCTACGTAGAAAGAGAATTATACCCAACGTACAGGACGCAGTTATGCGTTAAAGGGAGAAAGACATATTTTCATGTACGCTGTGCCCTCATCGCCTATTGTGTTGATCCGACATTTTAGTGTCGTATGACGTCACACTTGACATTCGTAATGGCGGCTATCGTTTTGCAAATTTTTACCACAGATAAAATATGCATGAGTTTTAAAAGTAATTATAAAATTTATTTTCATGATCATGAGTTTATATCAACTCAATTCGACTTCCTATTACAAAATTAATCGTATTCTTGCAATTTTGCCCATGGGCAGCTGCCCTTTCCTAGCATAAGTTTGAATAAAGGGACAGTCGCTGTTTATGCTGACGAATACCCCGATCTCGTGTTGATTAAAATTTATGTCGAACTCTAGATTGAAGCATAAATAGCTAAGACATACTACAGGATACGGTGACCTTTTGTGTACGCTGGGGCTGTCATGATTGTGATCCAATTCACATGGCATTCTATTCATATTTTGACTGAACTCTCAGCTCGGATGATCCGTTATTAAAGTGATTGTAATTGCAGATAATAATTCTGAAAAACGGCGCGATAGCGGCGGCGGGCAGCTTCGAGACGTTGAGTGCGTCCGGTCTGGACTTTGCCACGTTGTTGGCGCGCGGAGAAGAAGAAGAGCGGCCCGCGCCTGAATCTGCGCCCGTGTACGATATCGAGGAATCGCCGCACGGCAGCTTCCGCAAGCGGCAGATGAGCATCCACTCGGTACGTCTTCTTATTCAGTTGGGGGCCCTTTCGGATGCACTTCGACCCAACTACTCGGTACGCACTCCCTGGAGCACTACATAGCGGCGGCAGTTTCGCCACGTTATTAGGATCTGCCCGCGCCTGAATCCGCGCCCGCGCAAGCGGCAGATGAGTATCCATTCTGTACGTCTTCTTATAGAGTTGAGGGCCCGATCTAATGCACTTTGATTTGACGGCAGCTTCGAGACTTCGCCACGTTATGAGCGCGTGCCAAGCAGGAGCGGCCCTCATAAGTCACCAGACACCGTGCATCGGGACAGCTTGAAAACAAAAAAACACCGATTACTGCCTTGGTTACCAAAAAAAGGAGTTAACATCTTGAAATAAAAAGGCTCGGTAGCACGCTTGTGAGTGTTCTGGAATCGTAAGTGGCCATACACTAAGGTCTGCTTAGCATCACCCAGACCGTATATTCGTTTATCTCAGTTATAGTATTAAATAAAAACAATGTTTTTACTTATGTTTTCGTATAAGCGTGCAATGCTTTCAGTTGGTGATGTGGTGTGACTATCAATGTTGTTTCAGGTGAGTTCCGTGGACAATTTAACGGCGACTGCGCCGCCGGAGGGCGGACGCGAAGAGGCGGAGATGCGATCGGCGGGCGCCGTGTCCGCGAAGGTGTACGGCGCGTACCTGGGCGCGAGCGGGCACCCGCTTGTGGTGGCGCTCATGGTGGCCGTGGCCCTGCTCGCGCAGCTCTTCGGCTCGGGCTCCGACTGGTGGACCAGCTACTGGTGAGTGTTGTAGAGTAGCGGAACATCGCGTACGCGAGAAGGCGGTATATTTATTTTCATGTCTGCTGTTTGGCAATATATATTTGTTAAATATACCACTACATGGCTCTCTGACAAATGTTTCTATAGTGTTAAGGATTTCTTCGATTTTAAACTGTATGCTTAATTTATTATTTTTCAATCACCTGACTTCTGCATATTCAATAATCATAATTAACATAATGAAATACCTACAATTTATGTTAATGTGAATCTCTCTCTTAGTAAATTTTGCATGTCGATCAACGACTGAATACTGTACCGCTGTATACTACATCCTGTACCACATAAGTTTCAGTATTCTAGCAAATAAAACAAATCTATTCTATTCTATTCGGAAAGTTCGATTTTCATGTGTAGAGATAGCCGGGTGGAAAATCGCTTTTCCAACCCTAGGGTAGAAAGTATTTTTTTATAGTTACTATGAGCAACGGAGTATAGGCTTTTGAGATCTCTGGTATTATTATAAGCTCATTGGTGAAAAGTCATAAACCATAGACATAAATTTGCCGGCAAAAAAAAAATTGAAAGAATGAAATAGTGACGGTTGCGATTTTAACGTTATAATAATAATAATAAAAACTGCTTAGTAAACGGGAAAACTAAATATATAATAAATTACTTACAGTATATGAAATTCTGTTCTTGGTAAAAAATGATTAGTTGAGCGATTTGAGTGATGTGAACGTTAATTTAACTTCCAATTCAGTAAAAGGAGAGCCGAAATCAGTAACTTGTATAATTTGATATTAACCTGAATGTTTAAAAGTCCTAATGAAAGGACGATTCAGGTTGTCCTTATATTTGACATAAGAGCCGCATCTAGTAGCATTGAATTTTCCAAAATTACCTAGTGATGTAGAGAATCATGACCAGATAATACTAAACTTTCAAACACCGAAACCAAAATCAACCGTCAGTTTGCCGTACGACAAGAATTTACACATTTGTTAGAAATATACTAGGTATATTTCTAACAAATGTGTAAATTCTTGTATACTCTCAGACCTAATAATATAAACACGGATGGATATTTTTTGAACTATCAACGGGGTAAATGTCTGAGGCAGGTCAATAGGTACAAATTCGCTAACATGCCTCGACAAATTGCTGCCTTCTTAAATTGGTTGAAGCCGGTGTATGATACACAAGGCATTGTTTTCGCCGGGCTTCCGCTACCCTACTACCAGATTCGGGAGTTAGCATATTATGATTCTAAAACAGCATAGTGATTGGAATTTCAGTACTGTTGACGAGGGACATTTGGAAGACTCCGTTCAAAACAAAACCAAAATAGCTTCAAAAATATCAGAATGCATAAATATGAAAAGTCAATATCTATCTTCTCCCGAACCTGGTACATCAAGAGATCCGGATCCAATTCCATTCTTCCAGACAAAATAGTCCGGGGGGCGATTACTCTGCACCGACTGCATCACTTAATATACTATAAATTTTAATTAGAAAGATTGTATTTTGTGTTTGTGTTCAATGATTTCGTTAAAAATTCGTATTAACTGTAAATAAAGTTATTTTATTCAATGCATATTAACTGTAAATAAATTTATTTTAATAAATGCATATTAACTGTAAATAAAGTTATTTTATTTAATGCATTTCTACGCGTCAATGTGGTTTTGTCCTTATGCAGCAACAAGAATGGGCACTAAATATTCTGAAAAAGAACAATATCGAATGTCATATAACAATTTTAAACAAATAGATGTGTGGTACAGTTTTTGTCAAATAGTAGCGGTCAAAGTAGCATAATATGGTCTCGTCTTTATTAAAGTTGGCGTAAAGATTTGTTACTATATGATCATTTTGGTTGTTACAGTCTCTGATATTGACTGTACTCGTATTACGTTTGCTTATTTTTAGGGTCAATATGGAGGAAAGGGAGGGGCTAACTAGCACATACGGTAACACCACTCGACTCGAGATGATGATCGATGACGTCCAGTTCGGGGACTCGGCGCTGAGTCGATACAACTGTATTTATATATACACTGGTAAATGCCACTATAAAGTCTAACCTACATTGAGTAAGATTATTTGATGAAGTACATAATGCGCTTCACGTTATTTTTAGTCATAATCCGAGATTGCGACTGTTTTTTTGTAAATAAAATAAAATAAATAACAGGTTTGTGATAAACAGCGGAATATTTGGCGGTTGATAGCACATGTTGATTGCAGGTATGGTTGTCGCGCTCGTGGTGATAACGCTGCTGCGCTCGTTTATGTTCTTCTCTATGGCGATGCGCGCGTCCACGCGGCTGCACAACAAGATGTTCTCTGCGATCACTCGCGCGCCCATGCGCTTCTTCCACGTCAACCCGTCGGGGCGCATCTTGAACAGGTTCTCTAAGGACATGGGCGCCGTAGACGAGGTGCTGCCCGCGGCTCTACTGGATGTCTTGCAGGTGGGTGACATGACAACACTCCCTGCCAACGGTATCGTAGATAACACGCGAAAAACTGGATGTTGAGGAAAGCGCCAATATGCATCGTTTTTATGGCGTTTTTTGTCATTGTCGTTTCATTAACTGTTGTCAAAAGAGACTATCATGAGTCAACTTTCGTAAAAAGCGTAAACCAATATCGAGTCTTTTGATCAATTTTCTCGTCGGTAGTCTTGACTTTGTGTAGATAATCAGAGACTGATAATTGCGACAATTTTTAAACGCTCGAAGAATCACCCGCCTTCGTGACTAGCGCCCGCCTTAGTATAATAACATTGTAGTCTTTGCTCGCGCCTGGCGGGCCTCTGGTGCTGAAAGTGATAAATGAGCAGAATCTTGTATATATATGGCTCATATAGCATAATTTCTTCCTTCCACCGTAAATGCTTTTTTGCCTGCACCCTTTAAAAAACATTCAGGCCACCCATAGAGCGGTTCCAGACAAACGTTAAACGGTGGGTTGCACCAATCCGTCTGTAATCGTAAGCGGTTATCGTTATAATATCTGGTTGTATGGAAAGTACGACAACTTTCTACGGAATGACAGCAGTCGGCGCCATATTTAACGTTGATCGATCTGTAGGCGTATGTTGGTGCAACTTACAACCCTTGGAATTTAAAAAAGTACCTGAAATAGTACCTATGGTCCGCAATGAGATATCATAAAAGCATGATTATAGTTTATTATTAACCCCCGACGCGCAACCAAAAAGAGGGATGTTATGAATAGACCCCGTTATCTTGTCGCACACAAATTGTTTTTCAGTAGAGCGTGAATGTTTTTTTTATCGACCTTGATATCGATGTTTATATAATGCAATTGAATTTTCGCCTTTTAAGTCTATGTACAATAACAGCCATTTTTGTATTACCATTACCAGTAGCTTTTAAAAAGCAATTGTTTTTTGAAATTGTGTGGAGCTGGTCAGTGCGTTCTTCGCATGCATATGCAGTAAGATTTACGGTTGCCGCCCTTATCACCCATAGTTACACTGACGATGTACGGTTGTGTAAAGTTTGTAATTATTGTGGAAAAACTATGATAAATCCTAACTAACGAACACCCTAGACTTTTATTTCTTCGTTGATTATTATATATATTTTTATACAAAAATAATAAGTAGTACCTAGTGACACCTCTTCGAAATTGTCAGTGACATACAGACAGTATCAACATTTAGATAGTAGATAACAAAAACAGTGAAGCTCTACTGAAAAACAATTTCTGTGCGACAAGATAACGAGGTCTAGTTATGAAGTTTAACATGTGTATAACCAGCCTGTCGGCGGTTAGAAGCGTGCCCGTTATTTACTGGACATGTCAATTTAGATATAAAGGAAAAATTGAGCAATTTAGGCAACGAGCAGGATATTTTAGTTTGCGTTTGCAGCGGTACTTCTTTTAGCCCTGTATTTGTGTCTATCCAACCGATGAACCGATTTGAGTACGGTTGTTTTAGTTTTGATGGCGGAGATGGTTCTTAGGCTATATTTTGTGTGGTGTTTTTTTTAAAATTTTAATTGAATCAGCATGTTTTATGTAGATTGGTCTATCGCTGATCGGTATCGTGGTAGTGGTGGCGGTGGTGAACTACTGGCTGCTGCTGCCCACGCTGCTTATCGGGCTCGTGTTCTACGGGCTGCGCATCGTCTACATCGCCTCCTCGCGCAGCATCAAGCGCCTCGAGGGTGTGAGTGAGTCATCTCTGAGACGCCGCTCATTACATTTGTGTTACCATGTTCCGACCTCCCGGGATATCACTCAAATTTTGTAAGATTTAATATATGCACTTTTACACGTAAAGATCCCAAGTAATTTTCCTAGCACGAACGAGTTAACGTGTTCTGAATCATAGTTTTTTGACATTTGAAAAGTGTTACATTAATACGACACGTATTTAGTAAGTAATAGTAAATGTGTTAATTATTTACATGATTAGAATGACGATAAAACTCATCATAAATATTGTAACTTTATCACTGCTCCCGTTAGTCATGTCAAAACATTATCTAAATCATTGTGTTCTAATTTGACAATGAATAACCCGAAACGTAACTTTACATATTTATTCCTCGAAAGGTACTGATAACAGGATTGTCGATGTTATTATTACGTCAAGCATCAACAATATCCAGGTATGCCCATGATGTGCATGCCAGGTAGGCTAGCACAACTTGCTGCCAAGTCGTATCTCGCGCGACTCGGCGATTCCTGTCTCGATCAAACTGTGCGGAATAGAAAGAGGAGCGTAGATTTTTCTCTACTCGCGTCGCGTCGCAGCGGCAGTTGTGCTAGCCCCACAGATCCAATTAGGATACATTTCACAGTAAAAACTAGGTAAAAATGTTGATTCATTTTGTATTAAGCAGTACCGCTGCTAACGTAAACTACAAATTTAGAAGTAACTTGACGATTTTCAAGATGATTTGAGATGTTAGTGCCGTTAATGAAGCCTGAGTCTTCTGGTAGATGTCGCTGTACGCATCCCTTAAGGCGTTTGTATAAATGAAGGAATGATTGAGGAATTTCGGCCCGAGTGGCGGTTGCACCTATAGCTCAGTTGGCTAGAGCGACTGGCCGCGAGTGCCGGGAGGTCGCAGGTTCAAATCCTGCTCGGTGCCTGAATTTTTCATTTTTTCCTTTATTTCTAAAAATATTGATTGACCTCCAAACATGTACATTTATTGGCTCGTTTTAATAAGGATCGGTAAGACCATGAGTCGGTATGTTATAACAAGAAATCGTACAGAGTTAAAAAAAGATCTGACATTTTGTCTACGGATCTTTATAAAATCCGACCTTCATTGAAAATTTATATGGAACGATTGGCCTGGTTTTAAGGAAAGACGAAGGTGCGAATCCTGTTGGAGATGTATATAAAAAAATCATTACATAAAATATAATACATATATAATGGTTCACATTTCAGAATCATTTACTTCTTACATCGAATTCTCATTCAGAAAACCAAATTTCCGATCAAGTGTAGTGTATTTTGATAATGTCATGGGATTAATTCCACGTGAAGTGTCGAGTTATAATGAGTGGGTCGTAAGAGTCGACTACGGGATATGACTGAAGTGTGTTTTGGATGACGGACTGGCAATGTGTCACACACGTTTCATTTTTACCCAGTTCTAGAAGTGGCACACGAAATTAAGTTGCATATGCTCTTCCGGCCCTCTTTTATTTTCTCTATAAAAGCGTGAGTTTATTTATGTGTATGTATGTGTGTATGAGATTGGTTTGATTGCGCACGAACATTCTACAATAGCGCTTGTTCCGCAGCGCGCAGCCCGGTGTTCTCGCACCTCAACGCGTCTCTGCAGGGCATCACCACGATCCGAGCGTTCGGCGCGCAGGAGGCGCTCGTGCGGGAGTTCGACAACCACCAGGACCTGCACAGCTCAGCCTGGTGAGTTTCTCTTAACCCTTTAACGGTCAACATTTAAATTAATCCATTTTCCATTCTTGAGTCTTTATTTTGTAACTTGTTCACATATTGTCTACTTGAAAAATATTGATAATTTTAATATAATTTAAAAATGTTATATTACTGATGATCACAATTTTAGTTCCTTAAAAATTATCATTTCGCCAGTCAGAAAAAAAGATCAAAAAGGTTTCAAAGGTATCCGTCTGTCAACGGCTCGCCTTAGGCCGGTGTCTCTATAAAGTGGAGCTAGAGGACAGCTTTATAAATAAACCACAGAAATGTCATTCGTGAGTTCGATACCACCCGGACAAGTACAGGTCAGCCTAATGTGTTTTTTTAACAATGGTGCCCGACTAGCCTATCGACCGGCCACAGAAATTCCCGTACGGGAGTTCGATAACCACCAGGAGTTGCACATCTCGGCCTGGCGAGTTTTTGCTAACGACAAACGAGACAAAACAACAAACTGGTGACAAACGAGATTGTGGCCTGCCCAGGGCGTCTATTAGCCACTAGCTGTATATAGTAGAACTAGAGACCTAACTACCCCAAAAGACCACATCGAAAGTTTCGTTAACCACCTGGCCAGGACTGGGGCAAAGTTTTATAATGATTAAAAACGAGCTTGCGTCACAGCAAAAAAGCAGTATGCAGTCTAAAGTATGGCCAACGAGGCGAAACATATGCCACGAGAGAGAAGGTGCGAGATACTAATAATGATGTATCAGACATATAAAAAATGTCCTTGAGAGGTTGTATGTATGTATGACACTTTATTGCACATACGAGTAAGAAATATTTACAAAAGAAACAAAATAGCATATGAAATGAATGCGTGTGTAATTGTCGACAGGTACCTGTTCATCGCGACTTCACGAGCGTTCGGCTTCTGGTTGGATCTGGTGTGCGTCGTATACATTGCCATCGTCACTCTCAGCTTCCTCGTTCTTAATTCTGGTAGTACTATGTTATTTTTCTACTCCTGTATTTTTTTTTCGCGACTTACGCAATCATGAACTCTAATATAAATACATACTTTATTTATTCTGTAAAAAGTTTATCTAGTCTATTGCCCAAAAACACACTCCTTACCCTACTTTAATGAAAAAATAAAGCAGAGTTGGGTGCCACAGACTACTACAAATACTATGTTTAGTAGTCATTCTTATGTGCGTCCAAGTGAAACTTTTATGATTAAAATCAGTGCTGCCAACATAACACAACTTTGCTATAATTTTTATGTATTAATTAATGCATAATATATTATTTACTAATATAAATCCATACATTTATCATCTTTTTTGTGTTGTTTAACAAGTTTTATCTATTTTTGGATATATTTGTGAAAACGAAACAGTTAAGATTCGATCCGGATTTGAATTCAGTTTAGGTTGGATGCCAAGTCTAGCAAATTATTAAAAAAAAAACCATAAACAAAGTGTTATATTTTTGATTTCCCACCAAATTCCTAATGAGGGCTATCGTTTTTATGCTCACCAGTTGGCGCCACTGTCGAGTAAGGTCCAGCTGTCAAAAATTGTTATTGGTTATTATGGGCATGAGAACGAAGTTTACATTTAAATCGTATTCAATACCTTAAAACCGTACCGTAAAAATATCGAACATCCCGCATTATAGCGCAGTCCCGTTTTATTTGGAAAAAAAAGGAGGAAATGAGTTTCCGAAAGACAAAACTGTCTCAAAGCACAGACAGTAATTGACCCGTAATTCGTATTTGCCATAATCAAGCTCATGTATTGCAAAATAGTCACCATATTCTTCCAATTAGACATTAACCCGCGTAGCTCAACCACAAAGAGTGACATTTGACATTTCGGAGATCTCACGCTACACTAGCGCCTCTAGCGGCGAATTCATACGCTATAACCCTCATTGAAAACGAAAACATTCAAGCTGATAAATGATTATATTACTTAACTAAAACGATTTTTTTGTGTTCATGACGAAAATGTGTAGGTACGTTGATTCTTTTAAAAACCCACGAATAAGTTATATGTATAGCATTACTGAAGAAATTGCGTAGGTTAGTTGCACAATTACTAAGGGAAAAATTGGCGCATGAAAAGTGAAAAATACTTACTTTTTATTTGAAATGAGTCGTGGAAAAAATATTGTATGCAACGGTGTATAACTGGTATAAAAAGGCTCGTGGTGTCTTTACTTGCGATGTTCGCCAAGGCTCACATCGCAACCCACACCACTCGCCTTTGTATACCTTTCTTATACAGCAGTTGCATAATATACTATTATTTAAGCTTTCATTTAACTCACTGTATTATGTTAGTTAGTTTAGATAAAATCTTTGCTTGGCAAATTTCACCAACTTTCCTAATTTCTATCAACTTAAAAATGTGTGCGCTTACATTTGTAAGTCAAAGTACAATATAACTGCTGATTTGATTTACTCCTTAAACACAAGATCCTACCTACCTTCTCGTATTTGGAATCTTCCCAAGTTCTTATGAGTGTACAAAAAACTGCGCTAACAGCTTCTACCAAAAGAGTAATTTTGACAGACCATATTATTTACACAAGTTTCACATTTTGCTTGCAACAACATCTCACCCCCTTATTCATAAATGTTCATCAAGCCTGTTTTAGCTGTTAATATTCGTTTACCTTATCTGACACTTTGACATTTGTGTTTGTGGAAAAGGGATAAAACACATTTTTAGTTACCAGATGTTTATTATATTTTATGAATAAAGGGAATGTATTTTTATGTTGTGTAGTTGGCGAATTCAGCGGAGGTGACGTAGGCCTTGCTATAACGCAGGCTATAAGCTTGACTGGCATGTTCCAGTGGGGCATGAGGCAGTCCACTGAACTGGAGAATCAAATGACCAGTGTTGAAAGGTAGATAGATATGCCGCAGCCACATTATGATAGGGATATATCTCTGAAATCTCGCATGGTGTCTAAAACGATACCCACGACCACACATAAATTTTAGTTGTAGAGAATCGGATAAGATGTAATAAGCAAAAATCCTTGAGAATCTTTCTAAGTGCAGTTAAATGTGCAAGTTATAAGAGGAAACTCTCTTCCCAATAAAATAGGTTGATGTAATATAAGTAGCAAATCACTACGCTGCAGACTCCAGTGTACTTTCAAAGGCATAAATATTGTGTACGTTCCCAAAGTGATAAAAATATCTGTACGCTCTTACGCCATTGTCACTAGTCATATTCGGGCCGCTCTACTTTAATTTTCGGCAGTTGCTTATAACGCATATTTTGGAATACTTGACACTCACTACAATTTTCTGTAGTTTAGTGGTTTAATTAAGTTATTACTTTCGATAGTTTTCTTACATATCTAAGTACTGTAAATGTCCATAAATCGAGTAACACTGTGGTCATGATTGATATGAAAATATCCTTTGCCACTGCGTTACCAGCTTTTTAAGGTAATAAATATTAATCTATGAGTTTTTACCACTGAATTCCTTGCAAATTGGTTCTGGAATTGTTACAAAATACTATTTTTTCTACTGCACTAGTTTAATGCGTGTCATATTTTTTATTCGCAAAAGAAAAAAGACTATTCAAAAGAGAATGGCTCATTCGCTTATTGTGTGAGTACTACGCATTCTGCGTATAGATATTTCCAATGTTGACTGTACGTTGTGCGCAGGGTGGATGAGTACTCCAAGATAGAATCGGAGCCGCCGCTAGTGTCGGAGGGCAGCCGCAAGCCACCGCCGTCGTGGCCGGAGGAGGGCCGCGTGGAGTTCCGGCACATGTTCTTGTACTACACGCCGGGCGAGGCGCCGGTGCTGCGCGACCTGACTTTCACCATCCAGCCGCGCGAGAAGGTCGGCATCGTCGGCCGCACGGGCGCCGGCAAGTCGAGCCTCATCAACGCTCTCTTCAGGTAACCTGTTGTTGTATATGCGTCGTGGCTGGCCAGGGCCGCGGGGAGTACCGGCACATGTTCCTGTACTACACGCCGGGCGAGGCGCTGGTGCTGCGCGACCTCACGCTCGCCATCCAGCCATCAGCAATGGCGGATTTGCTAGTGAAGTAGCAACTGGCCGCCAACCGACAATACGTGTTAACGTTCACTGTGCCCGTACATAACAATCTGACAAGGGCAGAAGTCCAACTGTGCGTCCTTGGGATCTGATGGGATCGTCTATGAGATCCTGAAAAAAGGGTTCATTACCCCACATTGGGGGCACACGTGTTAAGAACGGTGCAAATGTATCGTTACTTTTTTTGTTGTAGCGAAGCTTTTTTAGCACGTAGAACCGATGGCCGTTGGGGCTACAAGATTCTCGAGTGGCGACTACGTACCGGAAGGTGCAGCATGGGTAGACCCCCAAAAGGTGGATTGATGACCTGGTTAAAGGTCGCGGGAGTCCGCTGGATGCGGGTGGCGCGGGGCTGGTCATTGAGCACTCAGTCCTATGTCCAGTAGTCGGCATTTCGGCTGACGTGGTGATGATGAGTATTATGTACGCAGGCTAGCGACGATTGAGGGCGAGATCATAATCGACGGGCGCGAGACGTCAGCGCTGGGGCTGCACGAGCTGCGCTCGCGCATCTCCATCATCCCGCAGGAGCCGGTGCTGTTCTCGGGCACGATGCGCCACAACCTCGACCCCTTCGACGAGTACCCCGACCACGTGCTGTGGCGCGCGCTCGAGGAGGTATGACACTCAACCAATTTGATTTCTGGGCCACTTCGTACCATGTCTCATTGAAAATCAATATGAAAGTCGCTAAAGACCCGTGACCCACAAATCAACGATACACTTTCTTTAAATCCGGGGTGTTATAAGTTTAACATGTGTATCTATGTATAATGTGTCTGTCAGTGGCATTGTAGCTAATGGATGAACGGATTCGACGGATTTTTTTTTAAATTGAAAGGTTTGATGGCGGAGGTGTTACTTAGCTATGTTTTGCATCGGGTTTTATTCTTTAACTGACTTAAAAAAGTAGGAGGTTCTCAATAGGGATGTTGACACCAAATAAGAAAATCAATAACTTCTAATTTTCTCGAAAAATTATCAAATTCTCAATCAAATGGCGAAAAAGTAACTCAAAAGAATAAATAATTACATAATTATAAGTCTTCAAACTTTTAGTGCTGGCATGTTCCGTGCCTTTTTCGCAAAACGCACCTCTGTATTGAACGATCGTCATTTACTATGGAGCTGTAGGTCAGTGACGTCACTGATTTGTAGCGCTTTCTTGCTCTAATTGAAAACGTTCAAATGTTTGTGGCTTCTTTATTTTTTGAGATATTTTAATGGGATTTTCACCATAGTTTTATGTGTTTTTTTCTTGTGGATAATAATTTGGATACTAATAAATGTTTCGTTTAACATCTCTATTCGACTGTATATTTTTTATTATATTTTGTATATTTGTTACGCAATTACTCCGCGATTTATGAACAGACTTGGAAAATTATTTTATTGTTTGAAAGCATATTCTTCTCGTTGTTATTAAAGGTCTTTTCTGATGTTGGGAACCATGAGGAATTGTCATCCTCTAGAATTAAAGGGAAAGATATCGTGATTTTAGTATCGGTAACAAATCCCGTATTTTCATTCAGAAAGTAGCATATGGTGAAAGGGAACTGATAAAGAAGACCACGGATTGTGATCCAAAACTCCTAGTATTTCATGGTTAGCGCTAAGATATTTCGGTCAAGATACGAAGCTAATTTAAATGGTTCTGATGTAATGTTACCGTCATCCTGATTTGGTAATTGAAGCCGGAAGATTGGCAATAGAACTCCGTAATAAAACTGTGTAGCTTAGCCGTGTTTGAGCTTATTGAAATTATCATGAGTTTATCAGAGTACTCGTTCACTAAAATGTGTGAAATAAATAAAAACCGACTCAAAAACTCACAAAAAAGTAAAAAATATTTGCCTAACTTCTAAAAGGTCAATATAAGACTACGCTTCTTATTGAACAATGAAGCAGTGTTGCCAGGGCTCTTGAGTCATAAGTTACGTTTCGTTGCTCGAAAAGTCACATTTTTGCTGCAAAAGTCACATTTGTGCTTTTGTCGTAAATATATGATAAATATGGTTTAAGAACTTTATTCTTCTCATAAAGAATTACAAATTCACTTACATGAGAAATAAATATATATATATAACATTTCCTGTAGTAAATGCTAAAAACTAAAAACTAACGCGCAGACGGTGTTAATTTTATACACAGTTACTTGTTACAGGTAAGAGTACAATAAGTAAAACGGTAGTGGGTAGAACTATATTGTTTAGGCGACTAATGCAGCGCGATCGTATACATTAGCAAGTGCATGCGTACGAGTACACTAATTGTTTACGAGCTACGAATTGAGGACCCTGCCCTGGGAAACATAGATGCGGCAGTTGGTGCGTGTGTGCACAGCAAGGTGCCTTATGCTATGAAATTATATTTTCATATATTATAATATTAATTTAGCTACTATATCGATTGTAGATGAATTTAAATTGTCTAGATATTAAAATAAAAACTCTTACATACCATTTATTCGGTAATAATCACTGGTTGATCGAAGTTAAGTGGTACTGGTTGAGTGTAAGTTAATAAACAGTTTATAAACAAAACAAACAAACAAAAGAAGCGCGAAATCGTCGACACAAGTCAGTCAGTTTAGTTCAGTTCGCACAGTTCGGTTCAGTTAAAGAAATCACAAATTGTCATCATCAAACAAAAAACAAGCAATGGTTTATAAAATG
This sequence comes from Epiblema foenella, assembly GCA_963556455.1. Classification (NCBI taxonomy): domain Eukaryota; kingdom Metazoa; phylum Arthropoda; class Insecta; order Lepidoptera; family Tortricidae; genus Epiblema; species Epiblema foenella. The sequence continues at coordinate 14,591,649 of OY747095.1, read as the reverse complement.
GTGTCTGTACTGAACTTGCAGCATTCATTCACCATTGACATCAGTCACATGATGATTATTATCACGCGATACACTCACATCACAATACGTATTGATCATGTATTCATGAATATTGAAGCAAAATGCATACAAAATTCAATACCACGATAATATTAACACCCCAGTATTGTGATAACAATAATCACCGTGTAACTGGCACCATGTACCTACGTCCGGCACCACACCACACTTCGCTTTGCGTGTTCGCGTTGTTTATAGATTATTATCACGCGATACACTCATATCACAGTACGCATCACGTGGGTATTTATGAATATTGAAGGAAAGATCCAGACAATCATTGTTTAACACTAGCAATACCGTAAGTACAGACTTAAAGAAATGAAACATTGAATTCTAAATAAATTGACAAGAACTATCAAATAAAATTAAACTAAATCACACCCTAATACTCATCTGACAGGTGGACGTAACGTCATTTCGTGAATTCGTTAGTTAGTGTCTTATGTAATTTTGATTTTATTAGCATTGGCAACAAGGCCTTCGGTAAAAAATATGCCATTTTTATTTCACTGTCACAGATTACTACGTACATACGTAGTATGACACATTTTTGGATGCATTCCTAAATAATATGTATTGCAAATATAAACTTCTTAAAAAATCGGCTAACTTAAAAAGTCACGCACATGTCACGAAATAGGACCCAAAGTCACGAAAATCGTGACAAATGTGACCATCTGGCAACGCTGCAATGAAGGTATATATTGCATTTTTTGTAGTTGGTGTCATTTGGTCAAATATAGGCAATTGTTTTGGATGGCACCGATTTCTAAAATTGCAATTCCTTCATTGTTCAATAAGATGCGTAGTCTCATATTGAGTTAGGCAATAATTTTTTGTGTTTTGTTTGGAGTGGGTTTTTGTTTTTTATTAGAACATTTTTTTTTATGTAATTTTGTTTCTAAATACCGCGTCAGTAGCAAATAAGCTTACGGCCCGTCTGATGATGAGCGGTTACCACAGCCTATAGGGTGCTTGCAACTCCAGGGGCCTAACATGCCCGCTGCCGACCGTTTCAAAATTCATACATTCCGCTACACTACTCTTGAATGTAAACAAGTCGGCTACTCGGCCAATCGCATAATGCTGTGGTACGTAATACGTATTATGTAATTGGCTGCTTGAGACGAAATGCTAATTTTATTGGCTGATTGGCCAACTCACGTGGTTTGTTTTCTCGTAAGCTCTTAATAACAGATTATTTTGAACATTTCCTGTTACATAATCATTATGAGGCTAACTTTTTTTTTAATTCATCCAGCCATTTTTGAGTAACATTAGGCATTTTAACACTTAAGCATAAACAAAATAGAAATTGAAGCCGTAATCAAACTAAGTATAACGATGTGTGCAGGTGGAGTTGAAGGAGGCAGTGATGGAATTGGCGGCGGGGCTGAGCTCGCACATGTCGGAGGGCGGCGGCAACTTCAGCGTGGGCCAGCGGCAGCTGGTGTGCCTGGCGCGCGCCGTCGTGCGCCGCAACCGGCTGCTCGTGCTCGACGAGGCCACCGCCAACGTCGACCCGCAGTAACTACACATTTGCTCGTACATGCTGGGAAATAAGTTCGCACGATGGAAAATTGAACCAAAAGTTCCACATATCGGCCTGAGATTAATAGTTCGGCGGAACAATATTTTCTAGCTCTAAGTCAAGTGCAACCTAGCAAACGTGTACGTTACACGTGTGCTATGTATGTTAGTAAATAGAATATTAATTGTTTCAGGACTGACGCACTCATCCAGGCTACGATAAGAAACAAATTCGCGGACTGCACAGTACTTACTATTGCCCATCGTCTACACACGGTCATGGACTCTGATAAGGTGTGTTATGATTATTGTTGTCGGCTTGTTTTGTTCGAAAATCAAAAAAATCTAAATCAAACATTTATTCTGCAAATAGGCTACAAGGGCACTTTTACATGTCAAAATATAAATCTACAATTTAAGAAAGCCTGACTATAATAATACATTTTTCATGTCAAAATATTAATTTACAGTTCAAGAAAGAATAATAATTTCCAATTCACAATTATAACTAAATTAATTTCATACGGTGAAGATAAACTTGTCAAGTTATCTATTACAAATATTACAACATCAGTAAAGTTAGAGATGTATAATAATGGTCTCAAGATTAAACAAGGAGTATAATGAAATTAATATAATATACCAGAGATGTACATGGTCTCTGAGCCTCAAAATTAAGATTAATTTAATATCGTTTGAGATGTATATGGTCTTTAAGTCACTGATAATAAAAACGAATCCACAACAGGATCTCTCGTCAATCCACTATAAAAAGACACTAGTATTAACGTAGTCACTATGTCCTTGCAAGCACCGGACTCCACAAACAACACCCGATCACGAGTATGACGCGTATCTCAGCCATCCCTGCCAGCCAGTTGTTGTTGTTAATAGACAATTTGATCTACACTGGGCCCCCCGCCGGCGGGGACGTCCACCGCGCGATCGCGACAACAGTGACACATATAGTCCCTATTCGTCCCGGTACCGCCGCACACCGGGTAGAGTCAGTCCGACCCATGTCGGGCCTAGCTGAGTTTCTTGCTGGACTCTTCTCAGCTAGGCTAGGTTTTGTGAACCAGCGACAAAACTCCCAGTAGCTCGATTCCACTCACACCTCAGATTCGGTTGAAACCGCTCAACCAATCTCACTGGAGCGCAAACTCTTAGAGTATTCCAGTGTTCCAAACCACACGCGTGGTCGTACCGGAGGTTTTCCCCTGGATTTTCCCCAGGCTACTCTCCAACCGCGCACTCCTATCGCTTTATTGGGCCCGGCCTATAAAGCCACAGTCAGGTTCAAAAAAAAAAATCTACACTGGTGATTATTCTGTAGAGCGACAGATAGACAAAACATTTGTACTGTTGTCAACTCAACGACCCCAGTTCTGTCTGTCATTTGCTTTTCGCTTCAAATATTCTTCATCCTCCTAGCGTTATCCCAGTACAGTTACATCCCGAAGGATGCAAGAAGACCGCTACATAATCCCAAGATTTTTCGTAGGCACTAGTTTTAACGGAATTGACTGTCATTTGACCTTCCTACCCAACGGGAAACTAAATAAGGTTTAGTTAACTTACTCAAAGCTAGGGAATTAACTCAAAGCGGTCACCGATCTAAGAGTTGACTTCGGCAGACGTTGCTTAACCTCGCATGCCGCCGCCGCTGGACGACGAACGCTCGCCTTGCATCAAATATTCCGAGTTCTAAAATCTTATCTTCACACGTGCGAGACTCGCATGCGAGTCTGATTACATTGTGGGTTACCCAGGTATAATTACTTCAATCGATTTATCAAAGCATGCATACTAGCCACGCACGTGTGTATTAGGGCCTTTATAATAACAAAGTTCTAAAAATTCAATCAGCCGCGGCTGTTCGGTGTTTATAACAATGTGAGTGTTGGGCAGGTGATTGTGATGGACGCCGGTCAGATGGTGGAGTTCGAGCACCCGCACGTGTTGCTGGGGCGCGCGGGCGGCGTGCTGCGCGGCATGGTCGACCAGACCGGCCGCGCCGTGGCCGACACGCTCGCCAGGATCGCTGAACAGGTCACTTACCTACCCTACACAGTGCACTTATCTTTACTTAGGGCGGGCTGCATCTCATGAACCGTACAGAATGTGTACTGGCACTATAACAACAAATAACAGACATAAAAAAATAATTATACATTATAGAGAAACGTATTTTTTTCTTTACATATTCGTATGATGGTATGGAACACTTCGTGTTCGAGTTTAACTTAACTTGGTCGGTTCTTTACTTCTGTTTAGCCTTAAGCCTTAAGTGCTTCCATTTTTCGTTTGGTGACGTCGTCTCAATCTACTGTATATTTAGAGAATAAGGCTTATGAATGTGCATGTAGATAGAGTTCTACAGTACAGTAGTATGAGCCCAGCACGCGATACATTTACGCTGATGTTTTTCTTGATGAAAGCTATATTTTGTTTGTTTTCACGTTGTCGATATGTTGTCACCTACTTATTATTTTATTTGTTTCTTTACAGTCTTATAGCAAAAAACAGCAACCGGCTCCAACGAGCAGCGCCGAATAATCTATCTACATAAAATACCTATAATTTATGTAATACATTCATGAAATCAATGTACACAAACGTTCCTATAATTGAATTAATGTCCATGAAATTATAACTTACAAGGATCTGATGAAATATCGAATATGTTGTTTCAAACTAGGTATGTTTGGACACAGTGCCTGAGGCGTACCTGGTGTTAAATTTAAGTAGTTAAGGTACTTAATTTTGAATTACGGATCTGATTAAGTACTTATGGACCTACTCAACTATGTCCTTAATTATAATAATATAGTCTGTAATTTATGGCAATCTGATACTACTATTAAGAATAGTTTAATTGAATAGTCTATATTTGTTAATTTTATAATCGACATGATTTTTCCTATTTTTAGACCAAATAACTATATAGGTGTCAATTATATGTGTTAGATCGTATTTAAACAGATTCACCATACTAACAAGGGGGTTTAAATTGACACTTGTTCTATAGGTACAGTCGAGATCTTTAATCATTTGGGACCCACGTAAAATATAACATTGTATAGCAACTTCCTTATAAGTAACTACTACTAAATCAATACTATTAGCTCTGTGCGCTGTTTATATGCAACTATGTATTATTTGTACGTAATACGTACGTTGCTATTGACAATGCGCGTGTGTTGTTTAATCATAACTAGGGGTACTATGCGATTCAAATGACACAAGTACTGATGAATACGCAATCTTGTCTTGCAATGTTGCCCAACTTCATACTCAATGTTGCTAGTTTCCAATCCTATTCTGTATTTTAGACCATTTCTTACGTACTCTTATTGAATCATTTGTTTAAACAAAACATACCGCGACGGCATCGCTCTTATTAATACCGTCAAAAAAGCGTTACTGTAATTCGTTTCTTAATCATCTGTAGCTGGCAATATGAAAATTGACAGGTAGCGAGTAAAGTTGTCTGTAAATTCTTAATGTTATTTGAATCACGGTTACCATGAGTATGTGAGGTTACCTAAACAACGCTCATTCGCTTTTTGCACTTTAGGCAACAGCTCAGATTAAACATTTAAGTATTATGTCGTCACACAACCTAACATTTCTTTACTGTTGTTTTGAAAACTTCGGCCTTATTACGTTAAGTATGAAGTGTTCAATAATTAGGTGTTTAAGATAAATGCGCCCAATTTGGACGCGACTGTGCTCGATACTCGCTCGGTACACGCGCGAAGAAACCGGATGACAGTTGCACTTTTATTTATCGAGATAACTACCTCATCGAACTTTTAAATAACACTTAATTCCATTGTATATATCTATCTGTGCAACCCGATTTTTCATGAGTAGTTTATTTTTATGGTTTAACTGTACAATTTAATGAATTTTCTATAAAAACGAAATGGAATATTGAAAGATCTGTTGGGAAAAAAGTTTGGAGTTTCACTTATGATTTAACATGCGTATGACATTTATAATTATAAACCAGGACCAGATGGCGCATCCCTAGTCGGAACTTACACTGTGAGTTCCGAATAGGGATGTGCCACTTCACATACCTACGTGTGTTACACATGTGTGTAGTGTTAGTAGTTGAGGTGCTATATTGTACTTTCCATGTACTTAATGTGTAAGTAGATTTGTATGCTGATGTAATTAGGAATGGTGACATCAGGGTTTATACAGTTGCTGTTATTCATCTGGTTGCTCACGAGTGTACTTGACATCAATATATTAATAAAAAAAATATGTAAGTTGGGATATTTGATGCAAAACCTATAAATGGTGCCCGTTTTTGATCTTTATATTTTATACAGATAATGCTATATTAGAATTTAATTCAGTGATAACAATTTTATTATTTCCTATTTCATAAATGATTATGAAATTATGTCAAATGCTGTGCCTGTTATAATTGTTAATATAATGGTATTTAATATGTATTAAATACTGTTCTTATATACCAAACATGTGTTTGATTACTATCCGTCATAGTTTATGATTTTTATGGACTTAATAATACTAGTATGGTGACATAATATAAAACATTATTTCACTCACACTGATTATTTTTTCGGTCGTCACTATAATAATATAGGCACTTGTTTAACAAAAGATATTATGGCAGATTTCATAATTAGTGAAATGTCGTCGTTTATAAGTCGGATAAAAAATGTTGACCATTTTGTAACATGTGCACTACCTACACCTTACAGTGTGACTTCGATTTGATATGGATAAAATGTATTCCTCAGGGGACCCTTAGCTGGTGCGTACCTCTCCCAATGGATTGTTCTTGCGGTTCAGAAGGGCAAACCCGCCAGCGTTTTGGGATTTATTCCGCAGGTAGATTATTTTTTGTAATTCGGTTTTGTTTTTTACTGTATTGCAGTTTTATTTTAATTGTCCCTTATACTTCTTATGATTAAATAAATAGATTCATAAATAAAAATCCATGCAATATTAACGTTTAACCTGTCAAATTCGGCGTTACTCAGTTAAAAGAAAGTAGTGGTTATATTCTCTTTGGTTAAAAGTAAAGTGAGAAAAGTTTGGCCCTGTTAGTGTTTATGAGATTGACTAAAATTTTAGTATCCTCGTCAGTAAAATCGTAGCCGATTTCTTCTGGCGAAAAAGTCAACCGATCGTCTACCAGTCCTTAGGATCCCAGGGATCATAACAAAAGAATGTTATTATTATTTTTTGCCGGGAGACGATGGCTTAAGATACAGTCACTAGGTTGTTCACTAGGTAGGTAGGCCTAGGTGTTGTGGTTTAGTAGACAAAGGTGATAACAAAACAGTATGTAATAAAACAGCAATGAATCTGACATCTTTATTGATTTTAATTGACTTGAATACATTTAATTGACATAATTTTTTATTATAGGTATAATTTTAGTACACCATTTCGTGATGATGATGAACATTGAATTCCCAAGCAACATTTCATAAAATGTCGCTGCTTGAATCGTCTGATAAAGACGGGAAGGCATTTGATGAGTTCATGAGCAATGGAAGTCTCCCACTGAACATGCCAAGCACAATATCTTATTAACCTAACAATGTACTTATACAATTTAGACATAATAATGATAGACAAAAATTTAAGGAGGTAGGTATACTTAAATCTTTTACTGTAAGTATAATAAGAACATGGCATTTTACGAAGGTCTGTCGATATTCTTGAAATGAATATCGGCAATAACTCATTTAGGCCAGGCAACGAAAGCGTATAGAGCGAAATTCTTGGAACACAAACACTTGGTTGAAGGTCCCATTTTTCGGTACGAAGTCAAAAATTGTGTTCCAAGCATTTCCCTCTATACCTTTTTTGAGCATTCGTTGCCTGAACTAATTAGGTCGTTTTCACTTTTGTTGCAGTTTGCTTTTATTGTCAGGGTTCCTCTCTAATTTTTTTTTAGAGACATTAACACGAACGAACGCGTTGCGTATAGTCTCAGCGTCTCTGGTGGCCTTTGGTGGTAACTATTTGTTCGTTTGTTCATGTTTCAAAACTGTATGTATACCTACTAGAGGTACAGAAACAGTAAAATATTAGAGACAGAAAAATTATTACAAGAAAACAGTATTATACATGCGCATTCTGAAACCTTAATTAAGTAATTCCATACAGAGTATATTATTGATTTTGATATAGGAAAAATGTCCCCCGTGTTATCAGAGCCGCGTTTATCCACGCGCGTAAACGTACGCGACTTTGCACTTGGTTAGGTAGTGAGAAAACGGAAATCCAAAGTGACAAATACGCACGGCGTGCCGCATAGCATGTCGCCTGGGCGTAAACGCGGCCTAAGACAGTTAAGTTCCCAAGTTACTCTGTGCACAGATAAGGTAATGAAATAACGCATAGACAGATTACTACAGACGACAATGACAATAATACTTTCCATTTAAATATAACTACGTTATAAAACTATCATAATTATTTACAGAAAATGCACATTACATTTGAACGCCTTTCATTAAAAATAGAATTGGAACAATCATGTGATAATGTTGTGCAAACTTAATACCTATACCTAGACACCTACCCCTGAAATCAGTTTTGAGCAAATTTTGACGAATAATTTGAATTTATCACAGACCTTAAAAGTTACATATTTTTAGAATTCGTTTAATGGTATAAAACAAAATGGTCCAAAAGTACTATGGGTTAGGTTCCCCCCGTTAGCCCTAGTCATTTCTTACCTAATTTCACTAGCCCTAAAATCTAAACCTGAATGTTCATTTTGCCTAACTGTTTGTTAGGCTTAATGTCAGTATACCGAATGTTAATCTGGGAAAAACAACTGATGTTGAGCAATTTTGACCCGCCAGCGAGCCGATGAAGCCCCGCTTCGTGTTAAGTATAATCTGTTCGATTATAAGGACAAAGATTAGTAGGTCGAGTGAAAAGATCCCAACAAAATAACTATGATGTTTAGAATACGATAATGATTAGGAGATATGAAATTAAGTAGGCCCAGCCAATAATTATGTATCACAAGATTTACTAGTTTGGTTATCTTTATATTAGGGCTAATGAAAATTATATCGAACGTTGATAGGTGTAATGAAATTAGCACTAATGATATTAGGTCAAGTTGGGGAGACCCTATGGGCTTTTCGACTTTAATAATATACTGAAAGGGTACATATACTTACTAAGTTACTATAATGACGTATGCTACTATAGTGATGTACGATGATTGTGTTCTTCGCTGGCCATAACTTACATATTGTTTGATCGAATTTTACGTTGTTACAGCTTACTATACCAGTCTTTTATGAAGCTCTAATACAGGTGACACGAGACACCGATAATTCTTATAAATAAAATACATAATTTAAAAATTTTGGTACATATTACATAATATAATAACAATGTTAAACATGCAATACGAGTAAACTGTAATTAACATCAATATATATTACATAGGGATCTTAGAAAAAATGCCTGTAATGTGGCTGACAAAAGGGAAGATTCCAGTTTGACTGTAATCAGCCAATTAATCTTAGTAATATAAATTAGAATCGATAAGTGGTACACCACTCGTTTGGCTTGCCGTACCTACATAACAAGCTATACAATACCGACTACGCAGTGTCCATACATGACAGAAAGTTACACCAATTACATTAATATAGATAAACTATCGAACAGTCTGACGGATACACAGGGATACAGCTATCTGATAGAACGAGAGGGATTTACAGATTTGTCATTTTAACCGGTACGTCCGCCAGACCGTTGGATAGTGTGTAGCACTACACCTTATTTCACCTAAACTATCGAAACATTGAAAAATGCTTGTTATGTTATGCATTTTATCTAACTTCAATTGACAAACATGACGTTAATGATGATATTGGCTCTGCTGCAGCTCAGTTCATGTTTAACTATACATAAAGTAAATATCAACCACAGTGCGTGGTTCACATTTCATATTATACCTACAATAAATAAAATAATTACTTAAAAACTTATATCACTCAGTATTAAACGTAAATGGAGGATTGACTGCTGAATGCGCCAGAAGTTATTTCAACACTTTGAAGGGGGGTAATCTTCTGATGATGATGTTATTGAAAATTCAAGTGTTCAGAAATTAAATAACATTGGCAATAAACCAGTAACTAACCACTCGATGGGGTTGTGACAGATTACCGAATAGGGATCCCTCGTTTGCGGTTGCAAATATGTTATCCCGAACTCGGATATTGTTCTAAAAGCTCACCCGTGTACTCTGTTTTGATTACAGTGTAGCGTAATTACTGAAGGCAATAGATTCCATTACAGGAATAATCTTTATCGACCGCTGCCCTCATCCATGGTGTGGCAGCGAAGGCGCCTCATGGCAGGTTTACACTACGAGAGCTGTAAGACTATCCGATCGGGAATTCGTACTGCCGTCAGTTTCAGCCGGGATCTGGTTCGGGGCGGCCTGTAGAATGTTAAACACATTAAAAAGGGCGGCTTAGTTGTCTTTTGAATTCGCATTTGCTTCGTTTATTGGCAGTATAATCATGAATGGAGTCACAACTGCTGACTGGGAAGACAATAGCGAATCGTCTTAGCCATAATGAGGATTTCGTTGAGGCGTTCTTTACTCAGAGGTTGCAAATACTGACGTGTTGTGGGACGGTAGGTGAGGATGGCGGCGGCATTGGCAGCGCGAGACGCAGCTGGGTCCAAAAGTCGCGGTCGTGCAGGCTGCGCCACGGGATCAGACGCGTGCGACGCAAGATATTCACGAGTGTCTCCCCTGAATCTTTGGCTTCACGTTTGAGGTCCGGAAGGTCCTGCCAACAAATAGAGTTCACGTATCAGCGTCTCCTTGGCTGAATGTTCGTCCAGCTGGCCCAAATCATCGATATAGGATTTTTATCATGATATGTATGTACTTAATTAACTGTACATTACTCAATGGTAGCTATTCCCGAGCTTGTAAATATCAACGGAATATACCTACCTACTTGTCCGTTGCTGGCATTTGCTACGAGTACATGACTTTCCCGGTAACCCTTAACATAAACATATCCATACGACACGACTGAAATAAAAAAAAAACCGGCAATATGCCTATATCTCACCAACGGTAGACTACAAATGGAAAGGTTGTATTAGTAATCTGTACCTATATAATTGTCTCACCTCACTAGCTCGGAATTTATTGTTTAAAAATAGATAGCAATACTACTTTATACCCACGAGAGTGCAACGAATATTTCTAATCCAAATGTGAAATTAGTTACTTTTTTTAAACATTATTAACATGTATAAAAGGCCAGTGCAGACGGACAATTTGTGTCTTTTTTCCTACTCTTGCTAATTGTGTACTAGTTAAAATAATTGCTGATTTTACATATTTTAGTTGTTTATTTTAGGATTCTATTTCAGAGCCACTCGCTTCTCTCATTGTTCAACCATAGGCTCTATTCACAGGCTCATAGCTCGTCTTTCATTTCCACACTCGCGGTTTAAATTCAACTTTGCACCCTTGTATAACAATAGTACATTTTGATGCAAGTGCGGAAGGTAGGTCGGTAGGTGGGTTTACGACCTGTTAATTTGGTGCGCCAGTTTTCAGCCACTCGGATGAGTCGATGAACTGAAAGGATATTTTCATGCTTTTTTAATATATTTCCATTCAATAGCTACTAATTAAAATGCATACGACTCACTATTACTTTAAGGCATGTAAAAATGTAAATATATTTAATTGAAAAAACTTTGTTCTTCAGAAGGCCGCAAATTAACGCAGGCCGTGTAACTGGCCTAGCGACCCTATGTCATTTTGCACGTGTGCCGAGTTGTTTCGGCGAGGGACAAGAGTTGGGACTCGGGACGAGTGAAAATGACACTTCCACATGCATATCAAATGACGTTTTTTAATACTGTTGCGAAAAAAATATCAAAGAAATAAAAATAAAAAAGTAATTAACCTCCTTACCATATTTGTGGGTTTTGCGCGTACGAGGTCTGGCGTAGCGTGGCGTTTTCATACATACATTTTAAAAAAGGCCTATCCATGGATGACAGACTATGTGCGTCGATTTTTTTTGATCCACCACATTCCCTATTTATGGAGTACTGAGACGCCGTCACCACATCCAACAGTACCGCGACCAAACCGTCCACTGCGTGTCATCCAGCATAACAGAGTATGTACCTGCAGCAGTACGACGACGGGCGGTACGGGCAGCGCGCGCAGCTGACGTAGCGACACCAGCAGTTGCAGGGGAGAGTACTGAGACGGCGACACAACGGCCACCAACGCCCGGCAGCGTGCGCACTCTATGGCCAACTCGTTGTACCCTGAGCAATCCAATAAGCACTTTTTGTCAAACATGGTTGGAAATGTTCGTTTCCGTTTGAAAAACGAATACGCGAAGTGCCTAATTTAAAAAGACAAAACTCTTCCCTGCCTAGAGTAGTAAAATAATTCTACCAAAACCCATTCTTTCCCGCTGCGTTAAACTTTTAAAAATACTGACAGTGCCATAGCAAATCGAGACGACTAAGGTTGGGTACGCACTAAGCGGCTAGCCGCATTGCGGCCAGCCGTGCGGCTGACCGCGATCAAAAAAATGTTTCACACGCACCCACAATCACATTATAAGTGCGTAAGGTATCACCGTGTTATAAGGTACGTCACAATGTGTTTTTTGAAGTATCTTTGTGTTATTTCCTCAAATTGTTTGAGATAAGAAGTATTGCGAAAACTGGCGTTGTCCGACTTGGATCTTGGCTGACCTCGACAAAGCCTCGCCCCAACAACCATCTCGTCAGGTAATCCCTTACTTTCCGTGCCTAGGCAGTAATGTACTATTGTAACACACAATCCAACCAAGCTTTTGCCGCTTTATTCATCCCCAATGACTAATTGAAGTGCACACTAGTGCAAAAGCGGAATGAAATGTTTCGGTAGGTATTCCCTGAATTGAGCGCAGCATTTCAGCGATTTCATCGAATATTGTGCGATATTATTTCCACCCTTTCCAGTTTCAAAGAGAGAACAGACCTTTGTTCTCATGTTCCGGAGTACTTTTAGTAGAAACCGCACCTATACGCATTGTGTATTTCTAAAAAGGGTGAATTTGAGGAAAGCCAATTTTTTTAGTTAACATTTTAACTTTTGTTTTGGCTCCATTACATACACATTTTTAGTCTTCTTGAACTTGAAAATAACAGTATATTAACCTGAAATTGGTCCGTAGTTTTTTTTCAGTTTCTGATAATTCCGTCACATTATCGCCTACATTCATATTTCATGTTTAACAAAAAATTTGGTAGCACGGTTAGCGAAGTGTTTTGGCGACTTTACTCCATTAGATTGTCGCAGCATGCTCGCTGTGTCTGGGTAACGAAGATTGTGGATGGAATGAGGCGATATTTCGCAATAAATAATCATTACATAATAAATTTCCCAGTACCAAATACACTTTTAACCCATCGTCTACCGTTCCCCGGGATCCCCGGGCTCATTGTAAACGAATGCTATTGTTTATTTTTTTCGCCGGGAGACGACGGCTTTGGTTATTATTATTGGATTACTAATATAATTTCTCGATGTAATCTTAACGCAAGTTCCCCGTTCTTGCTTGCTAACTCAGTTCCTAATACAACCCTAGTAGTTCTACTTAATTAGAAATTGAGAGCATAAATGTGTTTCACTCACAGTCGTCCGGCTCGGTCGGCACTTGCACGCCATGCACGCGGTACTTGTACTTGTGCTTGAGAGTCGGCAGAAGCGCGCCGCGCACCAACTCGCGGTCCACCGGCGTCCAGCACACCAACACGTCGAACTCCTTGTCTAGCACTGCGCATAAACACATGTCAGCACATGTCAGCCTTTCACACGGTGTTACACCATAGTAGATTATATGACAAGGGCCTAAAATGAGCCACGTTGCCACACGATAATTATTTTCCCGCACGAAGTGAGGGAAAATAGTTCTAGGGATAATATGGTTTTTAGATCACAGTTATAATATGACACACTTTTTGAGCATGACGAGCGAAAAATACATTTAACGTCCATGTGCCATGCACGTGCCATCTACCGATACCGGAGGTACCAACAGTTAGGAATATAAGCAATGAATTAAACCAGACAGGACATGGTAGTGTATCTAATCATTAGTAGGGATAGGAAGGGATATTGAATCAAATAAAAATTATATATGATTCGAATTTTTAGGAAAAAATATTTATATTATAGTTGAGTAAGTACCTATGAGTCTTTGTGATACTCGAAATAAATTATTATTCTCTTTATTTACTTTACGACTTAGGTTAGGTTTGATAATAATTATATAAAAAGTAAAATATAAAACAATGTTTACAAAACATAAAATCATTATAAAAACCTAACCTAGTGTGCCGCCGGCATCGAGGTGGGGCCTAAGCTACCGGTGGTTAGGGCGACAGAGAGAGAAACCTTCTGGCTATCCGCGCCGTGTCCAGGAGTACCGCCTTCTGACCCTGACCCTTAACCCAGCCATCTAACGAGAGTCTCTTGACGTGTTGGTCGAGACTCTTCGCTATTAGATCGTTCGCAGAGACGACTATCGGGACAATGATCGTTGAATCAACATCCCACATGGCGGTCACCTCGTGTGCAAAGTCTAGATACTTGCTGACTTTGTCCTTCTTGGCCTTCACGAGGTTCTCGTCATGGGGGATGATGATGTCACCGAGCACTGCCTGGCGCTTCCATCGATCTGTCAGCATGATATCAGGTTTATTGGCTACAATAGTCCTATCCGTGATGACAGATCGATCCCAATAGAGCGTGGCACGACTATTTTCGAGAAATGGCGCAGGTGTATACTTATAGTACGGCACTTCGAAGTTCACAAGACCGTATAGAAGAGCAAGTTGCTGGTGAATGATTCTGGCTACTAAGTTATGTCTGTGCAAGTATTCGCCGTTAGCAAGATGACCACAACTGGAAATGATATGCCTGAGTGACTCTCCGGGACGGCAGCATGCCCGAAAAATGTCGACCGTACCGTCCTTCAGGATATATTTCCAGTAGTTGTTCGTCATGATAACTTCGTCCGCAATTGCACAGACAAAACCTTCGGTTTCCCCGAAGAGATCCCCGAAACGTAGCCAGTGCACCGAAGCGGGCAGGTCTACGTCGAACCCTGTGAGGGCCCTGTAGAACCGCCCGCGTAGCTTTTTACTCTTCCATTCCGCCTTGCGGTCCTTGGTGCACCATACTTTATGCCTGCGCCAGTTCGCCTTTGTCATGGAAAGCGGGGTGAAAGATGTGTCTACTGCTACTACGTCCCGATGCATCCCACACTCGCTGTTAAGAAAATAATCCCTGAGACTGCACACCTCACGGTTGTGGAAGTATTTGGCATTTAGAAAGCCGCGACCTCCACACTTCCATGGAATGTACAGTCTCATAACAGACGAGCGTGGATGCAGCATGCGGTGCGCAGTGAGCAGTACACGCACCCTTCGGTCCAGGAAAAAAGCAACACCAAAGAATTAATATTTCGTAACCTTAGTTTATTATTTAGTAAACTTAGAACTAATTTGTATTCTGTTTCCAAGTACCTTTTACTGGTATCGGAGATATATTACAACTGTTTTAACAATTAGTAATCATTTTGGTCCTTATGTAAATTTATTTATAAACTTCAAATTAGATTTTTATTCCTTTTGGGTAATATAGCTACCAGAATACCAAATTTAGAGAGAAGATAAGGAATTGATCTTACAAAAAGTGTGTGGGTTTCTTTTAGATCCTCAAATGGCAGGTAGAGGTAAGAACTATTCCTTTGTGAAAGAGCCATAGCTGTTTATAACTTCATTGTTGTTGGAAAGCCGTCGATTTCGCCACCGAGCATACGAAGCAGTCGAGGGACGTTCAATTAGTTCTTAGAATCGGCATGATCATTACTCATGATGATATTTATTTTTAAGTACCTACCTAAGTGATGGCTAAGGCGGAGGCTATTTGGTTCAGTAAAATTAAACATTCTTCTCTCTCACAATCGTATTCAATAATAAAATAAAAAAATATATTGTATGTATTTTAAACCGACTTCAAAAAAAGGAAGTGGTTCTCAATTCGGTTGTGTTCTTTTTTTATTTAATTTTTTAATGCGTGTTACCTCAGAACTCCGTAGTTTATAAACCGATTTGGAAATGAGATCCATGAGGAATTGAGGGAACTCCTCAAAAATTCAAGGGAAACATATAGCGATTTTAGTATTTTTAGGTAATAAATCAAGCATTTGCGTTCAGAAAGTAGCATTTGGTGAACGAGAACTGATGAAGAAGACCACGGCTGGTCATCCAAAACTCCTCCTAGTGTTTTATAGGTGGTATTAAGATATATCGATCAAACTACGGAAGCTGATGCAATATCATTATCAACCTGATCTGGTAATTGAAGCCAGAAGGTAGGCAATGGAACTCTGTAATAAAACAGTGTAGCTTATCTGTGTTATTGGAATAGTTATAAAATGCACTCTGGTAAGTGATTCACTAAAAAGTGTGAAACAACAAAACAATTTGTAAAAAATAAAACCGACTCCAAAAACACTAAAAAGTAAAAAATTATTGCCTTAGTTCTTATATGAGACTTTACGCTTCTTATTGAACAATGTAGACATACCTATTTTAATTTTTGTAGTCGGTGCCATTTCGTCAACTTTAGACAATTTCTTTGGATGACACCGGCTTCAAAAATTACAATAGGGTATTACAAAATCTCATGTAAGAAGTAAGGCAATTATTTTTTATTTTTTAGTGTTTTTGGAGTCAGTTATATATTTTTTTATTTAACCTGACTGTGGCTTTATAGGCCGGGCCCAATAGAGCAATAGCAGTACGCGGTTGGAGAGTAGCCTGGGGAAAATCCAGGGGAAAACCTCCGGCACGACCACGCGTGTGGTTTGGAACACTGGAATACTCTAAGAGTTTGCGCTCCAGTGAGATTGGTTGAGCGGTTTCAACCGAATCTGAGGTGTGAGTGGAATCGAGCTACTGGGAGTTTTGTCGCTGGTTCACTAAACCTAGCCTAGCTGAGAAGAGTCCAGCAAGAAACTCAGCTAGGCCCGACCTGTGTCGGACTGACTACCCGGTGTGCGGCGGTACCGGGACGAATAGGGACTATATGTGTCACTGTTTGTCGCGATCGCGCGGTGGACGTCCCCGCCGGCGGGAATGCCTAGGTGTACTCGTCGTGTCAGAGTTGGATGCCGCAAGCGCAGCGTTCCATCTTTCGATAGACGCTGTGATTACGTCGTCCGGGTCCGTAAGTGTGTGCCTAGGACGCCGGACCGTGCGGCCCCTAATCAGTGATCGCCGAGTAAGTAAGTAAACCATCGAATGATTACAATGACCAAAAGCGCTTTAATAGGACCGAACACAATAAAAACACCAAATCTAGCAATTGTGAGAATTTTTATAAAACATAACTGTCTTGTAGTTACATATCATCAAAAAAAAATCTGGACACTAAAATATGTAGAAGTGGCTGTTCGCGGCCCAAGTTAAATAATATTTTATTTCACCTCGTTAGAATATGATTTGTATGGTGCAGTAACATTAGAAGTGAACTGGACAGTGTAAGTTTACCTCTAGCCCGTTGAGCCGGCGTGGTGGCGAGAGCTCGAGCGTGGCGCGCTAGTAGCCGCAGGCGCGGCGTGCAGCGACGGTGCACCGCCGCCGCCGCCACCGCCAGGCACAAGAGCGCGCCGCCGCCCAGCGCCAGCACGCGCCACGGCACCGTGCTCACCTCCCAGACCCGTTCCGGGGGTGCTGAAACAATCAAATACATTATTTTATCTACTCCTATACTTTTTTTCGCGACTTACGCAATTATGAACTGTAACATAAATACATACTTTATTTATTTTGTAAAAAGTCTTATTGCCCAAAAACACACTCCTTACCCTACTTTAATGAAAAATAAAAGCAGGGTTGGGTGCCACAGACTACTACAAATACTATGTTTAGTAGTCATTGTTCGGTGCGTTCAAAAACCAAAAATCAAAATCAGTGCGGTGCTGCCAACTTAACGCAACTTTGCTATAATTTTTATGAATTAATTATGCATAATATATTATTTACTAATATGAATACATACATTTATCATCTTTTTTGTGTTGTTTAACAAGTTTTATCTATTTTCGGATATATTTGTTAAAACGAAACAGTTAAGATTCGATCCGGATTTGAATTCAGTTTAGGTCAGATGCCAAGTCTAGCAAATAAAAAAAAAACAAAGCATAAACAGTGTCATATTTTTGGGAGACACGAATGCACGACCAAATAATGCCCGGCCCGAGAATCCGCGTCCACTTTTTTGGATGCGGATTCTCGGGCCGAGCATTATTGGCCCGAACAAAAGTGGCTTCGGATTAATGCCCCGGACCAAGATTGCTCAGACCTATAATGCCCGACCCAGTAATGTCCAGCCCAGTAATCGGCGACCACTATTTTGGACGCGGATTCTCGGGCCGAGCATTATCGACCCGAACAAACGTGGCTTCGGATTAATGCCCCGGACCAAGATTGCTCAGACCTATAATGCCCGACCCAGTAATGTCCAGCCCAGGAATCGGCGACCACTTTCCGCTGTGAAGCACAGATTACAAATATTTGACACATAGAGTGAAATTCTAGGAATGGGGCAAATGACTTCTAGTAAAGCCTATTAAACACCTAGCAATTTCCCACAACACGTTGCTACAGTTAGAATGAGATAGCATTGCACCCTATTCATTCTAACATTAGCAAATTGTTGACAAATTGCAAGGTGTGTAATTGGCTTCACTGGCAGATGCAAACTAGTAAAACCACAGAAAAACCGATTTTCTTTAGGCAAACGTCAAAGCGTCACTACTAAATTGGACGCGAATTACAGGGTCGGGCATTATCGGCCCGAACAAAAGTGGCTTCCAATTCTCGCCCCGGACCAAGATTGCTCAGACCTATAATGCCCGACCACATAATGTCCGGCCCGAGAATCCGCGTCCACTTTTTTATACGCGGATTACTGGTCCGAGCATTATCAGCCCGAACAAACGTGGATTCCGATTACTGCCCCGGACCAAGATTGCTCAGACATATTAATGCACGGCCGAGTAATGTTCAGCCCAGTAATCCATGTACATTGGACGCGGATTACTGGGCCGGACATTCTTGTGGCTGGGCATTATCATGGTCGTACGTTATAGGCCACCATATTTTTGATTTCCCACCAAATTCTTAATTGAAAACGAAAACATTTAAGCTGATAAATGATTATATTACTTAAATAAAACGATTTTTTTGTGATCGTGAAGAAAATGTGTAGGTACGTTGATTCTTTTAAAAATCTATGAAGAAGTTATATAGCATTAGTGAAGAAATTGCGTAGGTAAGTTGCACAATTACTAAGGGGAAATATGGCGCATGAAAAGTCTGAAAAATACTTACTTTTTATTTGAAATGAGTCGTAGAAAAAGTATTGTATGCAACGGTGTATAACTGGTATAAAAAGGCTCGTGGTGTCTTTACTTGCGATGTTCGCCAAGGCTCACATCGCAACCCACACCACTCGCCTTTTTATACCCTTCTTATACACCAGTTGCATAATATATACTAATATTATACTTACTATAACTAGACCACTATCTTTCAACATCTTAACACGTAAAATTTTACTTTATGTTGGAAGTCACAAGACTGTTATTAAATTAATCGTGGATGTTTATCCATTAAAAGGGACTCACTTTTTCTTAGCCTCTTTCCCACGCAAATATCTATCTCGTGGTAATATAGCTCATTTCAGACCCTTGTCATACAATCTACTATATAATACTTAAAATAAATTTTATTACATTATTATTAGGTTAATAAATTAATTCTAAATACAATTTCTAATGTCACAATAATTCAATTAATAATTAGCATACAATTAACATAAAGAGGTATACATTGCATTTGCCTTATTTGTGCTTGTAGGTAGATACTCTTTTAAAGACATGGACATAAGGACATGAGGTCTATTTCGCATTCGTAAAGCATGATTCAGCAGAATATACAAATTCGCAATGCACCTAAGAGGATTAACTTTGCTCATGTTTGCACAAATGGCTTTGCTCGTGCAAGTCGGAGATGATCTGAACATGATTTACTTTCGACGTCTATTGAATTCGTCGTGATTGAGATCCTCACGAGCACGTGAGGATGCAGCGCAGCGGCGAATGCAGCTGCACTGTCATTCTACGAATGCCATAAAATACGAGAGAACGAGTGTATTTTTGCCCGGTTAAAGTTGGAAGCTCGATAGTTCCGTCACGTCATACGGAAGTAAGTATAGCACAATTAATTTCAAAAGGAATAAGATGATTCGAAAACAACAGACAGACTGGTTGTCTCTCTATCGTTGATTAGATATATCCGAAAGAGGCGGTGTATGTTCCTGGTGTATAATTAATTAAAGACTGTATGATGGAAACTGATAACCGAAATTGGCGAAATCGGCGTATTTCGTATAATATTTGTGAATGCTGCAGTGATGTCAAAGTAAAACTCATAAATTAACTATTGGTGTTTACACAACTCACTTTCCAAACGTGACACAGTATTTTGAACAGCGCATGCCACACTTAATAGTTATTACACACATATTAATAGTTATTACACATAATACTAATAAGTAAGACACAAGGTAGTAAAACCATATCTCAGCAGTAAGTCAATAGGTACATATAGAAACGAAAGTAAGTACTAGTAGCCAATGTGACACTATCGGTACTGAGGGATGATTTTGGTATAAGTAGCACCGCTGTAGCACATAAAAATCGAAAGCAGCCCATCGGCGAGGGTATGCATCATATCTTATGAAATTTCAAACCAATGTTAAGCGCTCGCGTGGCCGACTCGCAGGTTTTTCCCGGATTTTACCCAGGCAACTCTCTAACCGCGCACTCCTATTGCTTTATTGGGCCCGGCCTATAAAGTCACAGTCAGGTTCAAAAAAAAACCTATGTTAACTAAGTAGCATCTTTTTCTACGCAGAGGTCCCCGACTACTGCCCAGGGATCGGATACCGGTATTTTTTCCATAGAAAAATACCGGTATTATTACGGTCACCGATTCATTATTTCGTTTTTAATGGGACAATCTAATAATACGACGTTGTTACCTAAATATATGATTCAGCCCTACGTAAAGAGCAAAAAATAATCCAAAATATTGGGCTAATTCAGGGTTTTTTAAAAATACCGGTATCGGTCCCTGCTACTGCCACGACATCGTCACTCCATCGACATCTCTTTCGTCCTTTCTTGGAATGCACCAGTGCAGTATAAGTTGGCTCCATCGATTGTCGTTTACTTTGGCGACGTGACTATCCTATTTAAGCTTAGCGAACATAAGGATAAGTAAACTAAATATAATAGCAAGGAATTTGCTTACCAGGAGGGCTGACGTTGACGTAGATGCGCGCCGGGACGTTATTGCTATGTACGACGCACACGAAGCGGCCGTAGTCCTGCGCCGATATGCTGTCCACGAGCAAGTATGACCCGACAATGGTCGGCACATCCTCCCTATCACAAACGTCACATCTGACATCACATCATATATATCTATGTGTATATAGGGTAAGTAATCTAAATGAATCAGTTAGGGAAAATCCGAAACTGTAAGAGATCCACGTATAGGTACCTATTTCTAAAGACTATGAAACTACGAATTAAGATTGTAAAGTATTGGTCAATTGGTAAGGGTCAAGGGTTTGCGGCACTGGGATATTTACCTTATCTATAAATGTGAATAATGTACTAACCGAGACGTGTTCAATTCTCTTTGAGAAGGGAGTAAGGGGCCTTCAGTTCCATTTGGCCAAACTCGCATCCACTTCAGGTCGCTGAGCGCATCGGCCAGGTGCGCCTTCTCTGGGAGATAATGTCACAGCTAAGTATAACATAGATCGTTAGAGTAAAATAAAATCTGGCATTTTCTACCACTTGTACTAAACGCAGCATATACGATCAGCAGACAAAAACTCCCCGCCTTGAAACTTCTAGGTGAGGAAAAATCGCCAACCTTTATTGGGCAACTTTGCATAAGAAAATTCAGAAACGAAAAATGGCAGTTATATGATTAGTCATTATAGCGATATTCGCCTAAGTTCGCCTTTTTTACGTTAAGATCTCTTTATATGTATATAAATAATTAAATATTCCATGTTTATTTCCTTATTTGAAATATATTTTAATTTATAATAAAAAATATGTAATTATATCGCATAAATATAATGTATGATTGTATATAGAGTAAAAATTGGGCTACTTACCTATCAGAGCTTCGCAGAAGAGGCGAAGGGGTTTGCCTTCCTCTATGCATTGATCTTGGGTAACATACATTGTTCTTGGGGCTTTGGTAACTTTACCTGGAGAGAAAAATATTTCTTTTATTAATTTGTATCACGAATTTTCTGGCGTTACCATGAAAAACATTATGCATAACATATGTTACCTATTTAGCCGAAAGACGACCATTTTTCACACGCTGAAGTCGCTGAACACATTGACTAGGTATTTGGATAAGTGCGTAAGTGAGTTTGTAATCCTATACAAATACATGCGATACAAAGTTATACTTTTGTAGTTCCTACATCTACTTATGAAAAGTTTTTTTCATAAATTTGTATTGTCGTTACAAACAAAAAGAAGTGAGATCCTATAAAAACCATTATTAAAGATTAATAAGAATGCCCGACTTGGCTCTACGTAATATTTCACAACTTTTTCCGGTGAAAGAATTTCGAGACTCGGCCTATTTTAACATGGAATGCTTTTTATAGGATAATCTTTAAGCATTACTTACTTCGTTGTCCGTATACTGGAACTGCTGCGTGTTTAAAATTATACGTTACTTTCTCGTAATTTGGAAACAAGTACATATGGATTTGTAATTGTAAAATAAGGTGGAGGCTTTCTTTAGATAGGTGGTGGTTGAAACCAGTAAGCGATGAACTTTTCTCATTGCGCACTAGGGACGGTAAGAAAAAGGGAAACGCATTTTTCTTGGAAAACTTTGCTTATTGTCCTAGTGACAAGAGCGAAAAAGGTGTGTTTCAATTTCCTTGACTGTACCTAGTTCGTTTGGCGCATGATTTATGTAAGTAGGGGAGTGCTATTTTTTTCGAATGTTGGACGATATATATTAAAAATATCTACTGTCTAGCTCTTAACTGAAGAACGCTTCTAAAAGTTAGCAAGTAGGTAGTTAAGTTGATGCAATTTATTGTAAAAATAAGCATGGTAAACTACTGGCACAAAGGCGATATTCTTACTAACGGATGTTACTTCAGGAATATATGCGAACTGTTTTTCGCATTTTATTTCGCATTTGTTTCATTACCCGAACAACGAAACCGTTTAATTACAAGACTTAAAAAAACATCGTATGCCTAGGGGGTTATAGGGTTGTGTCATAAGTATAACTACCTATATCTATATTAGATAAAAATGAGATAAGGGAAATGAATCGTAACTTCATAACACTTAAGTGAAATGAGTTACTCGCGAATAAATGTTGTGGCAAACATTAGTAGGAAACCTTACCGAAGATCTGTAGATCGATGTCGTGGTCTTGGATGTGACTGTGGTTGGACACGCGGCACATGTAGCGCCCGGAGTCGGAGCGCGCGGCGCGCCGCACGTACAGCGTCTGGTTGCCCGCTTTGGGGTACAGGATCAGGTTCGATAGCCCCGCCGGCCACGGGTAAGGGACGCCGTCCTTGAACCTAAACACAACCTTATGTTACTGATGCAGTCATAAACGAGCTATACTTGTTTATTTGCAACACAATAATTGGCGTCATTTTATTAAACTGTATTTTGGAATATTATGTCTCCAAAAATCGAATACCTGTATACAAATACATAGAATACTAAACATTTATTCAATATACCGCTTCAGAACCGCGGCCTAAACTAATTAAAAAGAAAACAACAAAGGCACGAACTTATACCATATGATGAAAATGTCCCTGGAATTAACACCTAGATATCTGCTCATTGTAGGTACTTACAATAAAAAATCATAAGTTATTGGAATGTCATTGGATTTGTCCATCCATTGCTGTTGCTACTTGATTACAGATTCAATCAATTGTTAGTAACAAAACAACTCAATTGATATTCGGTGGCTGAACGTCGCCAATTGTTGGCGTGACGTGAAACTGTAAGTGCACAAGAATTTATTATAGCTTTATCATGCGAAGAATACTTAATGTGGAGCGGCGCGCGGCAGTAAAGACCTACAAACTGCGACTGCGCTCAATGCGACGTCTCTGCGCTGGCGCAGCTTCTGTCCCGCGCCGCGCCGCTATCGCGTAAGTCTGGCGGAGCCTTATACGCGGCGGGTCAAGTAGTAAGTATTGTATGCCTCCTGACAATTCTCTGGTTCGGTTAGTTATCTGCATAATTCGCTTAAATAAAATATAACACGTGTGTCATAACATTGTGATACAAGTGATAGGTACTCATCTACTCGTACAGTCGAGTATTACGTTCTCAAAGGTTTCTTAAATATCTGAGGAACCTTATGGTTTCACATATTTTTGATCACTTTCTCAGTGCGCATATTTTCTCTCTTTCTGTCTTAAGTTATTCGATTCTACTTACAGATAAACAAAAATTGGCCTTTGATTAGAGTTGGCGCGGATTGTAGGTAACATATTGAGGAAAGATACTTATCTACTAGCAATTTGTGAACTTTTCCTTAAGATTTTGAAATCCTTGTCATAACATCTCAATTAACTTTTTAGGTTTGGAATAAAAGTATAAATTTAAATCAAACATTTTATTAAAAATGAAAGTTGAGATATAACCTATATTTCTTTTCTTTCCCTTCATGACTATAACAAAGTTCGTCTAATAAATTATTCTCACCAAGTAGATATTAAGGAGGTTTTATTTTAGTTCTGAACATTTTAGAAACACAACAAACTGGCATCAGGTTTCTTTTGTTTTAATAAACAATAACAAAGTTTTCCTTGTGGGTGAGAGGGTAGGGTGGGCTGCGTCTGGGTGGAGGGTCAAACCCTCGTTCCGGCTCACTCCAGGTGGGCCAGCATAACTGTCCCTGCTACACGGCGCAAATTGATAACAAAATTAAATACCGTACTGCTTCTTATTTGCACAGTTCGAGTGAGACAGGAATCGCGTGAGATGACTCATCTCAGATGAGTCATGGCAGCAAGTAAAGCTAACTCTATTAAATATTTTTTGTGTGGATTATAATTATCTGAAATAATTTATTATTATTATTAAAGCAAGTTGTGCTAGCCCATTATGTGCAAAGGCTCCATTGCGTTGCGATTCAACGCGGTAAAACGAAGAGCGTGATGGGCAAGTTAGACACGGCGCGGGCTATTTGATGTTGTGCTGATTTCTTTATTTTCAAATACCTTATTATAATATTAAGTTTTTACACGTAATTTTTTAACCCTACGAGTAATTACATGCTCGTTCCAGTAGCACGTGGCTATTCAACTGTGACGTCACATTCACATTCGTATAGACAAACTACATGTTATAAATTGCACTATGATGATACCCTATTATATTTGATTGGAATTGTGGATATTAATGTATAATAAGTAAGTAGGTTCAAACGAGTGCCACATGGAGGAAATCGGACAGCGTGCGTTTTAGTGTCTGTGCGCGGTTAGATCTGAGGCGCTTAGCCATCTTCTCGGTAATCGGTTCTCATATCGACAGCACAAGCGCAGTTATAAGGTTCCCAGAGTTGCTAATTGTGGAATGTCCGCCAAAACAGAGACTACTCCAATTGAAATAAACATCACTTCACTGGATTGAAGGGAAACAAAAACAAAGTATTCATATTATTATTATAAATGCGAAAGTGTGTCTATCTGTCTGTTACTTCTTCACGCTTAAATCGCTGAACCGATTAAGATAAAATTTGGTACGGTGATAGTTTGAGTCCCGGGGAAGACTACAGGCTACTTTTCATCCCGGAAATCATCCATTAAGGGGTGGAAGTTTGTATGGAAGAGCGATAACTAGGTAAGCGCCTGATATAAAAAATAGCAAGAAATTCTATCGCGATGAACGAGTTCTACGTATTCTTAAATTTATTATTAAAGTATTACAACCAGATACTAGTAAATTGTTGACTGCCTGTACATTGTGGCGTATCATTAAAATAATGAGCCGGCTGTAGCTAATTTTACTGAGGAAAAGGTCTCTGTACTGTTTACTTCGTATGACTCTTAGATCTTAATGCGTGAATGGTTTTCTTTGTAAAAGTGTCGTTTCAGAGTGACTATTGTCTAAAATATATTTGTACATATTTGATATAGGTATATTCATTACATTATTGCTTTTGTACGGTCTTTACGGGTTTTATAGCTATCCGAAAAATATGTAGTACTAGCAGCGTCCTGAGGTGTTACCCACGGATAAAAGGTAGCCTATGTCCTATTCTGATGTTTAAGCTACAATACTGGAAAGTTTCATAGAGATCCGTTCAGTAGTTTTTAAGATTAAGCGGAACGTACATCCATCCTCACAAACTTTCACGTTTATAATATTATTAGGATTAGGATAATGTTTAGATGGACAAATGATAAGTCGGGTATCATAAAAATAATTATTATTTTAATTTATTTTATTACTATAATTTAAAATACAATTTGAAACAGAGATAGTTGGACTGGATTAAAATATAGGATAATTTTATCATTCCCCAAAGGAAGGAAATTGGGGATGGAAGTTGATACGTTACTTCATGCGGACGAATTTAAGCCGCAGGCAAGGCAAGTGCTAGTAAATCATAAATATAGAAGATATTTGATATTATTGTTCAATAGGAGGGAGTTATCTTTATTTTAACAGACACGAACGTGGACTCGAACTGGTGAAAACGATTGCATGCAGCGTTGAATTAGGATAATTCCCTTGCGCCGGGCGTCCGAGACGACCACTAATTATATATAGGCAAGTACTCAACAATGATAGCGCCGACAAATCTCATGTAAATTGCAAATTTAATATTAGCATTAAATAACTGTCGTAATTGCGTTATTATTTTGGTAAATATTTTGTCTTTCTTGGTCAATGTTTTGTCGAATTGGATGAAGATTTTAATGCAGTTTTCGGTAATTTGGTAGAAGAACGGGAGCGCTACCAACTAACTCAGAAAAGCCAGTGAGGCGGTTGAAACGTGCGTCTTTTGTCTCAATAGATTTACCTACATGCCATGTTAACAATATATTCTTATGTATGACGCTTTCAAAAACTTTCGAGAATATGGGGATCAACGGGATAGGTCGGTAGTTTTTTGGGTGATCCTTATCACCTTTTAAGGTTCCGTACCAAAATAGTAAAAAAAGAACCCTTATGGTTTCACTTCGTCTGTCTGTCTGTCACATCGCTAAATATCTCAAGAACTACTTATGATATCGATTTGCAATTTGGAACAGTTATAATTACAAAGAAGAGTAGATGACGATAATAGATGGTTCAAATTTTTTTAAAGTCTATTGAATATGTCAAGTGAGGTGTTATATGAGAGGGCTTGAGTTGTACATTCTAAAACAATTTTATTTTTATTTGAGTATTTTCGATTTATAAAATGTATAAAAAAAATACGTTTCCCGCAAATAGTTATTGTCATCATCGTCAATTTCATTTCCGGACTGCTAGTCCGGAGTGTCTTCATCAAGTTGTACTTTATCATCATTTCGCGGAAACTATCGATGTTTGAAATTGACTCTCATTTTTTATGGTTCCGTTCCCAAGTCACCACTTGCCACCGCAAAGGAACCCTATTACCAAGCCTCGGGTGTTCGTCCTTCTGTTATTAAAGAGCTGTTTATTATTTATGTATTTAAAGTTTATTGCACAAAAATATAAGTTCGCCCTTTACTTAATGCCATGAGGCACACTGCATGAGGCTGCTAGTGTAGTCGGGTAACGACAACCGTCACCGCGGAGGTCTCGAAACGCAGATTAAATATTGGTTTAGAAGCGGTGGCCGGGCGTCGCGGGCGTGATGTCCCGTGTTGACGTTTACTATGAAGCCAACCTCGTCTCTTCATGTGCTCCAATCTCCAATACATACCTACTCGGCATTTACGGAAACCAATTCCATTTACACTGCGTAATGCAAAATGCTGATCGGTGAAACTATCTAGTAAAAGTATTAAGAAGGTATTCTGTGGTATCAGACTAATTTACATTCATACTAGCGACCCGCCCCGGCTTCGCACGGGTTCAATGCTGATGCATGTATTATACATATAAATCTTCCCCTTGAGTCACTCTATCTATTAAAAATCCGTTGCGTAGTTTTAAAGATTTAAGCATACATAGGGATATAGGGACATAGGGACAGAGAAAGCGATTTTGTTTTATACTATGTAGTGATGATTAACTAGATTCTACTACAGCGAGGATTCTACGAATGTTTGAATCTACATAATCCTAATCGTAGTCTGTCGTGTAGCGCCATCATGTTACCAGAGTGCAATAAGGTGGATCCTCGTGTTTATTTACACTACGTATGTGGTGGGCAGCTCTGAGGGGATCGGGTTACGTGCGATTCGATTCCGTTTATAACTCGCGTCGGTGGTCCTCGTTCAACTTAACTGGACCACTTAGGAACGCTACTGGCATTCTTGGTAGGTCTTGTTTCGTTCCAAATTCTAGTTCGCAGAGATCGAGGATTAGGTTGGTTTTACTAGATTATATAATGAGCATATCATGAGATTGCGTTGACTATCTACGGTACGTAAGAATTATGAAAGTTATAATGGCGGATGATGCGGCTATGATATATATATATATGACCCGAAGAGCGATCTGCTTTTCATTTTGTTGTACCTGTCTTAATAAAAGCAGTAAATAGTCGGTTAAGTTGACAACAGCCACTTTTCTTGTTTTTAGGCTTCCGTGTCTCGTCTCTCGTGTGTCTGTCTGTCCGTCCATCTGTCATAGCAAGTTTACTCAGAAACTATCTACTGGACCGATTGCGTTGAAAATTGGTAGGTACATATATTGTAAGTCTGTGGTCACTTTTTGTGGGATGAATCAGAAAAGGTTTGGTTACTATATCGTGTAACATAATTATTAAATAAAGGGGAAGAATCTCCGAAATATAGAATATAATAATTTTTAAGTTTCTTCACTAGATAGTATAAAACAAAGTCGCTTTCTCTGTCCCTATATCTATATTAAATCTTTAAAACTACGCAACGGATTTTGATGCGGTTTTTTTTAATAGATAGAGTGATTGAAGAGGAAGGTTTATATGTATAATTAAATAGTGCACCCGTGCGAATCCGGGGCGGGTCGCTAGTAAAATATATAGTACTAAGCCAAAGATGGAAAAAAAAGTGTGTCAGCTCCGATGCACGACTGGAGTTTACTCTTTACGAACGATTATAAAATATATTAGTAAATGTTGGTAAATAATTATATAGATTAGTGAATGAGGATAAATGAACTCGTACTTTATATTACCGCAAAGTGGGGCTATTTGAGACCCTTTACAGTACTGAAATGATGCATGTTACATTTATTTATATGAATAAAGACTTAGCGCGTAGACGTTATTGATATCGATAAATAGTATATCGATATCGATACCAGTGCCTTTACATGACCGTACTCGCTAGCAACTGCGTAAACGATTTAGTTTGCCGATTCTTAGTTCTATTGCGTAACCGCCAGAGGTGCTGTACTTTTGCCCATACAAATTTTTACGCAGTCGCTAGCGAATACTGTCATGTAAACTCATGGTAAAGGCACAGGGACGTCCGCCGCGCGATCGCGACTTCACAGACACTTGTAGCCTCTATTCGTCCCGGTACCGCCGCATATCGGGTAGAGTCAGTCCGACCCAGGTCGGGGTTAGCCGAGTTTCTTGCTGAACTCTTCTCAGCTAGGATAGGTTTAGTGAACCAGGGACAAAACTCCCAGTAGCTCGATTCCACTCACACCTCAGGGCCTGTACTTCGAAATCCGACTTCGTATCGTACCGTCCCTTTAATTCTCGTATTATACACTATATGAGTGAAAGGGACGGCACGATATCCGAGGAGCACCCCTATGGTGTGGATTCTATAAGAGCAATCCCCCAGGTTTTATAAGGCAAAATCGCCAATAGGAATAGACTCCTATCGGCGCCCAAGGCACTGTTAAGGTCAACAAAGACGCCAAGAGACTATATCAGACATGGACGTCCGCGTCAATGAATGGCTTAAAAATCTAAAGAGATTTTCTCTCAAAATATTGAATATGCGAAGAGTTTGTATAATTTCAATTTTAGTTGAAGTGAAAAAGGTCATGACAATTCATCTTTGGCATAAACGAAAAAAATTTTAAATTATGACGTTGAATTAAATAGTATCTCCTAAGTAGTCTGTGAATTAAATGACGATACAATACGTCTGTCATTCATGTAAACATTGTAAAAAGATCGTTTATTTTGTGTTTTGTTAATTTTATTGGGGTTGTGGATATATGTCGCCGACTCAAACCGTATATTTTCTTATACTGAAGAACGTACTACAGGTTTGAGTTCCTTTATTGTTTATTTTTATACTGTGTTATGTCAACTCAAAAGGAGGAGTCACATCACGAGACGTCACGCCGCCAAAGTCACGTGGTCAGCGCACAGTAGCTTTTTAAAATCCATTTTTTTGTCCTTTTCTAGGAAAATATGAAAAATTAAGAGTTTTATGCAACTCTCCAGCATGAGACGAATCTAATGACATATCATATAGATAGATACCGATTACACATCACTGCAAAACGCTCATTGTTAATTAATTATTTCTCATAGGCGCTAGATTGGTCTAATTCGTTCTATGAGGTAAGTTCCGTAAGGAATACTATTAATAAGACGTTCATAAAAATAGGCAAGCATATCCAACAAACAGTAAGTAAAAAAAGGCAGTTTTGTATTTTTAACATATAAAATTAATTTATAATCGGCGCGCCATGCAATCAGTCCGCTGACGGTTAATTGATGCCTCAATTTAATACACAATGACAGCGACTGTATAAAATGCAGTTAAGAAGGTAGCCATAAAATGTACCAAACAAACGGCCCACACCCGACAGAGGACTTTGAAAAAATGACACCTTGTCCGAACACGCTCGAGTGGCTGGCATTGTAGAGCCGATTAATTTAAGCTCCTTTAACGATGTTCCTGCGTTCGGGCGCAGGTAGGCGATGACTGCGTTCAATTCAGCAAATACGTTAATTGCTTTATTTAGTATAATCTTATGCACAAAATAGCACGGCACGGTTAAGACTCCTTTGTGACCCATGTTGCTGAATAGCTAAAGCTAGAGGTGACCTATAGTAGAACAAATAGATTGTTTAGATTTTAATAAGTGTGTCATTACGATGCTATGTACGATACGTATATACATAAATGCGACGCAATATCTAGTTCTTGTTTATATTATACATTTTTATTTAACCCATCTTGCATTGTATTGCGTACACCTCGTCACCAACACATCCACATCAAATCTAGCAGTTTGTTTTAGTATACGCTTTTAATAGCTTTTGTTCTCGTTGCCCTATATGAAATTATAGATTAGTTTCTAGTTTTAGCTAATGGACTGTTACTATACTTTAAATTCACACGGCGATGTTTAAACGGTACCTACTTATGCAGCAGAATGAATGGGTTTTAAATCCCCTTTATGTCTGAATTTGGAGAATTCCCTCGGGCAGAACACATCGCCTGCGATCAGGGTCCGCCGCCGAATTCCTTACAAATTAGTTTTATTACATAAATGTGATCGCATCATTCTGTCCTTATGTTTCTCACGACCCGGCTACGTCCTCCATTCTCAGGTAATGACTATTTACGAGTAGGTACGAAGAAGGTAACGTATAGGATTATAAGATTTAAATATCAGGAACTACTAGATATGACTCATACCATAGGTACCCAATCAGTTAAGAAAACTCGATGACCAACAAAACCAGGATCATCAACAACAATGCCAGGATTAGGTAAGTAGGTACTTTTACTATTTCGAAAATTCTTTCACCAGTAGAATACCTAGGTACATATAGAGTGAATTATCAGTGAACTTAATTGGCATATGGACATCTTTAACTTAACATTATAGTATTTACGGTATCATTTACATGAACGCAAGGTGTACAAGTAGGTACTTACAGGTACAATAAAGGAATTTGAACCTTCTATACTAATTTGTGACCGCATCCCGCATGCTGCTCGCCAAGGCACATCACAGCTCACTCTCATTAGTTTACAAGACAAATATGTACTTCTATCTAAATAGAATATGTCGACTTGACACAAACCGTGTAAGTTTCTCTCGAAACGATGTATTTCATGTCTGAACCAAAATCTGTTGTGAGTCAAATTTATCAGCTCGGATTTCGGTCGGTAACTGTATTCATATTATC
Source organism: Epiblema foenella (assembly GCA_963556455.1). NCBI lineage: Eukaryota > Metazoa > Arthropoda > Insecta > Lepidoptera > Tortricidae > Epiblema > Epiblema foenella. Next base: position 14,559,561 of record OY747095.1, on the reverse strand, counting down.
ATCACCATTAATTAATTTAAGAGCCAGGTTCTTATTGGTAGAGTACAATACATTCTATTAAATTGTTAAAAATGAGCGGCGAAAGTGGACAACCTTGCCTTACTCCTTGTTGTATTCGCGCCTTTCTACATTCCTCTCCTATACTATTTCTATTATCGTTTCTTGGTTTCTATGTTCATAAATTATTCTTTTATCTGTAATATCTACTTCCAGTTAACTTTATCAAGTATCCGTACATATCCCTCATAATTTTGTCTCTAAATATAACAAATGATTGGAAACAGATCAGTTTAAATTTTTTTGACGTATGTAGTATTCACAAGTCCAAACAACCAATGGATAAATTACTTATATATTTTAATTAATTAATTTCGGAACCTCATAAATTACCATGTTATCAAACCGCACGATGGATTGGATACACCTTAAAGAAAGGGACCGACGCCAACCATTTTAATAACATGATAAAGTTAGGCAATTCCGACTAGGTTCATTCCATGTAATGACAACGTTGTGATATTTTTAAGAACGTCTTTTCAGTGTATTCGTATCTAGTAAAAATAATAAGTTTACATTTTGCAACGTATTCGTAAGTACGTACGCATATCTTTGATGCTGACTGTACGCAAAGGCAGAGTACTAAGTTATAATTTTCGAAAGGTAAGGATAGTAGATCGAAGTGAAACTTTGAAGTCTCCTATCAGTATCACTTAATAATTCATTACATATCGTGTAGTTGTGGTAATTTCATATGCATATAATGGCATAACGTCATAAAATCAACATGAATCTTACCCTATCATGACTCAATGAAGTTGATCATAAATGTAAAATAAGTTTCAATTGTTTCCACAGCAGCCAGTCGAGTGCTGTGAGCTTTCGAAAATGAAACATGGAGGAAGGGCAGCGGCGGCGAACAAAGCGCCTTCCTGGAATCGGCATAATACAGGTTCGCGGCGACGTGCGATACCTTGGCAGATACCAGCGCGGCGCGGCCAGGTACCGAGCGTACGGCCGCCCGGCCTTTTGTCAACCGCCGTGCCTGGTTACCAGTGTTGCCAGATACCCCGCTTTTCTGTTTTTTTCCCCGCGTTATTGTCGCTGGCCACGCTATCCGCTTCAAGCCAACGCGGATCCGCTTTTATGAAGTGTTAATATTTCTTCAATGAAAAAGGTGGTACAATACTTTCAAAATACCGGACGATTAGAACTAGCTAGAATTGCTACAAGTAACATTCATTACATCCGTGATGGTGCATGTGACGGCGTAGAGCAAATTTTTTTCATTTCAATCATAAAACAATGAATGTATTCCGTGTTTTCATTCAGAAATCCGCGTTTATTAAACGCACCTCCCGCTTTTTGTATTTCGGGATCTGGCAATACTGCTGGTTACCACACCACATATTGCTATAGGTAAACATCAAAGGGTTGTGATGATCCCGTTTATCCACTTGCGGCCGTGACACCGAGGACGATCCAATCATTCTCGACTTCTCGACCGCGATGACTTTCTAGGCATAGTAAGATCGTCTCGTAATTTAAACGTAAAAATGACCATAAGTGCGCTAAATATGCATCTAACTTTATTAAACTAAGCAAATTAAACCGTCGACCCATGATTTCGTTGCATGCAAAATAACAACTGAATTACACTCCGCGCGTTCTAAGAAGTCAGATGTTAGTGCGTGATGATTTTATGTTCTGTAATGTACCTACCTAGCAAGTTAAAACAATTGGATAATAATATGACATAAAATCTACTCTAGCCCGGCGGCAGACTTCCATATCATATGCATCGTAAGTGTACTTCCATATCATAAGCACGCGAATTATTATTGTGCTAGTTACTGTACGTAACGACTTAAGAGACCTCTATTCGGTCAGCCGCGGCCCTCGTGAAAGAGAGACGCTTAGTCTACCGCACACGATAAAACGGGATACAGCACTCTTCGGAAATGGATTTTTTAGATAAATATCTCTCTGTGTAGTTTTGTTAAATTTCCTCTTGACAGAGTTTAGATGAGGTAAAATACCATCATTTTAACTTAATTGTGTCGGTTAATAATGCGTTGTTTTAGTATAGGCTGAGTAAAAAAAATAAAGTCTAACTTTGGTTTTTTTCTATAGAGAAAATTTTAAGCCATCATGTTTCGGCTATTGTCAAAACACAGTCATATAGTCTAGAATCATATATCTGAAAAACAATCCAGCTTCTTGTTTCCCCTTCTGGGCAGAACAGCGTTTCAAAGAACGCGATATTTCTCGTTGCTCGGCCTTAACTGTGGCCTTAACTATGTTTGTATATACATTATACATAATATATATAAATATATATATATACATATAAAAGAAGAAGTCCTGACTGACCGACTTACTCATAAACGCACAGCCGAAACTGCTAATGATAGAGAGTTCATTTTTGCACATTTAGAACGTAGGCTACGGATAAGAAAGGATTTTTAAGCGGGTAAAACAAGGGATGAAAGTTTGTATGAAAACAGGTATTTATTGAAGTGAGAGATTTGAAACTTTGTATATAGATTGTCTGTTAAAATACGTTAATGGCATATTTCAACTTTTTCAAAACTTCTTCCATAAAGGGGTGTGGGTTCAAAGTTTGTACGGGGAGCAAATCTTTTAGGAAATAAGAGATTTAAAACGTTGTGTATCTATAGATTCTCTGTTTAAATACAACAAAACGTATTGCAGCGTTTTTCGAATTTGCTCTCCTAAAAGGGTGAAAAGAGGGTTCCGAGTTTGTACGGAGAGCAAATCTTTTTTGAAGTGAGATATTTAAAACTTATCTAGACTTCGTATATTGAAACTGTCAAAGAGAGAAAAGTGACATTTGACAGTTTCCATATAAAAACGGATGAGCTGTGAGGTGACTGGTGAGAACGATGCTTTGTGAATCGCATGGCTAATCCGAGTATATATTATTCACCCGATGATCTGCTGCGCCTAGAAAAATTACGATTTCATTGAAACGCCGTATTTTCCAGTTTAGGAAATGGCAAGGATTGATTTTCATCAAATATGTAGCTCGCTTATTGTTTCTTTGACTACAGCTGAGGTATGATTACATACATAACATTTTCTTTTACAAATAAACCTCGAATTCGGATCTTTATTTATCCATTTGACCTTAAACGATGTCAATCTTTTGGCCGCCACAGTCATCTATACATGTACAACCTGCCGTTTGATATGAATCTTGGGTGAAGCCGCCTCGTGGGAAGCCAGTCCTGTCAAGCTGTGGTCTAATTTGACACAAATTCAGATTTACTCTTTGAGTAATGATTGCAAGGATAATACATCATCATCATCATCATCATCATCATTTCAGCCGAAAGACGTCCACTGCTGAACATAGGCCTCCCCCAATTTATTTTTCCCTTGGGGGGGATTTGCCATAGTCGCCACGCTTGGCAAGCGGGTTGGCGACCGCAGTTTGATGGTGGTAATGATCGAAGGATGCTGCTGCCCACCCTCCGATTTTCCCTTATTCGCCTCCTACGAAACCCACGGGAAGAGATGGGGTGGCGCAATTCTTACCCGGCAACCACACGGGCAAAGGATAATACATGTTGAGATTATATTATGATATAAATCTTAATGCATTGTCAAAGAGGTATAGGTAGGCGTGTTATATATCTAAAACAGTCTACGGTCAAAAGTTTAAACGATACTCGGACGGACGGGACGGAGACGGGTTATCCCGTCGTATACGTCCCTGGGATCCCAGGGCTCATTACAAAAAAATGCTATTGTTTATTTCTTTCTCCGGGAGACGGCGGCTTGAATTGTCTTTTTACCTCCTTACAATGTCACAGGAGGAAATACTCGAATGCATAAAACTTCGCAAAGTTATATGCATTCGAGTATTTCCGAAGAGCGTTACATCTCGTTTTCACGTGTGGATTAGAAAACATATATGTACAACATAGTTTCTTACACGGGGGCATGCTGCCATCCTGTGGTAACGAACACAGAAATATTTTGTTCAATGGTTTTGAGTTCAGATCAGGGTGAGGAGGACCAAATTCTTGTCACATAGTTAAGGTATTTAATACGCCTGAATTTTAATTGATTTCAGTGTGACACGAAAGTTACCAAAACAATATATGTACATACATACATATTTTACACGTGAGTGACAGCAACGGGTCCGGAACCTTAAAAATGCAAGTACTTGTTTACTAAGTTACCAATATTTGATTTGACATTTGATCTAACGGCTAACGCATTCTTATAAAATTAACCCGAATTAGCTCGCGAATAATTCTGAAGAAAATATATGTTATTCGTATTTTAATATCTTATTTGTATTATTAATAATTATTATATGAACTTGAATAACTCGTAAACATAAATTACCTGTAAATACTAGGTCCTGACTAGTCCTGAGCTATGTGTTTGCGTCTCGAAGGTAGATTTTACTAAGTACATTTTTGGTTATTATGTCATTATACGATTAATACTTAATACCATCGCTAGTCCAATAAAAATAGACTGATAAATAGCATTTAAGCAATGCGTGGGTCAGCCAGCCGCGGCGCCCGGACGCTTCGTAGGTAGGTACTGCTACGTACGAGAATGTGCATAATAATACATCTGCTTACTATTATCGATAGCTGTCTAATAGCAGGGCCCTTGCAATGGGCGGCGCGCGAAGCTTCAGATACCTAACGCTCGCGCGCCCCGGGGTCGCCCGTCAGTCGAGGGCCGTCGCCGCGCGTGCGAGCACATGCACGTCGGCTCAAGTTCCGCCGCCGCCGTTTTCCGGTGATAACGTAATATTTTGAGCGATTTATTTTATTAATTTAAACTTTAATGCACAAAAATACAGTGTATAAATGGCGGACTTAATGCCAAAGGCTTAAAGCTATATATGCTATTCAAAACAATTTTTTATAAAAGTAGCCATTAAACCTTAAAACGAGTATCTTGATAAAAACACATGATTTATGAACTATTCTTACTTACGAATTTAAATTTCAAGACTTCAAGAGAATTAGGGCGTTATTTTGGCGATGGTGTTTAATTTGTGGCGTTATTCACAATGACATTGACATACATAGGTACAATTATGTGAAGTAACACGTAGGTAGGTACTTAATTAATATGGGTTCACTATACTCGAATGACCTCGGGTGAGCTAAATATTTTTTGCCTTCATCTATTTTTGGCGCGACAGCCCTAGCGCTACGCGTGCCGCGTGTGAATGAATACCAGTTATACGATAGACAGAGATGCACAGAGTAGGCACGTTTTTTATGCCTAAACGCCGTTTTTGTTAGGAAGTGAAGCTTCTGTACTTATACTATTACTTATTCTGTGCTAATAGTATAGGTACACCTAGATAGATATCACCCGCCGCGCGCCGTACTTGTGCGCAGCGGAGTGACTTCCGAGAATCGCTCGCACTTACCAAGCCACACATCTGCCGCATACGTCATATCTATCATTGAAATGGTTCTCGGCAAATCTAACGTTGCTAAGAATTGCAAATGATTATATGCAATGTACGATGGGTCGTTGCCAATATTATCGTTCCCTGAAATGGTGCTGCCGGCAATTTTACCGGTACAAGAAATAGGATGTGATAAATAGTTTCCACAGCTCGGTGTTTTTAACTATAACAATTTTTAAAAAAATATGCGGCGCCTTCGAGAGGATTGTCAATCAAAAATGTTATACGTTACACGGCTTTTGTTGTCGGCCGCTGCCGGAACTTTTTCAATATTTTGACAACGATACATATGCACCACTCTGTAGCGTAATTTTGTTTTTTAAATCCTAGTATCTTAGACATAATTTCAATGTATGAGTATGTTTCTATCGCTTTAGATGTGAGCGGAAACACGATGGAGTGGTGTTGGGTGTTTATTTTAATAATGGTGTTTCTGTACGACACTTCGCGCTGGTTAAATAAGGTCTGGTATAGATGTGACGGCCCAGGCGGCGATCACTAGTAAACTCGTGTAGGACATCATGCGGATGCCCGTTGGATAATAGTTCCCATTTTACCATCCCTGACTTAAATCGGGGAACCCAATAATGAGATACAACTATTAAACCATAGGGCAAAATTGACTGGAAAAGATTTATGATTTTCTTTATTTTTATTTATTGGGTATAAACGAACAATCACACATTATGCATAAATCAAAAATTGGTCAAGTGCGTGTCGAGCTTCGCACAATTAGGGTTCCGTACCTACCAACCGCAGAGTTAACACGTTCACAGTCCCCATACAAAATGTTTCAATTTTCCTGGATGTCCAAGCAAATTACTTCCATCACGCGTTAGTGCTCCACGTTTGGGTCACTATGAAACGACCAGGTACGCACTCGGATTATTACAATCTACAAGATGATTTTTAAATCGCGATATGAAGGGCCAGGGTGAGCGCTCGAGGCCCAGCGACGCCCGCGCACCGGTCTACATCTTGTATATTATAGACTGCTATTTCATATCTAACTAAAATATGAATTGATAAATCAGAATTGTCTTTATAAACCTTTTATCGAATGCAATAGGTAGTGAATCATATCTTCGACTATCAATTATTTCAAGGGTTTTACCTTTTTTTTTCAAAAAGGTACATAGTGTTTTCAATTTCAATTTTACTCGCCAAACTGACAAGACAGTTTGTTGGTGAGACCGCGCTTATTTTAACAGGTCTATTATCATGCACCTAAGTTACATAATTAAGTAATATCTCTTATTAGTAATATCTTATATTTGCTTTGCTTCAGCACCTTAAATTCCGCATTAAAATAATTCTCTACCGGTATCAAATAATGGACCCTTTCATGTATCGGTAGAATTTTTATAAATTTTGTATAATTTATCATAATTACTCCTCCTAGTACAGTACAAACGTATCAGCAGATATACATACGCTAGCGAATAGTTGCTCTTTGATTTCAAGCTAGACTTACAGGTAACCTGCCAATAATTTAGCCGTTAGAAGTAGCGGAACAGCCCGGGAATAGAACCTGGGGCTCGTCGATGTCGGGGGCAATTGTGGTGTTTCCACAGTTAAAAATATCTAACGAAAATATGTTTCATAAAAAAATTACAACACCTACTAGTTTGACACAACACTTTATGTGCATTGATCAGTATACAATAATTCGCATCATGATCGTCAGGCAAAATAATGTAACAAAATAGAACAATCCAAACAAAAATATAATTATAGTGATTTGAGTGCGAACCTGCGGGGCTAGCACAACTGCCGCTGCGACGCGACGCGAGTAGAGAAAAATCTACGCTCCTCTTTCTATTCCGCACAGTTTGAGCGAGACAGGAATCGCCGAGTCGCGCGAGATACGACTTGGCAACAAGTTGTGCTAGCCTACCTGGTCGGCTATAGTGACCCATGTACGGGGCACGGACTTGTGGAGATAGTTCGCCGTGACCCATGTATGGGGCACTGGACTGTGAATGTGTTAAGTTGGTTGTAATATGTTGGTGTCCGGTTTCCGTACCGAGTACCGAGAGTTCCGTACAAATTTGTATTGTATTGATTACGTACTTTAAATAAAGATATATTTTTTATGATTTAATTACAAATGTATAGTTTACAGATTTTTCCGTGTACTTGTAGTATAAGACGATATTACTTGCTAATTTTTCTAGTTCTAGGTCAACGGAAAGTACCCCATAAATTTTGATTCCCTTGAGTGTCCAAATATAGTATACTAGCAGCGTGCAGCGCCCTGCGGTGTTACCCGCGGATAAAAGGTAGCCTATGTCCTATTCTGATGTCTAAGCTACAATACTGGAAAGTTTCATAGAGATCCGTTTAGTAGTTTTTGAGATTAAGCGGAACGTACGTCCATCCGAACAAACTTTCACTTTTATAATATTATTAGGATTAAAAATATAGGTATTAAAAATGTCATAGATCGCCCTTACGCTAAGTACGTTTGCCGGTTTGAGAAGTTACGTAATCAGGTCATTCTACTTTTTGATGACCAGTTTTCTATTGCAAAAAAAATGATATGTATTGAATTAGTGTACACAAACAGGATTTTGAAATATTACCTGAACCGGATAAAAGGAATTTATAGGTAAAAATACTTAAATATTAAAATATTGCTGTAAAAGATGAGTAACACAGTGGTAAAAACCATTTTTTCATACAAAATGGTGAGATATCCAAGGACCACTGAGTTACTCGATTTATGGATACTAGCAGTGGTTCGTTAATTACCAAAACTATCAAAAGTGATACTGTAATTAAACCTCTTTCTAAATAACAATACAAAAATATGAAGTGAGGGCCAAGTATTCCAAAATTTTCATTTAAAAAAAATGACCGAAAATTATGTACATGAAAAAGTAGAATGGGGCAGGTAACAGTTCTGCCAGATGCCGAAATACAAAAGGCGAAAGTGCGCTTTAAAAACGCGGATTTTTCAATTAAAATGCGGAATACACTCATTGTTAATAATTTTCTGTATTTTATGTACCAAATGAAAAAAAAAATGCTCTACACAGTCACATACATTATCAGGGACGATATGAATGTTGCTTGCATTAATTCTAGCATCTGCATTATTTCTATTCGTACTGTATTGAATTTACCGCCTTTTTCACCGAGAAAATGGCAACTTTTTAAGAAATATCAGTAGCAAAACGCGGGAAAAAGGGGAAAAGCGGGGTATCTGGCAGCATTGTCAGGTAATCACCCTGTGCAGTAGGCATGGTCGCAAAGTGTGAGGCTTTTTTTAGTTTTATACAAAAATATAATTAAGGCCTGTTTTTAGTCCGTATATATATAGAAAATAAACATTGAATTGATAAACTTGCCAAACAATCAGATTTTAACGAACATCGTTTACGAGTACAGACGGTTTCATGCAACCCTCACTTAATGTATTCGGGTAACACTACATGAAATTGTGCTACAAGTTCTGCAGATCAACGTCGTGATGGGAATTCTTTTGACTAAGGTAGCTGCCATACAATGCACACGTGTTACGTAAGCGACATTCTTTCATACTTACCATTCGATGCTGCGATATCCTTTCACACAGCAGTGGATGCTTTTAAACTGTCCTTGGAAGCCGTACTCGGACGGGATGGCTTCCTTAGTGAACTGCATGTAGGTGGTGTTGGAGGGGATGAAGTTGAACGAGCAGTGGTCGGCGCTGGCGGCGGCGGCGCCCGCGCCGGCCAGCAACAGCAGCAGCGGCAGCATGCCGAGGCCTGCCACCTGCAACAAGTCCTCATCATCAGCCTCTATAATATAATAAGCAATGAGACGTAGGCAAGTAGGTATCTACTCACCACAAATTCTATTTGCTCTTTAAAGATACGTGGGAAAATTTTCATGTATGTATGTGAGATTCTTTGTTCCCTAGAATTTCCCAACACATTAACCGATTTAGATGTGTGAGGTATCGTTGGAATCCTTACGTCATCTCGAGTAACATTCAATATGTGACGTTGCAATAAAATCCATATTTCATTTTATGTTCTGTTAAAAAAGATTGGATCTTATCAAAGATACTTTAAAATGAAAATCTAAATAGCGAAATTAAAAATAAAAACACGACTGCACTGGATAAGAATTAACTATAAAGATAAAAATAAGTTTATTCAAAATAACGAACTTAAGGAAATCTATTTTGTTTGCGGTCGGGGGACCACTACATACAATACCAAAATATAAGGTCCCCTCACTGCGAACAAAATAGATTTCCTCGAGTTGTTTTCATCTTTAAAACTTATTTTTATCTTTTACTTAACTTTTATCCAGTGCCGTCTGTGCTGTTTTTAACGAAATAATTTTCTGAGTGAATCAATTTTTAATGCCACTCGTTGCCGTGGTTACGTCTAGTTGTCCAGGGGACAAAATTTGAATACAATCGTGATTTTATGCTATTTAAGTTTATCAAACATACGTATTTGTTGTACTTATAAGCAATGTCAATAATGGTCCATCTACTAAGCACATTAGTAGAACTTAATACAACATTTTTTTGAACAAACTGCGGCACTAGTGTCCCCTGGACAACGGGTCAAGATAACAACACAAAAAAGTTGATTCACCCTTCTCCATTCACATATTTATATTGAATACTTTTTACGTTTAGAATGGGCATTCAAGAAGGAAAACATGTGAATTTGGTTAATGAAATAGTAAACTGTCGGGATCAATTATTGCAGGTACTTTTATATGTAACGTAAGGTTAATACCAAAATTCCATGTTTGTATGTTCTCTAATCGCCATTAGTCAATTTACTACAATCTTTGTGTGTGATGTACATTTTGTATACTTCGAGCCGATTTGCAAAGCAATAAAAAATGTAGTATCAATCGGACCCTGTTCAGTGTTCACAGGTTTTACTGAGCGAGTTAGTGTACTTTTTAGTTCAATTACCTCATAGGTATTTGTTATTAAACAACATCTTGCCTCCCATATACGAAACACAAATACGACGAAAAATGGAGCGAACGGTTAAGTCGGTTAATTATGCTCAATGGCACAGCAAAGTATCATAAAATAGAAATCCAAAGTTTCAGAGAGGAAATAAAAGTACATCAGAGCAAAGTTCGGCTGTGTCACGCGGGATCTTTGTTCTGAGAAAACGAGGTAAAAATAACTCATTAGGTAGGTACTTTATATTCCTTACTGAATAGACCTCGTAGAAACTCTATAGTACCTATTTATGATGAGGATATAAAGTCAAAGCGTACTAATTAGGTATACATGAGGATTAAAACTGTTCGCTGAGGAGTACCGCCGGTGGCCAGTTCGTTCTGGTCTTTATCATCTTCAATTCGTCGCCCATCATTATTTTCGAGAGCAAATGCTCGTTTTAAATACTAAAATTGTTATAGGTAACTTCTAAAAAGGAGGAAGTTCTCAATACGCGTAATGTTTGCTTTTTAAATACACAATATTTTTGGTTTTTGATTTTGAAGCTAATCGAGCAGTTAACAAAGTTCGAAATGAGGGCGGCCATTTTATTCAATTCTGACTTCGGATTCATGTTTAGAAGCCTGTCGGGCCCTCAGACTGGTATCGATTTTGAACGCAACCGGAGCATAAACAACGGAATTCATAACAGCCGTGGCCTTTCCGAGCGTTACAGAAAAAACGATTTTCTCAAAATTTCCTTTTCACCACATCGCGCGGAGGATTTACTCATTCAGCTACAGAGTATAGACCAGCATACCTATACGGGTTGTAAAACAAGATGTTGAATCTCGTTCGGCGACAGGCCGCGCAATTTTTGCAATTACCGACCGACAGTCGGCACTCGTAGGTATCCGACCACATTTTGCAGTTTCCCCACGAGCGCTGATCGCCTTCTCGGAAGAGCGACGGTTGCATCAGCCGTGGTGCGCGCTCCGTCACTAAGGGCTTTATTACACTAATAGCGATTTGCGAGTGTGCTCACTGCGGTTGTGCGACGTCATCGCCGCAGGTTCCAATCCCTATACATTTAGTTATGCACAACCATATCAGAAGGACACTGTCCGTTGGCAAATATGATGTACTTAGAGTGTCCAACTACTACGGACATAGGACATTAAAAAAACGCATACCGTACCTGCTGAACACCTTGCCCCCGGACATTGTCCCTGGAGTTACAAAATCAAGGTTTACATTTCACCTGAAAAAGTATCTCATCCTCAAAAGTGTCGCATACATCGTTCCTCCAGCCCTTCCCGCCAAAGCAAGTATGCAACTTGGCCGAAAACGCGAAACGATTGAGGACATTGACCTGATTGACCCGACTCCCCAGATTTCGCTTTGACTTGTAATACTCGTGGCTTTTTAACTCATCAGTGAATATATGTACATTCATATTAAACATCTTAAATGATGATTATTGTGTAATCTTAGAGAAAAGATTAATATCTTCAAGTGTTTGTTTACATGATAGAACACGTAAGAAAGGGATGAATAGACTTTAGGTATACCATATATATAATAATTATATTACGGATGGAATAATGGCTTTTTTTACAAGCTTCTATATTTTTTATGTTTTCGCCCACTTCAATTTAGTGTGTTGGACAAATCTAACAAATTAATTTTAGACCTGTAGCACTACCATGAGTTTACAATGCCCGTACTCGCTAGCGTCTGCGTAAACGATTTGTATGCACAAAAGTACAGCGCCTCTGGCGGTCACTCATAGAACTAAGGATCGGTAGTATGAGTTCTACGGTAAATTACCTATCGAAAACTAAACGCTAGCGACTGACGTTTTGTAGCTGTCAAATGGCTGTTACCGTAGAAAATCGGCACCATGAGTTACAAACTTGACAGATGCTATCGAATAATACGCTATCGAGTGTAGTAACTATTTCACTATAGTGCTACCATGAGTCGACAGTGACCGTACTCGCTAGCGTCTGCGTAAACGATTTGTATGTACATTAGCACAGCGCCTCTGGCGGTCACTCATAGAACTAAGGATCAGTTCTACGGTAAACTACCTATCGAAAACTAAACGCTAGCGACTGACGTTTTGTAGCTGATTCCATAGAAAATCGGTACCATAAGTTACAAACTTGACAGATGCTATCGAACAATACGATATCGACTATAGTAAACTATTTCACTAGCTAATTGGGCCGTGAAAACATTGGAATTCTTATGTGATAATGTCTGCAAGGCATTACTTAGTGTGGGATATGTTACCGAAAGGCTGCATATGATGACGAACGACGTGAACAGAGAAAATTTCAAGCTGTTATGATCTGGATGGTGTAAGTACCTGAACAAAATCAAGGTAGGGTCGCTAGGCCAGTTACGCGGCCTGCGTCAGTTTGCGGCCTTTTGAAGAACGAGATTTTGTCAATTAAAGATATCATTTTTACATGCCCTAAAGAAATAGTAGCAAAAAAATATCCTTTCAGTTCACCAACTCATCCAAGTGGCCGCAAACTGGCGCATCAAATTAACAGGCCGTAAACTCACCTACCGACCCTACCTATTCTATAATAGAAAATAATTAATATAAACTAGCTGCGCCTATGTCTATTTCAATTTATATACTGGATTTATGAAATTGGATTGGTAGTTCAGAAGATAACTTAAAAATAAATATTTGTGGACAATCTTACAAAGTCAACCTAGTAGGCCTACGCCAACGCCTGAGGCCGAAGCTTGTATTATGGGTACTAGGGGACGATATACATACTTTATATAGATAAATATATACTTAAATAACATCCAGAACTCGGGAACAAATATTCATTCCCATCACACAAAATAAATGCCCTGACTGGGATTCGAACCTGCCTCGCAGGCAACAAACAATTACCTGTTCATAAATCTATAGATGTCAATTTGTTCTTACTATAATTTTCAGATTCATCAACAGAATTTGGTGCTGGAAAATGTTGATGCCAGTGCTTATTAATGGGAGTGCTCTACAGAATCAATTAGCTAGAAGACTTGAATCAAGGCGGCCACAGTATATTCTTGTTTTAGAAATGTATTGTTTGCAAATACCTACTTTTCTGTTTTTTATTGAATAGAAAAAATAAAGAGTATGCATAAACATTAAAAAAAAAGTTTATTAAAATATATTCATTTCTATTTCCTAATGCCAAAAATTGTACAAACAAATCTAACCATTGTTCCACTATCTTTAAGGCTGATTAGAACCCACAAATTTCAGTAACATATAGGGTATAATATAACTTAGATATATTCTCAATATTATTAAATTTAAACATGTAGTTTAGGAACTAAGTATTGCCAGTCAAAGTTCCTCAGTTTTGTCACTGACACACTAACTGGCTGATTATTCTAAGGTACTTCTAGCAGACCCACAAGCTTCTAATTAATTTTTTAAACATAATTCTATTTTAGCCTATCAAGTATAAAAAACCTAAAAATATTACAATTTCAGTCACGCCTTAGATATATACAAACTAAGTAAGTTTGTAATACTATACAAATACATGAGATACAAAGTTATAAATTTGCAGTTCTTGCATCTATGATAAGTTTTTGGTTCTAGATGCCTTCATGTATTCACACGTTTACCTACAAAAAGAAGTGAGATCCCATAAAAAACATTCCAGGTAACAGTAGGCCAAGTCTCGTAACTCTAACCTCCTTTACCAGGCTACTAAGGACGAGTGTCTTAATAACTTATTTACTTAAATAGATTTGCAACCATATTCTGTCACAAATCACTCAAATTATTAGTCAAGTGAATTCAAACTGCTGCCAAATTTACATTATTGGATGCGGCTGTATGCTGTGAATGAATCAAACATTTATTCTGCAGACCACAACAGCCTTTTATGTGTAAAAATATGTACTTAGGTAAGTCTGACATAACAATAAACATTTTTAAATGTCAAATATTTATTTACAATTCAAGAATTTTTGATATTACAAAATAATAAAAATAAATAACCACAAGTCAGTTAGTTAGCATTTGTTGGTTCGGAGACGGTATGGTACCCGTCGTCTACAGGTCCCTGGGATCCCAGGGATCATAACAAAAAAATGCTATTGTTTATTTTTTCACTAGGAGATGACGGTTTAACTCGTATAGTGAAAATAAACTTGAAGAGTAATCCAACCGGTCCTCGACCGATGAAAAAAATCAACAATAGCATTCTTTTGCCATGTGTCCGGAGATCTCCAAGATGGGTAGGCAACGGCTAAATATTGTTATAGATATATGTGGTCTCCAAAGACAATGCCAACCAAGCTAATCCAGAACAGGATATCTCTTGACAACACCCAATAAAAGTGCTTGTGTAAGTCCTTCTGTGGGCAGATGAGAGGTTTTGCATTGGACATCTTCCCCACTGACGCTGCATTGGCGGTAAGGCCGTGTGACTGTGGTACATGCTGTCTGGCACCAGTAGCTGGATAAATATTCTCGAGAGCCGAGGCGCAAGTTCGTCGCCGTGTCTTAGGCCATTCAGACCCGTCTCACTCAAGTCTGGAAAATACAAACAAAATATAAATCAACAGGCCAGTCTCACTCTGTTTGTGTTCTCTGTTGTCTGGAGGATACAAATTAAATATAAATCACACTGTCTTAAGCCGTCGTCTCCCGACGAAAAAACCATATAAACAATAAACCTTTAACAGTTGATGGTAGCAATTAACATTATTAAGATGTTCGTCCAAAATAGATACTTACTGCTGCATATTTAATTAACCAGTAACTGGAATTACGAGGCACTCGTACGCGTTTTTATAAATCATAACCTCAGATCATAACAAAAACAAACGACTGTCACCTACGGAGTGGCTACCGCGAACCACAAACGAAGTTTTCCCTCTCTGTCTCACTTATATGCAAACTTGCAAGTGCGACAGAGAGGGAAAACTTCGTTTGCTGTCGCGGTAGCGCCACGGGTTATTTCTATATTTTTAAAAGTGATGGATACTTAGATTTTTGCCTAATATCGTCCGTGCTCTGTCTTTTTAGTACAGTTAGAAAGAGAGATAACTTTGTTTGCTGTGAAGTTAGGTACGTCACTCGTCGTAACTTTTACTACACGATGGATCGAGCTTACGTGAGCGAGCGTAGTAAACGTCTAATTGACTCATGGTGCCAGTTCAATCGAAATCTATTCGAACCGCGTTAACACGCTAGCGACTGTAGTAAAATAATGTCAGTTTTCTATAGCAAGTCGTGGTAACTGTACATCGAGACCCATCTTCAATTGAAGAACGTAAAAAAATAAGAGTTTTGAATCGACAACATATATCGGCAAAACTCGGATTGTCGCGTATTTCCTGTTTGTATACTAAATAATGACAAAAACGATCGGCCATATTGTGGCCATACTTGTTTGTTGCCATTGACGGATGCGTTCAGAAAATTTATGATTTTATTTATTGACATTGATGGCGGGTGCGTTCAGAAATTGTGAACGATAAAAATCATTTCAACGAGTGGACAGCCGAATGAATTAAAGTGGGTGACAGACCAGAGGGGCTACTCAGAACTTCGTATCGTGCCGTCCCTATCACTCGTATATTGTATAACACGAGAGTGAAAGGGATGGCACGATACGAAGTTCGGATTTCAAAGTTAGGAGTACAGAGGGTCTAATAAGAACTTCTAAATCCGAACTTCGTATAGTGCCGTCTCGTTCACTCATATAGTGTATAACACGAGACTGAAAGGGACGGCACGATACAAAGTTCAGAGGACAGGCCCAGTAGGGCTACCGCGAACAGAAAACGAACGAAGTTCGAATAATCTCCCTCTCTGAGGGGCTACCGCGAACCGAAAACGAACGAAGTTAGAATATCTCCTTCTCTGTCGCACTTGCTAATTCGTGCGGCAGAGAGGGAGATATTCGAACTTCGTTCGTTTTCAGTTCGCGGTAGCCCCTCTGTTATTATATATGGAGATATTCGAACTTCGTTCGTTTGCAGTTCCCAGAGGCGTTACCGCGAACAGCAAACGAAGTTTTCCCTCTCTGCCATAAATACACTACAATAATGCACAATATCATTTAGATTAAGGTATACACTTTATAAAATAATGTACTTACTGTCAAAGACTAAGAGTCTGGGCCTATACTTCGAAATCAGAACTTCGTATCATGGCGTTCCTTTCACTTCCGTGATTTCACTATATGAGTGAAAGGGACGGCACGATACGAAGTTAGGATTTCGAATTTCGGAGTAGTCCCTCTGTTCACCTGTGTCATAAACTCCTCCACTACATGAAAACACTATTTAAATAGAATCTTTTTGAGTTTAGCTCCAAATGTGTGTTAACTTGTTATTAATTTTATTTCTCCTGTTGTTGTTGTTGTTTGTTTACCTGTTGGATCGCCGGCGAACTTACTCGGCGGTTTTTAAGTACGCGTACTAAGAGCCGTAAAAACGAAGACTTAATCGGGTGTCTGTCACCGGCTTAATTAATGTTAATGGAAGATGATCGATGGATGGCTGGCTAAAGAACTGGCGAATGGAGGATGGCTAGCTGTATTTTCCACAGAGGTATTTTCTGCGAACCACGAACCGGAAACGATGTATCTCCCTCTCTATCGCTCGGATTCACTAGTGCGACAGAGAGGCACATATTTCGTTTTAGGTTAGCGGTAGGCCCTGTGTGTCTTATCACTATCTCTGTCGCACTTGCACGTTCGGACGTAAATGCGACAGAGAGAGAAAACTTCATTTGTTGTCGCGGTAGCGCCCCTGAGGGGCCACCGCGAACCACAAACGAAGTTTTTCCTCTCTGTCTCACTTATGTGCAAACTTGCAAGTGCGACAGAGAGGGAAAACTTCGTTTGCTGTCGCGGTAGCGCCCCTGCTTTGTTAGCTGTGAAATTAGGCACGTCACTCCGTGACGTAACGATTACTACACGATGGATCGAGTTCACGTTAGCGAGTGTAGTAAACGTGTACTTGACTCATGGTGCGAGTGCAATAGAAAACTATTCGAAACGCGTTAATACGCTAGCGACTGTAGTAACGTAACAAGAGTTTTCGATACCAACTCATGGTAAGCGTACTGTTATATTCAACCGCTTGAGCTGAAATTTGGCATACTTACTTCTTTAAGTTCGGTGACAATGCATTATTATATGGTACCTACCATCGAACTGATCTGTGATAATCATAAGGTGGCCATCGGCCATAGTAACTCCTAAAACTACAAAAGATACGCGAAAACACATGGATTTGGGCTCATTGGAGCCATCTAACAAGTAGTTGATGATTGTGGACAAAAGGGTATTACAGTAGGGAATAAACATGCTTTTATTACCAAAAATTAAAATATTATAGGAAATTTATTGAATTCTGTAGGTTTTAAAATACGTTGGTTTCGGGTTTCGATTCTAAGTTCTAGTAAGTAATCTAGTAGCCTTGTCGCTTGAAAGTACTGAGTACTTTCCGTCAAATCCGGTAGTTCTGATTTTTTGCAGACTTGTTTATGATGTTGGCCAATGAATAATCCAAGTTTGAGACCTCGAGCGCCGAACGCAACTTTGTCAAAAATCGAAAATCCGATTATAACCCTGAAGGACTAGTTGCTGATAGTAACTTCTCAGGACGTTTTTAGAGATGATTAAATTTGCCACAATATGAGACTAGAATAATCTCTGTAGACCCAATAGTTTCCGTGATAAAGCCATTCAAAGTTTGCAAAATTTGAAAAAAATATAAACATTGAAAGGCTTTATCTCGGAAACTATTTGGTCTACAGAGACAATATTAGTTTTATTGTAGAAAATTTAGTCTACTTTAAAGACGTCGTGGACGTAGTTTTTAAAATAAACTGCACTTGAGGTACATACTTAACTACTAGTTCACGAAAAGATTGAATGCTAAATATTTTTACATGACACACCTCGTGTTTTGTCTACAATACTGGCTATATATTGTTTTCGAAATAACATTACTCGTACAAGGAATTCCAAATTAAAAGTTATTTTGTACTCGTATTATGACAACAAAATCCATTGGTTCTAGATACTGAAGTGAATAATGCTCTTGTAGGCATCGAAATATAATGCTCGTAGGTATAAAAAAACCAGCCAAGTGCGTGTCGGACCACGCACAATGAAGGGTTCCGTATCAACACCTACTAGTCCCCATTTAAAATCACTATCCAATACATTGAATTTAGGACCTTTTGTTTCGGCAAGACTGGATTATCATAAAGTTTCATGAATTCATGATATTTGATCTGATTCATGATTCTGAAGGAAAAACCAAAAGTTGCCAAATTCTGCGAAATAAATTGAAAGTTTGTGAAAACGACTTAAAATAATAAAAGTCAAGTGGGCGCTATTATTCTGATTTATACGGCAACAGGACACATACAATTTTGACTTGTTTACCTGTCAGCTCTGATCTGATGTCAACTTTGAAATGTTCTGTGACACTGATAAGTCTGACAACCTATATCATTAAAATTATTGCCAGTGTAAGAAATTAGTTGCAATGAAATTCCGCAATATGGCGCATGGTCATATATCTCTGGTCGGGCTTTAAAAAGGCTTAAGTTACTGGAACTGTCAAACTGTGTCAGTGACGGATTTCAGGGGGTGTACCCTGACCAACCGAAATTCATTTTTTTTCTCTATCACTCGAACAAGCAAGCGAGATATGATGAGAAATGGAAATATTAGAAAGATTTTAACCTATCTTGTTACTTCACTTGATGGGATAGACCCCACAGCTATCAAGTGTCGATGTTAATATTATCAATCCATAGGTTTTTATAGGATACATTCTTATTCAGATCATATATGGTTTATTTTCAGTTTTTTCGAGAACTACTTATATTGAATATAAAAATCTAATACTTTTTGTATGTGCTCAGAATTCTCAAATCACTAAATGGGTTTTTGCATTAAGCCGCTACGATAAAATGAATGCTGTAAATTAATAATAATAATAAATGAAGACAATGCTAAGTTGTTAACTTACCTCTTTCCGAAAAAAAATATGGAGATTTCAAGCGGTGAACACGGATTTAGTCGAAACTAGTTTTTGCACGCCATACGGTGGTAATGAAAACAAAGTACTGTAAACACAGGAAGAGCAGCAGCATTCATATGAATCTCGACCGGCACTCAGCGTCGCGCGCGACGCGCTGTAACCGCCGCGACAGCAAAACCAGACTGACCTGACTGTGACTGTCCCCATCCCCACTCCCCAGTGCCGTGCCGGGTCGGTCTATGACTCAAATTCAAGTCATGCATGACTGGCTCGCTTCGCTTGACGTAAGCGAGTTTGCATTAAACTCACTTTTCGGTTCTCACCGGTGCAGCGGCAATGATAACAATGATATGTGGATATCGTGGATATCAAGGTCCCATTGTTTCATTTTGTTTTATTTATGACATTTGATCAATCTTCCGTTTTGGAATATAGCCAACGTCTTCTAGGCTGTAAATGGAGAGCTGTCTTATTTCTTTGCCGGAGTCAAATCAAATATTTGGACTGAAAAACAGTTTCATAATCAGTAGTGCCTAATACATATTACGAGTATAGTAGACATCTAGTAGTTAGCTTAGTTATTATTGAAATGTGATTGAAATATAACGAACGTAATAATAATAATAACTTTCCAGTATTGTAGCTTAGACATCAGAATAACATATGCTGCTGGGCTATAATTTATTTCTAAATTCATCCCCTGGTTGTAGACAAATTTCGTTTATAGTAATATATAAGTAGTATTCGTAGATAAGATAGATTAAATAACTTGACTACCCGTGCGAAATCGGGGAGGGCCGCTAGTAGTACATAATTCATAAATCATGGTTAATCTACGATGATGGCTCGGAAATTAGGATACCTAAACTTTGACAGCGGCGTTGTTACTTACGCCTCACGCCACGTGTAATTCTAATTTTGTTAATCAAGTCCGTGTTAATAAAAATTGAGTAGGATTAGTTTTTATGTATGTATATCCGAAATCCGAATTTTCGATCCCGGAATTGACTTTCGGCATATCCTGCCTAGTTCAAGCTAGCACCATAGCTATACCGTCACTTTATATACTAAATACCGAAATGTAGGTACTAAAATGTAACATAAAACATGACGGTATAATCTATATTGTCCCAGTTAGCATTACATCTCTTATGGTCACGTATGGGGAACAAGTCTTTTTTTAAAGTGAGAGCCTTCAAAAGTTGTATTTAGACTCTCCGCTTAAATACAACAATTTTTTTTTTCAAAACTCATTCCTTGGAGGGGTTCAAAAAGGATTCTAAGTTTGTATGGGAACCGAGACTAAGATACTACTATGTAACTAAGATAGACTTAAGATAAAGTGAGAGTTAAAATATCATATACATATAGCGATCTTGAAATGTATCATCTTAAGGGGTTAAAACGGTGGTGGGGTAGGTCTTTTTTAAAGGTGAAAGACTTTTTGAAATTGAGTATATAGACTCCTTGTTTAAAAAAATACAAGAAAATCAATTGAAGCATTTTCGAAATGACTTCCCTAAAGGAGTTAAAAAAGGTACAAAATTTGTAAAAGGAGTAATTGCTTTTTAATGTGAGAAATTGAAACTTTAGCGCTAATGAATGGCAACCTTCCTTTGACACTGAAGCGCAAGCTCGTCGACATGTACATTCTGCCTATGCTGAGGCAGACCGAAAAGGAGATGGAGGGACGGCCCTATGTGGTACGGATCCGGACATGCTGTAAAGCAATTTTTTTTCAAGTGGAAGTCTTCAAGTATTGGAGCATAATGTAGCAATCTTAACATTTTTCACATAAACTTATACGTTTTCTCACGGAAAGTACTATTTGAAGTAGTGAATTGAAACTGATGAATTTCATGCGAAGATGCCACAGTCGACCGATGTATCTGCAGAATAATAAGTAGGTATCGGATTTAAATAACTATTTTATTTTCTGAAAATGCACATTGTGAAATTGAAATGTATAGGTACCTATTTGTTACAGTTTCCGGTTAAATGTAGAAAATAGGTTTTATCTACACTCATACAGGAAATCCTCTTCTATGTGCTCAAAAAGTGTAGGCAAGGACCAACTTTACAATATCGCGCCGGTCCGGGGCGGAGATGGCCATAACAGCATCAAAAACGGTATCGTTATGGCCATCTCCGCCCATAACGATACAGGCTCGTGCTCAAAAGACTTCAACGGGCTCACGCTCGACCTCCCTACACTTGCAACGCAATGGTTCCTGAACACATGAAAGAGGATTTAATATACGGTTGTAGATAAAGTAGTGCAACTGTACATAATTAGGCCTTAAAACACTAGTGTGATCCTATTATGAAATACTCGTGTTTTAAGACCTCTCATTATGTAACCGTAACCGTTAGTACTAGAGAGCTGTAATTTGGCATGTGTATACATATCAATGACGCCGACAAAACGGTAGAATAAAATCATATAAAATTTTTTTAGGGTACCTCCGCTACATGTAAAGTGGTGGTGCATTTTTTTTTTCTTCCAAACCCCATCGTGTGGGATAGCTCTTTCAAAAATATTATAAGGTTTCAAAAAGCATTTTTTGATTCAAGAATCGGTTGGCGTGATATTAAGCTTTGAAGTGATAATTCAAGTGCCGCCCTGCCAGCTAAACGGTGGCTACTAGGCATGTGAAAAAAATCATGGTAGTAGTATATACGATGAATTTAAAAGGAAAACTATCACAGCTAAGTAGACATTACCGTAAAGGGCAAAAATATGTATACAACACAACATCTCAAAAAGTACATCATCAGTACTAAGATCAGTAAAAACCCTTCTACGGGTCCGTAATTCCGCATATGACCGGTGACATGATGGACGGGCAACTACGGAACCCTACACTGTGCGTGGCCCGACACACACTTGGCCGGTTTATTGTTGTATTAACGTACATACGTACGTAGATTTGTTTTCTATTCCACACAACAGATAGTTCAGGGCTCAGACAAAGATCTAAAGCATTAATTAAAATCATCTATAATGTGGCATGATGTGGAGTTATGGTAGGCAGTTAAGGGAGAGATTATGTTAGTGAATAAGATATCTTCAAGTTGTTATAAGTCAGAATAAAACAATTAAGATAATTTAATTATTAATTATTATAAAGTAGCATGGCATTATAAATATAATACTACAGCTGCTATATGAGCACGTCACTACAATGTGAGTGGTAATGGTCACTTTTTCTTGTGCTTGGGAGTCTGCTTCTTGGTGTTCTTGAGGTACTTGAAGGGGCCGAGCGCGCGGCGTACCATAACTCCGCGCCACCACGCTTGCGCGCGAGTCGCGGCGTGGCGCAGGCGCTCTTCACGCGCAAGCCGCGCGGCGCGCTCGCGTTTGAATGTCAGCCATCCGCGCATCTCGCCTTCGTGAAGGTCGTACTGAAAGTACAGGGAGTCATTTTTCAGACTATGCTAGATGATCTGTACCCGAGATATCGTGAAAAATGACTACTGTCAAGCGGAAAACGGAAAACACAAGTATTGTTACAAATTACAATAGACATTGAGATCGTCGTTGGACATAATTAGAACCATCAATTTGAAATCAACATTTATCAAGAGACAATGGAACACGTGAAAAAAAAAAAGGATTTCAACATGTAGGACGCCAATCGATAGGCCTTTAGAAATGAATGTAAGGTTTTTATAAAAATAAAAAATATGTATTCGCAGATAATTGCTCCGAAAGGAACATAACATAAAATTTATAAGGAGCTGAGGACCGGGTGTGGTGGCGTGAATTGAGGAAGGCCTATGTCCAGCAGCGGACGACTGCAGGCTGAGGATGATGATGATGATGAACATAAAATGGACTATCGTCGAATGGCTTTTCCCTGGCCAAAGCTTGGTCCCTAAAGCGCTTGTAGAGTTGCAGTTGCGGTTTGTTGCAAAATAGGCGCTTAAGGCGCTTCACGCGCTATTCATCGATTTTTGACGAGTTTTGAGGTGATATTGCTCCGGCAAAACTATAGATATATTGATGGCACAAACGGTTATCCATTCTTCAATTCTTTATCTACATATGCAAGAGCCACTTTTTGAAAAAACTGACTATTTTCTGTGCTATATTCGATACCTACTAGTATGTTACTTAGTAACTGTTCCTTATTGATGTCTCTAACAACGCAAGATAGATTTTTATTTTTAACCCATAATCACAAAATTTACGTCCAAAGACTGGTTTTTTGGTATAAAATTGTCAAAGTTTGATGCCATATGTCACGAAGACAGTGAGTTTTGAAGTAAATATTACGATTTCGGTAAACCTCGTTGTTCTAAAAACGTTAAACCAAAAAAAAGGGAAAATGGAAAGGTCATTGGGATTGGGAGCAAGGAGCCCCTTAATACATTGTTTTTTATCTTCATATTTCATATTGTATGACTCTTTTTGGGAATTAACAAGCAATGTCCCGCTTTTCTAATTTCCAGGACCACTGTGCGACGGCAGTCATATATTATATTATACTCACTAAACTTTGAAGTTGTTCCCTGGAGGTAATTGCTTCCATGTATATATCTCGCACATTCGCCAGCTTCTCATTTATCTTGGCCAAATCGTCAGAGTAACGGATCCGCCAATAATCTGAAACCTCTTCACGTTTCTGTGAAAAAAATTATAATATGAGTAGTTAAATGTATAACTGCTATGCTATTTTAAGAAAATCTATTTCTCCGTAGATACTTATTATGTTTAGGAATACCTATCTTGGGAATGGCTTATCCAAGTTAAATAAAATTATGTGTATGGGCGGGCAACCTTGAAGTAGGTATAGTGACGCATAATTAGTTATCAAAAAAGACCAAATAAAAAAAATCTAATTTAATGTAATATTAAGCTGTCGTCTCCCGGTGAAAAAAATAAACAATAACATTTTTTTGTAATGAGCCCTGGGATCCCAGGGACCGGTATACGACGTCTAATGTTTATTTTGTTCGCCGGGAGACGACGGCTAAAACATTAATTTACACCAGTAAGTGAAAGAAGTTTCGAAATTTCCCAGTTTTTTGCGTGGCGTGGTGCGCAACGCAGCGAGCTAACTTCATACAACATACTAAAAAACCAGAACGGCATCATTCTTTGTGATTTTACTTTCTATGTTCGCGGGCTAATTACATGACATACAACCGACAAATCAAAAAGACGTTGTCATTTTCTGTTATACGATTACGTCCTATTTCACCCGAAACTCGAATATTATTCTAAGCACGCGGACTGTTGGTACCTACATTTAACGTGTAACACTTACTTAAATAAAACTAAGGCTGTAAGAAAATCTGGTGGATTTGTAAATTTTTCGAGACTTTACGAAGCCTCAGCTATCTATTTTAAGAAATCACACTTTCAGTGACCAGCACTCCCTTAAATTTTAATTATATTTTTTCTTAACATAAGGCCACATTAAAAGTGTGCCTGGGAGGTATATAGGGCTACTTATGTCTATCTATGACATGTTATATGTTCAGTGTCGCGGTGCTGGGCACACGCCAGGGCTCGGCTTTAAGCCCCTACCTCCTTCTGCTTCTCATTCATGGAGGCCCTGTTGACGGACATTCAGGAGGAGGCACCATGATGTATGCTCTTTGCCGACTACATTGTTCTTGTCGGTGGAGAGGGGCTCGAGTTGCAGAACAGACTAGAGTAGTGGCGGCAGAAATTGAAGAAAGTTGGCTTGAAAATTACTCGATTTAAAACTGAACACATGTTCGGAGACTTCGGCGGACTCTCCAATTTTACGCCCATAGAGCTCGATGCTCGATAATTCAGTTAAATAGTACCTTTATTTGCAACTCGAAAGCCTTGACTAGTTCCTCGTGCACGCGCTGCTCATGGGGCGGGCTCGGCGCCGGCGCGGCCGGCCGCTGCCACGCCAACGCCATCTCCGTCGCTTCGGTGCGCGCGCTTAGCCACTTGTCGGCGTAGCGCAGCCGCGTGTTCGCATTCAGAAGATCATCCTTAATAAAACAATACCAGAATGATTATTCGTAACCGCCCGCGTGATCTGGTCGTGTCTGAGGTTTCCCCTCTGGTGGGATTATCGATTTATTGGGACAGCTCGTATTCCTTTAGCATTGGTCTAAAAGTTGATCGGCCCTTTAGCCTATTATTGCAGCAAATTGAAAACACAAGAGCGCGCGTGCCTCGTTTTAGCGAAGCCCTTAATAAAAACCAGCCAAGTGCGTGTCAACCGCACTTAATTTTTTTTTTACCTGACTGTGGCTTTATAGACCGGGCCCAATAAAGCGATAGAGTGCGCGGTTGGAGAGTAGCCTGGGGAAAATCCAGGGGAAAATCTCCGACACGACCACGCGTGTGGTTTGGAACATAGAAGAGAATACTCTAAGAATTTGCGCTCCAGTGAGATTGGTTGAGCGGTTTCAACCGAATTTGAGGTGTGAGTGGAATCGAGTTACTGGGAGTTTGGCAAAAATAAGTTGGGTTTAATAGGAAAAGCAAGGAAATTTCAATGTTGAAACCTGTTTTTTATCAATATATTAGTATTTGTTAGTAACATATACGTAATAAATAATAATAAACATTATCAACAAATTTCAAGTTTATAGGTAAATGGGAAGGTAAAAATATTCGGACTTAAATTTTGTATAAAAGTTGACAGTATCTTAAGAACAAAAAATACAATAGGTATTTATCTAATCAATGAGATCTAAACAACGATACTCCACTCGATGGGGTAACGTAAAAATTTATCGCGCCCTCCTTTTTAACTGTATGGAAGCCCCCTTAAAACATTTAAAAATGAGTTTTAACTATTTTTTTGGCTTTGGGTCAACAAGATGCTTATACTGTGATCTTTTTTCTTTTTCTTTCTTTATCTAACCGATAAACAATTATTATAAAAAAATAGGCACGCCGGATGTCAACTTGCGGAAAATTCCCAGTAAAACTAACTAATCTACCTAACATTAGACCTAAACTCATCTTTATTTATAACCGATCGTATCACAGGAAGCAAGAAAACATTATTCCCGTTTCCTTTCTGAGCTGTAGGTACTGTGGAAGAGTAAATCAGCCTTATTATTTACAGGAAGTCGTGTTCGGAGAAATCCGTCTCGGCGAAGCGTAGCGCCGGCCCTAGCTCCTGATCAGCGCGGAGTGATTTATTCTGTGCCACTCAAAAGACGCCTACAAAATTTTATCTTTCCCTTGTTCACTGCACCCCTACAAAGTTGGCACCTAGAGCGGCCACTCCATTCACTCTAGCCTAGAGCAGACCCTGCGTCTCGGGAGCAACAGCCTCAACTTATAGGTACAGTAGAATCCGCTTATAACGACTTCGCTTATAACATTTGACCGCTTTTAACGACTTTGAAATCACCACACATTAGAGTTCATGACAAATATTTTCAAAATAAATCGGTCCGTTTTGTGCGACGTAATGTCACCGGTCCCTTGACTGTCGCTTTATCCGGATTCCACTGTATATAATTATTCATAAAGACAACCCATGGACTAAGCAATGTAATAATTTCGCAGCGTGAGTAACAAACGAAATTAGAATTATACATAGGTTTAACTTAATCTTCAAATCATCTTCATCTTTAAAGTTAAGTACCTCCTAGATGAAAGGCAATTACTAATGTAAGACAAACTCCACACAAACACTTTGCTTTTTGCAATAGCGTCAATGCAGGTAAACAAGAAACGAGGAATATTTAATTTAACAAAGTCTACTTAAAGTTTACCGAGATGTAAGTGTTCAATTATTTAGGTACCTTTATATATGTATTTCATTTGTGCGAGCGAACAACATGTTTGACATCACACAAAGATTTCGCCGATTTCCTTGCTCGCTCATCAAGCCCAGTTAACTTTTTGACTATTATAAGTTTTTTTTGTTGTAAAAATAAATTAAAACTTACTTTCAGTTTGTCCCGAAGATAGGCGACTTTACAATCAGCATTACGGAGTTCTTGTGCCCATTGATTGCGCTTCGACTTCAATTCTCGGGTAATTGCTTCTCGTTTTCTAGGAATAAATCGTTAAGTAGTCTTATGAAGGGCTTATTAATTTAAGGAAATAATTTTAAAATGATCACTTGGAAAACTTCGGAGATACTCCTACCTAGTATACTTTTTTCATTATCCATAATAAATACGGTTTAGAATGTGTAGTTCAAGCACATTCAGAATATGGTAAGTACGTAAGTAGTAACAAGACTTTAGATGTTTACCTCTCTCATATAGACAACATTTCATAGATAAATTACTTGTTGCTTACTGTTCCAAATTACAAATCGGTATCATACGAGTAAATATTCGTACATCCGTCGAATATACATACGTAGGCCAAATAAGTAGAGATGTATTGGGTATGCATGGAAGAAGAAGATCTCCCTATATGCCCAATAGGGCATATAGGGAGATAATAAAGACAAGAAGCGAACCGAAATATTCATTATATTTCGGTGAAGGGAAAGCTATTTAACACCTGCATTCTCCCAGTATATGGATGCCAGACTTGGGCGCTCACTAAATCACAACAAACCAAACTTCGCAGTTGTCAGCGAAGCATGGAGGGAAGTATGATGGGAAAAAGAAAAATAGATAGAATAAACCACCGCATAATTAGATCAGCTACTAAAACCCAAGATGTAGTATATAAATTAAGAGCGCATAAGGGGAAGTGGGTTGGACATGTAATCAGAGGAGAAGATAAGTGGAGCAAATTAGTTATGCAGTGGTACCCAAGAGAGGGTAAGAGAAAACGAGGGAAACTATTCAGAAGATAGGAAGATGATAATATAGTTAAGGTAGCAGGCAAAACCTGGACTAGACTCGCACGCAAAAGAGAAGATTGGAAAGTGTTGGGGGAGGCCTTTGCCAAAGGGCACACAGAATAAGTAAAAAAAAAAAAAAGCAAATGTGTAACAGAAATAATATGCATTCTGAGAAAAGGCTATAAAATAAAATGAAATGAAGTTACCGATTACGCAATGAAGTTAATGCCTGATAAATATTAGGCATTAACTTTATTACGTAATTCCGAGATAGCCTCTCTCGATGCGAGTCGGCGTGTTTGGGCATAACATTTCCACTTCCACTAGAGTCCAAACTAGTCTTCGCCAGATCACTGCATATAGCCCTTTGATATTGCCTGAGCAGACCAACTTAAAGGAAGAATTACATAGCGAGTAGTTCCTGTACGCGTGCGACTACGAGGGACGGAAAAGCTCTTATGCCGCGCAGCTAAATTGAGAACTGGCCCCGTATTATAGTCGCGCGATAGTGTGATAAATGACAAGATAAAGCATCTATCACTTTCTATCAAGTAGTATCAGACAGTGACAGATGCTTTATCTTGTCGTGTATCACGCTACCACGCGACCATTCTAGACGCCCTGGTCTAAAATTGCTGACGGCTTACCATAAACAAACTACATACTTGACTTGGTTGGGTAATCATTTGGTTGCCTTAGTCATCATATTAATAGTTTGAGACACACAAGGTCGTACTATGAAAAAGACAACAAATGATATGTCTCTCTCTGACTGTCGGATTTGTATACGACTTTTAGGTACTATTATTGAATATCTACTCTGATTACTCCGGGCTGGCCAAGCATGCTTACTGCAGCAGTCCGTCGTGAATGACCCTGATGGCCGCCGCCCCGGAGCGCTGCCACAGCGCGTGCACGACGCGCGACAGCGCCCCGCACCGCCCCGTCTCCGCCAGCTCCAGTAGGCTCGTGCCGACCACGTCCATTACTAGCTCACTATACACACCACACAGAAACGAAAGTTTTTTTTTCATAATGGCCGGAAAGGTGAACGTTACTCGCTAATCATTAGAAGATGTGAAAGTAATAATAAATTCAGACTCGTTCCTCGCGACTGAAACGTTACATATAGATTCCATTAAATGCAGACTTCCATACTTAAATAGAAGGTAAAATGGACATATAAAAAGAGGATATAAATCGTACCTATATCTACACTATAGCGTGAAAACCGGCCAACTCCGTGTCGGACTCGCAAACGAAGGGTTCCGTACCATTATCTATAAAAACGGGAAAAAATACGTTTGCTGTATGGGAGCCCCCTTAAATATTTATTTTATTCTGTTTTTTAGTATTTGTTTTATAGCGGCAACAGAAATAAATCATCTGCGAAAATTTCAATTGTCTAACTATCACGGTTCATGAGATACAGAGAAGGCGTTGAACGAGATAGCGGCGCAGCTTGCCCACTGGTTCAAAATCAATGGCTTGGCTCTCAATCTCAAAAAGACGCATTACATTCATTTTAATTTATCAGGGCGCCATATACCGCCCCTAGCTGTTTAAATCGGTCGGGCACTACTAAATCAAACCACCAGCACAACCTTGGGCATTGAGATGACACGTCGGCAAACTTTGCGGCAAAATAGTGCCTGCTCTGCCCTAAGCCGGATTGTAAAACTGTGACCCCGGAGGTCGCCCTTAAATGCTATTTCGCTATAGTCCACTCACTAATACAGTACGGGGTGGGGCTCTGGGGACGCTATGCCGACTGGGAGAGAGTCTTTCGGCTCCAGAAACGTGCCATAGGAACCATCGCACGAGTGCCGCTGGACACTCCAGCGAAGGAACTTTTTATAAAGCTAGGTATTCTCACTTTTCCAGCAATGCTAATAATGCAAGTGGCTGTGTACGTATGTGAACACCTTGCGTCCTTTTAAACAAATGCCATGGTACACGAGTACAATACGCGAAATGCCAACAAATTTGTGGGTATAAGCCACAACCTTAGCAAGTTGTACAAGCTCACACATGTTATGGGCTACAAGGTCTAGAACAAATTACCAAAGGATGTAACCGAAGCCCCAAGTTTGCATAGTTTAAAGCGTCGTTTAAAAAGCTGGCTTATTGAGCGCCCGTTCTACAAGTACGATGAGTACATTATATACAAAGAATTAGTATAATCTAGTTATTTAAGAGTTTTACGACTTGTGTAATACCGATTCTCTTGTCTCTATTTCTACTGTTTACTATCACTATGACATTGAGATGTGCCTAACTATTTTACCTAGAATGGAAATATTAATTGAACTTTTATTTAGATTTTTGACGTGTAAATTGGCTTTATAAGATAAATGACTATGACTATGACTACAGCCTAGTGACAGACGGACAGACAGACAGACGGACGACAGCGGAGTCATAGTAATAGGGTCCCGTTTTTATCTTTGGGTACGGAACTCTAAGAACTTCCAGGCCTCTGCAATCACTGGTACTATTAAAAGTCAGCCATCGATTGTATGTACTTACCACGGCCGGTAATGAAGAAAGCCTATTTACCGCTCTTGGTATGCCTACGATCTTCTTATTCGATATTCTTTGTTTTACCGCCCTGGGTAAGTAATGTAGGTACTATTTCACTCTCAGGGTAGAAGACAACATGTTTCATCATGGCTTATGTGCCAACCAAAGTGGTTAGAGTTATAATATATAATAGCATTAAAATACGTCGTGCTCTAAAATATAATATATATAATTAATGTGTTTGAAAATATATGCACAAAGTGATCAAACAATTAGATATTTTTGAACTGGACTGTTCATAGGTAAACACTAACTAAAATATACTATGGTCCGTAAAACCACTGCCACTTATAAAACTGGTTATCAGAGCCATCTACCAGCACAGGCCGCTCACCGATCCGTCATTAGCTTGCTGTGTTGTGCTTTGTCGCCCTCGCGCTGGTGTCTCCAGTAACGACTGCGCAGCTCGGAGCTTCCCTCTGAAAATATGTCACCAGATGGCGGTAAGAGAACCACTCCTGAAATGTTCGAACAGACGTCGGCGATTGCAGAATGGCATATAAATTAAATGTATCTGTAGCATGTTCTTAAGAGGATCCGAGCAATTAATTAGGAACGAAGGTAAAAACTAGATTGATGTATTCAAAAGGTCCTTATTTTCAAAATATGTAAATAGCATTCGCCTTTTTAAATATCTCTCGTTAATTTTAAATAATCACAATTATTGACGAGTGGCGCTAGTGGTCTCGTTCTTAATTGTTCGTACCTTGCTTTTGGTAAGAAGTGAGCGATTTTTGACTTGGTATTTCTAAAAAATAGGAAAATTATCTACACTACAAGTCAATTCCTATTTTTTTGCGTAGAGGCTTAAAACTTGGTTATATAGCACAGTTAACTATTTTAACCAAAACCTGGTTGTCGACAGTAGTTTTACGAAAAGCGCTGAGAGTCATAACTTTGACCCCTTAAAACTTCAAGATGTTATATGAAACCCAAACCGCAATGTATATAATTTTTTGTTCCTACTAGGTAGGTAGGTACTACGCCTTAAATTTACGTTATTTTGTACATGTACAAATGTAAATGTATGTTTACAAATGTAAATCGTTCTTATTCATACCATATATTTCAACAAATCTTTGGGTACTGAGAAAACAAGTATGTTTTCATTATTATTGACTTATTAATATTATGGCATCGTAAATTACATTAAAGTTCATATTTGTAGCAAAATAAATGAAAAAAAAAGCTTTTTTTCACTTATTGTGCTTTTGAATACAAAACTGGAGAAATATTTTAAAATAACCGTGAGGTAAGAATTTCAAAATTATAATACGTGAGATTTCGTAAACAAATGAAGCTAGGCGAATGAAATACCATTCATTTCTCTGCTTAAAGCGAAATGCATAATTTGAAACAGTATCTCACAATTTCATTAAGATATTGGCCAGAAGAAATATTCCAGTAAAGAATGTTTTTTCATTTCAGCATGCAATTAATTGCTTTAGTACTCAGCTAGGAGTAGGTATGGCGTGTGAAACGAAACACCGACTTTGGCAAGCGTCGGAGTTATCGTAAAATTGAATTGAAAAAACACGACGAACCCCGGCAAGAACAGCTTGAGCTAGTGTAAATAGTGTGATTAACTCATCAAATTGAGATATCTGTTTCCCATCTCGGCGTAATCAGACAACCCTTTGTATGTCAAAATGCGTAACGACATAATCACGTAAGGTAGAATTCATCTCCGCTGAAATATATTATAGAAAGTACCTACCTAAGTAAAATTGGATAATATAATTATTAGTAAGTATATTTTATTGATAGAAGATTAATTATACTGAGATTGTATTAAGGCATAATTGAGACTCAGCTAGAAATATCAAATTACTAGCGGCCGCCCGCGACTTCGTCCGCGTAGATTTTAAATGGTAACAAAGATATAAATGAGGTTTATTTGTTTCTGTCAGTTGTCTGATGCTATTAATCTTTTGTGAAAATTACTCGAAAGAAAAATTGATGTCCGCCATCTTCGATTTGAAAATGCATATCATTTTCGTAATCGGCATCCCGAGGCACCTCGACGATGACAGAAGCAGAAAAAACAAATATCATGATATTTGAAACTAAAAATCGGCTCATAGAGAAAACGGACATTACACTACCAAATGGTGTCAAAATACAAAATGAAGGAAGTGTTAAACTTCTCGGCTTTCATATTGACCCATTAATGTCATGGAAAGACCATATAAATTCACTATGTAGCAAGTTATCAAAAGGAACCTATGCTCTAAGGCAATTAAGACCACTTGTATCAGAAAGTTGCTTAAAAGAGACGTACTACGCGTATGTACACTCCCAGCTCTCTTACGGGATCATACTTTGGGGCAACTCAACGGATTATGAGCGCATACTAAAGATGCAGAAACGTGCAATTAGAGTACTTGCTTATGCAAAGAACAGAGATTCTTGTCGGGAACTCTTTAAAAAAATTGGAATTTTAACATCTGTCTCAACTTATATATTGGAAGTATTGATGTATGTAAAACGTAACCCAAATGAGTTTCAAAGGATAGGTGAAAATAGTATAAGACCTATGCGAAATGTTCATGACATAAAAATAACCTCTTCCAGACTTAAAATCCCAAAAAAACTGCCGAAATTGATTGGTCAAAGATTATTTAACCAACTTCCAGCAAGCCTTAAAAAAAATCACTAAGGACATCTCATTTCGCCATCATGTAAAACGACTATTGCTTGAGAAAACACTGTATAGCCTAGAAGAATTCTTCTCGACCGATTATGAGAACATGACTCTCAATAATGACTAATTTTTGTATCAGTATACATAAATTTATTATTAATTATACTAAAATATTGTTAATTAGCTGTAACTTGCTATATGAATTAATTGTGATTTATGTTGTGTTTTGTTATGATTGGTTATACGCTATTCTATC
The DNA here is from genome assembly GCA_963556455.1 of Epiblema foenella. Lineage (NCBI taxonomy): Eukaryota > Metazoa > Arthropoda > Insecta > Lepidoptera > Tortricidae > Epiblema > Epiblema foenella. The sequence goes on along the minus strand of OY747095.1, from coordinate 14,525,880 downwards.
TAATAGCACTATTTTTTTTTATTTATTCTGAATTGACATTAAGTAATTAACAATTGTAGTGATAATTTGATAAACTAATCAAATAATGTGTACAGCTGACGAATCATAATTTTGGAAATTTTATCGTGTATACTAATTTTATTGTATAATGATGGAATTGTAAGATTGTGATAATAAAAAAATCTGAATCTGAATCTGAAATCTGAATCTGACACCCATATCGATTTTTAATAAAAATAAATGTCCCCCTCTGGGATTTGAAAATGGATGTCATTTTCGTAATCATCACCCCGAGCAACCTCGAAGATGACACCCATGTCGATTTTTAAGAAAAATTAATGTCCGCCATCTTGGATTTGAAAATGCATATAATTTTCGTAATCTGCACCCCTAAAAACCTCGGCGATGACACCCATATCGATTTTTAAGAAGAATAAATGTCCCCATCTGTCAACTTGGAATCTCTTTTTACCCCATTAGGGGAACAATTAGAAAAACGCTGGAACACGTTTTGTTGTATTTAAACAGAGAGTCTATCTATGTACGAAGATGTAAATCCCTCACTTCAAAAAGATTTGCTCCGCGTACGAACTTGTAAACTCCTTTTCACCCCTTCGGGGAGCAATTTGAAAAAACGCTGAAATACATTTTGTTGTATTTAAACAGAGAGTCTGTATACGAACTTTTAAATCTCTCACTTCTAAAAAAATTTGCTCCTTTACAAACTTGGAACGCTCTTTTCACCCCTTTATGGGAGTAATTTTGAATAATGCTGAAATAAGTTTTGTTGTATTTGAACATAGAGTCTATTTCCGGAGTTTCAAATCTCTAACTTCAAAAAGTATTGCTCCTCGTACAAACTTGGAATCCTCTTTTCACCCCTTTATGGGAGCAATTTTGAAAAACGCTGAAATACGTTTTGTTGTATTTAGACATAGAGTCTATTTACGAAGTTTCAAATCTCTAACTTCAAAAAAGAATTGCTCCCCGTACAAACTTGAAACCCCCTTTTCACCCCTTTAGAGGAGCAATTTCAAAAAACGCTGAAATATGTTTTGTTTTATTTAAACAGAGAGTCTATATACGAAGTTTTAAATCTCTCACTTCAAAAAAGAGTTGCTCCACACACAAAATTTGCACCCCTATTTTACCCTCTTAGGGTTAGAATTTTGCAAAACGCTGAAAACACTTTCTTTGAATTTAAGTTCGTAACCGTTTTACGATTTTTTAAGTCTTCAGCTCAAAAAAAAATTTTTTTCCCATACAAAGTTTGCACCCCTATTTGATCCCTTTAGGGGCGGAATATCCAAAAATCCCGTCTTATCCCTTGCATACGTCACAAAAATAAGCTCTGGACCAAAATTGAAGTTTCTAGTTCTAGTAGTTTCGGCTGTGCGTTGATGGTAGATCAGGACTTCTTCTTTTATATATATAGATAATAAATATTGAATAAAATATCGACCTTAAAGAATATGAATGTGACTCGAATCGTGGCATAGGTACGATAGAATTGTCGCCAATATAAACTATACCACTAGCTAGGCTGGTTACGCGACCAGCGTCAGTTTGCGACCACCTGAAGAACTAGGTTTTTTCTATTAAAGATATTCTTATTTTTACATACCCCAAAAAACCGTAGGTAAGTTGTATACCTACATTTTATTTGGGAGTTACTCAATGAGAGAGAATCCATCAAAAAAATGAGAAAGTATCCTTTCAGTTCATAAACTCATCCAAGTAGTCGCTAACCAGCGCACTAAATTAGCTGGTCACTAATCGACCCTACCTCTTGAAATTGTCATAATGAGGGAGGTGGTGAGGTGTGAGTGAGGCGGTGAGTGAAGTGTAGTTAAGCCTGCACCAGATATTTCTGTTAGCCCAATGGTTGACTGGTAGAGAATGCCTTTTGGCTTAGTTCCGCCATTTGAACATATTTCTTGTATTGTACAATAAAGTTAAAATAAATAAATAATGAACTTAAAACGTTACTTGCGCGGAGTTAAATATGCGAAGTTTTTCATTTGGTAATGACATCATTCATTCTAACTAAGGTTCATGACTCGACTGTATTTCCATATTATTTAAACTGCATGCATTAGCTAATAGCCGGACACATAGCACAGTCACCGGTAATGTCTGACAGTATAATGAGATTTAAAACTGATACGACTCTATTTTTGTAGAACCGTACGAATGTGACAAATATGTTTGTGCACCCTGAGTAACCTGTTAGAGAAAGCAGACAAAGTATACCCACAAGATTTGAATTTAGGAATTTAAGAAATGATCGCGGCTATCGAAATGTTTTATTAGATAAGTAGCGGCCGCCCGCGACTTCATCCGCGTAGATTTTAGATGGTAACAAAGATATAAATGAGATTTATTTGTTTCTATCAGTTGTCTGATGCTATTAATCTTTTGTGAAAAATTACTCAAAAGAAAAAATGAATGACCGCCATCTTGGATTTGAAAATGGATGTCATTTTCGTAATCGGCACCCCGAGGAACCACGACGATATGACACCCATATCGATTTTTAAGAAAAATAAATGTCCCCATCTTGGATTTGAAAATGGATGTCATTTTCGTAATCATCACCCCGAGGAACCTCGAAGATGACACCCATAACGACTTTTAAGAAAAATAATTGTCCGCCATCTTGGATTTGCAAATGCATGTCATTTTCGTAATCGGCACCCCGAGGAACCTCGAAGATATCGATTTTTACGAAAAGTAAAGATTTGCTCCCCGCACAAACTTGGAACCCCGTTTTACCCCATTAGGGGAGCAATTTCAAAAAACGCTAAAATACATTCTGTTGTTTTTAAACAGTGAGTCTATATACGAAGTTTTAAATCTCTAACTTCAAAAAAGATTTGCTCCTTTACAAACTTGGAACCCTCTTTTCACCCCTTTAGGGGACCAATTTTGAAAAATGCTGAAAAATGTTTTGTTGTATTTAAACATAGAGTCTATTTACGAAGTTTCAAATCTCTAACTTCAAAAAAGAAATGCTCCCGGTACAAAGTTGGAACCCCTTTTTACCCCTTTAGAGGAGCAATTTCAAAAAGCACTGAAATTTGTTTTGTTTTATTTAAACAGAGAGTATATACGAAATTTTAAATCTCTCACTTCAAAAAAGATTTGCTCCCCATATAAACTTTGCACCCCTGTTTTACCCTCTTATGGTTAGAATTTTGCAAAACGCTGAAAACACTTTCTTTGGTTTTAAGTTCGTAACCTTTTTACGAATTTTTAAGTCTTCAGCTCAAAAAAAAAATTCTCCCATACAAACTTTGCACCTCTATTTGATCCCCTTAGGGGTGGAATTTCCAAAAATCCCGTCTTATCCCTTGCATACCTACGTCATAAAAGTAAGCTCTGGACCAAATTTGAAGTTTCTAGTTCCAGTAGTTTCGGCTGTGCGTTGATGGTAGATCAGCACTTCTTCTTTTATATATTTAGAAGAAGAAGATAGATAGAAGATTATCTACATTGTTAAAAGTGTGTACCTATAACATTTTTTGCTGTTTGCCTTAGTAACGCTGTAAATACCAGTTTTATACAATGTCAGCGAAGCGAATAGGTACGAGTGGGATGCCATGTCCGTAATTTTCTAGCTTTCAAACTTTTCTAGATTTTTAGGGAACCATCTGCATCTGTACTAGGGTGTGTACCTACTGCTATGTTGGGAAAATATTTTTCATCAAATTTCACTTCCCAACTAACTTATTGCAGTACTTTTAGTTGGTAAACCAATCATTTTATTATTTTCATGTTGACGTGTTATAGATATAGCTCAACATATTTTATTATGATTAGTGTACTTACTTTATTACATTTTATCTTGACGCTTAGAGACCTTATACATCTCTAACAAATCTCAATTGTTATTAGTTTCTTATTCTTATTTTTGACATGTAACACTCCATTTAATTAATGATACTTTGATTATTGTATTATTTTTATTTGATGTACCTAAATAGATTTTGACTTGTAAAAGTGCCCTTGAGGCCTATTTGCAGAATAAATGTTTTGATTTTGATTTTGATTTGATTTTATATTTTTCAAAATATTGGGTAGGCACGAAAGTAACGAGACACTTGAAAAATTGTAAAATATCAGCTTTTATGTGCATCACAATCAAGAGTATTCTAGTATGATGTAAAACTTTCTAGAAGCTTTTGTACGAGGGTATATAAGCTAGCTCCCACTAATGATTAATTCAGCACACGCAATAGTGGACGAGCGACAACTCCGAATTCCATACCTTTATGAGTTTCTATTAGGCCACAGTGCACGTGCTACGGCTAATAGGTAGTATTAACACGACTGCATTCGGCATAGGCTCTACAAGCCATGCGAAAGTCTCGCTGGTATAATTCATTTCGTGCAGGAGACAGAAGCCTTGACTCAACCCCGCTCAGGAAGCAGAAAACATAATCCCGACGCCAGCACTCGAGATTTATCAGCAGCACTCCATTGCACCACGCTGTGGAAGATTATCTGCAGGCTCTGTGGTATGTGAAAATTTTGTCTCAATGGACACCACACGCTCTCACAGATGCCAATCGGGCTGCTCGGGTGGCAATCTGGAAATCGCTTCTGCTTCGGCCAAAACGTACAGAGTTTCTGTCCAATCTAATCCACACAAATGATTCGCATCGTGCCTAGGGTTTGCGAGATCCGTTTAATATAAGATATCTGGATAATTCGGATCTTAGAATTGGTAGGATCCAATACGGATAAAACGGACTCATTTCCATATAAACGATTTTTCCTGACCTTGCACCATCTGATTATCATTTATTCCGGTCCCTTAAAAATCTACGCGGCAAGCAATTTAATAATTTTAACGAAGTTGAATCCTACCTAGCCTGCTTTTTCAACTCGCGGCCAATAGAGTTCTGAGCTACAGGCATCTAGTTGTTGGCAAGAAGTTTTGGATCACGAAAGAGAGCATATAGTTGATTGAGTCTTTTTGATTAAAAAATAATAGAATGTACAAACTAGTAAACAAATGTCTCATTAATTTTGTGCCAACCATATAAATTTACCCTAGCTTCATTAAGGCAAATCTATATAAATAAACAAATGTTTCATTAAACCTAAAAATGTAGCCAAATTATGTATTATCAAATTAAAACTAAATAGATATTTATTATCGTCTGTTTTACACTCAACGTTTCTATATTTAGTCATTTACCAACGTTTCTACATGGATATGTGATAACGATTTATTTATTTGTACATTGGTTTTTGTGCAATAAAGTTTAAATAAATAAAGATTACAACATGTTAAATAATGAGGAGATGGTGTACGTACTTTTACTATCACTCCTTTTATTCAAAATGCCTTATACTCTGTGTAATGTTTAGGGAAAGTTCAATGAAACTATCTGTTTGCCAATTCAAGTAGGACTGATTTTATTTTGCAAAACCCTACCCTCACATGCATTTATTTATATTCTACCTACATGTACAACATGTTCTTCCTTAATAATAATGGTCTTGTTTTTATGTATACCTATGCTTAAATCTAATAATTAAGAACAGTAGGTATCATTGCGTAGCTTGGTTAGACTTTATTTACAAAGCCTAGCAAGATCACTATAATTTTAAGTAAATATAGGTAGATAACATGATTTAGATATATTAGTTAATGGACAGCTATCTATACTTATTCATACATGTCTAATATTTTATTATATTACATTTCAATATTATGTTGAATCAACAATAACCTAATTAACTTATTTTGTACATTTGTGTTATACAAACATTTTAATTTTTTCTGTTATCATATAGTAAATGAGACATGCCAAAATAATACACCATGCATCATATTATATGAGCTATCTAATTAATCTATCATGTATATCCCCAACGGTCGGGTGGACGAACCTGCCCTAGAGTTATGTAACAGCTGCTCGCGGGCGATAGTCCGGTTATATTCTCGTTGACGATGCGTTGTGATTCTGGGTCATTAGCATTATGAGTATTAGTATTGTTATCTTCAAAGTCATCATAGTATCTGTGAGTCTGGTCGTGTTTAGGTTTGTGAATGCCTGATTGTGATTCCAATGTTTGTAATGCGTTTTAACGTTTTTTAGGTGTATAGGTGTTGGTCTTATGTTCGAGTTGTGGTTGTAATAATATGTGTTGCCTATTCCTACGATGTTGGCCACCGTCTGGCGTGCGCAACCAATAGGAGCGGGGCTGCGCGGCTTCGTTCTCAACACGTGCGGGGATCCATCGCGCTTCGCGACCAGAATTCGATTCCCGCATTCGGACTTGCTCCCCTCTGTTTAGTGGTTTCAGTGTTCGAGTACCTTTATCATAATGCTGTTTCATGATTGTCATTTTTTCTGTTCGATTTTTCTGGATTGGTTCTATGGCTGGCACCTTTGGCGCAAGTAACTTATCCGATACTGGGAGCCTGGTATTTAGCCTGCGCGCCATGAGAAGCTGCGCTGGGGAGTGTGCCTCACCAGTAACGGGTGTGTTGCGGAAGTTTAACAGTGCTCAGTACGGATCGCTTCCATCACTCAGCGCTTTGTCCATTAGCCTCTTTATCGTCTGCACATTTCTCTCGGCTAGACCGTTAGGCGAACTGGTGATGTGCTCGAATTCCCACTTGTGTGAAAAGGCTTGAAACTCTGCCGAAGCGTATTGCCGGCCGTTATCAGATATGAGCTTCTTAGGAATACCGTGGCGGGAAAATATTGATTTTAATTGTGAGATTACAGTTTCACTCCTAATATCTGCTAATGATACAACCTCAATATATTTGGAATAGTAATCAACTACTAACACGTAATGTTTCTTTTTAAATTCAAACAGATCTGTGGCTACTACCTCGCATGGTTTTCCGGGAAGTTTGAGCGGGCGCAGCGGCTCGCGCGGTTGCGCAGCACGACGTTCGGCGCAGGGCAGGCGCCGCAAGCCTGCACTAGCGCTTCTACCTGCGCGGACATGCCCGGCCACCACATCACATCTCGATCCCTGTGTTTACATTTTTCAATGCCTAAATGTCCTTCGTGGATTCTGTGTAGCATTTCTTTCCTGAGACTTGTCGGTATCACTACGTGATTTCCTCGGAACAATATGCCATTTATGACGTGTAATTCGTCTTTGATGGCCTAGTAAGGCTTGCTTTCACTTTTCATGATGTTTTTTGTGTGTGGCCATCCCCTCAAACAATATTGGCGGACGTTTATGAGTCCCGGTTCCTTATCTGTTTCTTCTCTGATTAACTTCAGCTTGTCAGCGCTGAAATTTACACTGTTGTAAAGGGCACTTACGTGGACATCAATATCATCGCTTGTGCTATCATCACTCGTGCTGATGACGGAAGCACGCGATAGCGTGTCGGCGACAAACATCAGTCGCCCAGGAACATATATCTTACCTTTATGTGATATTTTTGCAGGCGCAATAGCATTCTTTGCAATCCTACTGGCGTGTCATTCAGTGCCTTTTTGAAGATGGCCTCAAGGGGTTTGTGGTCGCTTTCTACTACCAGATTTTTGTGCCCATAAATAAATTGATGAAATTTTTGGCATCCGAATAGTATTGCCAACAATTCCTTTTCAATTTGCGCCCAACGTGTTTCGGCAGGCGTAAGCGTACGCGCGGCGAAGGCGACGGGCCGCCCGCCCTGCAGCAGGCACGCGCCCAACCCGCGCGAGCTGGCGTCTACCGATACCACCACAGGTTCTGCGGGGTCGTAATATCGCAGCGTGGGCGCATCCATTAAACATTTTTTTATCTTTTCAAATGCTCTAGTAATGTCATACCACTGGAATTCCACATCTCGCTTTAATAAACCCCTCAGCGGTTCTGCAAGTTCAGCATAATACGGCATGAAACGCGAGACATAATTTGCCATACCGAGAAACCTCTTGTTTGGCTAAATAGCCAATACATTATTTTGGGACAAGTATTATTATGTCAATTGGCACCGTCGGCAATATAAAGTGTCATTTTAAAACATTACCAAGTATTATTTGGTAAATAACAATTTGCCAAACCATAGGTCCCATAGGGACAGTCGTCCCTGGAAACTGATTCGAATTGTATCGTGAAACAATATTATTTGCATATAGGATCTTTATTTTGTATAGGTTTGCGTGTGCTACGATCCACGCCCGCGCTCAACACCCAGCACAACGTTTGTTCATAGCGGGCTTAATAATTTCCTGTCAGCTAGTAAGTACTAATCAAATAATTATTAATTGATAGTATAACAGATCTACGTCAATGTTCCAAATAGCTGATGACGGATCTAAAGAGCCAGATTGTCAGTAAAGCTTGGAATGACTGCTCCCCATAACCCTTGCTTCTGGGTTCCGCCTTCTCGTGCAAACTCGAGAGCTTCGTCACTTTATAAACTAAAAATCATAGGCTTGAGTTTTGACTTTGGGCTGGTTTCTTCGACTATAAAAGGAATAAACGCACACAATAGTTTCGTACCATGGTCTAAGAAAACAAGGTCTGACAATAAGGATCGTGACACGAGGTCGAGTTGCCACTTTATAGTAACAAAACGGATAACTAAGGGAAAAAAATCTGCCGTTATCATGCAAAATAAATTGTTTACGCATTAAAATTGGCATTTACTTGTTTAAGCACACAAAATAAGTCGAGTTGAACATAAATGTACTCAATAATTTAATAAAATACTCACAGAATACATGAAAGTCAGGGAGTATCATAATACAATACTGGCAACAGCGCTTACTCACCCATACGAGCGTCATGTCAGTCGCTTTGACGTTACACGCGATCTCGCTCGGATGTACTGATTTGCATATATCGCTCTCGGTCGGTGTCAGTTTAAGCAGTAATTGCCAAACTTTTTTGCGGTGCGGTTGCTAATAAGAGTTAATGTAGGCTAGATTTTGAAATGGTTGGCTGTTCTATTCGGAACTGTAAGAGTAGAAGTGTTAAAGGCGGAACCTTATTGTTTTTCTACACTTCCACAAAACGAGTCAGTAGCCAACGAATGGCTTCACTATTGTGGAACGAAAACAACGAAAGAAAATGGTACACCGTACTACGTAAAGTTATGTGTTTTCTTAATTTGTGCATTTTAATGTTGTTGGGGTCCTTTTTATTCAGTCAAAATATAATTTTGACATTAAATGATAAGAACAGTGATGTGGCTAAGCCGATACTTGACAATTGGAATATCAACCTATTATTTGCAAAAGACCGCAATCGTTGTGTCATGTTGTTATACTGATTGAATATAGCTGGGTCTATACTTTGGTATAGATGATTAGAATTCATATTATTTGTCAGGGAGACATGCAAGACAATTAAGGCCAGATGCCATACCTTTTTTTGTAATGGTTGTAATTTTGTTTTTTATACAGTCGTTTAATATAATTTATATCCTATTTTTTAAGTAAGACAACTATTTTTCCCCAAAATACAAAGTTTGAGAACCATCGATAGCAGGGAGTCCGAAGGTCGTGTCACCCACACTACTAACCGACGTTTCCGTTTGCCATACCTGGCGAAGTATATTATTGTACCATGTTTCGTACCATAATTTGAAGTGTGACAAGTTCAACATGAGCACCCGCCATGAAGTGTTTTGTTGTCCCTTTACGCTGGTTAAATTCAAACAGTATTTTTAACCGATATAGTTACAAATGCATACTTCTGGGGGTATTTGACATTAATTTCAACTATATGGTCGCTTGGGTTCTCGAGAAATGGGGTCTTGACAGACAGCCACTGACAACCAAGTGATAACATATATGAGGATTTCTTTTTTCCTTTGGAGGTAGGTGTGTAGTGTATTCATTTCGCGCGTGCTTATTATGGACAGTGGAAGCTTCACAATTAGCGCGTGATATTTTGTATTTGACGAGATCACTCCTCAAATAGACACAGAATAGCAATAGTGCGTCTCCTAGCGGTTGTTACCGCTAATAGTTACTGTTTTGTATTAACACTCGTACATATAGGGTACTCACCTTGTATCCTAAGTTGTAGTAGAGCCACTTCCAGTGCCAAGGCAAATAGCAGGGCGTCCATGTTACTTATCCTGAAGCAATGTAATATGCCTTTCGTCTTACTTTTATTTCTAGATGACTTAATAAAATATCCCCGGCATATCCCAATACTAATTACAGTTATAACTAGATATCCCAATGACAGCATTGGGATATCTAGTTCTGTTAATTAAGACAAATAAATTCAGGGCCCAGGGGTCGATTTTAGAGTGTCGAAAGCTAGACTTTTCATTCGAGATCTGTCAAAAAACTATGATGATTTGACAGATGTCGAGTGAAAAGTCGAGCGTTCGACACTCAAAAATCGGCCCCCTGTTCAGATTTCACGTAAATATTACGCCATTCTCTGGCAAGGGGTACTTGCCCTAAGGGGATGTTTGGCTTAGCGATGAAATTAAAATGACTATGTGGTGACTGAGAACGAGAAATAGTGTCGTAAATTAGCGAAGGGCGGCTTAATAACTTTCCAAAATGAAAGTTTCTAGAAATGTCTATACAGTCTTATGTATATTACTGGTAGTTTTTAAGCCGCAAATGATTTATCTTCTGATTTTAGACAAGTCATTACTTGTCATTTGAGAAATCAAAGAAGATAACAGAATAATTTCAGAAACTTAAGTAAATCTTGACATGTAACGTTTCTTTCATTATCATTACAAGTATTTCTACAGCTGAAATGTTTCACAGGAATGTTATGAAATGTTTCAAAAATTGCCCTTCATTCACACTACGACTCGTAAGAATATCTCTGTGGTTGAAATATACATGTGCATGTGTAAAATAGATTCTAAAGAGCCAAATTTTTGATAATTAAACATTTATAAATTTAGAAATACATTTACATTATACAGGCTGACTGGTTATTGCATCATATTAATACGTTCCTATTAAAGGAGGATAGTACAACTCAATTTCAGCATAAAAGGTCACGTAATACCCTGTTCGTAAATGATTATTTTCCGAGATATAGACGATTTAAGATTTTTTCCAAAATACTGAAACCCGTTGAAAAAAATATCGCAAAAAATTATTTTAATTAGTACAATATTTTTTACTTATTTCCATTTCTCATTTTCTGAAAGTGGGTCAATGTTTATCTAAGTGGCGTGCTGAAAGTGGTCCATTTCTGCTCTAGAGCAGAAAAGGAGTTAAAAAAATAGCATGGTGAATCACAGTTATATTGGGTAACGGCAGTAACCTCTTCAGGCATAAAACGCAGTGTAAAGATACTATAGAGATCCTATACGCGTGCCACCATGATAGGTATGTCTCTCTGTCGCTTTATCTAAGTAATGCGAAAACCTGCTTTATCTTAGCCACGATAAGACTCAAAGTGTAAAATTATGTTGAATTCAATTGTGTAAGCCTCAACTTCACCTAATGTCATCGGTATAAAATGACACGTCTATGCCAATAACGTTGTCAAATGTCGTGATATTGACAACTGTCTATAGAGTCGCCTCACCATACGTCCGTAAAGTATCTTGACCCTAAGATTCGTGACAAATATGTGCATATTCGGAGGAATTTTCCGTACGTCAGCAGGCATTGTAAATATCTACATGACTCTAGTCTGGTTCACAAGTTTAACTCCCATCCCCAAATTCATCAATTTAAGGGATGATTTAAGGGACAAAAAGTATAATTCGTGTTAATCCAGGCTAAAAACTTTATATATATATATGTATATATACAAAGTTACATCATAATCCGTTCAGCCGTTTCTGCGTGATTGAGTAACAAACATATAATATTCAAGCATCCTAACTTTCGTATGTATAATTTTAAGTAGGTATATGATTTCATTACAAATACATAGTTTTTAGAGTTTTCCCTGTACTTGTAGTATATTTATTATTATTTGTATATATTATTTGCGAAATTTCATAGTTCTAGGTCAACGGGAAGTGCCATATAAATTTTGATTTCCTTGTGACCAGACAGACAGACAGACGGACAACAAAGTGGTCCTATAAGGGATCCGTTTTTTTCCTTTTGAGTAAAAAGTATGGCACCCGGCGTACAAATTACTGGAACACTTCCCTGATTAAGTAGCTTTCTAATGAGGCTAAAAGTCTACAAAAGAAAGTAGGTTAATTAATAATGTCATATTTATGAAAACTAGTAACATCTCTTAAGAGCAGTTAATGAATACACTTGAACTCAAAGTCAAGTGTGAAAAGTTAAACCCTGCCAGTTAAACGGTAACTATGAAAACTGGGCACATGAAAAAAATGTGAACGTAGTATATTATATTATGTTCTCTATATATATTATATACTACGTTCACATTTTTTTCATGTGCCCAGTTTTCATAGTTACCGTTTAAAAAAGGAAAAATATCACAGCTATGTAGACATTATTAGTTAAAGAGTAAAGCCAAACTTAGGAAATGTACTTTGAGAAGCAAACTTCCATTGATTAAGTACTTAAATAATATAACATAACGGGTATAGAACTATGGAAAACTACACTGCGCGTAGGCGGTTTTTAGCGTTCCGTAGCCAAAATGGCAAAAACAGAACCCTTATAGTTCCATCATGCCTGTCCATCCGTCCGTCCGTCCATATCTCATAGCCGATTTACTCAGAGACTATAAGAGCTACAATTAGGAAATTTTGTGGAACCGGTGGATGAAAAAAAATCTCAACGCACATAGTCGTGTGGGGTATCGATGGATAGGACTTTAAAAATGATATGAAGGTTACTAAAATCTTTTTCATTTAAGTCAACCGTCGGTGAGATATTAGCTGTTAAAGTCATAAAAAGTGTCCCCCCCCCCCTCAAATGACCAAGCTATGAAGTTCAAAATTCTGAAAAAATTGAGGTGGTGTGCATTAATGAATACTTTCAACGAATTTAGTTTTGAGCAAGATAGGTTTTACGGTTTTTGCGTTTTTGCTGAAAAACTGTTTTGCTCAAACAAAAGGTTGTAAGTGCCGTGAGTTCCCTATGAAGATACGACCTTTTTAGATTCAATGTATTTTGATAGTGGTTTTAAATGTGGAATAGTAGGTGTTGGTACGGAACCCTTCATTGTGCCTGATCCCACACGCACACTTGGCCGGTTTTCACTTTGTCCAGTACTCATAGGTAGCATTTGTTTTTTTGTTATTTGATACTTAATTTTCTAAATAGAATAAATACAAGACATTGTGCCGTAAATGAGGAGAGGTGAGCAACTTCTGTTTAACTTTTATTTTGGAAAATTATGTTCTTCCCCATCGCTATTGCGAATATAATCTATTATTAACACTTACACTAAAATGCCTACAAGGTATTTAACTTACCTAAAATAGGGTTCCGATTCTAATCTACTTACTTATTTGTACCGGGGGATTTCAATAAAATGTTACACTCCATGTACAACAATTTCCGTACCAAACTCTTAGACCAACTTAGAGTCTTGTTGGACCTGATGAACTCAGACTGCTTTGTAAGTGGAAGTTGTAGAAACATATTGATTACTGCTGCGCGGTTAGCCCTGGAGATATGAGAGCTTCGGGCAATTCAACTTAAGTGAGGATTGAATTCTAGTAGACATCTACTTATAGTCCGTTCCTCTGCCCGTCTCTCACCAGGCTGTATCTCTCTCTTGTTGCCGCTGTAACATACTAAATCAGAATATTATAAATATTTAAGGGGGTTGCCATACAACAAACGTGATTTTATTTGCCGTTTTATATGATAATATTACGGAACCTTTCGTGCGCGAGTCTGACTCGCACTTGGCCAGTTTTTTTTTGTAATGTAGGTAACTTTTTGAATGAAGTATTAGGGATATAGTTGGAACGGGTGCCGTGAGTTTTTAATGCTAATCTTGTATCTTTTTAGAAAGTGACCAAGTGCATGTCATTTTCATAGTTTAGAAATGGCATAGTGCGTGAATCATTTTAGATTGAATAGCGGTCGTAATAAAACGTAGTCTTTTATTTTGCTATCAAGAGCCATGACGAATGGCACTTGAAAATAAATTACCCCGTATTTAACCTGCATTAAGTCCTTTTAGAATATACAGCTGATATTAATTAATGTCGTGCGCTATAATAACCAATCTACTGTTTTATTTAAACCTTCTTCTGCTCACAACTGCCACGGATTTGTACACTTGTTCCAACTAGTCGGAAAGCGTAAATAAATAGGTACCCAGGGTTCATTTTCGCAAGGGCTCCTATAATTGGATGACGCATTTCGAAGTACGAGTATACCTTATTTGGGTCAATTTTCAAACGAGGTGATTTTGCTGTCCCAGGGCTATAATTCCAAGTGTATTTAAAATACAACATTGTTATGCATATATTTGCATTCTGTGCATCATAATGTACTAAGGCATATATATAGCAATTCATCTACATATTAATAGATTCCAAAAAAATGGATTTGAAACCCTAAAATCGGCGTAAATTACAGCTTTTTCGCGTGTCCCACGCGCGGATTTGCTCAAACAAAAATTCATAACTATGAACTCAAGTAACGTATTATTAAAAAACTTATATCATTATAAAGAGCATTAATTAACGCATTTAACGATTTACTTTTAAAAAAGGATGCGTCAGTAATTAAAACCAGGTAATCCTTTTCGTAGCTGTCCCACGCGCAACACTTTTATTTTGACTCCCCGATACCTCCCAATATCTGGTTTGTCTATTGGCCTGCCGTTATTATTTACGTAACAATACAATGTCACGTTAGTTGGGCTTCAGTCGCCAAAGCGATTGGACGCGGCGTCGGCGTGTTTAGCGAAAGAAACGGTTAAGTCTTATTCGATGTATTTTGGTACAACGATCACGACATTTGTATGGGCCCTTATTTATCAGTATGCAATTGAAATACAACTCTGTGTTTCATAACAATAGTTAGCATTATGGAGTAAAAGTTTCATGTTGAATAAATGAGTGAATCAAATTAATAGTGTACAAAAGATCGCTGATTAACGTATTTGTCGACATTTGTATGGCGACATTTGTACGGCTATTTTGTCCATACAAATGTCAAATGTTGCATACAAATGTCAAATAAGGCATACAAGTGTCGAATAAGGCATACAAATGTCGACTCAAATCAAATGTAACGGCATTATTTCGACATTTATATGGCGCTTGCGACACTTATATGGCGCTGGTGACATTTGTATGGCGCAATCGACAATTGTATGGCGTGGTCGACATTTGTATGGCACAGTTTTTTTAAGTGTCAATATCTCAGTAACAATCAGATGCAGAGTGGTGCCTCATACACTATAATTTTTCTTTTTCAAAACCCTACCTCACCGTGCAGGAATTAATATAAGTTTCATAAAAGAAAAAAACGCCATACAAATGTCGAAAAAACATGCTCTTCAAAAATTGACCCATTTCGTTTACAAAATTAAGGTAAACGTCCCAGTAATCGACACCTTAGTGCCCAATGGATGTCACCAATTAATCACCTCTGTCATCATGACATAAGATTGAAAGGGGCATGTATTGGGCCAGTGTCGAGCACAGGGACGGTTACCTTACCAACACATTTAGAACCAAGAAAGTTTGTATATTATTTCAGCAAACATAATATTTATAGTAGTTCGGGTGTATAAATATGTCCTCCAAACAGCTGAAGAACGATACTCTATCTACGAGCCTTCACAAAGTTCCTTATAATGTTATTCGATTCCATCATCAAGCCCTCAGCAGTTCATGCACAGAAGCTACTCAGCAAGCACTATTGAAATAGTCGACACACGGTAATCCACCTAAGTGCCTTCGAATAATTCCCTATGTTGTTGTTCTACTTCATCATCAGGCTTTCTGAAGTTCATGTACAGAGGCGTCTCAATAAACTCTAATAAAAGAGCCTAATGATATTTCACTAACTAGGTAAATGCCTTTAAAAAATATGCCTTAAAATACCGTTCTGATCCATCATCAGATCCTCAGCAGATCAGGTATAGAAGCTACTCAGCAAACACGATCTAAAGAGCCCAATCAAGATTAAGTTACTATATGCTATCGCAAAGTTCTCTGTGGTATGGTTCTACTCCATCATCAGACCCTCAGAAGTTTATGTACAACGTTTGTTAATGCAACATAAACAAAAGGGTCCAAAAGCAATCAAAAATGTTATCTACCTCTGCATAGTACCCTACTATGTTTTTCTGTTCCATCATCAGATCCTCAGAGTTAAAGTGCATGTACTCCACACCACGTCCTATGGAAATCGTAAGCGCTGACCGAGCAGTACCGGAGAAAATTCACTCAAACGCACTTTAGCAAGTGGAAAATGTTTACTGTAGCTCCCCCTGGCGTGTTATCATCGTAACACCTAACTAAAACTGGGTAAAAAAGAGCGTATTTATTATTGCAAAATCCTGGTGCATACTGTACTCAACTTATCGTTGGCGCAGGGTAGCTTCCCCGACACTCTTAAGAAGTCGGTAGTTAAACCTCTGTATAAAAAAAGGAAGATAAAACGAAAAAAGTATGTACAATAGCTTAATACAATTTTTAGAACGTAAGAACATAATAAATGAACTACAGCATGGATGTAGAAAGTCTAGATATACTTCCTTGGGAACAATTAAACTATTCAAAAGTGTATTAAATGCTATTGACAACCACATCCCTGTAACAGTGCTATTCATGGCCATGAGTAAGGCGTTTGATTTCGTAAGCCACAAGCGATTACCTAACTGGCTTAGGACTTACCTTAGTAACCGAAGGGCTTAGGACTTACCTTGTAGAAAATCTAAAATATTATTTGGAACCCAAAAAAATAATTTCTTATGTTAATAATATTTCTGAAGTATATTGTATATAAATGATTTACCGAATTATTTATCTCATGAGTGCAGCCTATTTGAAGACGATACCTCTATTATAATAAAATGCAATGAATTATCAATATATAACTATGGCTGAGTAGTAATAATTTAAAAGTAAATATAGGTAAGAGGCCTTTGTCCAGCAGTGGGACTTATTAGGCTTAATATAATATAATAATATAAGTAAGACAAATTTTAAACAATTCCATACCAATAGAGGTGACGCACAAACTCTAAACATTTTAATAACGAACACATTGCAGAAGTAGACACTAAGTTTCTTGGTATAGTCATTGGTTGTCAGTGCAACTGGCAGAAACTTGTGGAAATTCACTAAAGAGAATTAATTGTACAGAATTGCTGTTTCTATAGCCGCTTTAGTTGCATATTATGGTTATGTAAATTCTACTTTTCGCTATGGAATTATATTGTGGGGCAACTACACTGATAAAGATAAAGTGTTATTAGCACAAAAGCGGTGAATTAGAGCGAGTTTGGAATAGGCCGAAGGGAATCGTGTCGACCGTGCTTCATAGATAAGGGCATCCTTACCGTCCCTTGTCTCTATATATTGGAAGTTTTGATATTTGTGCTTAAGTACAAAACGAAATTTTTAGAGGTACAGCAACTGCGAACGCGTAAAGTACGAGCGCAATATAAATATAAACTATATAAGCCCGCTGCTAAATTTGCACTTACCTCTAAAAAATCCTATAACATGTGTGTCGCAATTTATAATAAGTTACCAGATAGTTTTAAGAACCAAAACCTTCAAAAATTTTATTAAGAATTTACTAATACAAAAATGATTCTATTTAACCTACAACGTAAGCTTAGATGTGTGTACACCTGAAAAGGTAGGGTTTGGTGAATCAACCAAATTAAATAAAATTATAACCGCAAAATGTAACCCCATTCCCACATGCAATAAATCATATCATTTCATTTCATTTCAATTAGCAAATTGTTTTTATCTAAAGTAATTTTCACTTCTCATGCTCGAAAAGTGTGTCATATTAGACTTGTCTAGCGGGGCTAAAGTAGTACATTTAGTAAAATGATTTACAAAACATTTTAATTCAACCAATCAAAATACTTCACCTATTAAATCCACCAATCACAAAAAACTAATACAACTCTAAAAAATATTTCGTATTGGGTATCAACCAACTAGAATACAGCTTTATTAAAATCGACCAATCAGCAGGGTAATTACGTAACTTTTGTACTACCGTTAGGTAGATTTTAAGAGCGCTTTAATAAAATGTAGTGGGTCCACTAGCGCCACTCGTAAATAATTGTAATTATTTAAATTTAACGATATATAACTAAAAAAGGGGGCCGCTACGTACTGTAGTTTGTATTTAAGTACTTTTTGAATCCATTAAACTAGTTTTTACGTTGCTGGATTCGTCAATCTATGAGCTCAAAATTAAAACGGCCGTTTTAACTTTGGACGCATAGATTGACGAATCCAGCAACAGCACTTTCTATGACTTTGACAGCTAATATCTCACCAACGGTTCACTTAAATGGACAAGTTTTTGAGAAACCTCCATATCATTTTTAAAGGCCTATCCATCGATACTCCACACCACTATGTGTGTTGAAATTTTTTTTTTCATACTCCGGTTGCATGTATGGAGTGCCCGTCCTAATTTAATATTTTTTTGTAATTTCACATCGTTTTTATGTAGCGGTTCATAGAATACAGCTTTCTACCAAATTTCATAATTGTAAGTCTTATAGTCTACGAGTAAATCGGCTGTGACATACGGACGGACGGACAGACATGATGAATCTATAAGGGTTCTGTTTTTGCCATATTGGCTACGGAACCCTAAAAAAGTGATTAAATTGTTTGAGCAACGCTTTGAAACGCTCAATGGGGACGGTCAGTAGCTTTTATTCGCGCGTGAATGTTGCTCGCAAACCGCGGTGTCTACATTTTAAGTGTCGAAGCAGTTTTAAAAAAATATGCCGCCAAATTATACATTTGTTCGTCGTGGAATTTATTGTTAAATTTGGGTTGATTATTTATTTTATCGCAATCGAAGTGAAAAGTAGAGTGTATAACTCTGGCCTAAAAGCCATATTACCCTTCGAACTATTGTCCATCTATTCGTTCGGGAAACTATCTTGTGATAATATGGCTCATTTTAGACCCTTGTCATACAATCTACTAGCTAAAGCACTTGAACTTGAAAAGCATCGGATCAGATTAATACGTGGAAGTCAGTAGGCATAAAACATACCTATTTATGATTTATAACTTGAGATACACTTATTCCCTGGTGTGGAAAAGAATGAATGATTCATAATTATAAAACATTTTCACACATTATAAAAGATATCCGGGAAACTTTAAGCGTATATTATATTTCTAGATTTTTCCCGCGGCTTCGCCCGCGTACGAAGCGTAATTTTTAACCGGCCACAAAAAGTACTCAGTTTGACCCGTATGGAGGAGGCTCTCAGTTTGACCCGTATATTTGTATGTACTTACCTACATAATGTGTAGGTATTGTATCGATGTCATTTTCGCAATCGGCACCCCGAAGACCTCCACAATGACACCCGTATCGATTTTTAAGAAAAATAATAGTCGACCATCTGTGATTTGAAAATGCATGCCATTTTCATAATCGGCACCCCAGGAACCACAAAATGACACCCATATCGCTTTATAAGAAAACTAAAGATTTCCTCCTCGCACAAACTTGGAACCCCCTTTTCACCCCTTCAGGGGAGCAATTTCGAAAATAGCGAATATACATTTTGTTGAAGAGAGTCTATTTACGAAGTTCAGAATCTCTCATTTCAATAAAAATTTGCTCCCAGTACAAATTTTGAAATCCTTTTCCACCAACGTTTATGGCAAATACGTTAATGGCAAATATGCCATTAACGTATTTTAACAGACATTCTATATACAAAGTTTCAAATCTCTCACTTCAATAAATACGTGTTTTCGTACAAACTTTCATCCCCTGTTTTACTCCCTTTGGGGATGAATTTCAAAAAATCTTTTCTTATCCCTAGCCTGCGTTATAAATGTAACCGACTGTGCAAAATTCAATTCTCTAGCATTAGCAGTTGCGGCTGTGCGTTGATGAGTCAGTCAGCCAGGACTTCTTCTTTTATATATTTAGATTTTGAAAGTTCGTATAAACTGTCACGACACGACGTTGACGTGAAAATAAAATGTTTTTATGTCTGTGAAACGTCAGATAGACATAGAAAATATGCTGGATAAAAGCGTGTTTTTTTAAATTAATTAATAAACATTTCGTTGATTACGCTTATTAATTCCAGAGGTTTTCTACAAAAAGAAGTGAAATCCCATCAAAAACATTCTGTAAAAAACTAGCCAAGTCGCGATGGAGCTGCTTGTTTATCTCTAAAAAGTCATTACTTCTTAGAAATCTAGACAGTCGTGCCAAGTCTAAGGTTCCTTACTGCGATTAGTTTATTATTTATAGTTAATGTTGTGTGACTTGGCCGTTGACTTGTACCCACTAACGTATAAAGAATGTTCAAATTATATTCTCAACGAACATTCATACTACGTAATCCTCTGTGTACAAATGTGTTGAACATTCACCTTTATATTTGTGAGATATTTTGTAGTACCAAGTCTCAGGCATTCTTATTATTCTTTATTTGCTAACTAAATAAAATTTTGTGACTTGGCAATCACACAATACTACATAGTTTTATGTATCCATAAATGCAGTAATAATAATAATAACTATTATTATTATTAAATGCAATAAAGTGGCTAGTTTTTTACAAAATGATTTTGAAGGGATTACTTTTTTCGCAATACACTACCGATATATGTTTGGTTTAGATGAACTTTGATTTTATATGGGACTAACTATTGGGTAGTTTTGCTGGTTCGGAGCTTAGTTACGATAGTTCTAAATGATTCGACGAATAGAGAATGTTCGTACGATACAAAAAAATACACGAAAACGCCAGTAATCGACCTAAGAAAAAACCACGCCCTAAATTCGATCTTTTTTCAGGACGTGTCTACAATGATATCTTGATATCTATGAAAAATATCGATGCAAAATTTAATAAAAGCAACCTATTTTTTGTGCTCTCATATTTAATGTACTTACCGTTCACATGTATCCATTAATAACATTATTTACACGCCAAATACAAATAGTATTTCTAAATTTGACACACACGTGGTTTCTTGCGTTTATCTGCTTACTCGTATCTCTTAGCAGCGAGGTTTGTTCGATAATACTTCAATTGGCGGAGCAACGGAATTCATGTTGAGTATTCAGTTCGTTTATGCATATCTGTGATCGACCGATTTTATTATTAATGACTTCAGAAAAATGAGGAGGTTCTCAATTTAAACACTTTAAGTTCTGACCACTGCGGGCAACTTGTTACCTTCAGCGGGAAAATCGAGGAAGCGCCTTGTGGCTTCATGTGCAGACCTATTTCAGAAAAACGCCTCGACCTATTTTGTCAGAATACTGCAAAAAGATTATTTCATCTTTCATTTCCCCAGGAAAACCCCGACTGTATGTGTTCTGTCTTACATGATTGTATAAAAAACGAATTTGACAAATGCTTTAGTCCTAAGAAAATTCAAGCCAAGTCCAAGGTTAAGTTTAGCGACTGGGCTACACCAGGTATTCACGAGAAGAGACACCGACTCTATGACTTATATGATTCGAGAACTACGGATAAAAGACCGGAATTTCTAGAGTATGTTAAAAACTATTCCAAATCTTTTAAGAAAGTATGTGTCGCCGCTAAAGCTGATTACTTGTCCAAAAAAATACAAAACTCTAGTGATAAGGTCAAGACTGTATGGCAAGTAATAAGCAATGAAACTGGAAAAAGAAAGATTAAAGATCCGCACTACAGCCTACGTATCAATGATACTCTAGTAAGTTCCGATCTCGATGTAGCGGATCAATTTGAGCGGTTCTTTTCCAATATACCCATAGAGACATCGAAGTCTTTAAATTCATCGCCAGACGCTGCTGAAGTATTATTGAAAGGAAATGTAGTGGAATGTACGGAAATCTTTGGTTTCAATTATGTGACTCCTATCATCGTTACCAAAGCGTTTAGATCATTGAATGTCAAGAAAACTGAAGATCTTTGGGGGCTGTCTGTCAAAGTATTACATTCCATAATAGAATTAACTGCTCCTTATATAGCTGATATCTTTAATAGAAGTATTGATACTGGAGTTTTTCCTGACTTGATGAAACATAGTAAAATTATCCCGTTGTTCAAATCAGGAACGAAATCAGACCCCACAAACTTCAGACCTATCTCTATACTACCGGCATTAAGCAAAATTTTCGAGAAACTTATCCTAAATCAGCTTCTATCCCATTTCAATCGTAATAAACTGCTGAACAGTAAGCAATTCGGATTTACTAGAGGCCGTTCCACCACAGATGCCGGTGTGGTACTCATTAAACATATTTTTGATGCCTGGGAAAAGTCACAAGATGCTTTTGGAGTTTTCTGTGATTTATCAAAAGCATTTGATTGCGTTGATCACGAAAATCTGATCAGAAAGCTTAGGCACTATGGGATAAAGAATGGAGCTCTTGATCTTGTTTCATCATATCTATCGAAAAGAACACAGCGAGTAGTCATCAATGGGACCTCGTCAGCAGGGTCAAACGTTGCTCTTGGAGTACCGCAAGGATCCATCCTAGGACCGTTCTTATTTTTAGTGTACATAAATGACTTACCAGAGCTTGTGCAGGGTAGACATGATATAGTTTTATTTGCAGATGACACTTCTCTAATTTTCAAAGTGGATAGAAAAGAGAAAAGCTTCGACTGTATTAATGATGTATTATCCACTATTGTAAATTGGTTTACAGCCAATAACCTGCTTTTAAATGCAAAGAAGACGAAGTGCATAAAATTTATTTTACCCAATGTTAAGCACATAAACAACCCAAGAATTAAATTAAAGGGCGAAATTCTAGAATTCGAAGACAAGACTGTGTTTTTGGGAATAACCTTAGATTCAAAACTTCAGTGGCATGCACATATAGCCACATTAGCAGGAAAACTAAGCTCCGCAGCCTATGCAGTGAGGCGAATTAGGCAGCTGATAAACGTCGAGACAGCAAAATTGGTGTACTACAGTTACTTCCACAGTGTTATGTCCTATGGAATCCTGCTGTGGGGGAAAGCGGCGGATATCCAGACTATCTTCGTACTACAAAAACGAGCAGTGCGTTCTATTTATGAACTAGGAGCTCGTGCCTCCTTAAGAGAAAAATTCAAAGAGGCAAACATTCTCACTGTAGCTTCTCAATACATTTTTGAGAACATTATGTATGTACGGAGAAATCTCCATGAATTCAAACTTAACAGCGAAATCCACGAGTCGTGGATTTCGCTGTTAACACAAGAAGTAAAAACAAGCTCGCAGTGGCAGCCTGTCGTCTCCGTAAAGTTAGCACGTCCTTCGTGGGGAACTGTATACGCTTTTATAATAAAATACCCATGGATGTAGTGAATTTGCCCGTCAACAGATTTAAGTGTCATGTTAAAAGTCACTTGGTAAGCAAGGCGTATTATTCCGTCAATGATTTTTTAAACGATCAAGAAGCTTTTAAGCCAGTTGTCTAATTTACTAGAATTAATAATGGTTTATAATGTAGACATGTATAACTACAATTTTAGTCTGGACTTTTACTGTTCTAAAATCATTTCATGTACATTTGAGCACATCATGAGGTATCTCATTGTATTCGATATTTTATTATTAAGTACTACTTTCATTATAAATGTCCTGCAGCTTGAATATGTCATGCTCGCCTAAAGGTCTTTGCTTACGGTGGCGTCGTTGATCGGGTCGCAACCTTCCCTAACATATGGTCGAGGGAGGCGATGGCTGAGATACGCGTCATACTCGTGAACGGGTGCTGTTTGTGGGGTCCGGTCTGTTCATGTTTGCAAGGACTAGTAACTTCGTACTAGTGTTCAGTGGAATTGACATGATGAGAGACTTCACTGTTCTCAATTGATTTTATTTTTTTAGACTGACGCTCAGAGACCTTATACATCTCTGAGGATATTTATTTATTAGATTTTATTATTTTCATGTTGACGTGTTATAGATATAGCTCAAAACATTTTATTATGATTAGTGTACCTATGTGTGTTATTACCTTTTATCTTGACGCTTAGAGACCTTATACATCTCTAACAAATCTCGATTGTTATTAGTTTCTAAGCCTTATTTTTGACATGTAACACTACATTTAATTAATGATACTTTGATTATTGTATTATTTTTATTTGATGTACCTAGATAGATTTTGACTTGTAAAAGTGCCCTTGAGGCCTATTTGCAGAATAAATGTTTTGATTTTGATTTTGATTTTGATTTTGATTTGGTTCTAAGTATGTTCTATTTTTTCTTTATTTTAAAGGTGTGTTACCTCAGAACTCCGTCATTTATGATCCGATTCGGAAAATTCTTTCTTTGTTTGAGAGCATACAAGCTGGTGGTGGTGCCGTTATTACTAGAATCCAGTTCAGATAATGGGGTCTATGAGGAATTGAGGGAACTCCTTAAACATTCAAGGAAAACATAGCGATTTTAGTATTTTCGATAACAAATCGAGCATTTGATTTCAGAAAGTGGCATTTGTGAATACGAATTGACGAAGAAGACCATGGATGGTCATCAAAAACTCCTGCTAAAATATTTAAATCAAAGAATATAATACTCATGATCAAGATACTGAAGCGACAATGACGAAACCAATTGAAATGGTCTTGATGTAAAGTTGCCATCAACCTGATCTGGTAACTGAAGCCGGAAGCACAGAATAAGTAATAGTACTCGGAAGGTAGGTGACAGAACTCTATAATAAAACAGTGTAGGTATTGTAATTTTTGCAGCATGTGCCGTTTTATCAACTTTAGGAAAAATTTTTAGATGGCACCGTCTTCAAAAATTACAATACACGCATTGCTCAATAAGCAGCTTAAAGTCTCATGTATTAGGCTATTTTTTACTTTTAAGTGTTGTTTTGGAGTCGGTTTTTTTAAATTATGTCCATGAATCATATCCTATTGTCAGCTCACCGGGATCTCCATGCTTATCTTATCACTTTCCCGCATTATACATAGATTATTTTTATTTATTTATCGTATGGCAATCATTTCGAACCGTGAGATCTTCGAGAAGACAGTACGGTTGCCAGTTTTGTTGCACTTTTAGCACATAGATAAACGGTGCCTACAACATAAGATGCAAATAGTTGGCAGTCTTAAAGTCTTTGCTAATTTTCTCCTAATATAGATTTAGCGTTTTAGTGGACCAGGTTTGCGTAATTTTAAGTAGGAATTAATTATGTCGTAATCGGGGGTAGGTGCGCCTGAGGCAGAGCCCCGCTCTCGTCTCGCGGAGGAAACGTGTAGGAGATAATGAAATCACGTGGCTCTCGAGGCGCCTCTTTAAATTAAATCACTCGCAATTATACGTCGCAGACGCCCTCGGTCGCATCTCGCCATCGGCACGCCGCGGGCCGCCGCCGGCGTCTCTCCTTGCCTAAGATGGTTAACACTCATATTCACCTTAATTAAACTATCTATGTAATTTTATCTATGTATTTTAACCAAACATCCCGAATTAAATGCAGGTAGAATTAACTAAACAAGACTAAACTAAACTAAAAACTAAGTAATATTAAATAAATTATGACTTGCTCTATGGACACATTAATGCTTTATTCTTTGGACTAAGGTTACATTACAAGTTTAAATATGTAGAAGAGAAAACCTTATGATGGTTGGCGAAGTCACAGAGCCATCAGCTACGTAATAATGTACCTAAGCTACAGTAAAGCGGGAATTCAACCGTGCTATCTTATTCTACATGCCTGGGATATTTATAATTAATTATATGTTGCTAAACACATTATTGCGGCACTTGGTATAATAAGTCGGTTAACTATTTTATATAGGAGACAAACCACTTTCTACCAAATTACTCTAGGATCTGGTTAATAGGCATCTTTCTACTGAAAGTCCGCAAAGTATAAGAAATTCTTGATTTCTTAAAAAAAGTCTAATTAATGACATCAAAAGGGAGGCCGCAGCAGCAGGAAAGTTGATTGGATTCTTTATTTATAGCATTTCAATTTAAAGAGAAATCGGGTCAGTCTCCTTGCGGGCGACACGCGACGGGTCGCTTCGCGGCGGAGCGGAGACGCCGCGACGCGGCCGGTGCGCTGTGCGCTGCGGCGGCTGGCAGCGGTCAGCTGCTGCTCCGCTACACCTCGAGCACGGATTGAACAGAGAATATGCATGCGGCATGAACAATAATACGTCACTATATGAATAGTAAACCATAATTATGCCAAAAAAAACAATAAATTAATAAATATACTCAAAATCTAAAAAAGATATAGCACTTGAGTTTCAAAAAATGTATTTTTAACTAAAAGTAAATTAAAAACCACCATCAGAATTCTTGTTTTAATAAACAAAAAATTGTACAATAACAATGTACCTAAAGGCAAGAATTCACGACCAAAACTGTAAATTACTCGTTTTTCCATACAATGGCAGTACGGGCGCATAGTATATGACGTCACGTACGATGCTCAATTAGTATGGGAGTTTTGAGGGCTTTTTGAGCGCTCGGATTTTATGCTGTTGGTACTTTGAAATCCATTTTTGTCTTTTGTGTTGTTCTAATTGTACTTGTTCCATATCCATATTTGTACCTCTCTAAAAACTGGTTCGAATGGCATCATGGAAAAAAATTATGCATATTCTCTATTATGGTAGCCTCCAGTGCCGCAATATCTATTACCTGACCGATACGCCGTCGAAGCCGTCTGCTAACTTACATGAATACATCTTGCACAAATCATGTAATTATAAGGCGCACAGCCTTTACATTTGGCTCGTTCGGTGTTCACTGGCACGGGTGAACTACGTCACAAAAGAAGTAAACACAAATCAATAATTTAACGTTTTACTGAACGTAATATTTAAACACTGTAAGAAGTGTTACATTTTACTACTTTTGACATGCTAACAAATCTAACAATTGCATTTAATAATAGTTAATGAACTTAAGATTAATTTAAATAACAATATTGAATTCACAAATTAGCAGCGGGACTGTACAGTCATGAGATATTATAACAATACAATCAACACAATGTGGAACTAAACTAATAGGTCTCGTACCTATAAATATTTCATCTAATTAAGTAATACAACACATGGCTAACTTCGCTTCATCACGGATCTGAACTAATTACACAACGTACTAGTTAATGAATGAGTGTATAAGCATATTGTAAATAATAAGAGTACTGTTTTCAGTTAAAGCGTTTATGCCTGGAAAAGGCGCAAGGAGCCAGCCACGGTACGAGTGCCGAGCTGGTTGGCAGGGCCCGGGCCGGCTGGGATGCGCGCCCGCGCGGGCGGCGGCGTTCGCGGCTGCAACCGCCTAACGAGCCCAAGCGAAATAGAACATTAAACGCTTATACTTCGACGATAAATATGCTCAACATTTCATACAACTAGTTGCCCGTTGGCAGCTGTAACCATATTAACTGCTATGACGCACATATAAAATAAAACGATAAATAAAATTCAACTGCCAGCGAAGAGTAGGTAACGTAGGTACTTATCATAGAGCTTGTATCGTAGACATAGGGCTCCCGGGTGGAGTGGAGCGCGGGGCCGGCGCTCTAGTTTTCATAGGGAGCCGGGCCAGAGTTCGCCCAAAATCCTGTTCATAATTTACAACACATTATTTACAGTTTGAAAGAAACTTTCTAATCATCGATCTCAAACGGCCAGCATCAAAACATTGATGTGCTTTTAAATTCAACAAAAACATTTTAATGCTTACGCGTGTTTCACACTAAACTAACGCGTCGTTTAATTTTAGGCTTTATGGCAAAAAAAACGTGACATAAAATTTAAAAAAAAAATCCTCCGACACAACTAAATTACTTTCGACAGGTTTAGAACTCACAATGCTTTCTGACGCGTTCCGCAGGAAGAGTCAGTTGGCTACGGCCCGGCATGAGTCCCGCAGAACCTCCGTCGATTTGTTGATGTAGGGCGAGGGCAACTTGCATTTAATAGGAGTGTTGGCCTCTTAAGTTCCATTGCCCGTTAAGTGTGGGACAGGTAAGTAAGCACTCACCGCGTTCTGCAGGAAGATTCGGTTGGCCACAGCCTGTCCTTGCCGGCCTCGAGGGGCGTGAGTCCCTGCCGCAGAACCTCCGTCGGGTTGTTCATGTAGAGCTAGGGTAGCTTGCATTTAAAAAGAGTTGTTCGCATCTTAAGTTCCATGGCCCGTAAAGTATGGGGCAGGTAAGGAAAGACTCACCGCGCTTTCCGACGTTCTGCAGGAAGAGTCGGTTGGCCACGGCCTGCCGCTGGCTGGCCTCGCGCATCTGCTTGCGGGCCACCTCGAGCATGAGCCGCTGCCGCAGAACCTCCATCGGGTTGTTGATGGACAGCGAGGGCATCTTGCGCTTCGGCCGCGGGCGGCGCTCGCCGTTCCCGATCACCCTCTGCGTTTGGTTAACAAACAGGTTTACAATTTTATCTATGATTGTCCATTACTTAGTACCGCTGGATTGCCCGCCTTTGCTTTCGATGCCTATAGTTAGTTATAGCACAGAACTAGGACTGTATTCACGTAATATTTATTGCTTCCGAAACCCAACACAGATAGCATTAAATAACGTACAATTAGCCCAATTCTATGTAAAAAGTTGCCGGAAGGCTGTAAGCTGCTCGTTATCAAATATGATTGCTAAAGCATCGGTACGTTACCCACTGATAACTAATACCTATTAATTTAATATAGACATATATTATTTCAACATTTGATCGCTTGACAAAGCACATTGCTGCGACCCATAAAACCAAGCCACAATGATTACTAGTCAGAAATTTACATAGGGTATGTATTTGTATATATGTATGTGTACCTATAGCGAAAACAGTTGTGAAATTGATATGGCTAATTAACAATGAATTGTGGTGTAGCCCGTTACATTTTTGTTTAATTAACAATCAATACATTGTTCTAAAAAGAATCATTGTATTTTTTGGATTTATTCTCTCTGCTGGAATAAGTGTTAAATTAGGCAATCTTTAGTGTACATGAAAAGCCGTTTTTCTATTTATATCAACTACGTGAACATTGCCGACACGTGACTATCGGGTAGAGTCAGTCTGACCCAGGTCGGCCCTAGGTGAGTTTCTTGCTGGATTCTTCTCAGCTAGGCTAGGGTTAGTAAACCAGAGACAAAACTCCCAGTAGCTCGATTCCACTCACACCTAACACTTAGTTGAAGCCGCTCAACTAATCTCACTCGAGCGCAAACTCTTAGAGTATTCCAGTGTTTAAACCGCCCGCGTGGTCGTGGCGGAGGTTTCCCCTGGATTTTCCCCAGGCCATTATCCAACCACGCACTCCTATCGCTTTATTAGGCCCAGCCTATTAAGCTACAGACAGGTTACAAAAAACGAGAGTATCTGTTGATTGCCAAGAAGTAATCAGTTCCTACAAACTACAAAGACTGCCTCCCCAAGCAGATCGGTATTGTAAATAGCTAGGTTTATTCCCTACCGTTTAATTGAAATTTCATTGTGCAATTTTCAATAAGCTACAATTACACTGCCATGTTACTTGTCAGACATCTTGCAGAGTTGGACGTTGAATTGTTGATGTGGGAATTTACTTTTCGTTCAATATTTATTTTGTATAGAAGGTGAATGAAAAGAACGACGGAGACGTCAGTTGGAAGTGATATATTTACGAACTTCTTTTCCACCGACAACTCGAGGTGAGAATTGAATTGAAGTGGCATAACTAATAAGCGAAATATGACTATTTCATCGCCGACATTATGAATTTTTGCGCTCCGCCCGGCCTCGGTTTGCCGGTGAGAAATCATTCTAAGTGCATTTTATATTGCTGCGGAGATATGAACAAGTACCACATTTCAAGTGACAATTATATTTCATTTATTTAATATTTATTGCACACAAGAAAACCGTAGTGCAAAAGGCGGACTAGATGCTATAAAGCATTTTCTACCAGTCAAAGTTAAGGCAAAGCAGAAACATTATGGGCGATGGTGCAACCGAGAAAAAGAAGCTTAAGCGTAAAGATAGGAAGGATACAATCTATTATCGTCATAGTTAGTTTTTTTATAAATTATCTAAAACAATCATTGTCATTTCAAGAATAACTTTGTAACACATTAAAAGCTTTTGTTTTGATAAATGTTTACGATTGACCAAAAAAACAACTGAATAAGATCATTTCAATACCTTATCAACAAAAACTACACTGCCGAAAACTAATAAATACTTTGTTACATTGTTGTTAATAAGGAATATCAATTGGATTAACATCACCTGTCAGTGTCAAGGCAAGGTCAAGAGCAAATAAATTAGGTTTCGAACTTCAATACGAACTGCCCCGTTTTAACTGTGCTTGAGTGTACTCAGTAGTATGAATAGTCCGACGAATAGCTATTTTTAGGGTTCCGTACCTTAAAAGGAAAAAAATGGAACCCTTATAGGATCACTTTGTTGTTCGTCTGTCTGTCTGTTTTTAAATAGGTACCATTTTTATTACGTATCAATATTTATTCGCCTTATACCTGCCCTTAAAGAATAGTTTTTACGATGACACTTGAAAATTTCTAGTAAGTAGTACTTGTAGGTATGTCATACTTATACCGATTATATTGAGCTGGGGTTTCGACGTCTCTCGGTGTGACTCAAAACCATTATCGGAAAATTACTCAAACTTCGTTATAAATACATGACATTATTTCAAGTTTAACGGCATTTTATGAGCCAAAATGGATAGGCAGAAAATGTGATATTGCAGTGATAGGTTGCTAACTCATCGCTCACAACACACCGCAACACCCGGGAAAAAATGTAAAATGAGTTCAGCGTCTCGCAAAATCAATTCCAGAAACCCCCCCCCCCCACTCTACCAGATACGAGTTCTAATATAGTTTTATAAATTTAGGCCCGATTTTGGCCACCATCTTGTCTGCCTCCACTTTCGGTATCCGAACCGACTTCTTGTTATCAAAATCGATTTCAGAGATCGCCAAAGCCCATTCCAGGATACTTTACACTATACTGCTGTTCTGCTTTCTTTTAAGTCACAAAACTTTTTAAACTTACCGTGTAAAATGTTAAGTAAAATTTAATCATCAATGTTAACACGTTCACTGTCCCCATACAAAACGATCTGACAATGTTACAAGTCCAACTGACAGTTCAACTGTGCATCCTGTGTAGGAAGTGAGTTCTGAAAAAAGACTTGAATTCTTCCGGCGGCAATTTAAACAAAGAATGTCTGTCACTCTTCTGTCAAAAATTGTATAGAGTTGTCAAATCAAAAAGACGTTGTCGTTTTCTATTACAGGATTACGTCCGATTTCTACTAACAGATATCACATCATCTTCAATTCCTTGTATGCCATTTTTTAATTAAAACCCTTGTTGGGTCTTGATTATTGAGCCGGTAACGTCAGCGCTTCCCGGAAAAAGGGGCAATTGAAAGCGTCCTATATTTCAGCAACTAAAAATACTTACGCAGTTTAAAATAGCAAACCTTTCAGATCTTTTTTCCTTGGAGGCGCTGAATTTACTTTCTCTTACTTCTAACAGTAGACAACACGACACCTTCGAGTTCTCCTAATAACTGTCATAAAATATTCATGATCAAACGGTTACAGAGGTCATCCAAACCACGCATTTAGATAATACCACTGAAAGTAGAGAGCATGTTTAGACTAACGTGACGTTTCCATACAAAAACTTCCGTGGTGTGGTTTGGCTCTAGATTGCATGGGACAGTAACCCCTTTAATTAGGGTTTCCAGTCCCTGGACTGCCTTGTGTGAAAAATCCCGAAACTCCCGGTATACACGGGACTTTTCATACAAGCCGGTGCCGGAGATTATTTAAACTCTGGCAGGTACCGTTTGAGTAAAGCGGCACGCCTTAAGTTGCGAGAGAGAGGGGTGAATGTTTTATTTGGACTCGATCGTCATTATAGTTAACTGTGGCATTACGTACCTATATACATGAACATCCCAATGAAACAAAACATAATGTAATATTATTTATTGTGTCTATTTTTAATATAGCTTTCAGTTCCATAAGACTTTGAAGAATAATGGCACTACAATAATAAATTAATAATTATAAATTTTAAAAAATATTTACAACCGCGTAACATTTTAGCATCCCCTTGAACTAATCAAAAATTCATATAATATATATTATATCATAGTTGATAGTCGAGGAACCGTCTTGCAATGTTATAAATTTAACACTTTTTTTTCTGAAAAGGTAAGAATATGGTATGAAGTAAATATATATTCTGTTTTCGTGCTGCTACACTACAGTAACTATTTAATAAATCGGCTTATTTTTTAAATACATGCTTTCCTTAGTTAAACACTTTAAACAGTTCAAAGCAACTAACGTTTAATAATAGGTCACCAATTATTATTATATACATATCGATTATTAACATGTCAGAAAGTGATTAATCATAAATAAATAGTTATTTGCGATTGTAGTTGTATAACGGTTCCTTTTAATTATTTAGTAGTATTTCTGCGAGTCCAGAGAGGAGTCCCATTGAAAACCTGCAACAGAAAAAAGTTACGTTAGACGTATCTAGGATCAATAAGTAAATAAATAAAAATAACGAAACAGATCTGTTCACATTATTGAAGCTGGCAATATTATTGATTCTATGTAGATAGGAGTATGTTAGATATAGATACTGTAACATAATAGTATTGGTGGTTCCCTATTCATAAACCTGAAACGAGCTCGCGAGTAACTTTTTAAACTTTTTGCTTCCACCGTCATTGGAGCGATGTACGGTGAAATTGGTATGGTTTTGTTGCTCACCTCGTTTGCCGATCTCGTTCAAAAAGCTCCTGTTCTCGGCGGCCCGCAGCGCCTGCGCCTTGCGCGCCTGCTCGAGCCCCAGCTTGTGCCGGAGCACGGCCATCGGCAGGTCGATGGACAGCGTCGGCGCGCGCCGCTTGCTGCGCCCGCTCCACTCCTTCAGCGCACCGCGCACATTAGTCAAACATACATACCCATACCAACGTCATGCTTACATCATACCTACATTATGATGCGCAAATGCGACAATGCGACCGATTTGAATCGAAAGCTATTTTACAAATATGAAATCTATTTTTATGTTAGGTATACCTAACAATTCAGTTTTATACTTTTAATACGATATACAGGAGTTATTTAAGCAAATAATTTAAATAAGTGAGTATGGATGGAGAGAATACATAAATTACAATATAAACCTATGCATTATAAAAATATATTTAAATAAATATCTATAAGTACAATACACGACTGGCAATACAATCGCCAAAATAATTGCAATATGTAGCATATTTTTATAAAAAGAGACGGTTTTAGAATGTCCTTTCAAAAACAAGAAACTCGTAATTAGTAGTTTTATCTTTAAGACGTCCGGGAACCGTATAGCAAATTTACTTATCTCTTTCTGTTCAGTTTCAGAATTCTACTCTCGATATAAGACTAAACATAATTTAATGAATTAGTAATAAACGTTTTCGGCGCCCTACGTTTGTAGATGAATACATACAACAAATATTCCGAAACTATTTATTTGTAGACTACCTATATGAAAAATTGCTGTATATTTTAAGCAGTAAAATGTAACTAGCGAAAAAGTTACCCAGCTAACAATGTGCCAGTTGCAGAACATTCCCAAAACGTGGAAACATTCTCGAGAATTTTCTCAGAACAATTTTGCAACATGAAACTAATCGTTTATAAATATAAATAAATAACTATAATTTATAATTATGTATATGTTTTAGTTTGATACACTTATTATTTTGTTGATAAGTGATAAGTTACCAATAAGTTTGTTAAACTCTCAATTAATCTCCGAGAATGTTTCAAAGAAAGTTGTTGGCAAAAACAGCTACATGAGATATACTTATTTGAAACGTGACGAACCTTTTAATTTCGTGACGCAGCAAAATTTATTTCAATTGCAAATGCAAACATTTTCATTGTAATAATTTCAATTGTTTGAAGCAATTAAATTAATTACTTAGTAATTCTGTAACCAAATAAGTAATATTAATATAGAATATTGAAACAAGTTTTTTGTTTTATTATTATTAATAATGATTATAAGTACAATCTTTCAGTATTCCTATACTTATATCGTTATCTTATATTGAAACAATAGATTACAACTTAGCCAAATATTATTTAACCAAAACAAATGACGACCCAGTTTGCTAGAGTTTGGGGCATTCAATTTGCTATACTGGGCGTGGTTTCAGGAAAACTATCGTATTCAACGAAGGTATTTGTTCCGAAAATTAACCGACTGAAGCTTCTAACACAAACACACAAATTTCTGCAAAAATATGTATAACTACTTAACAATGATTCAACCATCTCTATTCGAATCAGGCGGAGATATTTGACGATTCTTTTCTTTTTAGTAAGGCGTGGAATTCAAGGAATATAGCAACACAATAAAAGTAAAACACGGCAAGTGGAACACGTTTTTAGATATCAGTTTTATATTTATGGAACATTAGCATAATTATAAAATTATTTACACTATATATTACATTACATAAAATACTTTCGTTGTTTGTAATACAAAATATATAGACAGAATAAATGACTAAATAAAATACACTGTCACATCTCGCAGCGCCGTGTCAATTATATTAAAGATAGATCTTTGGATGGCAGCTGGACGTGTTTGCGATGTATGTTTAGTTTCCGAATATTTTCTCAAAGCAATCTTCAGAACCACTCCAGGGGTCTGCAAAATGAAGAAAATATTAATCGAATAGTGGCCGGGTATGCTTTACTTTAAGGTATTTCAACTCGCCTTGTTGTTATAGGGAGATCTGAGAGACGTTACCTCGTTTGCCTATACATTTAAGGAGCTCCCTGTTGGCGCGCGTGAGGTGGTCGCGGCGGGCCTTGCCCGAGTAGGCCGCGTACAGCAGTACCGCCGCCGCCGGGTTCACTGAGAACTCACGCCGCGCACGCACACTTGTCACCTTTATTAATTAACCGTACACTACATTCAACACCACATTTATAGTCACACAGTACTTAGTAAAATAAGCATTACAATGCAAATATCCGTATACATGTTCAAATTGTTTAATATTTCATCCCTCCGTTTGGTAAGGTTATGTCACGGTAAAGCTGTGAGCCTCTTTCCTTTGAATCTTTTGCTGCCAGGTTTGCACGCACTCGTGCCACATTATAACATCTCTTCAGCTAACTAATAGATAGGTAACTAAGTTTAGGGTACCTGACGGACGTAATATTAAGTAACTTAATTTATCGCGAATTAAATCAATCGCTTTTGTGATATATTTGTGATTGCTTTTGTACTCTTTTGAATTAGCTATGTTATTTTACCACTTATGGAAGTTGCGTAACTTTATGTCGAAAAGAAAGTTTTATACATTGTAAGTATTACAATACATACAATGTACAATGTATACACTGTAGGTATTGTATTAGTGTGTTGTAGTATTGTGTATAAAGTAGGATTAGAAAATATAAATTCACCTCACTAGCTCTGAAAGCCCTTTATTATTCTTAAAAACAGATAGCTAAACTGCATTTTATCCACAAGAGTGCAAAGAATATTTAAAATCAAAATGTGTTATTAGTTACTTTTTTAAACATAGTAAAGGCCAGTCCAGACAGGACAATTTTCGCCCATCTAATCATCATACCTCATACATCGTATTTTTTCGAACCACTCGCTTCGCTCGACTTTCAATTCCACCCTCGCGGTTAATGTACAACTTAGGTACATACCTTTTGAAGTAATTTGAAGTATGTTGAGAGAAGTTTGTTTGCAATGATAACAATAATGCTGTCGTGATAGATTGAGATATTTAAACAGGCTCTTTCCACTCTAAGACGGACCGATTCAAGTACTTTTCTGTTTAGCTACTAATACTCTGGAAGAATACAAAGTTTCAAGTTGACACTGTAATTTGTTTACTTAATTACAGTCTCTGAACTTTTACCTTAAACGAAAGAGCTTCGGCCAAAGTAAATACTGGCTTATAATAAACAAAGGAAATAATCGAAGCAACATTCATCAATTCACGTCTCTCCATTCTGGGACGATTTGCGGGTGAAATAATATTAATGTTGCTCATTGTCTAATTTCATTTCTTCGCCATCAATATTTGAGGATGCTAAGTCTATAGACACGTGGGATCTCTTCTTATAAGTATCGGATGTTCAGATATTTAAGTACACTTAAAGTTAGGGCAACTTTGCGTGTAGCAAATTTTGTCAAACCCGTCTTCATTATTATTTACGAGATTGCTTTTGACTTTGAACACGCTTATTAGTGATGGTTGATAAAGACTACAGCAGCGCTTTTATACTCAATCTTTGTTCGTAATGGTAATTTTTATTTAATTTAACAGTTAAGTATATACGTAAAGAAAAGAGCTACTTAAATTTATTAATTTGTAACAAACTAGATAATATCGAGTTCATTGAGCAGATTAGGTACATAGTTGCTACCAAGAAGGCAATCGCGTATAACATGGATTTATATTTAACGCAGCTACAATATAAAAAGATAGTAAACTTGTAAATATAGCCTTCTTCTTCTTTTACAAATATGCATGAAACGGGTTGGTGTATTTCATTCACTGTTTCCAAGTATTTTCTAACCGCTGATACGATCAACACTGAATTTCGATCAAAGGGAGCCCTATTTATCGGAGCTAGATGATTTGATTGAATTTATATAGCTTTAATTCTCGTTTAACAAAATAATATAGGTACATACATGATCAAAGGATTCAAAGACTTTGATATCGGAAAACCGGAACGCAACTTGCATCGAATGAGGATATCATTCACGGTTTCCATTTGTCCTGTCGCGGGGCTGGCTGTGTGTTACAACTTACAACAGTATTTCATACATTTATCGTACCCAATTTTAATAAAGTTCGGAATTGAAAGGTAGTTAACAAATAACTTATTAATTAGTTTAATGTGGGGAAATACCTGTACGTCGCGGGGCATGTCAGGCAGCAGGTACAGCAGCGGCGCGGGTGCGGAGTAGCGGCCCGCCGGCCCCGTGTACCCCAGGCTCTCCTGCACAAATAAATAAATAATTATTAGGAAGACAATCTTACAGAAATCGAACCAGTTGCATAGTAAGCTCAATAAGGTTTGTGTTAGGCATACTAGACGACCATGGGTATATTTAATAGATATAATATACTCAAAAGAAATAGGGGCCACAAGTGAGTTACATGAAAATTATATTAGATAGTAATATATATTATTCGACTTAAACACCAGTACGAAGAAGGTTAGATACCGAATTATGCGAGTGCGAGGGACATTATTAAATTAGCCAAGTGTCAATTAGTTTATGTCGAATAATTAAAAATAAAACAGTATTATGTAAGTGGCCTCTATTTTTTTATTGAGCAGTATATATACGAGTATGACACATGCAAGACTCAGAACGAAATATTCATGCTCATCACACAAATATTTGCCCTGACCGGGATTAGAACCAACGACCATCAGCTCCGTAGGCAGGGTTACTAACCAAATCACTAGGTTAGGCTAAACCGGTCGTCATCAGCATCCCGCACAACAAACAATGGTAAGCAACGTGAGCGTAGGCGCCAGTAAACTGAGTAGGTAGGTAAAATAAATAAAAAACCTGTTCCACGAGAAGCGTTTTCCTATTGGTTACTTATATTATTGACTTTCATATTGTGCAGAGACCAAAAAATTGGATTCGAAATTGACAACAATTTTTTCACAGCAAGAAAAATACACATTTAGAGACTTGGGCTTGCTGAGCACATATCAAAATATTACATTTTAATATTCGCTACTAAAAAAATTTGAAATTACGGGTAAGAAACCATTTAAATGCTGAATAAGAATACTTATTCCGTGACTTTGGTTCTACCTACAAAACATAAAAAAGAACATTTGTTTTCGACATTGACAAGACAAGTCCATCTCTACCGCACTTGCTTATTCGTGTGGCAGATATTATCATATTAGGTATGACCTTTGACGAACTAAATAGCATTCATTATAGCCCCCCTGAAAATCGTAGTCAATGGCAAAATTGTTGTCACTGTCAAAGGTACTTATTAATAAAAATCTATGTATTTTTAAATAAATATCCATGTTGACAACAGTGCTAGTCCATCTTACGTAATTTCAACGGGTCGCTTATGACTAACCTACGCACTTTGCTGGCATTCGCAGCATTTACCACATGCATAGAATATAGTGATAGATATTGCGGCGATCATCATAAATGACGTCATCAGCTTTGGTCGATGTTTGACCCGAAGCCTCTCCCCCCACTTCCGAATTTCAAATGACGTAATTTATGAACTCACTCCCATTTCTATGTCTATCTAGTTCTGAAGAACAGAGAAACGAAAATATAGCGATATCCTAGGAGTGTTCCCTTATGTCAGCTGAAAACAAATAGAATACGAGCCTTGTTTGTGGAATAGCGCACGCATTCGAGCAGCAGTCCGCCCTCTTGGCGAAAGAGGAGCCTTATCTTCCACTCGACGAGCTTCGCACACAACAATGCTCGAAATATATTTCAATAATGTTTAATTTAGCTTGGAATCGATAGTGGGTATGTGCCTATTGCTAGATGTAGAATTTATGACTATCTCATGTGCACATACTTGTCCAGAGATCCAGTAATTTCAGTAAAAGCCCAGCGTTTTGGCTTCTCGGTAGGCTCTCTCAAAAATATTTCAAATAATGTATACGAAATCATGTTGATGTAAGCTGTTGAAATAATTGTTAGTACTTTGATGATTACGACTATCCTACTAATATTATAAATGCGAAAGTTTAGATATTTGGATTTTTGTTACTCAATCACGCAAAAACAGCTGAACGGATTATTATGAAACGGTATACAACGAGTTTATAGCCTGGATTAACAAATAGTATACTTTTTATCCCGAAATCATACCTCGAAGGGATGAAATAGGGAGTGGAAGTTTATGCGGATGAAGTCACGGGAAAAAGCTAGTATAGTTATTTAAATTATACCAAATTACAACCATTATTGACAAACATACATAAATAGTTAAACTGTAATTAGTTTGAAGACTAGTTAGTAAGACTTATGTAGGTGGTACCTACTCATTTAATAATTATTATCTTGCTTGAAATTTTGCATTGAACAGTTTGTCCCGATTCTTCAGGCTACGTTTAACGATGTGTAATTAAT
Organism: Epiblema foenella; assembly: GCA_963556455.1. NCBI lineage: Eukaryota > Metazoa > Arthropoda > Insecta > Lepidoptera > Tortricidae > Epiblema > Epiblema foenella. The sequence goes on along the minus strand of OY747095.1, from coordinate 14,486,670 downwards.
TAATATTCATGTCTACTAAGTATAAGTTATAATGTTATGGGTCGATAAAAACCTGAAATAAAGTTTTCATTTCATTGACGTGCTGAAGATCAACACTAAGTACCTACCTACCATCATCATAAAAATCAACACACGGTACACGGTAGTTAGTTTAAAATGTAGGTGTCTTCTAAATATTAATACCTGACGTTAATCTTTTATGGCAATAATGTAAATTTCAGCGGTTATAACACCCTAATGTCCACACAGCTATTATTAAAGATTCATTGGCCAACTCATCCGCACTAAATAGATATTGAGTGTCATTAAAAAATATCTGCTGTTGATTACTTACTTACTTTTATAATATCCTGCAAAAAATGCACTAAGGCTACGGACTGAGTGCCCGCTTGAAGCCGGGTCGGACGCAAAGTACTAGTATACGAACTAGTAAAGTAAAAGCCGCTACCGGACTGTCGCACACTCGGCTTCGAGCCGGCACGAAAACCTAGTAAAATGCTTATAAGCTGTCTTATTGTAAAGGTATAAGACTTACATCGTCAGATGTAAGGGAGTCAATCTGTGGCAGGTCGAGCGCGAGGGGCGATAGCGCGTCGGAGGCCGGCGCGGCGGCGGCACCCGCCACGGCGGCAACGCACCATATCGCCCACCACATCTGTAACAATACATACACTATCTTTATACCTTTCAGAGCCATTTTTAGAAACAATATAATTTAAAAAAAACTGATTCAACAATTTGGTTCATTTTTTGAGTTACCGGGCCTAGAAAATGTTATATATTTTTCGAAATTTAACTCTTTTTAAACATGCAGAAACTCAGTGGAGTATGTATGCAGAAAGGTGGCAGAAGGGTGGCAGATATTAGGAATTATTTTTTTAGTTAACTAATAACTATTCTTTCGGGTTGCCCGCGAACCTAAACATTGATGAGACGCACTAGGTATGTTCATTTTAAGGTTGGTTTTACTCTACCTATCTATATAACATAGGGATTAATTTTGACCGATTGAAATACCGCTGACTGCGCCTAATACGTAAATTGTCAATAACGCCAAAGTTAATCTGAGCGCTCTTGCTAAGAGTTTCACGTGAAATGTTCAAAACTTAACAGCTGCAAACTCCTTGAAATTGAGTTCAATAAAAAAGTAGGTAATAATCTAATAATACTAATCTAAATATATAAAAGAAGAAACTGACTGACATCAACGCACACTCGTTCTAGAGATTCCAAATTTGGCGTGTAAATTCCTTATAAGATCTAGGGGAGCAATAAGGTTTTTTTTATAATTCACCCCGCTAGGGGGTGGAACGGGGGTCCAAAGTTTGTATGGAAAAATAAGATTAGACTATTTTATTAGAAACTTCAGAGGAGTACTCTTAACGACAAATGAGAAAACAAGTTTTCAGGTTTTTTGAGAATTCAACCCCTAAAAGGGGGAAATGTGGAGACGTCTGATGATCAACATGGGTATTGTTTCTATAGTTTATCGGATGGCTGATTACGAAAACAACAACGATTTTAAAATCCATCGCTGCGTGCGTGAAATACCATCTCCCCTCCCCTATTTGGGTGCAATGGAGTTGAAATGTCTAAATATCAATAATATGGGTTTAGTTTTTATGGTTTTATGGGACGTTAATTACGAAAATGGCGAAAAAATCGATTTTGAAATTGAATTTCGTAGACATAAAAATTTTTGAAAGTATGTGTGGCAACTTGCAATTCAATCGGTCCAGTAGTTTCGGAGTAAATCGGTTGTAACAGATGGACTAACTGTCAGCTACATGTGACCCTATAATAAGGGTTAAATTATTGTGTTTTGTGTTTGTTGTGGTCTCGTGCCATAGAACGAGATCTGCGTAATCCTAATAGATTTTTAAATTGTGTATCTGGTTACATCTCGATTATCATCAACGGTACCTTTTTCTTTAGTGGAGAAATGGATAAAAAATCTCGTTGGGTAGTGTAGGTATTATAATTCGTATTGACTCATAACAATTATTTATTACTCGTAGGTTTGAGAGCGACTCGACTGACGAGCCAATTTGAGCTTCCTTCCAATATAAATGACGCAAAATGATACTTCACAATTTAAAACAGTTTTTTACTCAGCATGAGAGCTAAGCACGCTACGGGCTACGGCGCGGCGTAGCAAGGCACAATCACTACGGCAGCAGACTGTTGGAACCTGACTCAAACCACGCAGACAAGGCGCTTGCCCATTTTAAAGGCATAAAATGCTAAGTACAATATAAACTAAGTGAGCATCAAAGAAGATCAGGTTACTGACCGAGTGAAACGAAGGTTTCTGCTTCAGCTTCGAGAAAAATGCTTTCGTATATCCAGATGTCCGGATTTCCGGTTGTTTTCCTCTACAGGTTGCATTTCTCAACCGACTCTCGTGAAATGTTGTGAGCAGGTTCGATAATTATATAGATTTTTTCGTCAAGTTAGTTTTCGAAATTTTTCAAACAAAAACACTGGCGAGGCTTACAGCTCACAGAGCCACTAGTGGGTAATTGGACAAAGATGGGCATTGCAATATACATGTATAGAGCGCGAACGCCTGGGTCCAAGAGCCTTTTCATGAGTAAAATGCTTCACTTGCTGCAATCGTTCTGAAACCAGCTGGAAATCTATCGATTGCCGTCTATGCCTCTGATTACTATGGATCAACCTCAAAGCATCGTGTGCATTTTTATAAGGTGATCCCATAAATATTCAAAAGATCTCTTTTATTCTGATCATGTCCTCCACTCGACATTCTCGGAGAATTTTTCGTATAACCACGGCGTTAGCTTTTATCTTCCGTTTGTTATGGATCGGCGTGTCTGTGTCTGTCTAATAATAATAGAGGATCGATTTCGTCGACTCCTTTGACTAAGCTTCAATATTTGCTGTTCGCAGGAAACTTATTTAGAGCGTTGCCAACGAAAGTCTACGATTTTTATGAACTTTTTAAATGACAACAATAATACAAACGTCAAACGTGCCAAACGTCACTGTCGTGTCACAATGTGCCACGTGTCGATGCAACGGAGACAAATATGAGCAATATTTGCCTCCTTTATGGAACTGAGATATTAGCAAGTCGCATCATATCACATTATTCCGCTTAAAATGCTACCGGTCTACTTCTTAATTAATATTCAGGACGTTTAAGCTTCATTAATTTTGTTAACCAACTGGAAAAGAGAGACCGAGGTTCTTAGTTCGTTTTTGTTTTTTTTTACTCCATATAATATAATTATAATATAATATATCTTTATCAGGTTTCGATTTTGCTCAAGTTTTTTTTAGTTCGAAGGTATTCTTAGGATATTGAGGGTGGTCCCATAAAAAATTGGTGAAGATCTGATGAAGACGGACGGGAAATTGAAGGAAATCCTCAAATGTATATTTATGTTTCGGTATTTGCTGTACTCTACTACTCTCGGAAACGACATTTCCGGTCACGTGGGTGGAACTGATGATAACGACGTGCCGCACCGTAGGTTTCTTTATTCTCAACCTTGATTAGCCAGACTGAAGAATACAAGAATAATAATATATATCCTTTCCTTCATAATCGTCCATCAAATCTATTCTAGACTTTGGCATCATGTTTATGAGAAATAAATTTTAGTTAACTGAGGTTTGTTCAATTTTGGGAATCTGTGAATAGTCTAACTTCTGAATCCTAAGGGAGCCTGGGTACGGTTTACTACTGAATCCCAAGAGATATCGCAGTAGGTATTTTGCTATTATAAGAAAAAACATTAAAAGCATGAGAAATCATAATTTCCGTTGTAGATGGTTATAGTTAGATAAATATAATTACTTAGGTATCGTGTGTAATCATCATTCATTACCTCACAGGACAAAAGGTTTCCCCGCGTGAGCAGACGCTATCCATTACATCGCCCAATAAAAAACAAACAATAGGTCTGTGTCCAGTGCGAAGATCTACGCTTGACCTTAAATGATACCCTAATTATAAGAAGTTGCTGATATAAAATTAACCCATTGCAAATTACTTAGCAATATATTGTATCAGCAACCTGCCCCGGCTTCGCACGGGTAGTCCAGTTTTTTTAATGTGTTAATTTACTTACCGAATGTTTGTGAAAAATTACTCAGAAGATATTCAGCGACCAACGGATTTCAAGTTAGAAAATGGGCCATTTAACATTATTCCATAAGAAGGCAAAATTGGCACTTATAACTCCTGCTAGACTATTAGAAGAAGAGACACTGGCCAAAATGAGATGTTCTAGAAGGTACAGTCGCGAACCGAGATTGCTGAGCCGCTTGGAACACCCAGCAATTTCGAAAAAATCTGAAATACGTGTTGTTGTATTTAAACAGGGAGTCTATTAACGAAGTTTCAAATCTCTCACTTCAAAAAAGATTTGCTCCCCGTACTAACTTGGAACCTCCTTTTCACCCCTTTAGGGGAGCAACTTCGAAAAACCCAGAAAAATATTTTGTTATATTTAAACAAAGGGTCTATTTACGAAGTTTCAAATCTCTCATTTCAAAAAAGGTTAGCTCCCCTTACAAACTTTGAACCCTCCTTTCGCCACGTTAGAGGAGCAATTGGGAAAAATGATGAAATACGTCATTAGTATATTTAAACAGAGTCCATATACAAAGTTGCAGATCTCTCACTTCAATAGATACGTTGTTTTCATATAAACGTTCATCCCTTAGGAGATGAATTTCGAAAAATCCTATCTTATCCCTAGCCTACGTTATAAATGTCATCGACTGTGCAAAAATAAACTCTCTAGCATTAGCAGTTTCGGCTGTGCGTTGATAAGTCAGTCAGTCAGTCAGGACTTCATATTTTATATGTATAGATAAAAGAAATTTCTAGTCCGTCGCTTCGAATATTACGCGTTTTCCAGTAAAACATTCAACCCCCTTTTTTATACCCTTAAGGGAAGAAAGAATAAACAGAAAAAAAATGTTTTCGATTGTTTTCAAGTTCATAGTATTGTGATACTGTAATTTTATGTACATTGTGAAAAAAATGACACCTCGAGAAGTTTCTTACGCCGGTTCTTCTCGAGACAGAGGTTTATTTTACGAACCGGTGGTAGTTTTTTTAACACGCATGTATGCCTACGTTGAAGAATAAATTACTTTGGCTTTGTTGTATTGTTTTAAAGTTAAGATTTGGGGTAATAAGGTTATTCTTATACTCAGAATGTTCAATTCTAACACACTGAAATCACATTTATGGCTTCACATCATTGACGTTAGTGTAATAGATCCTCAATATAAATACGATGTCGAGATCGCCAAGTTATTAATGTTGCTGTCCTTTTTCATTAGCGTGACATGGAAACAGTTAAGTAACATTTCTTTTAATATATTGCCGTGGATACAATCAATATCAGAGTTTATTTCGAAATTATTTATTAAATATAGTATTAACGATGAATCATAGTATACAGTGGCAGTTCCCCAGTTATGTACATAGGTACCTAATAAATATAAGACATCAAGGATTGGTAAAAATGTGTTAGTGAATAGTAAATATCTGAAACCTAAGCATGGGAGCAAAGAAATTATGCCGAACTCACAATTTTCTTATAATAGTGATTTCCGGCTAAACTGTAGGCGAATACAGATGGTATATGATCGTATTTTTCAGAAACAAATACGATATTGTTTTTAGTTCGTTCTGGCTTTTGAAACCTACTGTCCTCATATTGTTTACTTTATAGCCAATGGAAATGAATGGAATATGAAAAGGATGTTCGGGAAATTCACGTCAATTTTCAACTTGCACGCCATGCGATTATTATTGTAACCGACGAGTTGTCTCTTCTCTATCTTGAAGAACAACCGGCTCTTCCTCAATTGCAGTTTTCAATTGACGTAATATTTCAGGGGCTGGATTACTAGTGTGGAGACGTCGATTAGCTTGATACATGCGTGTTCGATTAGATTCAAGTCAAGGGTCATCCATTCTTATTTGTGATACCGTCCAAAGCATAAAGTTATCGTCGTCGTTTTCAGCGAACGGAACCACAGTTTTAATCTGTACCATTAAGTAGTCAAATTCTGACGTGACACAACCCAGTGCTGAAAACAGGATTCATCTTTCCTTCCAGTGATATGCTGGCAGGCCCAAACTATAGTTAATCCGCCACCGTAAGTCACCCCTTATTCGTTAAGAACAGCGTCAAGAATAAGCTATTCCAGTCCAGACCCCTAGTAGATATTAAAGTTCATTTTTAAAAATGTGTCACAAAATTCTACTATTTACTGTTTTTACATAAATTATAGTAATGTGAAAGTTACAAGGAACGCTCCATATCTTTACATAACTAGTAGCTTTATTTAGAAAGCGCGGGCGAGGCTTTGCTCGGCAGAGCCGACAAGCAGACGGGCTTTGCGCCGCGTGTCGGATATTCGTCGCCTGCGGGATTACTGATGATTACCCGCTGACCACTCTTTCATACAAATCCATTTACACACTTCAAAGTATCCTATTAAAATCTGAGTATTTATTACAACGTGTTGTAACGTTGAAGGTTAGAATTTTTCATGATTCAGGAAAACTAATACATATATAAAAATCTTGTCTAGTACAAGTTGCAGAACATTCTCAAATTTACAGATAAGTTGTTATACATTTCCGGAAAATTTCACGAGAACTTTAGTTTCTATTGGAACTTAGTTTTAAAATTATAATGGATGTATGATTAGATTAATATTACACGAATAACTTATTCTTTAGGCAGGTAATAACAACTATTAGATTGAGGTTTTGAAATGATATCAGTGTTTGTAAAATTTAAGTTCTGAGAACCTTCCATAGAGAAACTTCGGAAACTTTCTCCTTGATTAATCATGTCAGAGGGCGCTTGAGCACCGCTTCGTTCTTAGGAAAATAGTTCAATAGATATTGCTTCGACTAATCCGCCGTAGTACCGTGTCCGTAGTCATTACAGATACGTTGAGAGTTCACTTGCTGTTGCACTTAGCATCGAGTTTCTGTCAAAGTAACAATATAATTTTCGAAATTTGGAGATTAGTCAGTCATATGCGTCATAATTAATTAAGGTGTACAAAAGGATAGTATTTGAGGTTCTTATTTACAATTGACAGTAACGTTTACTGCCAACAGATAATAAGTCAATCAGTGTTTCGTGTAGGATGAAGGCACAAAGCAAATGGGCGGCAGCGCTTTTGTCGCAAAATGTCTATTTGCCCAAGCCGAGGGCTATTAGGGTTCGTATGGTTTTTCCTGGGTGTACAATTGTAACGAGTACGATGTTTACTCAGGACCCTCTTCATGTTACACAACAAACTTTCTTTGTTTATGTGCCGCCACGCCAGTCTGTTGTCGCTGCAGGGGCGCACTCGAACCGTCTCCCGAAACCCAATAACTGGCACGACACGCCTTCGGTAAGGAATGTGTCACCTAACCGACTTATCTTCCGTAACCGCGCAGCACCGAATACTATCGAAGAAACTTGTAAGCAATAGCAGCGGCGATAGTAGTCAAATATATTGGAGCACGTTTTTATTATCACAGGCGATCATCGTAGGAATGTCTTACGATGATCGCCACAATCTATCGGATGCTCATTTTACATAAATTATAAGTATTTGGACTGCTGTAAATAAATAATAATAATAAATAAATAATAAATAAATATTTTTGGACAATCTTACACAAATCAACCTAGTCCCAAACTAAGCAAAGCTTGTACTATGGGTACCAAGTGACGATATACATACTTATATAGATAAATGGATACTTAAATACATAGAAAACATCCATGACTCAGGAACAAATATTCGTGTTCATCACACAAATACATGCCCTGACCGGGATTCGAACCCGGGACCTCTAGCTTCGAAGGCAGGGTCACTACCAACTAGGCTAAAGCGGTCGTCATCAAATATTCAATAAACCTTTCCGAAACAGATATTAAATTATGGGTCCATATCAGTTTACAACGACGTACCTATCTGAAATTTTTCTCTTCGTTACTATCTAAGTACAGGACCATTTCGGTTTCATATCATACATAGATTTTGGATGTATTTTTAAATATTGGTTCAAACAACACTCCAAATCGTAAAATTTCAAGATAAAGCTGTTTTTTTACTGGTTAAGTTCTACTACACAAAATAAAGGCAATAAATGGATATCTTACTATCTAAAACTTGCAATTTTACCCTTTGACTGACGCGGCCCGCGAATGGACAGAATGAACTTGACGCTGAACTACGATGCCACAGACAGAAACCCAGATACACAAATGTTCAACTTATCATGCCCCTCGTTTAAGTCCGGGGTCCAAAATTTGTATACCTACTATCGAACCCCGGCTCAATACTCCACACTCTGAATACTCCACAGCCGTAAAGGAATCCTCTATTGAAATACTAGGTACGTATTACTCTGCGCAGTATCCATCACACAACTCACCACAGAATAAATAAATATAATATGTAGGTACTTGTTATTTACAGAAAGTGTCTATTTAATAAAACCGATGTTTGACAGCCAGAAGAACTCAGATCATGGGATCCGTTCTATCGCATGGCACGTGCTTTTTTGGCAACTTATAGCGGTCATGTTTGTATGACATTCATCGTCGTGGTATGACGATACGAGTGACATTGGCACGTCTGGGTCAAGTGCACCTCGGAGGTGTGCGAGAGAAGACAGAGCCAAACCGAAAGAGAATAGATCTGACGTCACCATCAACGTTTTCCCGGTCACATCAACCGACATCAGTTTGCTATTAAGAAATCAAATTGCTTTTGTTTTTACAGAGATTTTATGCACCTAGGTATAGGTCGAATTTATTTAAGATAACAAATCTAGTTAAGACGAAAATAACGCGAAATTATGCTCGTGTTATACCCAAAATAACCCGGCTTTTGTATCGAAAGTGCGCCGAAACCTTAAATTGATTTAAATGTAAATCACTGGTGCTCTATATCGACATTCTGTGCAAAATATACTTAATTGGTTGTCCGTTTTAAAAGGGCTACATCAATCACTTGACGGATCCATTCATTGGTAGCTCCGCCGCGACGCTGTACAGCGATAGGCAGGAGCTCACCGTTGTGCTGTTGATGGATGATCCACCGATAGCTTACAACAGCTTTTAGGTATTCGTTTCAATAAAGCCTGACTTCCTTTTGGTTTCAATACACTGTTTTCCCCAAAAATTATTCGACTTCCCGGTAATCTCATTCGAAATTAAAGTATATATGTAGTAGGTACCCATTTTTTATACAACGACGGTGGCAAACAAGCGTATGGTCCACCTGAAGGACCCACGATGACAATATAACTTGAGAAAACATATAAACCATACTAGGAAATATTCGTATTTTATGCTAGGTACCTTATTACCGTCTCTACATGTTTCGCCGTTGAGAAGCACAGAATATTTTTTAACAAAATGCGCGGTGAGAAAGTAAAAAGAATAAGTTGAGCTAAAAATACCTCACCACTGCACATTGGCATTGTCAAAAACATACCTAAGTACATAATGAACTTACATAACGTATAAATCCAAGTCTGCATTCCCAGAAGCATTAGACGAAGTAATTACAATTATGCAGTGGTCCTATTAGCAATTGCGAATAATTACCAGGACATTTACGTCCATAAGTGCAGAGCAACGGGTACTCTCGTTGGCGCGTCAACGGAAGCTGACAAATATTGGCTACACGACACCTCCGGAAACCCTCCGTATAGTTGGACGGCAGCGGCATCTCATTTTTCCCGCCGATAGAGCCACAGCTATCCGATCCGTCGGACCCCATTTCATTTTTAGATGAGAGGATTGGTAGTTTTAGACTAGGTACGCCTCAATAACGTACAAAAAAAATGAAATGCGGATTTCTTTTTAAAACATCCTAATTAATAGTATGAACATTTAGCATTGTTTAAAATAGCCTAATATTACGAGATCTAAGGGCCTGCTCGTAACTTTACTTCAATTAAAAAAAACTGACTGGTTGGCGCCACAGACGTCAAGTGGTTCTTCTATAGTGTATCTCAATCCTTTTAAAGTAAAAATATTTCTGACAACTTAACGAAACTAATCATAGTAAATTATTTTTCATAGACTATTTAGCAAACTAAATTTTGTTAAATGCATTACATAAATATTTTTTTGTAATTTATTTTAGTTCCTATTCTGTCGTTTTGAGATTGACTTTGAAACTAAGGTTTTGTATTTAATTGGAAATTGGACTGTCTAGTCAGAAAAATTGTACTAGGTATATTCAACGTCAATGCTCGTGGCGTGGCGTAATTCAACTGCTGCATAATATAGTATAGATACTATTACGTCATTGTGGTCTATTTCCTTACCATTTTGTAGGTAGAGTATTGGAGGATGACTGGTGAATCCAAAGTAATCTGAAACAATGAACATATAAATGAGATTACAAATAAATTTTCCTTTAGATATTTAGCTAAAGTAAACAAAATTGTTTATTTAGTAAAACAGAAAAACAATAGATACATTATCAGTGGCCGTCACATTAGGTCCAACCTGTGTCTTGAGGACCGAAAGAAAACAGTAGAGAATTTACAATAAGGAGATAGATGAACAGATAACATATAGAATTAGGTATTTACCTCTAAACACAAAGAACAGCAACTCAAAAATAACAAAGACAGCTACTGGCATCTTCTTTACTTTAGTCAGCAATTCTCGAACAATCATTATTTTAACATGCAGAGCTTTTACTATTCGATTGTTGGTATATGAATGATGGATAAGATATATTTTAATGTGTGCTTTTCTGTGTATGCGCATATAACGTTACAGCAGAAACACACTGGAACGTTCAGTTTAAGATGAGTAAGGTTTTACTCTACACCTAAAGTCATCAGTGGAAGATCTAACTTTTATTATAGACATTATAAATAACAAATTATAAAAATTCATCTAAATTTTCAAATGTATCATTATTTATAGACTAATTAATGCGATACGTGATTAAGATTATAATAAATGAATTAATGAAAAGTAAGAATGCGTTCCTTTTCTATACTTACCTAACTATACCTAAAATAATTATTTTGTTACAGGCAGGTACATTTTTAGGATTCGTAGCCAAACAGGCGAAAACGGTACCTTAGTTGGTCGTACAGATGAAGTTGAAGCTAATATTAATGAACATATTTTACACAATTGAATTGAACATAATTTTACACTTTGAGTCTTATAGTGGCTAAGATAAAGCAGGTTTTCGCATTATTTACTTTTTATTTTTACGATCGTAGTTACAAATAGAGTATTACGCTTCTACTTGATTATGATGAGCTATTATTTTGAGAGATTTAGTTTGTATATATGGGACTCTGATATTACAATAGCTAAATGATGTCCAAACCAAAACGACTTATGTCAATTAAAATCTACGCATTTCAGCCCCTAAAGTTCTAGCAATTACATGCATAATCGCATGAAAAACAATAGACTACAGTTACTTAATACACTGACCCATGGCCTCTAAAACGCTTGCGATATAAATATAAGCCTAAACATGCTGACCCATCGAACCGTAATATTTTAATGTTTAATATAGGAGATTAAATAGATTGCGCTTTGATATCTGCCTATCGTAGTTGTTAAGAATCTATGGGTCAACTAAAATTTATGGAATTGTTAGTGCTTGGTTTAAAGTCACAACAATTACTTGTGGCGCTGTAACCACGGCGTTCAATTTGTATTTTGTACATCGCGCTATTAAGATATTTCCTGAATTCAATGGGGTTGGGACGGGTACACGACCTGTGTTCGGAACCATCGGTGCGCGAGTCAGACTCGCACATGACTGGTTTTTTTTTTTCATTCTGACCGAAAATTATGTAAAAAAGGCAACTGTACCTCACAATTCAAAAAAGACAACGGCGTGTAAAAGTGAAAATTAATGTCTAACGTAATCATGGCAACGTCCGTTTTAAAGTAATTTAGGTTACCGAATTCAATTATTGGTATAAGGGCAGTCTCTAGTACTAGGTACTTAATTAATCTGCTTCAGCTTAGATTCAATCATCTAATCAGTTTAGATTAGTGAAGGCCCATGTTACCCCGTCCATGAACGCACTTCTGCGTGTGATTGACGTGGATTGGCTTATGCAATAAACCACAAACAGGAAATATTTTTGTTTTTTTACAGTAATCCTAATTTATAGCTAACATTAATTTTGTATTAAGCAGTACCGCTGCTAACGTAAACTACAAATTTAGAAATAAAGGAAAAATTTAAGCACCGAGCTGATTTGAACCTGGGTGATTCTCATTCCAAAATTTTACATTTTCTTAATTTGTCCTTACCGGGCCCGGATTGTTAACGACTTGTGAGTGATTATTTCTGACTTTGACTATTTTAACAGTTAGGGATCCAGGTATAGAGTAAACTGGAGTCAGCAATAAGTTTAAATTGCACTCTGATGTCTTTAACTTTCTCTTAACGTTCGGACCGCTAAGGACATCAATTAACTTTAACGATGAAAATCACCCACCTGCGACCTCCCGGCACTCGCGGCCAGTCGCTCTAGCCAACTGAGCTATAAAATTCCTCAATAGTTCCTTCATTTATACAAACGACTTAAAGAAGGCGTACAGCGACATCTACCAGAAGACTCAGGCTTCATTAACGGCACTAATCGAAAATCGTCAGTTACGATGCGCCATCTCATACTAAACTAATTTTGTATTAACCAATACCGCTGCTAAAGTAAACTACAAATAGATTACTTTATTTACTAAATTTTTCCTTTTTTTCTAAATTTATAGCGAGCATGTTTATATTACTAACCTAGATTGTTTTTATTCGATACGAAATATAAAATTGATTAACCTGATCGTTAAAAATGTTGCTAAGTTATGACCACTACGTCATATACGGCGAGCGCGTGCGAGCGGGATGCCACGATTAGCTGTCAAACATCGGTTTTATTGGACAGAAAACGTTGAATTTAGTGGACAACGCTTTTTGAAAGTACTGTTTATAAATAATGCTGGATGTTGATACTAAATGCGAAAATAATTATAATTATTTGATAAAAAATACTTAATTTAATTTGTATTATATTACTTTCAATTGACATGTAATCTCTTGTACAATGACAGTGTGTGATTAATACCAATAAATGAATATGAATATGGGGTAGGTACCCTCGAAAATGGAGTAGGTAAAGGTGTGCCGCGTACAAATTTGCGAGTTAACTACTATTTGGTAGCTTGAAAGCTTTTTTAAGGCTGTGTAACGAGAAATATCGCGTTCTTTGAAACGCTGTTCTGCCCAGAGGAGGAAACAATAAGGATTCAGATATATGATTCTTGACTGTGTTTCTGACAATAACCGAAACATGATTGCTTTAAATTTTTTCGATAGAAATAAAATCCAAAGTTGAGTATTTATTTTCCTTTTTTTACTAAGCGTACTAGAACAATGCACTATTAAACGACTCAATTAAATTAAAATGATGGTATTTTACCTCATCTAAATTTTGTCAAGATGAAATTTAATAAAACTGCACACAGTCAGATATTTATCGAGATTTGTCTAAAAAGCCATTCCCGAAGAGTGTTGCATCCCGATTTGTCATGCGCGAAAGACATAAGCGTGTCTCTTTCACGAGGGGCGTGGCTGACCGATTCGAGGCATTTCCTTAATAGAACATGATACAAATGTGAACCTTAAACTGATATAGCATAAAGTCCATGCACTACAGTTCTTCGAAATTACCCGCTCTATAAAAAAAGATAGGTATTCAAAATATTTTAGTATAATGTAGTAGAATTCTGAGTACAGGTTTTTTTGAATGTATGAATGCAGTTTTTCTTGTTGTTAAAATCGATGACATGGTTCCTAAGAACAGATCTTCGTATATCTTATAGTTTCAGACTTTCCCATACTGACCGATCTAAATGAGCCACCCTGTATAATAAGTATGGAAGCATAACCACATAATAGTCGCTCAAAACTGGTGCTACAAAATCTAGTGTCGAAGGCGGAGTTTATGCTTCCAGTGACGTTTCAGTGCCGGATCGCAATTCAGTCGGCTATCCGATGTTGAGTTGAACATTTGTCATTGTGTCAAACGAAAATAATAACATTTTAATGGTTTCCGGCAATGGTTCTCAATATATAAGTGTCGATTAGCACGTTTATTTAGCGCAGGAACCACACGAATGGCAATCAGGAACATATTTCGTTTTATTATTTAGTTATTCCAATTACAATAATCCCATACTTTGGAGTGACGGTTAATGTTATGCAATAAGTGTTTCGGAAAATGTAGAGCGGAATATAAAAATATCTGTGTACGCTGTCAACATTAGTTTTTTTAAGGAAAGCAGAACGAAGAATTGGTGTTCTAAAACGAAGTGAAGGTTAATTTTTTAAAGCAAAAATGTCGAAGATTATTCTCGCATAACCCTCGCCTCTCCTCTCTGATGTGAAAGCAAATTATATGCGATCGGTGAAATAATTTCGGAGTTAACTGTGTTTACATTTGTTCGAAATAATTTACCTTTTTCTATAAACTTAAGATTGAAAATAAATTCACATTAATTCTGGTAACTGTATGTGTTTTAATTCAATTTTGGCCAACCATGACTTACAGGGCCTAAATGGAGTTTAATATTTCATTAGCATATTATAATACTCGATTTTTTCGTTGAGGTTAGATAAAATCAAAACAGAAGTGACCAGTCTTATCTTATCTTAGTGATAGTATGAGAAGATTATTATTTCAAGAACTGTTAGACCTAATGTGGTTGTATACCGCGAGACCTGATATAGTTAGAAAGGCTCAGAGTGGAATGATTCGTCATCTACTTGGTAGCGAGGAACAAATGCTTCACGTTCGACATGAACACGATCATGATTGGTCGCGTTCATTCGGGGCAATAGAGGTTCCATCTTTATGATGTAGTTTTAGGAAAGAGTGTCTATTTAGCAGTGGATCTACTGAATTCTTTGTTATTAGTTATTTAACTATTAATATTAACTTAACATGAAATTATTATCAGAACACGTTAATAAATATATATTCAATAAATTGATATACGATTGTATCATTCTATATTACACCATCCACGTCAAATCATGTTCTAGAAGACTGAATTCGACAAATTTCTGACAAATAAAAATCATGTGTCAAATGTATTCTAACCAGTCATAGTAAGTGAAACTTTTTTTATTGGTGAAATGGCATAAAACCTTTGTGAAATTAGGGTCTGTTTAAACTGATCTGAATATTTGATTACTCAATGAAACATAAGACATTTTAGATTCAACAACGTGGAAAATGGGTCATATTTCTACGACAGTTTTGTATGACGTTACCCTTCTATACTTATTATATTTCGATGATCCTACCCTACGCCGACATAGGTTCCACACAAAGCTCCGTGTGCGCATTTACACCATCGACCAAGTTAAGGTTGTATTAGTCAATACCCCGGCCTACTTAATGTAAAAGTTAAATTGTATGTAAATGTTTTTGAAACACTGTTAAAAGTATTGCCTCACCTGCGTAAAAGCCTGATAGGGAGACAAACTTTAACGACAACCCGGTTGCTCGTCTATTTACAATTTCTACCTAGACTAGGATAAACGTACCAGCGAATGTACCCTTAAGAATTTTTTAAACATCGTTTTGTGATAGATAGCTATAATTAATATCGGCCATCACTGTTTTTAATGGACAAGCAAGTATTGGTTAAGTTGGTTTTTAGCCAAAAAAATGGTAAATAACCAGTTAATGAATACGAGTTTTCTAGTAAATGGACAATATAAACCAGTGAATGAACTACTGTTTTGACTATGATTTGTTGCTCTTAACTGCTGTTTAGCGATTTTTTGCTCAATCTTAAAAGGTACGCGACAGGAGTTTTTGAGATAAGTCCTGATTGACTGACTCTTCAACGCACAGTCGAAACTGCTAATGCTAAAGTTGATTTTTACGCAGTCGATTAAATTTATAACATAGGCTAGTGATAAGAAAGGACTTTTCGAATTTTTTCCCCGAAGGGGGTAAAACAAGGGATGAAAGTTTGTATGAAAACACGTATCTATTGAAGTGAGAGATTTGAAAATTTGTATATGGACTCCCTGTATAAATATATGAATGGCGTAATTCTGCTTTTTTCGAAATTGCTCTCCAAAAGGGGTGAAAAGGGGCTAAAGGGTCATTCGGGGAGCAAATCTTTCTTGAAGTGAGAGATTTAAAACTTCGTATATAGACTCTCTGTTTAGATACAACAAAACGTGTTTCAGCGTTTTTCGTATTGCTCCCCTTTAGCCCCTATTTACCCCTTTAGGGTAACAATTTAGAAAAACGCTGAAATACATTTTATTGTATTTAAACAGAGTTGCATTTAGTATAAAAACTTATGTTTGTTTGGCTTGATTAATAAAGGATATCCCCTTATGCATTAGCTAGTTAGGCTTTGGCTGCATCTTAAATCCTGCAGTTTTAGTTATTGATATTTAGTTACTAATTAACTACTCATATTAGAAGCTAGGCTAAGACATTTTGTTTTGAGATAATATTGCTCTAATTATTGAAACACAGAGTAAGAAATTTTCATCCATTAACTGGTTCTAAAAACCAACGAATGAACTAACTAAATATGTTCGTTTACAGAAAACTTGCAAACCAGTCAATGGACATACTTTATTTTCGAAACCAATTTCTGTTTGAATACTGGCCTAACGATAGGCAAACAAATTACCGTTATATCAACGAAAAGCAAATTTTATTACGATCCCTAGAACATAAGATATCGCCAAAGTACTAATACAGGGTTTGCCAGTGAATGAACACTCCACTACATTCACTGGTTTAAGACGGTTTTGAGTTTTAAGAACGCGGGTATAAAAACTAGAATTTAAACGAAAATAACACGAAACGATATTATAATAATAGCGGGACTTTGATCTGACGTATCAAATAACTAGACTCTATAGGCCGCAAGTTTATAAAAATAAGTACAACGACAGGTCAACTAAACGGTCGCGTACTTGAATAATGACTGCTTATTATCGGCCCATACTAAAAATCTACTCCTAGATCCTGTCAACTTTAAACCTCTCTTTTTACAACTATTGGGACTGAGTCGATGGAAATGTTACAAAAACCTTACAATAAATAATACTTCTCATCGAGAAAAAATACCAAGTGTGCTACGGAACTCTTAATTTAAGAGAAAAAGGTAACTTATTCCATTCACTGGCACTATTCATTCGCTGGTACGTTTACCCTACGAGTCGGCAGACATATTATCTTTGTATAGAGAGCACTACACGACGGTGGAAAATAATCATACGTTCTGCCTAATGGAAGGCGGACTCGAACTAAAGCACCATTGGCCATTTAACTAAACATAATTTGAAATGTTTCTGAAAAATGGCCTTTTTCAATACAAATGAAAACAGCTCAGCCAGCAGCAGCAGCTAATAAACTCATATCACTGATATTTATTTGCCTCTCTCTGCCTTTAACTACAAATAAATGTTAAGGATGTGTGGTGCATATCATGTTACATTATTGGTGCTCAAGCTAACCTAAAAAAACTTGAACGGCTAGCAACAATTAAAGCCATGGTTAGTTAAAATGTAAATTCGTTAGCAAAAAACACGCTGAAGAATATATTTGGACTTCGAAGAGAAAATTAAACCGACAGATACAGACAGCCAAACGCCTTGAATGAAGTGGATAATAATTTGTATTGTATTAACTAATTTATTTAATTATTATAATGTAACAAAAAATATGACAAATTTGTAAAACCTGCCAAATAATTTCTTTTTCAAGCGTAACAGAATGATATGCTTAAAGTAATATTCAATTTTACGGCCTTGTAATACAATCTACTAAATAATAACAATGGATTAACGTGCCGCCATTCAAGATAGTACAAGCGTGATGTAGATAGGAATGGGTACGTGCTGATCGAGCGCACAGAACAGAGACGGCCTAAATTTGTGGCAGTACTCCAATCTACATCGATATTCTGGATAACTAATTTACATTTGATTAATTTGAATTACAGATGACAATTCCGATTAATTTACAGACCCTTAATGAATGGACTAATAAGTAAACGAAATTGAAACGTGAGGTGTTTACTCACTCCAATCAGATCTTACACGATAATTGAATCAAAGGATAACTGTACCTAATACGAACGTACATTGTAGTCAGGAAATTAGCCGAGCATTAATTTGACGTTGAATTAATACGAAGCCGGCAATTGGAAAATATCAATGAATGCTTTTTAAAAATAATCCTATAATGTGAAAATGTTAATTCTTTCCCGCCGCGTTTAGTTTTATTAAACAAAATCGCAAGAGTACCTACCTTCCATCGGAAATCGTAATCTGTCCACAAACAAAAAACCGGCCAAGTACGTTTCGGGCCACGCGCAATGTGGGGTTCCGTAGTTCTCTACACGTTAGATTTACGCGTATGTCTCAGTTCCCAAAACCTTAAATTTACTTTGTGTTTGACACAACTAACAACATTCTCTACTTAAGTAATCATTAGAAATTGTACGTAATTATCTTTTTCAACTACATTTCTTAAGTTCGGCCGGCTATTCTCTCGTTTATCTATATCTACATATGTGTATATAATTAATCTCTAATTCCTGTACGGGCTTATCGTCTCTCTTGGTGGCACACCTAAAGGATCTCTATAGAGTCCTTACTCTGTGTTTTTGTCCGCAAAACTGGATTTCTATGGGAATTTGCCATAGAAATCCAGATTTACAAATAAGGAACTCTAAAAAAAATCCGATTTACCTATTAATATATTAGAACTGATTTCTTGGAAAAATATACAGAATAATCGACGTTTTCACCAACTTTCAAGTTCGTAGGTGTAAGTGGGTCAATGGGAAGTAAAAAAAATCCTTAAAACAAAATTTCCCAAATAAATTGCTGGCTTTGGTGACATCTCATTCATTCGTTTTCCTACCTTGTTTGGAACGAAAAATACAGTATTTGTATACTCAACGAGCTCTAACCAACTCGATGAGGTATCTAGGCAGAAACTTCGTTTCGTGTCCCCTTTAGTTGTGTTGGAATTGCAGGGAAAATTTGTATAGCGTCGGGTTAACAAGATGTTATAGCGTGAAAATTTTAAAACTGTAGCCCCAACCGTTTGGATGTAAAGTCTGTGTGACAGAAGATCGACAGACGGATCGATGCGTGAGTGACAACAATAGGGCTCCGTTTGAGCCCTTTGTGTACGAAACCCCTAAAAACATAAAAAGGTCGATATTTAGAACAAAAAAATCCATCGTTTTTATAAAAAAAAATGGTATCACTGTCGTTGATAATTACGAAATCTGCAGCATTAAAGTTAATTTTTACGATGAAATTTAGGATTTTTAGAGTTAATTACCAAGGCATTTTTCGTTCGTGTTTATTTTGTTCGGTTTCTTTGTTTTGTTTTCAGTCCACAGTAATTTTTGTGTAGTGTAATTTTACATGACTTCTTCACACTGGAAGATAAAACTTCAGTATTTTTGTCAGATCTCTGGCCTTGCCTTAAATTCCCTAAAAGTTCGTTGCTGAACCATATTTTCAGGCCTACTATTAACAGAGATACAGCCGATCAAAGTTATATTATGGAGGCAAATTTACAAAAAGTGGTCGAATTTACTGATTTTAAGAAGTAATGGAGGGGGAAATAGCCGTTGCAGTGACGTCATAAAGATGGCGGTCGTTTTTTGTCCAAATCTCGGGTTCTTTGTTACCAATCGATACGTGTGAGGTATAACGATTAATTTTCCCGCTATTTTTTGATAAAATAAGACTGCCTAACTTAGTGCCTAAAGATAACGATATGTGTATATTCAACAGAAGATCAACTACCTGCACCCATACCAATAGCTCGATGTCTAGGTATACCATATTAAGACGATCAATTATCAAACTTCAGTATGTAAAATAAGATTATATAAATCATCCAATACTAAAGTCTCGAGAGAGGAATGTTATCTTAAATTGGTTTGGTAAATATAAACTTCATTACTTTGGACAATAGTTTGAGAATGATTGCCCCAACTTGACTCTCAATTAATTAATTCTCTCGTCACTGATCGTGGTTTCGGACAGTCACTTATCCAGTTTATGATATTACAACGTCAATTACACTCCAGTTTAACCTATATTAATAATTTAAATGCCAATTTGTGACATAACCTAGTAAATTCAGTTCAGTTCATATCTCTGCTTGGAATGGGTGGTTTTCAATATAATATACGGACACTAAATTAAATTCATATGTTTTACTTAATGGTTCCTTTGTATCTATAGAAACCTGTCCCGCTTCTATTTTATAGTTAATATCTACGGGACGCTCACAAATAGGCCCGTTATTATAAAGCTTCAAAAGGTTTTGTGTAAGCATATTGTTTGTGCTTATCTATGGTATCGAGGTGCCTAGTAGTAGGCGCGGCAGAAGCCCGGCACAAATATCGAGGGCTCTTTTCTCGCATCGTTTTAATACTTAAAAAAACGAATACCTATTCACGTCGTTAATATTCCCAAAAAGAATAGACAGACCACATAACATTAATCTTTCATTGGCACTTCAAGCAATTGTATGTTTAAGAGGCCTTACGAAATTTAAATACTCCTTGAACTCAAATTAAGTATAGCAAGAGTATAACATTGATAATTCCAATAAAGTGATTCGTAGCCAAAATGGCGAAAACGGAACCCTTACTCACGTCTGTCCGCCCGTCCGTTACAACCGATTTACTCGGAGACTGTAAGCACTACTGGAGACTGTAAGGTATATTCTGTGAACCGCTCTACATAAATGTGATATAAAAAAAAAAACATTTGGGGGAGGGGACTTCATACATGTAACCGGTGGGTGAAAAAAAAATTTCAACGCACATTGTCGTGTGGAGTACCCATGGATAGGCCTTTAAAAATAATATGGAGGTTTGTAGGAAACTTTTATGTCAACATAATAAGAGTGTCCCTCCGCCCCCTGTAATTCCCAAACTATGAAGTTTTAAATTCTGAAAAAAATTGAGGCGGTGTGCATTAATAAATACTTTCAAAGATTGTTGTGGACTAGTAGATGTTTGTATGGAACCCTTCATTGTGCGTGACCCGATACGCACTATGCCGGTTTTTTCGTGTAAAAAAACCAAATAGGAAAAAACACCTGTTTTTGGCTCGAAACTCATTCGAGCTAGAAATTAAATAGAATATTTAGCCGCAATAATCATTTATCTAGTACATACAATGACCAAGATACGTCCCAATTCACACATAAAATAGGCTGCGTAACAACCTATGCGATATGCTATGTGATATAGGTTATTAGCACATCGCCAAGAACTCAATTCTATTACTCTACTCTCATAGGCGATTACAACACCCGTGGAAACAGACAAAATATTGCGGGAAGAAAGAGAAGATTCTGCTAACCTGACATTACATTACACGTATAATAAATTGAATTACTTGTTTCAAAATAGAGGCCCGTTACCGTGACAGAGCTCGAAAGGCTACGGCAGCGTCGGATATTGTCGTCTGGGTTCCCAAAACAAGGAGCCCTCCGGCGTTCATCTTTTAGCCAAAGGAGGAGTCGCTCCGAAGCTAACAACCTTAAAAAAAGTCATCTGGGTTAAGCACTAGAGGAAAAAAAACAAGTTTTTACTTGTGAATAATTAAAATGGGTTTAAAACTTTTAATCCGTTAAAACGTGATTACGTTTATATCTCCGATACCTTCTAACTCGTGAGGAAATTGCTACGGAGTCAAGTTGTGCTTCAAGATCATAATATTATATTCATACTTCATTGTTATTTTCTTAAGTGCTTAGCAAGACTTGGACATATCATTTCGTAATTGGAGAATAATTTCGGTAAGCCGTAACTGTAGCGCCCATTGGCAATCCAATATTATTCAGGTTTTATTTCGTTATTGTTAACGTAATAACGCGTGATAACTAATGCCACGCTATTTTCCTCAAGTAATGGCAACCCGTTCGCGTGCACAAAGTCTACGAGGGGCGTTCAAAATATTCTCGGTATTGATATCTTATAACCTCTTTTTGAATTTGTTTTGTTACTGGCTGGTAAGGTTCATTCTTTGACATTAAAAAAAAGTATAATTCAAACCGAGATGTTCTTTTGTTTTTCTGCAATTTCTGAACAAACACGAACACAATGAGTGAATTAACAATGTTAACGAAATTAGAACATCGTTCTGTAATAAAATTCTTGACGAAACAGGGTAAAAACCAAAAAACCATAAAAGAGGAAATGGATTGTGTTTACCGTGAGTCTGCTCCTTCTTTATCTACAATTCAAAAGTGGTCAAGCGAATTCAAACGTGGCAGGGAGAGTATTGAAGATGACCCTAGACCTGGCCGGCCTGTAATAGCTACTTCACAAGAAAATATTGATCAGGTGGAAAACCTTATATTGGAAGATGGTCGAGTGAAGATAAAATCAATAGCTCAAGTAACCAATCTTTCTATTGGTACCGTACATGACATTATCCATGACCATCTTAATATGTCAAAGGTCAGTGCAAGATGGGTTCCGCGAATGCTGACTCGACTTCAAAAAGATGTGCGTGCAGCTTGCTGTTCCGATTTTATTGACCTGTGTGGTGAAAATCCTGATGAGGTGCTGCAAAAGATAGTTACTGGAGATGAAACCTGGGTTCATCATTATGACCCAGAGAGTAAACAGGAGTCCATGCAGTGGCACATTAAGGGTTCAGCTCATCCCAAGAAGTTCAAGGTCGTCCCTTCCGCTGGCAAGGTCATGGCAACAATATTTTGGGATTGTGAAGGAGTATTGTTGATCGATTATAAAGAAAAAGGTGTAAATATCACGGGACAGTACTACGCGAATATTCTACATCAATTAAGGGACGCAATAAAAGAAAAAAGGCGAGGAAAGTTGTCTAAAGGTATTCTGCTTCTGCATGACAACGCCCCTGTCCATACTGCTCATATTGCCAAGGCAGCTATTGCTGAATGTGGGTTCGGAACTATAACTCATCCACCGTATAGTCCGGACTAAGCCCCCAGCGACTTCTTTTTGTTCCCCAATCTCAAAAAGGATCTGCGTGGAAATCGATTTTTTGACGATGAGGCGTTGAAGGCGGCAGTAGAGGAGCACTTTTATACCAAGGATAAAAAATATTTTTATGAGGGATTAAAAAAAATAATTGATCGATCTTTTAAGTGTATTAACATAGGGGGGGAGTATATTGAAAAATAAAAAATATCAAACTGTTCATACTTGTTTGTTTTCATTCCAATACCGAGAATATTTTGAACGCCCCTCGTATAGATGTCGCCACATATCACGACTTAAGATATTAAAATAAGAGAAATATCATGCATTGCCTAAATAAATAAATAAAAAATATGTTCGTTTTACTAATTACTAGGGTTCCGTAGTAGACAAAGAAATCCTTATAGTTTCGCCATATCCGTGTCTCGGTGCAGTAATATTAGAAAGCTGTAATTTGTCACGAGTATTGGGTACATATACAAATCAGTCACGCCGCCGAAATAATTCTAAAAATAAAAACTTGGTTACTACCACGGAAAATGGGGATGCATATGACTGGCTGAACCTGTTGCATGTAGCATCGTTGGAAGCTCGATCAAAAATATTGTGGGTTTACTAAAAAAAATATAACTAAAGTTATATTTTTTATAAAGTAGAAGTTACTAGTTAACGAGTAATAGTCGAACTTGAGAAATGTACCTGGAAAAGCAACATTCATACAATCTCCATTGATTATACATAGACAATGTTGTTAGGTTGTTACTTGTATCAAACACATGGTAACTATAATTTTGTGAACTTTGAAGTCCTCATAATGTAACTAACGGTTGTTACGTGACAACTACGGAACCACAAATTGCGCATGGCCCCACACGCACTAAAATTGTATATCGTTATTAAACTGTTCAATTGTTACGATGAATTTTAGCATTTTAGCTAATCTTTTAACGAAGCATGCTTTTAATGAATTAATTCTATTGTAAAACTTGTATTTTGTGTATTATATTGTTTTTGATTTGATTTTATTGGTGCCTACAGACTTCGCTCGGCATCAAAGAAAAATAAAGAGTGTACATTTCCTTTGGTGATGTTATGATGTTATAGGTTTCCTTGTTCCTTGCTAAACAATATATCTACATTACTTTTACTGAATGCTACTGTAAACAAGTAATACCTATTCATAATTTCATACACCCTATCGTTTTTTGATTCGCGATAACACATAAATAATATTTTAGTACCCACACATTATATTGAAGATATTTATGAATTTCCTATATAAACCAAATCAAAGTTTGTTTAACTAATTTAGGATATTCGTACGTCAGTTATGGTATGTTAGTTATAAAATAATTAACAAAAAATAGTGATTTAAAAGCAATATTTTGAGATTGCTTAAAATCAAGAAAAATAAATTACATATTATATACAATCCTCGGTACAATGTCCCAAGGGCCTGTTTTAGATTTAAGTTAGTTGTAATATTATTCAAGTTATTGTTATTTAACTATTATTACCGCTTTTAAGTAAAGTAATATTTTGTCAGTAAATTACATATAAAATTTCAATCATATAATTACTTCACTAATAAAAAATAAACGTTAGGTTACATGCTTTATTTGACGTGGTAATTTCTAGAAATGATATATAGTTTAAAGAAATATTGGAAAACAAAGGAATGAAAAGCCACCAAAGTCTGATTTTTTTTACAAACATTTGTTCTGAAAAATTTTAAACTTCCCATTGACCTATGAACTTAAAATTTGGTGATAATGTTTATTATTACGTTTTATTTACCAACAAATACTAATATATTGATAAATCGGATTTATTTTTGAATATTCCTCATTATTCCTATTAAAACCAACTTAATTTTGCGGTCGGTTCGAAACCAAAGGTTTGCGTCCACTTCCAGTACCCGAACTGACCTCCGGTTATCAAAATTTGGTTTAGCGAACCTCGAAACCCATTCCAGGACCCCTGACTCGACTAGATTCGAGTCACATTTACGGACTTTTTAGTTGAATTCCGCCATCTTGAATTCTGAGCAAAGAGCTAAAATTCGGCTTGTTGCCAAGGAATCGAATTCAGCAGGCTTTTTTACTTCGGAAAAGTCATAACGCCAAAACGGCTCACAAAATGCAGTTCAACTTGAAATAATGTCATAACACCGTCCATATAACAATCCCACCAAAACCCATTATTTCCCGCTGCGTTAAACTATTAAAGACACTAGCAGCGCCATATTAAATCCTGATTACTCAGGAAAAAATAATTTATTTTATTTTATTTTTTATTAGTATTATATATTTAATTTGTTATTACTATTTTAAAAACAAAGTTTGAGTGTGAAAACAGCACCGGCTTTGAAGGAAGTCGTAGAAATAGTGCTTTCAGCTAAATCAAAGTCTCTTAAGATTACCACCGTGTAATTAGGTACATTACAAAATCTTTTTTGAAATATCTTTGTGTTTTTTAGAAAAGCACTACTACACTACTTTGGCGGAAACCGCGGCTACCTGACTGACATGGCTCTTGGCGGCAAAGTCTCGCCTCGCCAACCACCTCGTCAGGCAATCCCTTACTTTCCGTACTTCGGCAATAATGTACTATTAATGTGTTCAATAATCGTCGGTTAAGGACCAGCTTTTCAATAAGTATACTGTGCCCGCCGCCCCCCGTTCCCGAGCGCGCGAGCCATAACCATCACAAATGATGCAGTTATGAGATCATGTACAACTTTACAACCGCCCGGGGATCCGGGCCGGGGTATCTCGTCAAACATGTTTCCATGGCTCAACGTTTGCACATGAAAATAATTTAATATATGGATGTAGATAAAGTAGTGTTTGCAACTGTACATAATTAGGCTTAAAAACACTTGTATAATCTTAAGGCCTAAAAATACTCGCCTCCAGCTCGTTTCATAAAACCACGCTCGTGTTTTGAAGCAGTTGAATAAATTATGCTCTATTATGTACTAAATTAAATTAGTGCTACAATAATTAGTCAAACAATTAACATCGGATTACAGTTTATTGAACACAAATAGCTGAATATTAGTCAAAGACCAATAAACGAATATAGGTAATTACCTAATCTAAAGGCATGTTTTAATAGACATGTAATATGAACACGCTTTGTTTCAAATATACAATTATTTATTATCGTGGATGTTCGATTACTTCCGAACTGGATGCCCTCTTCTCTGGGAATCTTACGGCTCGATGATACTTTATTATTTAATCAAATCCTGATTTGATTTCACATTCGTCGATTCAAAATAATGAAATAGTTCTGTTATTAAATTGCACCAGCTCATATACAATGGCGATAAAATATCAGATTAACATCGGATTACAGTTTATTGAACACAAATAGCTGAATATTCAATCATTGCTTCGGTCGACGATTACTACAATTGTTTTGGTACTACTTAACGCACTGAATTAATTAACAATTGTATGGGTTTAATTCGTTAATCATTCAGTAGTAGGTATTGTGTTGGAGAAAAATGGTTGACAAGAGTATCTGAGCGTAAGCTTGATCCTTGATCCAACACACAAAATGTCAGGTCTCGGTGGAAAGTAATTTGTAACAGTAATTCGTGAGTGTCCACAGCGCGAGCGCGACGGCGGCTCCTAACTCCATCGGCTCGGCGGGCGTGTCGTTGGTGGAGACTAAAAACAATCCTAATCAAGTAATAACCAGAATAGTATACTGAAATAATCTCAGATATTAAGTCTAATGAGTTTCCTGTTTAAATTCAATAGGAGTTAAAATGGTGGTGTTGCTTAAAAACCACCAACATTTTAACAGTATGTGTAGAATAATATATAACTCAGTAAACATTTCGATTATGTATCTAGAATGCATAAGGTGTTCGGAGCAACTTAGGGCGGCTAATTGCGTTTACATCTTTCGGATAATTTGGTTAACTAAAGTGCGGCATAGACTTTGAGGTTACAAGAAACGTCAAATATGTACGATAAGATAATGTATCCCAGAATTTCAGTAGTTACGGCAAATATACTCGGCCTACTATTCAGTAAAATACCAAATCACTGTTGTTAGTGTTGTTACTTCACGGTTAGTATCACGAAGTTTAGTTCGCGCTTCTTAGGTCAAATATGGCCGACTTGAGAGTATGAGGAATGAAAAAGATAAATAAATAAGTAGGCTCGCGTGTCATATTTTTTATCATTCGTTTGAACCCGTTTTTAAGTGCGGGGTCAACCCTTAGGGCTCTCTTACTAAGCAAAGGCTGTCCATCTGTCAGGGAGATTGTATCTCATGAACCTTAATAGACAGTCGATTTTTTACAGAATATTTATTACTGTGTTGTTATAACAATAAATGATAAAAATTAAATTAAATCCTGTATTCTGAATTATTTAAATATATTTCAATGAAATAATAAAGATTAAGAACCGAAGGCGGTTGCGGATTCCAACTCTATTCTGTATCTAACCAAGGCTTTTTATCGATTTGCTTTGGCTGTTTTTCCACAAGAGATAAGCTAAATTACTTCTACGTGTTTTTACTTTTAACCGCATTCAAAAAAAGCAGGAGGTTCTCAATTCGGTTGTATGTCCTATTTTTTTTTAATGTGTGTTACCTCAAAACTCCTTCATTTATGAAATACAATTTATGAAATGAAAGCATAAGCTTCAAGGTTGGTCCCGTTGTTACCAGAATCGAGTTCTGATGATGGGATCCATGAGGAATTGAGGGAACTCCTCGAAAATTCAAGGGAAATATATAGCAATTTTTGTATTTTTGGTAATAAATCGAGCATTTGCATTCAGAAAGTAGCATTTCGTGAACGGGAACTGATGAAGAAGACCACGGATGGTCATCTAAAACTCCTATTGTTTCATGGGTGGCATTACGATATTTCGATCAAGATACTGAATCGGATATGACCATTCAGTATCTTGATCGAAATATCGAAGTGTCAATTTAAATGATCATGATGTAGTTTAGCCGTGTTTTGAGCTTATTGGAATCGTTATGAGATTACCAGAGTAACGATTCACTAAAAAGTATGAAATAAATATATTTTTTTAATAAAAATATAAAACTGACTTCAAAACAAAAACACTAAAATTAAAAAAATATTGCCTTACTCTAGTATGAGACTTTACGCTTCTTATTGAACAATGTAGACGGCGAACATTCTAATTTTTGTAGTCGGTGCCATTTCGTCAACTTTAAACAAGTTCTTTCGATGGCACCGACTTTAATAATAACAATAGGTTCGTCTACTTTGTTCAATAACAAGCGTATATATTAGAAGTACCTAAGGCAATAATTGGAGTTTATTGGAGTTTACTCCTTAAGAATCGATTTCATATATAAGCCCGGTGTATGAAAATTAATGGGGTATAAAATGAAACGTAATCTGCCGTGCTAATTTAAAAAGTCGTATCTCAGTATACGATCAGGGTAAAGATACGACTTCTTAATTTAGCATGATGCGTTATGGTTACCATTATGTTCGAGCGAAACTTATCTTGCGCAACTCTCAGTTGTTGAATTGTCAAGTGTGTCCCTTAAGATCTAAAATCATAAAACAACGACCGCTTTAGCCTAGTTGGTAGTGACCCTGCCTTCGAAGCTGGAGGTCCCGGGTTCGAATCCCGGTCAGGGCATGTATTTGTGTGGTGAACACGAATATTTGTTCTTGGGTCTTGGATGTTTTCTATGTATTTAAGTATCTGTTTATCTATATAAGCATGTATATCGTCACTTGGTACCCATAGTACAAGCTTTGCTTAGTTTGGGGCTAGGTTGATTTGTGTAAGATTGTCCAAAGATATTTATTTATTTATTTTATTTAACGTGTAAATATTTAATAATGTGCCATTTAATTGGTATAAAATTAGTGAAATATTCACCCAAGAGTCCAAAAGGGTGCAAACCTTGGACACATTGGTTAGGTATGGAGTATTTGACAAAACTGTAGATTGGTTTGCTAGAGTGAAAATCTAATTGGGATACATGGAAATACAAATCCGTAAGTCTGATATGAATACTAAAGGTCCGGCACGCGCTAGAAGTGGAAAGCTCGTCCCTGAAATCCACAGCACCCGCCCCTGGCTCATTAAGAGATGCCGCAGTTTAGCTGTTTCGACGTATAATGCCGATTTTGAGTAGTTTGTAAAAGCCGACGCAATTGCTCTTCTGATAATTTACAACCAAGATGACGAACTATTGTAAATAAATGTTTATCCTATTACGTTATTTTATATATTTTTATTTCTCCGTGTAGATTCACGATATCCTTGGTCATTTTTTTGTTTTTTTTTAACCTGACTGTGGCTTTATAGACCGGGCCAAATAAAGCAATAGGAGTGAGATTTATTAATATATTTTATAATCGTTCGTAAAGAGTAAACTCCAGTCGTGCGTCGGAGCTGACACACATTTTTTTAGTGTTTTGAAGTCGGTTCTAATTTTATTTTTATTTTTTTATCGGTGATACATATGCTATTAGCTATACCGATTTAACCGATTACTATACTGATACACTCCACCCTCGTAAAAATTTGCATCCACTTCGCCATTTAGCGAGCAATGAAATAGTAAGAGTTGAATGGGCAACGTGGGTTGCTAACGGATATTAGCATGCACCCTTCTCACAAAGGGCCACGTTTACAGTATCATTATACCGAGATTACTTATTACTGCTAAAATAATCATCCCTGATTCTACGAAGGCGGAGCGGGTGCTAAGCTAGCGGATTAGTATTACGGGAATGAGTTTTCTTTTTTTATCAACGCTGAACAAGAATGGACAGGCATTAAAATAAGATTTCGGTAAATATTGAAGTATTATAGGTATATTATAGGTATGTTAAAATCACAATTTGGTGAGTTGTATCCAGGAAACTGCTTAGCAATCTATAGTAAAAAAGGTCCATTAAATACTGCCAGCTGACAGCTTACTAATATCGCACAAGATGCAGAAGTAGTCTAAATCGTTTTAGCTGCAAAAATATGGCTACATATGGGTAGTGTCAACGCATGTACGATCGTACTGCAGAGGCCGCCATTTAAATATAATGATTATCAGTAATAAACTCGTATGGAAATGCCAATGCCAGTAGGAACAATGCAGTACGTATCTTTACGCTCCCGTGCCCACAAACAAAATGTACGGCGCGATAGAAAATAGTATTCCCGTTAGCTGCATAAAATAAAAAATATCCGGAAAGCGTAGCGTGCGTCAGGGCAGTGGGAAAACTTGAGCCAATTAGCTTCATCCATCTGTCCTTTCTAATCGGCATACCGCGTCCATGCCGAAGTAAAAGGCTGATTTTAGCTAGAATCATATTACATTTATGTCTAGCTAAACTGTTAGTTATAGTTAAATTATTATTGTATAGGTAAATTATTTGTATACTCTTGGACTTTTGTCTGTTATTTACATAGTCGCTGAGTAACATATAATGACACCGATTATGTAAAAACTGTATGCTGCTAGTGAATTTTTCCATCTCCATTAACGCACTTCTGAGGTCCATAAACTGTTTAGATTAGGTTAGGTTTTCCTTTTGTATTTAATTTTTTTCCGTAAAAGCACTGTTTACCACGTATAATAAAAAAAATGATGTTTATTTTTATTTTGTAAAGCTTCGATCCTGTTTCTTTTGAAACAAATAAATAACTTACTTATTCAGAATAAATCTTTTGGGAATATAGGTGTGAGTTTATGTGCTATGTAAAATAAAACTTATCATTATTCAATAAAACATATTTTTACGAATTAATTACATTCATCATCTATCATATTTTGGGCCTGGTAACAAATTTTATCTATTTTTTGTAATATTTATGAATATATTCTGTTGGGATTCAGTCCGGATTTGGATTGACTTCGTTTCGGATGCCAAGTGCAGCAAATTAATAAACACAGTACCCTCCATTGCTTCTCACAGTCGGGTAAAAGTTGTATTATATTGTCATGTAAATGTAGCGCATAGGTACAAAACGAAACTGTACCGAAACTGTGTCTAATTTTTAAGCCTACGAGCGTATAACTCAGGTGCCCACACTTTGTATGCAAAATCCAATACAAATAGTATCCGTTTTATTTGCTATTGAGTGTAATTTCAATTAAATAGTTAGGACCTTATGTTATATCGAAGTAAGCGAAATCGGCCAGCGAGTCATCGGGAACACGCAGGCGGCAGTGCGGTGAGGTGGGGGTGAATACTCAATTACAAATGGGCTATTACCTACTTACCTACTCCTCTTAATTGTTCATCTTTTGGTGCCACCGCCCTTCCTCTTTTGGTAGTTAAGAACTTGAAAACATCTTCACTTAGGAAAAACACATAGTATAAGTTCAGTTTTTCTAAGCTAGCTGACCGTTTAGCACTTGAGGGCTTATCTTGTGAACAATAAAATCACTATTCTCTTTTGTTTAAGCCACTCGCTAATCCTCCGTTTTGAATAAATAGAGGCAAGTTCCCTAAGTCACATTTGGACATGAAAGCGTTGTCTCGGATAGTTGGTAGGCGTTCGAGTGCAGTGTACACGGGTTTAGTAAAAGGTAAGGTAACCTAGGGACGTTGTAGTCAGCGTTCATTAAATCCAAAATCTCTTATAAACACTTAATTAACTGTTAATACTATTTGGCGATCGTTTCTGCTTGTAACGCTGGAATAGGGTATTAAACGGTGCCGCAATTAATATGCAATTAATCAACTCAAAGCAATTTGTGAAATAACTGCTAACGAGTCCGGTCGGTTAATGAAGTGCCTTCTGCAGCTTCACCTTTCGATCGACTGCGCTGACTTTGTTGTACCTACTGCTTGATCGCTTGCGTTGCGTCGCGTGTATTGAGTCGTCTCGTTAAGTAAATTACTACTTACCTATTCCAGCTTAATGGCAGTTAGCAACATCAACCTTAATAATGTACAGCTATACTTCTCAGTCAACACTATTCCCTCTTTTTCATCCACATTAATTTAATCAGTGAAATCTATTTCGATTGATTCAGTTCCAATGATCAGGCAGTTCTAAGATTGATTACCTGCCGATAGCGGTGCCGGATATGTTACGTGCGTATTTTAATAATACTACTACCTCTTTACTTGAATCACTATTTATCTAACCAGCTGCTTATTTAACTTGCGCTTCTTCTGTTCGCTAAGCGTAGATGTAGTTTGTATGTATAAAAAATTTCTCGACTTCTTTTAAATCCTATATTTTACTACAAATGTTGAAGCGTCATAACTAGATATAAAACTAGATCTTGTATCGCTTCAAATGTCGAACATTTGATTACACTACTGTCAGCAACAACCACATCTCTATGTTAATTTTATTGTATCCCATACAAAAATAGTGGTAAAAGAGCAGAGTATCGAGAGCGGGCAGCGTGACGCCGACGTTAACGTGTATCTATAGATGTGAACATCTGTAATGTCCCCACAGGGCCAACATTTGTATAATTTTCCGATTTTGTAAAGATTCTAAAAGCGCGCACGTTGAATAATTGAGCGCGGACAAACTACTTCTTGTTGCGTTCGCATTGACTCGGGCTCGTAGCCTATTTTTATTTCGAAACAATTACTCACTAGTGGCTCTGTGAGCTGTAGACCTCGTGAGTGAGTTTTTTTATCTGTTCCAAAATCTGACATTATAAAAAAGATCAATTATGAATATCGAACCTGCTAACAAAATTTCACGAGAAGCGGTTGAGAAATGCGTCGTAAAGGTGAACAAACCGAAATTCGCCCACAGAAACTTACAAAATCATTGATAAAAAAAATGATTTTGGAAATTTCCAAAAAACGTCACGACAAAAAAAAATCTATATAACTCAATAGTTAGGAACCTGCTCACGAAATTTCACGAGAATCCATTGAGAATTGCGACCTGTAGATGAGAACAAACGGAAATTCGGACATACGAAAGCATTTTTGTCGAAGCTGAAGCAGAAACCTTCGTTTCACTCGGTCAATTATGAGAACAACAAAACATCCCTTAGTGTATACCAATGTATCTAGCACATGTTGTATCTACGGAAAATACTGGTTAAAAAACTGTACTGTATATACCGTGACCAATTAATGCCGTGGGGTGCATGGGTTGTATAAAAAAAATCTCTAAGACCTAATATCGGTAAGTTATGTCTTTAATGAGTTACCAAAATTTTATCTGACATTTGGTGTAGCGGATTTATAAAACCCGATCTAAGTATTCCAAGTTTTGAAAAGATCTTGTGCCAGCAGCATTACGTATATAGGCGATGAAGATGAATTGATGATCACACAAAGATTCGCATAATTATAAGTATAGTCTACCTTGTCTAAAATATATGTATATTATGACATTTATTTTAAAACTTGACTTTTCGCAAATTTCAGAAACGCGGGAAACATTTATCCCCAATGGCCTTTGTCTGCTCTGTGCGAGCAAATTGTCGCATCCCGCGACTCTTTGAAAGAGGTACCGATTCTTCAAAGAACAATTGCTTCTGACGGATCTTGACAAATATCCTCGCAATCTAAATAGCGGGCTTTTCCAGATTCATCAGCCTCAACGACGACATAAGAAATAATATACATTCGAAGGTAATTTTTATGTTTAAAATGAACAAATCGGATTAAAAAATATATAAATTACAGCATAAACCTGCGAACATTTATCAAACGATTCATAACCGCTGATCTCTTTAGCCTAAAACCATCACAGAGAAGTTCGGAAGAATGATGTTTACGTCATTAAAGTTCGCGACTTTAAATAGGCTGTCGTCAGGAGAATTAATGGAGGGCGTAACATTTCATAGGAGCTGCCGTGTCCGTCTACAATGCGTACAAGCACCGTAGAGCGTTCACGCTTAGACACGATAAGATCTTATCCTTACAGTTAAGAAAATAGACGCAATCTGCCGTCTCGGCCATATTGAGTTCATTTAATTCGGCTAACATTATAACGAACACAAATTAAGGGATAATCTTCTAACCTCAGAAAGCTATTCTTGCAAATCCAGTTATGTCTGACGAGAGAACTACGTTCGAGTGAAAGGGTATTTTTAACGTTGCTTTCGTTAGTGAAGACATTAGAAGAAATCTGATGATATGTGCATACACTTCTCTGCATCATTTAGTTAATGGGCGTTCTACCCATCCACAAATGTATACATCATTTGAAAAACTAACACGGTTTTTACTTTAGATGACAATACGTTCTACCTGACATAGAAAAGCAAATAAAATAAGATCTAGCCTCAATTTTCATCAGTCCTACTGAGGAGTGTTGGAACCAGGGACCGATACCGGTATGTTTGAAAAACCCTGTCCCTGTATTTTGGATTATTTTTTGCTCTTTACATAGGGCTGAATCATGTATTTAGGTAACAACGTCGTATTATTAGATTGTCCCATTAAAAACGAAATACCGGTTGGAACCCGGGACGGCTATGTACGTACACAGTCACCAAACATAGCTCCTTCCCTCCGTTACTGAGTAAAGATTGACGGTGACTAGTATTAGGTCAGTGTAGAGTACTGAACCGTTTTCCGTATACACATGATACGGTAAACGTTTCAGTACTCTACAAAGAGATTATCCACTTTTGGACCTTATCACAATACAATAATGTGGCAAAGTGGATACATCTCTTTGTAGTCGACTGTACAATCAATTAGAACTAACGTATATCCTTATTTACTACCCTTATACTACTTTCTAGGCTGGTAAATTAGTCAGCAGGTACAAACAAATTGTGATCATAAAATGCGTGATAAACTTAAGTATCTTCTTCATGTGTGTTGTTGTGTCCTATAATTATTATGAGCTATATAAACAGAATGGTAGGACTTGATTGAGCTTTCATTCGACATGTAATAAATTCTATACGAGTAGGTATAGTCGAGAAATAACAAGGCTCGCTGCGATTCAAATTTATTTCAATGGTTCAAAATTAAATCCATTCATTTCGCTAATATTACAAACGAAAATATGGATGTACTGTACGTCTACTTAATCTCTAAAACTAGTGAACTGATTTCTATGAAACTTTCCAGATCGTAGCTTAGACATCGGAATATCATCAGACTTCTGTTTTCAGCGTTTATCAAAATCCGCCCTCTGAAGGTGTGAAAAGGGAGTTGAAAGTCTGTTTTGAGAGCAATTTTTCTTTAAATGAGGAACTTGAAACATTGTTTATAAACTAGCATTATAGTACCATTAGGTAAAATAATTTTAGCGTTTTTGGAAATTCACTCTCCGAATGGATGAAAAAGGGGTTAAAACGTTATATGGGCTAACCTAATATCTTAAAGTGAGTGACTTCATACTTGGCTGGTAAACTCTCAATTAAAATATTAGTAAGAAAAGTAATTTCAGCGTTTTTGAAAATTCA
The DNA here is from genome assembly GCA_963556455.1 of Epiblema foenella. Classification (NCBI taxonomy): domain Eukaryota; kingdom Metazoa; phylum Arthropoda; class Insecta; order Lepidoptera; family Tortricidae; genus Epiblema; species Epiblema foenella. Next base: position 14,451,220 of record OY747095.1, on the reverse strand, counting down.
TCGCTTTTGAAAATTCAGCGATTCGAAGCGAAAGACTAGAAATGTAGTTTGTATTAATATACGTAAACTATGTAACTACATAGATCAAAACATTAAAAAAAAACAGGACTATCCGTGCGATGCCGGTCGATTAAGAAGATTGTAAGCAGGTACGAAAGTATAATTACTTTTCTTTATTTGTTTTTTATAATTTTTACTTTAACATACGGAGATTTCCAGAAACTGACTAGGTAGACAAGTAATTATCGAACATGCTCACAAAATTTCTAGACAATCGATTGATCAATGCGACCTGAGGAGGAGAAAAACCGGAAATCCGCCGGAGATCCGAACATACGAAAGCATTTTTGTCGAAGCTGAAGCGGAGACCTTCGTTTCACCCGGGTCAATAAATATCCACTATTTGTATTAAAAATGTTTTTTTTTAACTTGTCTATGTTAGTTTGATGTAAACTTTATTAACATCATGTTTTCCAGTTTTCTAGTGAATGATAAAAGTGTATTGTGCGGCAGACAATGTATATACATACAATAAAGCAGGTTTACACGGGAGCGAAAACAACTGCATAGTGTAGGTATGTTTGACGAGGTTAGCCATGACACAGTTGTGAAACTAAGAGTAAGCAAGCCCGGGTAAGGACAAATGTTTGTACAGTGTTTTTAGAATTTACCAGTGACATTTATTTATTTATTAACCATCTGAGAATTCTGATCAGAAAGCTACTCTAAAGCTCGATTTTGAAATACTACTATTTCTGATTACAAGTACACAAAACTGACTTCATAAACGAATTTCTTATGTATACTTTTTTTTGCATTAGAAATAATTCCAGAGAACGACTTTCTAAGTTTTTTTTATCAGGCACGTCCTGCGGTAGAAATGTCAAATAAATAATCTTAATAAATATTTTAATACCGTTATTTCATGCTTACATTATATGTTGTTATTTAAAAATAAGAAAATATGTCTCAATTAATATTTACTCAGTATATTTTTAAACGATAAGTCCCCAATTATTATACAAACTACGTTTCCTTTCATTCATCTAATAGTTGTACAAGTAAAAAACCCAAAGAGGCAGAGATTGTAAGAAGTCGGTTCAGGATTTAAAAAAGTAAATTGTCATAGCCACTAACTGTCACTTATACTGATCTTTCGTCACAGACTACTTAGGAGATGTCTTTCATGCGAATAGTGCCAACGACCACTATTTTATCTTTGTATACCTAATTTCTAATCTTAAAAACCGGCCGTCGTGTCGGGCCACGCACTATGTAGGGTTCCGTAGTTGCCCATCCATCACGTCACCGGTCATATGCGGAATTACGGACCCGTAGAAGGGTTTTTACTGATCTTAGTACTGATGATGTACTTTTTTGAGATGTTGTATTGTATACATATTTTTGCCCTTTACCCGCCTGTCCGTCCATTCCTACCACCAACCAAACGTAATAAAATAATGCTACCACCAACACAAGAAGTGCAGGAACATTTGTGTTTACAGTGCCTTTCCCGCATCAGGGATCTTGAATACAAAGGGCGAGATATGTTAACAGACCTACAAAGCGGACAAATCTCAACGTTGAAGACTATTGTTTGATTTGCCGAGGATTTCTTAAACTCGTTGTTGAGGAATTTCATTCTTAGAGTTATCTACTTTGATTAGGTATATCTAATTTAAGGTGTAAATCTGCTGAAAACTAAAAGCCTAACAAAAGACAAAGGGTAGATATTAAGTCTTTACCTGCTAGGCAAATTAGGTAACTACTAGATATATTCATAAAACATTGTATCTATTGAGTACTGTGCGTTGTTTAAAATGCGGTATGTCAGAATTCAGGAGGAGGAATCAGAATTCAGGAGGCGTTGGTACATTTTCCTGCATTAACTATGGCGTCGAGAAACTGTTTTCTACCCGATTTTCTAAGAGGCAGCTGAGGTAAACGTGCCAATGTTTGACACCTTAATATCCATATTTTTGTACTCAGAACTGCCTTTGTGCGAAATGAGGTAAGTTTTACTTTTATAGCAACACAATCGTCGGCAAAACCACAGTGAACCAGCAGCGAGCTAAATTGGCTACCCACTGCTAGCTGCTGTTGCAAGCTAGCTTGTCTAAGACCATAAGCATCAGTGGCGGCGCGTCAAAAATATTAATAGGGAAGCCGGAAATATTTTGCCTTATTCTTCACGAGCCGTAGTAAGGGCCACTTTAAACATAACGAACCAATATTTTTGATGACATATGGATCCGAGACATGGGCGCTAACGATGGGCCTCATAAGAAAGCTCAAGGTCACCCAAAGAGCAATGGAAAGAGCTATGCTCGGGGTTTCTCTGCGTGATAGAATTAGGAATGAAGCTATCCGTAGCAGAACTGGGGTCACCGACATAGCCTTCAAAATTGCGAGACTTAAGTGGCAGTGGGCAGGGCACATTGCTAGCAGGACTGACGGTCGTTGGGGCCAGAAACTGCTTGAGTGGCGTCCACGCACCGGAAGACGAGCTGTCGGTAGGCCTCCGACAAGGTGGAGTGATGACCTGGTGAAGGTCGCGGGAATCCGGTGGAAACGAACGGCACAGGACCGGTCTAAATGGCGAGCCTTGGGGGAGGCCTATGTTCAGCAGTGGACGTCTTTCGGCTGAAATGATGATGATGATGATTTTTGATCCCACTTCGGTAAATGAATCTCGAAGAGCGTTTTATAAATAACGAGGTCATAAAACGTAAGTCGCAGTTTTATCATTAAGTACCTTGTTCCGTTCCACCCAGAAAACCTGCATATTGACTGCATACTTACATATTAACTGTCCCCCAATGTTCTTAACTGAGTTTAATAACTACTAATTATCCAGCGGGAATTTTTTTGATCAAAAATGCGGAATAAGGCCGGGTTTTATAAAGATCCGTGAGACCAAAAGTCAAATCAAAATTCAGTAACTCAGAACATTTTTTGACATAACAAACCGACATAAAGACTAACGGATCTTTATAAAATCGAGCCTTAGATACCCGTTGTAATGGGAAGACGTCTCTTATTATTCAAACCTTACTTTTTCTTCAGATATTTTCCTTAATGACTACGAGTATATGTATCTTTATCGACGCTTTAGTTTTTGTTTAGTTGTTGGTTAAGTACGCGGAAATCTTAGTCTACATTAATTAGTTTTTAAGTATAAAATAAAAGTGCATCAGAAAATGTGAGGGTGTAGGTACTAAGTTTGTTTTTTCAGTGGCATCCAGTGAAAAATTCAGAATGTCGAAATAGCCCACACACACAGCGACATAACTGCCTGCTGCAGATCCGCCCACTTGCCTTACCTGACAGCGCACGACCCGTTGTTGTTACAAATAAAACAATTCAAGGTTTGTATCTTTACATGTAGATATATTACACATTTAATATGTATAAACATTCTGTGGATAGGTTAAACAAAACGCAATAGGCATCATATAACAACAACAGAGTACTTACATTAAATAACTCATAGGTACCTAATGACAAACGCATTTACCTGCAAGCATATACAGTTGGTAAATGGCACTTCAGTGTCAGAATAACGAGAGAACGTTTCTACCCATCTTCTTATTCCACATTATGGCTTCTTTCGTAGATTTTTGGCTAGCGTTTAGCGTGTAGCGCGTTTTTAATTTTTTATGCGTGTATAACCTCAGAACTCGCGTCATTTATGAAACGATTTAGATTTTTTTCCTTTGTTTGAAAGCACGTGCTTCAAGTTCGGTCCCGGTATTACCAAAATCTAGTTCTGATGATGGAATCCATGAGGAATTGACGGAACTTCTCAAAAATTCAAGGGAAATATATAGTAATTCTAGTATTGCCGGTAAAAAATCAAGCGTTTGCAAGCAGAATGGAAATTATTAAAACATTTCAAGACAAGCTTGGCATTCCGTATATTTCTCTTCCACAGTTAACAAGATCAACCACCTGCTTACGGAGGCTAGGTAAACTAAAAAGATTCAACCCGATGGCGTTCATACTATTTTACAAGTAAACGTTTAAAATCGCTCAATCGCTTCGCTAGTTAACAGAGGAATTATTATTAATACATGATCATTATCGAACATTATTTGTTTTTTTTTGATTAGTCGATCAAATATGTTCCGAGTTTGGTTGCAAATTGCAAGAACTCGCCCTATGAGCTCATTAACAGCAGCACTTAGTTAACGTTCTACCATGTTGCCGTAACTACCACGTAGTTAAACTTCAATAGAAACTCAGTGGAGAGCACGAGCGGGACAACAGAATAAATCAACAGAACTGATTTATTGTAGCTAAGCAAACAACGATAAATCAAATGGCGACCGGCATACAATTCACTGCCCTACTAGGTAGTACTAAGATTAAAAGCTAACCGATTCCAGTACAAAATATATTACGAGGAAAGAAAGAAATGTATAGAAAGCTTCTATCACCGTTATGTTATATCTCGCGAAAGCAGGTTGGTCATGATAACTGTGTGAAAGGTGTAGGTTCAAAGACGCTGTCTATGTGTCACACCCATGAATAACTCACTCGTGGAGATTCAATACCTAACTTACTGTCCTCAAAGTGTTTGCTACGTATATACTATTTAGACCCTTTTTAGTGACCTTAATATTGGGTATGAAACAAAGTTACAGTCGGCCAATATCACACGCAACGAACACCCACTGCAGCCACTTTTTTCTGCGGTAAACGTAATGCTGCAGAGGTACTCACTCTAACTTTAGATTGTCTAATTTCATAGCCGCCATTTCCTGCTGCACTGAGGTAGAGATGCGTAGTACAGGGTTACATACGAAATCGTTACATAGAAGTCGTTAGTCTTTTTGGCAACGGAAGAATCAGAAGATGAACAAATTCTAAATTCTGTGCCATAGGACATGATAATATATCTACTGACTTCCTGAAATTACACAAAATTACTTTATTACGCCGATTAACTCATATATTTAACTTTTGTATTAAATAAAACCAGAACGTTTCTTGATTTGCTTCAAAGCTCAAAGCTTTCTTAAGCTTTGATTCATCCTATCCACAAAAACATGAAGCAAATATATGGTTTGCAATTATAGGCTGATTTCTATTCTGCCTTCATTGTCTAAAATTATAGAAATAAACCATGAATCGGCGGCTAAAAACTTTTTGGAACAAAATGACCTACTATCCAGACAGTATGGTTTCCAAAATGCTAAATCGACAAGTGATGCAGTGCACGATCTTACCAATTATATAGTTGGTGAACTGGATGTGGCAAGCAAACGTTTAACCATTTTTATTGACCTGGCCTGGTTCACAATTTATTAATCAAGCTCGAATCCATTAGCGCTAGGGGAAATCAGCTCAAGTTATCTCGGAGTTACCTAACAAACGCAAACAGAGCGTCAAGATCTCATATAAGTAATGAGATGGATGTCAAATACGGTGTTCCACAAGGAAACATTTTGGGCACCACACTCTTTTTCATATATTTCAACGGTAAACTGGCAACCTTCGCAAATGACACGGCACTGGTTTTCTCCGGAAACTCATGGAAGGACACTTTTTGTAAGGCACAGTTAGGTTTCAATAAAGTGAACAGGCGACTGACAGGAAACAATTTGTCCCTAAATGTTGTTAAAACCGGGTACACGGTTTTGCTCAAGGTAATAGAATGTTTAAAACTTTACTCAAGGTCAGTTATTGCAAACTGTAAGTATCGCTTTCGTACTGATGAGCTTTATAAAGTTTGTGGAGTGATTACAGTTCGACAACTATTTATACAGCAAATACATAGCTATGTAACATGCTGGAATCTGCCAGCCCAAAACACCCGACCCCCACTACACAACGATATACACGCAAAAAATTGGCTTCACGAAGTGTAATATGCAAAACTGCTATAAGTAAAGGATTCTTTGACATCCTCGGTTGTTTCTTATACAATAAAAGAAATAAAATTATAGACATAAACTGTGACAGCCTGGCTACTGGAGTAAAATTATACTGGCACGGAAAATCTTCGGCATCAAAACAATGCACGCGCACACACACATGCACATACACAAACACACACACACACACACACACATGCACGCGCGCAACACACACGCACACACATAAGCTATGGCAGTGAGATGGAAGGTAGCTGATAGATATATCACATGTTTAAACTATTTTAGGTATCAGTGACAAAAAAATTCAGCCAGTTAAGACAATATCTGTCGACTAAGAATGTACTAGTTGTATGTCTTCGGAAATCAATAAACATTGTTATTATTATCATCTCTTTGTTTGGGTCAATACCTATGCTAGGATATTATAATATATAAAAAGTAAAACATAAAAATAAACTTCAAAAAATAGATTAAAAACATTATAAAAACCTAACCTATTATTATTACATACCTGCTCAAACGGCTCGACAAAATACCGCTAGAGTAGCCGTGTATACGTAGAAATGCCGAAGTACCTATTAACAATGGTTATGATATGAGATGATTGTTGAACGGGTCTATTTATAATATTGTGGAGCATGAAGCCGCCGGGGTTGGTAGTTCGCTAAACGTGATGACAGATTTATGCTGTATTTGTGCATAGGTATATCGCCGCCCGGCGGCTGCAGTGCGAAACGCGAACTCTCCCTCATTTTATAGACACTCAGAGCTCATTCGGTTACACAAATTTATAATAAAACACCAGCATTACATGCAATATGTGATACTTAAAGTCCCCTAAAGAATTAAATCTCAAGAAGTTTTGTGTTCCGAAATTGGGCCCAGAACTTGTAACAAGAGGTGCCATCGAAAATGTGAAACATTATGTTGTTTCTGTTCCAAACGCGGCGTATATCCTGGTACTTGTGACAACACAACTTAGTTAATATTGCCAGATTGAGCTGTAACACATGTCATCTTCATTGCTTTTACGTATCGGCCTTCATAATTACATACTTAATGGAAACTCTGCTTTTATTGACACAATTTCCTTCAACATGTTGTATTTTGTAATTGAAGGGAGTAATTGGTAAACAGCTACATGTAATTATATACATGCTTAGATATTCGTAGGCACGAACAACGACGTAAGTATTAAAGTATTAAACAATAGGTACTCGTATAGGTGATGACTCTTTGAACTCAGAAAGTGTACCTACAGATTAATGTTGTAATATTTGTAATAGATAACTTTGCAAGTTTATCTTCACTGTATGACATTAATTTTGTTATTTTATTACAATTGTAAACTCGAAATTATTATTCCTTCTTGATCTGTAAATTAATATTTTGATATGAAAAATGTATTACTTATTATAGTCAGAATTTCTTAAATTGTAAATTAATATTTTGACATGTAAAAGTGCCTTTGTGGCCTATTTGCAGAATAAATGTTTGATTTTTTTTAATGGATTCGTTTATTACACGGTGATTATTACTATTACTCAGAATACCGGGGTTTTTTTGAACCTGACTGTGGCTTTATTTTAGGCGCCAATAAAGCGATATGAGTGCGCGGTTGGAGAGTAGCCCGTGGTAAATCCAGAGGAAACCCTCTCCGACACGACCACGCGTGTGGTTACACTGGAATACTCTAAGAGTTTGCGCTCCAGTGAGATTAGTTGAGCGGTTTCAACCGAATCTGAGGTGAGAGTGGAATCGAGCTACTGGGAGTTTTGTCGCTTCACTGAACCTAGCCTAACTGAGAAGAGTCCAGCAAGAAACTCAGCTATAAGGCCCGGCCTGGGTCGGACTGACTCTACCCGGTATGCGGCGGTACCGGAACGAATAGGGACTATATGTGTCAGTTGGACACCGTAAACGCAGCGTTCTATCTTTCGATGGACGCTGTGATTACGTCGTCTGGATCCGTAAGCGTGTGCCTAGGATGCCGGACCCTGCGGCCCCTAATCAGTGACCGCCGAGTTACGACAAAGGGGGAGGGATGGGAACGTAGTCGACAGCCTTCCTAACTAACGGATTCCTATGATGGGAAGCGTTGTCAAAATAACGTCTGGCAGTATGCTTTAAGGAACCATACATGGTGCTAATCCCCATGTCGTGGTGCAGACTGAAGCCCCACGGGGCACCAGTCACCCTACGGAGAAAACGATTCTGAATTACTTGAGGCGGCTTGAGCGATTTCATAGGCACATGAGCAAAAGCTACACTTACATAAAACATGTTTGGATATACTGAGGTGTCAATATTATCATGGTATGCAAAATTGTATGGATATTTCTTCAATATTCATTAATACCCACGTATATTGTGATATGAGTTTATCGCGTGATAATAATCAACGTGTAACAGAGGCCTATAAAATGAACCATGACCTCGGCCCATAGAAGATTTATACGGATTTTGCAGGAACTGTAATATATTTACTTAGGGTGGGTTGCACCAACTGATGATTACAGATCGATCAACGTTAAATGTGGGCCGGAAACTGTCACCTATAGAAACTTTTCAAACTTACAGTGCCAAGAACTTCCCTGGGGAGTTCTCTGCTCGTAGACGCGTAGCCGATAACATGCGTTTTCGTTTTCGAAGCGCTACGAAAAGCTTGGCAGCGAAAATGTTAACGAACTATAGGCTGAATGATCCTGACCTGCGATCGACAGCCCGCCTGCTTCCGGCCAGGCGTCCCTACACTACATCTACATGTATCACAATGCAATGATAAATAAGATCACAATGTTAAAACTATACTTTGAAAAAAACAGCGGTAGACTGGTAGTTAGTTATATGACATTATTTAAAGTTGAACGGCATTTCGTGAGTCATTTTGGTAACATGATTATTCCGAAGTAAAAATATTTTTGTTGACCGTACCTTACCAAGGTACAAGCTTTGCTTAGTTTGGGACTAGGTCAATTTGTGTAAGATTGTTCACCAATATATATTCATTCAATTCTGCCGTGTCCTTTCTTAATACTCTATCAGAAATTAAACGTGCTATAAAACTTTTTAATTAAGAAAAAGCACATTATGAACATGTCTTTTAGGTATATTAGTCTGTATACATAATTTAACATGTCTCAGTCAGTTCTTAATTCAGTCATCGTTTTTTCGCACCTTTAGTTAAGGATATGTACATACCGCCATAATTAAATCAAATCATTTTCAAATACAAATAACTATATAGTAGGTAACAATAGTCCCTATAATTGGATAGTAGGTCTAAGGTGATTAATTGATTATCCACTATAGATGCGCCAAGCTCTATTTTCATCCATTTTTCTACTCCTGTACTTTTATCTGTCAATTATATGGTCCCGCAAATGAATATAAAACCATGTCTTATGCAATTTCCCTGGTGCAAGGTGCACGGTGCCCTGTGAACCCAACAAATAAAAAAAACAACACTAAATTTACAACGAAAATCAAAACTGCCAACTTAATAAACAACTGAACTCATATGGTTTGAAACAATAACAACCCTAAAATAATTACTGCCAACATAAGGAAAAACGCAAGTCAGTAATGACAGTTGAAAAAAAATTACCGTGTCTATGATTACGTTCTGTGGACTGTCATTTGTCATTATCCAACTTACCGCTCTTTCTTATGCTGTATTGCTGTTTAATTTTGTGTTTTATTATTTTATCCCTGGTCGTAGAAAAAGTAATGTATGCAACGTTGTATAAGTAGGTCAAAAAAGTCTCATGGCGTCTTTATTAACAATTTTCGGCTTCGCCTCAAATTGTTACACACGCCGCTCACCTTTTTTGAACCCTCTTATACAACTATTGCATAAAATACTATTTGCATCTAGATGTTAAGCATGCGAGGTGACAGTTCAGTTGAGTTTAAAACTGAAAATCATTGTTACCTATGACCGTAGTCGTACATTCTCGCGATTTTTGAAGTGGTTTAGACTTTAGACAATCATAACAACGAGTTTTCGGGATGCCTTATTAACACAACTTAGGTACAGTGACATTAATCCCAAAAACAAATGACATCATTTTTTATTAGGGTTACCAGATGTAGGGGTACCAAATGTCAACCGGCCAAGTGCGTGTCGGATCACGCACAATGAATGAAGTCCACATTTAAACCCATACCAATACATTGAATCTAAAAAGGTCGTATCTTCATAGGGAACTCACGGCACTTACGACCTTTTGTTTGGGAAAAACAGTTATTCAGCGGAAACTCAAAAACCGTAAAATTTATCGTGATCAACCCAAAAATAATTTGAAATTTTTAAATTTATTAATGCACATCACCTCAATATTACAATATTGTAATTTTAAGAAAATAAAATAAACCTACGTTAAATCTTTTTAATTTGGTGAGGTAAGTGTTCCATTCCGGACCAGAAGCGGCGTGCCTAATTATTCAATTTCTGTTAGAAACCTACCCGTTGTTTCACTTGATCCTATTTAGCCTGCCCGTTGTTCGCGAGTCTTTAGAAGCAACTTTAGCCAAATCATCAATTCTTAATTATGTTTCGGGACTAATGAGTAGGCAACATGCAAATTACAAAGAAGACGTTTCCATATGAAATATAGTTTTAAGGATTTCATAGTGAACAAGGGACCCTTATATTTTCGCCATGTCCGTCCGTTCATCCGCGTAGCTTCGTAACAGTTAAATAGTACTAGAAAACCGTAGAGCCCGCAGTACACATTGGGCCCAAGGTATTGGGCCAGCTCGTTGAGCTAACGTGTACCCACTTGGCTATATATTGGTAATTGGGGGCCAAACCTGCCTCGCCAACCGCAAACCGGTGTCGCTTTTTCATGCACACAACACATCAAAGGATCTTGGCGCTCGTCACAAATTGCATTCACACATAGGTCAGTAATAATTGTAATATTCCATATCAATAAATTTATTATGATATATGTATAAATAAATACCCGAGTTGAATCAAACAGATAGCTATCTATCTATTGTATCTCTAGTTTGGTGCACTTTTAAATAAGTAGCGCGGCCGTAAGTGATTTCATGTCCATCTTTGTCAAAGCGTCAACACAGAATAAGTAATGCGTCAACGCAGAATGATCGGTGCACCAACGTGTAATAAGCGACATTTGGGATTGGCCCAAAACCTTGACCCAACCCATGTGATCATTAAACATATAAATCACACCAAAAAAAGGATAGAATAAATACTCAAATAAAAATGTTTGGTCTCTCCTTACACGTAAAATGAGGATGCATTTTTTTTCTTGCAAACCCCATTGTGAAGGGTACCGTTAGATAACTCGTTCAGAAATATTATGGGTTGTCTTAAACCATTTTTTAGGGTTCCGTAGCCAAAATGGCAAAAACGGAACCCTTATAGTTTCGTCATGTCCGTCTGTCCGTCTGTCCGTCTGTCCGTCTGTCCGTCTGTCACAGCCGATTTACTCGGAAACTATAAGTACTACAGTGATGAAATTTGATGGGAATATGTGTTGTATGAACCGCTACAAAATTATGACACTAAATAGTAAAAAAAAGAATTGGGGGTGGGGCCCCCCATACATGTAACTGAGGGATGAAAATTTTTTTTTCGATGTACATACCCGTGTGGGGTATCAATGGAAAGGTCTTTTAAAATGATATAAAGTTTTCTAAAAAACATTTTTCTTAAAGTGAACGGTTTTTGAGATATCAGCTCTCAAAGTCGTAAAAAGTATGTCCCCCCCCCTCTATTTTTATAACTACGGGGTATAAAATTCTAAAAAAAATAGAGGTGATGCATGCTAATTAACTCTTTCAACGATTTTTGGTTTGATCAAAGTATCTCTTATAGTTTTTGAGATAGGTTGATTTAACTGTAATTTTGGTTAAGTTATTTTTGCTGTTTTATAGATACTAGTACGGAACCCTTCGTGCGCGAGTCCAACTCGCCCTTGGCCGGTTTTTTTTTATTTTCAAATACTTTTGCGCGATATTAAGCTTTAAGCTCACATGGCCTATTTTTATTTATAACGAAATGTCCCACTAGGAACTCCTTACCGAGAATCGTAGGATATTCATGCGTTGAGTTAAGGGTCGCTACTGAAGTGTTTGTAGCGACAATTCATTCGAGCCGTGAAATTGGATTATTTAACTAAATGTAAGTTTTGGGTTTCGGGTGTGAATTCGTATGTTTTGCTCAACATTTTACTTTTAAATGTAATTTTGTAACTAATACCATTCAGAGCGACTACGGGGATGATGCAAATAAAAATTGATTGTAGAAAGCGAACTTAATAAAAAGCACTTGCGTAATGCTTTTTGTCAAGTTCGGTTTCTACAATTAATTATGTAATTAACTTTTTTTAAACATTTTTTAGATGTTATCATTCGCCCATTAGATGCTTGCGCAGCATGTGCTTGAAAGAGATTTTGCTCTGTGCTTGCCTGATCGTGAGTATGAGAGCATTCCACGGGTGAATTGCCTGAATATTGAGAGAATTGAATAAGAAATCGGTGCGATGTTGCAGAGTAATGAGCTTAATGATCACATAACTACAGAGGTATTATTGCATAGAAAACATCCAAGACTTAGGAACAAATATTCGTGGTCATCACACTAATAACTACCCTGACCGAGATTCGAACCCGGGACCTCCAGCTTCGTAGACAGGGTCACTACACTATTCACTAATTTATTTATTTATTTAATCTTTATTGCACAAAAGAAACCTTATCGTACAAAAGGCGGACTTAATGCCGTATGGCATTCTCTACCAGTCAACCTTAAGGCGAAGCAGAAAGATTTGTTGGCGGTGCAACTAACAACTAACGAAACTCAAAATTAATATTATATATAATTATTTACATATTAATTATTTATATATATATATACATATTATACATACTGTGATTTTAAATTGGTAATCGGGAGTTGAAAATATTTATAACCCACTACGTACTACTAAAGCAGTTCCGAATGGGTGAGATCTCATGCAATGAGGGCTACTGCGTATGAATTCGCCGCTTGAGGCGCTAGTGCAGCGTGAGGTCTCCGAAATGTCAAAGCCACTCTTTGTGGTTGCGCTACGCGGGTTAATATCAAATTGGAACAGTATGGTGACTAACTTGCAATACCTGAGCTTGATTCTGTATAATTTATTTTACTTGTCTTGTGTACAATAAAGTATTTACATACATACATACATACATTATGGCAAATATGAGTTACGGGTGACTGTCAGTGCTTTGAGACAGTTTTGTCTATCGGAAACTTATGTCCTCCGATTTTTCCGAACAAAATGGGAGTGCGCTACAATGAGGGATGTTCGATATTTTTACGGTACGGTTTTAAGGTATTAAATATGATTTAAATGAAATCTTCGTTCGCATGCCCATAATAACCAATAACAATTTTTGACAGCTGGACCTTACTCGACAGTGGCGTCAACTGGTGAGCACAAAAATCGTACCTCTCATTACATCGCTGCTTAGTTAATTAAATTTACTAAATGTATGGTCCTAGGCACACACTCACGGATCTGAACGACGCGCGACGTAATCACACCCTCCATCGAGAGGTGGAACACTGCGCTTACGACGTCCAACTAGACTAGGGACGTCCACCGCGCGATCGGGACAAGACAGACAGATGAGTTTTTTGCTGGACTCTTTTCAACTAGGCTAGGTTTAGTGAATCGGCGACTTCAGCGATTCCAATGTTTGAATCGCCCGCGTAGTCGTGTCGGAGGTTTTCCCTGGATTTTCCCCAGGCCACTCTCCAACCACACACTTCTCTCCCAGCTTTATTGGGCCCGGCCTATAAACCACTGCCAGGTTCAAAAAGGGAGCAACTTAGCCCCTCACACCACTGAATAAAAATCGTCATGTATTAACGTATATCTTACTAGTTCCAGTACAAACATCGACTCGGGAATTGTTGGAACTTTGGACGAATGTGTGATTTACTTTGAATGTGAGTTATTCCATTCAATTTGTTCACCTCAACTCTTGTTACGAGATATGAAGGAAGTCGTTATTACAATCATACTTAAAATGCCTTGCCCTTCTTTATGTCAGATAAATACACACGTTGGATGGAAAAAGATCACCTGCAATGTGGTAGCGTAAAATCTCAAGCTTTTATACTAATGAAACTTTGAATGATGCTTGTCGTTCCAGTGGCTTGCGAGGGCACGTCGAGTGTATATTATTATTTTTGAAACATGGCACTGCTTAGTGAATTTATATTTTATCGAGTTATGGTAAAATAATACGTACATATCTCCGCCATAAGCCTCCGGACAATATATCTAAATATGTGTAAATCTATATATATATATATATATATATATATAGATTATATAACGCCGGTGGCAAACAAGCGTACGGTCCACCTGATGGTAAGCGGCCACCGCAGCCTATGCCGCACCGCAGGCCAACACCCGCAACTCCATATATATAAGAAGAAGTCCTGACTGACTGACTCATCAACGCACAGCCGAAACTTTAATAGTTTCGCTAGAGAGTTTATTTTACACAGTCGGTTACATTAATAACGTAGGCTAGCGATAAGAAAGGATTTTTCGAAATCAACCCCTAAGAGGATAAAACAAGGGATGAAAGTTTGTACATAAACGTAATTTTTTTTTACTTAGAAACTTGAAATTTAGTATATAGACTCTCTGTTTAAATATATAAAAACTAAATTAAGCGATTTTCTAAATTCATCCCTTAAAGGGGTGAAAAGGGGGTTCAAAATTTGTACGGGGAGCAAATCTTTTTTGAAGTTAGAGATTTGAAACTTCGTAAATAGACTCTATGTTTAAATACAACAAAACATGTTTCAGTGTTTTTCTAAATTGTTCCCCTAATGGGGTAAAAAGGGGGGTTCCAAGTGTGCGGGGAGCACATCTTTACTATTTAGTAAATATCGATATAGGTGTCATCTTCGAGGTATTGACTGGCATGCGATAATTTGAAAGTTTGTACGGAACCCTCGGTGCGAGAGTCAGACTCGCACTTAACCGGTTTTTTTTATATTGGTGTGAGTTTTAACACTTTACGGAGTGTGAAGACAAATGTCAAAATGACCTGAACTATCACACGGTGATTCCGCCGTAGGCCATAACTCGAACTAAGTCATTAGCATATTATGCCCTATCAGGTAACTAAAATTATTAACTAATAGATAGACTACTCAATAGTATAAATATTACAGGAATAGATTACAATTATCATTTACTTTTGTGCAACGAAAGTGAACGTATCTCCACCCTAATCAGTAGTACGTTTGCATCGCCGCAACTTAATCACTTTGTTATTGTCTGTTATTATTATTTACCGCGAGTGTCCACGTGGTGATATCATGGAAATACAAGAAGAAGGTATGTACTATTATTTGATTTATTTTATATTGTGCATATATATTTGTTTGTATTTTATACGAATTTTATACTAGAGGTCTATCGTTCCGTTATTTTTTTCTTAAGTATGATTTTCATTGAGAGATATACTTTGAGGAAACCCTAAGCCACGTATGAAATATACGTCATTTAATAGAGTGAAATGTCCTTAATAAGGGCTGTAACTTTCAACTGCCCCTGGCTGCCTCTTCTTAGGTAAAGGGGGTGTTCAAGTAGAGGAGGGCGTACCTAAAAAAATTACGAAGTTTTATAAAATTGTTTCTCTTTTGGTTTTAGGTACTTTTTGGAGGTGTTCTATATTGAGGCGTAATGTTTTTGATATTTAGCACTCAAAACAAGGAACTGGCGTAGAAAAATGTCAACATGTCCTAAGTGTGTTGACCAATACATCACCTTTAGCGGATGACATAGAAAATATCGACTTAAAAGTGTTAAGTGATAAAATAACGAGTTTATATAAACGTTTATCTAGTTATTGGTTAAAAACAAATAGAACAAAGTCTAAACTAATAGAAAAATATAGAGACTGGCTTAGTGAAGTAGAATATGTTGATGTGAAACGAAATATTGCACGGCACATCAAACGATGGCAATACTGCCAGGAGGTTCTTTTTTAACTCAGAAATATCAGCCGAAATTACTGGCATTAAGAAGAATCTTTTAGATCGTTGTTGGACTATACTTCAGTGCATTAATTCGGGATATAACATTGATCAGACCAAATTCAGAGAATTTACTTTAGAAACAGCTTGTGAAGATTGGAGAAGATGTAGTGAAGGTGTGCCCCAGAGGGCACACGAGGGAAGTAACAACACACAACTGCAGCCGAATATTAATTGATTTATTGTCTAGAAAATACATGGTTTATATACTAGAGAGTTCCTTTGTTCGTGTGCATTCTTGTGGAAGTAATATACTTCTCAGGTTACATCGTAAAATAGGTAAATCATGTTACAATAAATAATATGTAATGTGATACAATCGAATTAGTTAAATGGTGCGTTAAATAGGTTAACGGCGTAATAAGAGTAATCGGTTATTTGATACCTTAATGCATGTGTGTGTGTACTCACACTACAGCTTTCCTCTTTTTTTTTTTAGACAAAAATAGTATGCTTCAGAAATCTATTTTTGGCTAATGTGCAATGAACATGTATCTCTAAATGGTATGTAATATAAATCTTAACGCTATTTGGTTATACAATTTTTCTAGTTTAGTATAATAAAATTCTTAATGCTACTTGGGTATACAATTTTCTTAGTTTAGTATAATAAAATTCTTAATGCTACTTGGGTATACAATTTTTCTCTTAGTTTCTACGTTACATGTTTCTTCTTTGATCTAACATATATTTAATGTTGTGTTGGCGGTTAATATGATATTTGTGTCATGCTATAGGACACTCTTTTAATTATGATTGTAGCGGTTCCTTATTTGGAGTTGGTATTTATCGGTGTCTTACTGCTCTTGTGCTTTAATAATAGACTGGTTTATTTATTAATGGGGTTTTTCTTGATCCTTATCTCGTAATAATATTAATCTATTCTATTATTAATAATATTAATATTTCTTTTTTGTAATTGAATTTCAACGCTCGTTGTGATGGCGTTTTTTTTTTATAGTACTTTATAATTTTTGTCGAATTCCCATGTGGAATTTATATCATTTATTTACGTTTTTGTCGTAATACGCGGCGTTTTTGTCGTAATACGCGGCGTTTTGTCGTTTTTCCTTTTTTACGGCGTTTTATTATGTCGTCGTTTTCGTATGTGTTTCGTACGTACGTGTTTAGTTTCTTGGTTTTTTTTTTATACCGTCTTAAAGAAAACAGTGGCTCTTGTAAGCTCTTATCTGTGTCTTATTTGTCATTTATTTTTATTGCGCATACATTTTCTTTGGACGTCATTGCGTTTTTTTTTTTGTTAGTCACTTATTATTTAACTTGTGACAAAGTGTGCACTACTCATTGCGAAGGTACATTGCATGCAAATATATGGGCGGCCGACCCTTAATTATTACTGCAGTATACAAGGATTTTATACATAATTATATTTATGTAGAGCGCGCGTAATACCTTAATAGGTATTGGTTTACAGGTCTGACAATTCTTTTAACACAAATTGTGTCCAAGGACTTCTACATGATTGATGCTCGATCGAATTATGTTCAAGTCAAGGATTTGTTGTTCGCCTAATAGACAGTTCTTTTAACACTTTATAACAAATAGTGCCCAAGTATTTCCACTCGTTTGATGCTCGATCGAAACGTGTTCGATATCCAAGGGTTTTGCTGTCTACCTTGTATTCTGGTGTACCTTGCTATTCGTCATATATTTAATTATTCAATGGTCCCTCTCGGTACTATCACTGAGTACGGGGAAACACATTGTTTTATTTATTTCTTAAATAAATTTGTCCTAGTATTTTTATCCTGAAATCTTCAACATATAAGAATTTCATCAACTTTTAGGTGTACAGGCTAATCGTCTAGTGAAATACTTATGTGTATCCGTTTTTCGGATTATTATATGGGTGCGGGAGAAGATTATAGTCACTTAATGGTTCTAAAGTTATGATTCCGTTGTTTAAAATTGTTGCTGTTTTTTTTGTATATTTTATAATTACTACGAATTATTTTAATTGGCTTTTAAAAAATTTTTTTTTTTGCCATTTTTATTTGTTTTGCTCGTTTGTCGTAATTTTTGATACATAAATGTTGAATCAAAAGCATTGTCCGATTAATGTTAATACGTGGAAATCATATTGAAATTTTTATTTTAGTATTCTAAAGAGAATGTACTATATGACGTTATCTTTCCTCGGACTCGATGTGAGTCGTCCTTACGTGTCATATGGCGCGGAGTGCGTCATGCGCTTCCTATGGCGCCACGACTTGCGCTCGCTGCGGCAAATCATATGTGCCTTGCGTCGTTTATATGTGGTGTACCGCTTCTTCCGGTAATTCAATACTTGGTCCGGGGCGGGCGTAGTGGATGTGGACTCTTTGTGGTCCTTTGCTCCCTGAATCGCATTTTTAGCGTGGAGTATCCAAAACATACGCATTGCATAGCATTTTTTGTGTATGCTATGCTTGTCATTTCGTAAGTCTTTTGTGAATCTGGCTATGGCCATTTGTTTAATTAACGATTGCAGTACTGAGTCCGCTTCTGGTTTCCCATTGGCCTGGGTTACTGTGAGGTTTACAAATAGATCCTCCAGTTCTTGGCCGTACCGCTCGATTATCTCATGTCCTTGTTTTGTTGTGAGCAATCTAGCTGGAATTGCGATTGTCGATTTGGTTGGTAAATGTCGTAGTCTTATCTCATTAAGTAATGTAGTTACATTTATATGTTTATCCGCTATCCTTAGCTCGGCGCTTTGAGTTAACCGGATCTTAGTAACGAAAATAATTAATGACTTTAAATCGGAGTCTTTAATCATCGTTGCGTACAACTCTATAGCATCTATGAGTTGCCTTGTGACGGTTTCTGATCCGTCCATGGCTGGTAGCAACGCTACTGGCGCTCTTAGGCTAAAATGGTATTTTGACGTCATTTTGCCTTGTTCGGTTTCTTTCTCGTAAGACGCGTGTATTGCGCTATAAATCGCTTTTATCTCCGTTAAATAAGACTGGATTAACTCGCTGTCGCTTACGGATATCTCTGATTTTTCTAGCTTAAGACTATACTGCTCTATATATTTTTCGTACTCACTATACAATAATTCAACCTGCTGGAGTTCACTCTGACCGATCGCCTCTTTTCGGCGTTTTGCACTTAATTTTCTAATGTCTTCTTGTAATAATTGTAACTCTTTATACAATTTTTGAATGTCGGTCATTAGTACATATGAACTTGACACGTAATGCGTTTGCATAAACATTGACATAAAAACGTGCTTCTAATCTTAAATTGGTCGGTTTACGCGGTTAATTGCGCTTAAATGATACCTGTAGGCAGATGCTGCTAGTTGATGGTGGCTGGCGGTTGGTAGTTGACAGTGTCCGATGCCGATGTTGTAGCCGTTGTCGCGCTGGTCCTGCGGTTCGGAGCTGCTAGACGTTGCTGCTGTCAGCTTGGCTCGTACTTGCGCTGCTGGATGCCCCGTTTTGAGCTATGATGACCTCTTCCTTCTGGCTATTTTTCGTGCTCTGGGTTCCCATGGTTTGCTGGCTCTGGCTGGCTGGCCGGTTGGGCGGCGGCAGTGGTGCTTGGCTCGGTGGTGTTTATATTGCGGTTGCCCCGAGTAGCCTGACGGGCAGGGTTGCCCCTTGGTACTCGTGCATACCGGCTGGCAGGATCGCCATGTAAAGATGTACTGGAGATGTGGTGAAGGTGTGCCCCAGAGGGCACACTAGGGAAGTAACAACACACAACTGCAGCCGAATATTAATTGATTTATTGTCTAGAAAATACATGGTTTATATACTAGAGAGTTCCTTTGTTCGTGTGCATTCTTGTGGAAGTAATATACTTCTCAGGTTACATCGTAAAATAGGTAAATCATGTTACAATAAATAATATGTAATGTGATACAATCGAATTAGTTAAATGGTGCGTTAAATAGGTTAACGGCGTAATAAGAGTAATCGGTTATTTGATACCTTAATGCATGTGTGTGTGTACTCACACTACAAGCTCGGCAATTAGTTGCAGAGTATCCATGGTATTACATGCCTGCTTCCGTCCACAAAATTTTAATTCACGGTGCTAGTATTATAGATCATGGTCTTCTGTCAATAGGGGAGTTGTCTGAAGAAGCAGCTGAAGCGTGTAACAAATACTACAAAGAATTTAGACGAAATCATACCCGAAAAATGAGCCGCGTTTTGACCAATACCGATTTAATTAATCGGCTTTTTCTTCATTCAGATCCCCTAATATCTGCTTTGAGAAAGTTGCCCGTTAAAAAAAAAGTATTTTACCTAAATCTGTGTCAGATTTATTATGTGTAAATAGAAAAATATAGTGTTAATAGCAAGTAATTTAAGTTAGTATTAACTATGGCTAATAATTGTAATGTTCTTATATGTAAGTATTTTTGGAATACATACTGTTATTATACATTGTATATTGTTTTATTATTAGTTGTCATAGTATAAACCTTACTTTCTTTAGTTTTAAAGTAAACGTCGAAATCGAAAATTGTTACAAGTACAGAAAATATTTTTTGTACATACATCATCATATATGTTCGTTATTTATGTTTAAAATAGCTGTTTTTACCCCATTTCCTACTTTAGTAGCAATATTTGATAGTTTAAAATTGAACAAATTGCTTATTTTGGAACCGAGGTAGTTATGGCCGCCCTTGTATGGGAGCGGAATCACTGTGCACGGACTTAATTATTGCAATTGGCTATGTTTATATACAGATAGCTAAGTACCTACATTACTTTATTGAATAGGTTTAATTAACCAGCGGGGCGATTCAAGTATGTACGGGGTACATAGGTACATTCATTCCAGCAATCCATTCAATTAATTTATGTTTTAGTTTTAGGCTGCACTGAAAAACATGCAAATCGGTTACGTTCAGTAGACCTACAGTATGGAATATAATAAGTATTAGAATGTTTTTTATATTAATCTACTTCACCGAAAAGCTAATGTAAAAAAGGTTAGATATTAGGATACCTAACCATAAAACATTCAATGTTTACATTAGCTTTTTGGTGAAGAAAAATATCAGTAATCGAAAATGACATGTGTTTTCAAATCCAAGATGCCGGACATTAATTTTTCTTAAAAACCGATGTGTATGTCATCTTTGTGGTTCCTCCTGGTGCGGATTATGAAAATGACATCCATTTTCAAATCCAAGATGGCGGACATTTATTTTTTCTTTTGAGTATTTTTTCACAAAAGATTAATAGCATCAGACAACTGACAGAAACAAATAAACCTCATTTGTATCTTTGTTACCATCTAAAATCTAAGCGGACGAAGACGCGGGCGGCCGCTAGTTTATTATATTACAGGATTTCCAGTGTAAGCGACATATTTTTAAGTATGTTTTAAAAGTGCGAGGGAGCAAATATGTGTGTGACGGTTATTGTTATCATTGCTGATTTTTTGCTTAGAGCATTTAAGACAGGAGAGTTCTTCGGCGCTTCATTACTTATTCTGTGATGATTCTGTGGTCGAGGGCCATCGCGAGTGAGCACATGCACGTTTCAAGTTCCGCCGCCGCCGTTTTCCGGTGATAACGTAATATTTGGAGCGATTTATTTTATTAATTTAAACTTTAATGCACAAAACTACAGTGTATAAATGGCGGACTTAATGCCAAAGGCTTAAAGCTATATATGCTATTCAAAACAATTTTCTATAAAAGTAGCTATGGAACCCTAGAACGAGTATCCTGATAAAAACGAAATGAAATGAAATGAAATTTAAGACCGGTCTTAAATGGCCTAAGATTTTTTGATACCATTCATCATTTAATCAGAGCGTAAGACCAGTCTTAAATGCCCTAAGATTTTTTGGCACCATTAAACGTGGGTAAGAATAGTCATGCTCTGATTAAATGATGAATTCTTTTTGCGTTTCGACTGGTTTCAAGAGAAAGTGAAGCAGCTTGATTATTGATAATTTAAATATTATGAAGGATATGGATGGATTGTACATTCAAAAAACTAATTTTCATTCAAGGTAATGGGCCTTAATTGTTTTTGATCTGTGTGTGCAGTGGGCGATCGTCGATTATGAAAGAAATTTCTCAATGAATTGCATATTTTTAGGCCACATGTTGAAGATGTTTCGTTATTTAATCGAAACACATGGTTATGATAATAAAAAGCAACTTTCCACACAATCGAACCCTTTCCTCTAAAATCTCTATGACCCATCTCATCTTATTTCCATCGCCATCCCATCTTATTGTAATATTATAGGGCGTTATTCCATCTGAGGAAATCGCGTTTACCAGCTCGGCGGCGTATTAAGTTAATACGCCGCCGAGCTGGTAAAGGCTTAATATTATTAAGCCGTGGTCTCCCGGCGAAAAAAATAAACAATAGCATTCTTTTGTAATGAGCCCGGGGATCCCCGGCACCGATAGACGACGGGTTAAGAAAAGATGAAGCATAGGTTTGAAGAGTGCGTAACACAGCTGTGTTCAATGGTAATAAATAATAATGTTCTTTTATTATTTGTTTTTTCTTTATTAAATTTCAAAAAATATTCTGCAACCGGACATCCTGTACCTAGTTAGTACTTTGCTTTATTACATTTATGCCACTATAAATGTTAAATTATCCTCTATTGCCCAGGTAGATTATAATAACGTAAATCCCTGACCTAAATAAAGATCAAAGTTCAGTTTGACGCGTCATATTCCTCTCAAAATGATAGTTAATGAAATACCTCGTCAAATTTACGGTCTCCTACCTCCCTGAAAACTCGTCAAAGGCGCGGTTTATTAAACCGGTTTATAATCTCAACAATGTCCAGTGGTAGAGAACAAAAGTCTCTAACGGCACAACCGTATTTCGATGCTGTTTCTTTACTTACTGTTCTACAGTAACCAATAATACCAATTTCATCTACATATTGTATAGCTCGATATCTTTTATCCGTAACTGAGCAGCAAATGTAATAAAAGCCTAACGAAGGTAACAAGCGAAGTTTGCACGTTTTATTGAAATATTCTGTCCCAATTTAGGCCTAAAGCTACAATTCAAAAGCTTCCTTTGTAAAAATATATTAAAACATTATAAAATGAAACGACAACGGTGTTCTTCACCATCGTAAGATAAAATTCTCATTTCAAATACAAATACGTTTATTTCGTCATCACAGGCAATAGTAATACAGTTGTTAAATTGGTTAATAATACAGTACCATGATGAGCCCGCCCATTAGGCATACGAAAATAAAATTACAATGTCAAGTGAATACGATATGCAATACAAAAATATCACAGTGGCAGTAATTATTTATCTATTTAGGCCTGCTTTTGTCATTTAGATAATCTAAAGCACTATAATAATATCTTTCGGATAAAAAGTTAAAATGTTTTCGTTTGAAATTATTAAATGTTGCGTTTTGCCAATCGGGTCATGCTTAGTTGGAAAAACAAAAGACGTCCCTTGTGTGATCAATAGTTAACGGCTTATGTGCATGTTAGCTATGTTTTTATTACAGGGATTTATAGAAACGGAGACACTGTTTATGCAGGTTACTGGTCAAATCCAAAATTAAGCTTTGTAGCACTTAACTTTTGGTATGTCCACAGAAAGAAAAGACGCGAACCTAAATCCGCGTATGACCCAATCCTCAGGTAGTTTGTTAAATAATTTAGGAGCCATAACTAAAATATTCTTTTTCATCAGAGCTGTTTTGAGATTTAACAACGCATATTTCAGGCTTCCTGTATCGAAAATTTAACCTCGTTGTGTTTTTGTCGTCTCAAACAAATTGGGATTGCTTTTAATATAGACGCAACATTCAAAGACATACAAGCAAGGGAAAGTCAAAACATTCAATGATTTGAAATGTGGTTGGCAGTTTTGTGAGGGAGTCAATCCAACGATGGCCCTAATGCACCGTTTCTGAGCTCTAAATACCATATCTCTGTAGAGTTTCCCCAAAATATTATCCCATAACGCAAAGTTGAGGCTACAAAACTGTGATACGCTATTTGAACTGTTTTACGGTCACTAATTTTTGATAATTTATAAAGAGCATATGAGAACTTGTATAGTTTCTTGCACACTGCCAAAGAGTGCGATTTCCATGACATGTCATTGTCTATATGGAGTCCTTCATAATTTAAGTTTAGGGATGGAACATTTTTTTTTTGACTGAATTGCATTAAATATGTCTTCTCTATATTTACCTTTAGGTTATTACTTTCTAGCCATTTTAGAATACTTTCAGTAGTCAAATTAATTTCCTTTTCGTAATCATTAGGTATGTCAAGTTCTATGAAGATGGTGCTGTCGTCAGCAAATAATATCATGGGATGGGTACATGAATTAGTAATATCATTAATATATAATAAGAATAAAAGGGGTCCCGGGACGCTACCTTGTGGTACCCCGTATTAAATTTTCCTACGTTCTGACATATATATCTTCTCTTGTTTTGTCGTTTTACATATCTCAGAAACCACAGTATATTGTTCTCTGCCACTTAGATACGACTTGAACAGATCCAAAGCACTACCACGGATTCCGTAGTTATCTAATTTTTTAAGCAGTATGTGGTGGTCAACATAGTCGAACGCTTTGGACATATCCATGTATACGGCGCAACAGGGTTTCCTATTGTCAAGACAAATGAGAGCTCTTCTCACCGGATCGTAAATTGCTACGTTTATCGATGTACTTTTCGGAAAGCCTTTCTGTTCAGGAATGAGTATTTTGTGTTTTTCCAGAAAGTTGTATACGATATCATATATAATTCTTTCCACCACTTGAAAAGACAGGCAATAGAGCAATTGGACGATAGTTAGAAGCGCTTTCTTTGTCACCCTTTTTATATAATGGCTTTATTGTAGCTAGTTTCAACTTATTCGGATATACACCTGTAGTTATGCTTAAGTTGATGATGTGAGCAAGTGGGAGCGCGATTAAATCACTAACATATTTTATAGATTTAGTGCTAATTTCGTCAAAACCTACGCTATTTGTGTTTTTTAAGCTTTGTATGGTTTTATGCACATCATCAGGTGTTGTTGGAGACATAAAAATCGAGTACATATTACAATCTTTGTGACCAGAGTAAACATTGTCTCGGTTATTGCTGTTATTTTTTATTTCATCGATAAAGAAATTATTAAAAGCAGTTACAATATCCAGTGGAGTTTCAAAACGTTCATCTCGAATTCTTATTGCCTCGATGGGTTCCTTAGGTACTCTATGTTTAGACTGGTTTATGATTTGCCATGTAGCTTTGGATTTGTTCATTGCATTAACTATATAATTATTGTTCTGAGAGCATTGAATCAGTTTTGAGTAACTTTTTTCAATTTTTTACTATAGTTAATCAATGCGTTTTTACTATCCCTAGTTTTATCAAGCCGGTGTAGCCATAATGCTTCTCTCTTTTTCCGACAACACATGTTTATACCCTTCGTAATCCACCTAGGTCTAACTGTTTGGCTTATTTTAAGTGACTTATGGGGAAAACAGAAGTCATATATGCATTTAAAAATATCCAGAAAATCATTATATGCCTCGTCAGCATCACTAGAGGCTAAAACATCGCTAAAAGTTAGGCATTTTATATGTTTCCGAAATATATCCAGGTTATGTTTACTGTAGTCCCGTCGCCTAATGCGCCACGACTTTAATGTAAGTAGACAATCTTTTAACAGGGCTTTTCAAGATTGTACTGGTATCACATAACCGGGTATAAGCGTATCTTCGTTTTTCCATTATAACGGGCCCCTCCACCTCTCTAGCCTGCCCTATACTAACCCTAGTAAAGCAGCGATCTCTTGAAGTACGAGTAAACTACATGAAAGGTTAGGTGAACGTCTGGTTGAGAAGATAGGCACATACGTTGTTTTAGTTCGCCTTTGTACCAATGTAACCGTATTTGTCTGTATTTTTTAACTGTGTTTTGTGTATTAAAGTATTTACATACATACATATACTATACAGGTTCTTGCAGCATGAACGACCAGTGGTAAGCAATAAGTACTTTTATTAGTAGTTATGTCTAACTCACAGAAATATCCACCCTACTAGATTGCGTCTAGCCTAAGAAGGCAAGCCTAGCATACTGAAATGCGCCTGTCCAGCTACATTTTATTCATTTAGTAGGTTTGTAGAAATCAATAATTTATTAGGGTTCCGTACCAAAGTGCAAGCCAGGATGCTGCAAGTCTAGTATGATCGGCCGTTTATACTAGATACCTAAGGATTGGCGTCACTTATCATGCTGCTGCCACTGATAAGGCCAGTCAGGGGGGCTTGCAGCACTGCATTATCGTATAGTCCTACCCCTCCCCTGTACCGAGAAACAAACGAAACTTGGGAGACTTATCGTACTAAAAACCGGAAATTTTTTTTTTTTTGAAAAATTTTTTTTACTATGGCCACGATTTCGTGTTCCCCAGGAATGGCGTATCTTATAATATATATATCATCTCTTAAACTAGAAGGGTAACCTACATACATTGAACTTGTTTTTTTAATATATTTTTTTATATTTTCTGTGAAAAATGATAGATAATAGGTGGTTCAAAATTTGAAAGTCTAGTGAATGTGTCAAGTGGGGTGTCATTTGAAAGGGCTTGAGTTTCACATTCTGAAACATTTTTTTACGTTGAGTCATTTTCGATCTTTGAAGGAAAATGTAAAAAAAATACTCTTTATCTCCGAAGTTTACAAAGGAAAAAAATGAAATTATTATATATGGTTGATATCAACATAAATATTACAGGAAAAATATAATTAAATCTCTATCTAGCTCTTTTTATCGTCTTAAATCATTTTATATACTGAGTTTGTAATTTAATCACCATTGCATGCATTTTTGTTTTATAAAATGCTATGAAATTATGATGAAAGTACCTTCTTTCAGATAAAAAATATATAACTACCTGTTAAAGAAAAGTTGAATTGTGGATGATGGTAATTCAGAAGGAAAAACTAAAAAAAAATGTTTCACAAGTCTATAAATAGTTTTACTCATTGATACTTATTGTGATATTAAATTCCGATCTTTTCTCTCCCGTTTTCATTAGGGTCTTAAGAAAATTCTCTATTAAGAGTTCATACTCGAGGAGGAAATTTAAAATGGATGCCGCTAGTTTTTCGTACGTAATTGGAAATAATTACATTGAAGATGATTGCGTGGATAAATTTCATGCAATTCTTGCTAGTAACACTAACTACTGTCTGCCGAATACTATATACGAGTTACTTGTACCTGACTTGCGAAGGCAAGTCTAACCAATTCAGCCGGATAAAGAACACTTACAATTTTCAATTCGTGATAACAGCTTATCCTTGAACAGGCATCATGTATTGGGTGGCGTGCGATAATTTGAAAGTTTGTACGGAACCCTCGGTGCGCGAGTCAGACTCGCACTTAACCGTTTTTTTATATTTGTGTGAGTTTTAACACTTTACGGAGTGTGAAGACAAATGTCAAAATGACCTGAACTATCAGGACTCTGCCAAGTTACATTGCTCCAGTTCTCATAGAAGTAAAGAGACGAAAGAACCCGTTTTGTAGTTCTTAGATGAAAACCGACGGATACCGAAATACGAAATACCGAAGAATAAGAATATGTGAATCTAACACGGTTATAATTGTTATAAATATATATTTTTTACTTTTATGTTAAATATTGTTTAGCAATATTTAATTTTATAGAACTAATAACTTAATAAGGCCCCACGGACTTAATTATTGCAATTGGCTGTTTATATACAGATAGCTAAGTTCCTACATTACTTTATTGAATAGGTTTAATTAACCAGCGGGGCGATTCAAGTATGTACGGGGTACATAGGTACATTCATTCCAGTAATCCATTCAATTAATCTATATTTTAGATTTAGGCTGCAGTGAAAAACATGCAAATCGATTACGTTCAGTATACCTACAGTATGGAAAATAATAAGTAATAGAATGTTTTATATTAATCTACTTCACCGAAAAGCTAATGTAAACAAGGTTAGATATTAGGATACCTAACCATAAAAATTCTGTTTACATTAGCTTTTTGGTGAAGAAAAATATCAATAATCGATATGGGTGTCATCTTTGTGGTTCCTCGGGGTGCCAATTACGAAAATGACATGTGTTTTCATATCCAAGATGCCGGACATTAATTTTTCTTAAAAACCGATCTAGATGTCATCTTTGTGGTTCCTCCTGGTGCCGATTACGAAAATGACATACATTTTCAAATCCAAGATGGCGAACATTTATTTTTTCTTTTGAGTAATTTTTCTCAAAAAATTAACAGCATCAGACAACTGACAGAAAAAAATAGGCCTCATTTATATCTTAGTTATCATATAAAATATACGCGGACGACCGCTAATGTTTTATAAAAACACATTCTATTTAATTTAATTATCACTTTAAGATATCCTAGAAACATATATTGTGTAAGTGTGACAAAGTTAACAAAAATTGACCCTTTTCTTTAATCCCAAATATGTATATCAAAAAATTTAACTGCGTACCTACAAGAAATATATAATATCTTTATTTGTTGGCATAGTTTGAAAGAAAATAGTACTGCGACTAGAAGTTCAGGTGTGGTAAGATGTCACTCATTGCATCATACCCTGTTGCTGGAGGGATGTTTTCTAGGTAAAAATAAAAATACAACAGACATCTGAACATCCAAATTTTCACATCTCTAATAGAACAGGTTTACGTTGCAACAATCGTGGTCAAATTGTATTAAACATTGTCTTGCTGTACTTTTAATAAGAATCCGAGCTACAGCTCGTGGTGGACTAGGTACAACTCGTAAATTATGTAGTAAAGCCTTTAGTGACCCATTAAATAAACCACAGCCGTTTCACTTTTACCATTAGAGTTATTAACAGACCAGTACACTCAGTTTAACTATAGTGGACTAGAGGGAAAATATTAAACTTCCGGTAAAGGAGGCGTTAAGTCAATTTTCACGATTTTCATTTGTGTATATTTACACGAAGAATCAGTCATACATACTCAACACAACGACATTACATCTAAACACAACCCGGCGGACAACTTCAAGTAGACGGTATTTTAAAGTCGCATTCTAAAGAAACTTTGTATAGAAAATAAAACAGACTCTAAAAAAACATAAAAAGTAAAAAATAATTGCCTAACTTCTAATATGAGACTTTACGATTGTTATTGAAAAATGTAGACGCACCTATTGTAAATTTTTAAGTGGGTGCCATCCAAAGATATTGTCTAAAGTTGACGAAATGGCACCGATTACAAAAATTACAATAAACCGTACGTCTAGATTGTTCAATAAAAAGCGTAAAGTCTCATATTGGATGATAGGCAATTATTTTTTATTTATTAGTGTTTTTTGTAGTCAGTTTTCTTTTTTTTTCAATCAATAAAGTTATTTATTTCTATGAATGTGATACAATTTTCTGGGTCTTATAATAGTTCAGCACATCCTGCCAGTGTTGGCTTAGAAATAGTTAATACACATGAAAGTCCTTACATATCAATAATAAAATATTTACAACAATATGTTAACAACAACATTAACATCTTGAAGGTGTCTCTAAAAACTCTTTTATTGAATAGTAACATTTTTCAACCAAAAATGCAAATAAATGTTTTTTTAAATTGGTGTATCTCTAAACTTTTAATAGTGTTCGGTATTTTATTAAATATTTTTTGTTGCCATTCCAAAAAAGCTGTTCCGCATTAATGCTGTTTTCATAGGCTGATTATGCAGCTGTATTTTATATTGCGAGCCAGTGGGAAGCTTTCGTCTTTCTGATACAAATCTTTTTAGCGTTTAACAAATAGAGTTACCTCTAAGATATACAATGAAGGCAAAGTCAAGAGTTTCAGTGATTTAAATATAGAAACACAGCTGTCTCTTACGTTTATGCCGCAGATAGCTCTAACGCATCTCTTTTGGGCAACAAAGGTGCCTCGCGATTTACAGAGTTGCCCCAAAAGATAATGCCATATCTAATTTTAGATACTACTTACCCATGGTATGCTACTAAGACTGTATCACGGTTAGCTACTTTGGATAGTTTATATAGTGCGTAGGCCGATTTGTTCAGGTGCTTACATACATCATCTACACGTTTTTTCCAACTTAATTGATCCAACTTAACTGATAATCCTAGAAATTTAGTAACAGCTACATCCTCTATTGTTGTACCTTGATAGTTAACATTGATCTTACTATTAATATTAGATAATGTTTTTTGATAAAAATGTGTTACATTTGTTTTATTTAAATTAATTATTAAGTTATTATCATTAAGCCAATTTATTACACGATTTAATTCTTTATTTATGTCTTGTTCATAATTTGTTAAATCATTATTATTACAATTTATAATTGATGTACTGCCGTCTGCGAATAATACTATGGGATAATTTACATTGCTTGGAAAATCATTAATATACATTAAAAACAACAATGGACCAAGTTACACTGCCCTGTGGAACCCTAAGTTGTAGATAGTGTTCTTTAGAAATATATTTACATTGTTTCTTTGTCACAGAGCATATTCTGGATATTTCTGTATATTGTATCCTCTTTTCAAGATAAGAAACTATAAGGTTTAATGCGTTGCCTCTTATGCTATACATATTAAGTTTTTCTATGAGTCAACCATGGCATACATGATCAAAAGCCTTGGACATATCGGTGTAGATTGCACAAACAGGATGTTTTCTATCGATGTTCTCTATTATAACTTTAAGCATGTCATATATAGCAATATCAATGGATATATTTTTCCTAAATCCCTTCTGCTCGTTACATAATAGGTTAAATTTGTTCATGTATGAATACAAGCGTTGGTAAATAATTTTCTCAAAGATTTTTGAAAATATAAGGGATGAGGGCAATTGGCCGATAATTGTTTAAAATATCCTTATCTCCTTTTTTATGTAACGGTTTTATGACAGTTTTCTTTAATCCATCTGGGTATATTCCTGCAGATATTGTGAGGTTGATTAGATGGCACAAATCTTTGTCTAATATACTACTGCCAGACTTAATAACTAATGTGGAGATTTGTTGTGAATACACAGCACTATCGTCTGTTGCCTATGGTATCTATAGTGCTAAATTTGAATATCGTGTCAATGTTTTTGCACGTCAACCTGAATGTATGTGAAAATTTGTCTGAAAGTTATATTATAGAAAAAGGTAAATAAAACAAGCTAATTAATAGCAAGTTTATTACTTTCACCGTCTCTCCACCCTACAATTGGTAGCAGAGCGTGGTTGGGTTGTTTATTATTATAATGTAAGTAGTCGGTGAAAATAAATGTTCGTGCACCATGAACACGTCGTCGTATCATCGTATCGAAGCGCTAACAAAAGAAAATTACGATACGTGGTGTCTCCAAGCTCAAGCAGTCCTAATTAAAAATGGCCTGTGGGGATACGCGAATGGAGATATACCCGCACCGATTTCAACAACCGACGAGACGGAAAAGAAAGAATTCCTACACAAGGATTTACTAGCGCGTTCAGAATTGCTACTACTAATCTCACCTTCAGAGTTGAAACAAGTGAAGGGCTGCAAGACATCGTTCGAACTTTGGACTAAACTTAAAAATATTTACCAAAGTACGGGTCCCGCCAGAAAGGCAACATTACTCAAGCATCTTATTTTAAAAAAGCAAGATAACGGTGATATCCGCGAACACTTAAACGATTTTATGGACACCGTCGATAAATTGGAAGATATGGACATAACTCTACATCCAGATCTACTAAGCGTAATGATGCTTTACAGTCTACCCGCTTCGTTCGAAAACTTTAGAATAGCGGTAGAATCGAGGGACATGTTGCCAAAGCCCGAAGAACTGAAAATTAAAATCTTAGAAGAATCTGAAGCAAGGCAGATACAAGATAGGCAAACAGATGGAAAAGAAGGTGCATTTTACTCTAAAAAGAAGCCTAAGTACTGCCAAAAATGTAAGAAAAAGGGGCATAACGCCGAAGAATGCTGGAGTAAGAAAAATAAAAGTCAGTCTTCGCACAAAAGAGATGAAAAGAATTTCAGCATTACACCTGCCTGCTTGTCCATCACTTCTGCAGATATTTGGTGCCTGGACAGTGGATGCACTTCGCATTTATGCGCGCAGGAAGAAAAATTTGAGAGCATCGACTCAGAAACCGGTTCCTTGAGGTTAGCGTCTGAAAATCACACAGCAAAAGTAGAAGGCAAAGGAAAAGTACGTATTAACATTAACAATGAAATTATCAACCTCCATGATACTTTGTACGTACCCACATTGACAACAAACTTAATGTCAGTGGCCAAAATCACCGAAAAAGGAAACAGTGTGCTATTCACAAAAGACAAGGCGTACATCAAGGACCAAGAAGGCAAAATAGCCCTGACAGCTATAAAAGAGAATGGCCTATATTACACAAAGGGAGAAAAAGCAAACATAGCCCGAAGTGTTAGCAACATTGAAATGTGGCATCGGAAACTCGGACATCTTAACGAGAATGACTTGAAGTTGGCTGCAAATAAAAAACTAATTAAAGGATTAGAACTAGGAGGAGGAGATTTACCCGACTGTGAAGTGTGCATCAAAGGGAAGATGGCTAGACTGCCATTTTCATCCGTAGATGGACCTCGGTCTACACAAGCACTGGAAATTGTGCATAGTGATGTCTGCGGGCCTGTCAACACTGTAACACTAACCGGATCAAAATATTTCCTGACATTCCTGGACGACTATACAAAATATTGCTGCGTGTATTTCATTTCACATAAATCCGAAGTATTCGAAAAATTTAAAGAATACAAAAGTAAAGTAGAGAAGTTTCATAACAAACGGATAAAAAGTTTACAGTCGGATAATGGAACAGAATACTGCAACCGAGCATTCGATGATTTCCTGAAACAACATGGGATCAAGAGAAGGTTGACAGCACCATACACGCCACAGCAGAATGGCCAAAGTGAACGGAAAAATAGATCACTACTTGATAGAGCCCGATGTCTAATGATTGAAGGAAACATACCTCAGAAACTGTGGGCCGAGGCTGTATACACAACGAACTATCTCATAAATCGAAGCCCAGCTAAAGCCTTGAAAGGCTGTACACCCTACGAAAAATGGACCGGCCGTACTCCATCAGGAAATCACCTGCGTGTGTTTGGAAGTAAAGCTTTCGTCCTAAATAAACACAGAAAAGGAAAGTTTACTCCAAAATCTATAGAAAGAGTCTTCATGGGCTATGCGCAACAAGCAAAAGGATTTCGCGTCTACATTCCTGAAAAAGAAAGCATAATAATTAGCAGAGACGTGAAAGTAATTGATAGAATGTACTACAATAAGGATGATGACCATACCGAAGAAAACTACGAAGACCTCTTCGACGAACAGGAACGGCTAAGACCTGAAAAAGAAAACAAAAGTAATAGAAACATACATTTAAACAAGAAAGATAATCAAAGGAAGAAGGAGACAAACTTACCTGTAGTGGAAGTGGAAATCCAATCCAAACCTACCCAAAGAGCCGTAGTAATGCCTCCTGAGCCGGAACCCGAAGTTCGCGAAGAAGAAGAACAAGTTGAAAACATTATCAACGCAGAACCTGAAATAGTAGAAGGTACAAGTCATGAACCAACAAACACAAGAAGCTCCATAAATGAAGAGCCAAGAACACGACGAGCACGTAAAGCTCCAATTTGGCAAAAAGATTATATGCTCGATTCGTCAACATCTTCAGACGAATACCAACAGCCGATAAATACGGATGAGCTCATATTTCTGTGCGAAGCTGAAGGCGGAATTGAAGAATGGCACGACGCTATCAAATCCGAAATAAAAGCGCACATCAAAAACGAAACTTGGAAAATAGTAAAGTCCGAAAATGACCAGAAGGTCATTGACCATAAAATGGTCCTCAAAACAAAATGGACTCCTGATAAAGGAGAAATAAAGAAAGCCAGACTCGTAGCACGTGGATTTGGACAACGCCCTGGTGTTGACTTTAACGAGACATTCGCGCCAGTGGCAAAATTAAGTTCAATTCGTTCCGTGATCGGATTATCGGTAGAAGAAGACTTAAGACTAAACCAAATGGATGTCACGACGGCATACTTAAATGGCGAGTTAGAAGAAAACATCCTGATGAAGTATCCTGATTACACGGAACAATACGTGGCTGAAATTATGGTACAGGCATACGATGAGGATGACCTTACCTTATACAACAAGGCTAAAACAATGCTAGAAGACATCAAGAACATTGAACAACAAGAAAAGGTTTGTCTTCTTCAAAAAGCTATTTACGGGTTGAAGCAAGCAGGAAGGCAATGGTATAAAAAATTAGATGCCGAACTAAA
Source organism: Epiblema foenella (assembly GCA_963556455.1). Classification (NCBI taxonomy): domain Eukaryota; kingdom Metazoa; phylum Arthropoda; class Insecta; order Lepidoptera; family Tortricidae; genus Epiblema; species Epiblema foenella. The sequence goes on along the minus strand of OY747095.1, from coordinate 14,416,913 downwards.
GAAAATTGGATTTGAAGCTTCAAAAGCCGATCCTTGCGTCTACATATTGGTCAAAGGAGGAGCGAAAATAGTTATTGCCATATACGTAGACGACCTGCTTATTGCATACTCTTGCCCGAAAATACTGGCTGAAATCAAAAAAAGACTAAACGAAAAATTCGAAATGAAAGATTTAGGACAGCCAAAACGTCTAATTGGAATAGACTTAGAATATAACAATAATAAAATAAAATTGACTCAGAAGAAGTATATAAAGGAAACATTAAAGAAATTTAAAATGGAGGATTGCAAATCTACTACCACACCTATGGAAGTAAATTTAAATCTGGAACCTAACAAGAAAGGAGGAGTAGACGACTTACCATACAGAAACCTGATTGGAACTCTGATGTACTTATCAGTCGCTACCCGGCCTGACATAACATATGCCGTGAACTACTTATCCAGATTTAACGATTGTTTCGGACCAGAACATTTTAAGTCAGCAAAGCGAGTACTACGCTATCTTAAAGGTTCGATGGACATTGGCCTAACATATTGCAAAAAGCAAGAGCCATTAGAAGGCATGGCTGACTCGGATTGGGGCGCCTGCAAGATGGACCGAAAATCCTGTTCTGGCTATACTTTCAAATATGCCGGTGCAGCCATCAGTTGGGCATCAAAGAAACAGAGAAGCGTAGCCCTATCAACGGCAGAGGCGGAGTACAACGCTCTTACAGAAGCTGCCAAGGAAGCTGTCCACCTAAGATCACTGTTCAACGATCTAGGCATAAATTATGGACACATTAAGATATGGAACGACAATCAAGCGGCGATTACATTGGGACAGAATCCTATAGTGTCTTCAAAATCAAAACATATAGATCTGAAGGTGCACTACATCAGAGACTGCATCAAGCAAGGTATTCTGAAAATAAAGTACATGTGCACCGAAGACATGGAAGCGGACCTGTTAACGAAGGCGTTGCCAGGACCCAGGCTTACGGCGCTGAGAGCCAAACTGGGACTGCAGCAATAGTGCCGTGAGGAGGAGTGTTGTGAATATACAGCACTATCGTCTGTTGCCTATGGTATCTATAGTGCTAAATTTGAATATCGTGTCAATGTTTTTGCACGTCAACCTGAATGTATGTGAAAATTTGTCTGAACGTTATATTATAGAAAAAGGTAAATAAAACAAGCTAATTAATAGCAAGTTTATTACTTTCACCGTCTCTCCACCCTACAAGATTTCATCATACCCCACGCTATTTGTATTTCTAAGAGAATTAATTATTGTTTTCACCTCTTGCGGCGTTGTGGGTGGTAAAAATATGGAATGCGAGACACTTTATTGTTTAAGCTTACTTCTGTTATTTTGTGGCACATCTGGGAAACTGTTTTCAACGAAGTAGTTATTGAATTCTTCAGCAATATGGATGGGATCTGTTATAGTCTCATTGCCTTTTTTTATTGATTTTTGAGAATTTATAACTCGCCACGTAGCTTTTGACTTGTTCTTGGCGGTTTTGATTGAATAGTTATTTTGTGCTTTTTGCGTTAACTTGATAATTTACTTGTACAGTTTTGGATGGGATCTGTTATAGTCTCATTGCCTTTTTTTATTGATTTTTGAGAATTTATAACTCGCCACGTAGCTTTTGACTTGTTCTTGGCGGTTTTGATTGAATAGTTATTTTGTGCTTTTTGCGTTAACTTGATAATTTACTTGTACAGTTTTGAATAATTACTAAGTGAATCCTTGTTTTGCGATGATGGATTTCATCTATATTGCCACAATAGCTTCTTCTGTTTTCTGCCACAGATTTGTACACCTTTTGATATCCATCTGGTTTTTGCATTGCATCGAATGGTCATTACCTTTTTTGGGAAACATAGGTCATACAATAAGCAATTCTTGTTTTTTTTCACTATTTTTAGTGCCATATATGAACATGGAGCATTAATAAATTAACCAGGTTGCATATAGGCTTTTAACTTAAATTCGTGCTTAAAAATTTAAAGTTAATTCGTAAGTACCTATATTAAGCCTAGCTCTGCTCATGCGCGCGCATTAGCGTAAGTGACTTCCTTATGAGTTGATATCCTTTTTGATTTGATGTTGCTCCGTCAAAACAATAGATATATTTATGGCACAAACGGTTATCGGTTCTTCAATGCTTTATCTATATTTGAAAGAGCCAAATTAAAAAAACAACTGTCTAGTTATTTTTTATGATTTATTCAAACATGATAAAAAAACTCTATTTTCGATACTAGCATGTTGTTTATGCACTTATATATACGCAATGTACATGTAGCTGTTCCTTATCGACGTCTCTAACAACGCAAGAGAGGTTTTTATCGTCATCTTCACAAAAGTTACGTCCAAAAAACTGGTTTTTGGCCTAAAATTGCCAGAGTGTGATGCCATATATCTCGATGTTTGAAGTACATACGGTATTCTATTTGGGGAAACCTTGTGTTTCTTAATACGACTAGCCTTAAAAACAAGTGAAAACCGAGAGATACATATCGAAGGTCATTGGGAGCTTGGAGCCCCGTATGGCGCTCGCCTTGCGTGTGATCAATGTACTCACTTGTATGAGTAATGTAAATTTTATTCCTATACTTTTCTCGTGATTTAAGCAATCACGAACTCTAATATACACCTACATACATTGAATCACGAACTGTAATAATCATAAATACATACATTATTGAGTTTGTAAAAAGTCTATCTAGTCTATTCCCCAAAAACCAAACTCCATAAAACCTCAAATACTGTTTCTTTCTTTGGTGCGTACAAGTGAAACTTAAAATAAAATCAGTGCTGCCAACTTAACTGAGCTTGTAGTGTTTGACTTGTTAAAGTGCCATTGCGGCCTACTTGCAGAATAAAGTTCATTTATTCATTTAACGCAACTTCGCTATAATCTTAATAGAATAATTATATAGTATTATTTACATGTAACGGATATATATACAAAAATACATTCATGTTATTTTGTACGTTTTTAACAAGTTTTATCTATTTTTGAACGTGATTATGATAAGAAACAGTTTGGATTAGGTCCGGATTCTTATTCCGTTTATGATCGATCCACACCAATAGGCCGTGATGACGCAGTAGAACGACGTACTTATGTGTTAAAAAAGAAAGATACATTTTTATCTCATTCCACTGCATAGCTCAGTCCTTATCCTGCATCATCATGGCATTTTGTGTAGTCGGGCATTAGGTCGGATACCAACTCCAGCAAATAAATTAAAAAAGCCATAAACAAAGTTTCATATTATTTTCCCACCAAACTTCCGATTGAAAACAAAAGCATTCAAGCTGATAAACGATTATGTTACTTACATTAAATAGTAGATAGTATGACAAGGGTCTAAACCTCCCGAACGAAGTGAGGGCAAATAGTTCGAGGGGTAATATGGCTTTTAGACCAGAGCTATATACTCTACTTTTCACTTCGATTGTGAAAAAATAAATAAACAAAAGTTAACCATCCAAAATTAACAATAAATTCCACGGCAAACTTATACATAATTTGGCAGCATGTTTTTTTTTTTCTAAACTGCTTTGACACACAAAACATAGACACAGCGGTTCGCGCGCAACATTCACGCGCAAAAAAAGCTAACTCACCTTCCATTGAACATATTCTTATTTTCCCTAGGGGTTAAATATACTACTTTAGCCCCGCTTGACAAGTCTAATATGATACACTTTTCGAGCATGAGAAGTGAAAACTATTTTATTTGTGTTCTGGAAGGAAATGTGTAAGTTTACGGCGGTCCTGAAGAAATTGTGTAGGTACCTAAGTTGTACAATTAGTAAGTACTAAAGGAAAAAGTTGCGTATGAAAAGTCAAAAAAATACTTACTATATATTTGAGGCGTAGAAAAACCTATGCAATGGTGTATAACTGCTGTAAAAACGCTCGTGCGTATACTATCATTTACAATAAATGAACAAACGGTGGGTAGATACGTATTTCGAACTCAAATCTAAAAGTAATAGAGCAATCTGAATAATGACTCAAGCATTATTAAATTGTAAACAGAGGTAGGTATTCAATTATATTATATTAAAGACATAGGAAACCTAGCGTGACTGCTGACATCCGAATTATTTTTAATTACTATGTATACTGAGTGAGAGTATGATCTGTGAGTGTTTTTTAACCATCTCATCTGTTATAATGTGGTTATCCTACAAACATTATGCTTTCAGAAATGTCCAGAAAATATAGTAACGGACAAGCCTATTGATTCAATAGGTATATAGAGTCACAAAATTTTATTTAGTTAGCAAATAAAGATTAATAACAATGCTTGACTTCGCTCTACGTAATATCTCACAACTATTTAAGGTGAAAGAGTTTCGAGATTTGGCCTATTTTTACATGGAATGTTTTTTATGTGATCTCACTTATTTTTGTAAATACAAATTTTAAATGTGTCAATACAAATTTATGAATGCATCTAGAACTAAAAACTTTTCATAGATGCAGGAACTACTGAAGCATAGCTTTGTATCGCATGTATTTGTATTTTGTATAGGATTACATACTTACTTATGCAGTTTGTATTTCTCTGAAAGGTGAATGAAATTGCAATACTTTTAGGTTTTTTATGACTTAAAAGGCTAAAAACGAGCTTTGTTTAAGATTTGACGATTGTGGATCTGCTCAAAGTGCCTTAGAATTATGATGATCGGTCAGTCAGTGTGTCAGTGACATAACTAAGGAACTTTGACGGCCAATAGTTCTTAAACTACAAATTTAAATTGAATATTATGTATAATTATGTACTCAATGTACATATCTAAGTCATATTATGTCCTACATATTGCTGAATATTCAGGGCTCCAGCTTTAGCTAGCACAAAATTATAGGATGTTGAAAATGGCTTGAAACGCTTCGTGAAAAGGATGGTACGGCCGTGCCTCTTTATTTTGCTTGACTTGTATGGGGCACTGCCGTGCCCCCAGATAATATTGATTTGAAGCGTGGAATAGTTGTAAACAAGGCCAACCCAGGATTATTGGAAACTAAAAATTGAAAGATGAGGTAATAACCTACCTAATTTTATTATCATTGAAAATGTCCGAAATGAGGGGGGTAAAAGATCAAACTCTTATTACTAAAGTGATGTGTGGTGTCATATGAAATGTCCTATAATTATATATAAAACCAGTTACTATTGTTTTCTAGAGAGGATAATTTTAGATTATCGACTAAAAATGTAAAAAGATACAAGATTACCATCATCATGATCATTAATTTAAGAGGCAGGCTCTTATCGGTGAAACAATTACCATGTGTCTCTTTCTTGAGCATTTCGCTTTACTGCCTGATACGACACGAAGTTTACTTTTTTTCCTTAAGTTGGTCCTTGTATATTCTTTTTGGTCTCCCTCTCTTCCGAATTCCTTCCACAAGTTTAACAAGCAATAAATTTGAAATTAACACATATGATTAATATTGTATTTGGTATGGAACCTTCGGAGCCCGGGTCTGGCTCGCATTTGACTGGTTTCTAAGAAGATGTAACCATGTTAATTATAATACCTATGTAAAATCGTGAATCTATTGGAAGGGAAATGTGGAAGGTTGCCTACCTTCCCTCTATATTTGGGTCATAAACATAATTAGGTTATAAATTATCTTTTATATTTTTAATAGTCGAAAATAAAAGGGCATAGAATATCCATGATTTATAGGAAACAAACCACGTTGCAAGTAGGTATGGCACGCAGATATATTTCAAAGTCAACGTATAGTCTCCAACAGTGTATTAAAGCTCCAGGGAACTGAAGGGAATTAATTTTGTAAGTATATAATAATATATTCGCATTGCGGTATCAGCATCAAAAAACTAGTTTCGGTTCTAAAAAACCACAATTAAAGGGATGAGATTTAATAATAACAATATAACCGCATTGCATATTTAGATACATACCATATAAACATAATTATAATATAAGAAACGCTTTAATAAATAGTCGGAGTATACCAAAACACAATAAATAATTGGTAACAGATAATTTTACGATATAAATTGCTTCTGAAAATGTATTAGTGTTTCTGTGAATTTCTGCGAGATATAACTAGGTAACTACATGCTTATCCCTCAAATTTACTAAATTAAAATACTTAGGTAAATACCTACGAAATTTTATGGACGGAGAAAATTTAGACAATTACAACGAAAATGTCTTTACCTAAATGGGCATGAAACAATTACACACATAGGTCGATTAACAACATTAAAAGCGATGAATACCGACCCAACAAAAAAGGATATTCTTATATGAAAGTTTTACTGAAAAAAAGGATGTTTCAGCAATTTTTATATTCGGAAACAGGTATGTATAATAAAACTTACCGTTTCCAACCGAGTGTTTTGAGTTGCGCGCCGTAAAACTTGGAAAGAACTGATGAAAGTTTTTGAAAATTTTAAAAATTATACGCACTTCTGAAAACCTATTCACGACTCACAACGTAAACGTTTTATGATCTGAGTGTTTGAATAAATATCGGAAGTGAATGGTGGTTCGTGGGGATGCAGGCCCCGGGTGTTCTCTGCGAGATCGTTTGCGAAAGTTGTGCGGTGCGAGGATCATTTCTCTTGCTTATATCTCGCTGAAAACCGGCGCACAGCGCATGCGTCAAACCATTCATTTCATATCCTCAATGACCACCCCCGTAACTGTCACCGTCCTTTAATTTTTATTGTGGAGACAAAATATTATCAACATTTTCCCAGTATGACGCACGAATATATATGTTTTCACTTACCTACTTCCGAGCCATATTTACATAAAGATTCGACGTCAAATAGTTGCGCTTAGGAACCTGATACATTTTATAGAAAGATTTTGTATATAATGACATGACAAAAACAAACACATACATTACAAACAAACACGCACACACACAACATGAAATAACATGTAAAATATTATTATTTTATCAATAAATTAAGGCGTAATTTTTGATTGAGCGGACATTTGCTAAAATATGATTGCATTTGATACTTATGTCCTTTTTAAGGCTCCGTGGCCAAAATGCAAATAGGGCAAAGTTTCGTCATGTCCGTTTGACTTTCCGTAGGTATATGTCACAGACATTTTACCTACTCAAAAACCATGGCACCCATTTAAAGGCACATCAAAAAAAAATCCTTTTGTATAAAAGAAGCCAATTTTAATCAAAAATACCGATTGCTTAGCAAAATATTTTTTTTTCAAAATATTATTTATTTTAGCAACAATTGAAGTTCGCGACGCAACGCAATTTTTTTATAAATTTATAAAATTATAATTTATTGTCACACCAAAAATATATTAACGAATTATTAGTAAAATATGATATGGAAAAATGTAAACCTGTATCTACGCCTATGGACGTGAAGAGTAAGATAGTTAAAATCTACCGATAAAAGCAGTGAAAGTGAGCAGTATCCGTACCGCAAAATAATCGGCTCTCTGATGTATTTATCTACGGGAACAAGCCTGGCATCACGAATACCGTGGCTGTCTTAAGTCAAGATTTGATGTTCCCTTGTACGTAAGAAAGAGATAACTATATTCTCAACATTCTAACTGCAAGTATATTCCATTTGAAAAGAAAAAAGTACGGGAGGTATTTTTACGAAACGCACAGAAAGGTAATTATTATCCTTTGGTGCGATACGGGTACTATTTGGCCGTAACTGGCAACCCCGTACCGCACCGAGATGCGGGTACGCAGCGCTTAAGCTGGCCATAGTGCAATGTTCGACCTAAATATATTAGGGTCAATTTCCCAAGCAGTAAAAAATGTTGGCAAGACTGAGAACGCAGGTGCAGAAAGTTTAAATAATAATTAACCATTTTTTTTCGGAAACACATCCCAGTTAACTACCTCGGGCAATAGCTAAAACTTAAATATTAATGTATTTAATAATTTAAAAAAATATATAAAGCACCAATTTCTCATCAAGGTGGGTTGTCCCTAACCTGGTTTTGTTTGCATAATGTCGCCTAACTCGAAAACTATGTATGATAATAAAAATATTTTAGCCTCATTTTAAGACCAGCTAAATAGGCAACAATAAATATAGCTTCCTTTAAATCTCATGTGTACCTAACCATTTTATAATGTGCGAAAATGTTTGTCCCGAGAAACTTTTTCATTACCGCGGACCACCGCGGACCAAGCTTTTCAACGATTTATTTGCGAAGTTCGACTCGGTAAGCCCCCCGTCTCCTGCGCACTTCGAGAATCAGTTACGCTGCGGTGTTCGGCGAGGGAGGACACCTGGTGCGGTAATTCGTCGGCCTGCTATACACATTAGTATATCGTGGTCGTGATACGCGGACAAAAATAATATCATTCCGGAGTTTGCTATATCTTTTTTATTTTTTATCTGTTTCGATTGAAACTAATATATAACATGTAATATATATTTGTGATATCTAGAACCTTGTTAATTTAAGAATAAGTGGCTTGATCTTTTTTTTAAAATTAATTTTATCCTGTGTTTATCATTCCGCCGTTTTCATTCCGGTGTTTCCGGTGTAGTTAAATAGAAATGTAGCTTCACTTTGCTATATATAGGAATTAATGATTATTTTTACTGAGTATAATATATTTATTTGATGTCATATATGCCTATTACCTAGTATTTATATTTAAATATATGTTTCACTATATCGTGTTTTGTCAATTTACTTGATTATTCGCGCATTAAGATATAGAAAATATATTAAATCGATTTTAAATGTACTTCTCCTCAAGATTATTAGCGTAATTAGTTTTTCCGAAATGGATCAAGCATTTTACTATAAAAGATGGTAATAATTACACAGACAGGCGTCGGTTGGAAGTGCTAAATATGAAGTTTATTAATGAAAAAAAAATTTCTAAAATTGGTGTAAAAACTCATACCTACGATAGATTTAGATAATTTATTTCATGATAAGGAATTACGTTATAAATTTTCACACATGTCAAAATTACAAGAATTGTTATCATGATCGTCATAACAGGAAAAATAAAAATAACATAATGTGGACCAGAGTAATACAAAACATGATAAAAAGTAAACAGAAAAATAAATGCATCTTCCATTCGGAATCGTCAGTCAGATAAATAATAATATTATCCATTACAAAATACAAATTTCAAAACACAAAAATAAAAGATAGTTCCGTAATATCATTTTAACATTACTGAAATATGTTTCTTATACTACAGATTTGTGTTTTCTAGAAAAAAAAAAGGTATAGGGTTCCAAACCACATGAACCATGATTTTTCTTTTTCTTTCTATCAAAATTTACAACTAGTTACGAAGTGTTTTATAAACAGGATGCAAGCCTCTGGACATATACACTATTTTTAACTTATATACAAAATGCTTGTGTTTTTAAATCATACACCTAGTACTTTTTTCTATAAATCATAAAACTATAGTCTAAGAAGCAATTATTTATTATTATTCATATTTAACACATAACACAAATAACATAAGTCCCGTTGTATTAACAGGCCAGTCAGTAGAGGTTTTTACTGGTTACGTGAAAGATTTTTTTTTAGTTTTTATTACTTGTTTGTAGCATTGCGAGTTTTTTTTTTTAATTCCGATGTATGTGCTCTAATTTTCATTCCTGTGGACTGTTATTATCATCCCCAGTGTATATTTATCATTCCGTTGTGAGTTTCATTTTTAATCTCAGTTATCTCAAAAACTGTTATAGATATCAACATCCCTTTTAGAAGATTTTCATAATATAGTCTGAAGTGTCTTTTGATATTAAAAAATCCACGAAAAACTCCCAAACAAAGAATCACACCGGAATGATACAAAAATCATGCACTGTTGAAATTGACCCATTATATAAAATTTGACTGTACCTTACCATGAAATTTTTATCTCAGGTGACGTTCCAATTATCATTGTTGATTAACTCTGCCTCCTAGTAAATCATCCGTGTTCTGCTAGGAGCCGGTCACAAGCCCGGGTAAAAGAAGAGTGCACTGGCCGTGTTGTTATCTGGGGGTTTGCTCCTTCATGACAACACGTCCCAAAACCCCCAGGGTCAAGGTGGGAGGACGTGCCGGGAAGATGGCGCTTTGGTGGATGAGGCCCTAGCGAAACTCATCAGAGAGAAGCTTACGCAAATGATTGAGGTGGTTGTCCTTCGTGTGGTGAAAGGGGAGTCTGGCTTGGTAGCTCCAAAATTCGCTACTTCGGGGTTGGTGTCGGAAGGATTCTTCCTTGTGACACCAAAATCGGAGGAGACGAGGGAGTGGTTAATAAGTCAGGACTTCGGTGAGCTAGGCGGCCACAGGATCGTTGTGCGTAAGCTCGAGCAGACTAAGGTGCAAGTTTGAATTCCGGGGGATACGGATACTGAGTACGTGAAGGAGTTCCTTTACTCTCAGAATCCAGATCGCCCGGAACTGAAGATCCTGAAGTAGAAGGCTGCAGGGAGAGAGGCATTGGAGCTAGGAACCCGTCTGGCTTATGTGGTGCCAGAAGAGGTTGAAGAGAGCTGGGGCGAGGAGAGGACGAAAGTACTGGACTTTTCAGCCACCAGTGTAAGAGTTCGGATTTTGAGGGCAAATCCACAAAACAGGCCCAAGGAACCGAAAAGGGAAGATCCAGCACCGGAGCAGGGGAGTGCTGAACCGGACGACATCCATACGGAGGAGACTGGGAGTATGGATGTCGTCGGAAGTGAACTCTCCGAGTGAAGGTGCGGGAACAGGGACACTACACACATCATAACACTATGAACACACAAAAAACACTTCACAAACACACACACAAATATATACCAAGTAAACCTCCAGCATTGCAAAAATGCTATGTCCGAGTTGTGGCAGTATGTTGTGAGGAACAAAGACGAAATTGCGCTGCTACAAGAACCATATGCATGGAGGAATCAGGTGGCAGGCCTGGGACATCTGGGGGAGCTCTTCACTATGAGAGAAATGGTTAGCTACCTCCTAGAACATGTATATATGTGAGTAATAACGTAAGACATATGGGATGTGTCATGACCATATGTTACAGAGACCTGATTGTGGTGGAGACCTACTTCATTTACAAAGACGGTAGAAGACACAAGGTGGCGCTGGCATCCTGCTACCTGCCGGGTGATGGGGTGGCGCCAACCAAGGAGCTAGAGGAGACGGTACTGAGATACAGAGGTAAGAAAATCCCACTTATTGTTGGATATATACACAAATCCCTCGTACTATTTGTACCATGAGGTGTGCATACCACCGATACCCACAGCAGGGGGGAATCACTACTAGAATTTATAATAAGCAACGACTTGGATATCATAAACACAGGTAATACACCGACGTTTGTGACCAGAGCGAGAAGGGAGGTGCTTGATATAACTATGGCATCGAGAGAATTGTCCGACAAGGTAACGAAATGGAGGGTGGACGAGGAGCATGTCTGACCACCGTAGAATACTCTTCAGCATCGAGAGTCGCACTGAGAAGGTAAGGGTGAGAAACCCACGTAAAACAGTCTGGGGAAAGTATGAGGAGGAACTGGAGACATTGGTCAACTCAGGTGAGAAATACGACAAGGTGGAGAATCTGGAAACGGGTGCACTCAAACTTAAAGAAAACATCATGGAGATTTTTCATAAAGCTTACCCTGAAAGACTGGTTCAGTTAGGAAATGGCCAGCCATGGTGGAATAAGGATTTGAACAAGTTAAGAAAAAAGTCTGGTAGAGTGATGAGAGTAGCTCTCAAAAAGGGCGACACTGAAAGCTGGGACACGTATAAAGAGGTCAGGAATGCATACACCAGACAGAGATAGAAAGCCAGCTGGGATGGTTGGAGAAAGTTTACAGAAAACATAAACACTTATGCTGAGGGAGCACTAGTAGTGAAGCTGCTTGCAGGGGAACAAATGTGCCAACTCGGTGGCCTGAGAGTGGAGGGAGATCTGATTAGTGATCCGGATGAGATCCTCGGTATTATGCTGAGATCAAGTTTCCCGGACTATATAGAGGAAGCAGAAACTACAGAGGAGGCAAGGTTCAGAACGGCGGACTGGGGGGCTGTATTGGAGGTGGTGGAGGAGATGAGAATGGAATGGGCGATCGGATCCTCCGCATCCATCAAGGCAGCAGGACCGGACGGAATACTGCCAGTCCTCATACAAAAAGGGTATAAATACATTAAAGAGAGCCTAAAGGAATTGTACAGAGCAAGTCAACCCCGAGGCTATATACCAAAAGCATGGAGAGAAGTAAGGGTGGTATTCTTGCCCAAACCGTGGAAGAAAACGTACCAGGAGGCAAAATCTTTTAGAAGCATAAGTTTATCGTCATTTATACTAAAACCATTAGAGAAAATGATAGATAAATCCATAAGAGAAAAATTGGAATGCGGTGGGAATCCGTTACATGGGAACCAACATGCATACATGGCAGGAAAATCTACAGAAACCGCTCTGCACAACCTGACGGTGAGGGTGGAGACACGAAGCAATATGCAGTAGGCTGCTTCTTCGATGTGGAGGGGGCCTTTTCGCGGCTGTAGAGGAAAGTCTAAACAGAGAGAATTTAGTAGATTGTTAACCGAGGGCTGAAAGGCACCCATTTCTGACGAGATGTTTTGGCGCTCGAACGAAGTGAGAGCGCCAATAGTTCGAGGCAAAAATGGGTGCTATCACCCGAGTAAAACACTCTACTTTTCATTACAAATACGAGGAAAGTAAACACAAGCCAGTTAAAATCAAAATTATTTTATTAAAAAACAGTCACTTGAAATCAAAATTATTTTATTAAAAAACAAAGTCACTTGAAATTAATATTAACGTTTGTACAGTTATTGAGCGTTAGAGAAATATTTTTTTCTACCACCAGAGCGAATTCTTCACGCACCACAAATGTTCTGTCAATCTTTGTTTTGGTATTTGGAACTTTTATTAAGTGTACTTAATTGGCCGTGTTTTTCCATGTTTTCTATGGTGAGATTTGTAAGCTCGATGCACCTACAGGCGCCGCTGATGCCCAAAATGAGTGCAACCTGCAAAAAAATATGATAACATTAAATATACCTTACGACAAGAATATTACGACGAGCCCAAATTCAATTAGATTACGTTATGTGGGGTACATACGTCAAGTTAACTATAGTTGTAATCTTTCTCTTACCTTTGTTGCCAAATATATTTCATCGGGGGCTTGATTTAAGAAGGTTTCTACTTCTTTTGCAGTAAAAACCTTCGACTTTTTGCATTTAAATCCATCCGATTGCCTCTTCAAAAATGATATGAGCTTGGTGTAGTTTTTTATATTGACGTCGTGTTTTGTAATTATTACCGATCTCAGCATAGAAAATATGCTCCATAAAGTTGAAGGCTGAAGTTTCTTTGATAGTTCACTGAAATACGTAAGGAAAACACTTTCCGATAGAGATTTCACCCTTTTCTCGGCCCGCCACTTTATGAAATCATTATACGATTTCATATATCGTTCCTTAGATATCGTTGGCAAAAGGTTTTCTACGACAGCTTGAGCCTCTTCTCTTATAAAATCAGGTGTTAATTCAATTTCAGAACCGCTAGAACTCATTTTGTTATATTAAACTCAATTTCGAATATCACACAGTCTAATGGAACTTCCATAGAAAAAATTGCACTTTTTTATTTAAGGTTTCCCGCCAGTTTACTTTTTTAATACCAACGTACACCCTGCACGGCTAGCACAAGTCGGCGCGTGAGCTAACTCGCCGAGAGATAAACTATCCGCCCTTTTAAACGACTCCTCAAATTTATTTTTTTAATGAGTATTTAAAAAATTAAATAATATAAATTAATTATTAATGTTAATCACTAAAAGATAAAAACAAGTTTAAAATATAAAACTTAAGGAAATCACGCCGAAACAGACGGATGGTCTAGCTCACGGCGAGATAGCTCGCGCGCCAACTTGTGCTAGCCGTACATCACAATTCGCAAGATGGCGCGCGACCGCAAAAGACGGCCATTTTGAATTTGCGTATTTGGTGGTTTTAAACAATATTTTAATTTATTTCGCAAATCACATCTCGCCTTGAAAGTGACTAATAAATACATAAAGTACATTATATTAATTATAAACATCAAAAAGAATTTAAATGGCAACAAAACTGTAATAAATAAAGAATTAATCGTTTTATGGCTGTATAGGTTACTACCATTGCGTTGTTCAATATAAACTACGATTCATATATATATTTTTTAATACTTTTCTGCTTTAGAGCAGGCATGTACCACTTTCAGCACGGTGCCTAGATGAACAATGACCCCCTTTCAGAGTATGAGTAATGAAAAAACAATTTGTAGTTTTACGATAGCAGCGGTACTGCTTAATACAAGAATTAATTTGGTATGGGATGGCACATCGCAACTGACGATTCTCAACATGATGTGAGACGTTAGTGCCGTTAATGAAGCATGAGTCTTCTGATAGATGTCTGAATTGAGGGATGTCAACCTTAAAGATGTCCTTCTCTTCTGCAGGAAAATAGGAAGAATGGAAGAAGATTGTGTGGGAATGCCGCCGGGACAGTAACTTTAAGCTCCGACATCAAGGGAATTGGGCTGAATGATCCTGACCTGCGATCGACATCCCGCCTGCTTCCGGCTGGGCGTCCCTACACTACATCTACATCTACATCATTGTTGATTTTGAATAAATAAATAAAAAACATTACGATTACACTGCTTCCGGTTTAATTACGTATCTAATCAGAGATCGGGTTCTTGCTGATATTCCTTATGTGATATACTTACGACACATGAATGATAACTATATAAAAATTACTCTAAATTATTAATATTATATTTATGTTTACGTGCATGATGATAACAAATCTATATATATAAAAGAAGAAGTCATGACGGAAAATTGTTCCCCTAATGGGGTAAAAAAGGGGTTCCAAGTTCGTGCGGGGAGCAAATCTTTACTTTTCGTTAAAATCTATATAGGTGTCATCTTCGAGGTTCCTCGGGGTGCCGATTACGAAAATGACATGCATTTGCAACCAACTCCAAGATTGGCGGGCAATTATTTCTCTTAAAAATCAATATGGGTGTCATCTTCGAGGTTTCTCGGGGTGATGATTACGAAAATGACATCCATTTTCAAATCTAAGATGGGGACATTCATTTTTCTTAAAATCGATATGGGTGTCATCGTATAGGTTTCTCGGGGTGCGGATTACGAAAATGACATGCATTTTCAAATCCAAGATGGCGGACATTATTTTATCTTTTGAGTAATTTTTCACAAAAGATTAATAGCATCAGACAACTGACAGAAACAAATAAACCTCATTTATATCTTTGTTACCATCTAAAATCTACGCGGAAGAAGTCGCGGGCGGCCGCTAGTATCTATATTTATAAAAGAAGAAATCCTGACTGACTGACTCATCAACGCACAGCCGAAACTACTAACGCTAGAGATGCTAGATTTTCTGTTTAAATATGCCAAAGGGGCTTCAAAGTTTGTACGGGGAGCAAATCTTTTTTGAAATTAGAGATTTGAAACTTCGTAAGTAGACTCTATGTTCAAATACAACAAAACATATTTCAGCGTTTTTCTAAATTGCTCCCCTAAAGGGGTGAAAAGGGGGTTCCACGTTTGTACGGGGAGCAAATCTCTTTTGAAGTAAGATTTAAAACTTCGTATATAGTCTCTCTGTTTGAATACTACAAAATGCATTTCAGGGTTTTTTGAAATTGCTCCTCTAAAGGGGTGAAAAGGGAGTTCCAAGTATGTACGGGGAGCAAATCTGTTTTGAAGTGAGAGATTTAAAACTTCGTATACAGACTCTCTGTTTAAATACAAGAAAACATGTTTCAGCGTTTTTCTAAATTGTTCCCGTAATGAGGTAAAAAGGGGGTTCCAAGTTTGTGCGGGGAACAAATCTTTACTTTTTAGTAAAAATCGATATAGGTGTCATCTTCGAGGTTCCTCGGGATTCCGTAGTAATTAGTAATAGTAATTTTTCACAAAAGATTAATAGCATCAGACAACTGACAGAAACAAATAAACCACATTTGTATTTTTGTTACCATCGAAAATCTACGCGGACGAAGTAGCGGGCGGCCGCTAGTTATATATAATTAAATAAGTGCTTTTCGATCCTTTATTACCACATCACTAGCAGTATGTGTATCCTGTGGGAGGGAAATACGTTTCGTAAAACTAAGGGTTTTGAAAAAGGTTTTTTGATTAAAAAATTTTTCGGAGTATTACACAGATCCCCGGGCGACGGAAGCTGTACATATACAAGGATTTAGACTATTGACTAGAATAGTTTTTTATTCAAAATAGTAAATTTCCATGTCTTTTGTGTGTCTTTAAAACGTACCGCAAACATGGCATTCCTCATACGGGAAGTATGTGGCCCGTATAGCACCGGCAGTAAGTTTGGTTTTGGCACAGCCGCAGCGAATGTTTTTAGGTATGAAATTTTACAGTAAATCGCCAAGAACTGGCCACATAAGAAAATGTAATTCAGTTACTAGCCCCCAAATTTTCGCAGTTATTCTAATTATATTTATTTATTTGCATAAATACAAACCATTGGTTTGCTCTGTGCATATTTTTGCGAAGTAGCCAGTTATTGGGAGGTGGCCAACAATAGGAAAACTAGGTACCTTATAAGGAGAGACAAACAAAAATGCATCGCTGCACGTTTTCTGAATTTAAAACATTCTCAACGTTTAGAATAGAAAAGTGTGGCATCTGCATGAAATGTCATTTATGTTTCAAATTACTTCGCGTCTCGCGAGACACTTCTGGGCTCATTTTTCTTTTTAAAACGCTGTCATACTTAACAGAGTTTTTAAATATTTCAACGAGGATTAAAGTTTGGTCCTTTTCGCTTTTCTACAACGTGTTGGATTAAGTGAGCATCGGGAAGTATAGCGATTAAGGTGATTTATACAACAGGCCAACGAGATTTAAAAGTTGAATACGGTAGCTTAGATGAGAGATAGACCCTTCCAAGATTTATCACTTTTTAGTTCAAGGGTACTAGAAGGGTACCTAGTTATCTTAGGATTTCTCGCCAGCTTGCACCGGCACCGAACTCGAACACCCGACGACCACTTTAGCCTACTTGGCAGTGACTAGTGGCTCTGCATACGCTACTGGTGGTCCCGGGTTCGAATCCCCGTCCGGGCATTTATTTGTGTGATGAAAAAGGACATTTGTTCCTGATTATTGAATGTTTTCTTCATATTTATCTATACAAGTATGTATATCGGCGTCTCGCATCCATAGTACAAACTTTACTTAGTTTGGGACTAGGTAGATTTTTGTAAGATTGTCCACAAATATTTCTTTCATCTCTCGCGTTCAGTAAGTTTAATTTTCATGAGTAGATAGCCGGGTTGAAACTCGCTTTTCCGATCCTAGGGTGGAAAGTACTTACATTTTTAATAGTCTATAGTTCAATAGGCCGGGAACACACCGGGGCCGCGCGCGCGCGCCGCGGGCACAGAAATATGTATATCACGAAAGAAGGTACGTAAGTGTTCGCCGATTCGTACGGGAACCGAGCGAGTAACATTTTGCGTAATATTTATCATTTAAACAGCCACCAAATCCTTTCAGCAATACTTGGGGTAACGTACAGAACGTCGTCCTTCTTAACACCTTCATAGGTCCGTGCCCAACGTATGGGTCATTGATAAACAACCAGCACTCATGAATGTGAATGCTGCTATCCTGGATAACTTGTCCACCTGTTTGAAGACTAAAGTGTAAATGAAAAAAATATTATAGGAGAAGCTAAAGCGCATCGTCTTCGCTGGCTTCGACACCTCGAGAGGATGGATGGGTGTAGCTGTAGATCGACAGATAAAGAGAGCATAGGTGTTCTTGGGGGCGATGCTACCTACACCTAACTAGTGTTATGGGTTGAGATGAGATAAAGTAATTACACAATTAACTGCTCAAGAGACCAACGAAGATTTACGACCTGTGTAATAAGTAGGTACTTAAAAATATTTCTCAAGCTAAAACGCCATAACATATAACGAAATGTTGGTAACTTTGATCAAATTTGGTACAAATGTTCATTGATGACCTTGTTTTCGTTCCCCAATAGTCCCCCCAACAGGACCTTCTAGAGCCGCCGCTATCTTGGAAAATGTGCTCCAGCCGGAAGATATTTGCTTTTTGTGCGAAATCTACTTAGGTACCCTATTAAAATACGGCCAAGGGCAACATTGAAGCTTAGTAAATTCTACGCTAACCTGTACTACATAACTGTGACGACAAAATATGTCTTCCTGGAGTAAAATGCATCCATATGTGAATTTGAAGCATGCAAGAATTTCAAATCTACTTAGATTAGCTATCATTTTACCCAACTACGGCTAAACCGAAAAGAAGGGTAATGGTTCAAATAGATCGTTACGTACTGATATTTTGCTGCCATCTCCAAGTCAAGACGCTTGATAGATTACAACAATGCGAGCTGGCGCACCTGCAGCGACCCGAGCAATTTTTCAGATTTTTTTTGTATCAGAAAGTATCTTTCCTATCTGCAGGTAAGCCCCATTAGTTAGTCTACGCCGTATGACAAGACCGAGCTGCAATACGCATGGTAGGCGATCATCAGGTTTTTTCTGGACAACAGGACGCGATGTAATGTAATAAGCGGAGTTTAACTTACTACATATTTTGTGACTATGTTCCATTGCTATCATAACTCGTCATTATGAACAAAATGCGAGTTCCGCTCATTACATAGCTTAGTTAAATCTAATTCAATAGTATGTTGAGGATAACAACAGGATATTGATTCTAACGCCTTAGCTTCAAGAACCGTCAAAATAGCGCGCAGAGTATGGGACAACATAAATCCTATCACTTATTCTTTATGTTACCCTGCTTGAGGCGAAACGCGCGCCCTTAAGCGTCCGCGGTTTGCGCAGTAACACTTGACACACGGATTCGTTTCCGTTTTGTTAAAGTTAAATTCGAGAAAAGACTTATTGTGTGACTAAGTGTGTACATATTGTTATTGTGACTTGCGAACTTTTGACTTGACGAATTAACTTTTAATGTAATTATTAAACATTGTATTGGACTCGAGTGCGTGATTTACCCATTGTTTCCGCCCACTAAATATGGGGTCAAACGGTGATCCTTCTGGTGATATAACGTCGTCTCTCTGACATATATAACCAACCCCAATTAAGCCAGATATTTATTTTTCGATTCGTGGTAGGCCCTCGTCATCCGGTTACATGGTGATAATCACACGATGCACTAATATCACAACAGGGCAATTGCGTCCGGTCAAACATGTGGAAACGAAGGAAGGAAGGGTGTAGTGGAATGGAACTCACTCGGAACATGTCTGGGGAGGCGGTGCCAGCGCTGGAGCCGCTCGCGCCATCGGCCTGCGCTGCTCGCGCCGGCGCCTGCGCCGCGCACTCCGCCGTGAGCGTCT
The DNA here is from genome assembly GCA_963556455.1 of Epiblema foenella. Taxonomy (NCBI): domain Eukaryota; kingdom Metazoa; phylum Arthropoda; class Insecta; order Lepidoptera; family Tortricidae; genus Epiblema; species Epiblema foenella. The sequence continues at coordinate 14,397,437 of OY747095.1, read as the reverse complement.
CGCGGTCGTCCGCTACGTCGCGCACGCGGTCGTCCGGATCTAGAGTGCCACCCGAGCTGGCGTGCAGCGCTCGCACTCCCACCCATATCTCGGGGCCCTGTGGAAAAGAGATGACAGAGAATTTAACTAATTCAAGGCCGCGTGTGTCTGAATGAATATTAAGATTGTCATTGTGAGGTCCGCAGGTCCTCAGGAGTGGGTGTTTGGATGGGGAAGCAAAGATAGGAAGCCAGGGAAGAAGGTATTATTTTATATAAACAATAAGGCACCTGCAACAAGCATATGACGCGTTTAGCCTACGATTTATTGGTCAGCTACGTATTAAATGGGTTAAATTAACAAATAGGTATGGAAACTTACAATATTGTGCCTTGGAATAGTATAATACACTGCACTGTAGAAAATAAATGAATACAATTCTCTCGATCACAATACGAATAATACTATAGAACTTCACTGTGGTAAGTAGGTATTTAGGTCTAATATACTTAATTTTTAGTAAAATAACAGCATAACTGAGTAGATGATTATCGATCGGAAATCAAGATCGAACTGCTCTGCCGAAAATGGCTGCGCAATGTCATATGGAATTCGAAAATGTAGTTCAAAAAAAGAGAAATGCTAAGTCAGAAAAACGGCCAGAAAGTTTGTATGTAACGATCCGATACACGCATCGTCACAGTCATAAATTTAAACTCAAACTCAAAATATTATTTATTCAAATAGGCCTAGCAACAAGCACTTTTGAATCGTCAGTTATATATCTTATAATCTTATAATATTACTAGCATTAGTACTTTGGGCTGTGCGTTGATGAGTGAGTGAGTCAGTCAGTCAAGACAAAGGCATTTATGTATATAGATAAACGTGAAAGTTTGTGCGGATGGATGTACGTTCCGCTTAATCTCAAAAACTACTGAACGGATCTCTATGAAATCTCCAGTATTGTAGCTTAGACATCAGAATAGGACATCTTAGGCTACCATTTATCCGCGGGTAACACCGCAGGGCGCTGTTAGTATTACATAAATTGAATCTAATTATTCAGAGCAATTTATTGATGCATATGAAATTTTAAAAAAAGACATGAATTACTGTAATGTGTGTCAAAAGAGAGTATAATAAATTCACAAAGAGATCGTCAATATGTAAAATATAAACATAAAAAATAGTATGATCTAGACAGTTTCTAGAATAAAACCTGAATGTCAAGAGGAAAATTTAACGTCAACATCTAATGTCATAGTTATGAAAATAGTCATTAAGATGTAATGTCATGCTTTCGATATGAGTTTACGCTTTACATAAGTCTTGAATTTATTATTAGATAAATTAGTCATGTTTGTAGGTAGATTATTATAAAACTTTACACAATTACACATGAATGATTTTCTTATTTTTTTTCCGAGTGGAGGGTACCGCAAGCTTATATTTGTTTCTAGTATTAATATTATGTATGTCACAGTTCTACCTAAAATTTACAATATTTTTGTGTACATACACAATATTGTCATAGATGTATTGACAGTGCATTGTCATTATATTAATGTCCTTGAACTTATCTCATAGTGTACAACAGGCCGCCAACGCGGGCCGCTACAGTGTGTGGCGGGTGGATTCGCCTTATTCATTATTTGAACATTTTTTTGGTATCTTTTTAAACTGTTGGGAATGCGTGCTAAGTGGCGTAAATTTAAAGATATCATAAAGAGCAACAAAAAGCTGCAGGAGGTACTATTAAACATTCATTAAATTAAAAGTTTTTTCATGAAAACGGTAATGAGTAATGTCGGTAGGTATATGGAATGACTTTTTTAGAAATGGTAATGACATCAAATAAATGGTAATGAAGAAAACATGAAAAAATATTGAGGTTTGTAAATGAAACACGCACACTTAAATTCAGGGAAAATATAATTTATAACGTGGATACAAATCAACCATAATGCGAGGAAACTTTTTGGTTTAATAACATAATCTACTTTCATAATACTATAACATGATAACATTGATAACTTATACTACGAGACAAGTTGCCACATTTTTTTTAATTCAAAGTACCTTTAATAGGTATAACCTAAGTAGTACCTATATAAATCAGATTCTTATACATTATAAATTATTTGGTAATCAGCAGCCTTGATTTAAATGTAGAAACAATCTTAGATTATCAGAAAAGCAATTAAATATTATGTCACCCTGTGCCATCGTGCGATGGAAAACCTGAGGGCCGAAGGCCCGAAGGTGAGCGGCGAGGCCTAAGGCCGAGCTCCGCGTAGGGCCAAAAGCCCGAAGCGTCCCATCATCCTTATAAGCGAAACCTGAGGGCTGAAGGCCCGTAAGTGAGCGGCGAGGCAAGCGAGGTCGAAGGCCGAGCTCCGCATAGGGCCGAAGGTCCGAAGCGTCTCGTCAGAGCGCGCTCTACGCGCAAGCCCGAAGGACCAGCAGAAAGACCGAGTGCAATGTCATAAAGAACCTTTTCTTTCGCTTTTACCTTAAAACGTCGAACGAAAATTGTATCAATGCGTCATTACCAGTCGTACAAAAATATTACCATATACACGAAATGGTTAGGAGGTCCACGGTGATGACGAAAACAGATAAATACCGACAAAACTCTAAACGACAGGTTGAAACCACAGAGCTCGTACGCCATTTGGAGAACATGCACAATATATTATCACACAACGTGGTTTAATAACTGTGATATTTTTATCTTACTTGATTTAATATGTTTATGGCGATGACACTAAAACGTGACAAACTATCTTAAATCTTTCAAGTGCAGCAAGCTGGCATGCACTCTGGTCCGCTTGGTAAAGGTGCCTGAGGAGCAACGTCTCGGGTGTTCAGCCACTATATAAATAAAAATTCTTTGACGCGGGCGCAATGGCGATAACGAAATTCTATGACAAAATTTTATAATACCTACTTTTAATCTTAGATATTATTCATGAAACGCTTCGAGTTTTATTTATAATTATTAAAATGATATGCTTTTACGAAAATTAATAAAAAAACCGGCCAAGTACGTTTCGGACCACGCACAATGAAGGGTTCCGTACCAACACCTACTTGTCCACATTTAAAATCACTATCCAATACCTAGAATCTAAAAAAGTCGTATCTTAAATAAATCCTAAATGTGTCCCATCTGCTGTCAACACAGTGCGTCCTCAAATCTTATAAAGGGTCGGCAACGCGCACGTTACTCCTTTGGAGTTGCGGGTGTCTATAGGCTGCGGTGGCCGCTTACCATCAGGTGAACCGTAAGCTAGTTTGCCACCGGCATTGTATAAAAAAAAATTTCATAGGGAACTCACGGCACTTACGACCTTTTGTTTGGGCAAGACAGTTTTTAAGCGAAAACTCAAAAATCGTAAAACCTATATTGTTCAATCCAAAAATCATTGAAAGTATTTACTAATGCACATCACCTCAATTTTTTTCAGAATTTTAAACTTTATAGTTTGGAAATTAAAGGGGGGGAGGCACACTTTCTATGACTTTGACAGCTAATATCTCACCGACGGTTGACTTAAATGGTCAAGTTTTTTAAATTCCTCCATATCATTTTTAAAGGGCTATCCATCGATACCCCACACGACTATATGCGTTGAAAATTTTTTATGTTTCATCCACCGGTTACATGTATGGAGTGCCCCCTAATTTAATATTTTTTTGTAATTTCACATCACTTTTATATAGGGGTTCATAGAATACACCTTCCTACCAAATTTCATAATTGCAGTGCTTATAGTCTCCGAGTCAATCGGCTGACATATGGACGGACGGATAGACATGACGAATCTATAAGGGTTCCGTTTTTGTCAAAAACGGATTGCGTGCAGTGAATTTTCAACAAATATGGTACGAAGTTTAATACACCCAATTTTTTTCCTTATGGTAATGATGTTTAGTCGGTGTTAATTAGATTTTTTAAATACACAAATCAAATTAACAATTTGAACTGCGGCTAATTGTTGCGAAACATGTCCTGTATTGTTCTACAAATTGATAATAACTATAACGAGAAGGTAATGTTTTAATTTAAATACACCGGAACAACCTTTTCTTTGATTTTCGCGAATTCACCCTGGCACGCTTTATCCAAAAACTCTAAGTAACGTACTAAGATTTGTCCCTTACGCCTTTTGAGCTAGAATGCCGTAATCATCGTTACACTAATTAAACTCTAATGATATACTGCTAGGCAAAAAAATAGATGATGCCATGACTATTGTTAGCTTAAGTATAGGTATAAGCGACGATAGCCTTCATTTATGAAATTACAAATTAGCGTATCAGACTATCCTATTAATAATTTCAATAAGATTATTTTAGCGTAAAGGAAAATCAATCATGTATAAATTCAGGAGAACGCAAAATGGTGTAAGTATGTGACAGTGAAGTGAGAGTTACGTCAAAATGTATCGGGGAAGTTTCTTATTTTAGTAGAAAAAGCACTAAAATTGGGTAGAACGCATATTTTTCTTGGTCGTAATCGGATCGGTTTTCAAGCTATCAAGACGTTATCTATACCATTCGATGCATAAAAAAACTGAGTAACACACATTCATAACTAATTTACACCATTTTGACCTTTACGCCCTTTGAGCTTACGGTAGTCGATACATTACCATTTTCCTGTAGGTATATTAAAGCTTCAATCTAATTGGCTAACGCGCGAGCACTTTAGCCAGAATTATATTTTGTATTCAATTTGCTCTGTTCATGCTACAAAATAACATTATTTTATTATATATTTGGACAACTTAAGCTGCTTTTTCCCCAACGCGTGAACGAAGATTGTATTGAAAAATACCTACACATAAATATATTAATGTAATCGGTAATTCAATTTATTGAAAAAAACTATTCTTCACCTCTCTTGAAACGCTTTGAAATTTCTACTTTCAGTGTCCATCTGTACACATGTGGTTGTCTCAAAGACCGTTTGCCATAAAAATCCAATTATTACCTACTTGAAAAACCTCATGCAGAGAGATAGCGTGTATCACTTATGATTTACTGCATTTACAAAAATTGAGATCGTTTTTAGGGTTCGTACGAAAAAGGAACCCTGTTGGTGAGACATCGGCTGTCACTCTGTACATCTTTTACATCTCAGGGACTTATGTTATCGATTTAAAATTTGGAATAGCTGTAACAAGAAAATTGAAATATCATTTTATTGTATTAAAAATGGCCAATAGTAGGTCATGTGGGGTATCAAAGCTTAAACAGCACATTTTAAAAACGTTGTGTTTATTGATTTCATTTCGATTCATGTAGGAAAATTTAAAAATAACTTGTGAGGATTCTGACTTAAACATTGCATTTCACGATTATTTTCGTATACGTCATCAATTGAGTCTTTTGAGAGTTTCAGCGTCCAGGATTGTAGGTCATCCAGAAATCGGGAATCGAGGTTTTCGGAAACATGCTATGAGTTCCATTAAGGCGATAACAAAATTGCATAATCTCTGAGACAGTTTCAGGTTTGCGGCGTTAGTGCTGGAATGACCTCCCACCTCCTATCCAGGGGGCGCCTAGCAGATATATTTTAAGCATAAGCTTAAAGGCTATTTGTTGACGCTCCAAAAATGCTAATCGTAATCAATAGCAAAAAGTATACCAATCAGTTAAAACCTATTTCATTCAACAGTTCTTTTGTTTTTGTACCCCAGATACCTGTATGTATGTAGTAAGTGGTATATACAATATTATTTTTGGTTTATGTATATAATTATTTTTCACTTCTTATGCTCGAAAAGTGTGTCATATATTAGACTTGTCAAGCGGGGCTAAAGTAGTACATTAACCCATAGGGAAAATATGAATACATATTTATTATTTACAAAACATTCAATTTAGATCAATCATAATACTTCACCTATTAAATCCACCAATCACAAAACACTAATTTAACTCCTTTAAAAATATTTGGTATTGGGTATTAACAAACCAGAATACAGCTTTACTAAAATCGACCAATCAGAAAACAGAATTCATTTCTCTAAAGAGTCTAAAGATTAAGTTTGTAGTAGTCCCTATTTCACAATAATTAAAAAAGTGATTAGTTCGTTCGAGCAACGCTTTGAAGCGCTCAATGGAAGATGAGTTAGCTCTTTTGCGCGTGAATGTTGCGCGCGAACCGCGGTATCTATTTTGTGTGTCAAAGCATGAAAGCAGTTTAGAAAAAAAAACATGCTGCCAAATTACATATAAGTTCGCCGTGGAATTAATTGTTAATTTTGGATGGCTAACCTTTGTTTATTTATTTTCTCGCAATCGAAGTGAAAAGTAAAGTGTATATCTCTGGTCTAAAAGCCATATTACCCCTCGAACTATTTTCCCGAACAAAGTGAGGGACTAACTATCTCGTGCTAATATGGCTCATTTTAGACCCTTGTCATACAATCTACTATTATATAATACTAGCATTTTCCAGGCACGTATCCAGAGGGGGGGGGGAATTGGGATTTATCCCCCCCCCCCCCCCAAACGTTTCTAGCCGTCTGTTTATTTATTCGCTTGCGTGTTCTTTCAATAACATTCCATTTTCACATGGTATCACGTAGAAAATAAATAATAGCATTCTTTTGTAATGAGCCCGGCATCCCAGGGACCGGTAGACCGGGTATCTATGTGTTTTTTATGGCCCCAAGTTAGGCCACTGTGACAACACTGAGTGTAAGTGTCAACGGCAAGTGTCAATTCACATGACAGTATTGAAAATTTAGTTCGTTACGCGGTTTTCTCCTACATACTGACTGACTGAGAATTTGAATCAGATGCACCGAGATTTATTGTTAAATGATGGATTCAAATTCAAAACATTCACGTCCATTTGTCTCTTGAACCCAATAAAGCTATTTTGGCAGCCTGCTTCCATCCGGCGTATAAAATGAGATGGCTACCCGAATCCTGTTCCATCGAGGACAGGCAAAGGATACAAAACCTTGCGATTACAACGCTGGAAGGTGTTTCAGAACCTCCAAGAAGTAGTAGCAGTTCGAGCAAAAATGATGACGATGACTTCACCGTCTTTGCTGACTCTACACATGACAGGCCGGCAACTTCCAAAATGGAGTTGGACTTAGTCAGTTTTCTAAATGACAAGGGGAAAGAATTGAGCATTCTAAAAAGCTACCCAAATATTAGGAGAGTATTTATAAAATTTAATACAATAAGCCTGTGCTCTTCCGGTCCAGTCGAGAGGCTGTTTTCATTGGCTGGATACATTCATTCACCTACTAGACGTTTATCTAACAATACTTTTAGAATTTTTTATTAAGGGAGTTTCATAAAAAAATCTGTAAAAAGTATTGTCATAATTTTATTGTAATATTCTTGTTAAATCCTGGAGTTACGCCAGTAATAGGTTCCCCGTGGAACCCCGACGATGACACCTATATCGATTTTTAAGAAAAATAAACGTCCGTATCTTGGATTGGAAAATGGATGTTATTTAGGTACTATCCGGCACCCCCGATGAACCTCGACGATGACACCCATATCGATTTTTAAGAAAAATTGATGTCCGTATCTTGGATTGGAAAATGGATGTTATTTAGCTACGTAATCGGCACACCGACGAACCTCGACGATGACACCCATATCGAATTTTAAGAAAAATAAATGCCCACGGATCTTGGGGTATGAAACTGCATGTCATTTTCGTAATCGGCACCCCAAATAACCTCAAAATAACACTCATATCGATTTTTAAGAAAAATAAATGTCAGCCATCTTGGATTTCCAAATGCATGTCATTTTCGTAATCGGCACCCCGAGGAACCTCGAAGATGACACCCATATCAATTTAAAAAAAGTTAAGATTTGCTCCCCGCTGAAACTTGGAACCCCGTTTTCACTCTATTAGGAGTAGGAAACGTGTTTTGTTGTATTTAAAATGGGGAGTCTATATACAAAGTTTCAAATCTCTCACTTCAATAAGTATTTATTGAAGTGAAAACACGTATGTGTTTTCTTACAAACTTTCGTCCCGGGTTTTTAGTCACCTTAGGGGATGAATTTCGAAAAATCCTTCTTATCCCTAGCCTACGTTACAAGTTAATAGACTCTGCAAAAATAAACTTTCTAGCATTAGCATTAGCAGTTTCGGTTGTGCGGATGAGTCAGTCAGTCAGTCAGTCAGTGAGGATTTTTTTTATATGTATAGATTTGTACACCAACACAGCGCATCTCATAGTATCAAACCTCGCTCACCCAAACAAAAAAAGTTGTTTAGGTTAAGATTTTTGTAGTAGTCTGTGGCACCCAACTCTGCTTTAATTTTTTATTAAAGTAGACTTAGACTTTTTACAGAATAAATAAAGTATGTATTTATATTAGAGTTCATGATTGCTTAAGTCGCGAAAAAAAGTACAGGAGTAGAAAAATACTATGTTTAGTAGTCATTCTTTGGTGTATTCAAGTGAAACTTTTATGATTAAAATCAGTGCTGCCAACTTAACGCAACTTTGCTATACTTTTTATGTATTAATTAATGTAGAATATATTATTATCAGAATATATAAATACATACTTTTATCATCTTTTTTGAGTTGTTTAACAAATTTTATCTATTTTCGGATATATTTATGAAAACGAAACAGTTAAGATTCGATCCGAATTTGAATTCAGTTTAGGTCGGATGCCAAGTCTAGCAAATAAAAAAAAACCGGTCAAGTGCGAGTCCGACTCGCGCACCGAGGATGCCGTATGTGTACAGGTTCCAACAACAACATGGTGTGGAAATTAGACGCCATGAGTACTGCGCCATCTATCGGCGACTTTTGTTACAAATTTGAGCGACTGAATAACTTTGTACGTATGGTAGTTTTCCAAGGATAATTCTTTATCACGTAAACCGATTTCATTTTTTTTTCTTTATTTGAAAGAAGGTACTTTCAGCATAATCTCGTAGGAATTTATAAAACAAAAATACATGCAAAGGTCACTAAATTACAAACTTAGCATAGAAATGTTTTTTGACGATAAAAAAAAGAAAAACTAGATAGAGCTAGTTAAATTATTCCTGTAAAATATACATTGATATCAATGTTATGTAACAATTTTATATTTTTTGCTTGGTAACCTTCGGAGATAAGGAGGGGGAACGGTATTTTTTTTACATTTTCCCTCATAAAACAAGAAAGACTCAACGTAAAAAAAAATTGTTTCAGAATGTGCAACCCAAGCCCTTTCATATGACACCCCACTTTTTCAAATTTTGAACCACCTGTTATTTCATTTTTCACAGAAAATAAAAAAAAATTAAAAATGTCATGTTCTATGTATGTAGGTAAGTCTTCTTTATAACTATTCCAAATTTCAAATCGATAGCATAAGTAGTTCTTGAGATATTTAGCGATGTGACAGACAGACAGACAGACAGACAGACCAAGTGAAACCATTCAAGCTGATAAATGATTATATTACTTAAATAAAACGTTTTTTTTTTGTGTTCATAAGAAAATGTGTAGGTACGTTGATTCTTTTAAAAATCCACGAAGAAGTTATATAGCACTGAAGAAATTGCGTAGGTAAGTTGCACAATTACTAAGGGAAAATACGGTGCATGAAAAGTCTGGAAAATACTTACTCTTTATTTGAAATGAGTCGTAGAAAAAGTATTGTATGCAACGGTGTATAACTGGTATAAAAAGGCTCGTGGTGTCTTTACTTGCGATGTTCGCCAAGGCTCACATCGCAACCCACACCGCTCGCCTTTTTATACCCTTCTTATACACGAGTTGCATAATATACCATTTTTTTATCTTGTCTAAGTTTATATCTTGTCCTAGTTTATATACTATGTACTGTCTTGTAGTTAACTTGTATTTGAATATTCTACCGTTTGTCCCCCCTATTCGTAATAAATCTTTGTAGGGTTCCACGCTGGATATGCAGCAAGAGCACAGCCACCGTCTTTGTATGTGAAGGGGAATTCCTCGTAATTAAAGAATGTGCCTATAATATTATCCATACGAGGTAGGAATGCTGAAGAGACTAGTGTACCTTTTAAATAGGTTTTTTTCTACGTTTTTTTATGCGGATTGGCCAATTATCGATTGGCAGTGTTGGCAATGATCCTTCAAGGACTCATCATTCGCATTCAGTTGTTGTAAGATAAATATATTAAATAATTATCTAACTGTTATTATTGATCCTATTCTAGAAGACAGTACGGTTGCCAGTTTTGTTGCACTTTAGCACCACCCAGGGGTCACGTGTGGGGTTGCGGTGGGTACTCCACTACGGACGTGGTGCAACTTCGACTTCCTTTGTCAAGTGAGTAGGTAACTTGACTTTTAGAAGTTCTACGGCTTAACGAGCCTTCCAAAGCACGGGACCGCTGACCTATTTTGTAATCAATAGAAATATAATACTAAGTGACAAACATTCCGTTTCCCTGACTGTACAGTACAATATGTGACTAATTACAGGCTCACAACTGTGTAACAAGTATCTACTCGTCGCCAACAACCGCCATGATCGAATCATACTCGATTCGACACATTATCTTCGATATTATAATGAATCCCTAGGTATACACACTTAAATAACATAAGTATGACTACCTAGAGCTACTTTGGCCACTGAAACCCACGTCATTCTCACTAGGTAATTAATAAAAGGTAAGCATCTAATTGGAGCGGGGAATGAGGTGGAGAAACTTCAAGTTTGACATAGATACATACTTGTATCCAAATACTTGTAGGTTCTTGCCACGCGTTTGGCATAGTTGGGATATTAATAATATCATATTATTGAATTCACAATAACGCAACAGCAACACGCTACAGAACATTGTCGGTTGTCCTTGTGTGTTATCCCATTAGATCTTACAGATAGACCCTAAATTAGGATGTACTTTTTTGGTACAGTAAGGCTGGGTTTTATAAAGATCCGTTAGACCAAATGTCAGATCAAATTTCAGTAACTCAGTACATTTTTTGACACAACAAACCGACATAAGGTCTAACGGATCTTTATAAAACCGAGCCTAAACTTGTCACCTGAAATTACAGAGTACTTTGCGTCAAATCCGGTAGTTCTGATTTTATGCAGACTTGTTTATGATGTTGGCCCAATGAATAATCCAAGTTTGTGACTTCGAGCGTCTAATGCAACTTTACTAAAAATGGAGTACCGATTATAACCCTAAAGGACTAGTAGCTGATAGTACCTTCTCTTGGCGTTTTTAAAGTAATCTAAATTTACTACAATATGAGACTAGAATTGTCTCTATGGACGCAATAATCTCCGCGAGAAAGCCTTTCAATGTTTGCGAAGTTCAAAAAAATGATAAACTTTGAAAGGCTTTTGCCCGGAAACTATTTAGTCTACAGAGACAATTGAGTCTCATATTGTAGCAAATTTAGTCTACTTTAAAAACGTCCTGAGAAAGTACTAGTTATAATCGTTTTATTTTTTCGTTATTCGACAAAATATATGAAATTTCAAAAAAACTGATTATAACCCGTTGCGTCAGGCGCTCGAGGTCACAAACTTGGCTTATTCATTGGACCAACATCATAAACAAGACTGCAAAAAATCAGAACTACCGGATTTAACGCAAGCTCTGATGTATAAAGTTACTGGATTATCTGCAAAAAACGTTCTGTTTGCTTTCACCGACAATGAAAATCACATTGCATGCACTAGAGGATACGGGGTCGCACCGCCTATACGTGTAATATATAATTATAGGAGGGAAGTTGAGACGACGAATAGCAACGGAAAGGAAAATTCCTGGAGCTTAATAAAAATGCGATCGTTGGATAATCGCAACATAAAGAAATATCGATTCCAGAGAAGAGCTTAATATTGATGAGCTATATGGCGGCCGTCAATAAAAATATTAATTACTGTCTTGTTTGCCTCGTAAAGGTTTCAAGGGGACATTAAATATTTAGGACGTAGTTGATGATCAAATTTTATTTCTAATCCGTGATACTGTCAACCATTATAAAACGTAGAATAAGAATATGTGATCACATCGATCACGATCACTGATGTAGCTATAATACTACTGACTGTGTTGGATTTGTACCAATTCCTTATTCGACAGTTATTAATTGGTGTTTGCAGTGATGCAGCTAAGATCAAACTTTTGTGATAATTAGCTATTATCAATGAATGGAAAATCATTATTCGAATCGATTATATTGCAAGTTTACCTATTTCCATATACGAGATATGCGTCGCGGGCACTCGCACAGTAAAACCGTAGAAAACCGAAATCTTTGGACAAACTCATGGTCTCTAAGTCTAAGAATAGGGCTTGCAATTCGAATACATCAATATCGGCTTATTTTGATATTCGAATAATTAGACCTTTGGAATTTGACTTAACAAATTTTTTACACTACAATTTTACAACAAAACTATAATTCGAATACTGATTCGACCATCAAAAGATTTGGATATTTGCCACATGTTGAAACCATCCTACTCAATACATCTTACATCTCGTTACGTCTTATTCAGTACATAACATGGATAAATACTAGACCATCAACATATCACAATAAAGTGTAAATAACATAATTTTACCAAACTCATAAATATGATAATGTACCTACCTTCAATGCTGTTTTCTTTTTATAATTATACTTTTTGTCTCTTTATTATATTTATTTTTAATTTAGTTGTATTATGTTCTTTAATTGTATTTCATCAACCATGTAATTAACAGGAAAATAAATTTATCAATTAGGGGGCATTCAATAAGCGCATGATAGACAACTTTTAACTGATTTATATCTATTAGGTCTCTAAAGCTTCTTAAAGCGTAACATGCTGAATTAATAGCGTTCTCAATAGCATCTAACTCCTGTATCCAGTTCAGTTTAGAATCAACACGTATGCTAAGAAATTTCACACTATCAACTAACTTTATAGATGTACTTTTTTGTATTTGGTTGAAAGAGCACTATTTGTGTTTTATCAGTGTTTAGTCCTACCTTCAAATACATTAAGTTAAAATTTACGGATTTTTGTTTTTACCTGTTGTCCAAACTTCTAGTAAAAGAAATGAACAATAGAATCTTTATGTAGAAAAAAATAATAAATTGTATGAGTTTCAACATTATGTACCTTAACGCAGTATTTAATTACTACTAAAACAGCAATATAACTAATTTTGTCTTACAACGGTCGGTTTCGGTAACTTGTGTATGATGTGACGTGTCAATTTAGAGGGGTCGTTTCGGGGCCGCCAGCTTCGAGCTGTGTGTCCCTAATTTAAGCCCTTTATTGTGCTCAAATTGTAAGCAGTTGGTCCCATCCGATATAGGCATTTGATCATCTATAAAAACTGGTTCGAATGGCACCATAATAAAATGATATTCAATTGTAAAATAAGACAAGTAGCTGATAAATTGCAAGTACCTAAATATGTAAATGATTTTCCCTTAATTTTAGAATCAAGTTGCATTGTAAATTGATCAATAAAGAAACGAACTGAAATTAAGACTTTTGTCAATTTATCTGTATACCTACCTAAATTTATATATCCTTCAACACAAACCAGTCATAATTATATCATACTAGCTTTTGCCCGCGACTTCGTCCGCGTGTAAGTCGTTTATATCGTTAGGGGATAATTTCCAGGATAAAAATTGTCCTATGTCCTTCCTCGGGATACAAACCATCACCATGGCAAAGTTCATCTAAATTCGTTTAAGCGGTTAAAGCGTGAACAGGTAACAGATAGAGTTATTTTCGCATTTATAATGAACTTTTGCCCTCGACTTTGTTCACGTGAACATCCATATCAATGACTTCAGTATCGAACTCGACCACTCTAACAATCTTCTAGATAACCCCTGAAGATATCAAATATAGGTAGGCGGATTTCAAGGTACGTAAGGTAGGAATGGTAGGTGATTGGTTTGTGAATGTTGATAGAGACTGACTGTCCAACATAATTAGGTCTCTCATTTCAAACATTTACTATGGTTCGAGGGATCTAATAAACTTCTAGATGACCCCTAATAAAGACACTAAATATAGGTAGGCGGATTTCAAGTAACTGATTTGTGACTGTTGATAGCGACTGACTGTCCAACATAATTTTAATCTCTCATTTCAAACAGTTACTATGGTTTGCGGAACTTTTGCTTTTTTGTCTCTTGCCCCTAATTATTTTTGTTTTACCCCCCTAATTCACATATGTTTGAATGGGGTTCCTTTTAATTTACATCCCAGTTTATACTTACCAATTTTCAAGCCTTAATATCACGAATTTAAGAAGTTCTCATACAAACTTTAACCCCTCTTTTAACCCTAATCCTTTCATCCCCAATCCGTATAACTTTTATAGCCTAAAACCTGGCCGGGGATTTTCTCGACAGATTAGTAAAGTTTACATCAAAATCCGTTAAGCCGTTTTCACGTGATGCGCATTCAAATAAACAGACAAACAGACAAAAATTCTAAAAACTGTTGGAACGTGTTCTGTTATCGATTCCAAGTATCCCCAGCCAACTTTTTTGTCGAATATCTTCCATGTACAGACTTTCACCCTCTTCATCTGTATTATTTGTATTGATGTGCAACAACGGAGATTTACCTCGATTAGCTACCGTGATAACATTGTATCTGACGTTGTCCTTCATACATTTTTGGCTTTATTATCGTCATATTATATTATTTTGTAATAATAAACACAAGTAGAAAAAATACGAACTATAATTTGCAATTAAACTGCTTAAAATCGCGTTCAAGTGAGTTTAGAGAATTATTCAAATGTGTGAAAAAGTCGAATATTTGCAATTATCTAAGAAAACAAGGTCTGACAGTCCGGATCTTGACACCAGTGACGTCACTGTTAACGACACACTCCTATAGGCTGATGGCGTAGCATCACCCACACTACTATAAAACCGATGTACCCCGGAATGCCATACCTAGCGCATCATATTATTGTTATGATGGAAGATGGACAAAATGCGCATTTGTCAACCAATTTATATTCTAGGTACGTCAAATGTTTTTCCTAATACGTACTTTATTATATAAATACATTATTTTGACCAATTTCCATCTGAAATATCATCTGAATAGAAACGAATGACTAAGTATACCAGGGATCGATTTTTCAATTGCCAGATCATATAGATTTGCCAGTTAAAATTATCGTTGTCACTTTCTAATGTCATAGATATGAAAGAAAAGGACAGAGCTAACATTCATCCTTCAGACTAATACTTATATCTGGGGATTGAAAAATCGGTCCCTGGTGTACTAAACCATTCGTACTAGATGAACAAAAATTATTAAAATTATATAATTTTTTCTTTTATATTAAAAAAAACTGGCCAAGTGCTTGTCGGATCACGTATTACGAATTCGTACTAGATATTAACGATCACGATAGGATCACGCACAATGAACGGTTCAGTACCAACACCTACTCGTACTAGTCCACATTTAAAGCCAGTGTTTTTATCAAAAATATTGACAAAGTATCACTTCACAAACAATTTTACGCATAATTTCATTTGCCATAGTATTTATGTGGCAAATAAACACTTCACAAATAGTCATAACAAAAACCCAATGTTTGAACGTTTAAACAATGATTCCATTATTCCGTACAATACCTGTATTATGAATTATCTTAATAGTATTTTTATTTTTGTACAATCAGTATGCTTATTCTACATTATATTCACCGGTAACATTATATTCATTTACAGCGTTATAACAACAATTTGAACAATCGATAATTGCTTCAAGAAGCCAGCATAACTTTTTTTAATTTTTCATCTGCCAAGGGACACTGCGGAAATGGCGGCAAACGGATTCATTACCCATATCGGCCACCGCTCCGCGGCGCCACTGTCTACGTGTCTACGTCATCGGTATCGCCACTGTTCAACACTTAACAACTATGATATGATTTAAGTCTTCTGGCGATATCGATGCTAAAATCCCTTAATTTGTTCGTATACTAGGTAATATATAAAATAATAAACAACCTTATTTAATGTGACTCTAACAGAATGAAGATAAAAATTTAATTGCAATGTCTTTTGGGGGTAAATCATAAATGACTATTACACTCTGAAAAATCAGTTATTTCCAGCATAAGATCTAACTTTGTTATATTACAAGGCTGCTTTTTTTCAAATTGGTTCCGGTTCAGATAACTATGATATTCCAAAAATTTACTGTACTAAGAAGCAAGCAAGCAAGCATGATTAAGGCTCATATAAAAAGGAGTCAACTGCGAGTCCAAATCGCGCGCCGATGGTTCCGTACACAAGTGTGTATCGGTTCCAACCCTATTCATTCAGGAAAATCTCAACAACATGGTGTAGAAATTGACCGCCATGGGTACAGCGCCATCTATCGGCGATTTTGTTACAAATTTGAGCCACTGAATAACTTAGTATGTATGGTGGTTTTTCAAAGATAATTCTTTATTACGTCAACCGATTTCTTTTTTTTTCTTTATTTAAAAGAAGGTACTTTTGGCATAATCGTGTAGGAAAATTATAAAACAAAAATACATGCAAAGGTTAAGGTTAAATTACAAACATAGTATAGAAATGTTTTTTAATGAAAAATAAAACAAAAACTCGATAGAGCTATTGTTATATTTTTCCTGTAAAATATAAATTAATATCAATGTTTTGTAATAATTTCATATTTTTTCCTTGGTAAACTTCGGAAATAAGGGGGGAGGGATGGCATTTTTTACATTTTCCCTCATAAATCGAAAATATCACAAAGTAAAAAAACATTCAGAATGTGCAACTCAAGCCCTCTCATATGACACCCCACTTGACATATTCACTATACTTTTAAATTTTGAACCACCTATTATCATCATCTATCATTTTTCACAGCAAATAATAAAAACATGTTCTATGCATCTAGGTTACAGAGCTGGGTATTAACTCGTTAATCCGTTAATCGTTAATTAACGAAGTTAACCATCCGTGTATCGGATTAACTTTTAAGTTAACTTCCAAAATTGTTAACGTACTCATTAACTTCCGCTAACTGTCAAAAGCTCCATTGTTTTCATATTTTGTCACAAATCACTTAAATTTCTGTACAAGTGAATTCAAACGGCTGCTAAAGATACATTATTGGATTTAGCTATGTGCTGTGAATGAAGATCATGATATCATATTTTCAGGGATTGATATTATGTTTTGTAGGAAATGGAGTTGAAGCCATGGGGGGCGATATACTATGTGGGAGACATATATCTCTTAACCTGGTAAAGGGTTAAAGGGCACAGATATAGCGCGTATACAAAACCGGACTCTGTAATGTAGCAGAAAACATATGATATATATATAAGAAATTGCGAAATATATTGTTTAATAAGTAAAATTTTGTTTCATTAATCAACTAAGATACGGAACTACAAAGTTTGCGGTGTTTCATTGAACACCAGTTTCATTTCAATGGAAACAGGTGTTCAATTGAAATGCCACGAACTTGTACACAAAACTAAATTCAATGAGCTAGCGTTGGACGCACACCTTACGCTCCTTAGCCACGGTTCAATGAACAATTAAAAAAAAGAGAAATGTCAGTCAAGACTAGCGGTACAGATTAAATATATTTTGCTACGGTCAAATTTTTTGTTCCCGATTCGGCGTTCTGAACACTTACTAGTCTGTGGTAAAAAATAATTAATGTTCATTATATTAAACATTATTTGTATTAAATATCAAAAACAATTCTAAAATATAACGCCTAGAAAAATGTAATAAATTAGGAATTAATCGTACTATGCCTGTATAGGTTACTGCCGTAGCCCAATACGACTTCGATTTATCATACAATTTTTCTTTAATACTTTTCTGCTCTAGAGCAGTAATGTACCACTTTCAGCACGCCACTTAAATGAAAAATTACTCACTTTCAGAGTATGAGAAATGAAAAATATTATGTAACACCTGTACGCTTGCTGTATGCTTGCATATAAACCTTTCTTTCTATTTCTATTCCATGTGATGCACTCTGGTAAAGTATCACTAATGAGTGTGAAATAAAAAATATATAAAAAATTTAAACCCACTTACAAAAACACTAAGGTATTGCAATTTGTGAAGGCGGTGCCATACAAAGCTTAAGTTTAATCATTTTATCAGTGAACGAGCAGGCTTTCAATCAGAGGTGTTCATTTTTGCAAGAAGTCCAATAATTTTCTAAGAACTCAAGACAAGCGAATTTGTTTCATGCAACAATAATTTTTCACTAAAATTCTCCTAAGTAGCTTGTGAAGTCTAATGATCATCCCGAATTAGGTGTTATTAGAATTCGGTCCTTTTTCTGGATTACGCTAAACCCGCCATTTATCTTACCTCCAAGTTAAGTAAAGGAGATTTACATTTTTCTGTCAACTATTCCCACCCACTTCAATAAAATAGGTACCTACCTACCTGAAAAAAATACGGAACACTTTACGAATTGCTTGTAATTCGCTAGTTTAACCATCGGTCACTGATCTATACGAAAGGATGTTAATAAAATATCTTTGAGTCACAATAATAGTAAAGTAATTCATTAAGTTGATTCATTTTAATGTTGCGTAGTAAAATTTTTGTAGCTGAAGAAGTGTGTGTGCATATTTTTGATTCACGAAGGACTTTAACCTTATTATTAACACCTTTCCCGATTTTCTGTTAGATTCGTTTTTATCACAACTATTCTGCCATTCGCCTCCCAGGGTTCCCACCACTCCCGCTGTGGTTTATTTTTATTAATTAAGTATGCCCCTAAACTGCACGCTCAGCAGTAGGTACTGCAGGCGAATCACGTAACTTTATGTACTAACGGTAGATAGATTTTACTGTCAATTTTGAAGTATAAATGTATGAGCTGACAGTTAAAATTTGACATTAAAATCTACCTAACGGTAGTAAAAAAGTTACGTGATTACCCCGCTGGTGGTATATATTACTTATACTAAGGTTCAGGTCATTCATTCAAAGTAAGAGCTCACTTATAAAAACATAGGTAGCTTCGCACGGAAGGCATCTCAGTGGGCAAGATGTACATCAGGAAGGGTCAATACCGTGGGCCATGGTACAAACATACGACAATGATATACTGCGCCAGGTATGGCAATCCGGTACATCGGTTAAACTGTGGATTACACGACCTACTTCATCAGCCTATCGATGGTATGCCGACGTAATTGTGAGTGTCATCGACAGTGACGTTACGGTGTCACGAATCCGGATTGTCAGACCTGGTTTTCTTAGACCATGCCGCGGGATGTTCACAAGTACACTGAAATCCAAAAAATGGATTAATTTATGATCTGAGCAAATAGAGAAGTCATCATATGGACATGTGACGCGTGAAACACGCCAATCTTCTTCTTCTTCTTGAAAATTAAGTGTTTTAGAAATGTACCTCAGCGTTTCAAAAGGAATTGCTACCCGAACTAATTTATTACCTGTTTAGGGTAGAAAATTCGAAAAACGTAAAATACGTCTTTTTCTGTTTAAATAGAGAGAAATTGTTTTTGAAAATTTCCAAAAACTGACTCGACAAATAAATTCAATATAATTACCGGACCTGCTCACAAAATTTCACGGGAATCCTTTGCGAAATACGACCTGTAGAGGAGAACAAACCGTTGAACAAATATATTCTTATTTATGTCCAAAAACCGTCTCGACAAAAAAATTCTATATAACTATCGAACCTGCTCACGAAATTTCACGAGAATCGGTTGAGAATTGCGACCTGTAGATGAGAACAAACGGAAATCCCGAATCTGGACATTTTTTTTATTTTATAGCATTTTCTCAGAATGCATATTACCTATTTTTGTTACATATTTGATTTATTTTACTTATTCTGCGTGCCCTTTGGCGAAGGCCTCAACACTTTCCAATCTTCTCTTTTGCGTGCGAGTCTAGTCCAGGTTTTGCCTGCTACCTTAACTATATCATCTTCCCATCTTCTAAATGGTTTCCCTCATTTTCACTTACCCTCTCTTGGGTACCACTGCATAACTATGCACACCCAATACGTGGCTCAATTTCTTTACTTGATATATTGTTTATCTTGATTATTTGGCCTAAGTATTCATTTTTATCTACATACTCAGTGGGAATATTGTTCACAATGATTGTTTCTTTCTCTCTGTTGGTCATTGCTTTGGTTTTGGACGCGTTCATTTTTAAGCCCACTCTTTTGCTTTGTGTATCAGGATCTGTCTCTCTGGAATCTGTCCAGAAAAATGCTTTCGTATGTCCATACATGTCGGTTGTGCTTCTAAGTTAATAATATTTTTAACCAGCTGACCCGGCGAACGTCGTACCGCCTAATCCCCCCTAATCCCTTAGTCGACTCTTAAGACTTACATTGAAAATAGGAGCACTTCTATTTTTTTTTCTTTGTAAACCAAAACTAAACCGAGTAAAATCCATTTGCCATGTTGAAATATTTCATAATATGCCATAGTAACTTATGATATTAATACTCGCCATTCTATATTTTTGTTCCAGTTGCCCAGTATTGCGACGTGTAAGCCCAATATCGCGATATTTGTTTTGTGAATATTTTATAGTTACTCTGCTATTCGGAGTGGAAACGAAACCAACAAATCGAAGGTCATGAAAATCAGTCATTATTGAGATATGAAATTATATATATATAGATAAAATCTGTCCTTGATGACCACCTCACTTACTTCGACGTAATCTCCGCCATCTCCGTGAACCGCTACAAAATATGTCTTTGAATTTTTGCCATAGCAATCCTGGGCTCTGCGTGCGTCGTGAAAGATTTGATCTCCATTGATAACATCGTGTCCGCTGCCAGCAGCCCATTGATTCCTTTTTAAAGACATTTTCAATTTTTACAGATTTTGTATGTGGTAACGTAACATAGTTTTATCTTATTTATTTGAAGATCTAACAGCTATGATATTACATTAAACTAGATACAGAAAGCCAATTATACTAACTCACAGATAGCAGACCTTAGGATATAAAATTTGTTTGTTTAAGTGGGTAACCCTTCCTTAGCGTACGTAGAGTTATAAGTAGTAACTCATTAGCGCTCTGTAACCGTACCGAACCGCCGAACCGAACCGAAACCGTATACTAACTACATGGGCACCTTATAATCCTACATATACTTACCTAAGAATGAGGCACCCCTGTACTGAGCCAAATCTATGAGCTATGAGCTGATTCAAATGTTACATTGTTGGTACTGAACTGAGCATCAATCATCGTCATCAATTGTAGGCTCTGTAGCACGGTACCGCCGTTGGCTATTCGAGATTACTAGAAATTGTCTTTCGTTGAACTTTGTTTCGTCCATAGCAGCACAGAAGCGCAGAGTACCTCCATTGCACCAAGCATTGAGTTAATTTTATTATGTATGGTAAGATATTCGTCTAGTTTATTTAACTTTTGGACAAACAAGACAAGACATGTGTCACAAACTTTTTTTTCTACCCGAGGCAATATTATAATCAATACGTTTTCACCTCACTAACTCGGGAAGCCCTTTTTTATTCTTTAAAAACAGATAGCAAAACTGCATTTTATCAACAATATTTACAAGAGTGCAAAGAATATTTGAAATCCGAACGCGCTATTTGTAACTTTTTTAAACATAATAACATGTAAAGGCCAGTCCAGACAGTCCAGCAACAATAATTTTATATTGTGCTGTTGTGTTAAAAAACTAGTACCTACGCCAAATCTCGGGATTAAGTAGTGGACAACAATATTTAGGACGCAACTGTCAACGTTAGGACGAGGAGGAGGAAAAAAAATCCTCGCTCTAGTGAGGTGAAAAGATTTGTGTTATACACGGCTGCAAAGTTATTTTACGTCTCGTGTGTCACACAACACCACTCAACACTCGCTACGCTCAGGATTCTATTTTTGAACCACTCGCTTCGCTCAGGATTCTACCATAGAATCCATTCGCTAGCTCGTGTTTCAATTACACACTCGCGGTTAAAATACAACTGTGCACCCTTGTATAACAAATAACTATTTCCTACCTACATTCCTAAATACACTTGAACAAAGATAATAATACATTTTAACTCCTTCTAACAAGTGATGTTTCATATTTACCAAATATTTTCTTTTTATTCCTTATAAATACCTAATCACTGCGATCTTCCAAAATACAATTTAGATGTTTTCAGCCTGTAATCAACCACTGCTGAGCATAGGCCTCTTCGAGGACGCCATTCATCTCAGTTCTGAGCTCAGATCCTGAGCGAATTTTCCCAGAAGTGAACCGAGATCCTAAACTAAAATATAATGTGCAGTTTGGGTTGAATGTCAAGGTTTTGGAAAAAAACCCTAAACTGATTCCATGCGATTAAAATCTACCTAAGGGCCTCATCAAATTTCAAAGCATTAAAGACCCCGTCCATCATTCCCCGTACCTTCCGCTGTTCCAATTTAGCTATGAATCCATAATTTTCCACCCTCGTGGTACTTAACTTTGATATTTGACATAAAGATCCCCATGCAGACGAATACCTCCGACAAATTCTTTGTCGTGAATGGCACGACTGGCATTCTATTATTGTGAAGCTTCCAAGTTATCAGAAGAAGGATGTGTTGGGGTAAGAGTGGTCCATACTCAATATAACATAGTAAAAAGGTAAAATGTCCTCCAGAAACTTCAGTGTACACTAGGGAGTGCATAGGTATATTATAGAGTGTCAACTATATTTTATGCTGTAACTTAAAAAGACCATTATTTTTTCTGATTCTCGTAGCGCTACAGGCCTTGCTATCCAACCCATTGCACGCGGTGGTATGTGGGGACAAAGTTCCTTTTAAAAACTACTGCCATGATCTGGCCCCTTTAGCGTCGAAGGCCCTTTTCAAATCGTACCTACTTATTGGTCTAAATAATAATATAATAATAATAATTCTTTATTGCAACTATAATCATAGGTACATAATAGTTGAAGCCACGGCTTTCAAAGTAGGTTTCCCTGTGTCTCAAAAGCCAGTTCCTTCCTAGATACAGGCATTATTATAATAGTTACAACATTCATTTGTACAATTATTAATCTTAGGTAGATTACAACATGCATGTATGTATTTATGTGTGTGTGTGTGTGTGTGTGTGTGTATATATGTGTGTATGCGTGTGTGTGTGTATGTGTGTTGTGGGGGTGCTCGTGTGTGTGTTTGAAAACTATGCGAGGCGTTGGATTTGTATTAAGATATTATAGTAAGCAATTCCTCTGATTCCATATATGTTATCGACTTCAGCCAGGAGTTAATTTTGTGTTGAAATTGAAAGTTACTTAATTTATTAATTTTTAACATTTTAATTATATTATTGTATAGGTGAGGAGCTAAGAAATTAAAATGTCTTTTTGCGCATGCACTGTAGCAGCGTGGTACTGGATATCGTACTAGTCTTTTTTCACCAATTACTATGGTAGATGCTATATACGGGGTAAACCTTATTTTCTGGTTCAACCAACAATCCCGAGAAAACCATTGTTTTCTAAATGTCACATCCGAAAGGAATTTTCCTCCTCCATCATAAGAATGAGGCTTGGGCACTGCTGCTCCCCATTGCTATTGGCAAAAATGCGCATCAGGGAGTCCTCTCTTTGTGAATGTGGACTAGACGTTAGCGATTTAAACCATATCCTTCTGAATTGCCATCATGGTCTCATAAGCTTTTGCTAGCAGCTTCTTTTTTTCCAATGTCTAGCAGGGTTGTCTACCCTATATGATTCTATGAAACTGAAACTGATGTTTTCTGTCTACTTCCATTTCTATTTTCATTGTCGACTTGCGATGATATTCATTCACCATCTGCAAAATGAAATACGTTAATGGTCAGATAATACTCGGGGCAAAGCCGGTAGATTCTAGGCACAACCTACCCACTTTGCCCTACCTACTTTACCCAAAACCACATTGTTACGATCAAAGAAGAATAACATTGAAACTTAAACAGTGACGCTGGCTAGTCGCCCAATAGCCTTAAAAAAAACTACCTACTCTTGTCTATAGTTTAAAAAATATACGGGACTTGACATATGTCCGAATTATTTGCCTACAGCAAAAATCTCCTAACTATTGATTGAACTACAAAAAAAATGCGTTTACGGAACCCCACGTTACAATGAATCTCATCCGACTATACAAATAAAGTTTCTTGACTATAAAACAAAATGCAAAAACTTAGGAACCTACATCCGTTTACACATAGCCGCTTGGTACATCCTTGTTCATATTATTAGGTAAGTCTAATTTCTAAATAACGAGATATTTCGTATTTCAGGATTCGATCTGCTAATTAGTCTCTACATTTGACAACTACCAAACATCGGCCAAGCGTACTCATTAAAAACGTAGGTACTTACTCCTAATGTTGATGTACACCCAGGGTCGGCTCTAGGTTAGATAAAGCGGATGGGCGGCCGCTCAAGACGCCAAGTGTCTAGGGCACCCAGATGCCAACTGAGAACGCCTTTTGAGCGGTGCGGAATGAATCGCTCCACCCTGATCAGAGGCTTAGGGCCACCAGTGCTGCTCTAAAGTGTAATATATGTGTTAATTGTGAGATTTGTTCATTATTATTCAGTAGTACAGTTGAGCACAAAAGTTTCTAAATATTATATCAGGTACTAGGTATATAATAAAACTTTCCTAATTAAGCAAAAAAGAATACGATGTTCGGTTTTTACATACCCGACTGTGCCTTCCAGCGCAGTTACTGGGACGTTAAACTCTTCAGATAGGTCGTGCGTGTACTAAAATGTAAATAACTTCTCCCGTAAGTTTTTATGAGAGGGCCGTCAAGTTTCTTTGCAAAGGGCTAGAAGCTGCTCTAATTTAATCTGCCCCTGTCTGCAGAATCGGTCGCTACTCACTATGACATCATTCTATGTGACACGCATTGGAGGCCGGAGCGTGAATCAGGATTAACATTTTAATTGTGGCACGCCAAAGCGTTTTGGGCTCGCTCAAACCCCACTACCGATGACAGCCCAGCCCTCTGGAAAATCACCGTTGGACCCTGACAGTTAATCGCTTGTGTGACGGCCGTTTAATAGGTTATTATAATTTGGCATATACGGTAAATTGGATGAACGGTCAACGTCAAATCATGAATACGACGGATGACGCGAATGCTGACCCGCAGCAAATTGCCATCTCAAATAACCAATAGGTACGAGTAATATACATAAATATAATGTATCAAACATAAATCCCTACCAACCTCATCTACTGATTTCCATTGTACCGTCGGCACTACAGATAGTAATCGGATGCCAAACTATTAATTAAGTGTAACAGACAAGAAAAACCCGCTTATAAAATTAACGCCCATCGAATAAGTTTCCGCTCACATTTCACGTAAGCGTATATCTGACTCGATACATATAAATTAATTCATTGAAACAAGGTCTCCCAAAACAGCGCCATTCATTTAATTTAAAAAAGGTTTACTTATGTACTCTACTAGTTTTGCGACCGTTTACTTGTCTTATGTACCGGCTTTTGTAGGACCAAGCTGATGTCTTAGCAGGCACTCATCTGATTGTTAAACTGATAAAAAATACCTAGGAGCTAGATGGGCCTAATAAACAGAAATTAAAAAAAACGTTAAGATGTCTATAAAACTGCTTTAATGGCTTTTTAACGATCACTATAAGGCCTAGTTGGTATTGGTACCCTGCCTACGAAGTCGGTGGTCCCACATTCAAATCTCGGTAAGAACGGCATTTATTTATGTGATGTGAACAAATATTTCTTTATTCGTTTATGTTTATAGGTACATTGTTAGGTAGGTAGGTACAGCCGAGGGCATAAATATGTATACATTTTAGGACCTTATTTCAGTGGAATAAGGTGAAAATATTTATACATATTGGTTCTGTACGTTGTCATCTAGTTCCCCATACAATCTTTATAAGTTATAACAATGTTTGTCTGGTTTGGGACAGCGTCGATTTGTGTGTTATTTACAACACTCACCAGTAGTACATATACAAGTAGGATTTAGTTTACACGCGTACCGAGTAGGTATATACGTAATTTAACGCCAGTATCATCTTCCAGGTCAAAGCAGTTATGTATTTCAATCGAACGTAATTACGAACACAAAATATGTTGGTTGAGCGTGGTGAAGTGAAGACGAGCTGGGCGAGCTCTCATGCCTGTCTGTTGCGCACGGTCTTTGCATTCTTCCTCATGGCGGCTGTCTACGTAGCCACCAGGGGTTTGAAAGGGAACGGGTCCCCTGAAGAGGTGGATCTGGGCGCAATTCGTACCCGCCGTGCACGCCGAGCGCGATGAGTCTTACGGGTTTGTTGTACAATAAAATTATAGAGTTGTAAGTAAACAGAGAATAACGTTTTCATATTGTTTTATACGACTAATTTTATATATATATATATATATATATAAGGAAATCGTTCTTCAAGACTCATCAGTGATCTAAGAGCTGTTTAACCCTTAATAAGGCTCCAGTTATACAGATATGCTACGTAAAAATTTAACATATTCTCATGTTTGTAGAGCCCTGGGGAATACATTTACGGCAAAATGAAACTAAATAATTTAAAAAAAACATGTGGTCATTATATTCACTCTGACTGTTAGAGGCACGTGATTTCAGAAAAAATTACAGATAACAGTAGGTACTAAAAGCTTGATTCGCTTGACAGGCATAGTGCATATATTGACCACATACTTTAATACATTAATTACACTACAATTGAATAATAACCGAAAAGTAAGAATGAGGAAAGAAAGCGTGATATGTCAGCTGTATAATACTGTTAACATTAAATAAAAAGGGTGTCGGTCTTTACCGTAAATGTTTAATTACCAAGTGGTTTCTAAATCGCCTCTGCGTTAGTAAGGGTTAAGATCAGCGATTTATTTGCGCGTGCTCGTTTTTGAAAGCGCATGTATAGGAGGACAATCGATATATGTGAAAAACATCTGTTATTCGATAATGACATAACATGTTAGATAATATATAAATTGATAAATCGCACAGGGGTTAGCAACCTGAAACCTGGACTGACCCTGTTAAAAATATAAATAATTATTCACTTTCTTATGTCAACTACCTTCAGGACCGTTTTAGAAAAAGTAGAATGCAAGAAGCAAATAATGTAACAGTTGGGGTGACAACGTTTTAGGGTATTTTGACCCGCCTGATTACGGATCTGCCTGTCTCTATCGTGAAATTTGAACCGAAAGCGGAATACCGAAAAAGGTGCAGCCCATACATAGAAAAAATTCACAGATATCGTGCCTCTCACGACCTTCGGGTACATTGAAAATGAATTAAATCAGTTTTTTCTTTTTTATTTATTAAAAATTCTTTACAATTATATTACACTAATACTTGAAAAGAAAAATAGCAAAGAAATATATTATGCACTATAAATGTACAACTTATTTTAGATAGTACGCGTAAATAGACTTAGGAGTAATTATATATAATAAGTTGTCATGGAAAACACAGGCAGAGCAAATTTGTAAAAATCTCAATAAGCGCTTTGTTGTCCAAACAAGTAAGCATTGAGGCAGTCATGATCGTCATGTGACATACTGTGAAATAGAGACATTTATCCAAAAAATCCTGCACGAAGAACTCGGCGTAAAAAAGTTGATCTCTCGTTGGATACCACATTTGCTTAGCGACGACCAAAAAACAGCCCGTGTTAGATGGTGTTGCAAAACTCTGCAGCGATTCAACCTAGGAGAGTCAAAACACGTTATGATATATTTAGTGGTGACGAGTTGGATATATGCTTACGACCCAGATTCCAAGCAGCAGTCAACTGTCTGGGTCTTACAAAACCGACCAAACGACCACTTCAAAAAAATGGTGGCCTCGTTTGTGGCAAAGGGTGGTCACGTCGCCACTATTGTACTAGAAGATAGCAAGACGGTTAACGCTGATTGGTATACGACTGTTTGTTTGCCACAAGTCATCAAAGAGTTTCGAATAAACAACTCAAAACGTCGTATGGTACTGCACCATGACAATGCAAGCTCGCACACCGCTCGCCAAACAAAGACGTTTTTGAGCAGCCAAACTGTCGAAATTTTAGCCTTACAGCCCTGACTTGAGCCCTAACGACTTTTTTACGTTCCTTAAAATTAAGCAGTCTTCGTAGTCAACGTTTCAGCACACCAGAAGGAGCAGTTGACGCATACAAATCGGCCATTTTGACTACCCCCACTTCGAAGTTGAATAAATGTTTTAAAAACTGGTTCGAGCGGATGGAAAAGTACGAGTATAACCCGCACCGTGCACGCTTCCTGCGGTATCCTGACATTTCGCTACATAAGGGATAAGCCACAACCTAGACCATAAGAGATAGAGAGGTCCGGTTTGTTTCAAAATGTAGCCCAACTCAAAACCCCGAGAGCTTTTTTCAGTTTTACGATATCGCTTTTAGTTTTCTATAAATTGTCAATATAGTGCGAAAAGACACCGAAAATACGCAACATTTTTCTACTTTTGTGCGATTTTCGAAAAAGGTTTGTGACTTTAAAAATAAAATCACCATATTATTGCCATCATCAAGACGCATCTTTGGAGACCTGGGCCATTTTTACGTACCTCTAAAACTCATGACACCAAGCCGATGTCTCACTCTGGCTGAAATTGGGGGCCATACTGAAGCGATCGAAAAAACACTTTCAATGTTATGTAATAAATAGAATAGAATAGAACCAGATTTATTGCAAATGAAAATATCACCACATTACAATTTAAAACTTAGCACCTAGGAGCTACAATATAAAAAGAAAACATTTCAAAGAATAGTGGTGCTGCTATAATGGCCGTACTTGGACGCCACTCACCATAAGCTCTGACATTTTACAATACCACAGCGCTGGTCTTCCGTGGATCCCAGGGCTGTAAGATAGTTCAGAACAGCAAAAAGTGATGAACGTGGAACTACATAATTTTAATATGATATTATACTGGGTGAGAGTAGAATAAACATTAGTAATACCTACATAGTAAAATCAAATGTTTTGGGGACAGGTCAGGTTAGGATATGAGGAATATGGCGCGCTGATTATAATACTTTTGTTATGCACATAATATTAAGGGACATTATATCCTGACATTAATTTTAAGGGTCTCAAACGCCATACATAGGCATACAATACAACCTTCAAGACATGGAGCAGTTATAACAACAGGCTATGAGTGTTGTAGTGAAAGTAAATACTTTTCGAAATGTAATTATAAAATGCTCACGGTTTTAGAATTACGAATAGGAGAGGAATATCATTCCAACATTTCGTGGCTAAATATCTAAACCCGCCACGAAATGCTGCCGATTTTCCATGTTTCGGGCAAACAAGACGGATTGTAGTAGTTGTCCTAGTAATCCTAGTAAATGTCCATTCAAATATATAATAAACTCCCGGACTCTACAAAAAAAGAAGAAAACGATAAAATATACATAAATAAAATTAAACGGTTGTTATTAGGTAAGTCATATTATACGTTAAGCGAATTCTTTAATAACAAATTATAATCCAATAATATTTATAGATGCTTTGTTCTTGTTAATATAATCCTAATAATATTATAAACGTGAAAGTTTGTGCGGATGGATGTACGTTCCGCTTAATCTCAAAAACTACTGAACGGATCTCTATGAAACTTTCCAGCATTGTAGCTTAGACATCAGAATAGGACATAGGCTACCTTTTATCCGCAGGTAACACCGCAGGGCGCTGCTAGTAATGTAATGTTTTGAATCATGTTAATATAATAATTTAATGAATAATCACTTACAAATAACATTATATTTAAATCTTTTGACATATATAATATACATTGTATTCCATATTTTAAGTATAGTATTCACAGTCTGTATTTCTGACATTAAGGTCACTTGACATTTTTTACTATAAATTTGCTAAAAAATCTAATAATTATTGTTTATTAATAAAATCAATCACAAATACAAATTCTCCTCTCCCTGGAATTGTAAATAATATTACAGTGCCCATCAGGGTTCACAAAGCTCTACCTTATAAGTTTACCACCCGCACAACTACTTCGTGAAATTGCAATAAAGTATTGAGTATTGAGTATTGCGTCTCTAGTCGGACGCGAAGAGAATGCTATCTTTTAGAACAGGTATTAAGGTTTACGATCATATACTACACCGAAGACCAAGGTGGCAAAATGTGAAGAGCGACGAGCCTCCATCTTCAGCATCCCGCCTTAGTTAAGATATGGGGTGACGTGTGTACGTGGTGAGATGGAGAAACAAAAATAAGCTCATGCATTCTGGACTCGTTGAATAAAATGCACTAATACGTAAATATGGAAAGGAAACTGGAAAAGGTAGCAAATTTTTGACGGTAGCACTCCATAGATGACTGGCTTCTTTGCTAAAGGTCGTGGAAAAATATTTCAATACTAAAGTTGTACCACATTTTGCCGGAACCAAAGAGAATATAACCACTACGTTCTAAGAGACGGGACTTCGAACTAGGTTTTGGATGACAGTGACATTGTCATTGCATGACATTGACGTAGAGTTTGGCAAACATTCTGTACCACAATAAAATAAAAAAAGGAAATAGGTAATGCCAACATAACAGCGCGATAGGGATGTAACTTTGATGTAGTACGGTTCACGATATCGATATCGATATTGATAAACGATGACTAGTGATGTCGTGGGTTCCATTTTTATAAAAATCCCGGTTAGAGGGTGTCCATTATTTACGTGAGATGGTATATGGGGAGCTAGAGTTTAAAAATTCTACTTAAGAATAAATCAAAGTTTAGGTTTCCTCGCATATTGATATTTTAAGTGCATTTTAGCGCAAACTATAGTTCCGGCCAGGCTCACGCAACTAGGAACAAAATTTACAAAATGGCACTTTTGTATGGAATATAGCTAAAAAATAATGGCGGATACTGCTATCTCGCTCCCTCAGTTAATCCATCTCAGTCGCATGTCAATGTCACCTCTGGTCACTTCCGTTCAACTTGAGTGATTGCCATATTGTTTCTTTATTGATCAGTTCGTAGTGTGGTTTGTAGTTTGTTATTTTGGTATTTATAAATGGTAGAAACCTTAATTTAAAGTGAAAAAGCATGTAGTAAGAAGGCAGTGTGTTTTTCAACATGCCACGGGCTATTTCAGCCTATAGGGTATTTGTTATTTGTGGTTTTCGTGCCGGTCGAAAAGATGACGAGAAAAGGAAAATAATGGCAAGATTTCCTTTAGATCACGACCGGTAAGCAATTAATTGGAGATTATCTATTAATATGTACCACAGCAAGTTACATGTAAGCAAAATAAGAAGCGTTATTTGCAATTTAGTTTTATTTGTATACTATACATACTAGTGTTAGCCGTAACATATCATATAGAACTCATGGTATTTGTCAGTTGCAGACAGTGGGTGAAAGTAATTACCAATGAAGACCTAGCCTACGTTCCGATTGAGAAGTTGAATCAATTAAAATTTCTTTGTGGTGACCACTTTCAACCCAAAGATTTTAACCGAAAGAAAAGTCGTCTAAAGAAATGGTTTATACTTTTTTTATTTTATTTAACTCTAGCCCTACCCACTGCCCCGTAGTGACCCGTAGGGACCCCAATTGTTAATAAAGGAGCATCCATTATTAATGTGTGGTGTTTTAGGTCATTAACATCTCATGTAATTAATGGACCCCCTCTAACGGAGATTTTTATAAACAGGGAACCCACGACGTCATTAATCATCATTTATCGATATTCACCGATATCCGAGTATATCGATATCGTTAACCGTACTACATCAAAGTTACATCGCTATCGCGCTGTTATGTTGGCATTACCTATTCCCTTTTTTTATTTTATTGTGGTACAGAATGTTTGCCAAACTCTACGTCAATGTCATGCAATGATAATGTCACTGTCATTCAAAACTTAGTTCGAAGTCCATCTCTTAGAACGTAGTGGTTATATTCTCTTTGGCATAGACTAACAGATATAACAGACACAGCCACGCCATACATATTATAATACATCAGTCTAAATTCCGCTGGGCACCAGGGTGCGTTTTCAACTGGTTATGATGGGCGCTAGATGGCTTTAATATAAACGCGCTAAAACGTTATTAAATCCGCTGACCACCAGCCAGGGGGTGTTATTTAACTGGGTATGCTTTGAAACTGGATAGCGTTAATGGCAATATGTTATTTACGCAGTATTGCATACACTGTGTCCTCAGTCAATAGATGTCAAAAACCTTGAATGTGTATCTAAAAAAATGCCCAGAAATACCTGTTTTATTAGTGCGCATATGATAATAATTTTCTCTATTACATTAATTCGATCTTCTTAGGATTATGGGATATTTCTGGTTGAACCTATTAAAATAAATTAAGGTAACAATTAACAGGTGCAATGACATAAGGCCTTAAATTTCGACTGAAGTCGGATATTAATTGCCGTCAGTGGTGCCTTAAACGAGATATCTTAAAGTTATTCAAAACTAATCGACCACATTAGGGCATGGAGACTCTGTATCAGTTATCTGTGCCTTCAGGATGAATGTTCTTGTACTCGAACTCCCTCGGCCTTGTCAGCGTACGCGTCATGTGCAGTGAGACGGGTGGAACGCGCTCCAGTGCGCGGGGCGATGCGGCCGCAAGGACACTCATCCTGAAGAAGGACCCTTAAGGGTCCGAAATATTGTTTTATACGTAATTATATTGAAATATATATTATTTAAACTTTATTGGACATAACAAATGAATACAAAGGGTGGACTTAATGCCTTAAAAGGCGATTAGTTTTGAATAACTTTAAGATATCTCGTTTAAGGCACCACTGACGGCAATTAATATCCGACTTCAGTCGAAATTTAAGGCCTTATGTCATTGCACCTGTTAATTGTTACCTTAATTTATTTTAATAGGTTCAACCAGAAATATCCCATAATCCTAAGAAGATCGAATTAATGTAATAGAGAAAATTATTATCATATGCGCACTAATAAAACAGGTATTTCTGGGCATTTTTTAGATACACATTCAAGGTTTTTGACATCTATTGACTGAGGACACAGTGTATGCAATACTGCGTAAATAACATATTGCCATTAACGCTATCCAGTTTCAAAGCATACCCAGTTAAATAACACCCCCTGGCTGGTGGTCAGCGGATTTAATAACGTTTTAGCGCGTTTATATTAAAGCCATCTAGCGCCCATCATAACCAGTTGAAAACGCACCCTGGTGCCCAGCGGAATTTAGACTGATGTATTATAATATGTATGGCGTGGCTGTGTCTGTTATATCTGTTAGTCTATGCCAAAGAGAATATAATCACTACGTTCTAAGAGATGGACTTCGAACTAAGTTTTGAATGACAGTGACATTATCATTGCATGACATTGACGTAGAGTTTGGCAAACATTCTGTACCACAATAAAATAAAAAAAGGGAATAGGTAATGCCAACATAACAGCGCGATAGCGATGTAACTTTGATGTAGTACGGTTAACGATATCGATATACTCGGATATCGGTGAATATCGATAAATGATGATTAATGACGTCGTGGGTTCCCTGTTTATAAAAATCTCCGTTAGAGGGGGTCCATTAATTACATGAGATGTTAATGACCTAAAACACCACACATTAATAATGGATGCTCCTTTATTAACAATTGGGGTCCCTACGGGTCACTACGGGGCAGTGGGTAGGGCTAGAGTTAAATAAAATAAAAAAAGTATAAACCATTTCTTTAGACGACTTTTCTTTCGGTTAAAATCTTTGGGTTGAAAGTGGTCACCACAAAGAAATTTTAATTGATTCAACTTCTCAATCGGAACGTAGGCTAGGTCTTCATTGGTAATTACTTTCACCCACTGTCTGCAACTGACAAATACCATGAGTTCTATATGATATGTTACGGCTAACACTAGTATGTAGGTATAGTATACAAATAAAACTAAATTGCAAATAACGCTTCTTATTTTGCTTACATGTAACTTGCTGTGGTACATATTAATAGATAATCTCCAATTAATTGCTTACCGGTCGTGATCTAAAGGAAATCTTGCCATTATTTTCCTTTTCTCGTCATCTTTTCGACCGGCACGAAAACCACAAATAACAAATACCCTATTATAGGGTATTTGTTATTTAGGCTGAAATAGCAAATGAATACAAAGGGTGGACTTAATGCCTTAAGGCATTCTCTACCAGTCAACCATAGGGCCAAAAAGAAACTGGCAAAGGTGTACACACGAGCGCCAGAAATATGACGCCCGTAATGGCCAAGGCCGGTTTATAAAAAGCCTGTGAAAATATACTAATTTTCTCATTAATTACTGAGGATAAAATTGATGACATAAATTACAGAGCGAACATCTTTAATTTTCTGCTATCGACATTATCTTTTTCGCATAGTGTTCGATGGTCAAATCAGCGAAATAAGCATCTTTGCAGACTGAGCGATGCAAGCAAGCGGACGCCAGCCCGATCAACTGCCCCTGCTGCACGAGCAGTTCCCCGCCATGCATTGGACAACGCCCGAAATCTCTCACACAAATTGTCGCCTTCCTATCTAACTTCTTACTCACAGCTGCCGATAAAGTACAGTTCCCTTGTCCAAACGCGAACACAGGCTGCTTCTTCAGAGCTCGGCCACCAGGTACCAACGGGCGCCCGATAACGTAAGCCGGTACGTTCCACTCGACCTTAGATCCGATACTTATAGCGGTGCCGCATTCCGCGAAATTGCTTTGGCTCTTTAGTATAATCAATTTCATAGACATGATACCTCCATGTATGACTTCTATAACACCGTCAACATCAATAGTATAACGTTTCTTGCAGCGTGGGCTGAAATTTAATTATAATATATCAATATGTTGTCTTTATTCTACTAATTATTAATTTCCCCTGAAGTAAGTCATATTACTCTTTGGAGGTCCCTACGAGTAAGCTAACGGGTCCGACTCTAGCGCACATCTCGTCCACCAGCACGGCAGTAGCACTTAACATGGCGCCCACGCATAGCAGTTGATTGGACGATATCGAATACACCTTAGCAACAAATTTGTAATCCTCCATTTCTTGAGAATTCATTACGTGACAATTATTTTCAGCTTTAAATATCGGGACAGATCCAGTTGCGTAATGCATCATACAACTGTTACAAACGCAAATTGCTATCACTGCAACAATCGCTACTTGTAATGAAATGATCCCAATCTTGCTGTTTTGCGATCGATCGTCCCAGGGTGTGTCAATGAAATTATTTTTGAACGGATAGACTGCGCCATCGTCTTCACACGCCTGGTTATCGTCAACCGTTGCCATATTTTACTAAGTACTAAAACTGAATGACATTTTTAGAGACCATCCGGAAATTTATTTTTAATAGCTACTACTGAAAAAGGTTGTATAATAATAAAACAATCAATTTAAAAATACACCTCGGTGTGCGAGTCAATCTCGCTCTTAGCGACTTTCTTGTTTCGTGTAACCTTGGTGCTGGCATGCATAACATAATTGTCCCATTGGAAATTCTCATTCAAAATAGTAAAAAAGTGAACACATGAATATATATTAAAAGTTAAAGACCAGCCAAGTGCGTGTCGGATCACGCACAATGAAGGGTTCCGTACCGACACTTACTACTCCACGTCTACTCTACGTCCTTTTGTTTGGGCAAGACAGTTTTTCAGCGACAACTTAAAAACCAGCCAAGTGCGTGACGAGTCACGCACAATGAAGGGTTCATTACCACACCTTAGTCCACATTTAAAACCACTATTCAATACGTTGAATTTAAACATTTGCACCTATTTGTTGCGTTTTAGTAGTAATGTTTAATTGACATCTTTCCTTTCAAGTGCAATGAATAGCGGTATTGAATACAGGTATTTAATATCGTAAATAGTCTATACATAGAGGTATAGATAAAAGCGGAATGACACCAATACCTCTAATTAGAATATAGGTATTTTTTTATTAGCGGTAATAGTATGTCAATTTCTAAACAGGTATTAAATAAAACCGGTTTTACAATCCCTGTGACCTGACGAACCTATACTTAAGGGTTCCGTTTTTGCCATTTTGTCTACGGAACCCTAAAAACCGTTAGACCTATGTATCTTGTTCAAACCAAAAATCGTTGAAAGAATTTATTAATGTACATGTACAATAAGTACACCGCCTCAATTTTTTCAGAATTTTAAACATCATAGTTTGGAGATTAGAGGAGTGCACACTGTTTATGACTTTGACACCTCACCAACGGTTGACTTAAATGGTAAAATATTTTAGAAACCTGTATATCATTTTTAAATTCGTGTCCATAGATAGCCCACACGCCTATGTGCCTTGAATATTTTTTTAAATATAGTTGCTCAAAAAGTGTCACTTTATGTAGCTGTATATCGTGCACAAAGTTGGATGTCTCCCACTAGTGCTTTTTACTTTTCCATTTATTCTATTATATTTAAAACATCAAATTTGCATATTAAACAAGTTAGTGTTATCAAATACTAAAAAATCTAAAACTGTTCAACTGTCAACAAGATGCCTGATGAGTAGACCAATGACCGGAAACGAGTATTATGCGAGACCTCCGAATAATAAAGTAGGTATTATGCAAGACCACCACGCCGGATAAATGAATGCTTCTTTTTTTCGCCAAAACGTACATTTATTTACAAATAAATCAAATATAAATTTATTTTAAAATTAATAATAATTGTTATTTGTTTCAAAGTAATTAAACTACCATGTGACATAAAACCTCTCACGAAATAGTTTTTTTTGATTTGGCTTAATGCTGATAACCATGGCATGGTGAAAAAAGTCTATCAATTAAAAGTTAAACCGACTTTTAATTCCCGCCTCTTTTATTAATATTTTCACGAATTCATTTTGTAATAACGTATTGTTTTAATAATATTTTTATGATATGTGCGACTTATTCGATTATTAAATAAAATATATGTAAACTACGCCAGATGTAGACCCAGGTACGTACCAAGCCCATAATGACACATTTTGTTTTGTCTCTTTTAATTACTGTTTTCTGTCGTTGATATTTTTTCGCAACTGTATTAAAAACGAAGTATCACTAGTCCCGAGTCTTGTCCCTCGCCAAACCTTCCGAACTTGCATCAAAATGTACTATTTCTTCCCCCGGTTACATGAGTCCCCAGTTAATTTAACATTTTTACCGACTTCCCAGAAGGAGGAGGTACTATATTCATCCGGTGAATATAGATTTTTGTTACTTCATAACTTCGGCAATTGTGGACCAATTTTGATAATTCTTTTTTACTGTTAATAGCTCACGTCAGAGGTGGTCCCATATAAATTTGGGTTGCGGGCGTCTATAGGCTGCGGTGGCCGCTTACCATCAGGTGGACCGTACGCTTGTTTGCCAACGGCGTTGTAATATATAAAAAAAGATGTATCAGATAATCAGATAATCTGATAGACTATACACATAGTAA
Source organism: Epiblema foenella (assembly GCA_963556455.1). Taxonomy (NCBI): domain Eukaryota; kingdom Metazoa; phylum Arthropoda; class Insecta; order Lepidoptera; family Tortricidae; genus Epiblema; species Epiblema foenella. The sequence continues at coordinate 14,359,929 of OY747095.1, read as the reverse complement.
TAATTACATTCATTAAAATTGCGAAATGCTCGTTTTTGGAACGAAAACGAATGACCTATTTTGCAAGTAGAATACAAAAACGGTGAACGGATTGCCATATTATTATCCCGCATCTTGGGTAGATATCTCATTAAAGGCAATTGTGTTCTATAGAGCTCGCTGCGAAAGATTCCATTTGGTTGCAATCATCCTGTGATTTCATGCCTGATGCAAAATAGCAACGCATTTCAGCGCCCTTTGTCTCCGGCGGCGTGAGCAAAGTGCCGGTTTCCGCCGATCCGACAATTCAGTTACAGACCTAATTTATATTACATGCCTAACAATGAACACTTTCGCACGGCCCTAACATCCTCAAGATGTTTTAATACTTCCTCGTGAATTTCCAGGTATTATCTTGGTATAGTTGTAATTCATCATCCTCCTAGCGTTATCCCGGTACAGTTGCATCCTGAGGGATGCCCGGGGGCCGCTACCTAATCCCGAGATTTGGCGTAGGCACTAGTTTTTACGGAAGCGACTGCCATCTGACCTTCCAACCCGAGGGGAAACCAGACCTTATAGTGGGTTATTTAGTGTCGTATTTGTATGGAGCACCTTGCAAATTTTCAACAAAGGACGCCACTTGGCACAGTTGTACCCCCACCACCATGGACGAATTTCGTGGGTACAGGGCTAAATCTGCTCAGATGACCATTAGGTACAACTGTGCCAAGTGGCATCCTTTGTTGAAAATCTGCAAGGTCGATGACACTAAATAACCAGCTATTATTGGAATTAGGCTTGTCAAGCGAGTGGGTAACTTGACTGTTAGAAGTTCTCAAGCCGCCCGAATGCCTCTAACTTGGCTTAACAATTGCTATCATAGACAGCTGCCGGAATCAATGGCTTATCGTGCCTTCCAAAGCACGGGAGCGCTCAGTTAATAACCACTCAAAGAGGTCACCCATCCAAGAACTGACCTCGGCCGACGTTGCTTGACCTCTCATACCGCTCGCGGTACGTGTGGTCGCCGCTGGGCCACGTAAGTAAATACCTAACTAAAAAACCGGCCAAGTGCGTGTCAGGCCGCAACGTAGGTGTAGCTGTCCCCTCCGTTTTTTTCTTTTTCTACATAAATCGAAAATAACCACTACCTGTGTCATTCCACGGGCGTTTATCCGTCGTCATTCCCTAGAACTACATATTGAAGAAAGAAGCTACACCAAGAAATACGTTACCACTTATTTATGATATGTTACCTCAAGCGCTTAGACCTTGAATTTTTGACCCCTCTCATGCCGGGAATTTTTCATAGGAAATAGTCATACGCCGAGCCTTGTTTACAAAAATCCAAATTTCAGTAATTTCTATGTAGTGGTAGTTGTGACAGATGGGCAAACGCAGTCGCGCCATAAGAGTTCCTTTTTAGGGATCCTTACCAAAAAAAAACGATTTACGGTGGCCCAACGGTTCCAAGACACCGCCCTTACCATCTCCGAGAGTATTGGGATCCTTGGTGGCCACATCTCCAGCAACGTCCTAATTTCGGAACCATTTAAGAAGATATGAAGATAAAGCCAAGCTGGCATCCAAAAAGCTAAGTATGCTCAATAGAGCGAAGCGGTACTTCACCCCGGGACAGAGACTTCTATTATAGAAGTCACAAGTCGGTCCGTTCCCACATGGAATATGCTGTCACCTCTGGGCGGGAGCATCTGGGTACCAGGTGCTCCCTAGCTTAGGCCTTTCGACTCGCTTCAGACAATGTAACTAGAAGAATGCTTACAATGAACGCCTTCCTTACTGAATGATAAAGAAAGATTAATAAGTACTTAATCGTACCTAAGTAATTCATTAAAAATGAGTCTTAGTTATATACACATCTGTTAAGAGAAATTACTAGAGAGAGTACCTAATTTATTATCAAAACAGAACATCACATGATATAAAGGAGGGAATTAATGCATTCAGGGATTTATTAATAAATAAACACGAAACAAAGCTAAATATATTCGTATCGAATATTTTACCCGTGAGAGTCAGGATGGCGGGTGTACCTAAACAAATATGTAAATAAAGTGTACCAAAAATTTGTACTAAATTTGTACTATTTTGTACCACTTTAGAAAAAAATTGTACCCTTCCGTATTTAAAGTTATTACAAAGTGAAGGTACACCCGCCATCCTGACAGTCAGGATGGCGGGTGTACCTGGGAAAATTATGATCCTACCAATTATCAACCAATGTTAATATCTCAATTTTTTGTACCAAATTTGTACTCAAATATACAGTAAAAACTTCCGCCATCTAATTCGTAGTTTGCGAGTTTTACACATTTTATGATTTTCTACTGCTGGGTAATACGGTTATTCTAAGTAATACATGTATGGGGATGTCAAACAAATTAATAAACTGAGAAGGGACGGGAGAGTTGTGAGTTTTGAAGACTACACCCAAAGGTATCATGTCACACAAGTTTCAAAACTTTATTAATTGTTAGATTTTCCCATACATTCATTACTTAAAATAATTCGCTTTGTAATAACTTTAAATACGGAAGGGTACAATTTTTTTCTAAAGTGGTACAAAATAGTACAAATTTAGTACAAATTTTTGGTATACTTTATTTACATATTTGTTTAGGTACACCCGCCATCCTGACTCTCACCTTTACCCGACGAGTACAATTCATTTTAATAAGAGCGTAGCTAACTAGTATGCGAGACACTTGAATTACGACCTTATACGCACGCTTGTAAGGTGTAGTCAAACAAACTAAAGCGGACAGAGCAGCCAACAGTACTTCGGCTAGCGAGCCTAACGCACCTATCGCTGCTAAGCGCGTCAATTATGACAATTCGCGGTATAAAAGGGGCGGACGCATCGAGTCGAAAATTCATTCTTGCGCAGACTGTCAGTGATTTTTAGTCGTTATTTTGTTGGGATTTTGCCGTTATAAGAGAGTTTTCTCCATTCGTAAGCGGGGAAATCCTATCATACTTTATTTTTGGTTTGAGATTATAATTATTTATTTTAAAGACCCAGATTACTGCCCAAGTGTCCAGGCATACAGTAAGCCTTGGCGGTGGTAACCGAGCTTATTCCGGAGCATTAGTTTACCAAAATGTATGGAGGATTTGGCGTCCTTTTATACCCTCGTGAGGCCCCGTGTTATATAGGTACTACATAAAATACATTTGATTTTGAACTATACCTAAATTAATTAAAGTCGAGATTATTTTGTTAATTTTTGAAGGTCAGGCCTCAGAAGGATATCAAAATGGGACGAATATTACTCCTAGCGATTGTCAATGTCCAGCTGGCAACATAATCATGGCGTATCTGCTTCTTCTTCGGACCTGGCACAGAGGGAGTTCCTCGCTTGATGAAATTGTCCAGTATTTGAGATTCGGTCTTGTAAAATATATTTATATTATCTTATATATTAGGGCGTTTCATATCACAGATCCCTTTAGACTTCGGTCAGTTGTGATATGGAGCAATACACGGGCTTTAGGTTCCAATTATCAGGTTAGCCTCCTGAACTTTATATTAGGGAACCTTAGATGTACGTAATATAAGGCCCTCACTACATTACACTCACATAATAAATACCTCACGGCTGAGGATTGGATACACTAGAGTAGGGATTATTTCTATTTGGGGTTATATTTAGCATAGGATAAGAGTTTTGCATAATATTTGGGTGTTAGGGAAAGGGTTTAGGAATTAGGGTTTTATTAGGTATTAACGTATAAATAGGTACTTTGATGAGTTTGCTAGATAACAAATACGCAATCTTTAAATTTTTCAGTACTTCCTTTTACGATTAGGATAGCAGAATTGGCTCAAAAAGATGGGCTAGTTCTGAATGTGGAAAGGCGGAGCAGTCACACGGTTTTATCTTGTAATTTCATGAGTGAAAAAATACTCATTAATGAGCTTACCTCATAGTATGTCTAGTTCTGTTATGGGTTCGGACTTTCCTCGTCTTGGCGAGTCAGTGGCACTGTATGGAAATAATATAACAAAAAATCATACAAATCAAAATTATTCTTTAGCTTTAGCTTAATACTGGGTTCCTTCAGCACGTAGGATTACATTCTCTACTATGATGAATAATTTCGATAGAAAAATAGGATTTTCTAGGAAACTTGCCCTCCTATAACGTCCATAGCTGCTGATTTCGTAAAGAGGTCCTTTAGTCCTTGTAGGGGGTAAATCACCAAATAAATATTATTTTTCATATGGTTAAGGGTATGTATTTTACATTAGGAAAACTTATTGTGAGGTTGGGGAAAAATAGTAGAAATGGTAGGAAAATCTGGTAGGTTCAGTAGAAAAATTAATAGACTTTGTTGGGTTTCGGCTGGTTAGTGAAGAGTCCAGGTCAGATTTGTTTAGCATTAAAGAACTACACAGAAGAAAAAGAAGATATTTCTTTCGGTACACAACGTAGGTTTCATTGATACTAGACGATCACTTGGCTAAATTAATTTATGTTTTTTACATTTAATTACTTATTATACGGGGTCTGAGACATGTTGCAGTAGGAAGCGGAGTTAGTTTGAGAATGGGGAGGGGTAGTAGGGGAAGAGGGGGGGAGGAAGTTACAACAACCGGCACAGGACGTCTCTTGTGCGGATTATAGACGTTCCCAAACTCACAAGCGATATTGAATTATTGAACCGTTAAGTTTAAGGAGAAACTTTGCCTTGTACGTCTTCTATCGCTTGTATAATTGGTTGTGCTCCTAAGAACTGTTCGAGATCTTGCCCACGGCCGCTTTCTATCAACGCACCCGCTCACCGTCGGCAGAGTATTCATCCTCACACCTTAGAAGCGAAATGGTCGCTTATGGTACGGTTTCAGAAGAATTTCCTCCGCTCTGGTTGTGGAATGAGTTCGCTGCCGAGGTTGTCCCGAAAGACTGCGGTATAGGGTATGGCGTTGTTCAAGACAGGAGTGTTAACATTTTTTCATCTCTCCTGTTCAGAAAGTTCGATTTTCATGATAGATAGCCGGGTTGAAAGTCGCTTTTCCGTCCCTAGGGTGGAAAGTAATTTTTTTTTAAGTTTTGTAGGCCGGCGTGCGCACGGCCCGCGGGGTAGGCGGCGCCCGCTGCTGGTTGCTGCAGCACGTTTTTATTACTGAATATCATTTACTATTACTTTTATTTCTTATTTATTTTCCTCAAAGTCGAAATGAAAAGTAGAATATGTTTAACTCGGGTGAAAGCACCCATTCACCTTTGAACTATTGGTCTACTACTACCTACCTTATTAAATATCTCGGGTAAAATGGGTCACTTTCAACCTTTGGTTAACAATCTACTATTAAAGGCAGGTCAGGGTTTTAAGGGGCGCATGTGACACCTCTGGAGCACGCGTCCTTATAGCTGCGGTGACCGCTTACCATCAGGCGGCCCGCATGCTTGTTTACCACCGACGTGGTATATATAAAAAAGGTAAAAAAGGAACCCATATGGTTTCACAATGTCTGTCGGTCACTTCGCCAAATATAGTTATTATATGTTATTCTCTCCCTCTTTTATCTCAAATGGGATCGATTTGAAAATTGGAATTAACTACTACTTACATGTCCTATAGCATCAGTTTCACGGTGACTGTGCAGTGTGCACGGTGATTATTATCTCGCGATACACTCATACCACAATACATATCACTCGTGTTATAAATGAATATTTGTAGCAAAATCCATACAATTTTCTATACCACAATAATATTGACTCCCCAATATGGTGAGTAATAATCACCGTCAGTAACAATTTTGTGTTCAACTAACAGACTGTGCCTTAAATACCAGCCTTTGTATAACACTGCTCATGAAGTAAGGATAAGACTGTAGCCGGTAATACGTATACAAAGATGTGCAAAAGAGATGCAAGCATAGACAACAACACGCATGGGAACGAGATACAATGTGTCTCTGTGTCTGTATTTGTCACCGGCCTGTGTCACAGAAATGTCATCAATGTATTCAAGCCTATTTGGCTTCATTGAAATTGTGTATATAGCTCGACTAATTATGAGATGTCAGAATTATGCTACATCCATATCAGTCTTCTGATACATTTCAATTTAGTCAGCATATCATAAGACCCGACAAGGCTAAATATGAGATTCTAAAATCGTGTTAAAGGATGTGTCAGTCAGTCTTCTGCCGCTTCTCATTTACCCGAAGTGATATTCATCGCACAACGTATCAGCATTGCGATACAGCGAAGAAATGTCGCCAGAGGGGTTACCGCGAACCGAAAACGAAGTTCGAATATCTCCCTCTCTGTCGCACTTGCTGATTCGTGCGACAGAGATGGAGCGAACTCCCCTCAGCATCATCGGTACAATGTCGCAAGGCCCTGTTTTAGATTTAAGTTAGTGTTAATATTAATTAAGTTATTGTTATTTAACTATTACTTCTTCTCATTTTAGGCTACCATAATTTTAAGGTGTATTATCGCGATTTGGACTTTTCAGCGTTATTAAACGGAACTTGAACAATTTAGTGTAAACATCAAATAACACTTACAAATCTGTGCATCAAATTACAGAGGGGCTGAAGTGCTACCGCGAACAGCAAACGAAGTTTTCCCTCTCTGTCTCACTTGCAAGTTTGCATATAAGTGACTGAAAACGAACGTTTTAGCGTTGACATCCTGTTGACATTTTGTTGCTTTGACGTTGACAAGTCGGTCTTCAGTCTTGACAGTCTTAGATACAAAGCTCAGATTTGTATTATTTTGCTTAATTTTACAGAACATGAGTTAAATTATTATTAATTAATTAGTTTATGCATCTTATTTAACCCATTATTTGTATGTACTACAGTTTGATATTGAATAACAAAATGCCGACCGTAATTTTACTAGACGTGTCTTTGTCGATGTCACGGACGGTGCCCACTTTAGATCCTATTGAAAACCATACCCGGCTCACAGTTGCCGCCGCCGCTATTAACTCTTTTCTAGATTTTCTAAGTGTTCACTCTAGATTGGAATACGTCGCTCTAGTAACATTCTCTTCTATATGTGAAGGTGAAGTTTATTTTAGTGTTAAAGCGCTTATTCCACTTTCCTGATTTTAGCACCCTGAATAGGGGATAAGAGTCGAAGCATGTCGCTCTAATGTTTTGATGCATCGCTCAAACGCTTAATTCAAGAAAGTATCAGTGGCTTTTTTTTATTTGTAATACTCAATACAGATTTGATTAAAGTATAACTGCTTAATAATTTTCAGTTTTATCTTTTGTATTTTTCGTACACTGATCAAACCATGTTTTGTTTCAGTGGCGGTTCCATTCACTCGAGATTTTGAGAGTATACGCAGCAAATTACCACTTATAGAGGAGGGTGATAAAACATGCATCGACACTGCCTTGGCTGGAGTCAGTCAGCTTATTCTTAGTGAGTGGGGCTACCAAACACCCATGCAAATAATACTGGTAAGCTTGTCAAATAATCTTTATATTCTGGAATGAGAAACTTTTTTTTTAATCTGGATACAGTGACAGTCAAGCCACTAGTTATAATATGCCGCACTAACCTAACAGAATATCACACAAAACAGACTGATTTAATTACAATACTTTTTTATATTGAAGAGAGTGTGGAATCTTGTTACAATTGTAATAAGTGGATTTTCAAAGCATGGGAGCACTCAGTTAGTAACCACTCACAGTGGCCGCCCATCCATAAATTGATCCTTCTTCGGTAACTTCAATCGAAAATATTGAAAAGTATCTATAAATTGAAAAATTATTTATTATGAATGATTTATTAATTTCAATAAAACTTAAAATACATTATTTCTGTGATGCTAATAATATTCCTGCACCATAATAAGTTTGACTTTTGCAGTAGTGACGTTAAGTCCAGCCAGTGAGCATTAACGGCGAAATTTGGAATGTCGGTTTTTGATTTGAATTAATTAAATTATTTATGCATATTTTAACTTCTTTGTGTTTGTTATCTTTACATAATCCTTAAAAATTTAAGATAAACTTGAGATCAAGGAATTAATGCATATTCCCTATTGGATGAAAATAGGCAGGTTGAAAATGCTGATACTTATAAAATTATAATAATTACCCTAAAATTATTTATTTCATGTACTTTGTCCACTGAGTTACGAAAATCCCATATTTTTTTCCACTCAATGAAAAATAAATTGTAGGACACTGTAAGAAATAGTGCAAATATTGATCGGAATAAGGAAGTCCATCTACACACCAATATAATAAAACTACAAGTACAAAAAAATTGGCTAGTGTGTGAAATAATGTAACATAGTTTCTAGTTAGACTACTATTCTATGCAATGTAAGTATTATCTTGATTATTTTTTGACCAGGTAACAGATGGCAATATAGGTGCAGGTCCAATGGGCAGAAACAGGGCTATACAGAACCTGCCGCTGCCAGCTCCCTATCCAGTCAGGATACATATCTTGCCTGTAGTGTCTCCTGTGGACCCCTGTCTACAACATGGTAATACCACATTATTGTCAATCATGTAAAAGATTTTCAATTTACCCCTCATATGCTTATAAATCCATGCCAAACAATGAGGGCTATCGCGTATGGATTCGCCGCTAGAGGTGCTATGTGGCGTGGGGTCTGCGAAACGTTAACTGTCACTGTTTGTGGTTGCGCTACGCGGCTTAATATCTAATTGGAACAATATGGTGACTATTTTGCAATACCTGAGCTTGATTATGGCAAATATGAGTTAAGGGTCAATGACTGTCAGTGCTTTTAGACAGATGAAGTGTTAATTGATCAAAGCATATTGCAACACTATTTTAACCCATCCTCGGCCGGCGAAAAAAATAAACGATGGCATTCTTTTGTTATGTACCCGGATATCTCCGGCATGGGTAGACAACGGATTAAGATGAATATAAATGTGCATTGAAGGTTACCTAACTAGATTAACACAAGGACTAACCATTATATGATGGTTTCATCTTACAGCAATGCCCCTTTACCAGAAAATTGTGGACCTAGCTACATCTGCAAATAATTCAAGTGGAAATGTCAGTAGAGGATCCATCTATTGCCTTGACCAACTGTCAGTATCCAGTGTAAGTAATATTTTGTTATAAATAAGTATGTACTATTGGATAGCAACCATTATCACTAACCTTTTACAGTCACTTATAATATTATTTGACAAGATAAGGCGTACAGTTAAATGCAGTAATAAGGATCTCAAAATTATCGTTGAGATCTTTATTATAGCTGGTTATTTAGTGTCATCAACCTTGCAGATTTTCAACAAAGGACGCCACTTGGCACAGTTGTACCTAATGGTCATCTGAGCAGATTTAGCCCTGTACCCACGAAATTCGTCCATGGTGGTGGGGGCTGGAGGGGGGTGAAAACCCCATCTACCGCGCTGCCCTCTGGGCTCGATTTCTTCATAAGTTTAGTGAGTAGGTCATGTTTGGTATCGTTTTCGTATAATTCAAGGATGAGGAATTCATTTCTGAAACAAAATTTTCACTCGTCCGTAGAAATAAACAGAGTTCTGCACAAAACTTGAAATTTTTTTTTTAAGAAATTATACTAAATCTTGCACTACAATTAAACCGCGAGGTAATGCACTATAAAAAAAATATGAGTTAATAGCCCATTTTATGTGAAATGTATAAGCATAAACTGTATCGACAGATTTAACCTGCAAATGTGTAAAAAAAATAATTCATGTAGCGGCGGAGCTGCGTACTGGCGAGAAGCTATTTTATTTCTACATGAGTTTGGAAAATAGGTCATGTTTGGTATCGTTTGTGTATAACTCAAGGACGAGGAATTAATTTTTGGAACATAATTTTCACTCGTTCGCAGAAAAAAAAAACAGTTCTGCACAAAACTTGAAAAAAATTATATGAAATACTACAAAATCTTGCCTTACAATTAAACCGCGAGGTAATACACTATAAAAAATGAATTAATATAGAATGTACAGAGATAAACTATATTGACAGATTTAACTTTTAAATGTGTTAAAAATACAATACAATACAAATACTTTTTATTGCATACCTCACACAAATGAATCAGTAGGTAGAGGTAGACAACAATATACAAATGAATAATTAATGAAGAATTATTCAATAGTTCTGCACAAAACCTGATAAAAAAAATTTCAAAAAAATCTACAAAATCTTGCCTTACAACTAAACCATGAGGTAATGCACTATACAAATATGAGTTAATAGCCCATTTTATGTAGAATGTATAAACATAAACTATATTTATTGACAGAATGAACCTTGAAATGTGTTAAAAAATAATTTATATTTAGCGGTGGAGTTCCGTACTGGTAAGATTCTTAATTTTATTGTTAGATAATGAAACTGATTAGGTGCTTCTAAACGAAGAAGTAATATTTTATGATATTCTTAATATTAAAACAGATTGAGATAATTCCGAATTTTTGTATATTTGGTTATATTGGTATCCCCACAATTTTACCTGGAAACCGTATGTTGATATCAGTGCAAAAAAGGTGATCTAAAATAAAGACAATAGTTAGACATTTAATAAATAATTAAATAACTTTAAATGCCGAAGATCATCTCAACTTCACATCTAATATAAAGCAATAATAACAAATCTGTCAAAAATCGGCAAATCCTCCTATAAATTTCCTGCTTTGGCCTATATCGGAATCATGAAACGCCCTTTTCTTCCCTTTACCGACAAAAAAAGAAACTGTATTAAATACATCCAGAAAAGGCGTGCCTGTCCACAGCTCAATTAATCTAATAGGCAAAATCCTACGGGGTCTCCCCTCAAACTATGAGATTACTGGCTTGGAGACCAAAAACACTTGATAGTCTGCTTGCACGGGTAATGATTTAGGTACCATCCATTCTGCCAGAGGAGCTACGACGACGATGTGTCAAAGATTTCTTTTAATTTTCTTCTGAGCCACAACATAGGAGGTAAACGAGCCAGGCTATTGGCCTCAGGCACCAAGCAGTCTGGTGAATGCCCTACCGCCTACCCATCGCCAAACACTGGCACCTTATTGTAGTCTGAATACCTCCGAATCGCGAATTGTTTACGACTCGGGCTCCCTATCTGTATTCCACACCGGTGTATCCGGTGTAGCGGCAGTTTGGTTGACGGGTCTCACGGGTGATAGCCATGGCAAGATATTGACAGAAACCGTTGTCCGCTTTTCCAAATAGGCCGCTCTGAATGACATCATCCGCCGCTCTCTAGTCAACGTGCCATCTGTTCTTGAACCAATTGGCATCGCTAGAATCGATGGCAAGTGGCCGGACGGCATGTCCCTCATCCCCTAGACTGTGAGACGCAAGCTGTACAGTCACTCTGGCTCCTTTGCACCTCCACGGGACTAGCAATCACCTTGCCGTGGAGGCCGAAATGGCGGAAAAGCTTAAAAATCACAAATATAGGGACCTCGGCACTGGTTACACTTTTATACCGTTCGGTGTCGAGACCCTTGGCCCATCCCAGTGCCCGTCAACTATTCAAGGACCTATTCAAAATGCTGGTGGATTACAAGCTCGCTCAACGCATCAGCATAGTGATTCAGCGAGGAAACGCTGCCAGCTTCTTAATGACCCAATTTTTTAAACATATTTTACTTTAAGTAGTTTGGATTTAATTTTCAGTAATATATCCCTTATTTTCAGCAATTATCCCCAGTATATCCCTTAAAAAGTGTAACCTAAAGTATGGATTCCAAGTAAAATTGTGCAATCCAATTGGACAAAGTCTCAATCTCTTTTAATGTGAAGAAGTTGAGAATATCATAAAATATTACTTTTAGATTTAGAAACACCTAATCAAAGTCATTAGCAAATAGTAAAACGAAAAACCCTATAGCTTCTCACCAGTACGCAGCTCCGCCGCTAAATAGAAATAATTCTTCATTAATTATTCATTTCTATATTGTTGTCTACCTCTACCTACTGATTCATTTGTGTGAGGTATGCAATAAAGAGTATTTGTATTGTATTGTATTTTTAACACATTTAAAAGTTAAATCTGTCAATATAGTTTATCTCTGTACATTCTATATTAATTCATTTTTTATAGTGTATTACCTCGCGGTTTAATTGTAAGGCAAGATTTTGTAGTATTTCATATAAATTTTTTTTAGTTTTGTGCAGAACTGTTTTTTTTTTCTGCGAACGAGTGAAAATTATGTTTTAAAAATTAATTCCTCGTCCTTGAGTTACACAAAAACGATACCAAACATGACCTATTTTCTAAACTCATGTAGAAATAAAATAACTTCTCGCCAGTACGCAGCTCCGCCGCTACATGAATTATTTTTTTTTACACATTTACAGGTTAAATCTGTCAATACAGTTTATGCTTATACATTTCACATAAAATGGGCTATTAACTTATATTTTTTTTATAGTGCATTACCTCGTGGTTTAATTGTAGTGCAAGATTTAGTATAATTTCTTAAAAATTTTTTTTCAAGTTTTGTGCAGAACTCTTTTTTTTTCTACGGAGGAGGGGAAATTTTGTTTCGGAAATGAATTCCTCATCCTTGAATTATACGAAAACGATACTAAACATGACCTACTCACTAAACTTATGAAGAAATCGAGCCCAGAGGGCAGCGCGGTAGATGGGGTTTTCACCCCCCTCCAGCCCCCACCACCATGGACGAATTTCGTGGGTACAGGGCTAAATCTGCTCAGATGACCATTAGGTACAACTGTGCCAAGTGGCGTCCTTTGTTGATAATCTGCAAGGTGCTCCATACAAATACGACACTAAATAACCCACTATTATTGCATTTCACTGTAATAAGCCGTTTGCAACGCGCTTGGGTAAAATTTGTCTATGCTATTTGCGAAATGAACACTTGAATGAACATTTTAATTATAAGTATATAAACTAGCGACCCGCCCCGGCTTCGCACGAGTGCACTATTTAATGGATATAATTATACATATAAACCTTCCTCTTCAATATCTATTTAAAAAAACCGCATCAAAATCCGTTGCGTAGTTTTAAAGATTTAAGCATACATAGGGATATAGGGACAGAGAAAGCGACTTTGTTTTATACTGTGTAGTGATCAATCCAATTACAACAGATCGATTTTGTGTCGTATGAGCTCAAACCAAGAAAAAAGATACTTATTAGAACATGCTCATGCATGCACCTCACACTGGGTATGGTTTTAAATACCAGCTTCGCTAGGTTGTTTGTATTGCTTAGTCTATCTTTTCTTTGGTCTTAGTTTAACTAGTAGCTGCCATAATATTGCATTGTTATCTGACGCACGAGTACATAAGTTCAAGTGAAAAGTCCAAAAAAAAGTTTCCTAAACTAAGTAAAATACCGACAAATACTTCAAGTTCGGACCCCTTTCAAATTTTTAGTCCTGTCCAACTGTAAACAATGCAAGTTAAATAGAAATAAGCTTGTAAAAATGAGATGTGTGCTTATGCTTAACATAGGCGGTGAACGCGATGACGCGGCTATGCGAGCAGCACTACCAGGAGTTCTCGTGCACGCTGAAGTGCGGGCAGCTGGCGGCGCGCGTGCAGCTGTTCCCCGAGCCGCACCCCGCCGTGCACGAGGGCTACGCCGCCACCTACACCCTCGCCAACGAGATCAATGTTGTGGGCTTCCTGCACACTAGCGAACTAGGTGGCGTTCTTATTATTACTTCTATGCTTCGCGAACTTGGCTGACTTGCCGGTGCCGGTGCCGCATCAATGATCCGAGTGTAATTAAATCCAAATTCAACTCTAACGTCAATTCTAGATTTGTGTATGTATTGCTTTCTAATTCGTATCGTACATCGTATAATCAATAGCACGCATTGCCCACAGGAACTCCTATAGCAGTAAGCAAGCATTTAGTGGTGCCACAAGCACAAAACGGCAATTCTACAAACAGAGAAAACTATGGCTCTAAAACTCCTACAAAGGTTAGTCTCATTAAAATTGTTTAAGTAGAGATATTACATACAATTATGAATTTAAAATATTTCCTCTGGATGTCTATAGGTATTTGTAAAAGAAACCAACATTGTATTACAGGATGGCTCCAGTATGGATGGCAGTTCACCGGACGAAGAAGTGATGGACCCCAGCAAGATAGCAAACTTCTGCGTTCTTCTACATGGAGCGCTCAAGGTATTTATATCCTTATGCTCATTCTAGCATCTTCCCGTTTGTGTTCGCTTGCTACCCATGAGGCAGTGAGGTTATGGTGTGCAGTCAGCCAATTTGATGTCTGGGCCAATTCGTACCTTGTCATAATGAAAATCAATATGAGAGCCGCTAGAGATCTCATATTCATGTCACTGTGATAAGGTACGAAGTGGCTCAGAAATCAAATAGGTTGACCTTACGGTCCGTGCGCAGGTGGAGTCGATGGCGGCGATAGTGGAGCTGGGCGGGGACTGGTGGGGCGTGCTGGTGGCGTGGAACGAGGCGTCGCGCTCGCGCCGCTCGTGCCTGCTGCTGTGCGTGCTGCGGCCCGGCGCCGCCGCCGCGCCCTGGCTCGGCCCGCTCGACCAGCTGGGCACGTGCGACGAGTCTACACCGCCAGGTAACTTAACAGGTTCTTTCCCTATGAAAAATGTATATTTTTTTATCGCTGGCCAGTGCGTCAGCAGTCGCACCGAGGTTGTGCCGTGATACAATCTTGTCTGTGTCTGTGTTTAAGGTGATCTGTGTGAACTTTATCCTCGTGCCACCCAATGCGCAACAGAATTACCAAAAACGCATTTCTTTTGTTTTCTAAATAACTTGATTTAAATTGCTCAATTTGTGTGTACATATGGTGGACGACACTAGGATAATTTATCTTAAAACCATTTAGTATTTTTTCTAGTTGAACTTTCGAATTACCATAAATTCATAAATGTCTCCTTGTTCATAAAACATAACAACCCTCTGCTGACTAAAATGTGTTTTGTCCGGTTCTCACAAACATATATGTCAAAGTGACATATAAGGACAAACGAATATAAGCGCCAATTTAACTAAAATGGGTTTGTGACGATTATGAATAACGAGGTTGATCTGTACAACAATTGGTACAGTACCTACAGGATACGTACTTTTTAACCCTTATTGTCATTAAGACAAGAGCGATAAAGGTACGTGTTTCGATTTAATTAATTGATTCGAATTTTACCACAAATCGTCATGGAAATACCACATCGTATAAACTTTACAGAATCTTGAGGAATTATAGGCTATACCTATATGGGGGCACGTCAGTGCCCCCGCCAAGACGAGCCGAGCGACTTGTCTATAAAATTGTTGGTTGATTTTATTCCTCGATGGAGTCTTACTTTACACAAACTCATTAAAAAACCGAAAAAGTAAAGTTCACTTTGCAGGCCTTTTTATCAGATAAATTATAAATTTCACTTCTGTAAATTGCTTAGTTCAGTCGTTACTCGTTAGATCTACAATACAAGCTCGCCAAGACGTCATTGAGCTTGCTAAATTAAATTTTCTGTTTTTTAATGAGTTTATATGATGTGGGACTCCATCGAGCAATTAAATTAACCAACAATTTTATAATAGGTACTTACATAAAAGCGTTTCGTTAGGGCTATTTCATTTATATATTTGGTACCTAATTGTTTCAACCACTCACCGAGTTACCTACATAAGTTATTATATTAGGTACTAGCGGCCGCCCGCGACTTCGTCCGCGTAGATTTTAAATGGTAACAAAGATATAAATGAGGTTTATTTGTTTCTGTCAGTTGTCTGATGCTATTAATCTTTTGTGAAAATTACTCGAAAGAAAAATTGATGTCCGCCATCTTCGATTTGAAAATGCATATCATTTTCGTAATCGGCATCCCGAGGAACCTCGACGATGACAGAAGCAGAAAAAACAAATATCATGATATTTGAAACTAAAAATCGGCTCATAGAGAAAACGGACATTACACTACCAAATGGTGTCAAAATACAAAATGAACGAAGTGTTAAACTTCTCGGCTTTCATATTGACCCATTAATGTCATGGAAAGACCATATAAATTCACTATGTAGCAAGTTATCAAAAGGAACCTATGCTCTAAGGCAATTAAGACCACTTGTATCAGAAAGTTGCTTAAAAGAGACGTACTACGCGTATGTACACTCCCAGCTCTCTTACGGGATCATACTTTGGGGCAACTCAACGGATTATGAGCGCATACTAAAGATGCAGAAACGTGCAATTAGAGTACTTGCTTATGCAAAGAACAGAGATTCTTGTCGGGAACTCTTTAAAAAAATTGGAATTTTAACATCTCTCTCAACTTATATATTGGAAGTATTGATGTATGTAAAACGTAACCCAAATGAGTTTCAAAGGATAGGTGAAAATAGTATAAGACCTATGCGAAATGTTCATGACATAAAAATAACCTCTTCCAGACTTAAAATCCCAAAAAAACTGCCGAAATTGATTGGTCAAAGATTATTTAACCAACTTCCAGCAAGCCTTAAAAAAATCACTAAGGACATCTCATTTCGCCATCATGTAAAACGACTATTGCTTGAGAAAACACTGTATAGCCTAGAAGAATTCTTCTCGACCGATTATGAGAACATGACTCTCAATAATGACTAATTTTTGTATCAGTATACATAAATTTATTATTAATTACACTAAAATATTGTTAATTAGCTGTAACTTGCTATATGAATTAATTGTGATTTATGTTGTGTTTTGTTATGATTGGTTATACGCTATTCTATCTAATAGCACTATTTTTTTTTTTTATTCTGAATTGACATTAAGTAATTAACAATTGTAGTGATAATTTGATAAACTAATCAAATAATGTGTACAGCTGACGAATCATAATTTTGGAAATTTTATCGTGTATACTAATTTTATTGTATAATGATGGAATTGTAAGATTGTGATAATAAAAAAATCTGAATCTGAATCTGAAATCTGAATCTGACACCCATATCGATTTTTAATAAAAATAAATGTCCCCCTCTGGGATTTGAAAATGGATGTCATTTTCGTAATCATCACCCCGAGCAACCTCGAAGATGACACCCATGTCGATTTTTAAGAAAAATTAATGTCCGCCATCTTGGATTTGAAAATGCATATAATTTTCGTAATCTGCACCCCGAAAAACCTCGGCGATGACACCCATATCGATTTTTAAGAAGAATAAATGTCCCCATCTGTCAACTTGGAATCTCTTTTTACCCCATTAGGGGAACAATTAGAAAAACGCTGGAACACGTTTTGTTGTATTTAAACAGAGAGTCTATCTATGTACGAAGATGTAAATCCCTCACTTCAAAGAGATTTGCTCCGCGTACGAACTTGTAAACTCCTTTTCACCCCTTCGGGGAGCAATTTGAAAAAACGCTGAAATACATTTTGTTGTATTTAAACAGAGAGTCTGTATACGAACTTTTAAATCTCTCACTTCAAAAAAAATTTGCTCCTTTACAAACTTGGAACGCTCTTTTCACCCCTTTATGGGAGTAATTTTGAATAATGCTGAAATAAGTTTTGTTGTATTTGAACATAGAGTCTATTTCCGGAGTTTCAAATCTCTAACTTCAAAAAGTATTGCTCCTCGTACAAACTTGGAATCCTCTTTTCACCCCTTTATGGGATCAATTTTGAAAAACGCTGAAATACGTTTTGTTGTATTTAGACATAGAGTCTATTTACGAAGTTTCAAATCTCTAACTTCAAAAAAGAATTGCTCCCCGTACAAACTTGAAACCCCCTTTTCACCCCTTTAGAGGAGCAATTTCAAAAAACGCTGAAATATGTTTTGTTTTATTTAAACAGAGAGTCTATATACGAAGTTTTAAATCTCTCACTTCAAAAAAGAGTTGCTCCACACACAAAATTTGCACCCCTATTTTACCCTCTTAGGATTAGAATTTTGCAAAACGCTGAAAACACTTTCTTTGAATTTAAGTTCGTAACCGTTTTACGAATTTTTAAGTCTTAAGCTCAAAAAAAAATTTTTTTCCCATACAAAGTTTGCACCCCTATTTGATCCCTTTAGGGGCGGAATATCCAAAAATCCCGTCTTATCCCTTGCATACGTCACAAAAGTAAGCTCTGGACCAAAATTGAAGTTTCTAGTTCCAGTAGTTTCGGCTGTGCGTTGATGGTAGATCAGGACTTCTTCTTTTATATATATAGATTAGTATTAATCATGATCAGTTTAACTAAATATCGACCGCAAATCAATGCCTATTAACGATGTTTCCCTTGACAAAAGCCGCCAAACACCACCACTAAGTGGGCGGCTTTGTGCTCGTGTTATTGTACGCAGCACCTTCCAATGAGATTAATTATACAATATACGTACGTGTATAACGTATAAGGTACGAGTACCTACCGCGACCTGCAGGCTAATCTAGTAACTTTAGGTACAGTCAAAGGCACCAATATGTACATATACATTTTTCACTTTATTCCATTGAAATAAGGTCCAAAAATGTATGCATATTTATGGCCTCGACTGTACTAACGGTAGGTATATTTTATTGTCAATTTAAATGTATTAGCTGACATTTTAAATTTGAAATTAATATATGCCTAACGTTAGCACATAAACTTACGTGATTACCCTGCTGGATCGCGTAGTTGCTACAAATATAAGATACCCAAATGGATAAAGTTATAAAAACTAACTTTGCGTAATCTTATGTCAGTCTTTGCTACGCATACGAAGACGTCTATACTCTGTTCACTATACCAGTACAATAAATGTCAACAAATCAGATTTGAGTAAGTACTTTAAATAAAAGAAACAAATACAATTACCCTAATGCTTGAGCACTCGTCATGGTAATCTGCTTAAGAGTAGGTTTTAATGGTTTTATTGATTACGAAATCGATTAAATACTTGCGGATACTTATCCGATATCAGGAGTTTAGTATTTCAAGATTAGAAGAAGAAGAAGATAAGATTTTAGCATTAGACAGAACACCATAGAACGACTTACGATGTTATTTTACAGGTACATTCTGCTATAAAAGAGAGTATTAATCTCTTTTAATATTAAGACTTATTTGATCCTGACATTAAATATTGTTATTTACAAATAAGAGCATATGTCTTAATTTATATCGACTCTATTTTGGTTTTTAAATGATAACGCATCAATATTTTTTTAACGTACGTTTCGGATCATTCATATAAAAGTTGTACAAAAAAAAACCAAAGAAGCAGAGATTGACAACATGTCGGTTCGATTTATAAAAAGTAATTTGTCATAGTCAATTACTGCCACTTATCCGGATCTTTCGTGCCCATAATCAAAATTCAATGTGTTTTTACGACCACTGCTTCTTTGTTTGCTTAATTTCTAATCGTATAGTGAACAAAAAAAAAGTTATACTGCCGTCTCAAGGAGAAAAACCATAAGTGACAAAAAGTAAGTTTCGAGATAAAGCCAAAAAACTTTAGATTTCTTGTAAATTATGCACTTGTGGTTGTCTAAATCGTGATCTACAAAAGATATAGTACTATATCTCCTAAAGAGAAAGATCACATTTTTTTTCCTGATTACAAGGCTGGTAATAAGTCCATTTTGCAAAAAATGTCACTTATGGTTTTTCTTCTTAAGACGGCAGTATAGTGAACATAGCATAACGCTCTTATTCCATTATGATAAAGGCTTTTGACGCCCTTATATGCGTTGCTACTTCTATTTGATAAAATGGCTGTTTTGTTTTGTGTGAAGCTCCATCCGCATCAACATTTCAAATTTATGAATTAAATAATTTTGACTCTAGCGCAACGTAACGTAACATCAAAACGATTTCCACGTATCCTTTATTAAACAATATATGCTACGGATGGGCCATTAGCGATTGTCAGTGCGTGCATGATTGCCGCTAGTTGACGCGAACACTGATTGAGTTAAGCAATTAAGGCGACAGACAGTTCCAGCACGACACGACAGCACACGATAAAAATCTGTTCGACAGCGAATTGACGCGTTCATTTATAATCAGCTTTCAAATTGCTTTAAAATATATGAGCGGGAACTCTGTCCAAACAACGGTTTTGTACTGCTGACTTCGACAAATTAATTCCGCTGTAAAGCTTAATGATTCAATATTATTCTTGTACTTAATACTTAACATTTAGGTATGACAAATTTCAGAACTCTATGGAGACCGATCTCTTAGAGATTCTCTCCCGGAAGTTCTGAGGTCCAGGAGGCATGCCTAACAACATATGAAACGACGGCGCTGGTTTCCGGAAGTGAAGTATCTTCCCGTAATAACACGTATCGTCACTATAGAACTGAGTCACGTACTTTTTCATCCCATTCCCATATTTAAAATGGTATGTCTTTCAATTTCCTTTGCTGTTCGTTAGCACACTACACTGACAATCATTAATAAACCATATCTCGTTGTAATAGAGTTCACAAATGCTCGACTATGTCGTGTACGTGCTATGGTGTATGTGTTGTTGCAGCGGAAACCTACCCAGTGCGGTCGTGGCGGTCGTACAGCGGCGGCGGCGCGGGCTGCGCGTGGGCGCGCCCGCACGCGTTGCTCGCTGATGTGCAAAAGGTCTTGCGGCACGCGCGCAAGCTGCCGGACAAGACGCAGCATTTGTACAAGGTACGAGTAAATACAGGGTGGAACGGAACAAGGGGCTTTCCTGCAAACAGAGAATTGATTAGCCCTATTACAATTATAATATACCTAACCGAGGTACAGCTTCAATTTTAACCCTATTTTATAAAAAAGCTATGACATGTGTCACGTCAAAATGTAAAACTTAATTATAATGTTGAAGCGATAGCATCGTGAATAATATTAAAAGGTATTAATTTAATGTTTTTTTTCTTTATCACTAGCTTCTAATGCTTCCAATTCGATTGTACATCATTTAAATTACAAAATACTTTCAGGATAGTCCCTTCGTTCAGTATGATGAACAATTTTTCTGGAGACTGTCCTTACAGTGCTTAACATGATTTTTGTATCACAGCCATGGCAAACGTATGGTGCTGTGCTTATGCGATACATAGCTGAAGTTACTATAGATACTAACTTGTTAATTTTCATGTCAAATCATCTCGGGGGCAGGAAAATAGACAGGCTAGCCCTAAAGTCACCTCACCTGTAGGATGTGACGAATCATTCTCCTTATGTACAAATGGCTTGGTTACAGGAGCTAAACCGTCTGCGTCGCGCGGCAATTTCGCTAGGCTTCTCCGAGTTGTTAGCGTGCGTGGGCGCGGCGCTCGAGAGGGAATGCGCTTCGCTGCCGCCCGGCGCGCCGCCCGAGTGCGCCCTGCAGCTCGCGCACGCCGCCTCCGCGCTGCGCGACCCGCGCACCGCGCTCGACGTTAAACACACCTTACAGCCGCTCGCGGCCAACTTCGCCGTCACCATGCCGCATTGATCACTTTTTACCACTTTATAATAAAATACTTAAAACTGAGTATGTATTACTTTTCTTTTCTGTAACAATATGCTCGATAGTACAAAGCTTTGCTTAGTTTGGGGCTGGGTCGATTTGTGTAAGATTGTCCATAAAAAATAGAAAACCACAATAATTTGTCTCCGCCAAATATTTCGAAACTAAGGATAGGCCCGTCCGAACATTTTAAACTGCCGGCCGGAGTCGGAGGTAACTCAATATTGACGTGTCGCAAGGCAGCATTCTTGCCCCTTTTTAATTCATAACCATAATCTAGGTACATGGAATGATATTCTTAACCTTCAAATTGAAGATTCAGATAGAATTTTCTACGCTAACGACACAGGACCCGTAGGAGACCAAACTTAAAGAGAATCTATATAAAAAAGGAGACAGTCATGAGGTTGACTGTCCAACAACAAAACTTAGATTACGTTCGCTACTGCGGAAAGGGAAATTAAAATTACTGCTGATTGGTTTCGCACCTACCTATTGACACTCAACAGCAACAAAATGAGGTTCATTTGTTTCCACAAAATAGCCTCGTAAAAGTTCATTTATGACATTATTTTCCTAATATGGTACCTTGTCTTTTCGTAGTTAGGTTATGAGCTTAAATTTAAACAACATATTTTATTCGCAAACTATCCATAGGGATTTTCAAAACATTCGTCACTCAACTCACAACTCTTTTTTTAGAAATGGTCTATACGGCACTGAGCCTGTACTCCGAACTTCATGTCGTGCCGTCCCTTTCACTCTTGTGTTATACACTATATGAGTGAAAGGGACGGCATGATACAAAATTCGGAGTAGCCCCTCTGATTAGCATGGGCGTCAGCGCCGCAAAGATCTCCATGCTTGAAATCGAAAGATTCCAAAGATCTGTGATGAAAGGATGAAAGTAATATTTAAAAAAACCTTATCGATATACAACCACAGCTATTTATTGCAAAGTCCAAGCAAAAGTTTTTATCATTCGTCAATTAAATATTTAAGTGTGTGCGTATCGTTCAGAGTTAAAATGATTGTTACAGTTCATTATACAATTATTACAATTTAATTTTGTCCGTTAAAATTGACAACAAATTTTAGAGATTACGTTTCGAGTCACATAGAAATTAATTAAATTGTAGACGAATTAAAAGCCTTGTGGGCCGAAAATTTGAGCTCTACCCTATAATTATTATTTTTTTCAGTTATATGCCGCAGATATAGTTTTCACGCGTGCCAATGCCACGGAATATTTACATTCTCTTTGATACCACGTCAATGACAACACACACATAACCGACGGTTTTGTTTAACTTGCCTGACACACTTCCTTTCACCTAAGGCGGTTGCCACACTGGAGCGGTTCCGTACGATGGCGCGGTGTGCAAGCGAAACAGTGCTATGCAAGTCTATAGCGGTGTCCCGCTCGCACTGCAAAACCATCCTGAAACCGGATCAGTGTGACAACCGCCTAAAGTGTTTATTTACATTTACATGTTATATTTGTGGA
Organism: Epiblema foenella; assembly: GCA_963556455.1. Taxonomy (NCBI): domain Eukaryota; kingdom Metazoa; phylum Arthropoda; class Insecta; order Lepidoptera; family Tortricidae; genus Epiblema; species Epiblema foenella. The sequence goes on along the minus strand of OY747095.1, from coordinate 14,337,013 downwards.
GTTACGGTCATAGCGGTAGACTACCAGTAAATGAGGAATGAGTGTGTTTTGTTGGTGCTTTGGTGCAGTCACAGAATAAGTTAGTAATGTGTAGTTTGTGGGGTGCAATGGGTGCAAGTGGGATGACTGGGATGGGAAAAGGGAAGTGGATCAATAAAATTAAATAAAAACCGTTCCGATACTACCGTAGGATGTTTGTTTAAATCAATATAATTTCGAGACAAAGACCGACACTAACTAAATACGACTTTTCCTTACAAAGTTAATTATCACACATTAACGATTATAAATAATTTTTCTGTGCAGAAGTGTGAATACTATTAGTATTCGTAATAATTATGTTATCAGATGTGACATCTCAAAGAATCAGAACGCTTTTCATACTGTGAATGACACTTATAGGCAATCGACAGACGGACGGTGAAGGTGAAGAAAGCGCTATGCTATTCCGATTGTTTGAGTAAAAATGCCGGTGCTATAAAATTTTAAAAACATTAAAATGTAACTGAAAACCATATCGATTCATATTTTAAATTGGTTTACATAAAGCTACTAATATGTGTATATTCGAGAATCTCAGTAGGCGTTTAAAAATGAAAAACAAGAGAAAAATATTTAAATTATTGACCTTACTTTGTGCGTCGATTTTGCCATTTTTCTTTAGTTTAAATGGTGAATTTGTCTTTGATGATTCTGAAGCAATTGTTAAAAATGAAGCCGTAAAATCTCAGTTTTGGCTTGAGTCGTTTTACAGAGATTTTTGGGGCACAAACATTACAAGTGATCTAAGTCATAAGTCATACAGGCCTCTTACTGTATGGTCTTTCAGGTGAGTATCTAACGTAGAAACAATTGTACCTTTTTCCACACATTACGGATGGAAACATTAATGTGTGCTAAATTTATTCATTTATATTTTTGCAGGATAAACTATTTATTAGCCGGGGATGAGCTTTCTGCTGTGCAATTTAAAGCAACAAATCTCGTATGTCATGTCATAAGTTGTCTTCTTCTATGGTTATCACTAAAGAATATTCTGGAAAGATTAAAAATACATAAATGCAAAAAATGTATTGATGTTGGTTGGGTGGCAACTATGGTGTTTGCGGTGCATCCAGTTCACGTGGAGGCAGTCAGCGGTGCGGTGGGCCGCGCTGATATACTTGCCGCTATCGCATTCTTCTTGGCCTTCCTCTCATATAATAAAGCCACTTACAAGACCAGATTACAATACTTGTATGTGGCGGCCGCTATAATGTTAGCAGCTATGTCCATGCTATTCAAAGAAAATGGCATCACTGTTCTGGTAAGTATCATTGTACGCTTTTACTAGCTAATATTTACTTAATTGATACTAGTGACCTGTTCCAGTTGTGCAGCAATCTTTTATTTTTAAGGGTGTTTGTCTTTGTTATGATTTTATAATCATATGTAAAGGAGAAGACAGACCAAGATCCAAGAAAAAAAAACATATTTATGTTAACATTCAATCATTACCTAATACTGAGGTAATCATAAGGATGACAGTAATAGTATTAGCCATAGTGTTGCTATTATATGGCAGATGGCTTATTATGGGAGGAGCAGCACCTAATTTTAAACCAACAGACAATCCGGCATATTTCAGCAACAATATATTTACTAAGGTACAAATTACTTTTTATTTGCATGCCATGCGAAATCTTTCCTATTGCGATTATGCTTGTGCTACAGACTTTTTCCACTAGCTGTACTTAGAACTACTACATGTAAATTACAAACACTACACACAGCTCATGCTTTAATTCGAAAAAATACACTGTTATAGTTCTATTTTGTACTTGTTAAAATATGTTTTGGATTGTTTTCAGATATTCACATTCAGTTACCTGTATTTCCTAAATATTCTACTGTTGATTTGGCCTCAGTGGCTATGCTATGACTGGTCAATGGGATGTGTGCCTCTCATTGACAGTATCCTAGACTTCAGGCTTGTATTTGTACTTGCAATGTATAGTTATGGAGCAATAGTTACAATTAAGTTCCTGAAAGCAAGAAATAAGCGACATTCATGGTTAGTGCTATAATATAATAGATACTCACACTCATAAATAAATAACTGTGTTTTAAAGGTATTAAGAGTATCCATTTCTTATATTCTAGGATTAAAATTATTGCACTGGTATTGATGTTGATGCCATTTTTACCTGCAGCCAATATATTCTACCCTGTTGGATTTGTCATAGCCGAAAGAGTCCTATACATTCCGTCAGGTGGATATTGCCTCTATATGGTATCTGGACTTAATACGTTATGTCATACTAAATTTGTTGCAAAAAAGGTTGGTACTTCTGATTATGGATAATCTTAATCAAATAATCACATAAGTTACATCAAATAATTGGAAACAATTTTACAACGAGAAACAAATTTACTAAGCTTGCACTATGTATAGCTATAAGATTTTTAGAGTAAATATTTTTTCAGATGAGATCTATGTCATATTACGCAGTGACTTTTCTTGTATGCGTTTTTGCATTAAGGACTTATACAAGGTCTTTTGATTGGCAAAATGAAGATAAGCTGTTTATGAGCGGCCCAGAAGTGTGCCCTCTGAATGCTAAAGTTCATTATAATGTTGCTAAAGCAGCCGACGCCAAACGTTATATCGACTTGGCACTAGCGGAATATAGGGAGGCCATAAGGTAATTATTTGTTACCACTGTCATTATACACCTCCCTAATACAGTCCGCTGCCGACAAATCTGACCAAACCCCCCTCCCTCACAGCTGACTGTACATGCACGCATTTAGGGAAAAAAGAATCCTATGTGTAATACTAAAAGTTACATCACTTACACCCACCTCCTGCAAGTTACTGATAAAATTCAGCATTTAAATAAATAAATAAATAAATAAATATTAGAGGACAAATTGATTGATTTTGGAGGATTGGCATTTATACAAAGACATACATTAATTCGCGCCAGCTTTAATGAATATACCTGTGTGTAATCCTATTTAATGGTTACTAATTGCCTGTAAACATTATATTAAAGATTGTATCCGGAGTATTATCAAGCTATGAACAATTTGGCTAATTTACTTAAAAACCGAAAGGAGTACACAGAAGCTGAATACTATCTTCGAAAAGCCATCGATCATAAGTAAGTACAACAATATAATTTACTTTTACCCCTAAATTTGTCCCTTCTGTTGTCAACACAGATCAACCTCAAAATTATATAAGGGTCGGCAACGCGTATGTGACTCCTTTGGAGTTGCGGGCGTCTATAGGCTGCGGTGGCCGCTTACCATCAGGTGGACCGTAAGCTTGTTTGTCACCGGCGTTGTATAAAAAAAACGTAATTGATGACATGATGACAGGCCGCGCTTTATTATGATTTTTAAAGAAATAGCACACTATGTAACCAACCAACCATCTCCTTGAGTGATGCTTACTTATTTTTAATTTTTTCATGATGCATTTCAAATACGCCTATTGTGTCCATCGACCGAGCGGAGTCGGAGTGCATTCTACTAAGTACAGAGGGATTTGAACTGTATACACAGTAGTCACGTTTCATATTTGAATGGGCTTCCCACTACACGTTTGCGGCCTCCGGCGTTGCAGCGAATGCATGATTTCACTTCGTGCACGTATGGTGGCCATCACCATTAACTAATGGTCACCATAGGGGATTAGTCAGTATTTGATAGTGTTGTGTCTGGTCAGGCACAATTTCCCGGCCGCGTGGATGAACCTGGGCATTGTGCTGGCCAGCACCGGCCGCCACGACGAGGCACAGGAGGCCTACGCGAACGCTTTGAGATATCGCGCCAACTACCCCGATTGCCTCTATAACTTGGGCAACCTGGTAGGTATTGGTTTATTTTGAGAGCTGTTTATTAGAGAGATTGTTGAACCTAGTATACGTTTATACGTACAGTCGAGTTCGATAACATCTGCACAGACAAAGTGATCAAAAATATGTGAACACGACCTTAAGCGCATAAAGTTGGTCAGATATTTTTAAACCTGTTTGTTCCCAAACATATATTTACACTTGGGGACCTTATTAGAAAGGCACAAGGTAAGGTAATAAAGAGGACACATCTCTTTGTAGTTGACTGTACAGGGAGAGTCGTAAATATAGGGACATTTCCAATGTGACAAAAAAATTGTACGTTCTTGTCATTAAAGTCGTGTTCGCTTATTTTGTCACTAAGCGCGTATATATGTTTTCGATGTTGACTGTACTAACCCCATGGCCTGTACCCATTGAAATATAATAAGTATAGAAGTATAACGCCTAACAAACCTGACGTAAAACCCACCCACCCACCCATTTACTACGGCTGACCCATTTACTACGGCTTTGAAACCAAAATGTCTTATAAGTCGTTATCCAATTAACATTCACTTGAAGTTTGAGTAGACCTCATTTTCGCAAAGGTTTCATACCATTTCACCTAAGTTCACGAATAAGAAAAGTTTTATGTATTGTGACTGGTTAGAATCTATTCGACACGAGTTGCTGATTTGTCAATCGTTTGACATATTCGTTCAAGTTGAACTTAATTTAAGTACGCCCCACTTTCAACGTGGATGGTTTTATTCTATAACAATTCACTTGCGTAATCAACAATTAATACATGAAAATTTCTATAACATTTAATTTATTTAATAAAATGCCTATGTAGTTATTAAACGTTTATTGAAATCGCTTTTTACAAATATATAGGTACTCATTCGCCTCACTTTTTCAAAAATAACTGAGGTATGTACAATTGGTTTACCAGTTTACATAATATGATGTATAATTTTATTTACTCCGTTTTGGATAGTACATTAAGCATTCTATCATACGTAATTGTAAAATGAAGATCTACATTATAAGTACTTAGGTATATTACTCGTATCATTACGAGTATCATGAGGAAAAAAGTTCGCTTCCGTACATTATTTTTCCCTTAATATTCTTTAACTAAGACCGAACCTACATCTCTCTATTTTCTTTTGACAAATTGTCAACCAATTGAGTCAATGTCGGATAGCCGACTGAGAAGCGATCCGGCAGTGAAACGTCACTGAAAGTATAAGCTCCGCCTTCGGCACTAGATTTGGTGGCACCAGTTTTGAGCGACAGTTATGCTTCCATACTTATTATATTTCGATGCCTGTAGGTACAGTCGCCATCAGATATATCGGAGCGAACGAGGTGCTCACAAATATCTGAACACGACTCTATTGTCAAGGCGTTAAAGTGCATGTTCAGATATTTTTGAGCACCCTGAAGAGTACAGATATATTTGATAGCGACTGTACCTCATAAGTTTTTTCAAAACAAAACACAGATGAATGCGTTTGCGTTTAGTCTCAATTTGTATGGCAAAAAATAGTTACCACCTAAGGCCACCAGAGGCGCTGCTTGCGTAGCCATACAAATTGAGACTAAAGCAAATGCGTTAGTTTGTGTTATGTTTCGAAAAAACTTATACTAGAGGTACTGATTGGCCTTGGCTACTTCTCACCCCAAAGACCAGTGTTAGAGTTCATTCTTTTTTGACAAGTCGTTGGGGGCATGTTATACTAAGATTATCTAAAAAGTTGGAAATTTTTAGCTGGGGATTTCGGCCATATTGAAATATTTTATTTTCTGTCAAAAACTCGGTAAATATAGAATTAGAGTTCAAAAAATTTTTTAGCGTACTTGTCGTATAATTGTTTGATTTTATTACCATGTTCCATTTGTAGAAATCTGGAACCCATGCATTGTGGTAAACAAAAAAATGCATATTATTTCGTAAATAAAGAATTAAAGTAGCTATTATCGCAAAATTCCGAAGTAACCAACGAATGAATGCACTGGAAAAAAAGGTAGAAATGTAGACCATCGGCGTATAGGGGCATTATTACGGCATATATAGGGCATTATGCCAGGTATTATTACGAACCTTATTATCAGCCATTATTACGGCCGAAATCTGCTAAAACGTCATACAATAAAATATTACAATAAAACCTATCCTGGTAACTGGGCAATTAAAGATGGAGGTACTACGTATGCGCGGTGAGATGTAACAAGTAATTGTCATTTCTGTATCCAGTGAAAATATGAAAATACAGTGTAGGCCTTAATTCAAATATATTTCAATTATTTCAGTTCCTTGATACAAACAGATCCGCCCACGCACTAGAAAGTTGGCTGCATGCAATAAAACTGAAACCTAGCCACAAATTGGCGTGGACTAACATACTTGCGCTGTTGGATAACACAGGTATTTATGTATATCCTTCCTTACGAAGTGTGAGGTCTGTCGCATGTAACCCAATAGAATGGCGTGGGTATATTTATTTCTAGCTCGTCATTTATAGAATGTATCGAACCTCTGTTTACTAGTTGCTATGTAAGCTGTAGACCTTGTGAGTTGCGAGTGTTCTTTTACAAATATTCTAAAAACTAAATATAAATAAAAATCAATATAATTATCGTATCTTTGGACGACCGTTTAGCCTAGTTGGTAGTGACTCTGCCTTCGAAGCTGGAGGTCCCGAGTTCGAATCCCGGTCAGGGCATTTATTTGTGTGATGAACATGAAATTTGTTCCTGAGTCTTTTATGTTTTCTATGTATTTAAGTATCTATTTATCTATATAAGTATTTATACCGTCACTTGGTACCCATAGTACAAGCTTTGCTTAGTTTGGGACTAGGTGGATTTGTGTAGATTGTTCACAAATATTTATTATTTATTTTATTATTATCTGCCCACAAAATTTCACGAGAATCGTTTGAGAAATGCGACCTGTAGAGGAGAATAATATGAAAGCATTTTTGCTCAAACTGACGCTTCGCTCGCTCGGTCAATAAAAGAAACATTGACAGATAATAGGAAAATTCATTTTTTTATCAAAGATTATGTAAATATATTTTTCTACTCCGGTACTTTTAACTGTCAATTATATGGTCCCGCAAACGAATATAAAAGCATGTCTTATGCAATTTCAAAAAAGTTTATCTAGTCTTTTCTTCATAAAGACCCTAGGGTTATTATGTGACATAATGCAACTGCTAACAGAGGTGCCATGTGAACCCAACATATAAAAAAACCACTAAATTTACAACGAAAATCAAAACAGCCAACTTAACAAACAACTGAATTCATATGGTTTGAAACAATAACAAAACTAAAATAATTACTGCCAACATGAGGAAAAACGCGGGTCAGTAAATGACAGTTGAAAAAAAATTACCGTGTCTATGATTACGTTCTGTAGACTGTCATCTGTCACTATCCAACTTACCGCTCTTTCTTATGCTGTATTGCTGTTTAATTTTGTGTTTTATTATTTAATCCCTAGTCGTAGAAAAAGTAATGTATGCAACGTTGTATAAGTAGGTCAAAAAAGGCTCATGGCGTTATTAACAATTTTTTTACACACGCCACTCCCCTTTTTTGAACCCTCTTTATACAACTATTGCATAAAATATTATTAATCACCCACTATAAGAACACGTACGCAATAAATAAATATGTTTCTCTAATTTTGTTTTGTTTATGGTTACTATATAAATTCAAATAAGAAGTCGCGTAATAAATCATTTCTATATATTTCCAGGCCAATTTGACAAAGCAGTCCAAATAATACCTTTAGCTCTCTCATCAGTCCCTGAAGCTCCAACCGTACATTTCGCCATTGCAAATATCTTCGGCAAAAAAGGGCGATACGAAACGGCTGAAAAACACTTCCTGAAGGCTATTGAGCTGTTTGGACAAAGAGTGCAGGCGATACATTATGCTAATCTAGGTACAGTTTGCTACACTTACCTACTTACATTGTCAGTGGATTTGTCCTAAGGCACTAGGCCCGGGCTTAGGGCGGCCAGATATTGGGGTCATTGGGGGAGGCCGTATGCCAATCATGGCAAAAGGGAACTGAGAAAGGAGCGTCTGGTAAAGGCGCCTAAGACTGCAATTCCGCCCTTGTACATTGTATAGTGTACATAGGTGTGATAGGTATCGTAATAATCTCTTTCACTTCAAAAAAAAAACCGACTTCAATTTAATACTTCGCCAAGCCACTCCGAGAGCACAAAACACCGAAAAACCATTTTTGTAGTCGGTTTTTATTATTTTTTTTTATTTCAGTCACACTTTTTAGTGAGTCATTACCAGAGTGCATTTCTTGACAATTCCAATAAACTCAAACACGGCTAGGCAACAACGTTTTATTACGGCGTTCCGTTGTCTACCTTCCGGCTTCAATGACCAGATAAAGTTGATAGTAACATTACATCAGGACCATTTAAATTGGCTTCGTCATACTCGCTTCAGTATCTTAATCGAAATATCTTAGTGCTAACCATGAAACACTACGAGTTTTGAATAACCATCCGTGGTGTACTTCATCAATTCCTGTACACCAAATGCTACTTTCTGAATGCAAATGTTTGATTTGTTACGAAAATACTAAAATCGCTATATGTTTCCCTTGAATTTTTGAGGAGTTCCCTCAATTACTCATGGTTCTCATCATCAGAAGTGAACTTTGAGAAAAACGGGACCAATCTGGAAGCTTAGGTTTTCAAACAAAGAAATAATTTTCCAAATCTGTTCATAAACTGCGCAGTAATCGCGTAACAAACATACAAAATAAACATACAGGCGAATTGAGAACCCCTTTTTTTTTGAAGTCTGTTAAAAATACAATGGTTAACTGTCGAGTATCGACTATGCGTACAACCTAAAAGACTGATTATAGAACCCGTCGTCTACCAGTCCCTGGGATCCCAGGACTCATTACAAAAGAAAGATTTGATATTTTTTTTCGCCGGGAGAGGACGGCTAAAAACCGAAATGAACAAGATTCAAGTTATTAAATAGTGTCGGCAGGAGAGTTGCGGTGAATGCAATGCACACAGCAGTAGTGAATGAACGAATGAGTTATTGTGATTTTGTGCACTTAAATCACAATGATAATTAGAATGATAGAACAATAAAGGTATCATATTATACTATCAATATATTATTATTTTTTGGTTTTCCATATTATGTTCTTTATATTACCCACACCTAATAATATTAGGTATCCAAATCGTTCTCTTATTCTTTCTGATACCTATTTATTTAGATAAAAATATTTAAACAATAATGTTGCCGTATATTACCGATAGCGTACGTCAAATGATATAATATTCAATGTGATTTGTTTTATTTCAAACACACATTTTTTTAAATAATTAATTGAATCTTAACAAAGAAGTAGAAGAAAAAAACTGGTTTGCTAATATGTTGTTGAGTTTGCTATCGGTACGAAACTACAAAAAAAAAAAACCTACCCTAGAAATCTAAAATAAATTCTAAAGTGGAACATAGAGATTTCAAATAGAGCTTTGCCTCCGGACAGACATCTCTAGTCGGGACGCATAAGAAATGTTGTAGATCGGCGCAAATCTTCTCAGTAGTGGGTCGCGACCGTTTAAAATCGTGATAGTCCACATTAAAATGTATTTTGGATGTCTAGGGTTGGTAGACACAGTCGAGGGCATAAATATGTACATTTTTAAACCTTAATGTATACATATTGGTGCCCTCAACTGTACCTACTGGACTAGTTTATTCTTATTAGCTTTTGTTACGCAGTCGGGTTTTATGATTATATTTTTATACTTATAGTTTTTAGTTAGGAATTATGGTCACGTAACCCATGTCATGCGATTATATAAGAACTTTATCACAGATTTTTTTAATTTTAAATGATAAATTAAGTGTGTATTTATTTTTTCTTGGTAACCAATTTTAAATCGTTATAATTCCTAAACAGTCATTCAAAATTAAAATTGATAAAAGAAACCTAATAATGATTTTTAAATCTCTATTCAATGATACTCACTTGACATAGTATGTGGTTTTTTTTCCTTTCTCACAATATGGCGACGATCGGACAATTAGACAAATCGATTGACGTAAGTATCATCAAAGCCACGCGTTTTGTCTTTAGAGTGCCTCAAAGGAACAAACACATGCATACATACCTACATGATGTGTCATGTGTTTATCAGTCTATATATACTGGTACTGCTGGTAAACACATTGCCCTTTGCGTCGCGCAGTCGGGTAAAAGTAACACTAATTTTAGAATCCCGTTGTCATTACATGTTGTTGTGTGCGTGACCTCAAGTCTGACGATAGGTACCTATAATTGTCATTGATTTATTTACCTTCGTTACAGGTGTGCTATACCACCGTTGGAAGAAGTTCAGCGATGCAGAAAGAATGTACAAACAAGCATTAAAAATACAAGCTGATTTTAAAAGTGCTCGAAAAAATCTTGAGAGTTTGAAACGGTTAAATTTATTGCCGTAATTTTATTCAACGCTACTTAAATTATTTCTCGTCTATTATGAATAAGGTTAAAGGTGTAACTTATAAAGTAATTATAAGTAATCAAAGATAAGTAATAATTTATTATCTACGTGTTTTACTCATAAGCTTCCCGGTATTTGTTAAGGCTGTGCAATAAACTACTTATATGACAGAAATACTCGTTATTTGAATTTAATTATATGTATGTACTAGCGGCTGCACGAGGCTTCGTCCTCGTAGATTATAGATCATAGATGATTCAGATTCAGATTTTTTTATTATCACAATCTTACAATTCCATCATTATACAATAAAATTAGTATACACGATAAAATTTCCAAAATTATGATTCGTCAGCTGTACACATTATTTGATTAGTTTATCAAATTATCACTACAATTGTTAATTACTTAATGTCAATTCAGAATAAATAAAATAATAATAATAATAATAATTAGTGCTATTAGATAGAATAGCGTATAACAAATCATAACAAAACACAACATAAATCACAATTAATTCATATAGCAAGTTACAGCTAATTAACAATATTTTAGTATAATTAATAATAAATTTATGTATACTGATACAAAAATTAGTCATTATTGAGAGTAATGTTCTCATAATCGGTCGAGAAGAATTCTTCTAGGCTATACAGTGTTTTCTCAAGCAATAGTCGTTTTACATGATGACGAAATGAGATGTCCTTAGTGATTGTTTTAAGGCTTGCTGGAAGTTGGTTAAATAATCTTTGACCAATCAATTTCGGCAGTTTTTTTGAGATTTTAAGTCTGGAAGAGGTTATTTTTATGTCATGAACATTTCGCATAGGTCTTATACTATTTTCACCTCTCCTTTGAAACTCATTTGGGTTACGTTTTACATACATCAATACTTCCAATATATAAGTTGAGACAGATGTTAAAATTCCAAATTTTTTAAAGAGTTCCCGACACGAATCTCTGTTCTTTGCATAAGCAAGTACTCTAATTGCACGTTTCTGCATCTTTAGTATGCGCTCATAATCCGTTGAGTTGCCCCAAAGTATGATCCCGTAAGAGAGCTGGGAGTGTACATACGCGTAGTACGTCTCTTTTAAGCAACTTTCTGATACAAGTGGTCTTAATTGTCTTAGAGCATAGGTTCCTTTTGATAACTTGCTACATAGTGAATTTATATGGTCTTTCCATGACATTAATGGGTCAATATGAAAGCCGAGAAGTTTAACACTTCGTTCATTTTGTATTTTGACACCATTTGGTAGTGTAATGTCCGTTTTCTCTATGAGCCGATTTTTAGTTTCAAATATCATGATATTTGTTTTTTCTGCATTTAGTTTCAGGCCATTTATTGCGAACCACTTACTTAATATTGTTATTGTATTTCCTATTTTTTCTATTAGCTGTGTTTTTGTATTAGCATTTACTATTACTGTCGTATCATCTGCGTACAGGATCATGTCACCGATGATAACTAACAAAGATTTAAATGAGGTCAATTTTCTTCTGTCAGTTGTTTTATGCTGTTAATCTTTGTGAAAAATTACTCAGAAAATAAATAAATGAAATAAATGAACTTTATTCTGCAAGTAGGTCGCAAAGGCACTTTTACAAGTCAAAAACTACTAGCGTTTCTCATGAGACCACTGCCGAGAAGAAACGCCGAAAGAAACTCGACAGTCAGTCATTTTCTCCAAAATATGCTTATTAAAATGATACTACTTAACCTACTTAAATAAATGTAAGTGGTAAACAACAAAAGAGAATTGAAAAACAAGGGAAAAATAACAATAGGTATTTACAATGTGTAGTTACACAAAAAAATAAAACATGTCGAATCGTTTGATATACTTTCCTGCAAGAAATGTGTCAACTAGATACAATGAAAATATTAGACTCTTTATGCTATTTAGGTATTTGGTTTGGGCCATGCATTTCTGTCTGTTAGATAGTCCTCAAGCCTATAATAAGCCTTTGACATCAATGTTTTTTTAGGTAATTTTTAAGAGCTGGAAAGGGTAAATTCAAAATTTCATCGGGTAACTTATTATAAAAAGGGACACATTGACCTACAAAAGACTTGTAAACTTTACGGACACGAAACTTGTTAGTGGCAATTTTATTTTTATTCCTGGCATTAAAATTAGGGATATCAGAATTTTTACAGAATGATTCTCGATTATTTATGACATAAATAATATTCTCATAGATGTATTATACGCTACCGTTAAAATGTTAATTTCTTTAAAGAGATCTCTTAGAGTTTCACGTGATGAGCCCAGGTTATATATGGAGCGAATGGCTCTTTTTTGTAACACAAAAATTGTCTGTATGTCAGCTGCTTTACCCCAAACCAGAATACCATATGACATAACATTATGAAAATAGCTGTGATAAACTAAGCGAGCTGTTTCTACATTGGTCAGTTGTCTGATTTTTCTAATAGCATAAGCGGCTGAACTTAATTTACGTGCCATAATGGCTATATGGGGACTCCATTGTAGATTTTTGTCTAATGTTATACCTAAGAATATTGCTTTATCTACAATTTCTAAACACTCGTTATTCAATAGTATATTAGTTTCCACCGGTCTAACATTAGGCAAAGAAAATCCGATATGCAGCGACCAACAGATTTGAAGTTGGAAAATGGTGTTATTGAACAGTATTCCATAAGAAGGTGAAACTGGCACTTTTAACGCCTGCTAGACTATTATAAGAAGTGACACTCCCAAGTTCCCTACACTGACTAAAAAGAAAGTGTTCTAGAAGGTACCTTAGCGTTTCAAAAGGATTTGCTCCCCGAAAAAACTTATTACCTCTTTAGGGATGAAAATTCTAAAAACTCGAAAATACGCCTTTTTTATGTTTAAACAGCGAGTCTGCATACGAAGTTACAAATCTCTCACTGCAAAAAGTTGTTCCTGTACAAACTTCGAACCCCTTTTTAAGGGAGGAATTTTGAGAAACGCTGAAATACGTTTTTGTTTGTATTTAAACTGCGAGTCTATATACGAAGTTTCAAATCTCTCACTTCAAAAAGGTTTTGCCCCCATACAAACTTCGAACCCCTTATTCACCCATCTAGGGGAGCCATTTCGAAAAACGCTGAATGGTGTTTTGTTGTATATAAACAGAGAGTTTATTGACGTAGTTTCAAATATCTCACTTCACAGAAGATTTGCTCCACGTACAAACTTGGAACCCACTTTTCACCCCTTTAGTAGAGCAATTTCGAAAAACGCTGAAACATGTTTTGTTGTATATAAACTCGCAGAGAGCCTATTAACGAAGTTTCAAATCACTCACTTTAAAAAAGTTTTGTTCCCCGTACAATTTTAGAACCCCTTCGTCACCCCTTTAGGGGAGCAATTTCGAAAAACCCTGAAATTCGGTTTGTTATATACAGACATAGTCTGTTTAGGAAGTTTCACGTCTCTCACTTCAAAAAAATTTGTTCCCCGTACACACTTTGAACCCTTTTTTCACCCGTTTAGGGAAAAAATTTAATAAAACGCTGAAGTATGCCATTAATGTATTTAAACAGAGAGACTGTAAATGTACAAAGTTCCAAATCTACATCCCTTTCATTACAAACTTTCATCCCTTGTTTTACCCCCTTAGGGGCTGAATTTCAAAAAATCATTTCTCATCCTTAGTCTACGGTTTAAATGTAACCGACTGTGTAAAAATCAATATTGCAGTTGCAGAAATTTAATATTTCAAATAAGATTGTATAGAAAAAAAGTAGTCTTTATTTTTAATGACACAACTAAGTTAATATCATGATGTTTTAGCTCGTCTAAAATCTCACACATAGTAATCTTATGCGAATATATATATAATATCACAGAGAAAATTTATCATATAAAACCCTTCTCGAAGACCATTGCATCTCGTTTTCTCTTTCGTGAAACCCTCTTGAAGACTTATAATTATTTATTCTTTTGAGGTACTTTTTTCGCCATTTGATAAGAATTATATCCTTTTTCTAGAAAATACGAACTTATTGATTTTCGTATATGGTGTCAATATCCCTATTATTATTGTGCTATGTGACGTTCTTGTTACGCGAAGGCATGCATTGTCACATCCCCAGACGACGCACAAGTATTCATCGCATTAGATGTATCTATCTACCTACACATATGCGGGATGGTGTCATGTCACTAAAGTAAACAAGTAGGTACCCCAACATATTATAATCAAACATGCTGACGTCGCTATCTAAGGCAAAAGCTTGAGATCCGTACAACGTTAGTGCCTACCTACTTAAGTAATTTAATATCTATGAACACACGAGCCACAACTATCCATCAAGTCAGCAAAACCCCGAAGTTGTTTACACTTGCATCATATAAATTGGTCAGTGTGACTATGCGGACGAGTTTTCAGGTGAAACAGTACGAGTGCCAACGATGGGATCCTTGTTTTCTAAGGTAGTGTTTTGTTTCGTAACTACACATAGGTACTATGCCGTTCGTTTATATCAGCGGTCGGCAACGAGCGGCCCGCGAGCCTCTATTCCACCGACAATGTGATACCTTTTTAACACGTGCGGCCTGCGCAAATTTTTTTAATTACTATGTGGCCCTTGGTTGCTAAAAGGTTGCCGACCGCTGGTTTAGATACCTGTCAGAGTTTGTTTGTTTCTGTGAGTTTAGACTAATTCCTGGCGGCGGTGCCGCGAGTGCACGAGAAATGTGAAGTTATTCGAGCGTGTTTGCTGCCTTTGCGCCGCGGCGGCGAAGCGCATGGAGCTGCCCGCGGTGGGCAGCGACAGGCCGCTGTTCGGCGAGTACCTGTGCATCGCCTGCGAGACCGGGTGGACCAGCCGGCTCTGCTGGCCCTGCCACTACCAGGCCTGCAAGCGCTGCCAACAGATCGTCTATCCGCATAACTGGGTATGTCCGTATATAATATTACTAATACATATTTATTATAATAGTTGTATTCCGATTCCTATCCTGAAAAGATTACACCTGTAATTACAACACACTTAGAGTACCCCCTTATTCATAGTCGTTCATCAAACCTGTTTTAGTTAAATTGCGGCTAATATTCTTTCGTCCTTCTTTATCTGCCAGTTTGACCTTTATGCTTGTGAAAAAGGGACAACATATTCTACTTGGCAGAGGTTTGTTAAGTTTTATGAATAAGAGGGACACACGACAGACATTAAGTACACACAGACGAAAAACCTTGTTTATGATGTGAATTGAAGGTTAGTTTTTACAGTTAGTAGTTACACTGAAGGTTACTTGGACAACTAAGTATAGTCGTAATCGTTCTTGACACGGGCAGCATAAATGGAAAACCAGGCTGCTTAAAAAGTGATGCATCCTTCAGTATCCAACATCTGTCATGCTGGTGTTTACACCAATAATTAAAAATATATAAAAGTATGATTACTTATTAATATCATTATACCACTCGGAGTAATCCGTAGGTACATTGCGCATTAGTATGAGATTCGCTGTGGAGGATAGTTGGGTTATTCCCGCTGTTACCATTAAAGTTAGTAAATTCAGCATCCGATCGATGGTAGCAACCAGTTCCCACATATTTCTCTACTCCTATGGTAATAAAGACGTGTTCCGATATGGGTATTTGGCTGCCGTCGTCGCTACTATTTGATACCGATTGTACCCTGTGTGATGAACTATTAATATCTTATGATACTTAGACCCCTGGTCTCTACTTAATAAAAGCAAAAACAAACTCAATTAAAAATCTCCTACTTATAATATATGGCGTTATTGTGTTAAGAAGAGGTCTAATAATTGCCGTGCTACATGAATACATAGGTATTCATTTAGCACAGCAATGAGAGGTCCCTGACTATAGAGTCAGGGACCTCTCTGTCCTCGTAAGACCCAAGCAATTTTTATTTGTGTTTATTTGTCAATGTCCTAAAAAAAGTTCATATATAACATTCTGTCTTGAATTTTATGGGTCGCAAAAAGGGTTAAATATTTAAATCTTAAATTACAAAAAAAATGACGAATTAGGCTACTAGGGCTGAATTTACTGGTCCTAAAATTAGGCCACTGGGCCTTACGAGGCTATAGTGACACATTTTATTTTGTGGAAACGTGACTGTTATCTGTATAGTCTCTGAATATACAGACATTGGCGATCATCTTGATTTATTAGTCCATCATAAGCTTAAATAACGTTTTTAACAGCGGGACCTCAAGCCAGCGGATTTAAAACGAGAAGCGATGTCTAAGGACCATCAGAGAGAAGACTGCCAGAAATGCCTGGAAGTAGGTTACTATTGTGGTGATTACGCAAGATTATATGGAATACTTTAGAACACTTTATTCTAGTATACTTATTGGTCAGAGGGCGAAAAAGTACTTATTAAAATCTGTTAAGTTCTGCCCTTTACATATACCTAAACGCTATTTTTTGTACATAGTTAATATGTCGATCCAAATGTTTAAGTTCTAGCATAAGGCCCGATCAGAAGTATATGACCGTTGGTCATGTTGCGGAATTTCATTGGAACTAATTTCCATCTATCTAGGCATTAACTCGTTAATCCGTTAATCGTTAATTAACGAAGTTCACCATCCGTGTATCGGATTAACTTTTAAGTTAACTTGCAAAATTGTTAACGGACTCATTAACTTCCGCTAACTGTCCAAACCTCCGTTAACTAAGTACTTATTTTATCAAAGGAACACCGCGCCGCGAAAAACAGGTTCTGATATCGGCGTTCGATCGGGGCGGCGTAGACGCGAGCTATGGGCGCTGAGCGAGACAGGCAATTGTCGGCTCGGTGCGTCAGTGAATGAGAATACAAGGCGTATGGTGAATTACTATTTATTTTGATAATTAAATTAATCGTTCACTATAAGAAATTCTTAAAGCCATCTTACTTTTCTTATTAGGGTTCCGTACCAAAATGGTAAAAAGGGACCCTTATGGTTTCACTTTGTCTGTCTGTCTGTCACATCGCTAAATCTCTCAAGAACTACTTATGCTATCGATTTGAAATTTGGGACAGTTATAAAGAAGAGGTTACCCTTCTTTATAAATGTCCCAAATACTAGAACATGTTTTTTTTCTATGTATTTTATATTCTGAAACTATTTTTTTTGTACGTTAAGTCAGTTTTGATTTGTGAGGGAAAAGGAAAAAATATGACATTATTACATAACATTGATATCAATGTATTTTTTTATATACAACGCCGGTGGCAAACAAGCTTACGGTCCACCTCCAAAGGAGTCACGTACGCGTTACCGACCCTTTATAAAATTTGAGGATGCACTGTGTTGACAACAGAAGGGACAAATTTGGGTCCCTCGCTTTCAACACAGCGCATCCTCTGGAGCTCTGGCAACCTTGCTCACCTCCAGGAACACAACACTATATACTTGTATAGTAGATAATATTATTATGTATACTTGACAGGAAAAATATAACTATATCTCTATCTAGTTTTACTTTTTTTATCTTAAAAAAACATTTCTATTCTAAGTTTGTAATTTAATCACCTTTTCATGTATTTTTGTTTTATAAATTCCAACGCGATTATGCTGTAATTACTTTCTTTCAAATAAAGAATTATCCTTGAAAAACCATCATACATAGTTAGTTATTCAGTCGCTCAAATTTGTAACAAAATTCTCCGAGAGATGGCGCTGTACCCATGTCGTTCAATTTCTATACCGTGTTGTTGTGATTTTCCTGCATTAATAGGGTTGGAACTGGTACATATCTGTGTACGGAACCCTCGGTGCGCGATTCGGACTTGTACTTGACAGGTTTTTTTTCATTCCCTGCCTACTTTCCATAACGCATACCCAGATGCTGTTTTTACCAGGATTTAACGATTAACATTAACTTCCGTTAAATGGCCCGAAATGTAATGCTTTAACGTTTAACGAAGTTAACTATTTGGTTAACGGTGCCCAGCTATGCTAATTTCTTACACTGGCAATTTTAATCATAATATGTTGTCATTGTGGTGGCTTAGGTTAAGTGATGAAATAATAAATGCCAAAATATGCCCAAAACGATTCATTGTCAAGAGCGAGCATTATTAACTATGTATACAATAAAATTCTGGAAAAGCCGCTTAGGAAATGGAACAAGTTTGCTACAAAATAATTCAAAATTAACATCAGAACTGACAGGTAAACAAGTCAAAATTTAATTATGCCAACTATACTGACATTACTGACCTGTTGCCATATAAATGAGAATAATAGCCGCGCCAGACTGCCCTCTTGACAATTGCTATATATTTCTGATCGGGCTTTGCTATGTTTGTGCAGTGTACCTATATCTGGTAAAGCCTCACGAACTGCTGACGCGCTTTAATTATTCGATGATTTTCTCTCTTCAATACAAGATGTTTCCAGTAATCTTTATTCATTTCTCGGCTAGGGGTAGTATCGACCGTCTATCTAACCTAAATATTATTATTTATCACAGTCCGCATCAAAGAGATGTTTACAATTCAGAACCCTATTCCAGCATATCAATACGGTGAAAATGTATCAATACGAACATCTTTGATGTGTCTGTAAAGTCAGCATCGTATAGTACCTATCAACCAATGCAGCTAATTAAGTATTTTGTAGCATATATTAAAATTACTATAGGAGTAAGGCTGTTACCAATGATATGGTGTTGACTGCATGTGGTATGTACCTACCTTCTAAAACATAAGCCATCGATTCACCATGACATAACTATACCTTGTCTGAAATAACTAGTAAGTATATTCGACACATTATAAACATTGTTAATAAACACTATCGATGGGTAATACTATCTTGAAGACATTCTGTAAAGAGAGACGAGACTTTTTCTAATGCCAATCGCTATCTCCCGCGTCTCCCGGCGAAATAAACAATAGCATTCTTTTGTTATGATCCCTGGGATCCCAGGGACGGGATAACGATCGCCATACAAAAACTGAATATCGTATCATAAATGATTGTGGGTAGTGCCTACTTTAGGCCTAATATACTGTACGTGTATGTCTGTCCGGTGGTCTATGGCCAAATAAAACGAATGGCTCTGTGAGCTGTAGACCCCGCGAGTTAATTTTTTTAATTGTTTTTTTCCAAAAACTGATTCAATGAAAAAATTTTATATAATTATCTAACCTGCTCACAAAATTTCACGAGAATGGGTTGAGAAATACGGCCTGTAGAGGAGAACAAACCGAAATTCAACTGCAAAAACGTAAAAATCTTTGAAAAAACAATTGTTGTGTTCGTTGCAATTGTTGTGTCATTTGAACTTAGAGAGAACTTAGCTAAGTATATGTACGAAATCACTTAGGACCTTGCGGAATAGATTAACTAATGTAACTTATCTTTATGGCTGTTCAGCCAGAGACCCCGGACATACTTATACATGACAGCGATGTTGTTGTTAGACAATCTCCCTCGTCACAATTTCCAAGACACGCATCCGATGGTACTCGTAACAATGCGGAGACAACACAGATATGTTAGTATATAATAGAGTTGATTTGTATGATCGTTTATCATTTAATAGCTATTTCATTTTTTTATTATAAAACATATTTCTTTCTACGTGCTTGTTTCATTAATAAATGCGGGATTATTACACGGCTAAATTACGGACAATGACAAACGGCTCAACAATCCCGGTTCGCGACTGTACATAGTGGTGGAAGTATCCATGGATAGGCCTTAAGAACGCTTTAATAAAATGTAACAGGTCCACTAGCGCCACTCGTAAATAATTGTGATTGTTTAAATTTAACGATAGATATCTAAAAAAGGGGGCCGCTTCGTACTGTATTTTGTATTTAAGTACGTTTTAAATCCATCAAACTAGTTATTACGTTGCTGGATTCGTCAATCTATGCGTCCAAAGTTAAAACGGCCGTTTTATTTTTGAGCTCATAGAGAGACCAATCTAGCAACGTAAAAATTAGTTTGATGGATTCAGAACGTACTTAAATACAAACTACAGTACGTAGCGGCCCCCTTTTTTAGTTATATATCATTAAATTTAAATAATTACAATTATTTACGAGTGGCGCTAGTGGACCTGTTACATTTTATTAAAGCGCTCTTAAAAATGGTATGCAGGTGCGCGAGTCGGTCTGGTTTTTTTAATATACTCCGAATGACTAAATCCACATGTGACCTATCTCAAGCAATGAAATGGATAATAGGTATTATTGCTTTTAAGTACCTTTTTCTCATATATGGGTATAAGAGCGATATTTGGTTTAAACCCTCTAGACTCGTGTAGACCTGTATTTAGACTACAAAGGATTGTAACGCTCCCTTGTTTATACATTCTGGAGGCATGTATCTTTGTAAAAAAACATAGATCTGTTTCTAATCAAAAACAATAAGAATAAGCGAACAATTACACACAAACCTTTGAACATACCAGAAGCAAAATTGAGCCTATTTAAAAAGAATTCCTACTATATGCTAAGCAAAATTTATAATACAGTGCCGCTATAACTAGTTTAGTTGGACATAAATCCTATACAAATCTTAAGACATGGTTAATCGAAGAATGTTACTTAATAATAATATATAGTAGGAAATTAGATTGACATTTACTATGTATTTTTGACATCTTGTTTTAATTATCGCCATACTGTTATTATTTACGATATTTCATATTTATAATAACTAAATTACTAGAGATGTAACATAATCATATTTTCCTGCTCTCAACTCTCAGACATCTCAATTATATTTTTATTTTATTTGATTTTATGTATAGGATTGTGTAGGTACATGTTGCAGGCTGTAAGAGACTAGATTTAAGATGTACTTTTTGTGATTTTTATATTATAATACATAACACCTTTTGTTAACCACATTTAATGCAATAAAGAGCTTACTTACTTACTTACTTTTTTGTATAAAGACATTAGAGAGCAAGATTTCTTCTGCAGACTGGAGCACAAACTCGAGAGTATTCCAGTGTTTAATCCGCCCGCGCGGTCGTGGCGGAGGTTTTCCCTGGATTCTCCCGAGTCTATGAGGCTTACTCTCCAACTGCGCAGTTCTAATCAGCTAAATATCACCACCCCCGCACCCCATGTCACGAGAAATGAGAGCGCGATAGGGCGTATATTTATAGTTACCGACTGTAGCTATAGTTAGTTGCTGGTAGCCGGTAGGTCTGGCAAAATAAATAAAGAAAATGGGTGGATCGTGGGTGAGCCGAAAATCCATCAATCAATACTACGACTGCTAGTGTTGCACGCCGTAACTATAGTATTTTTTGTGCCCATGTGCCTTAATATGTTAAGTAGTTAATAATTATTACGGTTAAATTCCTATGGAAAATTAATACCTATGCTTTGATGGAACAGTCTCTTAAACCCCTACTACACATCTGAAGATCCCATTTTTCAGTTTTTCGTAAAAAAAATCGTAAACGGTGACCCATACCAAAAAAATTACACAAAATTCTCTATATAAAAATTTCTAATACACTTTTTCGCTAGGATGAATATTTAATTAAATTTTAAAGGGGGAAAGTTAATTTTCAGAGGAATTTGTGGCTTCTCATTGCTTTGTTTTTCAATATTTTTTAAAACAAATATATAGTATTTATATACTCAACGAGCTCTAAACAACGATACCCCATTCGATGGGGTTGGTAATTTTTTTTCGCGCCCCCCCTTTAGCTATATGGGCCACCCTTATATTTTATTTATTGCTACGAAAAACTGAAAAATGGGACCTGCAAAACCCCCGGCTCAAGGTTTATGGGCGGCTTTTGATATGTTCACTTCCTAACTAGTCCAAACAAAGTAACGAAGACGAAAATTATGTGCCAAGCATTTCCCTCATATATACCCTTTCGTTGCCTGGCCTAATAAGCATTAAATACTCTTCAGTAATTCAAAAGTAAATCTTGACAAACATCTGTCAGAAAAATACAGGAAAAAGCAGTTTGTCAAAATTGACTTCTATTTTTGGGTTATTGGGTTACTGTCTTATTTATGTATAACCATTAAAAAAAATGATTCCTTTCATTTTAGCTTGTAGTTGCGGCGACAATAAACAAAATACTGTTGAAGACACATATGACGATATGAAATATAACAACGATGCCATAGCTGATGGGTCCACGTTCCCAAGCTCGGACCAGATCTGGGGAATGGTCGGGACATTATTAGCCATTGGAGCAGTTTGGATGCTGTTTACAAGGGTACGATATAGACACGGGCCATGGATTTCTACCAAAGGTAGATCATCATCATCATTCGCTTGCCCTTATCCTTTGGGTATCCCATTATTTAGAGTCGGTGCAGCATGTCTACCATATTTCTCTGTCACCCGCTATCTCGACTCACTTCCTTCCCCATAAAGGTAGATATCGCAAAAAACGGATTATTCGTAAGGCAAACTAAGCACGTGCCTATTGCGCAAGGCTGCCTACAACGCGCGGATTTTTCGACAAATAACAAAAACCCGCTAGCGAGGCGGCGGGCGACCTGTATTTAGCTTTATTCCGCTGGCACCTACGATCAGGGGCGCTACCGCGAACAGCAATCGAAGTTTTCCCTCTCTGTCGCACTTGCAAGTTTGCATATAAGTGAGACAGAGAGGGAAAACTTCGTTTGTGGTTCGCGGTAGCCCCTCAGGATCAATACAGTCAAACGTAAACATTTGTTTATTGTATTTTCCCTCTTGGCAATAACCACTAAAGCGGTAATTAATTACCTACACTACACTATTTTGCTCGCCAAAAGTAGTCTTCACAGTAAGTAGGTCGTCCGCCTACTGTACAGCGATGCAAATATCGTTCACCGAATGCCCGCCGGCGGGGACGTCCACCGCGTGATCGCAACACAAACACATTCCCTAGAGTCAGTCCAACCCAGGTCTTGCTTAGCTGAGTTTCTTGCTGGATTCTTCTCAGCTAGGGTTTAGTGAACCAGCGAGAAAACTCCCAGTAGCTCGATTCCACTCACACCACAGATTCGGTTGAAACCGCTCAACTAATCTCACTGGAACGCACTCTTAAGAGTATTCAAGTGTTCAAAACCACCCGTGTGGTCGTGTCGGAGGTTTCCTCGGGATTTACCACGGGTTAGTCTCCAACCGAGCACTCCTATTTATTGGGACCGGCCTATAAAGCCAATCAGGTTAAAAAAAAAGTTCACCGTATGAGGTCAATTACCATCTTCTTTACATTGTTGCGACTTAATGTAATTAATGCTTAACCCACCGGCAACCATCTCTTTTACGATATATTTCACTTACCAACTCAGCACATTCGGTCCACTGATAAATCTGCCATTATGATATGTTAGTGGCCGGTAATGCAATAACTAGACCCCGTTATCTTGTCGCAAAGAAATTGTTTTTTAGTAGAGCTTGAATGTATTTTTTATCGACATCTAAATGTCGATAATGTATGTCACTGATAATTACAAAGAGGTATCACTAGGTATTACTTAATACTTTTATATAATAATAAACGAAGAAATAAAAGTCTAGGTTGTTCGTTAGGATTTATCATAGTTTTCCCACAATAATTATAATATAGCGATTTTCGTGATGACAAGTTCCACATTGGGCGGCAACTGTAAATCCTGCTGCATATACATGCGAAGGACGCACTGACCAGCCCCACACGATTTCAAATAACAATTGCTTTTTAAAAACTGCTGGTGATTGTAATACAAAGAGTTTTCATTAAAATTGAGCATAGACTTAAAAGGCGAAAATTCAATTGCATTATATAAACATCGATATCAAGAAGGTCGATAAAAAAAACATTCACGCTCTACTGAAAAACAATTTCTGTGCGACAAGATAACGGGGTCTAGCAATAACATATGTACCGTAGCTCAAACGAGGCCGGGAGGCTGCACTGCTTCCACCGCCACAGATTTTGCAGCAGCGCAAGAATGAAAATCAGCAACCGGTCGCTTCAAAGTCCTCTAACCCAACCAAGACCACATCCAGAACCAGTCGTTGCAAATAAAATTGTTTGTTGATATATTATATACATGTGTAACAAGATTTCATTTATTTCATTTCCATAATGATTTTATAATATAATATTGGATATAAGTATATAAATGTCTTCTTATAACTAATAGCTGCAAACAGTGAATTTAAGTAAATTGCATATAGACTTAGCCTAATCCACCAGAATTGTGCGAAGGTATGTTATCATTATCAAATATTTGACACCTTTTTATAGTTTTTATAGCTACCAAATACATGAAAACAAAGTTGTTGGCGGATATTGGCCCTAAACCCCTAGTCCCCGCTCGGTGGAGGAGCGGATAATCAGGCCGTACATACCTAATTAATGTATGTCAACAATAACTAGCAAGTATTATTGAATAAGTCGATAGTATCCTCGGACTGGATGCTCTGGTATTCTTGGAGCAAGTACTTGTGCTCGTCAGCGACGCGGCCGCGGCTGAGCAGGTACACCAGGATGTACTGGTACGGGAAGACGGGCACGTGGTGCCGCGCGAAGAACCTCAGCTTCACGCGCTGGATCACCTTCATGTCCACGAAGCAGTAGTCGGCGGTGCAGCAGCTACCCGGAGTTCTGCAAGGTTTTTTATCGACAATGAATTATTTACCGACAATTGGATGAAATGTATTGCCAATAATGGCGTAACGAGTACCTATTCATTATATTCAGTCTAAAAGGGCTAGTGACTAACGAGTGAATCAGAACGTTTCTACCAGCAATTTCATTGGCATCATTGTTGTCGAAGTTTCTGTAGATTTCGAAGGTATGGTATACAGGTAAATTACTTTCGAGACGTTTTTGCATTTATAGTAGTGTATATTAACAGGGATTTTAAAATATAAATTTCATTCTACAGTCAGAACAAAAATGTTTGTCTACATGCTATTAGAGGAAAAAAATTTCAAGGCACGGATGAGGCTTTAGATATATGTAATAATCAGAGGGCCTACTCCGAACTTCGTATCATGCCGTCCCTTTCACTCATACAGTGTATAACACGAGAGTGAAAGTTACAGCACAAACGACCGAAAATGAACATTACTTGACAGCACGTAGGTTGCCTTACATCGACTTGATATAAAGTCATGGCGTGTGGGGCACTAAAGGTACTGACTTTATATCAAGTCAATGGCGGTGAATAAGGTTAAACATAACATTTAATTCTAATATTCTTCAACTCCTGACATTTCGCACACTCATTCTCATCCTCACTTTCATCCGATGAACCATTTGTGTTAACCATAGTTTATTCCGAACAGTACAGAGGGCCTACTCCGAACTTCGTATCGTGCCGTCCCTTTCGCTCTCGTGTTATAAACTATATGAGCGAAAGGGACGGCACGATACGAAGTTCAGGGTAGGCCCTCTGTACATTTCGTGCCCCGCACGCCATGACTTCAAATAAAGTCGATGTAAAGAAACGTACGTACTGTCAAGTAAGGTTAATTTTCAGTCGTTTGCTCTTTAACTTTGACTTAGTTTGGGACTAGGTTGATTTGTGTAGATTGTCCACAAATATTTATTATTTATTTATTATGTAGTGCGCATTTCAGATCCTTGTTAAAATCATACTAACCTCGGGTCATAGGTCAGTGGTTTCGCTTTTAACGTTTTGAATATCATCTGATAGTATTGTCTGTATTTCTTCTTCATGATCAGTACAATTTGTTTGCCCTCGAACGGAAACTTGGCGCTGAGCGCCTGCAATTCCAAATGCCAGAACACAGCTGCTTTGGCTACTTCGACGCTTGTGTTGTCTATCTCAAGAATTTTAGGGTGTTTCATCCATTCGTACAAGTTTTCCTGTAAAAGTAGGTAATATTAATACGATATAAATAAGAGCTCGCGAGGATGTGCTGTGTTGAGTGGGGGACCTGCATTGGGTTCTAGCTGTCAATCGACGGATCCCCATAAAAATGGTCGGCAGCGTGTTTGAGATTTCTCTGCAGTCCCAAGCGTCCATATAGTGTCAAGTCGACTACCGTGTAACAAACAAATAAATAAATATGCAAATGATGTTTTTAGTGGAATAGATCCCATAAAAAACATTCCATGTAGTAATAGGTCAAGTCTCGAAACTATTTCACCGTAAAAAGTTGTGAAATATTACATACAGCCAAGTCAGGCATTGTCATTCATCTTTATTTGCTTACTAAATAAAATTTTGAGACTTGAGAATCACACTACTTTACCTCATTCATTAATTTTTGCATACCTAAAACAATGTACTATTGTGTGATTGCTAAGTCAGAAAATTTTATTTATGTATAACAAATAAAGATTCAATAACAATGCCTGACTTGGCTCTACGTAATATCTCACAACATTTTACGGTGAATGAGTTGCGAGACTTGGCGTATTTTTACATGGAATGTTTTTATGGGATCTCACTTCTTTTTGTAGTTAAATGTGTCAATACAAATTTATGAATGCATCTAGAACTAAAAACTTTTCATAGATGCAGGAACTACAAAAGTATAACTTTGTATAGCACGTATTTGTATAGGACAGGGTAGGCGAACCAATGGCACGCGTGCCATTGATGGCACGCGGCACAATATTTTGGGCACGTCGCCGATCATAAAACATGTGTAGAAAATGTGTTAAGTATTTTATGACGATCGAACGCGAGTAATCCTACGCTGCGGAGTGAATCAGAAAGTCAAAATTATTTGATGGCACGTCAATGACCCCATTAAACATTCTTTAGAAATAATGGCACGTTGATGCATAAAGGTTCGGCTACACTGGTATAGGATTACAAACTTACTTAAATATGCAGTTTGTATATCTCTGAAACGTGACTGCAATAGCAATATTTTTAGGTTTTTTATGACTGGATAGACTAAAAACAAATTATGTTTTGAAATTTGAAGCTTGTGGGTCTGCTAGAAATACCTTAGTATTATGATGATCGGTCAGTCAATGTGTCAGTGACAAAACTAAGAAACTTTGACGGGCAATACTTCTTAAAGTTAAAATTGTTGTTGTGGTTGTGTTGTTATTGTTGTTGTTGTGTGTGTGTCGTTATTTATTGTTGTTAAGTTTAAATTGAAAATTATTGGGAATAAATCTAAGTCATATTATACCCTACATGTTACTGAAAATTCAGGGTTCTAGCTTTAGCCAGCACAAAATTACAGGATGTTGAAAAAGGCCTGAATCGCTTCGAGAAAAGGATGGTAGAGCCGTGCCTCTTTGTTTTGCTCGACTTGTCGGGGGCACTGCCGTGATACGTTTTTTCGGAGCCCGGAAGGACGCAATTGTAGGCTGAGTATTAGTTTTAAACGGACGAATTTGAGATCCAAAATGGCGGCATATTATGATATTTGTTAATGGGGCGGATGTGGATTTTCATGGAACTTCCCGATAACTTACTCATACTCACATTATCTATTATTTTTTGTAATAATTGATGTACACTGCAAATCAGTGACATGTCACATTTTAGAAAAGAAATTCGACCTAAAAAAACATATATATGTACATATATATATTTAAGTGGGGCCCGAATCTATAACAGACTTGATGCCTCATTGGAGAGAGAATTGAACACTCGGTTTGGACCTACACGACTACAGTGCAGATGTGTATAATACTATTGTGTATAATAATGCTTACATGGTTCAATCAACTTTTTCTTGTTGTTATTCTGTCCCGTCAGCGCAAAGACAACAATAACGGAGTTTCGTACAAAAATATTTATAATATGGACTTCAAACACGGTAAAGAGATGACACATGTCGAAATGGATTTATACTCAACGCTAAAACTCATGTTTAATAGATTTAAACCCTATAAAATCACAGTTTTAAAGAGTGACTCAGGAGACGTAACTATGGTAACGAGCAACAAAGAATAGTTGGTCCACCCACATACATACAATAAGATACGCACATTTAAAAACCTCTTAGACCGGAAGCTGTCGTATATGTAGTTGACGTGTAGCAGCCACTTGCCCGTGGCGAGCGCGCACACCATCATGCCCGTGAACGTGTCGTCGGGCAGCACTGCGATGAAGTGCGTGGCCAGCATCTCCATCTTGGTGTTCTCTGCGACCACACCACCGAGCTCGTTTATCATGGCTACGATACGATCGCGGTCCTGCAACAATGCTCCTTAGGTTATGCGGGATATACCGTTATTTTGATGTTCTTTATTTGCTTCCCTATAATCGCCACCGTCTGATATATCAGATAGTGACATTTTAAATGACACCTTCGTGTTTTATGACAGAGTTGTAAATTACGAGTAACTTATTGATGTTCGGCGGTTAAATGGTTAATAGTTACTGAGTAAATGTGAAGTAATCATTTGATTGTTAGCAAGCCATTGTCCGACGGTGAAAAAACGATTATTGGCACGAACTAGCAAATTTGTTCAGAAGTATTGCAGGGAAAAATCCAGCATAGGTACACAATACAGCAATTTTCTAGGGCAAAACCTTATTATTATGTATGAAGGAATGTAAATCTATACTCACATGTATAAATTCTGACAGCATAAAAACATTTTTATTGCAAGTGCAAATTAAATTCTGCTTCAATTTCCATGAATCCTCAGAAGTGCCGCTCGGTGAATTATAATCTGTATCTAAAACACATCAACAGGTAAAAGTGCTTATCAGCTACCGCAATAAAGGCGGATGCTCCGTGCAGTCTAACTATAAAGTCGATTTTTCTAGTATGGACCTCGCTAAACCTATACGTGATATTTTCACTGCTATTTCGGGAAAATAATATATCAGTTTTTGGATATAGGGATCCGCGTTGACAAAAATCTTATTTTTATGCAGATTTACGAAAGTTTACGCATGGTGGCGACGAGCACAGCATATAGAGATAATATTAGGAAGATCTTTCTTAGCATGGCGATGGAAATTTCCATCATAACATTGTCCTATGAATTAAGGTACTTTTGGGGGTGATTGATATTTATTTTTAAGACTGTCAGCTTTCGACAACAGTAGAAAAGCGCGCGCCACACATGGGCGATGTTTCGCTTATAAACTGCCCCGGCCCACGCCGTTCAGTCGGTCTCGTCCAAGTTCATGGCCTATACGTACCTACGTGGCACAAAAAGTATTAAAGGCATGGGTTTATGTTCGATAAAGTGATGTGGGAACAACTCCCTAACTAGAAATAGAAAGAATGGCGGGATAACAAATAACAGGTAACTTAAATATATACAAATACACATTTAATTCTGCCCGGCGGGGATCATTTTACACTGGCCCACAAGGCGTAGTGAAGTGTGCTTGTTCCTTTCCAACCAGCACAAATGCCAATATACTTTCTCTGTCTGATGACAGCACATGCGCGGGCTAGTGATGTGCCAGTGATGTTCAGTTACGATTTCATTTATAATTATCGGTTCATCCGTATTTTAATACATATTAAAATTCTATTGGTAACATTATATATTGAATGTCAGTGTTGACGTATACAATGTTCTTTTCACACCTGCTATTCAAAAAAGAGTTATTGCTGCCTTCGAATGAGGGATCAAAGTTGTACTTTTCTTCCCTCATTTGAGGGCAACAATGACTCTTTTCCTCATAGAAGGTGTGAAAAGCAGTATGTGACACTGTAGTCCAGGGGTGGGCAAACTTTTTTCATGGCGGGCCAGTAAGCTTGAGAAATTTCGGAAGAGGGCCATAATTGCAGCAAAACTGCACTTTTGTATAAAACCGCTGCTCTGGTTTTTGGCTAAACCGTTAATCATCGCCATGTACTAATTAATTCGATTTATCGGCGGCGGGCCGGATAAAATGCTTTCGCGGGCCGCAGTTGGCCCGCGGGCCGTACTTTGCCCACCACTGCTGTAGTCAAATCATTTGTAAGATATTTCATGTTTTTAGCAGCGGGCCTCACAGACGGTGTGAAAAGCAGTATGTGTCACACGGTAGCAAAATTATTTCCGTCTTGGGCGTAAAGACTTGAATCCCTCGCTACGCTCAAGATTCTACTTTAGAATCCCTCGCTACGCTCAGGATTCTATTGTAGAATCTTTCGCTTCACTCAGAATTCAATATACCGCCCTCGCCGTAAATATATCATTTTGCTCCCTTGAGACACAATCTACTATTTACTATTTGAATCATAAGTAGATGTTCCTAGAAGGAAGTGGAAGATGGTAAATTGGTAATAGTGTAGTGTTTTTTTTAAGGTGTTGCTATAAGAGATGCCCAATAAAGACCTAGAGTATTTTATTGTATTTGTCTTTCTTACATAACTATACCTTTCCACCGACTAACTTACTTTATAATTAATAAACCTACTAATTTCTTCCTTTTACAGTTATTTTAATAATACTCACCAGTGCACTACTTGGGTCATACTTAGTTGAAAAAACAAAAGTCGTCCCTCCTGTGGTCAATAGTTAAGGGCTTATGTGCATGTTAGCTATGTTTTTAATACAGGTATTTATAGAAACTGAGGCACTGTTTATGCGGGTTACAGCTCAATTCTAAAATTAAGCTTTGTAGCCCTTAACTTTTGGTATGTCCACAGAAAAGACGCGAACCTAAATCCACGTATGACCCAGTTGTACATTACGCTATGTATAATATAAAATACATACATATATTATACAGGTATCAAAATGAAATAACTGCTACAATCTTAATATACTACGCGATTTTATACAATAGTAAAGGTTGTAAACATGCCTAGAAAATATTATCCTACTCGTAATACCAATTCAATAGACATACACATCATCTAAAATAATTTACCTAAAATAAATTGCGGTGCCTGGTGAAGGTCGCGGGAATCCGGTGGAAACGAACGGCACAGGACCGGTCTAAATGGCGAGCCTTGGGGGAGGCCTATGTTCAGCAGTGGACGTCTTTCGGCTGAAATGATGATGATGATGATGATGATGAAATTGCGGTCCCCGAAAACAGCCGCTATTAAACAACATGTCCCATCACTATGCCGGTGCGCCATTTTGCAGCGCATTCGCGCGCTTTGTGAAACTGCCAATCGCAGCGCTGTTACCAACCTCCCCGCAGCCCGCACTTACCGCCAACTGTGGTGACTTTTGATCCAAACTAAATCGTTCAAAGGCTCTATCTAGTGGTGGTTATCTATGACAGAATTATAACTTTCAAAGAATTCGCGGTTCGCCGTTACGCGCCAATTATTAAAACGTTTGGCTTTTAACCAAGCTGTATTCTGGAGGATTTTACATATAGGCGTGTGGGGTATCTATAAATAGGTCTTTAAAAGTAATATCGAGGTTTCTAAAAAACTTTCCCATTTAAGTCAACCGTTCTTGAGATATTAGCTGTCAAAGTAGTAAAAACTGGGTCCCCCCTTTAATTTCAAAACCTTGAAGATTAAAATTCTGAAAACGAAAATTGTTTTGAACCTAGCCGCCTAGGGTCGCTAGGCCAGTAACGCGGCCCGCGTCAGTTTGCGGCCTTCTGAAAAAACAAGATTTTTCAATTAAAGATGCCATTTTTACATGCCCTAAAGACATAGTGAGTTGTATGCGTTTTAATTAGTAGCTATTGAATGGGAATATTTTAAAAAAAGCAAGAAAATATCCTTTCAGTTCATCAATTCATCTAAGTGGCCGCAAACTGGCGCATCAAATAATTATAATAACAGACCGTAAACCCACCTACCGATCCTACATCTAACCGCTTCTGAATTATCGCTGAAAAACTTCCTTGCACAAACGGACGTAAATGCCGTAATGTTCCTACGAAGATACGATCTTCTAGAATTGACATCATGGGAGAAGATTTAAATGTGGACTAGTAGTAGTAGGCACGGAACCCTTCATGGTGCGTGGTCCGACACGCACTTGGCCGGTTTTACTGTGCATACATTTTCAAAATTAGAACAAAATAAAATAACTCTCAAGTATGTGATGGAAAATTCGCTCGTAAATTATGGCGAATTATTTATTCCTTAATACAATAAATAACAAACTAATTGACCGAGCGAGCGACGCGTCTCCGTTTCAACTTGGCCAAAAAATCTTATTATACGATGCTAATTTTGTAAGTTCTTATTGTATCTAAAATTATGTGAAATAAATTACCTATTTGGAATTTGGCTGTTCTTGATAAGTTGATAATAGAGATGTCAACTTAAAATTTTACTACCCCAACCAAAAGAAACAAGTCAAAAAATATGCCTTATGGTAAAATCCTATTCCAGTATCTCAAAAAATTACGAAGCTACAACCGTTTAAATGTAGCTGGTTAGAGAGAGAAAGCGCGACAGATCAGTGACGTTATTCACCACGAGCGCCATAGTAAATGACGATCGTTCCAATACAAAGGTGCGTTTTGCGTTAGAGGGAGAGAGTATGCCCCCTCTTAAAACTTTGAAGACTTATAATTGTGTAATTATTTATTCTTTTGACTTACTTTTTTCACCATTTGATTAAGAATTTGATCCCTTTTCGAGAAAATTCGAAGTTACTGATTTTCTTATTTGGTGTCAACATCCCTATATTCCCTATGATCCAAGTTTTATACAAGTACAAATGACTGATGAGAAAGATTTAAATCCCATTGGATTGCTTACCTAACAGTCTAGATCACGCTGATAAAAGAGAGCCATGGTTACCGTTTTTTACAATCAAATCTTCACACACAAGGCTTGAATATGAGGCAAGCCAGAAATTCGTGAAAAAACGTATGTTGGCCAGGGCTTTACCTCATCTAATAAATTGATGAATGTTAAAATCCTCACCTGACATCTCATCGTGCCAGCACTTGAGCCGGCTGGTGGCCTGCAGCTTGTCCTTAATTGGGCTGTAGCTGTTCACTTTTTTCTTTAGTTTATAACTTTGAATATACTTTCGGAAAGGCAGATAATTTGATGTTTTAGCCTTGCTTGCTTCAAAAAATTTTCGGAAGCTAACTTTTTTTGGTGTACTCTGGTTGCTGAAAGTTCTGTACAAAAAAAGAATAAGCACTTAAATTGTATCAAGCATAAGTGCCTAATTAGTTTATAGCTAAGGAAAATTAATCAATTATGATGAGTGGAAAGTTAATATAGTATATTAAAGCATTATCTTACATGTTATAAACCCAGTGTTAGTCAATAAGCCATGTAATAAACCCCAGTCATGCCAACATTTGAGGGTTTCACTCACGCGTTGAATACTTTATTTGGACTCGATTTAGGTGTCTGATTGTCCTCTATTTTCTTGCAGTCAATCTCCTGATATATGTCTTCTATAGACCAACCTATCTGGCGGCGCACAGCCTTTGGCTTTCTCGTCTTTTCGAACACGGGAGAGACTCCATCCACACAATCTACATCTGAATCAGTCATTGTTAATTGAAACTTAAAGTGAACAACCCGCAAGTGCTCCAAGTATGCCAACTTTTCTGTATGAATTTCATGACATACAGGGCAAACTAAATGCTGCAATTTAACATTAAGTGTGCACTTGTTGAAGTGTGATACGTAAGATTCATACTTATCAAACTTATTGTCACAGAGCACACATGAAATTAATAAGGGCAAGGGTTTTTCTGGTGTAGTTGTGATCAACTTTGCAGTGTCTGATGGTGAGATGTCAGTTGCCACCAGAGTCTCGCTACTGCTAGAACGCTGGAGCTCGTTGTTCTCGATGCTGCAAGTTACACGGCATGAATGTGCACCCAGACTGCTGTGAGATTGGTTACAGTACACACATATGATTGAGTCAACATCACTGTCTGTTTCATCACTAACTTCCAAACTTGTAGCCACATGAGCTTCTTCCTTGGTGACATTCTGAACATTTTCACCCTCCACTGATTTAGCATGCATATGAAACTCCTTGTTCAAAAAGTCATTGTATTCAAAACATGCTGGCTTATTTAAATTTTGCTCTGCAAATAAGAATGATTATAAGGTCTATATTAAAAAGGTAACTTTAAAACAACTTGTTACATAAGCTGAATAAGTTTTCAGAAGGGTCGTCTTACATGTAGTAATGGACTGTTTGATTAGGAAAGTTTTGTTTGTGTTACACAATGGAAATATGTAAAGTCTATTTTAACACAGCACAACTACAAAACAAAAGGTATAACTTTAGTTTTTTACTATATAATAGATCTTTAATAGGAATTACTAAATTTCTACAAACATACCGGGTAACTCTTGCAGTAAAGTGTTTATCCTTTCACATTGAAGTTTAAATAAATAGGCGGTGCTTAAATTTTCTATGCAAGTTGTGCAAACACGATCAGAAAAGCCATCTCCTTCAAAAATCTGCAACAAGAATACCAAAATAATTGATTTTACTGAATAGCAAAGTAATTTAAATCAGTGAATTTTTATAGATAGAGGATATTGTACATTACAGCGAAAAACAATAAAGAAATACTACCTGGATGTTTGCAAAAGACATAACCATTTCAGATAATTTGATGGAGTCGTCTTGCTCGAATATTGAGCAGAAGTCGCCAAGTTTCAAGCACAGCCTACATTTATGAAAAGGTTTTTCCATATTTGTGTTTTTTTGCTGATTTGAGTGAATTGCGATGTCACAAACTTCATTTCTCATCATCTTTTAATCCTCTGCTACTTGATTTACATTGTTTTGCTTGCTAATGCTAACACATTCTTTATAGGTACTTCCTACACCAACATCCATCCCACTATCGGCACCGCACTATCCACGAGCATAATCAGTTTTATCAGTTATTTCAAAAAATATGTCAAATGTCAAAGCTACGTTATCTCTGGGCTTATACTCCGAACTTCGTATCGCGCTGTCCCTTTCACTCTCGTGTTATATATTATATGACTGAAAGGGACGGCACAATACGAAGTTTGAACTTCGGAGTAGTCCCTTTGGAATTTATTAGCAAGTGATGTGTGCATACGTGGGGCGTATAATCCGTGTCCACAACTCCGAATATCTCCCTCTTTGTCTCACGAATCAGCAAGTGCGAGTTGCAAGTTTGCACTTGAGTGCGACAGAGAGGGAAAACTTCGGTTGTAGTCGCTGTAGCACTCAAGAGGGGCTACCGCGAAACGAAAACGAACGATGTTCGAATATCTCCCTCTCTGTCGCACTTGCTTATTCGTGCGGCAGAGAGGGAGATATTCGAACTTCGTTCGTTTTCAGTTCGCGGTAGCCCCTCTGAGGGCCTACTCCGAACTTCATATCGTGCCTTCCCTTTCACTCTTGTGTTATACACTATATGGGTGAAAGGGACGGCACGAAACGGATTTCGAAGTTCGTAGTAGCCCCTCTGCTATAACCGTGTACCTAAGCTTAGTCCACACTTATATCTTTTTACCGTAACGTTTCTCCGTCGCGTAGCACCGACGCGTAGCATGATCGTTAGTAGTTTGTGATCGTTAGAGTCGGTTGCACCAACATACGATCACAGGCCGGTCATCGCCAAATATGGCGCCGACAGCTGTCATCCCATAGAAACTTGTCAAACTTTCCATACAATCAGATTTTAACGAACACCGCTAACGATTACAGACGGTTTGGTGCAACCCATCCTTAGTGTGGACGCGAAAAGATACGCGATACACCGCGTATCTTAAATACTCCGCACACTCGCGTATCGGATACGCGTAGCATAATCGGTAAAGCCCTATTCCGAATCACGCTCTGATACAGTATCAAAACGTGTCCACACTCACCGATCATGCTATGCGTATCCGATACGCGAGTGTGCGGAGTATTTAAGATACGCGGTGCAAGTTGGATCGCGGTGCATCAGATACCGCGCGTATATTTTCGCGTCCATACTAACCGATCATGCTACGAGTCGGTGCTATGCGACAGAGATACGATACGGTAAAAAGATACAAGTGTGGACTAAGCTTTAAAAAGATCCGAATGTCAAATGTTGATGTTAGTGTCAACCAGACAACCACTGTCAAGTGTCAACCAACCCCAAGTTACCCAAGTACCTCAACAAGTCAAGTCAACATCAGCATCACGTTTTACCGTAGTTTGCCGCGATGTTGTTACATGTACCTAAATAATACGAATATGAAGTGAATATGTTACTTTTCTGATAATTGAATGCGTATATCAGAAAATGCGTGAAAGTATATAAAAAATAATCATTAAATTCATAATCTGTTATAGTGAAAACTTATTTGATTTTTGTTAAGCACTTTCTTTTCCACATAGAATTACCCAATTTATGGATCAATAACAGTGAGCAATATGCAACCCGGACTTGAAGTAAATGCGGAAATATACAACAGCAATTTTCCCAATTTTGGAAAACCAACAGTTATTGGTTACATTGGTTTAGAAAACCTTAAGTATGCACGAAATATCCACAATAAAAGAGTTAATTTCGATCTAAATGTTCAGATAGAGAATGCTATTCACAAACCAGATGGTTTAGATGTGAAATTAAATGACTTGTTGCGGTTTCTCCTGGACCATGAAGCAAGATTAAATATATCCCATGAAAAAAAATTACAAAATGCAAAGTTCTTTTGTTACCGTGGTCTTATGACTTGTGTAGCTTGTACACCATATGAACATAAAGAACCATGGAAAATTGTTGCTATGCTTTTCAAAGGCAATATATATTTATGTGCTAGAGATACGGAAGAAAAGATAAAGAGAGTGAGTAACATGACCCCTGAAGAAAGAAAATGGACATCATGGGGGTACAAGTTTGAGCAATATATGTTATCTGGTGCGTCATTAATTATTGCAGATATAAAAGTTATATTCTAAAAATACAGGAAAATGTTAAATTGTTTTTTTTTAGATACTCCAGATACTGAACCTAATCCAAATATTCCTGTTGATGAAACAGAAGAGTTTTCATTAGTATTTCAAACACATTTGAATCAACATAAAATAGTCTATGGGGCAGAAATGGATGGGATTTGTTGCAATAGGGGCCTTGTGGTGCTCCCTCCAACGCCAGAGTTGGGTGCTGATGCTGTAGTACAGTACCTCTCTACCAAGGAGTTTATAGAACTGAAGACAAGCAAGCAAATGGTGCATCCACGCCAAGAAGCCAGCTTCAGGTATTACATAGATTAAACAATTCATTGCCAAAGATGTGAAATTTTACTTTTGGAGAATAATTCTTACTGCTTGCTGCAGCACTTGCACTATTGTGGATAGGACCTTTTAATTTAACATTTTTTTAACTCATTTGCCACAGACAAGAAATTGTGTCATAAGATTTGTTAATGGTAATGCCATAGTTGTAAATTTGTAACACAAGATAATACCGCTGGTAAAGTAGAAATTTGGAGTAGGCAATTTACAGTTTCAGGCTATTAACCATACAAAAATGGCACAAATTAATTCGTTTTATAGCACCGAATGTGTTTAAAAGTCATGCGATTTTCGTCATATGCAGGGTTTTGCCATACTCATCTTACCTCAGTAGCCCACAGCCCCTCGGTTAACCTAATAAATTCTCTGTTAGCTACAGCTTTACAAATTGTATTTATTTGTCCATCAGGAGATTCAAGACAAAGAAGTGGTGGTGCCAGTCATTCCTTGCAGGCATAGACACTATTCTTTGTGGGTTTCGGACTGACAATGGAATTGTTGAGGAACTTAAAACATATAGAATGAGAGATTTAACAAAGATGTCGCAGGTAATTTTTTACTAAAGTTTAGTCTATTACAATCAACAATGAAATTTTAAATTAATAATTGTGCCATTACAATTTTCAGAGGTACTGGAGCCCAAATGTGTGTATCAATTTCTTGGATGCCTTCTTTTCACATGTCAAGAGAAGTTTAGCATATGTAATCAGACAAAGACATGGTGACAATGCTTTGAACAACTTACAAGCACTGCCACTCATTAGTATCCTTTTCGAGTGGCAACCTGGGATGCCTGTGCAGCTGGTAGGAGACTACTGCCATCAAGATGACCCTATTCTACATGAATGGTTTACCAATAAATTCGGAAAAAGTGAAGAATAGCCATTGTTTAGATACAATGGGGTTAAAGAGTATAGAAGCTTACTTTATTCTATTATATATTACCTTTTGTGTTGTAAATTATGTCTTTTATTAATAAATAGGTACTAAGTACTGCAAATCCAGACTATTTGTCGTTTTACTATCAGCACTAGTTAAATAAATCTCATGTAATACTTTGATAAAAAAAAACTGATGGTAAAATACTATCATATCATTTATTATCACTGCATAGCAAATGGTGTAAGTCAACATCCATAAAGACTAATTAACAACATGGATATCTTCACTTAAAGTTAACATTCAATTAAAATTGAATAATTACACTAAAACTTGTATTGTATCTTATAAATAAAAACAATAACTAACAGAACAACATAATTAGAGTACAAAGAAATAAACAGTGCACTCTATCAATACATCTAAAAAAATGTTAATTTCAGATTTACATAAAATTCTATTATTCTAATAACAAAATCTCCATCATACGACTGAAACTTGATTTACTGAAGTATGTTAGTAAAGGTGAATAAGCGAAAGAAGTTCAATGCGTATGTACCTAAAGATATCTACAAGAAATTCTAATATGATGTTTTACTTTTTTTTCTATCAACAAATAAGATAGTCTTGCAATAAGACCCCACAACCCACAATATAGCTGAGATGTTTTTTGACGGCCAATTCCTATTAGTGGGTTATTTAGTGTCGTATTTGTATGGAGCACCTTGCAGATTTTCAACAAAGGACGCCACTTGGCACAGTTGTACCTAATGGTCATCTGAGCAGATTTAGCCCTGTACCCACGAAATTCGTCCATGGTGGTGGGGGCTGGAGGGGGGTGAAAACCCCATCTACCGCGCTGCACTCTGAGCTCGATTTCTTCATAAGTTTAGTGAATAGGTCATGTTTGGTATCGTTTTCGTATAATTCAAGGATGAGGAATTTATTTCTGAAACAAAATTTTCACTCGTCTGTAGAAAAAAACAGAGTTCTGCACAAAACCTGAAAATATTTTTTTTTATTTTTTTTACAAAATGTTGCACTATAATTAAACCGCGAGGTAATGCACTATAAAAAAAATATGAGTTAATAGACCATTTTATGTGAAATTTATAAACATAAACTGTATTGACAGATTTAACCTGCACATGTGTAAAAAAAAATAATTCATGTAGCGGCGGAGCTGCGTACTGGCGAGAAGCTATTTTATTTCTACATGAGTTTAGAAAATGGGTCATGTTTGGTATCGTTTTTGTATAACTCAAGGACGAGGAATTAATTTTTCGAACATAATTTTCACTCGTTCGCAGAAAAAAAAACAAATCTGCACAAAACTTGAAAAAAATTATATGAAATACTACAAATTACAAAAGCTTGCCTTACAATTAAACCGCGAGGTAATACACTATAAAAAATGAATTAATATAGAATGTACAGACATAAACTATATTGACATATTTAACTTTTAAATGTGTTAAAAATACAATACAATACAAATACTCTTTATTGCATACCTCACACAAATGAATCAGGAGGTAGAGGTAGACAACAATATAGAAATGAATAATGAATGAAGAATTATTTCTATTTAGCGGCGGAGCTGCGTACTGGTGAGAAGCTATAGGGTTCTTCATTTTACTGTTTGCTAATGACTTTGATTAGGTGTTCCTAAATCTAGAAGTAATATTTTATGATATTCTCAACTTCTCAACTTTAAAACAGATTGAGACTTGGTCCAATTGGTTTTCACAATTTTACTTGGAAACCATACTTTAGGGTAAGAAATAAGAAATATTTATTCGAGACAAAGACAACAATTAATACAGCAAAAATAGAATATAAAAATAAACAAAAAAGTTGTGTTACACTTTTTAAGGGATCTACTGGGGATAATTACTGAAAATAAGGGTTACATTACTGAAAATTAAAACCAAACTACTTAAAGCAAAATATGTTTAAACAATTGGGTCATTAACAAGCTGGCAGCGTTTCCTCGCTGAACCGCTATGCTGATGCGTTGAGCGAGCTTGTAATCCACCAGCATTTTGAATAGGTCCTTGAATAGTTGACGGGCACTGGGATGGGCCAAGGGTCTCGACACCGAACGGTATAAAAGTGTAACCAGTGCCGAGGTCCCTATATTTGTGCTTTTTAAGCTTTTCCGTCGTTTCGGCCTACACGGCAGGGTGATTGCTAGTCCCGTGGAGGTGAGAAGGAGCCAGAGTGACTGTACAGCTTGCGTTTCACAGGTACTAGCGCCATTCCCACCTTCTAGGGCATGAGGGATATGCCGTCCGGCCACATGCCATCGATTCTAGCGATGCCAATTGGTTCAAGAAGAGATGGCACGTTGACTAGAGAGCGGCGGATGATGTCATTCAGAGCGGCCTATTTGGAAAAGCGGCCAACGGTTTCTGTCAATATCTTGCCATGGCTATCACCCGCGAGACCCGTGAGACCTGTCAACCAAACTGCCGCTAGGATACACCGGTGTGGAATACAGATAGGGAGCCCGAGTCGTTAACAATTCGCGATTGGGAGGGATTCAGATTCCAATAAAGTGCCAGTGTTTGGCGATGACTCCTTGGTGCCTGAGGCCAATAGCTTGGCTCGTTTTGCTCCTATGCTGTGGCTCAGAAGAAAATTAAAAGAAATCTTTAACACATCGTCGTCGTAGCTCCTCTGGCAGAATGGATGGACCTAAATCATTGCCCGCGCAAGCAGACTATCAAGTGTTTTTGGTCTCCAAGCCAGTAATCTCATAGTTTGAGGGGAGACCCCGTAGGATTTTGCCTATTAGATTGATTGAGCTGTGGACAGGCACGCCTTTTCCGGGTGTATTTAATACAGTTTCTTTTTTTGTCGGTAAAGGGAAGAAAAGCGCGTTTCATGCTTCCGATAAAGGCCAAAACAGGAAATTTAAAGGAGGATTTGCCGATTTTTGACAGATTTGTTATTATTGCTTTATACTACAAGTGTTTATGTGAAATACTTATTATATTACATATGTGAAGTTGAGATGATCTTCGGCATTTAAAGTTATTTAATTATTTATTAAATGTCTAACTATTGTCTTTATTTTAGATCAACTTTTTGCACTGATACACACATACGGTTACACATACGGTTTCCAGGTAAAATTGTGGGGATACCAATATAACCAAATATACAAAAAATCGGAATTATGGTTATCTCAATCTGTTTTAATATTAAGAATATCATAAAATATTACTTCTTCATTTAGAAGCATCTAATCAGTTTCATTATCTAACAATAAAATTAAGAATTCTATAGAATCTTACCAGTACGGAGCTCCACCGCTAAATATAAATTATTTTTTAACACATTTCAAGGTTCAATCTGTCAATAAATATAGTTTATGTTTATACATTCTACATAAAATAGGCTATTAACTCATATTTATATAGTGCATTACTTCATGGTTTAGTTGTAGGGCAAGATTTTGTAGATTTTTATTGATTTTTTTTTCAGGTTTTGTGCAGAACTGTTAAATAATTCTTCATTAATTATTCATTTCCATATTGTTGTCTACCTCTACCTCCTGATTCATTTGTGTGAGGTATGCAATAAAGAGTATTTGTATTGTATTGTATTTTTAACACATTTAAATGTACATTCTATATTAATTCATGTTTTTATAGTGTATTACCTCGCGGTTTAATTGTAAGGCAAGATTTTGTAATTTGTAGTATTTCATATAATTTTTTTCAAGTTTTGTGCAGATTTGTTTTTTTTCTGCGAACGAGTGAAAATTGTGTTCCAAAAATTAATTCCTCGTCCTTGAGTTATACAAAAACGATACCAAACATGACCCATTTTCTCAACTCATGTAGAAATAAAATAGTTTCTCGCCAGTACGCAGCTCCGCCGCTACATGAATTATTTTTTTTTACACATGTGCAGGTTAAATCTGTCAATACAG
Organism: Epiblema foenella; assembly: GCA_963556455.1. Classification (NCBI taxonomy): domain Eukaryota; kingdom Metazoa; phylum Arthropoda; class Insecta; order Lepidoptera; family Tortricidae; genus Epiblema; species Epiblema foenella. The sequence continues at coordinate 14,294,837 of OY747095.1, read as the reverse complement.
TTTATGTTTATAAATTTCACATAAAATGGGCTATTAACTCATATTTTTTTTATAGTGCATTACCTCGCGGTTTAATTATAGTGCAACATTTTGTAAAAAATTTAAAAAAAATATTTTCATGTTTTGTGCAGAACTCTGTTTTTTTCTACGGACGAGTGAAAATTTTGTTTCAGAAATAAATTCCTCATCCTTGAATTATACGAAAACGATACCAAACATGACCTATTCACTAAACTTATGAAGAAATTGAGCTCAGAGTGCAGCGCGGTAGATGGGGTTTTCACCCCCCTCCAGCCCCCACCACCATGGACGAATTTCGTGGGTACAGGGCTAAATCTGCTCAGATGACCATTAGGTACAACTGTGCCAAGTGGCATCCTTTGTTGAAAATCTGCAAGGTTGATGACACTAAATAACCAGCTATATATAAATTATGTAAGTAACTTACGCAATTCTAAAGTCTCGCTAATTCACCTATACTATCCCTAACAACACAGATGGGAGGGAGTTTACAGAATATGATTATAACTTACAAATAAATATGAATATACATAAGACAATCGACACAATACAGTAAATTCTATACAGGAAATGGGTACTGCAACGTTTTACTTAACCTGGCCTGTCAATAATACTAACAAAATTATCAATAAAAAGTAACATCTGTGATACTCAGTTTCATCTTAACTGGATATTATTATTAGGTACTTGTAGGCCAGTCTGTGGGGATTCGCCTCCATACATCGCCTTGCAAAAGGTTGAGATGAAAAAGTTTGATTTATATTGGTTGGGCATGAAAAGAAATACTAATAGCCAACAATGAATCAAATATTTTCATCTCCACCCTTTTGCATTTAAAAATTCCCCATTGACTGGATCATAGGTTATAACTACTGTCGTTGTGATGATAGATTTCAGAAACGTAAGTTAATAAATTACACATCATGTCACATTATCCAACTTAATAATTTTGTGTTTGTAAATAATCGATGAAATTAACATAATTAAATGAAAAAAACCACTCTTCCACCAATGTGACTCGTATGTAAGATTCACTTTTGTAGGTCACTTATAAAACACGTCCATCACAGGCGCATAAGTAAAGCCCATCACAAACACGAGCGATAATATATATTGATATACCGTAAGATCTCGTAATATATATTATCGTATAGCTCAGCACCATGCACGAGAAATATATATTTTTACCGTCATTAAACTCGTTGCTGTCCTAGCGAGCGGACGCTTTCTACACTTAAAGGGCAAATACAGGCTATTGTAAAAGCGAAAGATGGATTTAAAAACTATAATAGAATTAGATTTAAATGAAAGTTCTTCGGACGAAGATTCTGATGCCGAATTCGATCCACGTATTGCGTTAGCGGCGGAACCAAGCTCCATAGGGATACAAAAACACCTTCAAAAGAAGAAAGAGCGTGGTGAATTGAATTTATTCAACGATCTGTCACTGAGTAAATTCGAGCAGTATTTTAGGATATCTAAATATACATTCACAGAACTCCACGTGCAAAAAGCACAATATCAACTAAGTTGGCAACACTGGATTTTTAGACATAGATCAAAGGCACATTGTGAGAGAAACGGAGAAATATTGGTTACGAGTCACGTCAGTAAAAGGAACAATCTCTATATGCCCGAAATATACCGAACTATACTTTACGATGCCTTGTTATAAAGTATAAATACCAAAATATATCTTATAGCTGTGAGTGTGGACTCTGCCGTTTAACAGGCAAAAATATATCGTAAGATACGGTATCTTACGGTATATTAATATATATTATCGCTCTGTCTGTGACGGGCTTAAGGCATAGTGAAAAAGCTTTGGACCCCAGATCAAGCAAAATTAAATCACACAAAGTCAAATCACAAGAAATGGAACATTACCAATGGCATGTGTTAATATCAATGGCATGTAGTAACATGCCATTGATATTCATAAATATATAAGTATACATAATAGTGAAAAAACATAATACATGTATAATAAAGAGGATCTGCACAATAAGAAAATATTGATAAACATTATGCTTTAATAATACATTATGATACAAGTGAGGTAGGTACGTTGATCATTATTCCAGAGGCTGTATTACTCGCACGAGCTGTAGTGCGAGCGCGATAAGGGAGCCGAGAGTGTAATGATCAGCCTCATGACTCACGAGTTTCATACGACGTTTTTCAACACATTTGCGAGGAAAAAGATAATTCTATAAAACAGAAATGTTACATGCCGTAAATAATTTTCGGTACTTGTTGATGGCAATAGTACAAACAGCATTACTTAGATATTTATTTATTATACCATCGCTAAAAGTATTTCCAGTGACGTCCATATACTATTTATTATCACAATAGTTTTCTCCACGAGTTCAGCATTTATGAAGAAATTCAAGCACTCATCGACATTTTTTTCAAAATAGGTAGTTGTGAATTGATGGCCCGCGGTAACTTGTGTTGCATGCAGTCTTTTTGCTAATGTGAGTGCAGGTGCAAAGCGGAGCATAAACTAAAATATATTCGTATTCAATGGGAATCCATATTAATATTATTAAAAAATAGATATAATAAAAAAGGAAACCTAATAAAAATAAAAGGTGATACTGAAATAAAACTGTACAACCTGGTAATAAAACCCTGGATTACGACGAGCTTATAAGAGAATATGTTGAAAATTGTATAATTGTGTAAAGTATGGCGTACGACATATACGACAAATCACACTCATGCACCCCTAATTATTAACACCTATATTGTAGATGAGTTCTGGTCATTCAACTTTGTACTCAAAAATACGTTTTATGCTTTTTTTTGGATACTAACCCAGTCGAGGAAGCAAAACCTCGAAATGATGGTAACTTTGATGAAATTTGGTACGAATGTTCATTGGTGGCCTTGTTTTCGTCTCCCAAAAGACATTTCGAGGTTTTGCTTCCTCTGTATATGTAGATATTATGAATGCACGACATCATTCCTAATGATTCACATCAGTGCCATATGTACAAAAATATATAGTAGGTACGTTATGTAGTACGAGACTAAATTTACTACGACCTGGTCAATTAGGACGGTGTTCATTATAAACAAGTATGTATAGAGGATTGCTTCCTACTGGTACGGGTGATATAGCAATCACCAACACCAAAATAGTTGAAACAATTAATATTTAGAAACTACATAACTGTGTATTTTTTTTTATTGTCCATCAGACAAATTGAAAAGATTAGGCGTATGATGGATATTCTTTTGATTTTGGATGTGTGTGATTTTACCAGATTATAAATGTAATGATGATACTCGGTTAAACACTCATATTTACATTTAGAAGTTTGCCAGATACCACGGTGACTACCTACCTACATCCTACATCCCAATTGAAGTAAGTGATCGATAGATTAAAACAATTTGTTCAACTCTCGTAGGAATTACCGTGATATTAGACAAAGAATTAAAAATTGATACGATAAAGTAATAGCACTAATAGCTAATAGTGTTACTTAGTAAAATATACATCTTAGCTTAATTTATAAGATTATTAGGTACTAGTTGAATTTGGTATGTGTTATACCAAATTGGAATAATAACACTGATCACTGAGGTCCTCCGTCATGGACATTCTCCTCGAGACAATGGTAGCCAAAGTTAATTACTTCGTGTTGAAAATATCTACAAGCTTTAAACAGTCTTCGGTTTCACTTACATTAAACATCCCTGTTCCCAATCGAATCAGTGTCTCATATTTTGTACTAAAATTTTATTTAACAAATATAACCATTATGTCAGGCACAGATCTAGGGCATTATTTGTTAAAATGTTATAATGCATTCTCGTACATTTCGTGTGTAATGCAAAGAAACTCGTAGCACCCACAGAAAACATGTAATATTATAAATAGGCCGTATATATATTGATTTCATCTTTATAGTATAGACCGCACATTGCCGATCGGCCAGATAAACTATTTATAGTAAACTACTAAAGCTCAAACTTTGTCGACAACAAAATGCGTAAGCCTACTTATAGCCGGGATGTTTAAGCGGGTTGTCAAATTACGACCCTACAGATCGATCTACATTGAATATGGTGCCAGCAGCTAGGTATCATCTCATTGATAATGGACAAACTTGCAATCAGATTTTAACGAACACTGGCCTACGATTACCGGCGGTTTCGGTTTGAAACAATCTACCCTTAAATCAACCATTTTTATTTCTCACTTGTATGTGTAGCCTATACACATACAGGTGTTTAGGTGTATCCTATAACAATTTACCTGCACGTAGTGATTGAAACATCTCCCGGCTACAGCACTGTCATTTCTTCAAAACACATTAAGGGTACAAAAGCCAATTCCGCCCAAATGTTAATAATTGCTAATTAGGCGTACCTGATATTGCAAAAACAACACTGACCGGCCCTAAATAGTAATTAACGAATAATATTGGTCACTTTTTAAGCTCACTGCAGCCGTTATGGCAGAATAAAATATTCTTTCTGCATTTCATGCAGTTAATTTTATGTAGGTATACGTATTTAGTATATCAAGTAAAATTCCTATGTGATAATAAAATATATTAATCTTTGTGCTAACTTACAATAAATTCATTTTTATAAACTATATATTATTTATAGTTATCAAGAAAACCAATTGGTTATATTTTTCTATGCGCGCTTAGCACGCGTTGGTCTGTGTAGAGATACTAGCAAATTTAATAGATGAAAGATAGAAAAGAACGATAAACTAGTCAACGAACGCGGGCCGTTTCACGCCACTCTACGGGACTTGTATAGGTTATTGTTTTTTCGTTGCTCAGTCAAATATATATATACAATAATGTTGATGTTCAAGGCATGTACGAGTACGACAGTAAGTACAAGTGACATCACGAGTGTTACGAAATTAGTGTCAAATTGGGACCGTAAGGAGTATTCCGTAAGCTCTTAGAATGATATTCGAGTTTTAGAAAGATACTTGGTATATCGGCGGTGACCAGTGGCGGTGACAGGCGAATGTGATACCGCTGTTGTGCTCTTTTTTTTAAGATACGTATAATATAAGTAACTATGTAAAATCAACCGTAACATAATGATATTATGCTTAATCTTTTATTGATAACTTTATTGCAATTTGGCTTTTTTTGTAATCATGCATAGGTAAAGCCCGACCAAATATATGACCATTGTCAAGAGGGCGCTATTATTCTGATGTCGCACTTGCCAATTTGTGTGACAGAGAGGGAGATATTCGAACTTCGTTCGTTTTCGGTACGCTGTAGCCCCTCTGGCCCCTATTTCACCAAGTTGACATATGTAGGCTGACAAAAACTGAGGGGCTACCGCGACTGAAAACGAACGAAGTTCGAATATCTCCCTCTCTTCCGCACGAATTAGCAAGTGCAACAGAGAGGGAGATATTCGAACTTCGTTCGTTTTCGGTCGCGGTAGCCCCTCTGTTTCACCAACTACAATCGTAATGTTTTTTGACAATGGGGGCTATCGTTTTTGTGCTCACCAGTTGGCGCCACTGTCGAGTAAGGTCCAGCTGTCAAAAATTGTTATTGGTTATTATGGACATCAGAACGAAGTTTACATTTAAATCATATTCAATACATTAAAACCGTACCGTAAAAATATCGAACATACCGCATAGTAGCCCAGTCCCGTTTTGTTCGGAAAAAAGGAGGAAATAAGTTTCCGAAAGACAAAACTGTCTCAAAGCCCTAACAGTCATTGACCCCTAACTCATATTTGCCATAATCAAGCACAGGTATTGCAAAATAGTCACCATATTGTTCCAGTTAGATATTAACCCGCGTAGCGCAACCACAAAGAGTGACACTTGACGTTTCGGAGACCCCACGCTACACTAGCGCCTCTAGCGGCGAATTCATACGCGATAGCTCTCATTGTCGCGCCTGTCAGCTTTGGTGAAATAGGAGCCAGGCGCTACCGCGAACAGCAAACGAAGTTTTCCCTCTCTGTCGCACTTGCTAGTTTGCATATAAGTGAGACAGAGAGGGAAAACTTCGTTTGTGGTTCGCGGTAGCCCCTCAGAGGGGCTACCGCGAAGCGAAAACGAACGAAGTACGAATATTTCCCTCTCTGTCGCACTTGCTTATTCGTGCGTCAGAGAGGGAAATACACTGATATACTTTGAAAATGGTTGATATCAAATCTAATGTGTGGTGATTTCGAAGTCGTTAAAAGCGGTAAAATGTTATAAGCGGATTCTACTGTAAACCGCAACTGTGACACTGACAAGTGATATCCTATCATTATAATTATTGTCAGTGTAAGAAATCAGTACCAAAGAAATTCCGCAACATGGCGCATGGTCATATATTTCTGGTCGGGATCTAAATAAAATGATATCAGAATATTTTAATTCCTCCAGCGATAATTTAAATAGAGAATGTCACTTCTGTTACAAATTGTATATAGAGCTACATATCAAAAAAAGACGTCATTTATTTATAATCACGATTACATCCGATTTTATCCGAAACCCGAATTTCATTTTAAGAGCTCACGGACTGTAGGTACACATTTTGAAATGTGGTAAATTCTATGTAGATGTATATATAAAATTTAGATATAGCCAGCCTTAACAATTCTTTTCAATGAGAAAGAACATTTTTATATCTTTATCGTTAACAATACGTACTTTATCATTAATTTCCGCTGTATGCGCGCTATCTCAACGACATCTTTACTGCCTATTCGATTACACGTCATAATATGTCTTGTAGTACAAAGTCGTAACTAAAATAAGGTTCGCGAATGACTATTAACTGTGACGTAGTTTGACAGTTTTAAAATTTTTGGTGAAAATAAAAAATGGTGACGATAAACTTTATCTTTGACTGAACCCGAATGAAACATTCGCGTTCTTTTGGATAAAACAATACATCATTAATAATACAATAATCTTCACGCTTTCAAATGTTGGCATGAATTTGGTTAAAGCGTATCAATCTTTCATGGGTCCGGCATATGAAAGGCAGTTCGATTAATGCCCGTTTATCACAATCTAATTGTATGTTGTATTGACTTGACGTTTTGGGAGCGTACCGTGCGATACGTCGATAACATAATTATTAGCAGTTAACCTTCACTGAAGGCATACGAAGACATTGTACACAGTAGAGACTCGCACCTCTTCAGTAACTGTACAAATATAAAGATTAAGATTATTTACAAACGGTGCGAAGAGAAGGGTGACTAGAGGTCCACGTAGGGCGGCGCGTCGATCTTGTCGAGGTCGGCGAGCAGCTCTGCGGCGGGCGTGAGCGGCTCCAGCATGTCCATCTCGTGCAGCGGCGAGGCCAGCGTCTCCCCGCCTTCCATCGCGGCACCGGTCAGGGCGCCGCACACCTCCACAGAGTTACCGTTGATGAGGAAGTCGCGGTTGCTATAGCTGAACACGCTCCGCTCCTCCGCCATCTGCGGAGTCGACGGCACTGACTTGGACGAAATCCCTTTCGATGCATTCGAGTACTCGCTCGCACCGAACAACTCGCGAGGGCGACGCGAATCTATTTGCAAATTTGGCCCTGTGCGTTTGAAGGGCAAGGGAGTACTCGGGACTGAACGTGATGTATAGTATTTACTCTTGTCCGTCACCAACTCTGACAAATCGAACTCGATGCTGTGCGCGCGTTTGAGAAAATCTTCCACGTTGTCAGTAGAAGCCGAGGTGTCTTCTGGGTATGAATGGTTGAAATGGTTAGCCAATTGCCCGGGGGACTGGTCGAGTAGTTCTCCGTCGCTAGGGATGAGCGAGTTCAACTGTTCCTCTGACAGAATCTGCTGTTCGGGCAATGGATCGCAACCGTTGCTCAATGGATTGCCAGAGCTCAGAAGATTTTGAGCGGCTCCTGAATTAAGTACACTGTTACTGCTGTCTATGGCGTCATAAATTTTATCTAATGTCTCAGGATTGAGGCCAGCTTTAGAAATATCGCAGGTGTCCGCTAGAGAGCCGAAGTCGCAGAACTCGTTGGGGACAGGAGTGGGGGGTACGGAGCCGACGGGTGTGTGCATGTAGGGTGCGAGCGGCGCTCCAACGCCCGGCTTCAGCGGCGCAGACTGCGAGCGGAAACACGCGTCATGCTCCGGCCGGTAACTTCCCAGCGCCTCCGGGAAGAACTGACTCACCTCACTCGACAGAGGATCAGCGGACAAAGGCTGAGTCGTGTCTCCGTTTATGCCGTCCCTAAATTGTACAGTTGGTAGAAAATTTAAATGTAGATTGCTGGAACCGTTCGACACGGCCGTGCCACACTGGAACAAGTGGCTCTTGTATTGAGAACTTAATATGTTGGGCGAAGGAGGTGCCGACATAGGCTGGCAGTATTTCACAGTAGGCCCACATAGTGACGTTTTGTGAAAAAACTTTTGGTCGTTCGGAATCGCGAATGGCTTGGCGTTGGGGTCGGCAACCCCCAACGACAGAGGATTTCTTCGTTTTCTGCCGTTGTGCTTGGGTATGGGGCGAGGACAGAGCCTCGAGCGCGGAACTGGCGTGTTGCGCGGGCTCACGAACGGGCTGGCAGCCGTGCTGTGCGAGATCGGCGACGTCTGCAGCGACCGGCCCATCATCGCGGGCTTACTCATCTTTGACGGGCTGTGACCTCTCTGGACGAAACCAACCGGAGATTTTGCATGAAAATTTCCAGGAGAGTGGCAGCCATCTGAGATTGGTACAAAATCATATTGCTGCGTTCTTGTAGTCGGACTTTGAGGGACATTGTGATTATTACCATTGTAAATATGAGTTACTATTGTTGATGAACCTTGGCTGGGGCCGCTCGGATTGCTATAGCACAAAGCGCTTCCATTTCCATTAGTGATTGTCGCACATTTTTTGTGGCAATTTGATTCAGGTTGACTGGTCAGGGTCGGCCCATTCATGGCCACAACGCTGGTGTTTATAACGGGTTTGAAAGCCCCTTCCGTGACCGCAGACTTGGCCACGTTATCGACTGGTTCATGTGCGTTTTCTCTAGGCAGCTGGGCTTCGTTATTTAAAGAAAGATTTTGAGAACTGGACCCGCTTTGATTCTTTAGATTTTTCGCAAGTAACTCACGCAGCTGAGACAATTTTTCGTTTTTACCCTGACTATGATCGTCTTGCGGGTCCAGGCCTGTGTCTAAAAAAGCAGCAGCATTATCACCGGGGTGGGCGGCGGAGTCCCGCTGGTGGAAATACTGCAGCAGCTCCTCCTCGTGCTCCTGGCTGTTGCTCTCGTTGAGGTAGTCGTCGAGCGCGTGCTTGTCGATGTTGCAGATACTGATCACGCGTTCTCTATTCAGTATCTCCGAGTGCTTCTCCTCGCATATCATTCCTGTCTTGATGTTTATCCCGTCCAGGCCGCAGCACGAGTCGGGAGTGGCCGCACGCTCCGGTGACTCGGTGCCCTCCGGGGAGATCCTTTTCGTTCTAGTGATCCGTTCCAATGCCGGTATCCGTATTTTGCTGCGCTCACACTTAGGCGTCGGAGCCTTCACCGACTGTGTCAGACTCGCCGCCTCCTGTTGCTCCCGGGCCAGCGCCGCGGCGGTGCTTTTGGACCGGCTCGATACGTTTTTTGGATCCTCTAAAAAAGCAACCTCTGAACGAACTGACGATTCCACTCCGGTCCCGGAGGCGGAGGTGGAGGCGGCTAGCGCCTGCCGGGCAGCGCCCAGCTTGCCGCCCAAGATCTCAGCGGCTCGCATCTTCTTCGGCAAGTACTCGGTCCGGGGGAAGTCTTCCGGGGCTTGCGTAGGCGGAGCGCGGCTTTCAGCCGGCGAGGGGCGCGGCGAACTCGCCTGCGTCTCACTCTGATAAGTCTCTAGTATCAGCTTCTTGCCGGGAAGGTGCAAGCGTACGGGCGCCGGTGGCGGCTCGGGCGGCCGGCGCCGTTGCCACTCCGTGCGCTCGGTGGACAGGTCGAGTGACGCGTCGCTGCTAAGGTTGATGGGGAGGTTGTGGGTCGCGTCCGTCGGCACGGTGAGGTCGCGAGCATACGTAGGTTCAAAGACGTACGAATCCGGGCGATAGTCGTGCCCGGGGATGGCGGGATGCGAGGCGGGCGGTGGATGGGCGCGCGGCGGGGCCGAGTAAGGGGGGAAGGAGGGCGGGCGCGCCTCGTACACGTACGCGGGCTGGTAGTGGTGGTAGGGCTCGGCAGGCTCGCTCTCGTGCTTCACGGCCCCGTGGTGCGCCGGGGCGCCGCGCCCTGCGTGCGGCGTGTAAGAGGTGGACGGTGGCGACTCGTTCGTCTCCACACCCTTGTTCTTTTTCGGTCGACCCGGTGTACCCTGTGTCTAAAAATGAAATTACATCATGTTTATTTGATAACCATTTTCTCAAAGATTTAATATACTTGGGACACAGGTAAGCTAAATAATAAACATTATCAGTGATAATGTTGTAATTTGTCACATTTTCCTACACATAAGATCCATCCAATTTCGTGAGGTACTTCTCTGCAATAGATATTGATTGAATGAAGATACTTTAGCAAAAATTAAATAATTCACAGCACCTAATATATTGTTTTTGTACTAAATAGGCTATGATAGACATTTTTATTTCAAGGCCAAATGTGACTAGCCTTCAGAGTCTCATTTCACCTACGCCATGTTCACCACTGGTACTTACTTGTTACAATTCCCAATCGCTTGTCGCCATCGTTGGTGAATTAAGGCTTGTGCCCTTGTAAATACTGACCTGCAGTTTCCGTTTTAGTTGTTTCATCAATTGTCTGTTTGTTGGATCCTCGGAAGATCCTGGCACTGAAAATACATGTTGTTATGAAATAGCGAACGATTTATTACACATCAGGAAGTCAATAGAATGGTGTACGAGAGAGAGAGAAATGGAAAATACTTCACCAACAAAATGATAACTCTTAAATTTGATGATGATTGTGAAGGTCGTAATAATATGTGGTTACCATCAATTTATAATAGGCTAACATGTTATCGGCTGCTCTTTGTGGAACATGAAATTAATTGTTAACATGTTTGTGAAACATGAAAAGTCTCGAAGGTCCCGAGAATGTCGGGGCTTTACATAGAATCCGGTCTCGGAACCGCAAATCCACAACGAATAGTGTAATTTACCGTGTGAAGGGGCGAGAGGTGGCGGGGTGGGGCTCGGCGGAGGCGGCGCGCGCGAGCCGCCCGCCGACGCCACGTGCCGGGACAACTCAAGCATACTCGAGAACTTTATGCCTGTTCGAACAATATAGCTATCATTTTTTTTTCTTTTTTTTATAACCTTTTTTCCCGTCTCATGTTTTGGGCTTCACTTTTTATTTTATTTTATTCTTCGCTTGTATCTTCTTGGGCAGGAACCCCCATTTGGGTATAGGCCTATAGCTATCATTATAGCCCTCAAATTATTACGCCGCACAGAATCACTGACATATCATCACTATCATATGTATATGATAGAGCATCAGCATTCGAAAATTCAGCGGCACGTACCCTTCAACCGGACGGGGTTCGACTTATCATAGTAGGGTCGCTAGGTCGGTTACGCGACCAGTGTCAGTTTGCGACCGCTTGAAGAACGACGTTTTTACCCCAAAAAAACACGCATTTCATTTGGGAGTTTATTGAATAGGAATCCATTAAAAAACGAGAAAAAATACCCTTTCAGTTCATCAACTCATCCAAGTCGCCAACCGGCGCACCAATTTAGCTATTCGATAACTGGCCTATCGACCCTATTTAAAAAACCTTAACACGTTCACTGCGGCTTGAGGCAATTCCGCCCCAAGCTCGACTATACGCTGGTGCGGGGCTAAAAGTTCGTGTTATCTCTCTCGTGCGGGAGCTGTTGCCGTTGAATTACAAGGCGTACGATAAAGACAAATATACATTTCTATATGTTATTCAAACCCGGACTCGTTGGTACAAAAAAAATGATTGAGATCGAAATAAGCCTCGAACGCACTGGGTAGATATTTTATCCACACAGTGCGGGTCGAGGTTTATTTACGCCTCAAGAAAGTGACCTCAAGGCCGCACTGAGCGGGACGCGGGCGGCGCGGGAGCCGACCGCTTAACGTTAGTGCGGCCATAGTTGTCGATACAGAACCAGCGTGTTTCACGTAAATAATAGGTACTTATAACCTAAATACGAAAACAATCGTGACCGATCGTACATATAATTACCTAAATACTTAAAAAATCGTCTAGTATGTTAAAGAATAAAAACGACACGAAAAGGTAAATAACATAAAAATGAGTTTTCCCTTCGTATTTTATCGAAATTGTTCGTACTTTTTCAACTAGCTTATGGCGAGTACTAAAACAAATTGAGATAGAAGGATAAATATCAGCCGTTTTCGTCAAAATACGATGGGAAAGCATTATTATTATTATTATTTAATTTATTGCTAATTTTTTTTAAAAGACTTAATCTAATACAAGGCTTCGCCAAACTGCGAAGCAGTTTGTTGGCGAATAAATTAAAAACACTCGTTCCTTAACACCTACTATTACCTATATCTGTGCCAGCAGAAGATACTATTTTTTATTTATGATGACATATTAAATCCTTATTCTTAAATGTCCATTAAACCTATTTTAAACGTAATGCCGTTAAAATTAGAGAACTGGGTTATATGAATAAGGGGTTAACATGTTTCTTATTATAAAAATACCTTAACCTAATATTCACTAGCTAACTAAAATAGTAACAGTTATTCACCCGTGAGATTACTTATCATCAATGCCTTGATTTTTTTTTATACACATGTTTTGGTAAACAATCATATTCTGGGGGTATGCTATTAAATACTCTCGGTATCAGGTACTGTCTGGTTCTTTGACCGTAATAATTACTGGCCGACGGCTCCGTATACCTCTTGCGCGCTGTGTCCCTCAGTGTTCGACTATAATTTTTTGGCACCTTAAACTTAGGATTCACTACATATCATCACTATATATCAGGTAAACGGCATAGCATGCAGAAAGAAGTGGTTTACGTATTTGCACAGACATGCAGTTGGTATATTTGATAGTTCAGAAGTTATTTGTAAAAATGTGTGAATTCCCTCCTTATAGTGTCATCCACTGGGCCGCTAACTTTATTTAGTCGAACTCGAAAAAATAAATGTAGCATAAATGCATTAGATAAACTTAATTTCTCAAGGTCCGGGTCCGAGTCCGGGTCCGGGTCCAGAACCAGGTTCAGGACCAGGTCCAGGTTGAGGTCCAGGTCTAGGTCCTGGTCCAAGTCAAGGTCCAAGTCCGGGCTCAGGTCCCGATAAGAATCCGGATCCAGGTCCAGGTCCGACTCCGGGTTTGAGTCTAGGTCCGGGTCCGGGTCTCAGTCCCAGTCCCAGTCCAAGTCGAAATCGCCAAACGTGTACTATGCGTCGTTGAAGAGTTCTGTTCTGATCATCATCAGCACCAGTTCATCAAATGCGACAGTTTTTAATGAAAATGCTTGATTTTCTGATGAAAATACAAAAATTTCTATAGGTACGCATAATACGCATGCCTTTAAGGTTTGAGGAGTTCCCTCGATTCCTCGTGGATCCCATCATCAGAACTGGGTTTTGACAAAAATGGAACTAATCTGTACGCATATAGATACAATCAAAAAAACATTTATAAAATCGGTCCAGTAGTAATAACGGAGATATGGAGTAACAAACATAAAAAAAAACATACAACCGAATTGATACCTTTTAGATTTGGAAGCCGATTAAAAATGGCGTCTGAGATATTATATCGAAGATGGTCGACGAGATGATGATTTTTCATCGATAATTTAGCGATAACTGCCATTCCCTTCACTAGACTTAAATAAAATTTAGTGCGTTTTGAGGCCTAAAAGATCTCAAAAATTCTTTAGGTATTTTTTCTTTAACCAGAGGTCAGAACCAAGGGCGAAGCTAAGTGTATTTTAAACATTTAATGACAAATGAAGACCACAAAAAAGGAAACACCTAATCCTTGTCTAGGCAAAATTATGAAGGATGTAAGTACCTACTGAAATTTGAGGTCCATAAGGCCTCACCCGCACTGTAAATGAGCTAAGGTTTGGGCTGATTCGATCTCAACCGCACCAGATTAAAAATCACCAAAATTTGTCCCGCAGTGAACGTGTTAAGTTAGACCCTATAAAGGTTGTCTGGAAGAGATCGCTCCTTAGCGACAAGATCGCCTGTTGTTTACCTCTACTTTAAGCCTAATTTACTGTACTCTGCTCTTTTTTTTAAGGTGAGCAATAAAGGTATTTGTATTGTATTGAATAATGACCGAGCGACAATCTTCCAATAGCAGAAATAGCAATGCTGATGAAATACTCATTAAAATGATGTTGACTTATTGCCGTATATAATAAAAACGTAAATGAGTATTATGACCTCTTGGAATGCGCAGCTACTTCTGTCTGACTGTACAAAGCAACCGCATATATGATAATGACCGCTATAAGAGGCTGTGGCCATGGTCTAAGAAAACAAGGTCTGACAATAAGGATCGTGACACGAGGTCGAGTTGCCGCTTTATATAGTAACAAAAAAGATAATTAAGGAAAAAAAATCTGCCGTTTACATGCAAAATAAATTGTTTACGCATCAAAATTGGCATTTACTTGTTTAAGCACACAAAATAGGTCAAGTTGAACATGAATATACCTAATAATTTAACAAAATACTCATAGAATACATGAAAGTCAGGGAGTATCATAATACACTACTGGCAACACTGCTTACTCACGCATACGAGCGTCATGTCAGTCTCTTTGACGTTAACTGCGATCTCGCTCCGATGTCTGAGGGGCTACCGCGAACCGAAAACGAACGAAGTTCGAATATTTCCCTCTCTGTCGCACTTGCTAATTCGTGCGTCAGAGAGGGAGATATTCGAACTTCGTTCGTTTTCGGTTCGCGGTAGCCCCTCTGATTTGCATATATCGCTCTCGGTCGGTGTCAGTTAAAGCAGTAATTGCCAAACTTTTTTGCGATGCGGTTGCTAATAAGAGTTGATGTAGGCCAGATTTTAAAATGGTAGGCTGTTCTATTCGGAACTGTAAGAGTAGAAGTGTTAAAGGCGGAACCTTATTGTTTTTCTACACTTCCACAAAACGAGTCAGTAGGCAACGAATGGGTTCACTATTGTGGAACGAAAACAACGAAAAAAAATGGTACACCGTACTACGTAAAGTTATTTGTTTTCTTAATTTGTGCATTTTAATGTTGTTGGGGTCCTTTTTATTCAGTCAAAATATAATATTGACACTAAATGATAAGAATAGTGATGTGACTAAGCCGATACTTGACAATTGGAATATCAACCTATTATTTGCAAAAAACCGCAATCGTTGTGTCATGTTGTTATACTGATTGACTATAGCTGGGTCTATACTTTGGTATAGATGATTAGAATTCATATTATTTGGCAGGGAGACATGCAAGACAATTAAGGCCAGATGCCATACCTTTTTTTGTAATTTTGTTTTTTATACAGTCGTTTAATATAATTTATATCCTATTTTTTAAGTAAGACAACTATTTTTCCCCAAAATACAAAGTTTGAGAACCATCGATAGCAGGGAGTCCGAAGGTCGTGTCACCCACACTACTAAGCGACGTTTCCGTTTGCCATACCTGGCGAAGTATATTATTGTACCACGGCTGTGGCCAGTGTGGACCCTGGACCGTTGCAAGAAAGAGCAACAGTGAGAAGGGTACTTCTGAGTAATGAGTTATTCGTGCGACAGAGAGGGAGATATTCGAACTTCGTTAGTTTTCGGTTCGCGGTAGTCCCTCAGGTGCTGTTTTTACGAGGAGTTAACGATTAACGTTAACTTCCGTTAAATGGCCCGAAATGTAACGCTTTAACGTTTAACGAAGTTAACTTTTTTTTAACGGATTAGCGATTAACGAAGCTAACTATTTGGTTAACGGTGCCCAGCTATGGTCAGTAGCAAGGTTGCATGCTGTCATTAAATACTATGGATCCGCTAGGAAGCTGACGAATTGCCAGCGTGGACGAAGTGAACCTAAAGCAAGGTTGTGCCAGTGAGCCCTAGTAGTCGCGCCAAGATAAGTGCGGATGAGAAAGTCTTACCTAATTTACTTTCCGCCCAGTCGAGCACTGTCCTCTCCGTATCTCGCGATGTATCTCTCACTCCCTGAAACAAATTAATTAAAATTATAAATGATACTTATTGATATACCTAATTGAGCCAGTAATATACGCGTTTCGAAAGAGCACGTCCAATTATTCATGCAGGCTATTACTAGTGACAAATGAATATAATTATTTGTTGCAATCTCAGAATAACCTACTCATAGGTATAGGTAATCGAGGAATCAATTTTTGTCTTTATTTCAATTACGTGAAGTAACGACCATTTACATTCCTCTACTTTAGAATACCGTACCTTCGAAGATTCACCCAAGTCCGGTAACTGTGGTACTTCCAACTTGATCTTTTTTCGAAGACCTGCATAGCAATACCTGCAATATTTCAAATGCACCTTAAATATAGGTTGACGAGACTTCATCAACCACGTATTTGGACGTAGGTATACTTATTCATTATCATCCTAGCGTTATCCCGGTACAGTTGCATCTTAAAGGATGCCCGGGGTCCGCTACCTAATCCCAAGAGTTGGCGTAGGCACTAGTTATTACGGAAGGGACTGCCATCTGACCTTCCAACCCTTAGAGTATAAATATTTCCAAAGAGATCCTATACACGGGCCACCAAGAGTGACGGAAAAGGTCTTATGCAGATAAATTGAGAATTGGTTTAAAATGGCTGCCGGTTTACCATAAATGACTTCCTTAACTTGGGCGGGTAATCGCTTTTGTGACGTATTTGGGCACAACTGCCATATAAAATAAGTAGTGCTCGACAAAAAAAAGTGAAACTGTGACAGGTACAACAAATGATATGTAACTCTCTGTCGCTCTTATACAAAATGTATATGACTGTCTCGCTCGGTTGGGGTATTATTATTTGCGTGTCGCGTCTGGTAAGTCTGTGTTCCAACCCGAAGGAAAACCAGACCTTATTGGAATTAGGCATGTCAAGTGAGTGGGCAACTTGACTGATAGAAGTTCTCGAGCCGCCCGAAGGCCTCTAACTTGGCTTAACGATTGCTATCATAGACAGCAGCCGGGATCAACGGCTTAACGTGCCTTCCAAAGCACGGGAGCGCTCAGTTAATAACCACTCGAAGCGGTCACCCATCGAATACCTGACCTGGGCCGACGTTGCTTAACCTCGCATACCGCACGCGGGTACGCGGGCGTCGCTGGGCCACGAGCGCTCCCGTACGTGGACGTAGGTATACTTATTATTTCACAATATTAAACTACTTAAAATTCGTCATGTTGTGAGGCCAAATACAAATCTAAGGAAATGTACAATACAGTGGAACCCGGATAAAGCGACAGTCAAGGGACTTACGTCGCACAAAAGGAACTGATTTACTTTGAAAATGTTTGGTGTGAAATCTAATGTGTGGTGATTTCAAAGTCCTTAAAAGCGGTCAAATGTTATAAGCGGATTCTACTGTATTATAACTAGTTGGAAATGGTAAAAAAAAAAATTGTGTAATTATATAGCAAGAACTTCACACTGTAATCTTAACTTTTCTATTATTTAGGTTTTATTTATTTTAGTACAATGAAAACATTACCTATGGCTTTGCCTATGTGGACAGTTCGCAGCGCATTACAAATATAATGGGTTCAATCTTTAGGAAAGGTAAGAAAAACGTTTCAATTACTATTAAAGTGTCTATAGTATACTTGTTATTAATATAATATCTACGCATTAATAGTAAATATATACATATACGTATAGTAAAGTATGTATGTAAAGCAAATGCCATAGCTGATGGAACAAAATCTGATTCATAAACATAAGAAAAAATAAATATGATGAACATAAACATGGGAGATTTATTAAATCTGTTTAGGCCTAAAATAATATATACTATTAAGTAATTTTATAAACAAACACAATACAACAATTAAAATAAATAGACTTAAATAATACAGCATTAAACTAATTTAACTAACTAAACCTATATTAAACTATAATCTATAAAAAGTAGATGCCCCCCAAGTCCGCATCACTGGCTATAGTGCTCAGAAGGCTGGCAGCGTTTCCTCTTTAGATTGCTAGGCTAATCCTCTGGCCAAAATAGCTGCCAGCTATTATTTGAAATTGGATATTCTATCTTCCTAAAATCTTACTAAGCGTTTTAGTGTTTTGCACTCTCAAACAATGCACATGACATGACAATAACATTGACATAAATGCATTCAGACAATCGCACGGAAAGCAAAAAAATTTTATGTATGTATTGAAACGAAGTAGTATCCTAGACATTAAAATAGGCGGCATGCAGCATAAACCTACACTAAAATAAGCTAAATTCCATAAGTCGCATAGCAAAGGCAGCATACTAAATATGTTGTTATTATTATCATTTGCATATCACATCCAACAGTGGATGGAAAAAGGAAAGGATAGACAACGCTGGAAAGAGCTGGGCGAGGCTTATACCCGACAAGGGATCCATTTTAACTAGTAAATAAAAAAAGTGAAACTGTAACCAAAATGAAATAGGCTTTATTATTATTCTTATTATCATTTAACTAAGTTATAAGAAAACTTTTGCTATTACGTTAGCCTCCCGAACATTTGAGCGGCAGTGTGCATAAAACAAAGAAGAAAATATAAAGTTAAAAATAAATACTTATTGATGTAGGTACCTAACTCATAGACGCATTTTTGTTATTGTTATTGACCTATATACCATAAAGGTCTAATCTACTTTACATATAAAACTTAATTATTATTTAAAGTAGCCTAGTTGTTTTAAGACTTGGTCACACAGCGTACGCGATGCAACTTCGCCTTGGCGTAGCATACCCAGGTCCCGTAGGATTACTAAGACTCATTATAGTTCGGTAGAAAGAAGTGCCATTCTACTCCTACATGGCATGGGCGACTCATGCAAAACTCAAGTTCGCTCGTCTAAAATTTACAGAAGTCGTATGCATAACTACTCGCTTTTGGCAGTTGTAATAGTAAATCACACTTAATTTTAAAATGAAGTAGAGTTCTAAGCATAATATAGCTAGACTAAGCGAAACAAATGTGTGTTGCTTTTATTTGATTAGCTATCTTCTAATACGTACGAGTCGAGGAACACATAAAATAATCGCAATAAGGGGTAAAAAAAAGACCGGTGTCAGTTACCTTTACCGTATAACATAACGAAAACAATACAATACAAATACTCTTTATTGCACACCTCAAACAATAAAAAAAGAGCACACAAAAAACAAAGACACAGGGAGACAGAACAACAGGCGGTCTTATGGCTAAAGAGCGATCTCTTCCGGACAGCCTTTGGGTAGTGGAGAGATGAAATATAAAGCTGAAAAGTAGGTGGTGCATAAACTATTACAATGAGAAAAAGAGAAAAAAAAGATTCGAAAACAACTATTCAATATAAATACACATACTTAAATAATATATAAATATACATACATATAATATATAATTATATATATCACTGCTATAGAATAGTAAGAATAAAATAGTGTCAGCCATAATAATTAATTAAAAATTTTAAGGGAGAGACAAATAATATTCTTTAAGATGGGATTTAAAAATAGCAATCGATTTAGCACGTCTTAATTCAACTGGAAGGGAGTTCCAGAGTCGGACAGCCCGTAATGTAAATGAACAATTATAAAATTTAAAAACAAACATAACATCGACACAAATAAGCATAACTTTCGCAGCCAAAGAACGCGGTGCAAAAACATAATAAAATTAACGTGGACATTCATTCTGATTCTGATTATATATTTCCACACGCAAGTTACTTTCTCGTATTTATGCTTAATTTAGGGAAATCAAAGTTGTAAAATCTTGGGTCGGTAGGTGGTAATTAAAAAGAGCGGACTAGATTTCTAGAATACAATTTTATTTTAAGAAAAAGGATTAAAAACGTTTTAGTTTTTAAGCGGATCTGAATAAAGTAAGTATATTGCCGAGACTAATTTTGTAAAAAATCTAATACCTACCCAATTATTTTAATATTAGGAATAAAAATAAAATTGCCACTAAAGTTTCGTGTCCATAAAATATAACAGTATACAAGTCTTTTGCGTCGATTTTTATAGTAAGTTACCCGAAGAAATTTTGAATTTACCCTTTCCAGCTCTTAAAAACAACTTAAAAAAAACTGATGTCAAAGCCTTAATATAGGGTTGAGGACTATCTAACAGACAGAAATGCATGGCCCAAACCAAATACCTAAATAGCGTAAAGATTCGTGTGTAATATTTTCATTGTACCTAGTTGACACCGTTCTTGCAAGAAAGCATATCAAACGATTTAATTTAATGTCTAAGGGAAGAATCGTTATTTTTTCCCTGGTATTTTTAAAAATTCTCTTTTGTTGTTTACTACTCATGTTTACTTAAGTGTTAAAAAGCTAACTCGTGTTAAAAAGTTAGATTATGGGAAATAAAGTGGATTACCTGGAATTACCCCGAGTCCCAAGCCGCCGTGGGCGCACGCTGGGATATACTTGCTTCATCACTTTGCCAAAATCAGCTGTAGAAAGTGGCTTCATATTGCTACTCATACAATGTGCTCTGTGAAAAATGATTAACAATCATTAAAATTAAATATTAATCACAATTGTTAGCTTAGATACCGTCTACATGTCTGGGTTATTAATCTATACATATAAAAGAAGTCCTGACCGACTGATTTACTCATCAACGCACAGCCGAAACTGCTAATGCTAGAGAGTTTATTTTTGCACAGTCAATTACATTTATAACGTAGGCTAGGGATAAGAAAGGATTTTTTGAAATTCGTCCCCTAAGGGGGTAAAAGAAGCGATGAAATTTTGTATGGAGACATATATTTATTGAAGTGAGATTTTTGGAACTTTGTATATAGACTCTCTGTTATTAATGGCGTATTTCAGGGCTTTTCTAAATTGCTTCCCTAAAAGGACGAAAAGGGGGTTCGAAGCTTGTACGGGGAGCTAATCTTTTTTGAAGTGAGAGATTTAAAACTTCGTTTATAGACTGTTTAAATACAATAAAACATATTGCAGTTTTCCGAATTTGATTCCCTAAGGGGTGAAAATGGAGTTCCAAGTTTGTACGGGAAGCAAATCTTTTTTGACGTGAGCGATTTAAAACTTCGTATATAGACTCTCTTTTTAAATAGAACAAAACATGTTTCATCGTTCTTCGAAATTTCTCCCCTTAACGGATGAAAAGGGGTTTCCAAGTTTGCGCAGGGAGCAAATCTTTACTTTTCTTAAAAATCGATATGGGTGGTATCTTCGAGGTTCCGATTACGAAAATGACATCCATACATACCTACATACGTAGATACATACAAACATACGGGTCAAACAGAGAACCTCCTTTTTTGTAGAACGTTAAAAATTACGCTTAGTACGCTAGCAAGGCTTTTTTCACGTGGACTGAGACTTTACAGATCACTCACTTTACAAAATTTGTAATGGACGGTATATTGTAATTTTCTTAGTCATTTAATTTCGTTAAAATCTGTGCTTCCGAAATTATTAATATTGTAAGACTTTTTGTATGTACCTTTGATATTTACATAGTTATCCATAATTTCAATCATTGTTGCCTATTTACAGAATAAATACTTGATTTAAATTTAATGAAGAATACAATTGGAAGAAAAATGTGGTCTAGTAGAGGAAGAAAACACTTACATGTATTCATCATACACATCCTGCTTTGGTAAGGAGACATCAGGATCAACTTCCAAATGTGTTTGTATCCAAGTCACAGTCTGCTGAAGTTCCGCCCTACGAAAAAACAGTGTTCAGTTTGTCCGTATTTTGTTTATGAGCATTGTCCCACAAAGTACAGACATGAAAGCCAACACTATATGTGTGTATAAGTGTTTAATGAAAAATATGCAACTGAATGCATTATCTGAATACTGACTCTTAAAAACTGTGATTTTATAGTGGTAAAATATAACAAAAAATGAGTTTAAGCACAATCATAAGCCCATTTTGTTGTGGGAAATGTCAAGAGCTTGCTAGAAGTCCATATTATCATTATTTTTCTAAGATACTCAGGTTACTGTTATCTTCTCGCTAACGGGACAAAATAACAACAAGGAAAAGTTGATCCTAGTTTGCCTAGCCCTATTACCTGGAGCCTAAAGGATTTATTGGCTGCTTCAGGGGATCATGTGGTGGGATGCCAGTTGGCAGGCGCAGGTACAAGAGCAGTCTCTCAGCACCACTCAAAGCTTCCACTTCTTCAATAAGCTGAGCAACTCGCTGTCTTCCTTCATGGCTGAAAAGTGATATCACACCTATTGTTATTGATTTTCTTAGCACTAAAAGAGATGACTGAGATTTTTGTTTTTTTTTTCTATTCAACAGTAGAATCTGCTTATAATGAATGACTCCGTATATAATAATTTACCGCTTTTAATGCCTTCAAAAGCACCACACATCAGATTTCATGCCAAACATTTTCAAAGTAAATCAGTCCATTTTGTATGACATTCTTTTAGTGTGACATAATATCACCGGTCCCTTGACTATCGCTTTATCAGGATACCACTGTATTTGTTGATAAAGTCAATTAGATGAGTTTTATTGTAAAGGTGATAGACTGATTCAAACATGAAATTGTACTACACTATTTTAATATTTTAGATAGAGATAAACCAATTACAATAAAAAATATGCATAATTTTTTTTTCATGATGCCATTTTTATATAGGTACAAATATGTATATTAAAATGTGATTTATTTAAAAGTAACACATCACCAATTTGGTAAGAGAATACTTCAAACAGTTGCATAGACTATGTTTCTCTAACTGATAGCACTTATAATGTAATGATAACTAAAATGACTGCATATCAATTGAGAGATAATGAAAAATTAGACAGTAGTCAACGCAGAATGATGTTATGATAAAGTCAAATCACCTGAGTGTGTTCTCAATAAATTGTTGCATGGAAGCAATTTTTCCAGAGTCCATTCTGGGCGTTTTGGACCTGGATGGCCCTGCAGCAGGATCCGTAGCACTTGATGGTCCCGGATCTTCGCTTGAAGCGGAAATACTATCTTTATCGTAAGACGCAGTTTGCGTATGTTTTGGATGATTGACATTTTCTTGATGAAGTTTCGCGTCATCCACTAGTTCTCTTTCAGATTTAACATTTTTCGCACCATCTTTAGCCCAAGGTTGAAATGGAGCTGTGCTTTCCATTTTAACCCGCGTAGGATATAAAAATATTATAGCTAGTTTTCATAATGTACATTTCTCTTATCTGATAAATGCGTAACAAAACTCCATCTTGACATTTGATCAGCTGTGCGGTGAGGTGGAGCGAAGGGAAACTGAGATTTTTTTTTATATATTGAAAGCATTGGCTACCTGGCTCTGCCGCTAGCACAATAGGTTACATCTTTAGATCTGTGTGGTCACTATTATGGCCTGAATCTCTCAAAACGTCACGTATAACATGATTATACAAAAGTTATCATGCTAGCAACGAAATACAAACTAGGACAAACCTATCCTATTATTAACTAGTTAGGCGGCACAAGCGGTTATAGTATAAAGAATGACTTTCTGTATCTATAGATAGGTAATGTTTGTTATTCTTTGCTGAATAAATGTTTTATATTTTGTTTCATGATATGTTTTCGTCTTTGTTGGAGTCAATGGGCTACGATGGCCCAGCGTACAGAGGGGCTACCGCGAGCCGAAAACGAACGAAGTTCGAATATCTCCCTCACTGTCGCACTTGCTAATTCGTGAGACAGAGAGGGAGATATTCGAACTTCACTCGTTTGGACGCAGTAAGTAGCCACGATTAATGCTGCCATATATTCTCTTTGAATGCTACCGTCAAGAAATCTACGTTATTGATAGAGATACCTAGCTTTATACATTGAAGTGCTCAATCGACACGTCAAACACACGTCAATGTGTCAAAGTTTCTGACCCCACTTTCCTTTTACGTAAAGTTCATTAAATCAAAATAAAATGTTATAATTATAATGAAACAAATCTGGGGATATTAAAAGGTGACGGTTCATATGAAAAGGGACCTTATGACACATTCTAGTTTCGTAGGTATCAGCATTTTAGTAAAATACTTCTAAAATACATTTTTTTTGTTTTTTGTATATTGATAAAGTATAGGGCTAGACGTGTATTTGTAGCTTGGTTTCACTCGTATGACGTTAAGTATTTATGTATTGAAATTGGTTGTAAAGTTGAGTAAAAAAGGGCCCTTATGGCAGAGAGAAGCTAATACTATTTATATAGGATCTCCTTCCGCGTGCCGTCTCGCTGCGCCTCACAAAGCCGCCTTGTTCGCCGTTCCAGTGGCCTTCAGCAACGCCGGAGTCCGCGCTTCTTTATGCCGTTTGTGCAACATGTATAATAAGCGCTTTGTTTCGGTTGATATGTTTAATATGAATAAAAAACAATATCAAGTGGCAAAAGCATCAGAACTTTAGCGGCCAAATCTAAAGCTGTATGTGGAGCAGTGGAGCTAGGTTAAGTGTACCTATACCTACTTAATATTTATATCTCAGTGGGAACTGTCAAGGGGGTAAATCCATTTCTATTTTCCTTTCTTGACCTCGACTTGGCCCAAAAGGCCGAGTCGAGCGGGTCTTCTCGAAAAAGAAACTGGCCCCACTGGAGAATCTATTTAAAAAAAGCCAGTTTTGCAACTAAGTACTGGTACTTTCATGTTTTCCTTTTGTACGTTTACTTCTGTTTGTTTCTCCTAAAATAAATAAATATTAGTAGTAAAAGTTAGGTACTTTCGTAAATTTTTGCATGGCGGTGCGATGAAGCGTGATTTCATACCTGCTATAAGGTCCCCTATGATATGGACTGTCACAAATCTATGTCTTCAAGCACGCAAATGACGTTGGGATCAGTTACAAGGTGATTATTATCACGCGATTCACTCATATCATACTAAGTATTGATCGTGTATTCATATTACATCAACATTCATACTTTTTTCAATACCACGATAATATTGACATCCCAATATTGTGATAATATTAACAATGGCTTCAAACGCGACGGCCATGATCAATATTCATTGACAAGCACGTAGTATTGACGGCTGACATTGATCGTTGCCGGGCCGCTTTATGACTTTATGCGTTAAAGGGAGAAATTATGTGGACCGGGTTACGTATTTTAAAATGTTTAAATTAGTATAAATATTTAATTTAAAAATTGATGTTTTCCGATATTTTCTGTTTCTGGTAAGTAACTGTTTATTGGTAAGGTAAAATATATTTCTTTACCGTTGTTCAATACCCCATCGATATCATTTTTCATTATAGTGGCCCATGTGGCTTTATTAAGTCTTCGTTGTTTCGTTGCTTCTAATCGCCAATTGTCAATCTTAGTCAAGTGACGCTTCTGCTGTCTGTGGAAGGAAGTACGACACGACAGTATAAAAAAGTTACAAGGTAGAAAAATCCAGTAACTAACTTGCTTTGCTTGATTTGATAAATTATTTTTGGTTTCATATCATTTTTACTCGAGTTTTAATAATTTGAATAATAACGTGGGTCCCTGTACTGTTTTTTCTTTAGATAACTTCTAACCGACAAAAAAATTAGAATAAAGGACAATGCTGTTGCAGACTTATTTTTATTAATACACAAAAGTGTAATGTTAGGCCCCCCGCTCCAGTCCAAGCGGGCGTCTTGCTATGCTAGATGTTTCTGGCAAGTATTTTGTAGTAGTCAGGCTGCATTACGGATTGAAAGTGATTCGAGACTTGAATAAGCGCCGAAGTAGCCATAAAGGTGATGAATATGTGAGGGAGAGAAAATAAATCTTAAGTGAGTTGGTTTAAATAACTTTTTTTCAGTTAAAAATCGTGCTAGTCAAGCTTTATAGATATGTAGCTTTGTATACTCAAGAAGCGACATGATTATTGAGTATGGTCGTATTTATACCGCTGCACCGAAAACAACCAACACAACAATTATTGTATTGTCTAATAAATATGCTTGTAGGTTAAACTGATCCAACCTACTGGGCTTTCACATTAAGGGAGTGCTAGCAAAAATATCGCGTTTTATTGAAACTTCAGATTTGTAATTCTTAACATTTAAAAATTTTCTTGATAGTATAAAAACAAAGTTGTTGATTTTCCTTTTTTTACTTGGCCGACGAAAACAACGCATTATTAAATGACACACTTAAGTTAATGTGATGGTATATCACCTTATCTAAACTCTGTCAGGGGGAAAATTTAATAAAACTTCACACAGTTTGATCACCACTGTCTAAAAACCCATTCCCAAAGAGTGTTGCATCCTGTTTTATCATGTGTGAAAGACATTTGGTGTCTCTTTCATGGGGGGTATGGTTGACACCTCGTGTACCATGTAATGGAAAAACCTCTCTATGTTAAGATTTTCACCTTTTACAGCTCCACAAAATTATGAAAGATGTGGACACAAAGGCTAAAAATTGTACAGACAGCCATATATATACCAGATCCGAGTTTATTATTTTTCTTATCATGAATTTTATTCTGCATAGTTAAGACCATTTTTTTCTTCATAAAGAATAACAGGAATCAGTCGAGTTCAACTGACAATTCTTTATGAAGAAAAAATGATAGTTTGCCTATCTTCAACAGGATTTTTCACTACATAGATACAGGTAGTAGAGCCACGCTAATCCAAATTTTACTCTGCAATTGATGTGTAGAAGATAAATTGATTAGGCATTTAATATAGCAGCCCTCTTTTGCTTTGCACAAGAGAGAAGCAGCGGAGTAGCCAGCACCAAGTAAAATGCTCCCTGCTTTAGGTTGGTAATCCAATCTGAATTACAGCAAACGCAGGATGGTGTGAATTAGCAATGCTTGCTATATTCCATATATTTTGTAATGCACCCCAGCCTTCTTAATATTATGTGAAAACCGGTTTTTATAGTGCTATTGACATAGCTTGGACACAGTGACAGCTGTCATCCCAGTACAAAATATGTTATGTTTGTTGTTTTAAGATTATATATTCTACTGTGATGACAGCTGAATGACGGGCGTCACCACATGTTGATTAGAAATCTTTGTTGCTAAGTCATATAAATATATGTTGCAGAGGTGAAATATCTAGAGTTAGTTTTACTGGACATATTCTGCAAGTGGACATCCAACATGCCTATTTTGAGTAATATCGAATAGAGTGTTTCTTATGCTGAAATTAAACATGTTCTTATTTTGTCTGTAACGGACCCGATTTGTTAACAACTTTAGTGATTCTTTTTGGATTTAATGATTTTAACATATGTAAATATATTTTTGATTCAGATTATGATCATTTAGAGGCTTACATATAGAGTAAGCCAGTGTCATCAAAAAGTTTTAAATGTACTCAGTTTTCCTTAACTTTCACTTAACATTTGGGCTGGTGAAGAAATCATTTAACTTCAACTATAAAAATCATTCAATTATTATTAAGATCAAGCGGGAATAATGAGAGTATAAGGAAGGTGTAAATATTGCTTCATAACTCTTATCGAGTGTTGCCTATGTTGAGTCATTCATTATTATAAGAATTCAAGCTCACATGGTCATTTACATTAGAATTACACATGGTAAATACCCCTTTATTAATGTTCATTCATTACTTATTTCAAAATGTGATATAGAGACATGGGCTGGCATGTAAATGTCCCTTATATGTCTCGCTACTTGGAGGTGGTGTAATGAAAGATATTATACCATAGAGCACACCTGCCATAATTTGGCAGGAATAGCTGCATTTAAATTAAGCTTATAGTGAAACCTGGATACGAGAAATCAACGGACTGGACATATTGCCTTGCTTAAGATATCTGACCTAATTTGTGTGGGCCCAACCTAATTTTGTGATGGAAAACTGAACTAAAATGGAATTTGTTATTGGTTACGTAACAAAATCCAGTTTCAAATGAATAAATCTTAAAAATTCATGATAAAAACCTTCGATAGTTTTAAAAATAAATAATAGAGACTATGTTCAAATAAAAGTATTTATTTGTTACACATACAGTATGCTCCACTATACTGAATTATACAATAACTTCGTAACAGCATATGGTTTCAAAATATTACAATATTGAATAATATTGAATAATGGAAAAATGAGTTTTTGTGGCAGTAACAAAAATGAATGGATTGTTCTAACGGTACCTATGTCTTTTCGTAAAATATACAGCAGTGCTTATTTTATTGCTAACTTCCAGGTATTCAATTTATAAATTGAACTAATTTACAAGGCAAGAATTGTATTAATATACTAAACAACATAATTTTTATTATGTCTAATATTAATGCAAGCCGTCACTAATGCAAGTTGGTTTTCAAACTGGTTCTCCCAACTGGTTCAGTAAAATGAAATACATTTTTTATGTATTTTTAATGTCACTGAAACAATAAAGAATCTTTAGACGTGTGTTGAAATCGAATTTTTAGAAATAACTAGAGTCCGACCGAAGTTTCGGTTTCGGCCTAAAAATCATGATTCGGCCGAAGGTTCGGTTTCGGCCAAAAAAACTGCCGAACCTTTCGGGCGCGCCGAAACTTTCAACATTGTACTTCCGGATCGCGTTCGGCTAACATCAGCACAGCCGGCAATGGCATAGCTCGCTCGACTCCGCCAACAGTACATGTTATTGTAGCTATAATAAGTATTTTATATTTTTATATCCCACAAAATCATAGTCACTTATTTCGTTTTTCGAACTTGGTTGACACTATTTTAATACATCTTACAAAAGTTTCGATTCCGGCCGAAACTAGAGTCACCTAGGTAACCTTCGGTTTCGGCAAAAAAACATGTTTCGGTCGGACACCATTAGTAACTTATTTGGATACTTAATTCAGATTGTATAATAACCTACAAAGATAAATATATATGTGAAATATATACATATATACTAAATAGAAGGCCAATCTTACTAATAATTATGTTATCATCTAGTCAAGTACAGGGCGATCGCTTGATTGGGACCCCATTGAGAAAGTACCTACGACCGGACAAGGGCGGGGGTGAAGTCAAAGGGTAGCGGGAGGGTAGCGAGCGGCAGGCGCATACTGCCCACTATCCTTTTGCGCCGTCTTAGTTAAGTGATCGACCTATAGTTTACTGTTATACACTTATTATGCCTTACTTTTAGTGCTGTGTCCAGTTTTCTCTATAACTCACGGAAACTATTTATTTTACGCAAATATAATTGTGTAATCTTTCCTAGATTATACAATTATAGTTACATATTAAGGAGGGTATGGGTGTTTCCACGAAGTGCTCATTTTTTAGGTGACTTGAGATAACTTTTTAACGACGACAGTTTTTAATCGCATAAGTATTATTCCTTGTGCAAAACTAAACGCAAATTCTGCCTCAGCCTTTTTATGTTGTACCCACTATAAAAAACGTTATTGGCGAATTGCTGTTTTTGCTGGGGTAATTAGCCTCTATTCGGCTTGTAATTCGGCTAACCCGTAAACTATTACGTTTTCTGGAATGAAAATAACATAATAAAAAGGCAAAAAATTGGCAATAAAACCAATATTATTGTCAAGTAACTAGCAATAATGAAATATCGTCAATGCGCGCGCCCGTCATGGTTTTTAATTTTGTGTATAAACAAAACGCATCACACGTCCACACGCGTGACTCACGGTGACTCCCCGGGTCCCTCAGTCTATTTACATTCTCTTTGCCTCAGTCGCCCAGAAAACACCGGACCAAGAACACGCGCCGCGTTTTACCAAGGTAAGTGGCTAAAAAAGTTCTTCCAAGATTGTAAATTTTTGCGTCATTGTTAAATTCAAATGTTTCTTGGTTATTTTACGCGATTTATTAATTATGGTTCAATCGATTAGAAGGTTATAATTGGCTGTATTATGTCCTGACCTGTTTTCATGTGAATCGTCGTTGTAAACGCCGTAATTGGAGGCGAAAATAACGCATTCAACAATGACGAGTATACTCAACAATGACATTTATCTTAATCACCAATGACAATTGTATGCAACAATGACGTCATACATATGTTATTGCAAAATCTGATAAATGAAACTGCTTTATTGCAGGAGTTCTAAACCGCAGGAGGACAAAAGGCACATTTGTACAGTGTTTGACTTCAATGTACCTATTGGTTAGGGCCTCATTTTCTTAGCTGTAGTACTTTTATCTCACGAACGTGGGTTGGCCATTGTTGTAGTTGTGACCCACCGCCCGTGGCGTTCAGCGGTCCGTACAATCGTGAAGTAAGCATATAATAGTACATTATTTACCAAGGGCGGTAACACAAAGAATGTCTCAGTTCGCAGTTATACGGGCGATAAATATGCGATCTGAGGCTTTCTTTATTACCGCCCGTGGCAAGTACAACATTTTACGTCACCCCCTGGCCAGGCAGCGGGATTATCCGCGCGCGAAATGTGCGGTAATTGCCACTTTATGGCCAGGTGTGACAAAAATTATTAACTCATACGGTCGCCATCATGTTATCTGAGTAAACAAGGTAAGTATTATAAAATATCTGAAGACGGATCCATTATCTTGTCCAATCGTGTACAGATATTTTTAAGTACCTTGAATAGTAAAGATATTTTGATGGCGACTGTATAGTGCTTATCATCCACGAAGGCGCGCCCCTCCACAGTCCAATCCGTACAAATGCGCATAGATTAGTATGAGATACACTGTGGAGGGCGCGTCGTCGTGGGTGACACACACTATACCTTGTTGATTGAAAAATATTTCATATGCAAATGAGTCTGATTAGTGATTAATAAGTGTTTAGGATTAGAGAGAAAAAAAACCTTCATATTTTTGATAATGTTATTATATTTGCATAGTTAACCAAAAACTGTAAAATCATAATAAGCTAAGCGGATAAAAAAGTCATTACCTTGAAATTAATAATTACTGTGCCTAAGTCGTGTTGAATAAAAAGTGTTAGCGTAGTAAAGTGGATGATAGTCTGATTAGTGGTTTAAGCCGTTAGGTTAGAAAATTATTTAATTTCAATTAATGTAAAATGAATATTAAATTATTTTTATTATAAGTTGTTGTTTTATTGTTTGTTTAACCCGATTTAGAAAGTCCTAATTTCGGCGTTTGAAATGATTTAGGAATGTTTGAAGTGATGATGTGCAGTATATTTAGAAGCCTCTTTTTATAGGGAATTGCGGCAAAAAAGTTTAACGTATTTCAGGCAACAAATTACGTTATATTCATACATGCTCTTAAATATGTATATATAGTATATGCGTATAGTATCGCATAAACAATCGTTACAATTTCGAACACCGAAATGAGACTGGACAGGACAACTTTTGGAAAAGTTCTCGACGTAGGAAAATATTATTTTTGAATATAAATAAAATGCTAAGATTTACAATAATCCGTAAAAACTACATAGTAGCAGCAGTCTGTCAAGTCTGAACACTGTCTGTCTCAATACCCAAATTAAATCCAGATAGTAAAAAAATATACCACAAAACATGTTTGTGCAAGAAAAGGTCAGTTAATGTAAGAATGTTTCTATTTACCTACATTGTTTGTACGTGAATGTAGTTACTTACACATTTATATCTTACATTTAATTAAGAAGTTTATTTTTAAAAGGACGAATGGCCGGTGTTGCTCACTAGGTATTGACTTTTTTGGTTGTTGGTGACACAGGTTCGTCATTGTAGTATACACTACGTCATGTAGTCTTCACGTAACGTCTGCCTTTTTTTGTTACTTCAAATATCTTCGTAAATAAGGGTCTATATGTAATGCCTTTTTCTTAACATTGCTATATTCAACAAACACTACAATTTAAGACTACCCGCGCAGCTCTGGCACTATGTTGACAGCAGGCCCCGAAATTTGTATGGGGGTAATTTTTCCCCGTGGAATCGCCCGTCTACGTACGTCTTCTACATTAACTCGTCGTGTGTTAAATTACGACGGATTTGACGACCGCTTTAGCCTCGTTATTAGAAGCTGGAGGTCCTGGGTTAGAATCCCGGTCAGGGCATTTATTTGTGTGATGAACACAAATATTTGTTTCTGAGTCATGGATGTTTTCTATGTATTTAAGTATCTATTTATTTATATAAGTATGCATATCGTCACTTAGTACCCATAGTACAAGCTTTGCTTAGTTTGGGACTAGGTTAATTTGTGTAAGGTTGTCCACAAATAATTATTTATTTTATTATTTTTTTCTATTTTAAAAAACAATGTCATGTTCTGCTGACGAGAGAAACATTTACTATCAACATAAATCATATTAACTCTCTTTGTCTTTAGTGTTATGTAAAATTACATAGGTACTAATCATTTAAATTATTTTACAAATAATAGTCTTTTAAATTTATCTTAGTTTGGGGGAAATTTAATGGCTGTCTTCACCATGTAATATGTGTGCGTTTTGTTTCAGTCCTTACAATGGCGGAAGATTTTGACAAAGAAGCATCTTATGTAGAAGAAAATGAAACCATCGTCGAAATTATCCCAGAATTACTAGTAGTAAAAAAAGAGATTCTTAATTATTATGATAACGGTAAATTGAACTTAATATTTATTTGCTCATCTTTTTCTTAAATTGCTACCTACCGTAATTCAAGTACCCATTCACATGAATTCTGTTATATTTCATATACATTTAATTCGATTCCCTTGCTCAAGACAACCAACTACAATAAAGAGAAGAAGAAGAACCGACTTCTTGGTGAAGAATAAATTACGGTTAGAAAAAATTACCCGATGTTTGGATTTACCCAAAGTCACTTACATTAAATGCATTTTGCAATTGTTATTTGAAATACAATGTAATATGCATTTTGTCCACCCTTGTATACATAATCTATAGTTATTTATTTCGTTAAATATCGTTTTCTTTCAGAGTTTGAATCAACCCCCTTTTCGGTTCAAGAAAATAAAGGACCGCTGTTACAAGAAGAAATTCAATCAAGACATTGCCAACCTCCAAGTTCAGACTTAACTAACAATGAAAATTCACAAAATAAGCTTCTCAATTGCAACAAAATAATACTCGGTACAAAACCCAACACAGTTTCTAGCGATGAGGACAATTATGAAGAATCAGGTAAAATATTGCAAGAAAAAAATGATGTTTCAATTGATGAAAACTATTTTGAGGAATTGGTTACATCCTATGACCCCAGTGTTGAGTTGCAAGATATACAGCCGTATTTACACAAATCGAAAAGATTTTGTGACTCTTGTAGCATTTTATTTCCAGAACCAAGTGGTTATGAGAGCCATTTGCTAATATTTCACAGCGAAAACCGTTCACTTGGGATTTCACATAAAAAAAGCTTATCTGAACGGCGTCAACACAAATGCACAATTTGTGCTAAACAATTTGTTGCCCGTCATGTATTAAGAACACATCTAATAAATATTCATAAAATGAGCAATGCGAAAGCATTTGAAATGACCATGAAGAAAACTAGTGCAAAAGGTATTGAAGATACGAGCAATGCTAAAGCAATTGAAATGACTACGAAGGAAACTATTGCAAAAGGAATTAATGATACGAGCAATGCTAAATCAATTGAATTGCCTAAGAAGGAAACCAATCCAAAAGGAACTGAAGATACGAGCAATGCTAAAATAATTGAAATTACCATGGAAGAAACCATTCCAAAAGGAATTGAACATACTAGCAATGCTAAACCAATTGAAATGACCACGAAGGTAACTACTGCAAATGCAATTGAAGATATAATTAAGGATACTAGTGGAAAAAGAATGGATAATACCGTAAAGGAGACTAATGCAACTGTATTTCAAATTAGCACGAAATACATGAATGAACAAGTAGTTGAAAACACTATCAGGGAGACTAAAACTCCAAAAATAACCCATGAATCTTCAGATTTGAGTAATACATGTTTTCATTGCAAGAAAGCATTTGATACACAGAAATCTCTAATTGAACACTTGTATGACATTCTTCAGATGAAACGAAAGAATACTGAATTATTTCCAGTATTGAAGTCTGTTTTGTTTAAATGCAATAAATGCGACATCCATTTTACATCGTCGCAACTTGCAGCAAATCATGCTGAGCATATGGAGATGTTAATAAATTGGAAGTGTACTATCTGCAACCGCATATTCAAAAAAGAAGACGAACTAAGTCACGAGAGGCAACATTCAGTTTCAAACAATTTCCTGACATACAATTTGGGAGATATAGATGTGGCAAATATTTTATTCAGATGTTCAAAATGTGCTACACATTTCACAGAGAGTAACTTTCTTTATCATTTTCGTGACTGTGGTTTGGAAGTTACCAAAACTTTTACCTGCAAAATTTGTAACATTCTACTGGATTACACCTTAAAAACCTTACATGAATTCGATAAACACACGGAATCGAAACCTTTTACGATCATACAATGCGATGTAATTTCAGATAATCCTGTTAAGTCTACAGTTAGTAAACCTCAAAAAAGAGACAAGTTAAAAGAATTACTTAAATCATTTCGTGAGGTAAAGATTGTTTTAAAAAAAATTGATTCTAATGAAGTAAAATTTTCTTCAAAGTCGGGGTCAAATAGTAAGACAGAGACCAGTTCTCTAGAAATGGCGAGTAATGAACTCCCGGAGGGTCTCCATGTCAACAAGGCATCTGGTAAATTATGGGGAACGCGACTAAGAAAAATTAAGAAAACAAGTGGAAAGTATACGCTATCACACGGTTTGAATAAAATCAAATCTGTTAACCGTAAGTCTCTGGGAAGGCGAAATATGACATATTCCTATTGTAAATACTGTAAATGCTTCGTAACAAAGTTTAGGAGAGATGTGCACTTAAAGGGACGTTGCAATAAATTGACCGAAATGGCACGCACTTGTGAATATTGTGGCTTAATATTAACTAGTATATCGATCATGGCACACAAACGTCTACATATGGAAAGAAAAGGTTTGAAATTGTCGAATTTTAGATTCATCAATCTATTCAATGGCCGACCTACGCATCCTCCTGTACCAGAATATCCAAAATGTACCCATTGTGATGTATATTTTCTAACTAAAAAGGATAGAATGAGACACATTTGCGGCAAAGAACCTTATCAAACGTGCGATCTTTGCAGAATAAAACTTTCTGAATCCGCTTTTAAACTTCACATGACGTTTCATGAGTATTCAACTGATCGCTTGAAGAGACTAACAACGAAGAATTTGCAGTCTACAACATTGAATATTGAAGAATGTGATACAGTTAAAAACATAAGTAATACTATGGAAAATAATATAGAGCTAACACATAATCAATTCGATGTGGACGAACGGACACTAAATGAAAACACCAACCGACCGTATACAATGAATGATAATAATAAACTAGACGCGGCGCAATTTATAAATAAGCAAAAGCGTAAAAACATTGCTGCTCTGAGAAGACTTAATGTGACGTATTGCTATTGTGAAACCTGTAAATGCTTTGTGACAAAGTTTAAGAAAACTGTTCACGTTCAGAGACGTTGTAAGAATATGGCCAAATTTGCATGCACATGCGAACATTGTGGTCTAATATTAACCAGCACGTCTATCGTTACACATAGGCGACTACATAATGAAAAAAAGGATTTAAAATTAAAGAATTTTAAATTCTTTAATCTTTACACTGGTCGATCGACGAATCCTCCTATACCAGAATATCCAAGATGTACCCATTGTGCTGTACATTTTATAAATACGGCAGTTAGAAATAATCACAATTGCAGCAAAGAAGCGTACCAAACATGCGATATTTGCGAAACAAAACTGTCTGAAACTGCTTTTAAATTGCATATGGCATTTCACCAATATGCAACTGATCATATTAAGAGAACAATACCAAATAATTTGAAGGCACCAACGACTTTGGATGTAGTAAATTGCGTTGCTGATGAAACAGTCGCAAATACCACAGAAAATTATAACCAGTTACCAAATAATCTCAATGTGGCTGAAACGAAAGTGACTGCAATAAGAAAACGTAGAAATATTAGCCAAAAATACGAAATTAAAGGTCTGAATGTGTTCCGAGCTGTAAATAAAAATAAGCCTATAATCATTGCCGATCTAAGAAGACGTAATTGGACTTATTTTTATTGTGAAACTTGTAAATGCTTCGTTACAAAGTTTAAGAAAGCTGCTCACGTTCAGGGACGCTGCAAGAATATGACGAAAATTGCATGCACCTGTGAACACTGTGGTCTAATATTAAACAGCTGGTCTATCGTTACACATAGACGTTTACATATGGAAAAAAGGGACTTAAAATTAAAACATTTTAGATTCTTCGACCTTTATAATGGTCGATCCATGAATCCTCCTATCCCCAATTATCCAAAATGTAATAATTGTGCGGTACATTTTCTGAGTGAAGAACTAAGCAATAACCACATTTGCAACGTAGAGGCGCATCAAAAGTGCGATCTTTGCGATATACAACTTTCTAAAGCTGCTTTTAAACTCCATGTGAAGTTTCACCAGTATGAAACTGACCGTATTAACAGAGTAACATCGAACAATTCGCAGACAGCTACCAATTTTGGTATCAATAAATCCGACACTGATGAAAACGTTACTAAGAGCTCAGAAAATAATATTGAGTCAATAGATAATCGACTCGATGTGACCGAAATGCAACTGACTGCAAACACGAACCAGGAGTATAAATTGAATGATAACATAAACCTTGATGCGTCGCTAATAGAAAATAAAAAAAGACTTGTAAATATTGCAGACCATTTGGCTCTGGCAAAGCGCAATATGACATATTCCTATTGTGAAAATTGTAAATGCTTCATAACAAAGTTTAAAATAGATGCCCACATTCAGGGTCGTTGCAAGAAATTAACCAAAATTGCATGCACATGCGAAGACTGTGGCCTAATATTAAATGACGTGTCTATCGTGACACACAAACATCTACATGAAGAGAATAAAGACTTAAAATTGAAGAATTTTAAATTCTTTAACATGTACACTGGTATATCCATGAATCCTCCTATACCAGAATATCCAATATGTACCCATTGTGCGGTACATTTTCTAACCAAAACAGCAAGAAACAAGCACATATGCAGTCAACAAGCGTATCAAGCGTGCCATGTTTGTAACATGAAACTTTCTCAAGCTGCTTTTAAACGTCATATGAGTTTTCACCAATATGCATCTGATCACATGAAGAATTTGGAATCAGCAACTAGTTTAGTTATGGACCAACGTGTCTCTGATGAAAACGTAATTAATAGCACAGAAAATAATAGCGAGTCAATACATTATTCACCCGAAGTTACCGAAACGGAACTGACTGCAAACACGAACCAGAAGTGTAAATTGAATGATAACACAACGCTGAATGCGCCGCTGTTTGAAAATAAAATGATAAATAATGCAGATGAATCGGCTCTGAGAAGACGCAATTTCACATATTCCTATTGCGAAACGTGTAAATGTTTCATAACAAAGTTTAGAAAAGATGCTCACGTCCAGAAGCGTTGCAGGAAAATGGCAAAACTTGCACGCACATGCGAATACTGTGGCCTTATATTAAACGACGCTTCTATCGTGACCCACAGGCGTCTACATGAGGACAGAAAAGACTTACAATTGAAGAATTTCAGATTCTTTAATCTTTACACTGGTCGACCCATGAATCCTCCTATACCAACATATCCAGAATGTAAACATTGTACGGTACAATTTTTAACCAAAAGAGCTAAGAATAATCACATTTGCAGCGAACAATCATATCAGACGTGCCATCTTTGTGGAACAAAACTTTCTGAAGTTGCATTTAAACTGCATATGATGTTTCATCAGTATTCAAGTGATCGATTAAAAAAAGAAACAACTTTTAATTCGCAGTCAGTAAAGACTTTAGATAACGAAAAGCCCCTTACAGATGAAAAACTAAATAGCACAGAAAGTGATAAGGAGAGAACGATTAATCTACTCGACGTGGCCGAATCGAGACCAATTGCAATACCTGCAAAAAAAATTAAAATGAATAACAAAAGAAACCTTAATGACTTTCAAGCTGTAAATAATAAAAGACTTGTATCCTTCTCAAAAAAAAATGGTCTGAGAAGACGTAATGTCACATATTCCTTTTGTGAAACTTGTAAATGCTTTGTAACAAACTTCAAGAAAGATGCTCACGTCGAAGGACGCTGTAAGAATATGGCTAAAATTGCATGCACATGCGAACACTGTGGTCTAATATTGAACAGTGCCTCTATTGTGACACACAGACGTCTACACGAGGAGACAAAAGACTTAAAATTGAAGAATTTTAGATTCTTTAATCTGTATACTGGTCGATCCATGCAGCCTCCTATACCAGAATATCCAAAATGCATTCAATGTGCGGTACATTTTGTATCCAATACAGCAAGGAAAGGCCATGTATGTAGTAAAGAAGTGTATGAAACGTGCCATCTATGTGAAATAAAACTCACTGAACCTGCTTTCAAACTTCATATGAAGTTTCACGAATATGCAACTGATCGCACGAAGAGAGTAGTCATGAAGGATTCGCAGTCTGCAATAACATCAGATATTGACAAACGCGTAACTAATGAAGACGTAAGTCAACCCACAAAAAATAAGGCTGAGTTAATATGTAATCCTCTCAATGTGACCGAATCGCCTGTGCAGCATTCTTCAGAAACCTATGAAATAGTATACACTTGTGTAAATTGTTCCGTGTCTGTTAATACATATGATAAAGTAGTGGAGCACTGCCAACGACATTACGAGAACGAAAATCAAGAAATAGAAACAAATGTTTGTAATTACTGTGAACTAACAATTGATGCGGTATGTTATACAGATCATTACAATCTACATAAAAAAGGAAAGCAATTCAAATTCTTAAAGTTTGATAGTTATTATTTGCCTGCGGAAAATAACATGTGGGTAACACACATTTTTAAAAAATTTCCGAAAGAAAGAATTTTGGATATATTAAGGAGTTCTATCTACAGGTTTGAGTGTAGGATGAAGATGGAAGTTATTCAACACGGAGATCCCAATTTAACAGTGTACAAATGTGATCAATGTAGTTGTTTTATTGAACCTGGTTCATTGTTCAAACACTCTGATAATTCTTGTTTTAAGTTGCGACATCATCCCTGCACTGTATGTGGTATACCGTTTAACTCTTCGACATCAAGAATTGACCATGAAAAAATTCACAATCGTCCTGGTATTACAACTGACTTGTACAGAATAGTAATTTTCAATCGTGGACGGGACAAGCAAATTAATCGTTCATTTTGTTTGCGTAAAAACTACGTTTTATTTCAATGCAGGAATTGTAGTGTGATTATAGATAAACCTCAGGGGGATGATAATATACACAAATGTGACGTTAATAATGTGAAGAAGTGTCAACATTGTGCATTGCTGCTCCATAGCAAAAACTTCGAAAAACATGTCAGTACACACGAAAAATTTGTCAGTTTTAATTATAGCAATATGAAAGTTATTCTATTCGGCGAAGACAATTTTCTCAAAGAACAAAGCAAAAGTACTTTGTCATCAAATTTTAAAGGCGCCGTATATGACTATAAAATGTTCATATGTAATAAATGTGAGATTTGTGTTAAAGACGCGATCTGTATGTCTAAACACATTTGTCGGTTTGGAAAGCAACGGATGAAGTGCTTAAAATGTAATCTTTATTTCTCTGCGGGTAGACTCAAAACGCATACAAGATCTCATGAACAAGATGCTGATTTTATTCGACCGAATATGAACATAGTCTCGTTCGACCCATGCACTTTTGACCAGAATAAAAATACGACGGTTGTTTATAGTAAAGAAAGTGAATACTCAGATAGCAATAGTGATTCAGATACTGAAATCTTGGCTGCCAATGATACAAATATAGCTAATGTCGCAGAAGCATTCGAGATGATACCAGAAATAACTGAGGAAGAAACTGTTAAGCTTTACAGGTGTACTTGTGAGT
Organism: Epiblema foenella; assembly: GCA_963556455.1. Classification (NCBI taxonomy): domain Eukaryota; kingdom Metazoa; phylum Arthropoda; class Insecta; order Lepidoptera; family Tortricidae; genus Epiblema; species Epiblema foenella. Next base: position 14,254,733 of record OY747095.1, on the reverse strand, counting down.
TACATTTTTTAAATGAAGATAGTATACTTCGGCATTTTTGCGTATGCAGATCAAAGGCCACAATATCTAAACAAAAATGTCCGAAATGTGATTTACTTTTTACTCCAAATGTTTTATTTACGCATTTGTTAGCTCACCATAGGAAAAGCAGTTTACGTTATAAGTATGATGTCGTAGAGATGGACTACATTCAAAATACAATGGCACAGTAGTATTTTGAATGTAGGGTCGCTAGGCCAGTTACGCGGCCTGCGTCAGTTTGCGGCCTTCTGAAGAACGAAGTTTTTTCAATTAAAAATATTTACATTTTTGCATGCCCTAAAGACGAGCGAGTTGTATGCGCTTTAATTGGTAGCTATTGAATGGGAATATGTTAAAAAAGCAAGATAATAAATATCCTTTCAGTTCATCAACCCATCCATGTGGCTGCAAACTGGCGCATCAAATTAACAGGCCGTAAACCCACCTACCGACCCTATTTGTATTACTAATTGAGACATCTCCAGTTATATATTTTCTTAGTGCTTAAGCGTATGATAACCCTTTTCTCTTAAAACTAAGTTAGTCGCGAAGTAATAATTAAGACCTTTATTCGTGTAATATGTACAAGGACTATTAAATGTATACCTACTTGTATACTCTTACACCCTATTTTTGTTTCAAATATATAAAATGTCTATTTTTTTGTTATTTTGCCCCTACGTGTTCCTATACTACCTACTTATCTATTCATTGAAATACATACATAAAGAGTATACACACAACATGATAGAAATGTAGAGAATAATTTAGTTCTCATGTGTCAATTTAATTAGGTATACCTTATTTGCATTTATTATAAATACTACGTATGGATTAAACTTATTACCAATTACAAACGTAGAAGCACCTTCATTGTTAGAAATACTAATAAACTAGTTTTACTAACAAGTATTTTACTATAGGTACTTTAGTTCAACACACATTTGTAACCTTCCAGAACAGATAAGAGCCCTTATGGCTTATTATAGTTTTACAGATATCAGGATTATACTTTTTCTACTCGACAACTTTTTAAGATATTATGTCGTAGACTGTACTAACTGTGGAATTTATTTTTGCATATGGTCATGCTAATAATGTTGCGTTTAGTGTTTTCCACTGCGGTCAGCGTGACCACTTTTAGTAGTTTCCTACTTTTTTGGTAGTTTTGAGGGAATTTTTTCAAGCTTTTAGTAGGAGAAAATAAGTTAGTAGTTTATAGCAATCCACAATTGGCTACTTGACAATTTTTGAAAATCAGTTTCAATATGTTAAAAATGTTGTAAATTAAACGTTTCAGCTTTTAACATATTTTTGTTTACTTATTATGAAATCTATACTTTGAAAATTTCATTTAAATTTTCGCGCTAAAACGCGATCCAGTGCTGTATGACGTCACACTGTTATAAATGAACTAACCTCTTCGCGTGACATGTCAAAGAATAATATGGCGGTTGTCACTGACGCGTTTCCCGAACGGTTTTCGCAGTGCGAGCGGGACACCGCTATAAATTTGCATAGCGCTGTCTCGCTCGCACACCGTACCGTCGTGCGGAAACTGCGTCAGTGTGGCAACCGCCTATATTACATCTGTCAAGTACCCACCTTTGATGTACTGACAACCGACCGATTATGCTTGATAACGGGCAATCTAGTAGTTTCTAGTAGATTATGAAATTCATTTGGTATTTTTTAGTAGTTTTCTGACCACTTTTTTAGTAGGAACGCCGATTATAAAGTGGTCACGCTGACTGCGGTAACACCTCTCTCTTTCACCCTTGCGTCAATGGCGAATGCACGCTTAGATTACGTTTGCATTAATGTTTAATTTAATACAATATACGCATTAGATTGGAGATATGGCCACTGTAAATATGTATGTAGCCGCTGTACGAATCCCACCCAAAGAATTAAAATTTCAGATTTGTTAATATAGGTAACTGAATAGTTTGAATATGTATTTTCAATTCGCATATTTTTTCACCATCCGAACCAATTATTAATGTATTTATAGGCCCAGTGACCCTGTTTGCGGCCTCTTAGCCGAGTTGTAACGCATATGTATGTACATACGGCGAGGGCGGTATACATGTTGAATCCTGCATTTTGACGTAGCTCTTCACGCCAGGAACAAAGCCGGGAACGATTTCAAGACTGACGTATAAATGATTACCTAGATAAAGAGTGTGTATGTGAATGATTAAGGAAGTCGTTTTTAATTACGTGGTTGTTTTTCTCCTATAGGTACCTATGGCCACGGCTTTGTAAGTAGGCGTCTCCAGTGTTAAGGATTTTAGTTGGCCAAGGGGCCGCAAACTGCGTAATGCGAGTCACACAGTAGCGGCCCGCGGTGGCGGCCAGTTGTAAACTATGACCGTGATATGAAGGTGTCTTAACTACGCTAAGACATGTAGGGTGCTTCGTATTTGTCTGTGTCCGTTGCGATCAAATAACTTGTTGCCAGTAATTAAAAATGTGATAACCCACAGACCATCAATTTAACTAGACGTCGCCTGGGGCGCTACCGCGACAGCAAACGAAGTTTTCCCTTTCTGTCGCACTTGCAAGTTTGCACATAAGTGAGACAGAGAGGGAAAACTTCGTTTGTGGTTCGCGGTAGCCCCACTGTGTAAGTACTACGCGTGCCAAAAAGTAGTCAAAACGTCAAACTTCTACGCAGTCTCGCTCAGTCCGCCTTGAACGGTCATTGCCGCGAAACGTCAACCGAAATACGTAAAAATGACTCGATGTTCAGTATTGAGTTGTAGAAACTGTTCAGAAAACGCTGACCCAAATAATGGACATGTTTCCTACCACAAGTAAGTAAATTCCTTCTAAAATTATATTTAATTCCATTTTAAAATCATTTATTTTAGATTTGTCGTAGTTGTAATATGAAAAATAGTCTATTTGCAACAGATGTACGATTACTTCATATTCATTGATACATTACCTACTTTAGTAACAAAGTTGTAGGGCCTGCCTATATTAAACGTGCAATGGAAATAAAATGATGGACTTTAGTTTGTGTCGCTCGGCTTCTTGGTAAGGGGAAATTCTCATTCATCTGTCCAATGAAGCGAACAGTGATGTTCAGCTTTCGATTCGTCACAGTTCTTATTGTTGAATTATAAATTACAGGTTTCCAAGTAATCCATACATAAAAGAGAAATGGATGGAAGCGACCGGGAAAAAAAACCAACCAACAAAACAGCACTATTTGCTCCATACATTTCGATGATAGCAGCTTTAAACAAAGAAAAAAATATCGTCGACTGATTCTTGAAGCAATAGGTACCAACCATTGATGTACTGAAAAAATCAACAAGTGAAGCAGTTGGTACATTTCTTAGAAACTTAATGTTTATTATTTCACAGTAAAGATTAGACGTTCTAATTGTTGATTAGAACTAAAGATTTGATGTTTACAAAAAGAAGCTTTTTCATTTAAAAAAGCCAGACAAGTATCGTTTTTCCTTTTATTGGTCGTCGTGTTATTATTTTTACATGACCATATTTTTCATCGAACTTCGCGGGGACAACGGAGATTTCACATCACTAATATGCTCTCGTGACGTCACAGTAGGCAGCAAAAAATTGACACGGTCGGTTCTCATCACAGACCAGATAACCTAAAGACGTCGCGTAGTCGGGCGACCCCCTCTGCCACTCATATGGTGAATTCACTCTATGTTTGAGACACGCCCCCGTTGCTAACTTCAGTCTACAGACGGCTTCCGTGCAAGTAAGACTATCACTAAAATAAAGTTTTGACGTGGTTTTAGTGATGCAAAATGCATTATTGTTGTGTTAAATTGTGTGGAAATAACACTAAAACATCTGGTGTGCAAAAAAATGGTATTTCATTTCACAGGTAAGTAGATTTTAATAAAATTACAAATTAATTTAAGCGAAAGCATTGTAGGTACTCGTTGATGTCTTTTAAGAAAGTCTCTTTCTGCCATGCTGCGCGGAATAATCGCTCCTTCCTTGTCTATCACCCCTTGCATTGCTTAGTGCGAACTAGTGATGTCCATAATATGTGTTCATTTACTATCGATAAGATAATTCACGGAAGATGCAATACATCGCAAGTAATTTACAAATAATACCTATTATGTTGGCAAAGTATTTGTGTGCCGTATCTAATTATCTATGATCGAATTTTCCGTTGCAACACGGGATGAATAACCTTTATGATCTTTTCAAACTGGTGTTACATCATAAAGCATTCTAAGCATGTTTACTAAAATGTGCATCCTTTGTTTTAGGTTTCCTAAATGTCCAAACATAAAAGAAATATGGATCAATGCTACAAATCGATCACATGGTTGGTTTCCTTCTCCAAGCAGTGTCATATGTTCTCGGCACTTTAAATACCATACCGTCACATACTTGCAGAGAATTTTAATATTTCTAATCATTGATACTATTGATAATATATTTATTTAACGCGTACATCTCTAGCGGCCGGCAGCCATTATCGTCTGACGCTCAAGTTTAACGCGTCATTGGCTAATCAGTGCAAAGCCTTGAAGAAAAGAAAAAACTATTTATATGTCACTAGTGTCACTGTCAGTCAAATCTATAAATCGTCAAATCAGCCGCAAAGCGTAGTGATTATATTCTCTTTGCCGCAAAGTACTTGCGAGCAGTGCGATACGAATTTAGAGGATTCTGCCCAAAGAATGTAATACTCGCTAAAGGATTCTCCCTGTCTCTGTGTTTGATAATGCACGTGTTCCGGATTTGAATTGCGCTTTTGAAGTGTTTTTCTTAGTCAATTTTCACTAAGATTAGAATATTTCTGTGGGTGAAGGTAAAATAACCACTGTGAGGTAAGTTTTTTGTGTATATTTGTCTGGTGAGGGTGGAAACGGGAGAAACAGAACCCCGTGACAACGGAGAAAATCAAAACTTGAGAAAAAAAAAACGTACAAATGAGGTTCAAAACGCTGGAATTGACCTTCATGGCAAAAAATCTATCCCTCCAAATGCGTCCGTCCAACACACATAGGTACGGCCATGAGAGTAGTTCTCAAATGGTATTCGTCATCTGATTTAGGACCTTTTGTAGTACATGTGTCCCGGGAAGACACTACAGAACACCCAAACGCCTCAAGTCGTATGCGGGGTCTGAAAATGTCTCAAGTTATTTACAATGGCAAAATAGCAGGTATAAAGGAGATCAAAAGTATTGGCAAAAATAAAATGTGCATATAAGCCAGCCTCCGAAACCAACTCATTGACCCTATTCGGACTACAAATAAACTTGTAACAATGTTACCCAAGTTCCTGCAGATTGGACCTTAGAAGAGTTCTCAAATGGAATCCAGTGCCCCTCTGGGTTTGGACGAGTTTGAGCTGTTGAGAAGCTCTAGTTATAAAAGCTCATAGGCTTAACAAAAGAAAGAAGTTGAAGGCAGGAAAGTTTGGGAGCCAACAGGTACAGTGGTACTAAAATTCCTTGGCCAAACACTATCAGAAAATATCTTCTGCTTCATGTCAATCCCTGTCTCCTCTTATAGGCTTCCAATTATACAATGCCACAACCTGACCCGAGATGTCCAGAACTCTCCAGACAGTTATGTTGAAGCTGCAAGGAGGTTCCACCCTCTTCGCACTACATATGCCAATGCGTCAAAGACCGTTTTTGCCAGCCAACCCAATCCTGGGAATTGTCTTCTCCTTCACCCTCGCCAAGCCCATCCCATTCTCAACCGAACCCACGATACCAATAATACAGAAAAACTGTTTTTATTGAACGGTGACCAATGCCAGTGCCTGGGAAGTCCTTTGATGCAGAAGCACACAGGTAGATAAAACAGCTACTCCTCAATCAACCTTGCCTAATGGTTGTGCTCTAGAACAGCCTTTATCTTTTACACCAAATAATAACTGGAGGAACCAGGTTATTATTAATTGACTGTCAAAATTCTAGGACATTCTATCATACACTGTTTTAGAAAGCCTTAAGGGCCACATTTGTGCTGCTATTAAAAAAGTAATTCAAGATGGCAAATCACAATCTGACACAATGGAATACTAGAAATATTATAATATATATAAAAATAAAAGACAAGAATTTTTCCAACTGATCAATCTTTTTAGGCTGGTCATTTTTGCCCTTTTCTCGGAGACATGGTTGAAGCCCCAAACCCTATTTAGGGTGACAGGTTACTCCTGTGTATGGGATGACAGATTATACGCGTAATTGCCTCCACTCAAAACGCTTATATTTTATATCTCGAAATGGCATTATGTGTAGGCTTAATCCTGAAAAACAGATTAGTATATTGACCGTAACTTCAATGCAAGTGAAGTGACTAATTTGCTGCATTGACAAATAGAAACAAACTAGTAATCAACTGATAAGAAGGATAAAAAAAGTGTTTTTATCTCTCATTCATAAAACGTTCACTTTTTAAATTTTCACCTGTACTCCATCCACGTATATCGTGTGTAACATCAGTAATATGTACATGGGCCGTTCCATTCTTGCCCGATCAAATGGTAAACTGTCAACACCCAGTCTTGCTTGGAAGGGCCTTCCCCAAGGCTCTGTGTTGAGCCCTCTTCTTTACAGTTTATATACATAGGATCTTGATGCCTCCATTAACTGCTTCTGTAAAATTCGAAAGTATGCCGATGATGTCGCATTGTATTCTTCGTCGAAAGACTTTTCAGAAAGCACACATACCCTTCATTCTGCCCTGTACTACCTCAACTCATGGTTATCGGATCATGGCTTAGCCTTGTCTTCATACAAAAGTAGTGTAGTCATCTTCTCTAGAAAAAGGCATATTCCTGACCTATATGTCCACATCGATGAAGACCCTATAAAGGTTAAGGGCGAGGTTAAGTTTCTGGGCATTATTCTAGAATCTAAGCTATCTGGGATCAGCCACCCGAACTATGTGTGTCAAAGAGCAGAGAAAGACATTAATGTAATTCGTGCTTTTTCAGGAGTTAGGTGGGGCTCGCACCCATATAGTCAGAAATTTCTATACAACACCACTGTCAGAAGTCATTTTGACTCTGGCAGAGTTTTGTTTTGGAGACATGCAGCAAGCTTGTGTTGGCAAAAACTGGACCGAATTCAGGCAAGGTGCTTAAGAATAATTACAGGAGCCATGAAATCCTCTCCGACGAATGTTATATTTAATTTAGGCATTTCAAAAAAACCGGTCAAGTGCGAGTCGGACAAACGCACCGAGGGTTCCGTACATAGATGTGTACCGGTTCCAACCCTATTAAGTCAGGAAAATCTCAACAACATGGTGTAGAAATTGAACGCCATGGGTACAGTGCCATCTATCGGCGACTTTTGTTACAAATTTGAGCGACCGAATAACTTAGTATGTAAAATGGTTTTTCGAGGATAATTCTTTATCATATTAACCGATTTCATTTTTTTTTCTTTATTTGAAAGAAGGTACTTTCAGCCTAATTTGGCAGGAATTTATAAAACGAAAATAAATGCAAAGATGATTAAATTACACACTAAGTACAGAAATGTTTTATCTACGATAAAAAAAAGAAAAACTTGATAGTGCTATAGTTATATTTTTCCCGTAAAATATACATTGATGTCAAAGCTATGTAATAAATTCATATTTTTTCCTTGGTGTAGTTCGGAGATAAGGGTGGGGGGGGAGGGTATTTTATCTTCCCTCTAGGCCATGGTTTTATTGCCAGGAAGGTAACTTCCAAACAATTTACATCTGCTTTTATTAGTTTACGGCTCGGTCACATTTGTACGCCAGTATTTTAGGCAAAAATTCGTTTTCGAGAACTCGAATACCTGTTTTTTAATTGTAACTTTGTAACCGTATCATTCTGCGTATGATATCCTACCCCCAGAAATCCCCCGGCCTGTTAACCTTAAATTCCTTTCAACCCAAGTCTACTTCCCCTTTGAGTATGTCTATTAAAATTAACAACTTGTTCTTGTAGCACTTAGGTTAACAATAAATGTTTGTTTTAGATTCTCTTCTGAGCGAACCTGGCAATCGAAAGTTACCGGTCAAATTATTAAAAACGGGTAAAATATAATAATAAACCTTGACGTTGGGGCCCTAAAACACAAAGATTGATTGATACACATATCAGTCATAATACAACCGAGAAAAGAAAGACGCGGCCAAACTACGACAGTGGAAAGGAATGGGCTATTGGATGCCAAAATAATATTTGATATATATTTATGTGTTGTTATGTGTACATTATAATTTTAGTACAATGTTGCTGAATGACCGTCTATGCCAATGGCTAGGACACTTAAAGTTGTCTCGGGTAATTTTGATGGTCTCCGTAATACTATTTGTTGTACCGCTTGTAACTCATTACTATTTATCAAAGGTAAGGAAGTAATTTAAGTTATGAATATATTATGTATTAAGAATAGAAGTAAAACACCATTTTAAAAACTGAAGTACATTCATATTTTTTTGCTTTTTGTATGCCTAAAAGAATAATTATGTACCCTTATAATGTGATTGCTATCACGATCTAGCTCAGCCAACTAAGTAGTCTAACAGCATAGTTTTTTTTAAATTATTTATTAAAGAGGGTTTTACAAATGCCTCCCTCATACTGGCTCTCTTATATACTAATCACTCCTTAATTCTAATACAGCAAAGTCAATATGCATCATATTTCCCCGTATCTCAAGGATGTACTCAAGGCAATAATTGAAGCAATTTAAATGGCATCTGCTGATCACATGCTACCAGCTAAGCTAAGCATATGCACTGTGATCAGGTTGGCAGACATGTGTTCAAGAGTTTTTGATGAACTGTGTAATATTAATGTAATATAATACATTTATACTTAGAATTACAATGAATAATGGGATTTATTTATTTATTGTAGGGTTAGGTAGCCAACAATGAACCACCAAAAATTTGTACCTTAATAAGTCAGCCCTAATGTGAACGTAGTACAATATTTTTATTCAAGACCATTTGTTATTTATCTGGCTTTAATTTTGCACCAATATTTATGACTAAAACCTAATAGAACACGAGATATATAGTTTTTTTGTAAAAAATGAAAAATGGCTCTTTGTGTACCACCTATGGCACAGGCTGAACCGGGGCTAGTTATTCAATAAACCGGCTGAGTACACAATAAGTCTTTGCTACATAAAGAACTCCGTATGCAAACCAAATGCAAGGCCCTTTAATGAAATGTAACATTTATGACGTGAAAAAAATATATTGTAAATAACGGCAAGAAACTACTTGTGGGTCATTGTGTGCCAGACACACCTTTCGATGTTTTATTTAGGTAAAAAATTGACCTAACAAGATGGCCACGTCAACGAATATCAAAACGATGGCCAAATCGTTACTGAACACAATTAATTAATTCGATATTATCAAATTGAGAACATTCTATGATAAAAAATACATCGAGACTTTTACGATTTTTTTTTACTTTTGATGTCAAAAATCACAAAAAAAAAAACTGACTGGGGAGCAAGAGACGCGACCATATTGAAACGTATTTATGTTCGTAGTACAGTTTGGCAACGTCGCATTTTCGAATAAAAATTGCGTTAGTTCTATGTGTACCACTGGATTATTGTTGGCTACCTCACCCTATGGCAATTATTTCGAATCGTGAGATCCTCGAGAAGACAGTAGGTGGCCAATTTTTGTTGATGAGATTTACCATGTATATTTGTATAAGTATATGTGAATTACCGAAATTTCGGCACTACTGCACGCACCATTATCATGGATATGATGACTACCAAAACTAAAAAGTTAATCCTTGATAATGGTGCTTGCAACAGTGTCAAATGTACATGGTAAATATCCCGTTATTAATCTAGCAGAGCTTTTTTTTTTATACAACGCCGGGAGCAAACCACCGTACGGTCCACCTGATGATAACCGGCCACCGCAGCCTATAGACGAAAGGAGTCACGTGCGCGTTGCCGACCCTTTATAAGATTTGAGCTTGAAATCTTATACAGTAATACTTATTTATAATAAATGTTTTTTTTTCCTGAAAATAGTGCCTCCATTTAACTATAGTGAAGTAAGTAGTAGTTCATTACAATATCAGATAATGTTCTGTTGTTTCAGTATGATTCATTATCATTTTCCTTTGATGGTAACCCCATGCATCATACTCTTGAGGCTTATGGAGATTTTTCATTGATGAGTGCTGCAGATCTGAAAATTAGGATAGAAGAAATGTTAAGAATTAAGGTGAGATTTTCACAATTATCAATCAACAATAAATTTAACCAAATGCTTATTGACAGTAAAGTGAAATAAATTATTGCATAGGTACAAACTACTCAAAAATATGGTCCATTCCCATAGCTCTTAGGGGCCGTCCATAAAGTACGCCACACGTTAAGGGAGGAGGGGGGCGACGAATTGTGACTGTGTGGGAGCGGTCCTAAGCATTCTGAGGTCATATATCAAAATCTATCTAATAATCTAATCTAAGTGTTCAAATGCCAAAGACAGTAAAACTTTGTGAACCGAAAATTGTTTCGTACTTTACTTCAGCAAGTCGAAAGAAGTCCCGCTGCGCAGCGGGCTTCTATCTCCGCTCTGAAAGAGGCATTTTTGTCAATATTTTTTTTTCGTAATGTATACAAAGTCAAATTTTATTAAATAAGATTATGATGAGGGACAATATTTTGGCGCAATTTCTATTAAGTATTATTGGTTTATTATTCTAAATTTATTAATTTATTTAAAAACTTCCTCGCACTGTTCTGGTGGATATTATAATAGGTTTAGTTGTATATGCGTAGGCGTCAGTGTCAACAGAGCTCCGTGAGCTGGAAGCAAGGCGCGCGCGCCTGCAGCGGGAGGCGGCGGCGGCCGGCGCGCGCGCCGACAGTGCCAAGACCGAGCACTCGCGAGCCGCCGCCGAGCTGCAGCGCCTGCGTGTTTCCGCTGACCAGGCGCGTCTCGCTCAGCTTGAGGCCATCAGACGCGATTCTCCCGAGCTCGCTCCACCCTCACCACTACTTCCGTCACAGCCACCCCCTGTCCTCCCTCCCATACCGTCAGCTTTCCAACACCACTGCCGCATGCATTACTGCTTTGATCACTCCCGATGTTCTCTTACTTCCGGCTTCCCTGTATACTTTTATGACCCCGATACCTATGCGCCCATTGCTGGCGCTGAAGTGGATGGTTTCCTCAAAACGACAGTAAGACAGACCCTGGGATACAATGCACACATTACACAAAACCCTAAAGAGGCTTGTATCTATTTGGTCCTAGTAGGCGAGGCTTTCCCTTCAGAAAGGAATTCAATGTAAGAGTTTCGTTTTGCGCCAATTATTCCTTTTATTTTGTATTAATTTGTGCAGTACTATTTATAGAAAACTTATTCTAGATCAAAGGCGGACTCCGTAAAATTGATATTAAATGAAACAGTAATCAGAAGTTTGCCATATTGGGGCGGTGATGGTCGTAACCACGTCTTGATCAATTTGGCCCGGAGAGAGCTATCCGTGGGCGCCGGCGACGCGTTCAAGAACGCAGTGACGGGCAGAGCTATGATCGCACAGTCTACGTTTACTCTCAATCAGTTCCGCCCTGGATTTGATATCGTGACGCCACCCGCCCTGGGCCCACCCGGCGGGGACGTTTGGCATGATTGCGCCCCAATAGCTCCCGCCAGACGGAAATACTTACTAAGGTAAGTATAATATAACCAAATTCTATGTTCTAGTAATATAATCATGATATGAGTTGTTGATATGAATTCATTAGCTGCGTTTAGTTTTCAGGGCTCACAACCACCGTTCACTGGATTAACTAAAGATGAGGATAAATCTGTAATTAAGGTACTCCAAAAGACTGCAAAGTCCAGCTCAAAATCAGATGTATTCTTTTTTCAATTTGAATGCGACCCGCCCGTCGAGAAACGGGTAGTATTTCCTATTGGCGACTGGGCGCTTTGTGGCACAGATCGCTCGAGGCGCGCGTTACTAAAAGATTCCACATTTGTCGTGATACTTGCGCCGAGTGATCCGAGTTACACCTCTACAGCATTGCTACAAGCAAGACTGTATGAAGGTCTAAGGTCTGGCGCGATACCAGTTATCTTGGGAGGGGACAGAATTACATTGCCGTACGAAGAAGTACTCGACTGGCGACGAGCAGTACTAATGCTGCCCAAAGCTCGTGTTCCAGAGCTACACTTTGTTTTACGAGCGTTTTCAGATGCTGATTTGCTTGCGTTTCGTAGACAAGGGCGCGTGCTATGGGAGCGATATCTCAGTTCGGTGCAAGTGATGGTGGATTCACTTTTGGCTGTGATCCGGACACGCCTGAACATACCGGCGAGGCCGGCGGCGCCGGCGACCGGCACACCAGCGTTCAACGAGTCGTACTACCCACCGCGGCTGGAGCCGCCGGCCATAGACGCGGAGCCGGAGGAGACGCTCGGGCCGCTGGAGGCACCCTACGCTAGCCCGGCTTACCGCCGGAACTATTCGATAGGTCTCGTACACGGTTACGAGCTGTGGAACGACTGGGGGGACCCATTCGCGCTGTACCCGCAGATGCCGTGGGATCCACCCGTGACTTCGGAGGCGCGGTTCCAGGGGTCGGCAGCGGGGTTCCGACCGGTGGGCGCTGGAGCGGGCGGCGCGGGAAAGGAGTTCAGTGAAGCGCTGGGCGGCGACCGACCGCGGGAACAGTTCACCGTCGTGATACTCACTTACGAGAGGGAGGCGGTGCTAGCGGCGGCCGTGGCGCGACTGCGAGGGCTGCCATACTTGAATAAGGTGAGCCGACAGAGACACGAACACATGATTTGCTTCTATTTCGTATTAATCAAATCTGATATTTGTGTTTAGATATACATGCACATTGTCTAAATATATGTGCGTCAAGAGTAGGAGCTATGAGTTCACGTTGTCTATGTGTTCGTATGTGTCACTACTACAACTATGGCTAACCTGCGCTTGTGAGATAAAAGTAGGTACCGCACCGCAGATATCTATAGGTATAATTCAACTTTGCTTACTGTTTCTCAAATTTCTCTATATTATACCCTTTACTGTGTCATAAACATATGAGACTGTTTGTTTCTTAATAGATAAAATAAAATAAAATAAATTATTAGCACACAATTTTGTAGAAATGTAAAGGATGATTCACAATAGGTACAACGTTCCGACATAGTGTTTACGCTAAGACTGCGCGCCCCATTTCTGGGTTGTCTGTTTAGCAAATGCTACCCCGGGGTGTCTTGCGCGGGTGATAACTTTTTGACAAAAAAAAAATATAGTGCCATTCGAACCAGTTTCTAGAGACGATCAATTGTTTTTATGCGACCAATAATGCAAGTAGAGCAACACAAAAGACGAAAACGATAGACAAAGTACAGCATATCTGACAAGCACTGAACACGCTCCAATCTCCATACTGATAGGACAAATATGTCGTCACAATTCTATGGCCTCGTAAAATCCTATGGAAAAACGAGTAACTTGCCATTTTATGTGTTTATGAACATAGGTAGTTGCCATACAATTTCTTTTTTATTGTAACATGAGAATTCTATCTTTCAATTTACATTACATTTGGTCTATTAAAAAAACATTTTTGCGAATCTTTATAGTTCCATATCTTTTCGTGATTTTGATTAATTGATCTAATTTACTATTTATTCTGATAATTTGTTGGTTTTCTATTTATATAACAATACATTTTAAAATGTGTCAAATACCCAATTCCACGGTGACGAATTTGTTTAGTGAGTAAACTTACTGTGCCTTCCCTTTCACTCATATAAGTAACACGAGAGTGAAAGGGGCGGCACGATACGAAGTTCGGAGTACAGCCCCTGGACGTTAGTTATTCGGTGGACGTGGGCAGGTGGTGGTGGTGTGGAACGGGCGCGCTCCGCCGTCGCCCGCGCTGGCTTGGCCGGAGAGCGGCGCGCCCGTGGCGGTGGTGCGGGCGGCACGCAATTCTCTCAACAACCGCTTCCTGCCGTACGATCTCATCGACACTGAGGCCGTGCTGTGTGTCGACGACGACGCGCACCTCAGGCACGACGAGATAGTGTTCGCTTTCAGGTACAATTATTGATATACTTCATAACTAGTCGCTCTGTGAGCTTGTAACCTCGGGTGTATTCTTTTTGTAAAATCTGACTCGACAAAAATTCTATATAAATATCGAACCTTTTTTTTTTCGACGGGGGAAAATCCGTTATGGATACCTCCGCACCGCGGGCGCGGCGCGGTGGTTATGTCGGACTTGCACCGACTAAAAACCCCCCGCTTGTCCTCCTCAACCCATTTCGGGCGGGTCTGGGATCTCCTACGGAGCGAACCAGTGCCGCCCTAGAGTCCACTTATGTACCCACATAAGTGGACTCTAGGGCGGCACTACATCCGCTATGTTTCTATGACGATCGTAGCCCCCAACTACGACCGTTTACGACCCCGAGGACCCCCTTTTAGTCGCCTTCTACGACAGGCAGAGGATACCGTAGCCATATTCTATGCCCGGGCTACAGGGCACATAAATAAATATCGAACCTGCTCACAAAATTAGGTATACGAGAATCGCTTGAGAAATTTTTAGTCGATAAAAATTACTCCTCTTTAGGAGCCTTTTTTCCGATAAAGAAGTACATATAAACATCGTAATATAATAAGTATAGAAGTATATCGCCTAACAAACCTGACGTTAAATTTTGACCCATTTACAACGTCTTTGAAACCAAAACGTCTTATAAGTCGTTATCTCGTCGGATTGAGTAAATGTCGGATAGCCGACTGACAAGCAATCCGGCACTGAAACGTCACTGAAAGTATAAGCTCCGCCTTCGGCACTAGATTTGGTGGCACCAATTTTGAGCGACAGTTATGCTTCCATACTTATTATATTTCCATGCATATAAAATTAAGTGTCACGAATTTGTACTGTAATTAATAACGTATAGATTTGTAACCTAGCCAGTGGCGGATTTACACTTTTGCCGCCACTAGGCTATTCAAATTTTGCCGCCCCTATTGACCTCTACTACAATTCGATACCCTAGTTTTTGCCGCTTTGGAATCAAAGGGCCTACTCCGAACTTCGAAATCCGAACTTCGTAACGTGCCGTCCCTTTCATTCTCGTCCCTTTCACTATATGAGTGAAAGAGACGGCACGATACGAAGTTCAGATTTCGAAGTTCGGAGTAGGCCCTCAGGTCCCATTTTCAGTAAAAGCGGAACATCGCCCTGGTGTTGTGGGTTTTGGCAGTAAGTGGCTGAATGAGGTGTCAAAAACTCGTCTCGACGAAGGCTTCAAAACAGAAAAAAAAATTGCAATCTCGAAAACATTTTTGAAAAATCAGTAATAAGTGAGCAATGCCGGTCATCTGTCGCCCGATTTCAGTCAGAAAAAAAACATATTTCAAAAATGACTTATTTCCGATACCGAAAAAAAGGCCTAGAAATGACTGCGATATATTTAAAAAAAATATTGGAGGTGACATGCCGATCACTGATGGGTTATTCAGAAGATGTACTTTTCTGCTCGACTAAAACTCTTTTTCGAAAATCGATAAAATGTGAAAAATGCGGTCATGTTTCGGGCAGAAGAAAAATAAAATTGAGATACCGAAAAAATAAAAAATAAACTGGTCAAATGCGTTTCGGATCACGGACAATGAAGGGTTCCGTACCGACACCTACTAGTCCACATTTAAAACCACTTGCTAATACATTGAATAAAAAAAAACCGGCCAAGTGCGTGTCGGATCACACGCGCAGTTGTGCATAGTTGTAGGACATATGTCTGTATAAAGTCTTGTTTTGTGCCTTTTATAGAATAAACCATTTTTCTTTCTTTCTTTCACAATGAAGGGTTCCGTACCAACACCTACTAGTCTACATTTATAACCATTATCCAATACATTGAATCTAAAAAGGTCGTATCTTCCAAAATTAAAAATATTTTTTCGTAATTTCACATCATTTTTACACGACTGCCCAAAAAAAGGAGTGTTTGCAGGGTTCATGTCTGTATGTATGTGAGATTCTTTGTTACATAGGATGTGACGTCGCAATAAAAACAATATGGCGGACTATTTATCTATATTTTGTGTGTTCTGGCCAAAAATTTAAAACATGATTTTACGGCAACGATACTTTAAAATGAAAATCAAAAATTGCGAAATAAAATAATAATCAAAATTTAAAAACATGACTGCAGTGGATAAAAGAACTAAAAAGAAAAAATAATCAAAATAAAGAATTTCCAAACTATGATGTTTAAAATACTGAAAAAAATTGAGGTGGTGTGCATTAATAAATACTTTCAAAGATTTTTGGTTTGAACAAATTAGGTTTTACGGTTTTTGAGTTTTCACTTAAAAACTGACTTGCCCAAACTAAAGGTCGTAAGTGCCGTGAGTTCCCTATGAAGATACGATTTTTTTTAGGTTCAATGTATTGGATAGTGGTTTTAAATGTGGACTAGTAGGTGTTGGTACGGAACCCTTCATTGTGCGTGGTCCGACACACACTTGGCCGGTTTTTTCTTTTTAGTTCACCTACAATTACTCTTACATACTACTTATAAGGTGTGGTAATGTATGCCTAAATTACAGACACACTATGAAGATCGTAAAACGAGGCTTCTTTGCTCTAAACACGCCTTCAAAAATTTAAATTAAGTACCGAATTATTTTAAAATTTATCATAATGCGGTATGTAGATTTTTATAGGCATAGGTATTAAAAACTTGGTAGTAGAATGACCATATGGATCCTGTTATAACACTTACTAGGCATCAAAATAATGTTTTAGTCAATTTAAACACTTTGAAGCCTACCTACAACCTACAAGCGTAAGCCAATGTTTGGGTAACTGTGCTCCAGAATGAAAAATGTTTCAAAACTAGCCATTTTACCCCGTTGTCAAATATTCGGCTACATACAAATTTTGCGTATGTACTACAATTGCTGTTTTACAGAGTTAAGAGCAGACAAAGTACATTTTAAACATATTTTCTATCAAATGGGAATATATTACTTTTGGTTATAACGCTATAAAATCAAATAAACAGTTGGGGCATAGTTATCCAATGGGGAGCAAAGGAACCTCAATTTACGGTATAAAACATATTTAAGTGGTGAAAGATATTACACGTTGATTGAATCGTGTGAGCGGACATAGTAACATTTAGATTTTTTTGTACGACAAAAAAAAATCGGGGCAAATTTGCCGCCCCCTAAAATCTGCCGCCCTAGGCTCCAGCCTACTCAGCCTATTGGTAAATCCGCCACTGAACCTAGCTAATATAATAACGTAGCGATCAGTTTTTAATTTCTAAGTTTTTGTCTGCTGTGCCCTAACGAGGTATCATGTAACATGTCATGTACTATATGTAACCTGATGGCCCGAATAAATGAATATTGAATACAGTGTTAAACAGGGTCTCCGTCCCTAAAACCATCCCTGGTAATAAACGCCTGTTAATTTACAAATATTCTTACCAGTAGTACTAATTAATAGGGAGGTTTTACAAAAACAACACCTGATCATTGATGACTGGATGGAGTGGATGGTTGTCAGTAGGTCAGTTAGGCAAGTGAGTAGTTTTAATCATTATAAAATCTCTATTTTACTTCACAGGGTGTGGCGCGAGCACCGAGACCGCATCGTGGGGTTCCCGGGCCGGTACCACGCGTGGGACCTCAACTACAACAACGGGTTCCTGTACAACTCGAATTATAGGTGACGAAATACAACATCGTCTTGTGCGCTGACAAGTTGGTGTTTTTGTTTATATAAAAAGGCACTGTAAGCAAAATACAAATGTGATACATTAGGTCAAGTTCTGACAATGGTATCCAAGAACTTCTATTTAGAAAAGAAGGTGACAGCACCATGTCGGGAAGTTAAAGAGTCTAAATCCATAAATCATGTTTAAAATAAACGTCAATATTGGATTTGATACTCAAACATACCTCTTGTCAGTCATGTCACCCGGCGGTCTTTGGAAAGAGATAACTGGCTGTTTACGACGATTTCTGTACGAATTTAAGCTGCACTTTATGGACATTAGTTTACGTTAAATCGATGATACATATGCTCATGCCATTCCAACCAGTTTTATGAGAGGAACAAATGTGTATATGGAACAAGTACAATTAGAACAACATAAAAGACAAGAATGGATTTCAAAGTACAACATAAAATCCGAGCCCTCAAAACGCTCTTAAAAATTGAGCATAGTACGTTATGTCATATATTATGCGCTCGTGCTACCGTTGTATGGAAAAACGCGTAATTTACTGTTTTGGTCGCGATATATTGCGTTTAAGTACATTGTTATCGTACATTTTTTGTTAATTAAAACATAAGAATCCTGATGATGGTTTTCAATTTACTTTTAGTCAATAAAAAATCTACATCATTTTTCGAAAATTTCAAGTATGATCTTTTTAAGATTACGAGGATATTTATTAATTTACTGTTTTTTGTCATAATTTAATGGTTTACTATGCATATAGTGACATCTTATTATTATGAATTCCGCATGCATATTCTCTATTGTTGCAGCTGTGAGCTGAGCATGGTCCTGACGGGCGCGGCGTTCGTGCACCGCTACTACCTATGGGCGTACTGGCGCGCGCTCCCCGCCGCCATCCGGGACTACGTCGACGAGTTCATGAACTGCGAGGACATCGCGATGAACTTCCTAGTCGCGCACATCACTAGGAAACCGCCCGTCAAGGTGACAATCTTAGTGCTGGTTGCACTATTATCGGATTTTTTTTCAATTTCATTTCGACGCATCATAACTCATGTAATGTAAAATGCACATTACACATCGGAACAATGAATAAAATCAAGTATTAGAGCTCCATGAGTAGTTAGAAAGGCGTAATACGCGTTTTAGAGGAGTAATTTATGATAACAATTCACCATGAAAACAGTTACGTATTATATTTTTTATTTTTTAGTGTAGTGTAGTGTAGCGACTAAATCATTCGTTTCGATTCAGATGATATTTTCGTAAGTTGATGGAAATCCATGAGTAACTTTGTAACCTTAATAAAAACAAGTATTTCAATAAATTGCAAACGATGAAGTGTGGAATTACCCTTATTGCGGAATTTGGAAATAAAGTCGTATCGATTTCTGAACAATAAAAAATTGACGTAGGTAGAATAAAAATCATATGACAAAAAATCTTACTCTATATTCGTATCCAATAATGAAATACATGGGAATATTAAGAAGAAAATGGAGTATAATCGATTTAAATAACTATTCACCATTGATTAATAATCGTTAAATATGACAATCGGTTCGTCTTACCCTCATCACTACAAACGCCGATTTATAGCTGTCAAAAAGGAACTGTTAAAAAATACGATAATAATTTACGTTTACACGCCGATCAACGTTAAATATCGTCAATATCGTCATCCCATAGAAACATGTCAAACTTTCAATACAATCAGATTTTAACCAACACCGCTTACGCTCACAGACGGTTTGGTGCAATCTCCCTTAAAGCGCTAGCATAAAGGCAACGATGACCGTGCAAGAACTTGCATGCAATATTCATTATTTTGCAGAGTTAGAACGTACTCGTCTTCACTCTGTGAATAAAATTGCATGCAAGTTCTTGCAACTTGTAAATCGGTCTTAACGAACCGCGTGACGCCTTACGAGAAAAAAACACTCGTCTTTAATATTACCAGAGTGGGAGAGAGACGGAACTCGTAGACTAGTGTCATGCGCGACTTTGCAGTTGTTGTGGTGGTAGTTAATGTTAAATGTGGCGGTGTCAGCGTCAAGCTGATCCCATACAGTCAAAAGTCCAACTTTCAATTATCACGTACACAATTTCTTATTAACATTAAAACTTTTTAAATTTATCTTAGAAGTTGTGTAGTAGTTAGAGGCTTACTGGAGCTGACATCGTCATCTTAACAAAAGCTTCTAAATAAATAAACTAGTTACTAGTCTACACTAGTATTATAAAGAGGTAATATATGAAACTTTGTAAGTTTGTATGTTGCTAATCTCAGGAACTTCTGATATATTTTTTCACCAATGTAATATACAGAATGGACATTTGCGATTAGTATGGGCTATATTGGCTCCGCCAGGGTTCTCTTCAATGGCGGAGCCGCGTGGGCAACTATAGTGTCCGAAAAGCAAACTGACGACAAAGTTGATAGCGCTATCTCTTGCATACTTGCACGGCGTTATGAAGTGTGTCTCACATCGTTTATGGCTGCGATCGTCAGTTTGGTTTGCGGATACTATAGCATAGTTCATGTAATAGACAAAGTGTGGGTGTTGCAGGTGACGTCGCGGTGGACGTTCCGCTGCCCCGGCTGCCCGGTCACGCTCTCCTCGGACGAAACGCACTTCCACGAGAGGCACAAATGCATACAATTCTTTTCCCAGGTTAGTGTTTTGTAAAGTGCTCTAGTTTCATTAGGAAAACTCTAATCAGACCTTGGGACCGTCGTTCTGAGTTTATTGCTTTTAAGATATCTGAAACTTAAACTGAAATATATATTGTGTATGTCTTGGTCTTTCTTTTCTTAGAGCCTTTAAGACAGGAGACGCCTTCAGCGCATCTTTCCGAACAAAATATTTCACCAAACTTTAGGGAGGACGAGGTACACTAAACATCCTCCCATTACTACGCATCTTCATTAAAACAAACACACAGCACACTCAAAACACTAATTTTGAGCAATAAAATTCGATCTTGTAAGCGTTTACAATAGGTCAATTATCGTATGTCCACCAATGTCACTTAAGGACCACATTTGAAAGAAATTCTTATAGACAGTAGTGCTTGTGTCCTGAAATATGGTGAAGTTGATGTCAAAATAGCGGCCAAGCATGATAGTCAAATACGATTTTTTTTTAAATCGACTTTGTAATCGATGCTCCATTTTAATTAAAGCCTTAATTGTGCTGAAAAATATAATTAAAGCGAAAATATACGCGCAAGTGAAATGTTAATTCATCTTTTCTCAAATTTGATAAATTAAAATGTTTTTTTTTTGCACCCGAAAACAATATTGAATAAAGGCATTTTGACGGAGATCTTCACACGCCGGGACCGATTTCTAGACTGACTGACTGACTGACTGTAGTTTTTAGTAATGTGGCAGAGTTTTCTCCTATAGCTTTGGCAGAGGGGTATATCAATGGCGGCTCCAGTATTAAATGCCCTGAGTTTCGTTTGCATGTCAGAATTGTATCATAATCGCCGCAAGCAAACGCGCTATCAAACGCGCTCTTCCTTCTCTAACAAGACTGTTGGGCTGCTTACCTTTATTTGTTAGTTTTGTTAATAGGATTGAAATACATATAAAGTTTTTTATCAATCTGCAGCTACATCTTCAAAAGTCAGATGAATGCAATGTCATAAATATTAATTATCATTGTACTACAATTTTTAGAGGATAGATTCAAATCAATATGCATTTTTTTTCGTGATGCCATCGAACCAGTTTTTGCGACGATGAAATGTTTGTATCGAATCAACTACAATTAGAACAACACAAAAGGCAAGAATGAGAGTCAAAGTACAGCATAACTGCCGAGCCCTGAAAGCGTCCCATACTAATTGAAAGCGAAATGTGACATCTTGCTACACATTCTGTACATTCCGCATGCATATTCCTTATTGCAGAGGCGGTTTAAATGTCGAGAGCGCCCTAGGCAAGCAGCTCATCGGCGCCACTCTAGCGGATTTATGCTATTTAAAAAAATGCGCACCCCTTTGTAGCCTTGCGCCCTAGTCTGCCTTATTATGCAGTCGACGAGTGTAATAATTTCCGTTGCAGGTTATGGGCTACACGCCGCTGCTGTCAACGCAATACCGCGCCGACTCCGTGCTGTTCAAGACGCGCATTCCGCACGACAAGCAGAAGTGCTTCAAGTTCATATAACGCGCGCGGCCTGTCGGCGCACTGCCCGCATCTCCTGAGCAATGCTCTTTCAGTCTACTAGATTCGAGTTCATTAATACATGACACTTTTGCACTTTATTCCTTTGTAATAAAGTCCAAAAATGTTTAATTATTAGTGAACCTGAGTTTACAGACTATACAAACAGTGTCAAGAGGACACGCCGCTTTTCATGGCTGTGTAGCCAATATGGGAGCGGCATACACGACCGCAAGCTTGGGAAGT
The DNA here is from genome assembly GCA_963556455.1 of Epiblema foenella. NCBI lineage: Eukaryota > Metazoa > Arthropoda > Insecta > Lepidoptera > Tortricidae > Epiblema > Epiblema foenella. Next base: position 14,232,535 of record OY747095.1, on the reverse strand, counting down.
ATAATGTGCCCGTTGTGAACATGGAACACTGTTGCTTGGCTCGCTTATCAAAGAGTGTTTTAAAACACGCTTTATATCTACTAGCAATATAAATACCTGACAATGTACTAGGTATGTACGACTATACGTACCTAGTAGGTGAGATTGGTGACGTGGCGGGACGTCTCTTGCCCGGGTAATAGTCGTACGCAAGGTTTTTGCAATGTCGAAGGTAAAACACATTCCTATACAATCCACCAGAGATATACTAAGCTGTGTTTTCATACATGTGGCATTGACATCTCGTATGCTTGATAGACAGGGTTTATTCATGTGGACACACAGGTTCTACAATAAAATAATGTATATAGAAAAGTGTAAGTACTCTATGAAAATCATTCTGGGATGTTTGGGATATAAAATCATATGAACGGAATATGAACACGGAAATTGTTACATTTTTTTACCAAGTACAGCGTTGAGGTTCAAAAGCTTTTTTGGCTTAAGTACTGTACGTAGATCATCATGATTTCATAAGGGTACTTAATAGATACAACCAAAAAAAATGGACTAATGAATATGGCATATATTATACTTACATATTACCATACTTATTTATTAATACCCCCTTATAATGATGATTAGAAAAACGTAAACATTCATAACATGACCATTACTGAGGTTTTAGTAAACGCAATAAAGAGGTATAGTAGAAGCATTACTAGGTATATTATTTTTTACTGTTTAGCGATAAATAACGGTCCACATCTGTTTATGGTATATTTACAGTTTGTGTGTTCTATTGTAAGATAAGCCATAATTTATTATTTATAGTTAAAACGTATTTTTTTGTTGGAAACACTCAGTTGGTTTGTGCTAAATCCATTTTGAAAATACATAAAGTATTTGTATTTTGTCATTTAATAAAAGTATATCAATTTTTAACGTTCAATAATTTTGAAATTATACCTTTTAGTCAATGAGTAATATAACATATAAATTAAATGGGTACGCTGAAAAAATTGCCTCTCTGAATTAGTAAATCGAATAATTATGTGGTAATGCAAATAAAAAGCAGTTATGAAGCAATTTGTCACAACAACAGCCTACAGAGGCGTAGCTGCGTTTTGAACCACGCAACAATACGTACCTTTCATTCTTAATACAGCCAGTAACTCTTGTTGTGACGTTGTGACGCTACATGTGTACACGACAAATGCTCTTGAGCTAATTGGTGGATGTGTTCAAGTTATCCAAATTTAGTGTGTAGCATTTATATAATTGTTAGATTAAATAAAATATTTGTTTTTATCTTATCCGAAAGGCAAAAGATACACATACACAAATTAAAAAAAATAAAACAGTGTAATTTAAACAATAAATGGTCTACCTACCAAGCTAAATTTTGTAGGCTTATTATTGTGCAATCATATTTTGTGCCTTATAATCTATTTCTAATACTCTTACCTTGAAATTTCGTGTCCTAAGGTATTAAAAATTTAGTCACTAGATAATAGTTTCTGAGCTTTTGTATATTTAAACAAATTGAATGTTTTGCGCGTCACTCACATGTGCTTTTTGAAGTATTTTGATTTTGATTGAGTCAGTGTACGTTTGTATCATAAATTAACTGATTATAGTTACTATTCTAGTCCAGGGTATGCTCGCTTGGATGCTGGGCTAGTAGGCTCTTGAGCTTTATAATAAATAAATAGGAGTAATTGTGTAATAGTATTTACACCTCTATGGTGGTATCTTTTTTAATAAACTTAAAGAGGAATTTGTAAATGTGTCTCATGTTCATGTTACATAAAAATAAGTCCGTTTACCTTTTAAGTCTAGATCTCCATAATTTTATAGATAAGTAGATAAAATACAATGTAAGCGAATACACAAAAACGGTTAGTTATTTAGTTTTGTCATTGCAATCACCAAAACACTTACAGCAAAACTTGCAGGAACAATACACGTAATTAGGGATTTTATGCCAAACGTATAAGATTTATTCCAAGATTAGACTCGACATTAGATAATCCTGTTTGGTCGAATGCGGCCTCGAATAATTTTACTATTTACATTTATATGGGACTTTTTAAAACTGCTTATTAATTTTATGTGTTAGTGTACTTTATAATCAAGATCTAACTTATACAATAGTCTGTTTTCACAGTTTGTTCTTCAAATATTGTATAATATTAATATTGTGTCTCGTAGTCGTAAGAAAGATTGTAAAATTAAGCCTATTTCAATGTATGTAATATAGTCGGCCAAAAAAGTGGTTTACCAATTTGTGACCTACTATACAATAGAATAGAGTCGAAAGGGGTATACCGTTTTGTTGGCTGACTTTATTTTATGGTACTATTCATTAATTTTATAGACACGTATGATGATCTTGATCGTCATAAATAAAATATGCATTTATAGATAGATATGATTTGAAATTATGTCACCTAAACCACCTCACTAAACTTAAGCCCCTTCCAAAGGGCCATCCCGTAAGTTCTATGAAATGAAATCACCGGTTCAGTAAAATAGGTATATTTATTTATTTGCTAAAGACAATGTTTACACACGTACAAATTGGATATAACATCACTAGGAGAAAATTTCATAGAAATTCTAGTGAGTTGTACCTGTTATAGAGACGAAATATTCCTGAACACATGCAGAATAGGCACAATAAGTACATGCGACAATGAGTAATCTCAATCGTTATAGAGTCAATAGGTCGGATAGTGATTAGCTAATTTGGTGTGCCGGTTTGCCACGTCTTTGATGAGTTGATAAACTGAAAATGATTGATGTACTATTTTCTAGACTTTTTAATGGTATTATTCAATAAATCACTACATAGTACAAAACGAAGTCGCTTTCTCTGTCCCTATATCCCTATGTATGCTTAAATATTTAAAACTACGCAACGGATTTTGATGCGGTTTTTTTTAATAGATAAGAGTGATTGAAGAGGAAGGTTTATATTTATAATAACATCTATTAAATAGTGCACCCGTACGAAGCCGGGGCGGGTCGCTAGTATCTAATAAAATTCACACGACTCACTGTTTACTTAGGGTCTAGGGCAGTGTAGGCGAACCTTTACGCATCAACGTGCCATTTTTTCTAAAGAATGTTTAATGGGGGCATTGACGTGCCATCAAATAATTTTGACTTTCTGATTATTTGGAAAATAATAATAAATACTATCAAAACTCTTTATTAAATAAAGTAAACAAAAAAGGTACATTTTGGAATGTTTTTATTACAAGCATAAATTAAATTACTGTAAAATTAATAGTGTAACTTCTGTTGCTGCAGGTTGGATGACAAATAATTTATGTTAGGGTTGTAAGATGTGACTTTTAGCAAAATGCATGCTGAACTGGATTCATCTGTCAAACGGTTTCTAACCGAGTTTTTAATGTTATTCATCTCTGAAAATAATGACTCGCAGGCATAGGTTTTATGATCGGCGACGTGCCCAAAATATTGTGCCGCGTGCCATCAATGGCACGCGTGCCATTGGTTCGCCTACCCTGGTCTAGGGGTTAGGTTAAATATTAATATCTTTAATTGAAAATACCTCATGCTTCAATCGACTCTGGTCTCGTTACCGGCCTATCGACCCTATATGTATAATATAATTTAATTTGTACAGCCAGCCAAGAAATTGGTCTACCACTTTTAGTCACTGTAATTTGTATGTTACGGTTCACAAGTGATAGACCTCATTCTTGGCTACACAATGAAATTCTTATATAACACTTACCGCGCTAGATACTGTAATGTAATAAATTTTCGAATAGAGTATATTTAAACACTTTTATTTAGATAGGGAAGAAATTCAATATTTTATAAAAAATAGAAGATAACTTATTCACTACACGTGCATTTATTACATTAGAATTTAAAATATACATTTATTTTTGTTTACTTTAAACTTCATGTACTTATGAGTAGATAGGTACCTATACCTAGTATAAAGTTGACGTACATACATAGTTATAATAAAGCTGTCATACATTAGGTACACTGTGACCCCTACTTGCGACGCCATCCATACTGTAGTAGACACCCGTTACCGCATACGAAGCCATATATGGCAAGATTCGAATTTAAACGAATATTTTTGTACGTCATGGGACAAAGGGTTAAATGCCTGTGTATTTAACAAGCCTATGTTTAGCTAATGAGTACTTAAAAGGTTCACCGAGATCCTTTACACTGGGAAAAACAGTAAAGGAGCAAGTAGAGGTACTTAACATTCTATTAAACATTGTAATATTCGATAAACACAATTTAATATACCTACAGATCACTTATCTATTATGAATACGTATTGGTTCGTTGTTCTTAACACTAATTAAGAAAATGAAACAGTATTGGAGTACATTGACAGACTTTTTTGCACTGCACGATTTGTAAAGAGTTATATTCTACGTGAGATAAATAATTTGGAGCGGAATGTTTATCCAGTATAAGTGCAGTGCACAGGCACTGTATATATAACATAGGTTATTGAGAGGGTTAAACTTTTGCGATGTAGGTACGATTATGAGAGATGAGATGGCTCCTTGGAAGACAAATACGCCTTCATTTAAATATACTTTTGAATAGTTCGTACCCGTTTGTCAAACGTTGTATATTATATTATGAATACGTATAAATTAATTACTTTCCCAACAGGAAGTATTATTGTGAACATGGAAGGTAACCTATTTATAGACAGTGTTGTAGCTGTGTTATTACAACGAATTTCGTTGTAGAATATTGGGCATCCTAAAGGTCGGTGAGCAGTAGGGTGACGGCACCATCAATGACATCAAATGTACGTACACTTTAATCTGACAAGCACCACTACTTGATACTTCATTCTTAATTCATAGATCATACAGTTTTAAATTGATTGTTGTATGAGTGAATTCTTATTTTAAATAATATTTAGTGCTTGTCCATTACTGGTGCTACCTAGTTGGTTTGAAATTTCAATATTGGTGACGGTACATAGTAGGTCGTTTCGCTGGGGACGGTGACGCCGCGCGGCCGCGGCCACGCGAGCTCGCGGCTTCAGGCAAGCTCCTCCGCCTTGCCGCCGTCCAGTCGCTTCAACTGTACACAACAACACACATTCGTCAACACTGTTCATTGTATTCATTTATTTGCATCAGGTAACAAGGCCCGTATTTAGGTATATAACTTACAGACTAACATAGGTATATATTTATAAGCCTAAAACTTAATTATCGACATTATACTTAGTAGACTGCACACCGAGGAGATAAAGCACTGTTTTATGTGACGGGCGCGATTTTGAATCTTGTACGTAACGCGGGATTTCAGATTATACTCCCGAGCGTAGCGAGTGTTACGAGTTGTTACTGAGTCCTGAGTGCTGTGAGGGATTTTAAGCGCGCCCATGACAAAACGCACCTGTATCCCCAAGGAGTATACTTTTTGAGTATACCTCTTGTGAGACAAAAAAAAATCGATTTACAAATCAATTCGGAGCGGCTACGCTAAGCCCGCGGGGCTGGGCTTTGGTCCTAGAGGGCTTCCCGAATTTAGACTGTAAGGTCATAACAATAAGAATTGCTGGTACATACCAGCTATATACTGTTTGGGTGCTGGGTGCGATACTCAAGAGCTAGTTTCCTAAGTGCATTGATCTTTATGAACTTACGCTCTGCTCCACTGTCCAAGCAGTGGCAGCGGTTGTGGAGGCGGCGGGCACGCGTCCAGCACGCTTGTAATACAATTCAAACATAAGTGTCTGATGGTAAACTAATTTGATTTAAACATTCCGTCACTGGCACATTGTGCTTCATAAAAACACATTATGGAAATGAGACCCCATTTGCATAAATGTGTTGTTATGAATGTTCATGTTGATTTGAAAGGTTATTAATTTGTAGTATCTACAAATCTATGTAGAAAATATATTGGCTTGGAAAGTGAGGGCGTGTCGGAGCACCCACTCTGCAGGGTGCGCCGTGACCTCGTGCTTGCCGTGTAATTCACGCCCGATGTTTAATGATATTCACGTAAATGGTTTCTTTTATGCCGACTCCCATTTTATTCTATTAGCTGTTCATTACTCTAGAACAGCGCTTTCTATTAATATCTTGACAGTTTTTCTAAGTACTAACAATACATGAATTATATATTTTAGGCGCGGGCATTACTACGTGCGCCTAAAAGGCATACCTAATTAATGCCTTACGATATGTAGACCTTTTTTGCAGTCATTTTTAGGACTTCGTACCAAAAAGGTAAAAACTAAGCCTTTCGATGCGATTCTGTTTGTCTTTCTCTGTCAGTTTCTTTTAATTTTCTTTGGCGTTGAACATTCGCCCTTATACATTCTGCCACAGCAGTAATGTGTTGAGGATTGAAATTTGCCAGCGGGGTAGGTATTGCGTTCATGTTGATCTCCGTCTTAGGCGGCATTCCAAGCGCGGATATATGGGCAATAGGGGCGATTATCCCCTTTAAGTAGGTCCTACGTATATCTAGTGCCCCCCTTCCGCACCTAATAGTAGTTCCCTTGACTGATATTGCTTCCCCCTGAATCAAATCTTGGTTGGACGCCTGCCGCATTGACGTACAAGCTACATGCGCGCTACCAAAAAGGCAACCAAGCCATAGCCGCCTGAATAGGTAAGGCAGCCATGGCGGCCTTTTAGTGTGTGTCAGGTAAAACAATTGTGGAATAATGGAACAGTAGCTACCTCCTTGTCATCGGCAGCGACGGGGCGATACCGCGGCGGTGCCACGGAGTCCACGGGCGGCGCGGAGAAGCCGTGCACGTAGAGCAGGGCGGCCGCCACACCTCCCGCTACCGGTCCGGCCCAGTACACCTAATAAACATTATAAACGTTTTGCTAGCAATCATAAAGCCAGACCGACTAGTATTGTATTATTAGGTAGGTATTAATTTTTTGATTGATTTGAACGTTTCGCGCTGTATTTTTTTCAGTCTCTGTGAGCAGCTCATCGTCACCGCTCGATAGATACGGAGCTATCGATATACTGTCATCTTAGTTTGCTGTTGCGTTACCCAGTTATTGACCCACTCATTGGCGACGATCACGGAGCCGAAGGAACACATGAGTTCCTGGTAGTGTCGGCACATTTGAGAGCCAGAAGTGGACCAGCGCAGCGTCACCGTGAGGCCGACATCTAGCGGAGTTGCGGAGATAGTGTCTGGTTTATTGTTTCTTGTCTTAATTACCCGGTGGTTGGCCCACTAATTGGCGACGAGCGCGGAGCCGAAAGAATACAAAGTTCCTGGCAGAGGCCTGGAGAGGGATATTCGAGAGCCAGAGGGCCAGCGCAGCGTCAGCGTGAGGCCAATATCTAGCGGAGTCGCGAGGCTGGTGTCTGGATTATTATTTGTTGTCTTACCCAATGGTTAGCCCAATCATTGGCGACGAGCGCGGAGCCGAAGGAACGTGCAGGGTTCATAGCAGATCCGGTATAGTCGACAGCCAGGAGGTGGCCCAGCGTCACCGTGAGGCCGATCGCCAGCGGAGCCGTCGATTTGCCGTCCGGTTTGTTCGGGTCGCACACCTACGGTCAAAAATTCACAAGGTTAGAAAAGTAGTGTGCTATATATATTTACCCCTTTATAGAAAGGTCTACCTAGACAGTTGGTCTACAGGCGGGTAACTGGATCGTTACAGTATATAAGCGTAAAGGTACGCCATATTTTTACTGTTATTTCTATTAGTCATATATGTTTACAAACGGATTAAAGTAAACGGAATAAAATATGCAAAATATGAGCTTCGACATAACGTGTAGGTAGTACCTACCTATTTGCAGATCCCACTGGGTCGAAGTGCATCCGCAAGGACCCTCATCTAAACAAGATAAGATCTAACCTACCTATGATTTTGTACATTAGACAATGTGATTTTCGAATATTTGTTTTAGGAATTTCAAACGTAGCAAATTAGAATTTCTGCCACGTACCCGCCATAAATCACATGCTCATCGCTATTTAATCTATTACTGATACTAGGTAGATATATCATAATGATTAATCATGCTACTCCCCGTGTGTAGATATGTAATGCCGCTACTGATTAAATAAATTGATATTGTTTGTAATTTTTTGCGATAATGATATGATGACTAAAATATATTTACTAAGGAATGAATCATCAAGTATGGCTTCCAAGTATATAAGATAGATTTATTGTTTTATTTATATTAACGAGTAACAGATTCAAAAGCTGAACTTAAAAATAATAAATGAGAATAGAAAATCATAGTAGGTGCAAGACTGACTACAACAAAGAAATGAGGAAAGCCGACAAATCATTGGTCTAAGATGCGAATACTTATGTTTATCAAAAATAATGTGTATAATAAATAATAAGTTCCATTCATTATTAATTGAGGGTTAATTTCATAACCAAATATTAAAACTATTTACGTAACTACCTAATCAGTCTTCATTAAGTCAAGCCCTACGGCCACCTAATGAGAATATATTGGTACCTAGCTGTTATATATAGTATAAGTAAGTATCTACCATCTGACAAAACAGTGCTATATATTGATTATGTTAATTCCCATTGCTTTCACTGTTTAGTTTATGTTCCGACGAGCGAAAAATATCGTAGTCGATCACGCGACGACGAAAATTACGAGGGATAAGACTGGTATTTTCTTGCGAAATATAATTATAGTACTTACATAGGTATTCTACGGATTTTCTTAGTATTCACTGTGTTTCATTTTTAAATATATGTATGTGTTCCTATGCTCGGTCTTAATGGCGGATCGCTGATCAATGACGTCATTACTCATTATAAGACTACCTATTATTACGTTTTATACGATTTAAGTATATTCCTAATTGGCCATTTTGTGAGTCATTAGGCAAGAATAAATCGAGTATTTTATATACCTACAATCAAGATCTGCTAGCATCCGCTTTTGCGTGATTAGCAGTTGAACAGAATATCCAGGGTTTATTTTCAGCAGTTACAAAGTGATAAATGTTATCACTGTTTAACTAAGTAGTTAAACTAGGCAGCTATCATCAGTTATGTTTTACCTGCTAGGAATTTTGTACAGATTTTTATTCCAAGTAGTTACCCGACACATTTGATGATTATGATCTAATACTTATTTTTTAACTAAAATACTATTTCCCTGTTTGTCCAGTGCGAACCAAAGAACGAACTCCCACAAGGTACCTATAGGTATGTTACATGTTCTAAGAAAACGTGGATGGACAATCCGGATCGTGACACCACAATACGTCACTGTCGACGACACACACACTTACGTCCGCATACGATCGATAGGCTGATGCTGAGGGGCTACTACGAACTTCGAAATCCGAACTTCGTATCATGCCGTCTCTTTCACTATCGTGTTATACCTGCACTAAATGGGAGAAAGGGATGGCACGATCCGAAGTTCGGATTTAGAAGTTCGGAGTAGGCCCTCTGGCTGATGACGTAAGGTCGTGTCACCCACACTACTAAGCGATGAACCGGGTAGCACCTGCCGCACTATATTATTGTATCATGGTAGGTACTAGGTATGTTACCTGTCAACTTTCAAATTTGGAATTAAAATCCGTGTATGACTCGACAATACGAACTACCTACTAAGAGATTTTTTATAATCCCTTTTACATGCATAAGCCCTCCAACATACGCAAATAAATACCTACGTCCCGTGTCAGTTTCGTATAATAAATAAATAACAGATTGTATGGCGTGGAGGCAAATTACTCATGGTATGACGTAGAAGTTATTATATCATTACTATCATTAGGCACTATTTTAAAAGGCTGTAGCCCGCAGGCGCGAGGATGTGGACGACATTGAATAATTACCTACTGGCAGATAACATTTTTGTCATTGAACCGGCGCTGTGGCTCGACAATATTTTTTATATAGAGCGACATAAAATCAATACAAATTAATGTTACGGCGATTAACTCCATGTTTTAGAAGGTTTTAACATCATAACGAGCTCGCAGAAATAGTTTTGAAAAACGAGCGATATTTGTATTTGGTTCGTTTGTAAATGGGTTTTACTAAACGGCTATTAACGACCTTGGTTAGGTTCGCAATAAGAATCTATATAAACTTTACAGGTCTAAATTTCGGGAGACTTTTATTCCGGAAAAACATGAAAAACACCGCGGAAAATATAATTAAACTTGTGTAGGTACCTATAGCCAGGTTTTGAGTAGCTTGACACACAAGATCGTCTTGGATTGTAAATAAACATTCTAAAATACATTGTAATAAATACAATCGTGCTGCAATTTTGGAGGTCATGCAATGACTGCAGTTTATGTATACATAATATATACATATATATATATATATATATAATACGTGTTCGTGACTAATTGATACACAAGGAATAGTAATTCACTCTGACTAGAAATTTCCATTAGCTATGTTATCAATTATATAATAGCCTATTTGCATTCATATAAGTCAGTAAAAGGAGGTACATACATATAGTATATAAGTCATAATAGTATCCTTGATAGCACAAAACTACCTTTAACCGGTTGTTTTCGTTATCTAACCTAATGCTGGAATAATATCCCCCTGTTAAGAAGCATGAAAACAAAAAAAATATATTTATAATATACCTATATACATACGTAGTCTAGCCATAAATTCTGTCCCAACTTTTTCGCCATTTTAAATTTAATAATGGAACGTTCGATGTACTTTTGTTTCTTGATTATGCTTAAATAGACATTTGGCTGTCAGAAAAAGTATATTTGGCTCCAGGTATCGTTTCCCTGAAGATGGAGTGGGGCATCAAAGAGAATCGTGTCGCAGTGATAGCGTTATACAAGTGTAACAAGCAAGTGAACAACATTTTCAAACTGCTGAAACCTTTGAATATAACAAAGAAATTTATCTATCGTACCATCAAGCGATACAACGACATCGGTTTAGTCGACGACCGGCCCAGGAGCGGTCGACCACGGCAAACAAGGACACCGGCAGCGATTAAAGCGGTAGCTGAGCGAATTCGGAGAAATCCGCTACGCAAGCAGAAAATCATGGCTAGGGAAATGAAAATTCCCCCTAGAACTATGTCCCGTATCATAAAACAAGACCTTAAGCTTGGGGCTTATCGACGGAGCACAGGTCAGCGATTGACAGCTGCCCTACGGAAAATAAGAGCGACGAGAGCTAAAGTGTTATGGTCGCGGCATGCAAAGGGCGGATATCGTAATATTCTGTTTACAGATGAAAAAATCTTTACTGTGGAGCAAAAATTCAACCGCCAAAATGATAAAATATATGCTCACAGTTCCCAAGAAGCTTCTGAAAAAGTTCCAAGGGTAGAAAGAGGCCACCATCCTGCATATGTCATGGTTTGGTGGGGAGTATCCTATGAAGGCGTCACAGAGCTTCATTTTTGTGAACAAGGGGTAAAAATACGTGCTACGAACTATCAAAAAGACATTTTGAAGAGAGTTGTTAAGCCGCTAAATGATACTTTATTTGCCGGTAAGCACTGGATATTTCAACAAGACTCTGCCCCTGCACATAAAGCTAAGACAACGCAACGGTGGTTAGCGACGCATTTACCCGAGTTTATTGCGGCTGAAGATTGGCCCTCAGGAAGCCCGGATCTCAACCCCTTGGACTATGGTCTGTGGAATATTTTGGAGGAGAAAGCCTGCTTTAAACCTCATCGCAATGTTGAGTCTCTGAAGTTAGATTTAGTGCGGGCAGCGGCTTCAATACCCATCGATACCGTCCGTGCCGTCATAGACGAGTGGCCGGACCGTTTAAAGAAGTGTGTTAAAGTAAAAGGTGGACATTTTGAATAAATATTTTATTTTATACAATCTGTATAGTATAATTAATAAAAATAACCCTAATTTATTTATAAACTTTCTTTTATTTTCAAAATAAATGTCATTTCATATAGGACAGAATTTATGGCAAGACTACGTATACACCTACATTTGGATTATAAAATGATCACATTTTCATCTAGTAGGTACATTACATAGCCGTAAGATTGAGTTCACCTGGCAGTGAGTGAATGATAGGTACCTACTTACATTATCTGTATTCCTCCACTTCATGTTACGGGTTCTGTAGATTGCATAGAATACGTCGACATTCATAGTGTGTAGTACAGTACTTTTTTCTCACAAGCGCAGCTTAGCCATAGTTGTAGTTGTGAACCATACGAACACATAGCTACTACGCTGACGCACACATAGAAAATGTGCATGTCTATCTCAACACACAATCATGGCTCACCCGAGCTCGTGAGATAAAAGTACTTTTGACTTACTCCACAAACAACAAAGATGAGCACGAAGCCTAAGAAGAACTCGATGCCGAAGCCCTGAAGCGGCGTGACGTCAGCGCCGAGGCCGGTGACGCCGAGCTTGCCTGCCGCGCGGTCCGGTGTCAGCGCCTTCAGCAGCCCAGAGCCGGCGGCGGCGCCCGCGCACTGCGCGACCACGTACAGCACCGCGCGCGCCGGTTTTACGCGCCCGGCCGACGCCAGGCCCGCCGTCACCGCGGGGTTCACGTGGCCTCCCGACACGTGCCCAATCGCCTACACACAAAAGTTTACATCAATCTTATAAGCATAGGTATATATCTATTAAGCCAAATGAATGAGAACCTAACCTAATCTAACTTAAGTATTCTTTTTATCCATGCCAATGGATAACGAGACAAAAAATACCTACACATGGGTTATGTTGGTTCGCCTGTGAACAAGTACGGGTCTTCTGAACTAGAGGTACTGTGAACGGAACTTGATAAATAAAAAAATATTCATGGACAGTCTTACACAAATCGACCTAGTCCCAAAACTAATAAGCAAAGCTTGTACTTGACGACACTTATATAAATACTTAAATAGATAGAAAACATGCAAGACTCAGGAACAAATATTCGTGTTCCTCACACATATAAATGCCCTAACTGGTATTCGAACTCGGGACCTCCAGCTCCGTAGGCAGGGTCACTACCAACTCGGCTAAAGTGGTGGTTATAAATATAGATTATATCCCAGTTATCGAAATATTTAGTTGATGCGCCAAGAAACCCACGTGGCAAAAACATAAGGCATCTTTAGTTGATACTAATGAACTAAATGCAGTGGATGTGAAAACTTGAATATAAAGCCACGCTCGCTACTGTACGCGTAAGTCATAGCAAATATCGTCTTAGCTCCCTATGCAAATTTGCAAAGATATATCTACCGTTAAAACAAGCAGAGCTAAAACAGATTTAGAGAGGGTAATCTTTATCTACATCTGTTGTGATTGCTATAGTTAAACATAGCAAATGTCGCCTGCAAGTCGCTTCGTGCAGGTAATTAATGAAACCGAATTATCTAATCTGACGGTGACGTGACGATGATCATGTTAATATCTTCCTAGATTTAAGTGGTTATGAGGCGCACCTTGACGTATATATATATATATATATATGACGTATATTGATGAGTAAGATTCAACGGAAACGACTTTTACTTTTTTCCAAATAAATGTATGCATTAGGAATGAAAAAGAAAGATAAACTCCCGGAAGAAATGTGTGAGCAGAGTTACGAGTATTAGGCAGAATAGTTAGGGCGCACTGCCAGATAGATACAATGCCGTGTCGCATAGTGCACATAATCAAATGACGTTAATTTGGCTCCTTTAATATTTACCATTGGATAGATATGAGGCAATATCTACTTAATAACATATACCATTTACCCATTATAATAAAATAAACTTGTTTTATTTTGAATGCAAAAGCACCATAAACATGTTTATACTTAGCATTTGTTTTAATTGAGTTGATACCTACTGTATAAACACAGATGTATCTAAAGGTCATTTTGTGTGCATTGCATAGACACGACGACGCGACATTCTTGAAAACGAAAATAGTCGTGGGTGTTGTAAAAGCCGGTTTTATCAAGTCGGTATATGAGGTACATTACTTACTGATACGACGGCGAAGACGGCGAGACCGAAAGCGAGGGCGATGAGGACGATGTCAGGCGCAGCGTTCGACTGCGCGATGTTAACGCAGGCGCCACAGCCGAACAAGTTGAGGAGCAGGTTCCCTGTAGGAGCCAAAATAAAGATTAAATCCATTTGATTACCACACTTGCAAATTGAGTAACGGGTCCCTCGTTTGCATACTGAGCCCTAAAAAACATTAACGCAACGCGCTTACGACTCCTCTGGAGTTTAAAGGGCTCATAGGCTACAGTGACCGCTTAGGTACTATCAGGCGTTTTAGAAACCAATTTTAATAATGCACGATAAATTGACACCTTGTTGATTAATTCTAAGTATTGCTTGCACCCAGTGCCGGATTAAGACATTTTGAACTCCCAAACATTTGTAGTCCAACACTGCATTAATGTCCTCAAATCAACATTTTTTTCTGAGATTAGTTAATGCTATCCTTATACTTCCACAGCAAAGTCAACTGAAGAAGAAGTAGAGGGCTTTTGTGATACGCTGACTACGACACTTAGAGGGCTCCCAAAACGAGAAGTTACCATCATCCTAGGGGACTTCAATGCTAATGTTGGAGATACCACAGGCGATGACCACTTACGTCGTGTCGTTGGAAAACATGGAATCGGAGACCGTAATGATAGGGGCGAGCGTCTGTTACAATTCTGCTGTGAAGAGAATTTTACTATCACCAACACATGCTTCAAACACCATATCCGTAGATTATATACCGGAGTATCACCTGGTGACAGAAGTAGAAATCAAATTGACTACATACTAGTAGGAACGCGGTGGAGAAACTCATTAACAAATGCCACAACCTTCCCCGGTGCCGACTGCGGCTCCGACCACCAGCTTCTTGTAGCAACACTTCAAGCGCGGCTAAAGAGAATACAGAAACGCAAACTAGTTACGAATATGCAAAACATAAATTTTTGTGGCTTCAGAGAAGATATTGAGCAGAAAATCGGAAACTTTCCAAATAAAACGACAGACAGCAACAGTAAATGGGAATATTTGAAAAGGATGATAGAGGAAACAGCTAGGAATAATAAACTTCCGAAACCCAATATGAAAGATTTTATCACACCTGAGACGGCCCAAATCATCCTTGAGAAAGCGAACTAAAGGAGAACGGGATGCATTCAGCTGAAGTTCAGCAGCGGTATGCAGAACTCAGCCGCCAAGTTCAACTGCGCTGTCGGAAAGATTATGATAACCACATCAACGAAATATGTCTAGAAATCAAACAGCACTCACAGAAAAACGAATCCAGATAGGTATCTTTTTCAAAAAGTAAACGAACTGACTGGAACGCGTAAACCGAGAACATGCGCCGATGCTTTCGAGATGTGGTGCTGGAGACGAATGCTGAGGATACCTTGGACTGTGAAGTGCACTGATGCATCGTTCCTCAACCAGCTGCGAATAAAAACTCGCTTATCTAGCATGTGCCAAAAACGGATTCTTGCGTATTTCGGCCACACAGTGCGCAGAGGCGGCGAAAATCTGGAAAAACTGATTGTGGTTGGGAACACCGAAGAAAAAAGATCGCGCCGCGCGGTCGTGCCTCAACACGATGGAATGGACCGATCAAGTGAAAGACTCGTCGTCCTCCAAATTTTACACGGTTGTACGAGACGCGTTGGACAGGAACCGGTGGCGTAATATCATCCGTTCCAGATGCAACCCTGATGCTGACCACGATCCTCAGACATGAGGGACCGACCAGAGAGAGAGAGATCCTTATACTTATGTGGTGATTGAGGTGTTAAATAATGGCCCCGTGTCGTACTGGTACGTTAACTTTACTTAATGAGTTAATGGCTAGAAGTCGGCATATGGTTGCTAAAACCACTTTTTTTTAATTTAAGTTAACATAAGCCAACTTTTTGCCGACGTGGACACCCATTACGCGCAGATACACGCCTTTCCGATAACTAGGTGCTAAGTAGGTCAATACCGTCCTAATAGATTAGTGCAAGGTAGATTAATTACATTGGTTTGTTAATAAGGGATTACTCGTACACTTATTAGTCATTAGGTACATTAAATAAAATATTATTAAGTAAATAAAAAAAACCTCCCATATATTTATCCCAGAGTCGGTTGGTACACGGTTGGGAGTTTACAAAACATGACGTAATAGGTACCTAACATAATGCTAGTATTCCACAAAAGGTTTGGCAGAAAACATTAAATTTAATATTAGCAATTGTTGACTTAAAGGTGGAGTAAACAGGATATTGTAGCCGTATAAGCTGTATTGTTTCTCTTTTTGTCAATACTAAGTTACTTATGTTTAGAATACAATTTGTATATTTCTGTTCGTATACCTCACCTATGAACTCGGCCAGTAGCGCCCTGCTGATACCCGCGGCCCCACCAGCCAGCTCATCCAATCCGAGTTTTGTACCCAACTCACCCATGGCTGCTTATGCTGTAAGAAAACATTACAATAGTTATTTGTTATACAAGGGTGTAAAGTTGTATTTTGACCGCGAGTGTGGATTTGAAACACGAGCTAGCGGATGGATTCTAGGGTTGAACCACGAGCTAGTGACTGGATTATATGGTTCGAAAATAGAATCCTGAGCGAACCGAGTGGTTCAAAAATAGAATCCTGAGCGTACCGAGTGTTGCAACACACGAGACGTAAAATAACTTTGCAGCCGTGTGTAACATAAATCTTTTCACCCCACTAAAGCGAGGAGAATACTACATAAGGAAAACATATGTCTCTTACTGTTATTTTTCCACCTTGTCCTAGCGTTATTTGATTATAGTTAATTTTATAAAGTGTCGGCAACGCGTACGTGACTCCTTTGGAGTTGCAGTCGTCTATAGGCTACGGTGGCCGCTTACCATCAGGTGGACCATAAACTTGTTTGCCACCGGCCTTGTATAAAAAAAATAGTTGCATCCCGAAGGATGCCCAGGGCTCTGCTAGCTAATCCCAAAATTCGGCGTAGGCACTAGTTTTTTTTTCACTATAAATTTAATAATTAAAAATTTTTTTTGCTGAACTGTGGACTGGCCTTTATAAATAATGACAAGTTCGGATTTCAAATATTCTTTGCACTCTTGTGGGTAAAATACAAATTTGCTATCTGTTTTTAAATAATAAAAAAGGGTTTTCCGAGCTAGTGAGGTGAAAATAAAACCGACTTTATTTTTTATTAAACATTTTATTTATTACACACTTTTTAGTGAATCATCACCAGAGAGCATCTCATAACGATTTCAATAAGCTGAAACACGACTAGGACTACAATGTTTTAATACGGAGTTTGTTGTCTACCTTCCGACTTCAATTACGAGATCAGGTTGATGGTGACATTACATCAAGACCATTTAAATTGACTTCGTCATAGTCGCTTCAGTATCTTGATCGAAGTATCTTAAAGTCACCCATGAAACACTAGGAGTTTTGGATGACCATTCGTGGTCTTCTTCATCAGTTCCCGCTCACCAAATGCTACTTTCTGAATGCAACTGTTCGATTTATTATCGAAAATACTAAAATCGCTATACGTTTTCCTTGAATTTTTGAGGAGTTCCCTCAATTCCTCAAAGACTCCATCATCAGAACTATATAAATTCTGGTAACAATGGGACCAATCTTGAAGCATATGCTTTCAAACAAAAAAAAAATCCAAATCTGTTCATAAACGATGGAGCTCTGAGGTAATACATATATTAAAGAAAACTTCCACCTTTTTTTGAAGTCGGTTAAAAATAGGTATACCGCTATCATCACCGCGTTAGCTGCCTGCACGTTTCCGCAAGCGTATTACAGATAACCTGGGTCTAGCCCATCTTCCTCCGGTATCGGTCCCTCTCGAAGGCCCATATCATCAGAATCTTTACGGCTGTATTAGTACACTTATTAGCATCTATAGACAACGGTTCATAAACCCATCGTGTGGATACAGAGGGGTTTCTAAAAAAAGTGGGCGCTTAGTTAGTGATACGCTCTCTTTACGCAGGAAATGCGTAAATTAGTTTATGATCGAATAACCTGATAAGTCTGAATCTCGACGCCCCTTCATTACCCAAAAGGCTTACGACATAGTTCGCTAGTTTAGTAAATCAGATAACATTCGTTTGTTCTGACGATTAACATTATTCAGTGAATTCGTCCGCCAGCGGCCGTTGTGTGGACAACAAAGAATCGGTGACTCTGTGATATTTCACCCGTCAAGCGTAATGAGACTAATGAGGGCCTAATAGCCAAATACCAAATGTAAAGTAGCCGGACGTAAATTATTGTAAATTAGTACAGGGTTCACGCTCCGAATCCGTCCCATCATCCCAACCGAGCGTCATCGTGCGACGGTGTTCGCGTGACTTTAGGAAATCGGAAATCTTATTTCCGTTTGTTAATTTTTTACTGTTGGCAGTAACATTGTCCTGTGGTGTATTCAGTTTATTATGTAACGGTTATATAATGATACTTTTTGACGTAATTTCTACAACAGGTACTTTTTTTACACGCAGTTCTTTTATAGCTTACAAATCGACTTAGGCGGTTAGCCGTGGCCGCGGCCCTACGCCTTGCCATAAAAGCAAACCACATAATGTTGGCAGGAGTAACGAGAGAAGCATTAGTAACCAATATCCATATACGAAACTAATATGAATAGTATTTTTGCCATCGGCCCGGACGGCCGTCACCTTCGATGCGTATTGAGCAGAAAACTTATGTGTCTATATTTGAACGTATAGCCTTATTTGTTCTTGACTGAAATATACGTTCCTAGTTAATGCTAATATTTTATGTAAACATTGATAATAAGGATGTAGCGTCTATTGCCTATTCTAGAATCCTTTACAGTTGCGGAAATAACATACCGTCTATTAATTGGAGTGTCTTAGGTTTTATAAAAATCACTTAGACCATATGTCAAAAAATGTATGCCTGGGGCCCAATTTCTCGAAGTTACAAGTTACAATTTACAATTGGAAGTCTATTAAAAGATGTTGAAAAGAGACTTCTACTTGTAACTTTTAGCTTCGAGAAATACTTAGGCCCCTGATGTAATATTTGGTCTAACTATCGATTGATTTCACAAAAGTACAGGCTGCTGTTTTTTCGAATTTTGCCTCTTCAATTCCAGCGTATTTTTTCAAATCATTGAAAGCAGTTTCGTTTCTTTAAAAAAAAAACCGGTCAAGTGTGAGTCGGACTCGCGCACCGAGGGTTCCGTATACAGATGTGTTCCGGTTCCAGCCCTATTAAATCAGGAAAATCTCAGCAACATGGTGAGGAAATTCTTTATTTATCACGTAAACCGATTTCAATATTTTTTCTTTATTTGAAAGAAGGTACTTTCGGCATAATCTCGTAGGAATTTATAAAACAAAAATACATGCAAAGGTGATTAAATTACAAACTTAGTATAGAAATATTTTTTGACGATAATAAAAAGAAAATCTAGATAGAGCTACAGTTATATTTTTCCTGTAAAACATACATTGATATCAATGTTATGTAATAATTTTATATTTTTTCCTTGGAACGGTATTTTTTTACATTTTCCCTTATAAAAAAAATCATTACTTAAACGTAAAAAAAAAACATTTTCAGAATGTGAAACCAAGCCCTTTCATATGACACCCCACTCGACATATTAACTAGACTTTCAAATTTTGAACCACCTATTATCTGTCATTTTTCACAGAAAATAAATAAAAATATTTAAAAAAGTCATGTTCTATATATGTAGGTAAGCCTTCTTTATAACTATTACAAATTTCAAATCGATAGCATAAGTAATTCTTGAGATATTTAGCGATGTGGCAGACAGACAGACAAAGTGAAACCATAAGGCTCGGTTTTATAAAGATCCGTTAGACCTTATGTCGGTTTCTTATGTCAAAAAATGTACTGAGTTACTGAGATTTGATCTGACATTTGGTCTTACGGATCTTTATAAAACCCGGCCTAAGGGTTCCTTTTTTACCATTTTGGTACGGAACCCTAAAAACTGTCTCAATTCTTTTGAGAACTTTCCCTCCATGTGGCATTAATAATTCCACGCTGTATAGAAAACATATTATTTAAAGCACGACATTCCAGACAGTACTTAAAATTGCCTCGCACCGAGTCGATCTCGATATGTTTAAACCTAAAATATGAAAAAGAAATCGCTATGAATAAAATATTGTGATTTGATGTGTATTAGATAAAGTAGGCGAGTTAACGATGTAGATATTGACCACATATGGGAACATTAGCTGGGAAGTTCAAGGACTGTCAACGAACAAATATTAGAGTGGAAAGTGCCCAACTAATTTCCATCACGTCCCTCGTTTCTATTTACTACCATTTTCCTACCTATGTTAAGAATTAATAAGAAACCGTTAGGTAAACACCTAAATAATATGCTCTCGTTCTACTTAACATGTTGCTCTATGTTTATGTTTTTAGGAAAATTTTAGGTTTATCGGAGCATATAATGAAAATTCGTAGCCATTGGGTACGTAGGCGTCGGTCCGAATACGCCAAACTAAGTTATGTACATCTAGTATAACTGGGCAAGTGGGCACACCATGATGTTTGATGTCATCTATCTTTAAGCCCAAAGAGAAAGGGAAGTAGGTATCTCCGATTTACAGAAGACCGCAACCATATATAATAATAAAATGAAATATAAATATTTATGGACAATCTCACACCTATCGACCTAGCCCCTAACTAAGGATACTAGGCGGCGATACTTAAATAGATAGAAACCATCCAAGACTCATCACACAAATAAAAGCCCTGCCCGGGATTCGAACCCGGGACTTCCAGCTTCGTAGGCAGGGTTACTACCAGGTAGGCTAAAGCGGTCGTCACCGCTGCTTGCTCCGTAATAATTCTAGGAATGTGGTGTTGTGTAGGAAGGTGTTGATTTGGTGAATAACTTGCGGAGCTCCCGAGGATGCACTGTGTTGAATTTGACTCTAGCTGTCAACAGGGTCGATAATGCTCGTGTGATTCGTGTGCTACGTCCATGCGTCCGTGTGCTTCGGTGTCTGGTTACTATGACAGGCCGTACCTACTCTTGTTTGCCAACATCGCAGTATTAAAAAAAAACTAGGAAAGTAGGTACTGTTTAAATATAAAATTTCTTTTGTACTTCCGTGATTGCACAATTAAACGTGATCGTTTATACATTTGCGTATTCGCGTACCGTGTGCTGAATCTAATATGCTTCTGAACATCAAAATTACACACACGTTAGGTTCATAATACGAGTAAGTGTGCTTTCATGTATTATACATATATTCTAAGGGTTTTATGAATCGGCAACTATGTTTTTTATTTTACCAACGTAAATTCGTAGCGAAGTTTTATTACACACAGAGAAAAAAAGTGCTAGTTCTTTATTTAGAGTTGTGTTTGTGGTTATAACTTATTAAAAGCTGAATATTTAGGTGACAGAATTACGCTACTAAACTACAGGGTATAGTGCACCGTTTCCACCGGCGTGGTGAATTGAATCTTATGTTAACGTAATAAAGATTCACATGGTTTTTAGGATTCCGTAGCCAAAATGGCAAAAACGGAACCCATATAGATTCGTCATGTCTGTCCGTCCATATATCACAGGCGATTTACTCGGAGACTACAATTATGAAATTTGGTAACACAAAGATGTTTATCAAAACTTGTTTGAGTCAAGGTATGCTGACTACTGTTGCAAAGTTTTTTTTTTATATGTGTACCCTTGTATTGGTTTGTCTTGTTTTAACATGTTACATTTAAAATACATCGGTGCTAGACAGTGCCTGTGCGCCTCTCCGCCACCCCCCGTTATCATTACAGGAATATTAATTAGACGATTGTGAGCTTGTTTTATATTCTAACACGATATTTATATTCTACCT
Source organism: Epiblema foenella (assembly GCA_963556455.1). Classification (NCBI taxonomy): domain Eukaryota; kingdom Metazoa; phylum Arthropoda; class Insecta; order Lepidoptera; family Tortricidae; genus Epiblema; species Epiblema foenella. Next base: position 14,210,677 of record OY747095.1, on the reverse strand, counting down.
ACCTTTATATCGGGCGTTTCGACGCGGGTCGAAAAGTTACTTTCGCATTTATAATCCTAATCCTTAGTGACTTCATACTAAACTTGGCGGGTAAACTCACAGTTAAAATATATGAAAAGTTAATTCAGCGTTGGTTTTTGATTCATCCCTTAGGGGCGAAAAGAGGGTTAAATGTTTGTATGGAAACCTGTAACATTGTTGTAGTAGGTAAGTAGATAAAAAATAAAATTATAAATTAGACTTCCCGTGCGAAGCCGGGGAGGGTCGCTATTATTAATGTAGGCGTGAAATCAACTTAATCAACGCGCTTCACTATCACTACATAGTATAAAACAAAGTCGCTTTCTCTATCCCTATGTCTCTATATCCCTATGTATGCTTAAATCTTTAAAACTACGCAACGGATTTTGATGCGGTTTTTTTAAATATATAGAGTGACTCAAGGGGAAGGTTTATATGTATAATACATGCATCAGCATTGCACCCGCGCGAAGCCGGGGCGGGTCGCTAGTAATTTTATAAACCAGCAAAAATTGTTGAGCATGAAGTGCTATAAGCGCTTATTCCACCTTCCTGCATTTAGCGGCCTGGTCAGGGGAAGGGAATTGAAGCTCTAACATATTGGTACGTCCGATTATGAAAATGGTAATTGCTGGAAGATATAACGGGTTCTTATAACTGGGTCGCTGGACATCAGCTTGGATCACGTGGCAGTAATTCTTGCAGTCATAACTATCGCTTATGACCACGTTTATGATTTGTATACGGAACGCGTCTGTCTGTTGACGCCACTGCAAGCTTTGGCCAGATCGTACCTAATGCACAAATATCCAAAGGGCCGTTTACACGGTGATTATTAATTATCACGCGATATACTCATGTCACAATACGCATCATGGTTAATATTGAAACAAAATCCAAATAATTATGAAATCCGCGACAATATTTACATCCCAGTATTGTAATATGTGATCACAGTGATAATATGCCAAGAAACAAAGACAGTCATCGTGTATAGTCAGCCAAGAAAGTGGTCTACTACTTTTCGGTTCTTTTATTTGTGTGTTAAGGTACAAAAGTGTTACAAGTACATAGAAATTATTATCATCAGTTATAAATCAACCATTATCAGTAATGCCGCTACTAATGAAGTTTACTCCTATGTAGGTAATTTATATATCACATCACACAGGATATCTGTATGTAATATTGATGGTGATAACAATGGATAATCATCGCATATGACGCAAGCAATCTGTGGGGATATGAGTGGTGACGGATCCTTGATTCGCAATGTCCCTAAGGGCACAGTGTTGACTAAACGTGTTACGGCCAGCCTTCGTGACTCCATAATTGACAGATGCGCAGTGGCAGCGGCCTTTACCTGCATGCAATTATTACCTACTGCTGTAGCGAGAATTATCTATTAATTATTCATTACAGCGTGGACTTGGTGAAACCCATGCAGCCTGAGGCCTTATGTCATGCACCGGACACAATACGAGTAAATAGGAAAAGATACAATCATTCATGACTGAGGCATGCAATAATTGCATTTATATGGAAAACACATGTAACCTTAGTTAATCTAAAGTTTCCATATAGCCAATTAGATCACTTACTTAGTCATAAAATAATTATAGCTGGAATGGTTACTTAGTAGTAATTGTAAGAGGATGATTTTATTAAACTAGCTCCTTGAGTAACTTATCAAGATAATAATAATGAATATTATTGATTTAGTTAGGTACCTAACCAAATACCCTAAACTAAATATTCCTAATACGGCTTATGCTAGCTTAGGTAGGTAGGTACTTCATGTAAGGGAATGCCCTAACACCACAGAATTAATGTCACTACCTACTTATGCAAAACTTGCAGGAATGAAACGGGAGAGGGTGAGCAAGAACATAAGCGAGACACGTAGTCGAATGCGAATACCAGTAGAATAGCGATCCGACGGTATTATTCTATTTCTGAAGTCTTCGCTAGGTTTAATTGGGGATTTTAGTCGGTAGGTACCTAGTCTAAGTACATGCTGCATCTGCATGCGATTCGGTGGGAAAATTAATATTTGTGGCTTATAAGATCAGGTTCAAGCAATCTGAATCCACAAATGAGCACTCTTAAATGGAACTACAATCTACCCTCAGTAGGGTCAAGGCGTCCTGCATGGCCTAATTCTACTAAATTGCATACTTGATACCTAGTAGATTTACAGATTTTATTATTAGAAGGAAGCACTGACCTAATATTTAACAGACCGTTAAAGTGGCTATACGACAGACGTAGGAAACCAGCGATGGCAAGTGGAAACAAGGTAATGGACGTCTTCCCTCGGGGGCGTCGGCGCGCGCTCATCAGAATGGAGTGACATCATTATAAAAACTTCCACAAATAGAATATTAATAGGCGATATCAATTTAACATGCAGGTAAAAGGATAGGTATATTGACCGGAGCGGCGCATAAGCCGATTGTGGGTTGAATTTCAAGTACCAACCAACGGTTTACTTGAAATTTGTTCCTCGTTTTTATCAAAATATACACTAAGCTAATCGTCGTTAAGATTAATTTTATTATATTATAGGTATTTGTATCCACGTAGTGGCTCACGCAGGGTCCTGTGTCAGGCACTACGTGGCACCGTAGTTACACGGTTGCTCTCCGGGTTCTAGGCACAACATGCTCTTAAGCTCGCTACTACAGTGCTGAGAATCACTCGTGTCAAGTTTCAATACAACAGCAACCAAACACTTTAGATCCAGCTTTTATATTTAGTTAATTAACCGTTAATTTTAAAAAATACACAATGTTCGCAATTTGGTCGTGTAAGTGACAGTCTGAAGGACAATGGCAAGTGGCTCAACAATCCCGGTTCGCGACTGTACCATCGCGAACATGGATTATTATTGAGCCACTTGACAATGTTCGTAATTTGGTCGTGTAATGCAAATCGGGACTGACACGACATCGGGTAACATCTGTCATACATTATGCGGCTAAGTGACGGACTGACGGACAATGGCAAGTGGCTCAACAATCCTGGTTCGCGACTGTACGTCTAGGTACCTATATTTTTTCACGCAGGTACGACTTTGAAAAACATGCTGCCCCGACCCCAATTAAATAGGGTAATAACATGCTATTGATGACTTATGTTCTGTAATGTGATAAAGCGTCAATAGATTACAGTGATGAAAGATAAATTTGACGTAATTCCTAGCAGAGCCATTATCTCCGAGAGTAAGCGACACCCCGCAGCTCCGTTCGCTTCGGAATAGCTAAAAACCCGCCAAGTGCGAGTCGGACTCGCGCACGAAGGGTTCCATAATTTTATCTATAAAAACAGCAAAAAAAGACGTTTGTTGTATGGGAGCCCCTTAAATATTTAATTTATACTGTTTTTTTAGTATTTTTTGTTATAGCGGCAACAGTAATACATCATCTTTGAAAATTTCAATTGTCTAACTATCACAGTTTCTTGAGATACGGCCTGGTAATAGACGGACAGACAGACGGACAGCGGCGTCTTAGTAATGGGGTCCCGTTTTACTCTTTGGACATGGAACCCTAAATATCCTGACAACTAAAGAATCCAATTGAATTTCTAACAAAAAAGGCCATTAATATATTTAACGATCTCACAATATTCATCGCGTTACATTTTCTTGATTTTTGTATTCATGTTGGTATATTAAACCACAAAAGGTTAGACCGACCTTAAGTATAATGTTCCTGTTTATGTTATGCCGGCACCACACTTCGCTATGCGTGTTCGCGTTGGGTATTCGCCTCCCTTTCTTTTGCGATATCAAAGAAAGAGATGCATCACGAATATTTATATGGCCTTAAATTATCCACGCATTTTACTCGTGTAATTCGGTGTACGAGTAGGTACCTACCTTTTAGCTAGAACCTATTTATTTTTTTAATTTAATATTTATTGCACACATGTACGACTTATCATACAAAAGGCGGACTTAATAGCATAAGCATTCTCTACCGGTCAAACTTATAATTGACCTACGCGTTCTAAATAATTTTAATATCTATAACACGAGGCGCCCCTGCGCACACATTGGTGGAATCTCTAGAGAGATGTGGGATAAAACAGAAGAAAATGTACATATTTTTTCTGTGTAAATGAATTTTTGTTATATCTATCGCTAGTTCTTAAAGTAGTGATTTAGATTTGTGATTTGATGGTCATACATGGATTTGGGTTCGCGTCTTTCCTGTGGACATATCAAAAAGTAAGGGCTAGAAAGCTTAATTTTTGGTTGGGTGGGTTCTTAATACGTATTAATAAACCGCGTCTCCGTTTCTACTATTGAGCACAGGGTCCACAGGATTTTAGAGGTCTGTTCGTCATTGAAAGCTATCGAGCCAAAATCATAGAATTACGTTTCTGGTTCATGGCAAGTCAAGATAAAGATATGAAGTAATATAAACCTTACTTTGAGAATTTTAGGATCATGGAGCGCCTTAACTGAGTAATGACCCTTAAAAAAGGAGAGGTTTACAAAACCCGTATTATATTTGAAACTTTTTTATTTTGCAACTGACGTATGAGTCAAGATTATTTATAACTGTTATAAGGAAAAACTTTAGCACAGAATAGGTAATAGTCCATAGGCCAATAGCTGCTCAGTAATTCTCTGTAGTTGTTTAGGGTTCCGTATACCAGAAACCGGCCAAGTGCGTGGCGGACTTCGCAAATTTAGGGTACCGTACCAACCGCATAATTAAGTTGGTTTTAATAAGCTAAATGAGGGACTTTCACCGAAAATAAAAATTTATTGGTATTTGCTAGTAAATATACGTAATAATAAACATCATCATGAAATTTCAAGTTAATAGGCAAATGGGAAGTGAAAAGTTCTACTGAACAAAATTTTGTACACACTTATGGCTTTGCGTCAACAAGATGCTTATTACCTACCTATACTGTGTAAAATTTGAAAACTGTAGCTCCAACCTTTTGGCTGTAAAACCTTTGTGACAGACGGACGAGTGAGTGACAGTGACAGCAATAGGGCTCCGTTTGAACCCTTCGAGTACGGAACCTTCAAAAGTTAAGACTTATGGAGCGACTCCGTCGGCGGTCAGTCTTGTCACAACTTCGTATACCTACTGACCTATGCTATCGATATGCAATTTGGAATTTGTAGTAAACAACATTACAAAAAACTTCGGGATTGTTGTTTAGGTACCTAATCGATACGACGCATATAACTTCAAGCGAATAAGTACACTTGAACCAGTAGCTTAGCGAAATGAGATGGAAACCTGATTCTTTACGCGCCACTTACAACGTTGCTCATTGACAAGCGTAGACGGCTATTTCTTATCGATTTGCATAACACTGCATACTTCAATTACTCAATCCAATAAGAATTGTTTACTTACTTGTGGTTCTGTAGATATTAAGTCAATATAATAAAAATCTAAAAGGAATTCCGCTGCAGGTGGATGGCGGCGAAAACATTTGCATAAATAAATGACGTAGCCGCTTGATAAATATTGTTAGTAGACGTACGCGTTACCACTATAAGTGGTAAAACCGCTCATGTCTTACCATTGTGTAATTCAACAATATTACATTAAACCGGGTATAATTACAATAAATCCTACTACAGCAATTTTAACCTACTTACTTCAAGAAGTTTTTAATCTCGGAGTTCTCAAGTTCTAAATACTATAAACATGTATGTGGTAGAATTATTGAAATATTTTAATTGGGGTATAGCATAAAACAAGGTCATATACATTTTTTTCCCTGAAAGTCCATTAAGTACAAGGGATGAAAAGTTACGTGTTTCGGTTTCCGTTATCGTACACCCATTAAGCCATTGCTTTATAAATGATCTGAATATGCCGTAATAGACAGCAATACGGCCGAATTGAAAACCTCCTTCTTGATGTTGGTCCTAATCTAAAACAATAATAAGTGTGTATTCACGGTTGCGCGGCTCAAGCTCAACCCGCTACGTCCCTGGCGTAGGTGGGACGGCCGAAGTTGAGGCACGCACAGTGTCAATTATCCGAAGCTTTTTTGTTTCTAGCGAGTATAAAATGATCACGCGGCCAACGCACCAACATAATTGTATCCCCAGAACTGATGAGGAAAACGACGGGGTTACGCTCTGGAGAGTCCGTGACTCAGTCATTTTGGAAAAAAGTGTTTCAGTCTTTCGTTTCATTCAAATGTGCCGGATAAGAGAAGGACGGAGAGTACTAAATTCGACGTCCATTAATTTTTTGTGGATCGTCAGACACGCTTTCTAAGTTCATTGGAGCCTCGGGTCTTGTAGAATGCTGCGTCCAACCGGCCTACCTACCTACTTGAGATCACTAGATAGGTTAATGTATGGTTGTATTCCGATGAAGATAGTTGAATATTCATTGTTCGGCTACAATAAATATTCTGGAGGTCGCGATTCGAACCCCAGCACCTAAAAATAAAACTTACTGAACAAAATATCATTTGATATTTTAAAGGTAGCTTTTCGGAGAAGAACACAAACGTCAAACCGATCTAATTGCAACATAATCTAGTTTTTCCTCTTGGTTGGAAGGTTAATATGGCAGTCGCATACGTAGTGCCTGTCTGAAATGTTGGGGCACAACTTCTTAGAACTTGGGACTTTTTTGTCTACTGTACCGACTAATGCATTGTGTATATGTCGGCTTTCATGACAAGTTTTAATGGTACTTAGGTTGTTCTTCTCGTTCTAATCAGCACGTAGTCGCGTAGGCTGACCCAATAATATAATTGTTGGTGACTTAATCAAACCTTACTCAGTAACTTATTTACATACTCTCATGTTATTTATACACTATATGTATACGTATGACCTCGGACAATACACCCCTATAAGTATTCTTCGAAACTTTACAAGTTGGATATTAAGGGACAATTAAGGCTCAGGTTATGGGTGCCATTTATTTGATAGATATAATACAATAACTTAAATACATAGAAAACACCCAAGACTCACAAATAAATACCTATTAATGGTCCTTTTCGGGATTTGAACTCAAGACCGTAGTATGTACTTCGTAGGCTAAAATGAACCTGAAAATAAGCCCTTCGATGGACGCACTGTCTTTAGTTTAAATCACTCTCATACCCGGTAATAGTATATTATGCAACTGGTGTATAAGAAGGATATAAAAAGGCGAGTGGTGTGGGTTGCGATGTGAGCCTTGGCGAACATCGCAAGTAAAGACACCACGAGCCCTTTTATACCAGTTATACACCGTTGCATACAATACTTTTTCTACGACTCATTTCAAATAAAAAGTAAGTATTTATCATACTTTTCATGCGTCATTTTTTCCCTTAGTAATTGTGCAACTTACCTACACAATATCTTCAGTAATGCTATATAACTTCTTCATGGATTTTTAAAAGAATCAATAAACAAACAACCTACACATTTTCTTCATAAACACAAAAAAAACGTTAGATTTAAGTAATATAATCATTTATCAGCTTGAATGTTTTCGTTTTCAATTAGGAATTTGATGGGAAATCAAAAATATGACACCATGTTTATGGTTTTTTTATTTTTTATTTGCTAGATTTGGCATCTGAGGGGCTACCGCGAACCACAAACGAAGTTTTCCCTCTCTGTCTTACTTATGTGCAAACTTGCAAGTGCGACAGAGAGGGAAAATTTCGAATGCCGTCGCGGTAGCACTCCCGACCTAAACTAAATTCAAATCCGGATCGAATCTGTTTCGGTTTCATAAATATATCCGAAAATAGATAAAACTTGTTAAACGACACAAAAAAGATGATAAATGTTGTATTTATATTAGTAAATAATATATTACGCATTTATTAATACCTAATAATTGTAGCAAAGTTGCGTTAAGTTGGCAGCACTGATTTTAATCATAAAAGTTTCACTTGAACGCACCAAAGAATGGCTACTAAACATAGTATTTGTAGTAGTCTGTGGCACCCAACTCTGCTTTAATTTTTCATTAAAATAGGGTAAGTAGTGTGTTTTTGGGCAATAGGCTAGATACAGAATTTTACAGAATAAATAAAGTATGTATTTATATTAAAGTTCATGATTGCTTAAGTCGCGAAAAAAAGTACAGCAGTAGAAAAAGTGATGAATTGTAGCGTAATCTGAAAGATATACTTAACTAAGAGCAGTCGGTAGAAAAAGCCAGTTTAATTCTGTAAGTAGCGAATCATGATTCACTACGGTGATTAAGTATCTACTCGCTCAGTGCTTTTTGCTGGTCTCCGGTAACTGGTTCCGCTTCCAATGTCAAGGCTGTCTGTCACGATTTCAGTCAATAATTGAATATGACGTAGTAACACGTATCCTACTATATAAATGCGAAAGTTTGGACGTTTAAATGTTTGATAGGTACTCAATCACGCAAAAACGGCTGAACGAATTATGATGAAACTTGGTATACAACGTGTTTATACACTGGAATACATATAGGATATTTTTTATCCCGAAAATCATCCTTCGAAGGGATAAAATAGAGGGTGGATGTTTACGCGGATGAAGTCGCGGACAATAGTTAGTATTTATATAATAACATATTATTTTCATAGACTTAAAATTCTAAACTAAACTACACTCGTACGGTCGCCGAATTAGTAAACACAAAATATAAATACATGTATCTACAGTATCTATTGGAGACCATGTTTTCCAAAGAGCCGGCGTAGCTAACATGGGTGGCCCTGATGGCTGGAAATCGTGCGGTTGCCGATTGGGATGCCAGGGGCGATCCAAATGTGAATTGATTGTTTGGCTATAAATATTGAGGCTTGTTTACATTTCTTCCGCTACAATTCTCTCATACTCTAAATAGTTTGTATCACGTGACGTCCTCTGAACAGGTACTGCAATACTATGCAGCTTGCGTGTCCTGCACTAATTATCACTTAGATCATAAGCTTTTTATGACTGGGTATATACACTTGTTTTATGCAATATAATTACCATTATTATGTACGAGTAGGTACACACACAAACAAATTAAATGGTTGTTGTGCCTATGTACCTACCTTGAGTTTAATCTTGAAATGAAATGAAAATAATTTATTCGTGACATAGATACTACAAGCTAATACTTTTTTTTTACCTATTAACTAATAAAATTGCCACGAAATGGTCCCGCCTCAGCATAATGCTGACTCACAAGCCAGCGCTGGTCTTCCGGCGAGACCATTTTTTGTGGATCTTCTTAAATATAATTTTGGGATGCGTAGTTATATGTAGCTACACGCGACGCGCGATACTGTAGCAGGCCAAGTTCATAAAAATAAAAAATAAAAACATTTTTTATTATCAAATTCTATATCGAAGTTATTTCTCAGTGATCTAGAAGTTTCGAAGTTTAGAATGGTGGTTATAGTATAACCCAATTACGCAAATAAACAGATACGAAAAGTATTAGAGTATACAGTAACCACGGCAAAGCGCTCTAAAATATGACACGCTCTAAGCTTCGTAGCGCGGCCTTATAAATCTGGACACTTTCGGACTTTGCCGCTCTCACCCGTTGGAAATTTAGTATGATAGTTTAAACACGGCGTTATAGCGACACGATACAAAGGTGTTGTTAAGCCCCTTTTGAGGCCGACAGTATCAGTGACTCACAGTGAGTTATTCGTAACTTATATCGGAATGTTATTAGCTTTTCGGAAAGGATCCTGCCGTGAGTAAACCTTCATAATTAAATCTGCGAAGAAATTCAAGTGTATGTGACGTCCCCAACTCCTAGAGCCACTCCAGAGCTTGCGTGCAAACTAAAACAGTCAAGATCGACTCCTAAATTCACTTTGTGATAATTTGTGGTAAATAGAAAGAAATTATTTGAACATCTTTTTGTACACATGAGATTTTTTTTACACTATAGTTTTTAGTATAAACAGCCTATCCGCGACGCGAGTTGGCGAGTATAATCAATCAACGGCGAGATATTTTAGGCGATAAGCTATTACGAAAATAAGCAGGAAATTAGTGCTAGGTACAATGGTGTATTTTTCTTATTGTTCGTGAGTGATAAATTACTGGTGTACAAGGACAGTCTTATAAAATATCTAAATGGTAATGCGGCGCTTAGTATATACCTTTCGCCGGATGTCCGGTCCGCATTTCCATATCGTATTTCACAGCTGGGGCGGGCGCCCGGCGCCCACTTTCGGTGCATATTTGCTAATTTTTATACCAAGTATTTTCAGTTCGTTTGTGAGAATAAACTCTCATCTAACGTCACATACATATCCTCGTATATGCGAAAGCTCGTCCCTGAAATTGCTCCTCATTGAGGTCAATACAGGAAACATCAGCATAGTCCAAAATGGGGAGGAGTAGTGTTTGAGTAAGCGCAATTACGTAACCTTCTCAGAGAGGCTACTGCCGAAAACATCTTCCTGTTGACCTCGTTCACTTCAGGTACCCAAGATAAAGTCCTATCCATAATAATGCCTAATTTTTTTACTTGTGAAGAAAAAGGGCTTAAGACGTTATCGAAGTAAATCGGTGAAACTCTATTAAAATCGATTCTTGGGACAAATTTTGTGCTCCCAATTATGATAGCCTGGGTTTTAGAGGGGTTAACCTTAAGACCAAAACTATGACTCCAATTTAGGATACGCACCAGGTCATTATTTACAGTGCTGATAACAGATGGCAGATCATTAAGTACACCCTGCGAATAAATCTGAAGATCATCGGCATAGAGGTGATAGTGAGAAGAGAGATTATTTGTGATTGAATTTATAAAAATAGAGACAAGGGAGACAACACGCCCCCTATTAAGTTATTTTTTATATTTTTTCTTTCTCCGTGTAGATGCACGATAACCCTGGTAATTTTTTTAGTTCTTTTTTGTAGCTTTTGTGGCTTTATAGACCGGGTATTGGAGATAGGGCTGAGGAAAATTCAGGGGAAACCTCCGACAGGACCACGAGAGCGGTTTAAACACCGGAATACTCTAAGAGTTTGCACTCCAGTGAAATTGGTTCAGCGGCTTAACCAAATTTGACGGGCTACTCCGAAATTCGAAATCCAAACTTCGTATCGTGCCGTGCCTTTCACTCATAAACGAGAATGGAAGGGACGGTACGATACGAAGTCGGATTTCGAACCTCGGAGTGCAGGCTCTGAGGTGTGAGTGGAATCGAGCTACTGGGAGTTTTGTCGCTGGCTCACTAAACCTAGCCTAGCTGAGAAGAGTCCGGCAAGAAACTCGGCTAGGCCCGACCTGGGTCGGACTGACTCTACCCGATATGCGGCGGTACCGGGACGAATAGAGGCTACAAGTGTCTGTGTTGTCGCGATCTCGCGGCAGACGTCCCTGTGCCTTTACCATGAGTTTACATGACCGTACTCGCTAGCAACTGCGTAAAAATGTGTATAGGCAAAAATATAGCGCCTCTGGCGGTTACGCAATAGAACTAAGAATCGGCAAACTAAATCGTTTACGCAGTCGCTAGCGAGTACGGTCATGTAAGTAGTCAGTAGTAGGTCAGTTCGGAGTAGGCCCTCTGGTCAACATTTATCGATACCGATAACGTCTACGTGCGAAGTCTTTATTCATATAAATAAATGTTACATGCATGATACTGTAAAGTGGGGCCCCTTGGGTCTCAAATAGCCCCATTTTGCGGTACCTAATATAAAAAATGAGTTCCTTCATCCTCATTCACGAATCTTTTTAATTATTTGCTAATCTTTACTAATATATTTTATAATCGTTCGTATAGAGTAAACTCCAGTCGTGCGTCGGAGCAGACACACACTTTTTTTTCTTAATAATTGGTACAGGTCACAAATGAAGATTTTCACTTTCTGTTTATTGTTAAATATTCCAGAGCGCATTACCTATACTTTAGTTAGATCAAGAATGTTGCAGTTGCGATTTTTGGACATCGGATGCGGATGCAGGTTGTTTTAGGGTCAAATACAAAATAAACGACGTTTATATGATTTCAAGCAGTAGTTTCCCGAATATCTAAATTATCTAATATCTACCTTAGTGACATTAAATAAATATAGTCAAGTGTTGGTGAAAGAAACATTCTTATCTTTAATAGTGTGTTGGTACACCGTTCAAGTAGCGACAACTATTATCTAAAGCAAACTGGCCTAATCTTTGTTTTATTGCTATACCATCACACATCAGAGAGGACTAATGCCAATCTCATGTCAGAAAAATATGCTAATCAAGGGACGACAAAATCTACATTTTTTATGATTATCAACACCGAGAAACTGTTGTCAACTTTTCAAATAAATTGTTAAGAAAACAACGCATCGCATTTGCTCTAGTTCGCTCTGGGTAGTTGTTGCATAGGGGTATTATAGGTAGCAAGCTTCTTAGTCTTAGCCGTCAGTGTGATGGGCGAGTTATTGAGACTATTCAGGCACGCCAGATTGGCCACGGTTGCTTACTCGGTATATTGGAGCGGTTTGTAATTGTCGTGTAAGGCAAATCTATTCAGAAGCCGCCCGTTGCGTGCCGGGGCCAATCGTCACTCCGATATGAATACTTGGCAGCACCTACTTACATGTCGCACGGTTATTTACGATTACGTACGAAGATGTAGACATTTTATATTAGTTATAAGAGCATAGAATATGTGAAATGTTTATGGCTATAATGTCGCCGAACGATAGAAGTACTGCATTTAAATTAAATATTTCAGAGATGACTTTTCGACGTCTTTTTCGGATATATAAGGACTGTTTATAAACTAAAATATCGCTTAAATTTGACATAAGTAACTCTATGATCTATATGGGCTTGTTGAGGGTGGTGTAAAACAGTCGAACACACAATTGTCCGTAATCGGGACACAACCGCGGTTCCGGCAGCTCATGGCTAATCAATTATCATGCTTTGGACACTAAATTGTAACACCAGTGCGATAATTTAACAAAATTGTCGATACAACTTTTGGTTTTCACGTTTCAATGCCAGTCCCAGTTACTATGTGGTGTAAAAATGACTTTGCCAAACCAAATAGCTATTAAAGTAAAATTCACTCATAAATTAGATAATATTTAATATAGGTATTATGCCTTCCCTCTTGTGAAAAAGGCTATAAACGATTTCTATTAAAGTGTCCTTCGTTTGCGAAGGACTTTTTAGTACGCTATGTAATTACAGTAATTAAGTTTGCATATTTAGTACAATTTTCATACCGCTTGCATTATATTTATTATGAACAATTTTCCTCGCGATGGTTAGGTGAAGAATTGTGTTTCGCTCGGCAGCAAAGTTGTTAGGCGTCTCGTGCCTTGAAAGCCTCGCTACGCTCGGGATTGTTTTTTTGAATACCTGTTATAAGATCGAATGAGCAGTTTCGAATGTTACTCCTGCATATAACTTATTAGTAACAAAGTCTCAAACTTTACCTCCTTGTATAGGTGAAAAACTTAAGTAGGGGCCCTACTGTATCTTGCATGTATATAGTCGTGGATTGTTCGAATAGGCATTACTTTTATGTGTTACAATTTAAAATATGTAATGTCTATTCGAACCACATTCGAACACATCACAACTATGTCAACTACATACAAGAGGGGTCTTACTCAAGTTTTTCTTACCTATACCTATAGTAAGAAAAAGAAAAACAAATGTAGGTAGTGTAGGTAGAGTATAGGCTACAATGATACAATAATATACTGCGCTAGGTACCTATGGAAATCCGGTACATCGGTTAGTAGTGTGGGTGACACGACCTACGTCATCAGCCTTGCATCAGCCTATCGAGGGTATGCAGACGTAGTGTTTCGTCGACAGTGACGTAATGTTGAGAACGATTAGATCCGGGTTGTCATTGTTTTCTTAGACCATGTAGACTTACTTATTAGGTATCAGCAATTTATCTTATTTTTCTAATTTAGCCCCCGAAAGTGCCCCACATGTTTTAAATTCATTTATTTACGTTACACGTTCGTCTTTGGGTCACTTATTTATGTGTACCAAATTTCAACTTATTCGGACATTCGGACGGACAGACAGACAGCCACACGAGTGATAAATATGTCTGTCTATCCTTATGAGGTACGGAACTCTAAAACCGAAAAAAAAACGGATGGGATAGTGTATGTTGACTATAATCAGAAAAGTAGTTGAGTTCATTATAGTTAACCTAATACCACTTGTTTCTGATGACAACATCTCGATATTGCTAGTAAAAATTAAAAAGATTTGTACCTGTATAATTCACCTAGGTAGGTACCCTAAGCGTCCGTTTGGTTACAAATGCGGGGTCGGGTTGCTATATTCATATTTATTGGTAATATTCAATTACATGTCAAAAATTACATTAAGGCCGGATTTTATAAAGATCCGTTAGACCAAATGTCAGCTCAAATTTCAGTAACTCAGTACATTTTTTGACATAACAAACCGACATAAGATCTAACGGATCTTTATAAAACCGAACCTAAGTAGGTGTAACCGTTATCTAGGTGCGCAAGCAACTGTGGCTATTCTTATGGTTTTGTTTTCAATGGTTTGGACCGAATGGAAATCTGTTGGGGTCAGTTATACGGTGATTATTATCACACGATACACTCATATCATAATACGTATTGATCGAGTATTCATGAATATTGAAGTAAATTTAATACATTTTTCAATACCGCGATAATATTAATTATTATTTATTTTTATTGTGATAATAATCACGCGTGTAACTGGCCCCCTATAGCCGAGCGGAAAGGCACGAGACTTTCAATTGGTTGTTTGAGATTTAACAGGTAGCTTGTCGGTAAAGGAAATCATCGTGAGGAAGCTGGTCTTATTCCAACATGTAATGTTTTGGCGTAGCAGGATTAGGTGCCAAAGCGGATCCTGGGCTTTGGGGCCTTTGGGTAGCAAAATAGGTACCTATCTTCAAGTAGGTAGATTCCTAAATTGAGATAATGTTTATGACCGGCAGCGTAGAAAGAGGATCCTATAGAAGGAGAATTAGAGAATGCCCAGAAGGGACCGAGTTAGGATAAGCTGAATAAATTGAGATGTATCAGAAGACTGACACATCCATTAATACGATTCGGACATCTCATAATTAGTCATGCTGTATATACGTTGGCGCGAAATTTAAATTAAGCCTATTCATCGATGACGTTTCGGTGACACATGTCGGTGACAAATAATGGAAGCCTTATACGCGATGAGGGACAGGAGATGATACAATGTATCTCGTTCCCATCACGTATGTTATTGTCTACGTTGACATCTTTTTCGCACATCTTTGTAAGTGTGTATTGCCGGCTCCAGTCTTATCCTTACTTCATGACTGGCAGTTGAATCAAATCATTAATAATGACCAAATAACTACTTTTTTAATGTTTTCAGAGTTGGTTAAGTATGTAGGGAATGTTTGAGATTTTGTGAGGCGATGGATGCCAGGTGCTCAACTGTTCCAATATGAATTATTTGTTACCTTTTATTGTTATCCTAAGTTTCGTGACGCATTGGTCATACTGTAATGTCATGTAAACGTTTTTTATATATAAATAAATAAATGTATTTAGTAGCCACTTAGTAGTATTGAATAAAAACTGTCCATACAGTTTTCGTGGACTGGTAGAGTATGTGTTAATAGATGATTAATAGATAGCATTTGATGCTCTCCAGTACCACTGGGAATGGTAAAAGGTACCTATAAAACATGTCACATCTTTCGATTCTACAAATAAATTAATAATAATATTACAGAAAATTCTGAAAGTTTATTTCGGACGGTAAATTTTCTTTTTCTGCATGTATACCCGGCCTGCAGCATCCAGTGGCGTACTGTCCCAATATTACAGGGCACAGAATAAGTAATAGTACAAGTACAGAAGCTTCACTTCTTAACAAAAACTGCGTTTAGGCATAAAAAACGTGCCCACTCTGTGCGTCTCTGTCTATCGTATAACTTGTATTCATTCACACACGTCACGTGTAGCGCTAGGGCTGTCACGCCAAAAATACATCGATTAGGGCAAAAAATGTTCTAGCTCCCCAGATGTTGCTTGAAAACAGTGAACCGATATTAATTAAGTACCTACGTGTTACGTTACATATATGTATGTATGTCGGTGTCATTGTGAATAGCGCCTTAAATCAAATTTACCTCGTGAACGGAAATTCTCTTTAACTCTTGAAATTTTAATTCGTAAGTGAGAAAAGGTAAATTCATAAATCATGCGTTTTTATTAGGATACTCTTTTTAGGGTTTTGTAGCTACTTTTATAGAAAATTGTTTTAAACTGCATATATAACTTTAAAGCCTTTGGTATTAAATCTACACTGTATTTTTGTGCAATAAATTTTAAATTAATAAAATAAATGGCTCAAAAGATTCCGTTATCACAGGAAAACTCCCCCTTACAAAAATAAACCTATGAGGACACCTTTTATATTGGAAATCTAGACATTATTTATTTGACAAAGTGCTGCATTACGTAGAACTTATGAAGATGTGTAGGTTAGAAAAGGATAAAAATATAGGATAGACTGAATATGTGTGTTTAGTTCTCTCCGCTACCCAGAGGTTGTCTGGAAGAGATCGCTCTTTAGCGATAATACCGCCTGTTGTCTACCTCTGTTTATATCTCACTATGTTATATTTCTGAATTGCTTTTTATTTGTTATTGAGGTGTGCAATAAAGAGTATTTGTATTGTATTGTATAGGCAAGAACCAAAAGTTGTATTTTGTTAAAATATAAGCACTTTCTTATTTTAATATACATTATTGAACACCATAAATTAAAGTAAATACCTAACATGCTACGTATCCACAATGCCTGATTCGTCACCTGGATACAAAATTCAAATCAGCAACAGGTTTCGTGTGTCTGACACAATATAAGTATACAAATGTTATAGCCAAAGAAGTAGGACAAGCATTGTGTAGATACTAGTAGATAGTTAACTAAAATTTCAAACGCGTGTTTCATTTTCGTTCGTATGCATTTGTATTGTTGTTGTACATTGTACCTTACAACTTCATAACGTTAAACACCTAGGTTATGCTCAGTCAGTACTTATACCTAATTTAATTAAAATATTTTACCGTTCACTATTTGTAGGCAGCTTAAAAAAGATAAACTTCCGTCCCTTTTAGTATTTAAACAGTCATACACAGAACAGCTGTGTCCTGATCTAGTTGCCATTGTGGGATTTAAATCACTCGGTAATTCGTGTCGCTCGTCGCATTCAAGTCGGCGGCGGCGGCGGAACTCGAGACGACGTGCATGTGCGAGACCTCGACTGACGAGTGACCCCGGGGCGCGCGAGCGTTAGGTATCTAAAGCTTCGCGCGCCGCCCATTGCAAGCCCCCTGTACAGGGTTCTGTAGTTTCACTTTTAACCAGTTGAAAATTGAACCTTGTCATAGTGACTCTAAGTCTAATAATACTACTCTAAAAATGTAACATAGAACCCCGTAATATTGGAGCAGCGATAGGTAAATTGTACAAATTTTATCAAAGAGGTTCGATATGTTGCAAAAATAATATATAAAATGAAATATTATTTCAAATTACTTTATTTTTTATTTAGATAAGTTTACAATTAAAATGGATCTTTTTTTTCAATGGCAAACTGGGTTATAATTTGTTAACTTTTGGTTATTTGAGCAAAATAAAAAAGCGCTTACCTATATTCGACCGTCTTTACTGCCTTACAAAAATTCCGTCATTTTTGTTTCCATCCCAACTTGTTTAACTAATCCTACAATTTTTAGGTTTCTTCGCATTATAGTGCTCCTAGCGTTATCCCTGTACAGTTGCATTCTGAAGGATGCCCGAGGTCCGCTACCTAATCCCAAGATTTGGCGTAGGCACTAGTCTTTACGAAAACGATCGCCATTTGACCTTCCAACCCGAGGGGAAACTTGACTGTTAGAAGTTCTCAAGCCACCCGACGGCCTCTTAACTTGGCTTAGTGACTTCTATCATAGACAGCAGCCGGGATCACCGGCTTAATGTGCCTTCCAAAGCATGAGAGCGCTTAGTTAATAACCACTCAAAGGACCCACCCAAGAACTGACCTGGACCGACGTTGCTTAACCTCGCATACCGCACGCAGTACGCGGGCGCCGCTGGGCCACGAACGCTCTACGTTTTGGTTTCCTCGCATAATGCAGTATAACACGTACGATACATGTTCGAAAACGGATTTCCCAACTCGTGTCGGTCAATA
The DNA here is from genome assembly GCA_963556455.1 of Epiblema foenella. Taxonomy (NCBI): domain Eukaryota; kingdom Metazoa; phylum Arthropoda; class Insecta; order Lepidoptera; family Tortricidae; genus Epiblema; species Epiblema foenella. The sequence goes on along the minus strand of OY747095.1, from coordinate 14,192,476 downwards.
ACACTCGCTCGTGTTTTTGTTTACCGCCACAAGGGAATTATTTACTTTCCGAACTTGTATCGTAAATAACTATTATAGCTGTTTAATTTTGGTGTGTCGGTCTTCTTAATGTTGGTCATATTTATGGTTATGTTTTCTCCAGCAACCTGACCCAATAAAATATTACAGTCTCACAATACTCATACCATCAGTATTAATTATAAATATGTTACATAACTAATTATAAGTTAATTTAATTCTCACATAAGTGAAGTTTGTTAATATCTTCTTATGAGAATAAAGTTTCTTATAACCCGAATTGATAGCAGTTTATGCAATTTCTACATAATGAGAGGCATCAAAACGTGTGCTTTTATAATAAGATCACACGAGCGTTTTAACCTTTTGAGCACCAATAATCAGACACAAATGACGCATCGCAGATGCCACACCATCGCACGTGAAATTAAACCTTACGTAATAGCGCATAGATCGCCATTGCTTTGGTCAGGCATTTGCAGTCTGTGGCGGTCAAAGGGATAATGCCTAATTATGTACACTACTTTACCTACATCCACATATTAATTAAGTCCTCTTTCATGTGGGCGAGTTGAGCACGCGTGCGCAATTTTGGACGAGATAGGTATCCTGGCCAGGAGTGCTGTAATGGGCGGAGTTAGCCATAACGATTCAATTTATGATTCGGTTATGGCCATCTCAACCCCGGGCCGGGGCGCACGCGCACGTCCGGGGTCGCGGACAACGGTATATTGAAAAGCTATTAAAGGATTTACTATAATGGGTGATCAAATAATTAACATCCGTGTTAGAGCCATTTCATGACTTAACCCTTCGTATGCCTTGTCCTGAATCCATCCAATACTTCACCCGTGCAAAACTATTTATTTATATTCCAGACACTATTTTGACAACAAAATTGTGACAGCGGCAGCCGAAGGGTTAAATTCTATTAATCTTGATAGGCAAAGTAGTAACCGCCTAGTAAGTACCTTGGTATTAAGTTTTTAATGTTAGTAGATAGAGTGGCTCTCCAACCGCGCACTCCTATCTCTTTATTGGGCCCGGCCTATAAAGCCACAGTAAAAAAAAAAGATAGCTTGTAATGAATCAAAGTGCGGGTTTACTTACTTCAAAATGTTAAAAGCAGTGCTTACACCTGAGACACAAGAGCTAGGTACGAGTAAATTCGCGATAATGCAGAATGTGATGTTTATAAATAACATTTCGCGTTAAAGCTTCTTAACCCTATACTTGGCAGTAGCCTATATCCATAAACACACATTTTTTGGCCACTTAATTGCATTTTTTAACAAGAAACTATTAGTTCAAACAGCCAAGTTTAAGGTTAATATCAATAAATAGATTACAATTATTTTCGGTGCACTGAAATATATTCCATAGTTATTCCTTCATCGGGCTTTATCAGTTACTAGAACAAGCCAGTTTTTAATGTTCGTACAGACATGAAAAACCGTGGCTAACAAACTTTTACATGGTTAATAAGTGGAACCGACTAAAACTGATGGATATTGATGCTACGAAAATAATCTACGAGTGTTAAGTTAATAACATAGGTATTATAGAGATTACATCATTAAAAAATTGATATCCATTTTGGACCTCATAAAACGTGATTTCAAAATAAGTAGGTACATATAACATAGGTAACTATAATTTTCGTCTTTCATATTTTAATTCTTAGAAGACTAGCTTTATTTCATCAGGTAAGTATGCTCAAAAAATATCTTCTAGGAGAAAAGATGCCTGGCCTAACAGAGTTTCGAGTTATCTTATCTAACCCAATTCACCACACTACTAAATGAATACAAACACAAAATACTAGCCAACAGCTTTACTTGAAATAATAGAATCATTAATAAAACAAGGTTTTTATTTATAATTAAAAAATGTTTAATGGCCTTACCTTTGACGAGTAGAACAAGTGTCAAAAATCTTCAAAAAATAAGATAAATATTAACACTAATAAGATTTTTCGCGATACACTTTTTTGTATTTATTTATGATAATGCGTTTATTAAAGAATAGTTAAGGTCCAACCACCCCAACCGTTTGTCGCGAGTTTTTGATGTCGTTTGAACGGCACATTTGAACAAGCCGCGTTCACAAGTGATAGGGATATTGTAGCCGACTTTAACGCCACCTGTCGCAAATAAGGTCAATGTAGCTGAAATGTTGACATTAGTGCCATCTAGCGTGGGATAGCTAATATATTTCTGATGCGATGATTTTGTAGTTTGTATTTGGATGCACTTTCTTTTTACTTTTATTACAAGAATGCGGGTTAGCCATGCCATGGTTGAGAGTTTTGAGATGTACATTTACATTGTCTATGTGTGCATCAGCGCAGGAGCTATGAGTTCACATTGTCTGTATTCGTATATGTCACAACTACATCTATGTTTAACCCGCGCTAATGAGATTTGTTATTTTGTTATGCACGTTGTTGTTTAGTGCGAGTGCTTGGATTGTGAGCCGAGCCAGCGAAGGATTGTAAGATTGAAAGTACAATCCTGAGCTTAGCGAGGCTCTCAAGGCACGAGACGCCGAACAACTTTGCTACCGAAGGGTTGTTTAAATCTCATTAATATCAAAGCATTTCATGGATAATTAACATTAAAATGCATAAAATAGCCTCTATTCCTATATTAAACGAGTCATATTATTTTTGAGTCTGTACTCACGGGTAACGGCTAGAATAAATATATTTCACTTTTTCCAAACTTATCAGTAGTTAATTCTAATATATTATCTTCTGCACTGAAATCAATGAATAAACTTCAGTATTTTGATTTTATTCCAGCTTTAGAATAAAACAAAACAATGAGGGCTAGCGTTTTTGTGCTCAGTTGGCGCCACTGTCGAGTAAGGTCCAGTTGTCAAAAATTGTTATCGGTTATTGGGCATGAGAACGAAATTTACATTTAAATCATATTTAATACCTTAAAACCGTACCGTAAAAATATCGAACATCCCACATTTTAGCGCAGTCCCGTTTTGTTCGGAAAAAGGAGGAAATAAGTTTCAGAAAGACAAAACTGTCTCGAAGCACTGACAGTCATTGACCGGTAACACATATTTGCTATAATCAAGCTCAGGTATTGCAAAATAGTCACCATATTGTTCCAATTAGATATTAACCCGCGTAGCAACCACCAAGAGTGACATTTGACATTTCGGAGACCTCACGCTACACTAGCGCAGCGGCGAATTCATACGCGATAGCCCTCATTACATGTAACGAGTTTTTTTTCGTATTATTTATCGTATTACATAATACGATTTAAAAAAAAACTATATTATTTATTCGTATTATTTCTTCATAAAATCTAATTTATTATTTAATAGTATAAAATTAAGCTAGAATAAGCATTACTAATTTGATTAAACAATAATAAACTCCACCGTTACATATTTCAAAAGGCTCAGTAACGACCTCTCTTTTATTTTAAAGAAAAAGTTGGAACTCTTTAAGCTGCGTAACGTTCGAATTTCAAAATCACTTAACCGCTAGCGGATAAAGTGACCTTTTGTACGCAGTGAAAATGTACTGTCCCTGCACGCTTTTGTTTCACATACAATTTCGGCACCCCTTAAAGCCTGTTTACATATTGAATATTCGTACGAGTTCATTTAAAAGTTACTTGCAAAAGAGAACTCACTCCTATTCTGTGAACTCGTAGTAAACACTAATCAAGGTGTATACAGGCCATTACTTGCAACAAAACTGACGGTTTTGTACCATCGTATGGTCAATCAATTTGATGTGTGGGTCACTTCGTACCTTGATCTATATAAAAGCCTCTAGAATTGGCCCAGAAATGAAATTGGTTGACCGTACCTGCATTTCTCAAGATAGCAATCGATTCTACGTGATCCTGGCAATATCCTAAATATACATATATATAAGGATTAACTATTCTATGAGAATAATATATATAAAAAATACGCATCCTTGCAGCATGCACTTTTTATTCTTTTGTTTTTTACCGTCATTCTTACTTTCTAAACAAATGAATGTACACAATATAAAGTACAAAATAATATTATTCCATGTTTCACATAGGTAGTAATTACATCGAAATAATTATGTATTTTATAATCAACTGATCATGTACTTACAGTTATCGATTACAGACAGCGATTGATTTAATATTATTTTTTTCCCGTTAAGACCATCTAGGTTTATATTGGTATAACGTAGTAAACATATGAATGACCAAGCACTGGACTAATCATGAAAAACGTATCGATTTCATCGATTTATACAGCCATCATTGTTTACTACTAAAAACGTAGAAGGATAATTGAGCACGAGTTTATTATATTTCATGGCATAACTTAATGATCTGAACAAAAATGCAATAAATGCTGAATGATGATACTAGTCATAACAATAAAAATACATTGCCCGTTTTTTATCATTATGTTGTCAGAGTTCATTTCAGGATAAAATTGTTCTTATTCTCAACAAGCATTAAGATCTCTATGGTTATTCTTTATGACATTTACATGTAATGACATGTAAGATCTAGCATAATATTTAGTATATGAAACGAAACACTATTCTGAATGCCTATTTGAATTTAACGAATAACACCAGTGTAAATGACAATTGTAATTAAGTATAAAAGAAAACACTTCTGTAACATTCACTAGAATAAAGTAACAGTAACTTAGCTAAGCGATATAATCTAAAATGATGCAATTTGTATTTAGAATCGCACCTATCATGGTAGACACAAAAGATATTCACTATAAGAGATGAATAATCGGGATTCCGTCGAGCCAGTTAGGCCTCCTCGCCGTCCATAGTACATCGCGTTGGAGTGGCAGACATTTTTCGAATCGCTAAAATAAAAAAATAAACCAATTACCAATGGTTGCGATTGACGTTATAACGTACAAAAGTATCTACCAAACACGAGCAACAAAGTAATAGGTAACTCATAAATCCCATAATGCAAAGACAACTTACCTCCCTGACTGACGAGCCCAGATCTAAGAGCAGTGGGTTCGCCCCCCGGCAATTTAATGCCTTGTTTTAACACCATGGTCCCATCCTGAAAATACATAAACTTCAACCACCACTTCATACCACCATATGAAACTACAAAGTAACTAAAAATAATAATAAACAATTTATTCTGTGATGGATTCAGTAAGCCCGTGTTAACAAAAACTTTTTTATTGTTTGAATGTTTCCTTAACGTCGTCGTCGTCTCCCGGTTCCGGGGATCCCAGGGATCATATCAAAAGAATGCTATTGTTTAAATTGTTTAATTTTTTCGTCGGGAGACGACGGCTTAAAAATATGTATTTAAATGTCATAAATATGTGTGTTGCGTGAGAGTACTTAACAATAAGTCATCGGATGACTTTCAATGGAACGGAGAGTAAACTTATCTTAAACCAGCGCCGCGTACAGTCGAGTGTAAAAATATGCGCGTATACGCGCTACTCAAAAATATGTCCCATGGATCTTATGTTTACGCATTAAGGTTTCGGTATATATTTATGAGAGGATTCATTCGATACATATTTTTACACTTGACTGTACACAAATCAAGGTATTTCGTACCTTGATTTGCGTAACAGATTTTTTTTAAATGTCTGAATACCTATTAAGACATGTAATAAAAACCGGCCAAGTGAGTTCGAGCGCACTTCGCACATTTAGGATTCCGTGCCGACCGCAATTACATCGATTGTAATTGTTAAAATTAGCGCATTTCAAAAGGAAAAAAAAATGATTCATCAATATATTGCTATATGTCAGTAAAATATATGTAATTAATAATAAACACTATCACCAAATTTCAATGTCAATGGGAAGTTAAAAAAAATTCAGAACAAAATTTTGTTAAAAGACTGTGTTTGGTCGCTTCTCATTTCTTGTTTTCCAATATTATAAAAAAAGACAAAAACAGTATTTATTTACTAAACGAGTTTTAAAGAACGATAGCCCACTCGACGCTGTAGAACAAAAATAAAATTCGCGCTCGCCTTTAGCTTATAATGAAATTGACCAATCACGAGACGGCGCGGACCTATGTCTAACAAAAGATATCAACGAGCGCCCGACCCATGTGCCTAATCTTCATTTCCGCAGGACTAGTTTGTTTAAATAGTTATATAATTCGTTTTTTAAGAAAACATACATTATATATGATTGCATAAACTACTGTAGAAGTTCTCAAGCCACCCGCTACCTTGGCTTGGCTCTAACAGACAGCAGCCAGGATCAACGGCTTCCAAAGCACGGGAGCGCTCAGATAATAACCACTCAAAGCGGTCACCCCATTAAAGAGTTGACCTTGGGCGACGATGCTTTACCTTGCATACCGTACGCGCGTAGTTATAGTCGATTGTACGACTATTGTTATAACAACACTATAATAATACCTTTAGCTCCAGAAGTCCTTTCTTGGCCATAGCCTCGACTTCCGCTTTGGTCATTACAATCTTTTGAACCTTCACCATCTTTTTGCCGATTTGCATTTGACACAGATCACCGGCTGAAAGTAGATGTTTAATTATTAATGTTACATGGTCAGTGACATTTAAAACACAAAGCAATTGCTCCTAAACTTGTAATGGTACATATCTCCAATAATTAATTAACTCACATCTTGCGTTGAGTGGGGGCAGCGGCAAGGGCTTAACCCCAGGTGGCAAAGCTTTAACAGGCACCTGAAACGAAAGCACTGTTAATAAAATACGAAAGCACTGTTAATAAAATACCAAAGCCAACTACAGTGTCAACAGTTAATTTCACAAAGGTTCACTTTCCAAAAGATGTAACCATTAACATTTTAGGATTAACAATCGTGAGAGATTAGGGATCCCGGAATAAAATGAAATTTAAGTAATAAAAATTACACGCAGAGGTCTCCCTATGTAGTCTTGCTCCCTAGGCACGTGCCTAGTTTGCATTAGGGATAATCCGCCCCTGCTTACGTGTTAAATCAAACGGGAAAACATGTTATGCCAAAAGTTAGTAAACCATGATGAGTACACACTTTTTTCAGTGTTTGTCCCGTCGGTGACATTAACGTATTCGGTGACGCTTGCAGTTCTGTAGTCGGTGACGTCGCTGCCTGAAAAGATAAATATTAATGAGCAACCAAAAACATAATTGGTGATATGCAGTATATATAATATATAATATGATAGTAGTACCGCGTTACTAGGCTGAGAATCGGTAGGAGGTTCTATATTCGCTACTTCAGGTTCTTTGGTGACTTCCTCTTCTTTCCCACTTTCTTTAACGGTTTGGTTGTTTTCTGGCATCTCCACGTCATCGGCGCTGTCTTTCAGAGTTCTGAAAGAGTAAAATAATAATAAAAAAAAACGTCCAAGTGCGAGTCGGACTCGCGCACGAGGGGTTCTGTACCATTATCTATAAAAACGGGAAAAAAAAAATCGTGCGTTGTATGGGAGCCCCCTTAAATACTTATTTTATTCTGTTTTTTAGTATTTGCTGTTATAGCGGCAACAGAAATGCATCATCTGTGAAAATTTCAACTGTCTAACTATTATGTTTCATTAAATATAGCCTGGTGACAGACGGACAGACAGACAGTCTTAGTAATAGGGCCCCGTTTTACCCTTTGGGTACGGAACCCTATGAAGGGTAAATTATGGAAAACACCAATCGATAATTTCTGATGCTGTAAACATTTTCAATATAGGATTTGAGGTGTGCTTTGATTAACAAGTGCTATGGGAGACATTAGAGTTTTGGCAAGGATATCACCGAGTTACCCAAACGAAAACCTGACGAAATGTATAGAAATCAAACGGGTAAGCACTTACTCTTCAAGGTTAAGTTATTTTAGAACGCAGCAACCATAGCAAACAGAAAAGGGTAAGGGTATGGGGGGAAGTAAGCGTTAAAATATTCAAGTTTCCTTTTCGACCCTGAAGGAGTCATAAAGCATAAACCATGATAGGGTTCCTATCGAAAGACTTCATCATACTAAGGGGTTATCCGGTACCTGCCTTCTATAATTGTGTTTCATGGCCTGTATTATGACTGTGTTTTTGTGACCCTGACGACCGTTGCTTTAAGCCCTGGCCCAATAAAGCGATGCGCGGTTGGAGAATAGCCTGGGGTTTTTCTAGAGGAAACCTCCGACACGACCATGCGAGCAGTTTAAGTACTGCACTACTACAGTGATATTGATAGAGCGGCTTCAAATGATTCTCAGGTGAGTGGAATCGAGCTACTGGTAGTTTTGTCGCTGGTTCACTAAGCCTAGCTCAGAGGAGTATTGAGTGAGTAAAGTACGGTGGACTCACGCGTCTTTGCGCGGGCGGCCTCGGCGGCGGACCGGCGTGGCGCTGCCCACGACGGCGGGAGGCGTCGCCGCCTTCTGCCGCTTCGGTACGCTCTTGCGCTGCGCCATCTGATTCTGTTGTGCGACATCCTTCATAATAATAATAAGCCTTTACTAACAATCTTATAACTAACTGTATATACTTTTTTAATGACGGTCTTTTTTTATTATTATATTGTTAATTTTGTATTAAGCAGTAACGCCCTAAGGCGTTTGTAAGAGGGACCGGTCCAGAAATTTAGGGCCGAACGTGGTTGCTCCGGTAGCTCAGTGGCTACGGCGATTGGCCGCGTGTGCCTAAAAGCCGCAGGTTCGAATCCTACTCGGAGCCAAATAAAATAAAAATATTTATATCGTTTATGTATTTATTCTAGACATTGGTAGGTACTTAAAGGTTGTTTTGCTCTCGCATAGGCCTCTCCCAAACCTTTCCAAAAGGTTTCGCCGTACTTTATAATCATACTTACTTATTCATGGAACAAGGTTTTACAAACGTGCCTGGTAACATTAGTTTACTATTTTCAAGGTAGTCAACTACACGGGTGGAGTTCAAAATGTTGGACCATAGTTACGCCTCTTTATTCGTCTACAATTACATTAATTCCGTTGTCACAAGACAACAAAGTTTGTCATGCAATTTATATGGGTATTGGGTAACTTTCGTGACACAGCAGAATCAATTAAATTGTAGATGGATTAAAAGCATCAACCATGGTCCAAAAATTTAAAGCCACCCATAAAGTAATCGGTATTACCGATTTCCAGTTCTTTTACCGTCAACATACTTCAACAAGTTCCCGTAGTCGACTCTAACAACACCCATGGAAACAAAGAGGGCGCCGTTATTCTAACTCGACATCCCAAGGAACTTGAATATATGTTCATGAAATTTCTAACTTCATAGAAACAACGAAGTCATACCTCATCCGCGTTAATTCCAGCGGTTTCCTCATCTTCGTCCGAATCCTCTTCATCGTCATCTTCGTCCCGAATCATGCGGGTTCTGTAAAATCAAATTTAAATGTTAATATGCCTTTGCCCCGGTTGACCATTAAGTACAAGGAGTTTAACGGCAGATTTCCGATTCTAATCCATAATTCCATACTTAATATTATAAACGCGAAAGTGTGTGTGTCTGTTACCTATTCACGCTTAAACCGCTGAACCGATTTAGATGAAATTTGGCATGGAGACAGTTTGAGTCCCGGGGAAGGACATAGGATACTTTTTATCCCGGAAATCATCCCCCAAGAAGGTGGAAATTTGTATGGAAGAATGATGACCAGGTAAGCGTCTGATATAAAGAAATAGCAATTAAATTCTATCGCTATGAACGAGTTCTACGCAGGCGAAGTCGCGGGCAAATATCAAATAATTTTAGGACAGCGAAGGAGACAAGACGGTTTATTTTAATAACGTGAGAGTTACGAATTTATACTTCAAGAGAAAATGACAGATCTACCTTAATAGCCCGACCATCAAAGAATGCAGTAAGGGCATTTATTCCTAGAAAAAGATCTACAGATTTGGCGGTATCGCCTAGCTGGAAATAAACAACGTGCACCGAACGGGGACCGCCATATAGAAAATAAACTCATCATGCTCTTTATTCTCATAAAAATGAATCAGCTTAGGCTTTTCCTTAAGTGACTTACTGCAGCATTTTTTCATGTACATCATTTTCACACTTTTTTTTTAATATTATGTAATTTTATAATACTTGGCCCTCACTTCATATTTTTGTAGTTATTTAGAAAGAGGTTTAATTGCAGTATCACTTCCGATAGTTTTCGTAATTAACGAACCACAGCTAATATCCATAAATCGAGTAACTCAGTGGTCATTCGATGTCTCACGATTTGTATGAAAAAATAGTTTTTACCATTGTGTTACCCACGTTTTACAGCAATATGTTAATATTTAAGTATTTTCACCTATAAATTCCTTTTATTAGGTTCAGGTACTATTTCGAAATCCTATTTTTGTACACTAATTCAATACACTAATTCAATACATATCATAGATTTCTTTTTGTAATAGAAATACTCTTATTTGCCCCCGGCGTTGAAAGACTGCCTCCATAAAGAAGACAAAATTGTTAGTACGCTGTCTCATATTTACCTGTCACGAATCATGCTAGCGTAGTTCTTGATTTTGGAAGGTCTTGTCGACCGTCTTACAACGTTGTCTTCAGAGCTGCTCGTGTCCCCATTTTTGACAGTCTACAAAATATTTAATTAGTTATGACTAAATAATAAATTAGTAATACTAATATTATAAAGGACTAAAGTTGTGAGTGTATGTCTTGTGTGTGTTTCTATGTAGGGGAATATAATGGAACTACCAGTCCGTTTTCGTAGTCTTTGATCTAATATTTAGAATGGATACTTGGACAGATGTTATGATGTATTCGGCCGCTCCGCCTGAATTCGCTATTACAGGCGGGCGGAGATACGTGGGCAGCTAGCAGACTATAAAGTATAGTGTAAATGTTTCTAACACTAGCTATATTGCGACAGTCTTTTGTTTTGCTGCGAAAATTCCGGGTTCTAATAACGGTAATGACCTTGTCTTCGTGGTTCCTGGCGCCAAAGTTCCTGTCAGCGGCGGTGGGCTTGCTGCTGGTGGTGGCTTCGTTCTTACTGGAGCTCGGCACATCTTCCTTGCTAACTTTACCCTTGGCTTCTTTGCTGGCGCTTTTGTCTTCCTTGTCAGTTTTGGCCTGTGCTTGTTTGTCGGCCACGTTTTCGTCTTCCCTGACGTTTCTCTTGTCGTTGTCCTTGCTGGCGCTTTCGTCACGATCGCCGGCGCCGAGCTTGTCGTCCTTGGTACTGGAAACATTTGAGCTGGTAACAGTGTTTTTAGCTAAGCTTTCTTTAGGATCTTTTTCCTTGTTAACCGGGCGCCGCTCCACTGAAACCGGTTTCTTTTCCACTGATGCCGTTGGCTTACCAGTAGGTTGCGATTTCCTCTCATCGCCAGATCTGAAATTATACCAGTGGATTATAGCAACATATAAAATGAGATGTTGAATAAAACAAGATAATTTTCTAGAGTAATTACATTTCGGAATCAATTCACAGTCTTAACGCCTTATTATTGCTTGTAGACCAACCTTAGCTTTGGCGTCGATGTATGAACCGGTTGCCGTTTGCTTTTCGCCTCTCCTACCTTATTTGGCTTGCCTTCAACTCTCGTAGTAGTCTGAAATAAGTGATAAGTATAGCCAATCTAACCAACAGAGCAAGTGAAGTCACGTTAGTATGTAATTTAAAATTAAATGATTGAAGTAAATAAAGATATGTCGCATACCCTTTTGAGCTCTTGCAATTCCTTCTCGAGCATGCGCAGAGACTTATCGCTGGAACTAGCGTTGTTGGTGGTGCTGTCTACCTTTGCAGTCCTCTCTTTTTTCTGGGGGACTACACATTTGGAGTTATTAGAACAATACATAATTTCTAATAAAATAAAACTATTATGATACGTTCACTGACGGCCGTGCCTTAGGTGGAGAATGCATAGGTATAAGAGTGTTCGGCAGTGAAAGTCATAACTTACCACTTGAATTCTCATTCGCAACCGCCTTGCGTTTCATTGCCTCTGCCTTGCGCAGAATACCTATCTGTAAAAATAAATGCGTATTTGTATAATTTACATTTAAATAATATTGTAATTTGAGGATTATTTCTCGTTGCAAGCCTTTGTTAAAATAGGCCTTTCCAATAACTGCGGCGACACGATGCCACAATATGAGAGTGATGACGAAAAGAGCTTTTTCATCTTTTCCAGCAGCTTTGTGGCGTTAGCTGGCAGTCTTGGCTATCTGGGAGTGGACGCCACTATGGAGCCACTCACCACTGGTATGGCACCGCGAGCAGTGCCTCTGGTGGTCTGGTGGAGGTCTGGTCTGGTCTTCTGATTTTGGTGGTGTTTGGTGGTAACTATTTTTTGCCTAGAAATTGAGACTAAACGCAAACGCGTTCGTTTGTTTCATTTCGGAAAACTTATACTCGGGGTACTGATCGATTGCAATCCGCGCAGTACTCAAGGCGCAGGGGTGCCTAGAGGCAGTGTTTGTGCGTGATTACATATATTTGTAAGCTTAAAATATTTTTACTGTGTGTGATTCGTGTTTATAACTTTTTGTTTTCATTGTGAGATATGTGTAAGGTAACATCTATACATAAAGTATTCTCAGCAACATACCAATACTCTGTATTTCTTGTACCTGTTTTTGTTTTATCTAAATAAAATATATAGCTATCAATTTTGAGTAGAGTGTATCGGGCCGAAGACGTACCCTCTCGCTGGAGGGAGGCAGCCGCGAGGAGGTGGCCTCGGACTTGGTGGCGGGGGTGGTGGGGGCGGGCGCGGGCGGCCGCTTGGGCATTGCCGGCTCCAGCCGCGGCAGCTCCGTGTAGCACTCCATCACGTCGCTGTCTGTACACGATAGCCATAATCACGCGACCGTAATAATACATTTATTTTCCGTATATTGTGTAAAGACTTGGTCACACAGCGTGCGCGACGACGCGTTGAGTGCGCGCCGGATCGGACGGTAAGAGTTTAGCGACACCACGCAGGCTGCGGGATGTTATCATACATTCCCGCTTGCGCCGCGCACGCTGTGTGACCAAGCCTTAAATATCGTTACACCATATTGAGTGTAACTAAAAAAAAAAAACAAATCAAACGCACTTGTTTTTACTACAGTAATATCAGTTATGACAACTACCGGCGTTAACGGCCATATACTGCAGCTTCAGTACCATTATCTATAAAAACGGAAAAAATATCACGTTTGTTGGATGGGGGCCCCCTTAAATATTTATTTTATTTGTATTTCAGTATTTGTTGTTATAGCGGCAACAGAAATACAACTGTGAAAATTTCAACTAACTATCACGGTTCATGAGATACAGCCTGGTGACAGACTGGTTCCGGAGCCTTAAAAAAGGTTTCGACTGTATTTATAATATTTTCTTAACCTAATATCTACTCAGGGAGCGAAGGTGTATTTGATTATTGCCAATATCACACAATAATAATGAACAATGACAAATAATATAATTTGTAGTTGTACTTTGTTTTTATTATATGTATGTAATAATTATGTATGTCGCAACTGTCATGTCAAATACCCATTGACATGTTTTTGTATTCAAAAAATATTAAATAATTACAATGTGTTGTGGCAAATGTATCAAGTAATATTTTCTTTTTAAATTGAATCTGGTATTGGGCAGCACAGGAATGCACGATTATGGCACGTTTGCACTCTGCTTGAAAGTAAGAAATACACTTTAATGTTATTTACCTTCCGAATTAGTATTAGTGGTTTGTCCAACTTCAATATCTTTCCTGAGCTGTAAAAAAAAATTAAAGTTATTTGTAATCTCATAAAATCACGTGCTACTATAACAATTATAAACTTTATTACATTAAAACATTTGTTTTTCTTGTTTTTTTGTCCCATATACCATGAGATATTAATTATAGACATACCATGTAGCCGTCCGCTTTCTTTATTTCCACAACCATGTGGTCACCTTCTTCTTTGACTGCAAGAGTAAAGTTCATTTAACATCAATATGAATCAGTAAAATATAATATAGATATTATCTTTACTCCGAGCATAAAGTAAAACAAAAATATATAATGGAATTTGAACCTTGCAATTGAGAATGAGGATCTTTGAGGAATCCAGACTTAAGACAACAGGTTTTTTATGTCATAAAATCTGACAAAACAAAACGTATACAGTTTGTTTTTTATTTATAACTTTATATTGAGTCGATCATATTTTGCTCTGCATAGAACGCCGGGACCGAGCGCGGGGAGCGCTCGTGGCCCAGCGGCGCCCGCGTGCCGAGTGCGGTATGCGAGGCTAAGCATCATGGCCCGGGGTCAGTTCTTGGATGGGTGACCGCTTTGAGTGGTTATTAACTGAGCGCTCCCGTGCTTTGAAGGCACGTTAAGCCGTTGATCCCAGCTGCTGTCTCATAGGCAGCTAGCAGTTGTTAAGCCAAGTTAGATACCTATGGGCGGCTGAGAACTTCTAGCAGTCAAGTTGCCCACTCACTTGACAAGCCTAATCCCAATAAGATCTGGTTTCTCCTCGGGTTGGAAGGTCAGATGGCAGTCGCTTTCTTAAAGACTAGTGCCTAGGCCAAATCCTGAGATTGGGTAGCAGCTATGTTAGAATGATTAGTCATTTGAATGTACAAATCATTCAAAGTCGCGTATCACTAGGCATGAGGCAGTAGTTACCGTGGAGTCCGTTGTCGTCGTCGTCATCGTCCGCGTCCGCCTCGGCGTCCATCGACGACTCGTCCATGTCCTGCGAACATTTACAACATGTACAATTATATTTTGCTGCATAGTCTCTTCAATGATATAATAACCATGTAGTACGTCGATTATCGCGTACCGAATACCACGATTTTCAGAGCCCAGAATCTAGGCTCATAAACTAAAAAGTCACCAGTTTCCGAACGAAACCGCCCCCAGTAGGAGCCTCTTTTCTATGAAACGTCATTGTCAATGTTCGTGCAAGCCGAAAGACCACGTTCTTGTAAGTTTATTTGCGTAAAATAAGTTTAAAATTAATAAAATCTTAACTAGATTAGGCGCAGACGTCCATCTTAACGATTGCAGGAGGTATTTTAGATCGATGCTATCTATGGCGGACACGAAGCAGACGCCAATGCGTTCGGCGCGCGTCTCTTCTTCTTATAGAAGCAGAAGTTTTTCTAGGCAGGCATCGGAATTGCCGATCATTTTATATTGAATCAGGCTATGTTTCTACAATGCCTGACAATGCACCTGCCTAAAGAGCCGATTGCAGCCAAGCTGTTCAAACATAGACATTACCTTAAGAGGGTACGAACGAAAAGTTGGTATTTTAGAAAACGTAAGGTTTTTCAAAAGTCATATCTATGTTCAAGTGATTACATTGTTAAAGTAAACTTCTGTATTGTATAGATACTCTTATTCTAGACCATAGCGTTGCTATACTTTTATTTTAATAAACGGTTATTTTAAAAAAACACGTTATCTTTTACAATAGGATGTATAGTCTTTTAGTACTTAGCGATCGCAGTAGTTCTAAAATATTGGTTTTTACTATTATAAAAAATACTACAAAATGTCGAATTCGGTTTGTTTAAATATTTTTTTTTCTCACGTATTTGGTTATGTTTTGGAAAAAATATATATTATTATAAAGCTACAGGTTTTGCTTGATATTTCTTGTTTTTTTTAAACGCTTATGGATGACCCACTTAATTTATACGATTTTTTAAAAACCACTATATAACCGCGCGAAAACGTTGTTTCAATTCATTACGCGCCGGGCTTTCCCAAGAAACGGACGTATCGCTCTCGTCGCTGCGTTAAGGACGGTGACCGAACGTACCCCAACACTCGCCCATTCTGTAGATGTAGCGCGTTCGCTACGGATTGATATTTATTTATTTTATTTCTTCTCAATGCACTAAAGTGATATGATTTTTTTTTTACAGAAATGGGCAATAAGCGTGAATTGTTTGCGGCGAAACAATCCAACAGTACTACGGCCACACAAGTTAAAAGGTAATTCACCATGTTATTGCTGCTAGTGATATTTTTATGTTTGGGTATGTGCCTCTATGTTCTTGACGTTCTTTGAAAATTTTGGATCTTCCTTTAGAAAACAAAGAAGTTAGTCTATGAACATCAAAATCGTGCGGCTATTTCTGACGCCATAGTGGGGTGCGCAATCTAACCAGGACTCCAGATCAGTTTTTAGAACTAAGCAGAGTGCATTAGATTCTATTTTATTCAACTGTTTCCTTAATCTCCCTCATCAAACTAATTGTAAAATTCAAACACTAATAATTTTTAATTCTTAACTAGTGCCCGATAATTTATGATTGCATTGTTTAGATTAGTTATCGAATTATATGTATGTGCAATTTCAGATTTTGAGGCCAAGTAGTTTCTGTGGAAAGTAATTTAACGTGAAAGTAGTGCCCTAAACACGTGAACTCCATGTAATAATCATTCCAAATTTAACTTTTTTCCTGACAAACCTCTAAAAATTCAACCTGATTCAGATTTATTTTTAACGAGAGCTCGATAATTTATTATTGCGTTGTTTACACTAGTTATCGAATTATATGTATGTCATTATGAGATTTTTAGGCCAATTAGTTTCGGTGGAAAGTAATTTAAAGTAAAACTAGTTCCCGAAACACGTGGACTCCACGAATTGTGATTTCAAATTTGACTTTTTCCGGACAAACTTATTCCTCTTTCGTGATTATTTCGTGTACATGCACCTCTAAAAATATATAGAGTCCCAACATAGTTTACTGGTTACTACATATGTTATCAGGTAATTGCAATTTGGAAATAAATTTACCGGGTATCTACTTTGCTATCTGGCCAAAATTTTGCAAATCGATTCTTATGTAGATCGGAGGACAATGCAAGTAAAATTACCGTGAAATCCAGTCATACTGAAATAAATGAATCACTCGGTTATTTTACTTTAGTATAGTGATGTCAATAAAAGATGTGAATAAAATTAAAATATTATTAAATTGTTATTTTGATTTCAGCCAAACAAACGTATGTTTATTTGCGGTGTGGACAGGTGTAGACTTCGAGCTCAAGACTATAAAAATTTATAAAGATTACCAGTTTTGGAAGGAGAAAATGGAGCTAAAATTAATATTTTTTAATCAAAAATGTCTTTTGTCGGAAATGGTTGACGGAAGAAAAATTAGATCGATGCCTATGAGGGACATACGTATCTAGTATTAGATAATTGCGTACGTAATGTTAATAAAATAAAAACATTTAAAACTCATCACATTTTTTTCCCTATCTCACTCTAAACTTTATAACAATGATCAAGACTTTTCAGTTCAACCGGCAGCACTCGAACCGCACGCACACGATAATCGTTTAAGGGTGGGTAGCTAAACATGGCCGCTCGCAGGCGAACGCCGAGTAGTAACGAAGTGTTCGTACCCTCTTAATGCTAATAATGCATAGACTTATTATACATTGGCATTAATAATGCAAAGCAAATATGTAAGTATGGGTACGATTCAAAACATCTTTTTTCTACTCGTCGGCTTCATTCAGGCCGGGTTTTATAAAGATCCGTTAGACCAAATGTCAGATCAAATTTCAGTAACTCAGTACATTTTTTGACATAACAGACATAAGGTCTAACGGATCTTTATAAAACCGAGCCTCAATGTTTGTAGATATCGTAGACGAAACTAAAATCACATACATTCCTCTATTGGTTCCCTTCAAGTGAACTCTTATGAAATAGACCAATCACGTGTCTCCTTTTACTGTACTCTTATGAAATTGGCTAATCACGTGTCGCCATTACAGTACTCTTATGAAATTGACCAATCACGTGACGCCGCGGCATAGAACAGAAGACATCAACGAGCGTCCGACCCGTGTGCCTAAACTTCATTTTCACAAGACTAGTCTGTTTAACTGTTTCGGTTTGTATGTAATTAATTTCCATTGACGTGCCGTTGACTAGTAGAAAAAATAGTGTATACAATAGTTATATAATTAGCTTTTTAAGCCTCGAACCTTACTTAGACCACTCGGCAAGCCTCGTGATCTAATCGCGGTTCTCGACTAAAAATGCATACATTATATAACTATTGCATAAACTACTATATTATTATTTCTATGGTTTTACTCTATAATAGCCTCCCGAATGTCGTGTGCTGAGTAGGCTTATTCTATTCCTGCTAGGCATTGTGGAATGTTATCATAGACATTCTCCTTGCCGACTGTATCTGATGATTGCGGTGTGCTATGTTGGGTACACTTTTTCTGTCGCAGCATATGGTAATTGTGGCATATTATCATGGATATGTTCTTTTACCTACAGCAGCGAATGTTACTTCTTGTTTCTTATATTAATTGTGGGATGTTATACGAGGGCTGCTACTTATGTATCCGAAATAGAATAAATAAACAAACATATGACTAAATATGGTTTTATTGATTTTCAAAATATTCTTCGTGATGATGGATGCACTTTTGAATACGTTGAAACCAATTTTTAAAACACTTTCCATTCTGACTGAGGAATCTCCAAAACATGTTGTTTGAACGCGTCGACGGCATTTTCACGGGTCGAAAATCGTTGACTACGTAATTTATTATGTACATTTGGAAATATATAAAATTCATTGGGCGCCAAGTCAGGGCTGTACTGTGGATGACCCGTCAATTCTATATTTTGACCTTCCAAAAATCGAGTTGTTTCGTGTGACGTATGACAGCTGGCTTTGTCATGGTGAAGAATGATTCTGCGTCGCTGGTTGTTTTAACGTATTTCTTCAAAGACTTGCGGCAAACAAATGGTCGTGTACCACTCCGAATTAACCGTTTTACGATTCTCTAGTGGCATTGTAGCCACATGGCCATTAATACCAAAAAACAGGCCACCATTTGCTTCAAGGTACTTTTGGAACAAGCTACTTTCGTAGGGTTCGGCTCATTTTGAAACACCCACACAAAAGCATAGATCCAGGATTCGTCACCTGTGTAGATATTATAAACAGCTTTTGAGTCACCAGGGTTATATATTTTTCAACAATTTCTTGCACCATTCGACGCGAGCATCTTCTTGATCCATAGTTAAATTGTGTGGGATCCAACGCGAACAATTTTTTTTTACAGCTAAATACGAATGTAGTATCTTATTAATACTCGTCATACATATGCCCAGAGTCGCCTCTATCTCGCGATACGTGACATGACGGTCATGCATTATAAGTTTTCCCACAGCTTCAATATTTTGTGGTACAACGACCGATTTCGGGCGACCTTCCTTAAGTTCGTCCGTGAGCATACTACGTCCACGGTTGAACTCACTAAACCAGTGATACACAGCTGTTTTCGAAGGAGCTTCATCACCAAAAGTTGAAGTTAATTGATCTATGCACGGTTGTTGTGTTAAATTCGTAAGAAATCATAGCACGAATATTTTCACGAGTGAGTTCCATTCTTGCAGCAAGATGACATTTTAAACCCGCCAAAATAAAAGACTAGCGTACATAAGAAAAAAAAATATAGCGGCCAGTATTAAAAAAAAGTTCAATATTGACCATGGATATCAGATACATGTCGTTAAAAATGTTGGAACCCGGATTCCGGTTACATAAGTAGCAGCCCTCGTATTGGACAATCCTCTTTGCCGATTGCATCTGAAGACTGCGGTGTACTATGTTTGGGTACACCCTTTCTGTCACAGTATATGTTGAAATGCGAAGTATTATTTTGCATGTTCTTTTACCGGCAGCAATGAATATTACTATGGTGGAATATTATAATAGGCATTAATATTTATCATCTGCGCATGTTAATTGTGGTGTACCACCGTAAGTTGACACTCTTCACAGCATTTGGTAATTTTCACTTAGTTTCCAGTTCGATCTATTTATTTTGGTAGCGAAGATTTTTTTCACATTCATGTTTTTGTGAGATATAAAAATACTTAGCTACAATAGGATGTACCTACTGTTGGCGGAGTCAAGCGAGCTACGCCATTGCCGGCTGTGCCGAGCGGACCCGGTGTTAGCCATACGCGATCCGGAAGTACAATGTTGAAAGTTTAGGCGCGGCCGAAAGGTTTGACAGTTTTTTGGCCGAAATCGAACCTTAGGCCGAAACATGATTTATAGGTCGAAACCGAAACTTTGGTCGGACACTAATTTCTAATTAATTACATTCAAAAAGCTACTGTAACAGTCCACGCTGTACCTTGTATTTTTTTAAGATTAGAAATTAGATCTACAAATTAGTAGTGGTCGTAAACACACACATTGAATACGCAAGAAAAATTCGAATAAGTGACTGGCAAGTTTCTTTATAAAAATCGAACCGACTTCTTGAAAATCTTTTTTGGGTTTTTTATTGTACAACTTTCAGATGAATTAACGAAGACGGAGAAACGTAATTTTAAAAATAATTAGTGATACATACCTTATCATTTAAAATTCTATAAAGAAAATATAAATTGAGATATAATATCTTATTCGTGAATAACATATGAAATATGAAAGCATGAAATAAAGCTTTTAATATTAATAGAGATTATTACTAACTTTTAGCGCAAAACGTGTCTGTTAAAAAACCTCGGAACCGTTCTATGGCGTCCTTTCTAATGCTTAAAAAGAAACAAGGTATAGAAAATTGGAAATGGAATGGCAGTGCTATACAATACTATCGCGAGTACCTGTCGCGGGGTCATCTCGTCGTCGTGCGCCGCGCTCATGTGCGCGTCCAGCTTCTCCTTCGAGGTGAACACCAGCTCGCAGTACTCGCACATGAACTCTATTCCTGTCACAACACATATTGTCTTAAATGCTGATTAACCCCCTTATTCGTCATCGTTCAACAAACCTCTTTTAGTTAAATTGCTGCTATATATCGTTTCTCTTTATCTGTCACATCGAAAATTATGTTCGTGAGAAAGATACATTTTAGTTAGTATAGGTTTGTTAAGTTTTATGAATAAGGGGGTAAGTACATATTTTGTCAAAAAAGCAGTAAAGACTAATCATGGATATTGCTAGTAATTGTATTATTGTATTGTATTACTAGCTTTTTCCCCCGGCTTCGCCCGCGTAGTAAGCGTAATTTTTAACTGTCTACAAAAATGGAGATTCTTAGTTGCACCTACGTATGTAGGTATGTACGGATGTCATCCTCGTAAGTTAAGTTTAAGTCTCTAACTCTAAAACAGAGTTACTCCCATACAGACTTTGCACCCCTATTTTACCCTCTTAGGGTTAGAATTTTGCAAAACGCTGAAAACACTTTCTTTGGATTTAAGTTCGTACCCTTTTTATAAGAATTTTTAAGTCCAACTAAAAAAAATTTTTTCTCCCATACAAACTTTGCACCCCTATTTGATCCCCTTAGGGGTGGAATTTCCAAAAATCCCGTCTTATCCCTTGCATACGTCATAAAAATAAGCTCTGGACCAAATTTGAAGTTTATACGGGTCCAGTCACGCTGGAATGCCACGAAAATATGGCGCAAGTATTAAATAGCCTAGCCTTAACAACAAAATACAGTAAAAAAAAACCTATTTTAAAAACATGTTCTAGTAGTAGGTATTATTGATTCACCGTTGACATGAGTCCGGATGTGGGTGGTGACGGCGTCAACATTCTCGAATTTCTCCTGGCATAGCGGACATGTGAGGTTCTGCGTGGCGTGGATGGCCGAGTGGTAGTACAGCTCGTCCTGAGTGGCGAAGGTCTCGCTGCACTGCTCGCACCGGAACTCGGCCTCGCTTGCGCCGCGCGCCAGGCGCACTTGCTCCTCGTGTTTCAGGCGGAGATGCCTGTCACCACACAGTATAAAAAAATAAGTACGCACGCACGGAAGGTCCTCTAACAAAACAGATGGTTGACAAGCTAGAAGCTCATCCCGCTCGATCTGTTGTTCGAACCGCGATCGGGTGCTATCAATATGGGAAGTGCGCGAGACCCGAGTATAGCCGAAGCGCCAATTCGGACAAGACTTCTATAGTAGTAGTAGTATTTTGTCATCGTAGTCAGCTGCAGAGAAATGTAATCTCCCCTGCATATGTTTTTTTGTTTGCGTCAGGTTCTTCAGCGGGCGACTGTATATACACGGCATGACTCAAAAACTCGACAGTAGCTGTCTCTCGCTCACACTAATAACAGCAACCCCTAATGTGCAAGAGAGCGGACAACTCAAAGAAATTGTCACTTCGAATCTTATAAATTCTCGTAAAGCAATCAATTTTAATGCACGTCACCTGGTATAGTGATGTGATTTCACGAAGCTCTTATTGCAGTATTTGCAGGGGTACGCGCGATCGCCGGCATGCGCGCGAACATGACGAGATAGTTTCGACACAGTCGAAAATCCTGTAAATAACGCATATAATTTTACCTACACGTAAGTAATGAAGGTTTAAACTCCGGAAGGCAACAGGGTAAGTAGAGCCCCATTTATACAGAATTGCATACAAGTTTGATTACATTGCTGCACCTTGGTTGCTATCAAATCTTACACGTGTGTAAGTGGACGTATGCAATACCATATCGCCTTACAGAGATTTGTGTAAATAAATTGCGCATGTTCATAGCTTCGAATAAGTTAAAAATGGGCAGGGGTGAGGTGGGGTGCCATACGCACGCTACTGTGAGACTCACGCTGCGGGCAGTACTCGCAAGAGAACTGTTTCTTGCCGTGCACGACGTCATGGTGCCGGATCAGAGTATTCCGTTTGTGGAACCTAGAAACAAGCAACTGGCGATAATAGCTGGAAATAGGGAGACTCATGGTATTACTTTCATACAAATAACTAGCGGGTGTTTACCTTACCCTCACACGATTTAAGCATTGTCGTATAAATTGTCTCTAAAGATTAACATAAATTTGTTGGTTTTTAGCCTAGTAGGTATATAGAGCCTGTTTACGAGGCTGATGGGTTCGAATCCTCGCAAGGGTTATATATTTGTTTGTGTGATGAGCTGACGAGTATTTATAAATATAAAATTCTCGTTTCAGACATATTTAAATATAAACGGGTCACTCACGTCTCAAGTCGAATATCGCTCGACATATTTCGGACCAATGCGCGACCGTTAACTAGCCGCGCGCGAGCGCGCAGTGCTAGAAGCGCGACTGTCGCGGCAGGTTCTCATAATTAAGGGTCATATTCGATATTCGACCTAAAAGACGTGAGTGATCCGTTTATTATATTTCAATAAGCTAACGAGTTGGTACGAACATTAGTTTCTAAGTTAGGTATGTTTCCTATATTTACATGTCAAGGCGGGTACAATGGCATAATAAAATAATAAAGTGGATAGCAGTTGACTTGTACCTACAACACCTTCAGATTCTTTATTGCATTCATGTTGCAACAATTAGGTTAGTTTACCTACTTAAGAACTTTGCTTAGTCAGGTCTGGATAGATCTGTGTAAGATTATTTCCAAATATTTATTTATTTGAAACCACAAAGACATTTCATTCAATGTGTCCTTAGGGTTAACTCGTTTCATTCGAAGGCCGGGATTCGCTTGCTCTGGTTCAGTAGTTTTTTTAATGTACTGATTAGTCATGTCCGGCAACAATATAACAATTATAAAGGTAGACAAGACAATACGCAAATAATAACATCTTACTTTCGGTCGCATACTGTGCAAACGTGTTGCCTAGAGAAATATCCTTCGTGTCGTTTTTTATGCGCCTCCAGTTCCACTACGGTCAGGAACGTGGCAGGGCACGTCGGGCACAAATGCCGCGGTAAATTAGAATGCATCATCTGAAAAACATTCATCAGCTTTATCCCCAATTCACTGAATAAGTAATACCGGTAAAATTAAACGATCAACTAGTTTACCTTTTCGTGTCTTTTAAGCAAAATAAGCCGTTTGAATTTTTTATCGCAAGCAACGCATTGGAACGGCATTTCGTTGCTATGGCGCAATTGGTGTGTCAATAAGTCATATTTGGAGAAAAATTTACTGAAACAAATTAAAAACTTTGAAAATATTTCGTTTCTATTAATTATTTTCAAAGTATAATGTCGTAACTATTGTTTGTTTTATTAAACGGCATAATATATCGGTCCACGCCGGTGAGGGTTCGATGCGGAGGGCTTGATATTTGATATTGGAATATTCGTGCCTTGAACTCAGCTACTAACTTCGGTTCCATAGCGTTATGCGGACTTAATTGCAAACTTATATTTACAATGAGTTTGACACAACTAACCATAATATCCAAGTAATCAATGGAGATTGTACGAAAGTTTGCTTTTCTAAGTAAATTTCTTATTAATTTCGGCTCGGCTATTACCCGTTAAGTACTACCTACTTAGTTGTGATAGTTTTCCTTTTAAATTCATTATATATTACTACCATGAATTTTTTCACATGCTCAGTAGCCACCGTTTAGCTGGCAGGGAATATCCTTTATTTTATTTTTGAATTATTGTTCCGGTTTGTCGGCGTAATGAGGGCAATCGCGTATAAATTCTACATTAGAGGCGCTAGTGTGATATTAGTCCTCCGAAATGTCAAAATTAATACTTTGTGGGTAGGTTACGTGGGTTTATTTCTAATTAAAATACTGTGACTATTTTGCAATACCTAAGATTGATTATGGCAAATATGAGTTACGGCTCAACGAATTTCAGTGCTTTGAGACAATTTAATAGTTCGTAAACTTATGTCCTACTTTTTTCCGAACTAAATGGGACATCGCTACAACACGGGATGTTCGATATTTATTTTTACGGTATGGTTTCAATATATTAAATACGATTTCAACGTAAACTTTGTTTTCACTACCTAGCCAATAACAAATTTTGACAGTTGGACCGAAAGCGCAGTGGTGCCATCTGGTGAGCACAAAAACAGTAGCCCTCATTGATATACTCGTAATGTATACGCATGCTAAATTACATCTTTCTAGTATACTAAAGATTACTGAGCTAAGGCGCGGATGGACATGGGGAAACTATGAGTTCCTTGTTTACTACGGAACCCTAAAAAGTTGAAATAGTGAAAACGTTGGTTATATTTGGAGATAAAATACGACTTACGCATCGCACTGCGTGCATTGCACGTTCCTGGCGCGGTGTTTCCGCGCCTTGTGTATGACGAGCAGCTGGTGCAGCGAGTAGGAGCTGTCGCACTCGTCGCACGGCCACGAGCCCAGCCCGCTCGAGCGCCGCCGCACGCGCACCATCACACCCTTCGTTACCGCTGTCTCCCACCAACACGGTTTACTTTAACCTTGCTCTCCATTATCCAAACTCACACATTATTTCATTTAGATGTCACATTTGTACATATTATATCGCCGGCAGGCGTATCATGGTCGTGTCTCTCACGCTACCATCATAGCCCTACATGTATTTTAAGTGGCACATATGTTTAAATTAAAAACAAAAACGAAATGTATAGGAATATAAATACTTACCATGTAAATCATATTGAGAGGATCAATGAGGGGGCAAAAGTAACTATGGCCAACACAATCGGTTCGATCGGACCGCAACTTAAAATTAATGTTGGCTAAACATGCTGCAAATAAACGATGTGAATAATGACATGATGGAAAATACTGAAAGCTATGAACACACGCAGATACAAAACCAAAATAATTATAAAAAAGAATACTTCTAAATAAAATAAGTAAAACATGTATTATCAAGGAGTAAGATCAATGACTTACCTGCTTTGTTAGCAGATGTGGTTTGCTTTTCTCCACTAGGTGTTACTTTGATGGATCCATCGCGAGAGGCGTCAATCTGTCAAAATTTGTAGACCAGTTTAATATTATATGCTGGCAGACAAAGTACCTAGTAACATTCTGATTCAAGAGATATCTAGTCAAACTGAATTAAAGTAACTTAGCGTTTTAATCAAACTGATGATTTAGGTAAGAGAGTATGGAGAAAGAATTACCTTAATATTGTATGTCTCTTCGTCTTCATCATCATTTTCAGACATATCCTGAGAGCTGACTTCAATGGTTGCCCCTCCTTCCACTACTGTGTTAATTGGTCTAGGTAGTGCTCTTTTTGTTAATTGAAACAACTGTAATGTTAAATAGTTTTATAGGTTACATTTACCTCAGGACTAGAAATTTCGTATTTCAGTATACACAAATATAGCAAGTTTTCAAAGGTGATTATGCTTTACCTTAATCAGTGAAGATGGCCATTTAACAGCACTAATTGGCACCCCATTTTGGACAAACTGTAAGCAGGACTCATCAGCACGTCTACAGATTTGCTTGAAGTCATAGCAAATTTCCATGAAAACCCGGCAGCGCTCACAGATGTATGAGGGCATCTTATCAGATGGAAATACCTGTGGAAAAACTAAACTTAAAGCCACTCAGCACTTACAATGATTCAATTTCTTAACACAGTACACTAATGATATATTATGGACAACTAAACACAACCAAAACTGTGTTTTGAATTGAGAGAAAAGAGCATTCATATTTGTACAAGTTTCTTGTCAAATTTCTTAGCATCAATGCAATTCTTTTTAGCCTTTGTTACTAACTTAACCACACTGCTTTTAAAAGCCTAGGAAAATTTGGGTATTACTTTGTTAACAAAGCAGGTCACTTAAATATTTTCTATTGATTGTTCTGTTATTGTTATAATTAAATTTATTTGGATATTCCTGCCCATATGTAAATTTGTAAACAAAAATAACTAGTATTGATTCTAATGAATTGCTCTCAGCCTCTGAAATTCCTTCATATGGATAAAATTCTTCTTCTACCTAGCATTTGAATAATAAAATTCTCATACAACATTCGATGTCAATGCAATTGTACTTTATAACACCAGAGTATAACCAGGTCTGTTATTGGCAGAAATGATAAAGTTGGTAGCATTTTCATTGGAATCTGGAGTTTTTATGTTGAATAGTGGATGGTAATCTGGGGTTGAGGAGATGATGGGTAGTCTACAATTTAACAGCGCTATGCCATAGCTGATAAGCAATAACACACACTTGTACATAAAAGAGCCAAGGAGCAAAGCACCTCTCAGGTTTTTGGTGCTGAAAAATTAATGTATCAATACATTTAATTTGTTTTGCACCTTTATGACAGAACTAAAAATGACAATAATATACATATTATATAATACGATCTGTCGAGATATTAGGTGATATGTTAAATAGATAGTATAGTATAATTATGTTCAGGTAGAGTGACTATTAGATAAAGTATTTATAGTTAGTTTTTCTTATATATTTTGTACATTAGAAAATTAGTAGGATGATAAAATTTCGAATTTGATAGAGTATATTTATTTAGTTTAAATTCACAAAGTAATATTATTAACTATACCTAACAAATTCGCAGGAATATTAGATTTCGCTAGATGGCGGTTAGGATGCAAGCAACATCTCCGCAAAAGCTTGCTAGAAAATAATCAATACTTTTAACAATGAGAAAGGGATTTTAGTTCTAAATCCACAAAAACATTTTAATCTTAAAAAAATTAAATAAACGCTCTGAATCAACTCTGTTAAAATGTTTGTAAATCACATTCATCGCCATTGCATTGGCGGTAAATTAACACACCAATTTTATATCGGCGTCCAGGAATCTACATAGTAGATGTTGAATTTTAGGATGTAGATAATACATTTTAAAATTTACCTCGATAGACACGCATGCCATGATTTTCAAAGGAAGGGTCACCAATATGGGGTCCCGACTTCGATCATATAAACTAGTCAACGATGAGTCCTGAGTTAAACAAAATCTACACAGTTTTATATCACTTAAAGATTCCTTTCTTTTCTCCATTTTCGCTTAATTTTAATGCATCAACACTAGATAATAATGCGTTTGCACAATTCCACTTCACCAAATCCAATCCAACGCAAAATGGGGAACTATAACAAACCAAACCACAGACAAAAATCGAAACGCTTGCCATGCCGACAAATCCCTCGCGCCATCTGGATAAGTTTGTTTGGGCATGGTGTTACTACTCATCAAGAGATGGCGTTGAATGTTCACAATGCCTCGGGCTTGTTCCGGGTGAATGACAGACTGCGCGTGGTAGGCTGTGTCCACATAAAGTCCACATTGTCCGATATCGGATCCGATCCAGAAATGTATGACAATGTGATCGATAGCGGATCAGATAGTGTGAACACTAAGCAGTTTTCCATGCATTTTAACGGTGTCGGATCGTACACCGATATTAGATCGGATAGTCTGGACACGCGCTTATACGCAAAGAACAACTATTTGTCTTGTTCTTGCATTAACGCGTGAGCAGGCACAAAGCGGAGCTTTAACAGAATCTCCAGACTGCCCCTACATAATAAAAATATATATAATATATGTACTTATCCATGTCAAATTGTCCTGTTGTGTCTCCACCACCCAAAGACTGTCTGGAAGAGATCGATTTTTAGCGATAAGACTGTACCGTACCGACCCAACGATTTATTGCCGAAATAAAACATTCTACCTATAACCTACTGTTTGCATTTATAACTTGTGATATATCTACCTAATTTATTATTTACAAGAACAGTTATGACCAATAACTGATAGTTGGTAGTAGATATTTAATAAAAACAACTTCAATTATTTCGACATCCATATTATGAAAGATAAGTTAAAAAAAAAACAAAACGTATTTCTTATGGCGGGTTATTTAGATTAGGCGATTAGACCAAGTGACCTAAGTGCAAGATTTATTACTTGATACCTGAGTTTCTTGCTGGACTCTTAGCTGAGTTTCTAGCTGGACTTTAGCTGAGTTTCTTGCTGGACTCTTAGCCGAGTTTCTTGCTTGACTCTAGCTGAGTTTCTCAATTACGGCTAATGAAAATTATATCCAACATTGGTAGGTTTAATATTAAACGATATTAAATCAATTTGGGGAGACCCGGCATGGCAATAATTATGTGAGAGAGATAATATAATAATAATATGTTTTCCATTACAATCTCATGCCCCTGCACCCTGCATGATAAATTTTGACATACACTGATTAGTTAATTAGTTTGTTTAAGTTAGTATCAATTCGTCGATTAGCCGCTATGCTTATCAGTTGTTGCTCGAATACAAACAAGTATGAACACATTAAAACACTCGATGAACTCGCATTAAGACGGTCGTTTTGTAGTGCACACTGATTTCAAGTTAGTGGAAAAAATACTAGACCCGTGAACGCAGTTTTAGAACCGTGAACGTAGAACTAGGTCCGAGAACGTAGTACCTACTGGACCCGGGATATGGAAGAGGATGTTCCTACCACGCATAACGGGGACTTAGATCAGCGACATTCGGATGCTGCAAGTCAGACCAGTAGAAGTGACGTCTATAGAAATAGACATAGACCATTTAGCATGTAATTACGATAGTTCATAAAAAATATTTTTATTACATAAAAGATTACCTAATATATTTTTAGTGTCTAAAATTTGTTTATGGACTAAGTAATCAACTTAAGTATTACATACATCTTTACTTCGAGTTCTCGTAGGGTCGCTAGGCCGGTTACCGACCAACGTCGGTTTGCGACCATTTGGGTGATTCATGCTGGTTGTTTCAATGGCCTCCCGGGAAAAAAAAAGAAACCATAACATTATTTTGTTATTTGCCCGGAGATCTCCGGGATGGAGCGACGATAACGATAATAAGCTTTCTACACCCTTAACATAAATCGTGAATCGTAAGTTATTTTCCATGCTCTATAATAATCTATAGGTTTTTTATGTGCTCGGACGTGCACCGTGCAGTGAATATGTACACTAAAATAACAAGACACATACATTTTATGTTCGACCATTAAAGTTAAATGATTTATTTATTGTGCTATCATTGCATTTGTATATTATTTAAATCAAACAAATGTATTTTTGAACTCTACAATTATAATAAGGTCAGATAGTGACCAGTTGAACCTGAGCCGCATGAGCATCATGACCTTTGATATTATGCATAGTATATGTAATAAAAGAGAAAAATAAACAGCTAAGGCTGAAACTATAACCGATTTTATTAACAGGTTCTATGAATGGTTTTGTTATAATTAACTCAATAAAACGTATAGGTAATACTTATATCGGCTCACACAAGGTCTCTTGGTACAAAATTAGCCGATAAATAATAACAGACAAACCACAGAACAACCATATGAAATAAAAAAAATGTTAGTAAAATTTTACCCATTTAAATAAAGATGCGCCGAATAACAAGCGAAATAGTTCGTTAAGATTTTATATTGTCAAAAGCTTTACGGTTTAACGAACCGGAATAATGATGCTGGCTAAGAACAATTCCATTTTTAATACAAGAAACTATAATAATATAATCATAATAATTTTTTTACCATATCTGTGGTGGTCACCAACCAGCTTACCCGTGGTCGCAAACCGACAAAAGTTTCGAACATATTCTGAGAAATAAACACATTTACGTATGAAGCTGTCGTAAATTATTGTTTGTTTTATAACTTGATTATATTCAGGAGCCATTTACAAGACTACCTTTAATTATTGGAGATTTCATGTTTTTATGGCTCCGTACCAAAATGGTATAGGGTACCTTTATGGTTTCGCTTTGTCTGTCTGTCACATCGCTAAATATCTTAAGAACTACTTATGCTATCGATTTCAAATTTGGAACAGTTATAAATAAGGGTAACCTAGATGCAAAGAATATATATATATATATATATATATATATATATATATATATATATTTATTTTTTTTTTTGTAAAAATGACAGAATAGTTGGTTCAAAATTTAAAAGTCTAGTGAATATGTCAAGTGGGGTGTCATATGAAAGGGCTCGAGTTATACATTATGACACATTTTTTACGTGGACTCATTTTTGATTTAAGAAAGTAAATGTAAAAAAAATACGTAAGTCCCCCCTTATCTTAGAAGGTTAGCAAGGAAAAAATACGAAATTATTACATAACATTAATACCAATGCATATTTTACAGGAAAAATATAACTATAGCTCTAGCTAGTTTTCTTTTTTTTATCATGAGAAAACATTTCTATACTAAGTTTGTAATTTAATCACCTTTGCACGTATTTTTGTTTCATATATTCCTACGCGATTATTCTGAAAATACCTTCTTTCAAATAAAGGATTTTTGAAAATCGGTTCACGTGATAAAGAATTATCCTTGAAAAACCACCACTAAGCATTTACTCTACACTAACTCAAATTTGTAACACAATTCGCCGATAGATGGCGTTGCACCCATGGCGTTCAATTTCTACACCATGGTATTAAGATTATCCTGAATTAATTGGGTCGGGACCGGTACATATCTGAGTACGGAACCCTCGGTGCGCGAGTCGGACTCGCACTTGACCGGTTTGATTGCTCCCCGACCTAGCGACCCTACTTAAAAAAATTCTATTGGAGTTGCCGTCAAATGTTTATATTAAAATTAATGTATCGATAAGTACTTACTTAAATTAGGTTTTTATTTTATTTTCGGTTAGGTGGCGTCCAAGTACGTACTTAAATGCGGTAGTCCAGAATAGGCAAAGCGGGAATAGATCTGTTACTTTCTCCGACTCGTCAGTAGGAAGCGATTCTAACTTTGAAAAGGTAAAGTATTGGGCATTGTTATTGCTTTATCTGATGTCTACTTTTATAGGTCACGTCATTGAAGAAAGTTTAGACAGACATCAGAAAATAAAAATCAAAATTGTGTATTTTTCATATTGTTCCAAATTACATTGTTAGAAGTATAGGTAAAAAATCCATTGCTTATTTAAATTACTGACCTTAGGAGTCGGCATATAAATACTTATGGCCGTTCCAGGGGACACCGGCAGATTTCATCAGGGAGTTGGGCAAGAGGTTGCGATGGAACACGCTTGTTACGGTCATGGTTGTGCAAGCCAAACGACTTCCACAAACTACGGACAAAAGCTCAGTGTACTGTAAAATAAGGTAAAATGACTTAGTATTGTAACAACTTTATATATGCATGAACTATTTAAATATCAGAAAACGATATATAGAGGACATAAAAAGTAATTAATTTTTCCTTAAAGTCCATATTTAATACTACGAGTCCCTAAAAAAGAAATTAAGTCCAAGTCACCCTCATTTTTGTGTGTGTAACTATTTTATGTAACAAATTATTATTTATTTACTACCGATTTTTTTATCGGATAAACAAGAAATTTTGTGAAGCTTCATTTCAGAATTTCATAATACCATACCTTGATTTTTTACTTTTTTGAAACTTATAAATAAAGTTATTTTATGCCGATACTTGACGTGAACGTCAACATATCAAGCTATCACTAGCGAGCGAGAAATACATAATTTTGGCGACGGTCGAGCCTTAACATGGACGTCATATTGATAAAATTATCTCAGTGTCTTACTTTTATTTATAACTGATAACTAATTATATGGCCAGATTGGGAACGGAAATATATAAGACCAAGTCCGTTACGAGATGCCCGCAGCCGGAATGGAAGGAACAATTTCAACTCCACATTTGCAGGGACCACGTGTTAAAAGTCTCTCTATGGGACAAAGACAAACAGAAGAATTTTATGGGCAGGTACCTATTTATCTAAAGTCTTTTAATGATTGATCCTCCAACCCCTAACAATATTTTTATTTGAGTAGTTACCGTGTTTAAAAAAGTGATAACAGAGCCTGAGGGCCTACTCCGGACTTCGAAATCCGAACTTCGTATCGTGTCATCCGTTTCACTCATGTGTTATACATGAGTGAGCACGACATGAAGTTCGGATTTCGAACTTTGGAGTAGCCCCTCTAACACACTTTTATGTGACTATTAATTTATTTTAACCCGTCGTCTACCGGTCCCTGGGATCATAACAAAAGAATGCTATTGTTTATTTTTTTCTCCGGGAGAGGACGGCTTAAGCAAATGCAAATGAAAAAAATTACGCAGTCGCTAGCGAGTACGGTCATGCAAACTCATGGTAAAGGCACTAGATTGTAGACCACCACTCATACCAGTAACTTTACTTTTCGTACAGCTCCGTACTGACTGTTCAAGTTGAACCCTTAGACTCTGTTGGTATTAAGAAGATTTTTACTTCAAAGTGTCAAACTCCTTGTTTATAGTTGCGCGGTGGACCTGACGAAGTTAGATAAGGAAAGGACACATGAACTTCGCCTGGATTTGGACGACGGCTTCGGCGAAGTGCACTTATGTGTGACGATGTGCACGATTCGCGACGACCCGCCAACCCCCACTGAAGAAACGACCGACGGTTATTATTCGTTGAAAAAGAAACGCGTAAGTTGTTATTTTATCTATATCCATTATTTTCTAAGTCACAGTCATCTGTGAGGTCTATTGCACTAAACGTAATTGAATTGGAACCAAGTTCAGTTCAGTCAATGTCGAGCGACACTCCTGTCCTGTCCTGTCCAATTTATAATCAGAACGAGTGGGCAAAATGTTCAGCGCAATACAACCGATCTGATTCCGGATGATCTGAGTCCGGACTCCATATGGAATTGTGACTAACCGTTTATAAATTATACTAGAGTCCCGTAGTGGCGTCGAAACGTTGCAATAATACGGAAATTCCGATACTTAGTTATTTTGTAATTTGTGCCTCTTTTAGGAACACTAAAAACATAAATATCTTAAAATTGACCGTTTTTTCACTGGCATATTATGCCGGACCAAAATCATGCCTAATAATCGCGCGTACGTCCGGCGCCTCTTAATTTTTTCAAAATTACTGTTTCGCAAATTACTGTTTTTCTCTGGCCTCGCAACATGGCCGACACGATGTTGTGAAGTGAGAGATAACCCACTCTGAGAGCTTTTGCCATTGTGCAGCGTTCCTCGGCCCAGCGGCTACACCATTCCACTAGGTGTGCTAGGCAGTATCGTCGTCAGCGCCACACTCATGGCAGGCGGGCTGCCCTCTTTTTTAATTTTTTTCAGGTAAATGACCGAAAAAACAATGTCTGGTCATTAACTGCGCCCACCTTTACCCCACGCCACCTATCTATGGGCCCTATCTAACCATGAGTCAGTAGATCCGAGGAGCGCCCTGGTGCGAATTCCATAAGGGCAGTCTCCCAAGTCGTTCTTCCATTGCTCCCTAATCCTGCGCTACATCTATCTTCTTGCCATCCTTACCTCTTCGGTAGCGAGAAACTCTCCCGATGCCCTCCACTTACCCGCTCACTGTGCGCCTCAGCTAAGATCTCCGCGTCCAACAGGGAGGAGGCGTGCCAACCAAGGCGCACGCCGCCGCCCACGCTACCGTCACGTTAAACCCTGCACATTCTAGTCGCCACCACCCTTTGTGGTCTTTTGAGCAGGGCCTTGTTTGCCGCGCTTAACCGGTCCATCCAAATCGGGGCCCCATATGAGGCCATACTACGGGTGACACCAGCATCGAAGCGGCGGACGCGACGGATGCCCATCCTATATTGGGCAGCAGCTGACCCCGGGCTGAGGCCATGGTCACTATTCTTGGAGCAAGCTGGCGGAAATGATCCCCGAAGCTCCATTTGCGTTTCAGGATGAGACCGAAGTTTTATTTTTCATGTCCGCGCTGCCCGCGAGATGAACAATATGTACCAAATATTTACGACACTACGAACAGAGTTTACGTAGAGAGCGACGTGTGGTTTATTGCAAACTCACGCGTGTTAGAGCGCAACATTTGCAATGGAATGGCCTCGCCTTAAGGTCAATAAAGATGCCAAGAGACTATAACAGACACGGGCGTCCACAACAATAAAAGGTTTAAACCTCTTTATTCTCTCAAATTTTTGAATATGCGAAAATGAGTATGTGTTATGCTTCCATTTAAATTAAAACAATATGACAATTTAATACTGGCATAAAAGAAAAAATAAATTAAATGTTGACGTTGAATTAAATGACGATAAAATACGTCTGTAATCCTAGATAAGAGTGTGTACATGTCTGTAATAGTTTAAGAGCCGACGACACTGAACCTAGTTCGATAAGACTCCCAGATGAGATATATATTATAAGATGCGTCATTCCTGGGGGAACACGAAACGGCTATGCTGCCATGCAAAAAACCTGGTGGCCATAGTAAAAAAAAATTTTCAAAAAAAATAAAATTTCCGGTTTCTAGTACGATAAGTCTCCCAGGTTTCGTTTGTCCCTCGATACAGGGGAAGGGTAGGACTATACGATAATGCACTGCTGCAAGCCCCCCTGACTGGCCTTGTCAGTGGCAGCAGCATGATAAGTGACGCCAAATCTGAGGTATCTAGTATGATCGGTCTCCTGAAAAAACCAAGGCTCATCTGAAAGATCATCAATTTCTGTGTAAGAAAAACCACTGCTGCCTTTTCCTAATAGTGGAGAAGGTGGTGCTGCAGCGATTGAAGGAGCCCAGTACACTGAACCTAATTCGATAAGACTCCCAGATGATATGTATATTATAAGATGCGTCATTCCTGGGGGAACACGAAACGGCTATGCTGCCATGCAAAAAACCTGGTGGCCATAGTAAAAAAAAAATTTCAAAAAAAATAAAATTTCCGGTTTCTAGTACGATAAGTCTCCCAGGTTTCGTTTGTTCCTCGATACAGGGGAGGGGTAGGACTATATGATAATACAGTGCTGCAAGCCTCCCTGACTGGCCTTGTCAGTGGCAGCAGCATGATAAGTGACGCCAAATCTGAGGTATCTAGTATGATCGGTCTCCTGAAAAAACCAAGGCTCATCTGAAAGATCATCAATTTCTGTGTAAGAAAAACCACTGCTGCCTTTTCCTAATAGTGGAGAAGGTGGTGCTGCAGCGATTGAAGGAGCCCAGTACACTGAACCTAATTCGATAAGACTCCCAGATGATATGTATATTATAAGATGCATCATTCCTGGGGGAACACGAAACGGCTATGCTGCCATGCAAAAAACCTGGTGGCCATAGTAAAAAAGATTTAAAAAAAAAAACGGTTTTTAGTACGATAAGTCTCCCAAGTTTCGCTTGTTCCTCGATACAGAGGAGGGGTAGGACTATACGATAATGCAGTGCTGCAAGTCCCCCTGACTGGCCTTATCAGTGGCAGCAGCATGATAAGTGACGCCAAATCTGAGGTATCTAGTATGATCGGTCTCCTGAAAAAACCAAGGCTCATCTGAAAGATCATCAATTTCTGTATAAGAAATACCACTGCTGCCTTTTCCCAATAGTGGAGAAGGTGGTTGCTGCTGTGATTGAAGATCGCCTTCAGCGCAGCTGGATTCGGTTTTTCAATTCAGTTTTGTCAGCAATCACCCGGTTCCTTTCGATTTGTACTGATTTAATACGCGTGCCACGTACACTTAAGAATAATTTTGCTTGTCGTTGATTGCATAAACAAATGATTTTGAAAAGTTATTCTCCATTATACCGAAATAAGAGCCAGAGAAAGAGCATAGAGAATCCACAAAACACTTTTTATACACTAGCTGAATAATTGATAAAATGTACATCAACCTTGTGTGATTGAAGACGAGATAAAAGCGGTAACTCAAAATGAAGCTTTTTAAATAAAAATCAAGTACACCTATTCAGTTTCCACCTGTGTCAGTTAGCTGTAAAATATAACTGTATTTCCATTATTTCGAAATAGACTCTATAGAGAACCCAGAAAATACATACACTAGCTGAGTAATTGATAAAATGTACAACCTTATGTGATTTGAAGACGAGATAAAAGCGGTTAATCAAAATGAATCAGTTATTCAGCTACTGCATAAAAGTTTTTCCTGGGTTCTTTATAGAGCTTATTTCGATATAATGGAAATACAGTTATATTTTACAGCTAACTAACACAGATGGAAACTGAATAGGTGTACTTGATTTTTATTTAAAAAGCTTCATTTTGAGTTACCGCTTTTATCTCGTCTTCAAATCACACAAGGTTGATGTTACATTTTATCAATTATTCAGCTAGTGTATAAAAAGTGTTTTGTGGATTCTCTATGGAGCTCTTATTTCGGTATAATGGAGAATAACTTTTCAAAATCATTTGTTTATGCAATCAACGACAAGCAAAATTATTCTTAAGTGTACGTGGCACGCGTATTAAATCAGTACAAATCGAAAGGAACCGGGTGATTGCTGACAAAACTGAATTGAAAAACCGAATCCAGCTGCGCTGAAGGCGATCTTCAATCACAGCAGCAACCACCTTCTCCACTATTGGGAAAAGGCAGCAGTGGTATTTCTTATACAGAAATTGATGATCTTTCAGATGAGCCTTGGTTTTTTCAGGAGACCGATCATACTAGATACCTCAGATTTGGCGTCACTTATCATGCTGCTGCCACTGATAAGGCCAGTCAGGGGGACTTGCAGCACTGCATTATCGTATAGTCCTACCCCTCCTCTGTATCGAGGAACAAGCGAAACTTGGGAGACTTATCGTACTAAAAACCGTTTTTTTTTTAAAATCTTTTTTACTATGGCCACCAGGTTTTTTGCATGGCAGCATAGCCGTTTCGTGTTCCCCCAGGAATGATGCATCTTATAATATACATATCATCTGGGAGTCTTATCGAATTAGGTTCAGTGTACTGGGCTCCTTCAATCGCTGCAGCACCACCTTCTCCACTATTAGGAAAAGGCAGCAGTGGTTTTTCTTACACAGAAATTGATGATCTTTCAGATGAGCCTTGGTTTTTTCAGGAGACCGATCATACTAGATACCTCAGATTTGGCGTCACTTATCATGCTGCTGCCACTGACAAGGCCAGTCAGGGAGGCTTGCAGCACTGCATTATCATATAGTCCTACCCCTCCCCTGTATCGAGGGACAAACGAAACCTGGGAGACTTATCGTACTAGAAACCGGAAATTTTATATTTTTTGAAATTTTTTTTTTACTATGGCCACCAGGTTTTTTGCATGGCAGCATAGCCGTTTCGTGTTCCCCCAGGAATGACGCATCTTATAATATACATCTCATCTGGGAGTCTTATCGAACTAGGTTCAGTGTACTGAGCTCCTTCAATCGCTGCAGCACCACCTTCTCCACCATTAGGAAAAGGCAGCAGTGGTTTTTCTTACACAGAAATTGATGATCTTTCAGATGAGCCTTGTTTTTTTTAGGAGACCGATCATACTAGATACCTCAATATTGGCGTCACTTATCATGCTGCTGCCACTGACAAGGCCAGTCAGGGGTGCTTGCAGCACTGCATTATCGTATAGTCCTACCCCTCCCCTGTATCGAGGAACAAACGAAACCTGGGAGACTTATCGTACTAGAAACCGGAAATTTTATTTTTTTTGAACATTTTTTTTTACTATGGCCACCAGGTTTTTTGCATGGCAGCATAGCCGTTTCATGTTCCCCCAGGAATGACGCATCTTATAATATATATCTCATCTGGGAGTCTTATCGAACTAGGTTCAGTGTCGTCGGCTCTTCTACTATAATTGATGTAAGCATTGTATAAAGCCGTTTATTTTGTATTTTGTTAATGTTCTTGGGGCTGTGGATAGGTATATGTCGTCGACTCAAAACGTATATTTTCTCATGCTGAAGAACTTTGAGTTCAGTTATTGATTATTTTTTTACTGTGTTAAGTCAATTCAAAACAGGAGCCACGTCGCGTGACGTGGTCACGGTCAGCGCATAGTAGTTTTTAAAATCCATTGTTTAGTGATTTCTCTACAAGAATATGTAAAAAATAAGTTTTATGCAACTAATATGAGACGAATCTAATGACATATCATTTATTGAAATCGGACCATAAATGTAGTTCTGATGGGGTGTACAAAAATCGGCGTCGCGTATTATATATATAGATTAGTTTGATAGGCCATAGTGTTTGCATGGAGCCCTGGATAATGATTCGTATTATCAAGGACTGTTTTACCGCCGACGCAAACGAGAGGTGTTTCATTACAAACATGATAAGTTTAACATATGTATCTACTCGTATGTGCGTATCTGTAGAATCGAAGCTCCCAAATGGATGAACCTATAGTTATCGTAAAGAGCGCGGTATCGTCCGTGAACAACCAGTTGCCCTTTGGGGGCCTTAGAATGTCGTTCGTGAATAACGAATAAAGAGTGGGAGAGCCTTGCGGGACTCCGGCCCGGATGGTGTGTGGGTCCGAGTACGTTCCCTCTAGTCTGTATCCAAAGCTTCGCTCCCTGAGAAAATCTCGTATGTGAGTACGAGTCTGTCAGGCATACCGAGATGATATAACTTGTATATCAGCCCGTTATGCCAGACCTTGTCGAATGCTTTCGCTGCCTTGAGAAAGATTGCACCGGTCCTGAGCCCCTGGAATCGAGAGAAACCGTCCAGAATGTGCTCCGTGACGCGGTGCACCTGTTGGACGCACGAGTGCGCGCATCTAAAGCCAAACTGCTCGTCGATGATGACGTTGTTCTCAGCCGTACATCTGAGAATCCTAGTGAGAAGGATCCGCTCATATAGCTTTCCTAGAGAGCTAAGTAAGCTGATCGGCCTATAAGAGGCAGGTGAAGTCCGGGGTTTACCGGGCTTCGCTGTCCCTATGACCGCTGCACCTTTCCACGCGGCTGGAAAGTGAGCATTGGTCAGCGCGGCATTGAAGATGCCGACCAAAATGAGGAGGAGGGTTATAGGGAGAAGTCTCAGGTTACGATTGGATACACCATCCGCACCCGGAGCCTTCCTAATACGAAGACGCCTGACTAAGTCACTGACTTCCTTAACCGACACCGGTAAAATGGGTAAAATTGCGGGGTGACACGATCTGTCCACCTCGGAACCGACCCATCTAATATGGGCTTCGTTGGTGTGAAGGAGACTAGGCGAACATTGGGACTCTAAGCTACTCGCAAGGCATTCGGCTTACTCACTATCCTCGAAAGCAGGGGTAGGGTGATCCGGACGATCCGAGGGGGGTATGGTCCAACAGGCATCTGATTTGAACCTATAGAGTGTTTTTATTAAATCACAAGTCTTGTCTGTCGAGATTCTTCCTTCTCTCTTCTTAGTTAATAAGTTGGCTGTTTTAGGCGTTTTAGATTCTTCATTAAACTTTAATAAAAAAATCCTTCCCTTTTAATTAGGGGTCACAAAACCGGTTTCACCGAAACCGAAAAATCCGGAAAAACCGGGTTTTTCGTCGATTGAGAAAACCGGCTTTCAAATTTGAACAAACCGGTTTTTCGAGTTTTTCGGTTTTACACTTAAATACTTGATAGTTGTAAGTATTACTTTGATTATCAGTTTATTACTACTTATAACTTCTTCTTCTATTTGTAATTTCTACTTTTTAGTTTATCAGTAAATATAGAACATATAATTGAATTAATAAAAATTAGCTAATTGCCCTACCCTACGTATAGTTTGTTTTTCAATACAACATCTCTGGTCCTCGTTGGAAACTTGGAATCATTTCAGTGAAACCACAGCATTTAACATACACCAAATGAATACACGGTAAATAAAAATAAAGAACAATATCTGTAAGTTAATTAACATGACAAAAGATCATTTTAAAACAAAGTGTGTGCGGATTTAAAATAAACATACCGAACGAGATATTTTTTAACTATTGCAACACAATCACATCAAAATGGCAACCATGATCGGAGTATTCGGAGTGTTACTTGCCTAATCTGTAATCCTAGAAAATATCATTCACTTCACTCACTCGTTCCGTTCCGTTCTGACACTTCTGACCGAATGAGCTGTGTAGTGTCGTTCATGACATTCACTTCTGATACTTGTGGCAGGCGTGTGTTAGTGTTCTTATTTTATCTTTTTTCGGTCTTTAAATCCGCCATTTCGCAGCCTAAATTTAATAGTTGACACGAACATTACATACTAACAGAAGCAAAAAAAGGCGGTCTTTTCAGAAGCATCCTTCGCCGACTAGGATAAGTGGGAAACATAGGCGTGTAAGTGTAAGGTATGGGTTTTTTTATTTCCTTGCATGATGTTTTGTATAAACTAATAAAATAGATACGGTGTAAAAGATGTCATAAATGTATTATTTTAGATCACTAAAATCAATTTTTGTTTTCTTTAAATAACCTAACCTCAAACCATACACATCTTGTCTCTCAAGAGACTTTCAGTATTATTGCTTTGAAATGAAATGGTTGTTACGTATTTTTGTTTTGGGCAACAGGCGATGTAATGCATAAATATTAATAACAAGTCTTAACTTCGACTGCGGCACGCATATCGTATGCTAAATAAACCTAACCTAAACTTGGTGGCTTATCGTTGCTAATTTTAATAAGGAACCTCGTATCAGTCGTATCACAGTACTAAACTGGTACTATGATGAGCTATTTAAATTGCTACTCAGCATGTTTTAAGATTTTCTTTTTATCCTTTTTAGTGGCATATTATATGGAAGACAAGCACTTGAACAGAAAACTATGGAGTTTCATCCGCATACTAAAAAGAGTGATGATAGAACGTCAGTATGGTTCTATTATCTACAGAGTACAGATTCAGCGTCTGCGAAATGTAAAACATGCTGTAAAGTTATAAAATGTTCCGGTGGGTCAACTTCCAGTTTACATATGCATTTGAAGTCTGTACATAAAATAAAAGTGGCTAATTCAGTTGAAAGTGGAGTATCCTCTAATTCTGGAGAAGTTGGAGAACCTGCACCAAAAAAGAAAAAAATGACAGACTTCTTTACTTCAAATTATGACATGCATAATATGATATGTAGGATGGTAGCATTAGATGGAATGAGCGTTCAACTATTTGTTCGTTCAGACGATATGAGGTACCTTTTCTTAAAAAGTGGTCATACATTACCAAAATCGGCAACTACCATCAGAAACATAGTCATGAACAAGGGCAGTTCTTTAAAAGATCACATCAAGGCCACTTTGGTTGAAATGAAACAAAATAACGAAAAGTTTGCATTGAC
This sequence comes from Epiblema foenella, assembly GCA_963556455.1. Taxonomy (NCBI): domain Eukaryota; kingdom Metazoa; phylum Arthropoda; class Insecta; order Lepidoptera; family Tortricidae; genus Epiblema; species Epiblema foenella. The sequence goes on along the minus strand of OY747095.1, from coordinate 14,150,669 downwards.
TTTTGACGAGTGGACTTCTTCTCGCAGTCACCGTTACTTAAATGTCAACATCCACGGTTCTTTTAAAGACAATGCTACTTTCAAAAATATTGGGCTGATGAGAATATTTGGAAGCATGCCTGCCAGTACATGCATTGAAATGATAAGCAATTTGCTAAAGATGTACGGCATATCATTTAACGATATAGCAGCCATCACCACCGATGGAGCTAGTGTAATGGTGAAAGTTGGCAAGGACTTACCATGCTTTCACCAATTGTGTTTAGCACATGGATTGCAGCTAGCAATCCTTGACGTCTTTTTCAATGAAAAACAGTGTGTAGTGATACATGAAGAAAGCGAAGACACACCGCTTGGAGATCCTGAAGATCGCTTTGACGTAACGTTGGTCGTATCTGATGAAGTAATCCATCATCTAACAACTTCCATTACAGATTTAATTAAAAAAGTAAGAAAAGTCGTTAAACTGTTCAAGAATTCTCCAACGAAGAACGACAGTATTCTGCAAAAGTACGTCTTTGAAGAGTATGGCAAAGAGCTAGCACTTGTGCTAGATTGCAATACCCGATGGAGTTCGATGGCAGATATGCTAGATCGGTTTCTCAAGCTGAAGGAGTGTGTTTTAAAATCACTTATAGACATAAAATCTGACATACAATTTCTGGACACAGATTTTGAAATACTCTCAGACATTAACGTATGTTTGCAAATAGCCAAGATGACGGTTGAAGCTCTTTGTCGTCGCGATGCTAATCTGATTACTGCAGACACGGCTATTAATTTCATGCTCTCAAAATTGAAAGAGCAGAGGGGAAGTTTTAGCAACAATTTTGCGGAACAACTCACTTTCCGTATAAAACAACGATCCACCTGTTTGACGTCTGTTCTTAAATATTTGCAGAATCCATCAGACTATTACGCAAATAAAACTGAGAGTGTGACTGCTCCGAGTCTAGACAGCCAACAAATAGCCGAAGTTATAAATCAACTACAAAGGCACTCCGACAGTCCTCAAATAAGTGAATATGATTCAAGGGATGAAGCTAATACTAATATTGCTACAACTTCAACTAGCTCCATTACGCGTACTCCGAAAACAATGGCCGAGGAACTGCAAGAGGCGATAGACAAGTCTATGTCAAGCAGGGTGTCCGTTGTAGAGCCAGAATTTGACAATGATGCTATGTCTGTGATAAAAGTCGAAATGGCTCTCTACGAAAACGGAGGTGTTAGGGGCAAAAACCTTTTACAGGTTTATAACAGTTTATTGAAAGTGCCTCCCACCAGTGTAGAGTCCGAAAGGGTGTTTTCGTCAGCAGGATATCTCTGTAACCACTTAAGAACATCGCTGAGTGATGATACATTAGACATTCTCTCTATCCTAAGATCCCATTATCAATTTGCAAAGAAAAACCGCTTGCCTTGATAGTTGATTTAGCCTAACAATTAGTATAGTTATTAGCAATAGTCTAATACTAGCAGTCGACCTTTTTATTGTACGAACCAAAAGGTAAATGCAAACTATGAAAAATTGATAATTATATGTATGCAAACAAATGTGAACTTATCCCTGCAACGAATATCTCTATATGTGGGTAATTATAATGATTTATTCTTAATTGCCTGGCTGAAAGAAGGCGAGAAGAGGGATTATAATAACAATATTTTTTCACTGATCTCCAATTTAGTAACTTAACCTATGAAAGAAATTAATATTGATCTCAAATGTTAAGTGTATTTAATAAGTATTTACTTTCGTAAAAGGAATATACGATGTTTTGTGTTATAATGATAACTATTTGTAGTTAATTTTGCGTTCCAGAAGTGCATGGAGGATATTATTTAGTTATTTTGTTTTGAAAATTTTGTTCCTAATAATTATAAGATATAAAAAAGGTTTTATATCCATTGTTAAATGATATTAAAGTTGAAATTCATAAAATGCAGTTTTTTTCACTTTTTATATGTAAAACCGAAAAATCACCGAAAAACCGGAAAACCCGGTTTTGTAATGTACAAAAACCGAAAAACCGGTTTTCAAAAATACTAGCGGTTTTGTGACCCCTACTTTTAATAAATAAATGTATTGTATATAATTTGATAGTTGAAAACATCGTCAGTAAATCTGTAGGTAGTTACCTATACATCTGAGAAGCAATTTAAAGATGTGAAATCCGCATTCCGCACTGCCAACTGGCTGGGCCGGGGTGGGAACAACTGCTTTTTCCCTCTTAAGCATGACATTACCTACCATTTTATCTACTATGTATTTAATGACTGCTTAACGCCTCTTAAGATATAGGCTTATGATGATAATGATGATTGCAGAACGATTTGAATTTAGTCGGGCAGCTTCAAGTGACTGCTGTGGCTGCGAGGGGCTTAAGCTCCAAACCGAGTGCTTACTGCACTTTGCAACTGCATAATCAAAGAGTACAGACACACAGTGTAAGTTCTAGCAACGACCCGGTTTGGAACAAACAATATACATTGTGAGTATATTCTTAAATAATTTTCGCCAATTAAACCTAGCATCACCCCTGAGCCTAGTTTAGAAAAGTAAAAACTAGTAAAAGAAAAGAAAATAACATGCCGGCGGAAAGGTCTTACCTAACGATTCGCCGCCCTGTGCCTGGCTCACAAATACGGAGACTTTTTGTTGTCGGTACCTTGTTTTTGTAGGCAACCTATTGAATCTAACAATAATAGATTCAATGAACCGCCATCTCGTTTATTAGACTTTTTTGACACAATTTTGAGGGCGCTTCCTTGTGTATTGAATGAATAATAATAACGGTTTTTAGGTTTCCGTAGTAAACAAGGAACCCTTATAGTGGCGCCATGTCCGACCGTCCGGCCCCCGCTTTTCTCAGTAACCGTTAGTACTAGAAAGCTGTAATTTGGCATGAGTATACATATCAATGACGCCGACAAAACGGTAGAATAAAACCATAAAAAAAAAATTTTTAGGATGCCTCCCCTACATGTAAAGTAGCGATGCAATTTTTTTTCTTCCAAACGCCATCGTGTGGGGTATCGTTGGATAGCTCTTTCAAAAATATTTTACATATAATTATAAGGTTTCTAAAAGCATTATATATTTGATTCAAGAATCGGTTGGCTTGATATTAAGCTTAGAAGTGATAATTTTTGTTATGGTCAAGTGTCCCCCCCCCCTGCCAGCTAAACGGTGGCTACTAGGCATGTGAAAAAAATCGTATTAGTAGTATATACCATGAATTTAAAAGGAAAACTATCACAGCTAAGTAGACATTACCGTAAAGGGCAAAAATATGTATACAACACAACATCTCAAAAAAGTACATCATCAATACTAAGATCAGTAAAAACTCTTCTACGGGTCCGTAATTCCGCATATGACCGGTGACGTGATGGACGGGCAACTACGGAACCCTACACTGTGCGTGGCCCGACACGCACTTGGCCGGTTTTTTTTAAATTTACTTAGTAGTATTTTACGTAGTGTAAGGCTCGGTTTTATAAAGATCCGTTAGACCTTGTGTCAGTTTGTTATTTCCTTAAATGTACCTACTGAGTTACTGATTTTTGACCTGAAATTCGGTCTAACGGATCTTTATAAAACCTGGCCTAAGTGTTAATATTTGATACGTAAATTCCTAATCTTATTCTCTATTTTTTTTAATTTTAAGCGAATTGTTCTAAGCACTCGGACGTTAAAATTACATAGAATATTATTTTTTACAGCGATGTACATGATATCACATCAACATTGGATGTTAGCATTAAGGACAGCTCAATCAAAAGCTCATTCCGGTACGAACACTTGGGAAAAGTGTCCATACCGCTGTTCAGGATTGTGAATGGCGAATTGCGATGGTTTGCACTGAAAGATAAAAATAAAAGAAATAGCGCCAAAGGAAATCATCCCAGAATCCTACTAAATATGTCAATAGTGTGGAACCCAGTAAGTACCGACCGACCTACGCACAATGACATCATTAAGTATTGTTTAAGTAATGTTTGTTATTAAAAAAAATATATAAATAAAATCTTAAAACTTCCGGTCGGACAAACCTCATTGAGTACGTTTTTATCATGATAAACACCATGACCATGGTCTAAGAAAACAAGGGCTGACAATCCGAATCGTGACACTGCAATACGTGACTGTCGACGACACACCCACACTTACGTGCCCTTACCGTCGATAGGCTGATTACGTACGTTCGTGTCACCCACACTACTAACCGATGTACCGGATTGCCATACCTGGCGCAGAATATTAATGTATCCTATCAAAGATGGATGTCGCCTCCAAATATATCGTTAACTATGTATATGTTTATTACTTACCTACATGTTACTTTAAGGAAACACTTGCATAATAGGTATTTTTTTAGGTGAAAGCTGCATTGAGGTTGTTTACTCCGAAGGAAGTAAAATATATAGAAAAACCAAGAAAGTTCGACTTGGATGTTGTATACAAAAACGTTATCGTCATTCAAGATTTGTTTGATATTCTGCATGCAGCTAACGACAGTTATATGTAAGTAACTAACTAAAACCAAATAAGAAGTAACTAATAACTAAAAATACTAAGTAAACGTGACTGATTTCGGTGTATTAAAGGCCAGCTACCTACAGTACAAGTAGGTGCAGTAGCTGGGATAAATAAATATTGCACATTAGTCTTTGTATTTGAAAATAGATTTGGCTGTTTACGACGATATACCCCAGTAGTGGGACCGGATTTTTGTCCTAAAGTTTTTTAATAATTCTGACGTTGGAAAATTGTTACTTATATGGTATACACACACATTTTCAAGCATATACCTATTCCAAATAAAACGAAAAGTTAGATCGAGCGTTAGGTATAAATTAGGTATTTATATGTTTTTGTTGCTGGCTTATGGATATAGAATTTAAGTCCAAAATTTTTACTTCAAATGTTTATTTTTTTCGCTAAGACGACGGCTTAAATGAGAATTAGCTTTACGCATTTTTTCGTTTATCAGGATGCTGCATGTGCAAATGGAATACTGTAATGGAATCTAAGTTCTATACAATATGCCACTATTTTGGTAACTCTAGTTCTATGTTATTATTGACATAAATTTAAATATTTCCGTATTTTTTGAAGGCACAGCTATAATTTTCTAACTTTTTAGATAATCATTATTTACCATGCCTTGGGGGCGACATATCAAAAACGACATAGTAACTATAATATTATCAATACCTATGCACTGGCGAACATCCATCAATCCTCTTATTTATTAATTGACGTTTCATATCACATAAATACTGTACTTTATAGACTTTAATAGTTTACGTTAAATGGGCATTAATCGTTCCCACAGGAACAAACAGGTCTGATGCAGTGACGAGTGTCATTCATTGTCAATTCGACATTCCAGTTATAAGGAACTAATAAAAAAAATACAAGTCACTTTGGGGTAGTGTTTATTTCGATAAATACTAAATCATTAATTAATTACCATATGATATTCTAAAAATTACAATTAAATGGATCTTCTAGATGGTTAAAGGCTTTATTGTATGGGTCAATATCCCAGGCATGAATTTGAAATGGCACGGCTGATAACGGGGGTGCTCTTTGGTCATACATATTCATGATATTTTTTTTTAAATAGCAGGGTTGTTCTTCTATCTGGGGCAAATAATGCGATTGTATTAAAATTAATATTAATCACTTTAAAAAAATAATTAAGTGCCGATTTATCATCACAGTGACCTGTCCCCCGTACTTTTTTTATGGAAAATTCCTTCATGACACAAATATGGATAGGTATTTACTTTAACTGAGACATTTATTATAATCTAGGATAGTTGCATTATCGCTATGAGATATTTGGGATTACTAAAATACCCTGTATATGTTTTGGTCAGAGTATATGTATCTGTCCTGCACGACGACATCATATCGGTGAACAAAGTTTCGATGCGTGTAGTTGCTAAGAAACGCCTTGTGGACGCACTGCTTCAATCAAAGGTTATTCGGCCAGTCCCGTGCTAACGTCCGGCGCAAGCGCATGTGTTGAGACCAGCTGCGTATTCGAGTTATACACATAAGTTTATCAATTCGGTGATGTGGGGACAAAAAAGTTTTCATTTCAGTTACTGCTATATTTTGGTAACAGTGCATATGTTTTGTTTGTTATTCGGATATTATATGTAAGTCAACATTTTATTACATATTCTAGGTTTAATTTTTATATTCCTACGCGACATTTTCGATAATTCGAGTTAAACCTCAATGTTCTTCATTTCAGTGATCTCATTTCGGTTAATTCGGTGAACAATTTGCTCCTATCACCTCACCGAATTCAAAAATGTCACCGAAGATGAAATATTTTTTATCTGGTTGAAGGGTTCCGTACATAATAAAAGTCTTAACTGATTAGAAGTTGTGAATTGGTTTTTTACAACTTTTTTGTTATGAAATATATAAAATAAAATATGTTTATTTCTATTATCATCATCTTGACATTACTGAGAAATTCTAATATGCTATGCAGGCTTCGTCAGGTGGGTGCAACTATGAATCATCAATAGACGTCGTCACATATAGATATCCACATGACACAACAATAAAACAATTCGCAACAGGCTTCGTCAATTAATATCAACTAAATAGGATCGCCCCGAACTGCACCGCGCTGGCAAATGTTTCCATTACATTTGTAGCATTACTGCGCTGTATAGCCAACGAAATCTGTTGAACCAGATACGATTCACAGCGCAGATCACTGCCCTATCCCTAGGCCGGCGACCAAATTCCTTAATAAATGTTTTAGCCTCCACCTCCACCGCCCCAAGATCCCGCAGTCTCCACTGCAATCGGCACGAAATCGTACAACGGTTCCAGGGCAGTATACTTGGAGTGTTTAAATATGGCTGCATACTCAGCGGCCGACCCCGCAGACCTGACCGTAAGGTGAAGGTGGGACGGGGCAAACGTACTGACGCAGTGTCCCACAAGAGACACCGACCCTTTTGCCACGGAACCAGTGTGAGGCCATCTGGCTTTTTGCTATCCGTGCGATACAATCCTGGAAGCCTCCAGCCCCTAGACTTGGAGCCCAAGCTATAGGGGATGTTGGCCGACACCAAAGCCTCACAAACTGCATCATTGATTGCGTGATGCCTTGAAAACAGCTACGCGCACCTCTGACAGATAAGGCTGGCCGTCCTCCTCAACCATGACCCCACAAATTCACCGATGCGGCTGACAAACCTTACACTCCAAACACAAACCACAAACGGTATTTCGGTATCATCGACATTATAACACACGATGCGAGCGACGAATCCCAATGTCCCGTGAGCGGTGGCAAGAAATGCCACTACACCGACTTTCCGACAACAACGTATACCCAGTCTCCCATGGCGAACCAGAAGAGAAGCCTGGTACCACTGTGCCTCGTTTAGATGAACATTCAAAATGGTCTCAAAGACACTCGAAGCGTATCGTCCAACCTTAACACGTCGTCGCAAACAACCAGGTGGGAAAAGTTCTTAAAATATACAACATGCGAAGCATCGCTAAACAGGTCCTTAGCAGGGCACGGTGTGGGATTTGCCTTAAATTGTGATCACCACCATTTTTGATTGCATTATGTTCAGTTTATCGAATTATGGCATACAATGAAACTTCTGCAGTTCTATCTACCATACTTTTCGAAAAATAAAATAAATCGAGAAATAGCCATAGAAAGTCATAGAAACCAGAAAATCATAATTTCTCAGTTGTCGCTTATTTATTTCTAATTAATCTAAAGCATGTTTATTAGGTTAATAATAAACTACCTATTACATTCCACAAATATCGAAAATAACGTTTGTAGGCGACACCAAAACTTGTTTTTTCAAAAACAGTTTTTATTTTTTTACTCTGAAACCACTCAAAAGGGGTGCCTGAAATTTTTATTTAACTTTTGTTTATAGATAGACCTAACAACAAAAAAAAAATTAAATGAATATCGCGAAGGACATCAGAGTTACAATTCTTTAAATATTTCGTGTTAGGGTTGTCACTAACTCCGTACTAAGATTTGTAAGTAAATAATCATTAACATGAAACTATTTACTGAAATTATTTCAAAACAATTACAACTTACGGACGTAAATTAACTAACTTTGACACAACACGAAATAAAAAGTAGTGATTTGCCTAAATACCTCAAGCCACCCCACCATGCTGTTTTTAAATTTGACCAATCCGGGCGAGCGCGTAAAGCAGGGCAATTTAGCGCAAAAATTTGAGATGCGCGTATAGCGAATCCGTGTAAAGCGAGGTCGCGTAAACCGGGGTATAGTAGTACAGTAGTACTGAGACTGCAAGGATGTTATATTATGAGTAAATTAAAAAAGCATTACCTCTACTACAGCAGAATGGTCAGCATACTTGTTTTGCTTATCGGTACCTACAGACTCAAAGGCGTAAACATAACATTAAGTTATGACTTTTACTTCATTTGAGCCTGTAGGTCTCGATATCTCCTATGATGAAGGATATTATGTGGTATTGGGAAGGGGTCCGCCCTCGTCAAGCTTTTGCTGAAACCCACTACCTATACATAATATCTGGAGGAGCGAGGGTGAGGCGTCATGGAGCCGTTAAAGACCCATAGCGCTGCTTTGCCTCAGCAGGAGCTGACCCGTTCTGCTGGGGGATGTCCTTCCGGGCCTCGACCGGGGGACTTAATGCGAGAGGGACAAGAGGGCGCCAACCCTCTTGTTGGTCAGCGAGTGGCAAATGAAGATGATCTTCAACCTCCGGGAGCGTCTTCATCAATGCTAGGAGATGTTAATCAACGGAAGGCAACGCAACTGGAAATATTTGAGCTACTGATCGCTACTGCTAAATCATACAGTGCACAAATCAGACCCACAGATTTAGACGTTACAGAAAGAGTTCAAGTCATACTTGATTTTCTATATCCTAATAGGCCATCTAATATCGCTGATATTAACGACAAAGCAATCACACTATACATCACAAAATTCACTCATAAGTGTGAAACTCTTTATTTAAAATGCCGTCGCGATATGGCTCGGTTTAGCAAAAAACATCATACGTGGCTTTCAGCACCATTTCAAGTCTCTTCAGTTTTTACTATTTAATAAGTGAAAAGTGTAGAACCCTCCGAGTGCGAGTACAACTCGCAGTTGACTGATTTTTCATAAAATAACCTTAGTTTTTTTGAGTTTAGCCGAGTTTGTTACGTACTAAAATAACCGAAATTATAAACCTTGGATTCCTTAAATGTGACACCCCTATTCCCATAGAAACATCTCAAAAACTTAGAAATGCTATAACTCTGATGTCCTTCGAGGTAAACAGTTGAAATTTTCAGAACATATAGGTATATTTATGTCAAATCCTATAATGAAACAATAAGGTACCCCAATTGATTAGTAATTATTTTATAAAAAAAAAATGAAAAAAAATATTATACGTCCTAGCGGTTTTATGATTAACGGTACATTATTGTAATTGATACTAGTAATATATTATATTTCCTGAAATGTAATATAAAAGAAACCATGTCATTACTGACGTTACTTTAGGAAATAAAATTCCAAACACTTTTTGATGACGTCATGAACCGCGCCTTTAAAAAATTGTATCTTGAAAACTATTAGTAGTAATCAACTGGGAGTTTGATTGAAGGGTTTATAAAGTATCAGAGCATTAAAATAAAATATAAAATAGGGGTGCACAAAACTGATGGCAAATCCCACACTGTGCAGGGTAAGCGGTGCATGTGCTGACAAATTTCTCAAATGTTCTTGAGCCCCAACTAACACCACCCTTTTTTCCTCAAGAGCAAAAGTAATTCCCTCCGGAAATATGGGAGCACCCAGCAAGCATAAGGACGACTCATTCAAAAGTCGAACCCTAGCAACAACAACCTAAATGCTAACCGTAGCCATTATCATCCATGGGATCACAATAAAACAGCTCACATTTGCATGAGTTAACCTCCAGACCGATTGCCTTTAGACTTGGTAAAAGCTGTCTCAAATCCTGCAACACTACAGGCCTACCAGCTAACGTTCCATCGTCTAAATAGCACACATTTAGCCTATAATTCAGCGAAGAAATAACCTTCTGTATGTCCAAAAAAATATTAAGGGCTCTAAAGTATCACCCTGCTGAGCTCCGACTTGCGAAGTTATTAATATGTCGTTATAAATTAAATTGCTAGACGTGTTCGTGTGCCAACATTGACGGAGAAACGGATAAAGAGATGGCACTCGATCCAAAACTTCCTCGAGAATTGTCTCCTTCTCAACGCTATTGAAGGCATTTTTAATTTCAATCTTGAGAATAACGGAACCCGTATCTCCATTCCCAATAGCAAAAGCTCTTGAGGAGTGTATGGCCGCGTTACAACCTTGCACAATTCCGAAACCTATCTGAAGTGGTTGTAGGTAATCCGCCATTGCCTCTCTAACTACCCGGTAGCCCAGTTTAGCCGACAGGCGACGCAGAGTGTAGCCTATGGCGATCGGCCAAATCCCCCCGCCCTTTATTGAGAGAGCACAGAGTGAACCTCCGTACAAGTAGGGGCAAACCACGGGATTGAAAGAACCTTTTTAAAGGAAATTACAGAGTTTCGCTATACAATCGACTAACCATTGTTGCCAGCCAAGGGGGAGGTTAGCTCTTTGAGATGTTGTGGCCGCAAACCATCCAAACAAGACTCGGACGATATATGCATATTTAAATACATGTTTTTAATGAAGATTGTATAATATTAATTCTAAATAATAGGTTCCTTTAAAGTTGCTGTTCTCTTATGATTTGAATAAATGTAACGGACTTAAATATACCTATGTATAATTTATTATGGCGACTGACCCTTTTCTTAAATTTTCAAAATGCTTAAAAAAGTTTGTCAATGGTCGATTTATATAAATAATTTTACAAAATTTTATTTGCTGTATTTTTTATATATATTAAGAAATGAAAGGATAGGCAACATTCATTACATATCAAGTAAAATCAGCAAACAGCTGACACATACAGCCATGCGTCATTCGCTTGTATTAGGGTTCCGTAGATGCCATTTGAACCATTTTTTATTTTGGTCTTCTATTTTATGACTATTGTGAAACGTATAATTATTTTTTCACTTCTCATGCTCGAAAAGTGTGTCATATTAGACTTGTCAAGCGGGGCTAAAGTAGTACATTTAACCCCTAGGGAAAATATGAATACATATTTATGATTTACAAAATATTTGAATTTGACCAATCAAAATACTTCACCTATTAAATCCACCAATCACAGAACACTAATTTAACTCTTTAAAAAATATTTGGTATTGGGTATTAACCAACCAGAATACAGCTTTACTAAAATCGACCAATCAGGAAATATAATTATTTTTGTGTCAAAGGAGTATAGAAAAAAAAATCATCTGTCAAATAGAAAAAAAATCAATCTGCAAAAGTATATATCTTCGCCGTGGAATTTATTGTTAATTTTGGGTGGGTTAACCTTTGTTTATTTATTTTCTCGCAATCGAAGTGAAAAGTAGAGTGTATAACTCTGGTCTAAAAGCCATATTACCCCTCGAACTATTTTCCCTCACTTCGTTCGGGAAAATAACTATCTCGTGGTAATATGGCTCATTTTAGACCCTTGTCATACAATCTACTATTTGATATCAAAGGAGCAATAAAACCATTATGTTTATATATAAAACCTTTTTATGTTAATTTTAGTTTCATTTCGATTACTGTTATATCACATCGGTGAGACTTTATATCATTTCGGTTATCTTAATATCATCACGGTGACTATTTATTTCATCTCGGTAACGTTATTATCACATCGGTGACTGCATGTATTTATTTCGGTGACAGTTATTCATTTCGATGAATTAAAAAAAGATTGTCTAATATCTCCGTAACTATTTATCGTATGACAGGGCCGTTAACATATATTAACTACAGTAGCTAAATCTTTCGGTTGATGTTAAAAAATCGATGAAAGACTTCAATTTGAAGAAAATCACCGATGTGAAAAAAAATATTGGTTTGTTGAAATTGACCCATACCACGGCTCCGCCTAGACTCTGTGCTAGATAGCAGGCGAAGCTTTGCGGAAGCTAGCTGTGTATAAATTGAAATTCTAAGTAATTGAATTGAGTACCTAACGGTAATATACCAAGATAATTACTTATGCCTCTAGGTAGAATCTCTAGGTTAGTCCTTGTTACTCGACATTGGTTGACCCTGACAGATCTAAGACGGTGCAAAGTTCGACGCCCATTCCAGTAAGTGAGTTAGTAGATCAACTAGTGCGTGATTATTATCTCTTGACCTAACTTTAAATTATTAATTAAGTCTTAGTATTTTGAAATCATAAACAATGTGATATCCGGGACTATTACGTCTTAGCCGTACTGTTTACCGCCGAAAAAATAAAATTGTTCGAAGTAAGCAATACAGAAAATAATATTCACTTAACCTTTTCGCCGCCATTGATTTGATATAATGTCAGTACATTTAGTGCCCCACATGCCATGTCTTCATATCAAGTCGATGTAAAGCACCCTAGGTCGTTTCCTCTGTGACTTTGGCGTGTGAGACACAACTTACGAAATCTACTGTGGCGGTGAAGAGGTTAAATAAAAAGAAAAGTGAGGAATTATGGTAAATAGTTTTAGTTCAACTAAAATTTGGTAAAACGAAATTAGGAAAAAGTTGTTAGGTCAAACAATGGTAATCCATATGTGGTGATTATTTTTAGATTTTGATTATATTTTACACTAAAATGCGTATATAAATTTTGTTTGCATTTTTATTATATATTTGGTGATCTGTTATACTGCAGCCGTTGGAAATTAAGTATGATAGTTTATATAAGACGTTAAATCGACACGGGGTAGCCCCTTGTGAGTTCGCCAGTAGGTACCTATAACTACCTATTTTGGTGTAATTTCATTGCTCAACGCAGCTTATCATTTCGTAATGTAATGCTTTGGTTAGTAAATCTAAATTTTGAGGCAACCTTCACGATTCAACAATTGAGAACAGGATTTGTTCCAACATCCGCTTATAGAAGTTATAGAGACTAGGTAATAATACCATGTTATCTACATTCACAGAGGTCGAGTAGCCGATAGTAAGCAGTAGGTATATTGTAACTTATCTTAGTAGATTTTATTGTGTTATCTCGATGCTACAATATTCCCTGCAAGTATAATTTATCATCAAGTAACAATAAAGTAGGCATTTTCTTTGCAACCACCCAATGTCAAATAATAAATAGCTACCCATCAAAATTTTGTATCGTTTTCTGTAGTTAAATACTATGTATTTGGCAAATCACGGTTGTGTCTTCACCCGCCACCGAATGCCACCGTTTCTTACGAAATACGGTGGCATTCGGCGGTGTAATAACTAGTTTTGAATACAATATGGATTTGCGAGCTGGTTACAAGAAGGGCTGGTTACATTTTGGCACATTCAATCTCAATTCATAGCCAACAAGGGTGTCAATTATCGAATTTAACGTTTCTTACATTGGGATGTTTACCTTATCCTCGCTCATTAAGTGTCATAAATCATAATGCTATGGATTAGTATAGTTAACTCAAAAATGTCTTCCACAGGCGGCTGTTTGAATGGGACAATCAAGAGCTATCACTACTTATGTTAATAGGCTGGCTGGTCTTCTGGTTCTACTTTAAACCGTGGACCATCCCACTGCTTTTGTTGGCTCCTTTCGTGTTCCACTTGATCATCGGTCGAAGTTTAGGTAATGGTCCGGTCTTTTTCTTTAGCCTTAATGTAATGCCTAGTTAAGTAGTATCCCACAGCTAGACAAAAAGGCACAATAATTAACCGTACCTAAGTAAAGGTTTTCTGTCGAACAAAACCGATGTTTGACAGTTAGAGAACAAAGCTTCAAACGACTAGAAAATCATTTACCACTTTCTATCTAGTAGTATCAGAAAGTGACAGATGCTTTAAATATCTTGATGTTTGTTGTCGATAAATGTGACCATCATAGACCCCCTGGTTGTGGGCCAGAATTAATTCATCGCAAATTTTGGCCATGGTCCCCGGTCACACGTCCATATCTTCCCGCCATTTCCTCCTAGTCAAGCAAGATGCTGTTGCTAATCTTGTACCTCCTAATTTCAAAATCATGTTTCTTATTTCAGGTGAAAATGTACTGGATACTGGTTACAGGAACTCTGACGATGAAAACTTGCTAAACACAAGTGAAAGGGTAATTATTGGTTATTACATGCATAATTTATACCAGACAATTATTATCAGAGGCTTATTTACTAGATATCGATATGGTATCGATATCGAGGTCACTACTTTTCTGACATGTTAGCCAACTTGGGCAATTGGGCAACGAATGTCACATCTTAGGGGGGAAAACGGGGCAAAAATTAGGGACAAAGCTAGCGCGACGCAAATACCCCCGACACGGCTCCTACTAATTGACATTATATTATGATGTCACACAGAAATTATCGAATCAACCATTTTACCAATTTGGAACCTTTAACACGTTCGCTGCAAGGCCATACACCCTAGGAACAAAATTGTAGGTTGTAAACATGAATGCCTATACGTAAACGAAATAAATTTATGCCTTCCGTGAATGCTTTATTTAACCCATAAATACGAGTAGGTAATACATTCAAAATGTGGTAGACCTTTGTTGGCTGACTGTTTGTTTTTCAGCATGATCAAAATTTAAAAGGTAAAATAAAGAGCCTACCGGAAGTTTCGATGAACATCATAGCAAACATAGAACTAGTTGTATCGCTTGCAGAAAGATTTTACAAGTAAGTGCAATTGAAAAATAGATTTAAGTATAATGTATGTGATTTTATAGTAAAAGTAGGTACACTGCCATATATGTATTTTAAGTACCTAATTAGTTTAATTTGCTTAGTTACCTACCCTTAAAATGGTATAGTAGGTATAGTTCGTAGGTAATAAATAAGTGAATATATAAGTGTGTGTATCATTGTATCTTCTTATAGTATGATTGTACCGCCGCTGCTGTAAAGGAAAAATTTAAAAATTTAGGCACCGAGTAGGTTTTGAAAACATATCAATCACTGTCGTTGATAATTACTAAATCTGAAAGTTTGTTATCTGATATTTAGGATTTTTTTATAGAGTTACCAAGGCACTTTTCAATATTTTGTTCAGTTATTTCATTTCTTTGTTTCGTTTTCAGTCCACTGTAATTTTTGTGTAGTGTAATTCTACATTCTTTCTTCACACTGGAAGCTCAAACTTAAGCATTTTCGCCAGCTCTCCGAATGGGCCTTGCATCTCGTCATGTACACATGACAATCCAAAGAGAATAATTAAATTGGACGAAGTATTTTTGCAATATTGGTGACCATCAGGATGGCTGGTCAACGCCAGATTTCACAAGTTTGGTTTGGACCAACCCATTTAGACCCATTTTGCACTATATGAGGTTGGGGTTGGAAATGGATCTAATTTATATTAGGTAATAATGAGTAGGTTCCCCGCTAAAACACATGTGGACATGTGACATTGAAAATGGCTGACAGTAGCCAGCTATTCTGATATATAAGATAAACTTGCGGATATATTGGGTAATAATACACAATAGTCTAACTATTATGTACTATTATATCTAAGGTAGGTACTAAAAGTGGGTTAGCTTAAACATGCAATATCTCTCGTGCAGTGAAGGCACGGAAATTTCGGTGGACTTAATTAAATGTCATTTTATAACATGTTTCCTTTTGTGATAGTGATTATTTTTTCGTGTGTTTCAGTTTGGCTACGTTTAAAGTGCCATTTATAAGTTACGTCGCAATGGTTCTTCTTCTTGGTGCATCGTTTGCAATATATTTCATTCCATTTAATTATATGATGATGGGACTAGGTATGTACCGCTAATAAACTATATATATATATACCTTATTTTAATAACCAAGATATACACCCCTCTTTACTGCACCCCTGCCTCTTGCTTGCATCTAACATATTCTGTAAGAATTAGAGGCATAGTACATAAAGGGTAAACAATAACGCGAACAAAATTGGTGCCGGCGTTTTTCTGACCAAGTATTTGCCTTTTCTTGTTGGAAAGTCTAGTGAAGTAGATACGTATAATAATTTAATGATATTTCTTAGTTATTAGTGAGGTTTGTATGTTTTTCAGGTCTCTATAAATTCGGCAGAAAACATTTGAATCCTAAGAGGACGTTAAATAACGATTTCGTAGACTTCTTGTCGCGGATACCGGATAACGAAATATGGGTAAATATTACGTGTACAGTCGCCATCAAATATATCGGAGCAAACAAGGTGCTCACAAATATCTGAACAAGACTCTATTATCAAGGCGTTAAAGTGCATGTTCACATATTTTTGAGCACCCTGAAGAGTACAGATATATTTGATGGCGACTGTACTTTAAGTATTGATTTAACAAAACTTTTTTATCATTTACTTATTAATTTATATGATTCGGGAAACAAAGGCCCATATTAACCTTACAGACTATATACCTATATCAAATGTAAACCAAATTAACAAAAGGTAATAACCACGACGCAACTTTGTGTTGTCAGGTATGGGTGAAAATCATTTTTTTGTACATAGAACTTAAGGACTTAATTACTTGTAGGTCTACATTTAAATGAATACTATTTCGTAACGAAAGTTATCAATCGAAAGGTATCATAATCATAATATAAAATATATTATGATTAGTTACGAAATGTCTCCTTTGAGGTTCGCTTTAAAGAGGTTTAGTTTAACGGACTGTGACTCGCTATTTTTATTTTGCTGTTATTTCAGGCTAGCCGCGACTTCTTTCTTTTTTCCTTTCCAGTCTCAGGATCGTTGAGGCGCGTCCACAACGCTGTAGTATACAAGTTAATTATTATATTACCTATATACATTTTTTGTGTGTACAGAAAGATTGGAAAGAGCTAAACGTTCCGGAACCTGTACAGCGGAGCGGCGAGCGAGGCAAGCTGGCGAGGAGTGTGAGCGGGTCGGGGCCGGTGGCCCTCCTGCCGGACCCCCCTTAGTACCTCATCAATAACAGTGATACTATACTAATAAAATAACTGTATATAATAGTCAGTGTATAGTGATCTAGTAAAATAAGACGACTCGATAAATAACGTCATAATAAAATTTTATTATAATTAAGCTAAAATCACATTTTTCCTTACACCTAAATGCGGATAAAGTGAAATAAGGCGCTCTGTAATGTCGCTGCCCAGAACACCGTATCCTTTAGCCTTTACAGATCTTGCACCTCTCCTAAGTCTATGGCAACATGTACATATGTAGTGATAGAACCGTGCGCTAACCGCGCCCCTCGGGCTATCACCGTCTCTTCATGGAGCCTTGTCTGTTCAAATTTGGTTCAGGAACTTTCAGCTCACGCCACTCCTTCTGTAAGATATTGTCATTTAACACACCAAATCTTATGTATTTGTTATAAGCTCGCTCGTTAACAAACTACTTACCAGTTCTTTGTCATCCGGCACCCGAGAGAGGAAGTCGAGTAGATCGTTGTTAGGAACTCTCTCTGGATTCAGTAGCTTCCGGGTAAACTTATACACTCCTGAAACATTATGGGCAAGTTAACCCCTTGTCGCATGACATGTCGCACGCATTAAAAAATATTTGTTTCAATTTAAACCTTGATAAGATGTAATAATAAGGTCTACAACGATATCTGCCATATATGGGCTTCATATGCGGTAACGGGTTAAAATATGAATATGCGAATTATAAATGTACTGTTTATATTTGTTACACCATCGACTTAGATAGGTACGAGTATGTACCGTATTGAATACTTAAATAGAACATGAATTAATTTGTAATTCATTTCCAAATTGTACTGATTTGTCTTGTCAAGACTAGAATATGTTTGAAGTTTGGATCCGCCCTTGCGGGTCTGTGTTCGGATTTATTTCCCTCTCACTTGATCTTACACGTTCTAATGTCAAAATGACTTCATTTAACTAGAAAATTCACTGTGACTTGTAAAGTAACTGATTGTACCTTACCTAAGGCCATGAACAAGTAATTGACTGGAATGAGGTACAGCGCCAATGACATTGAAATCAACAGTATCATCGCCAGGTAGCTCAAATACGGGACGGTAAAGAATATTAAGCTGCGAAAAAAAAAATGTTAATTAGTAAAGATAGTCTGGCAATGAATTCATAATGAAATAGATAAGGAAGACTGTTGGTAATAAAAATAAGATGATAACAAAATTGATACGGGATATCGTACTTTTTCATTCTCTCGATAAGTGACACGATGTAGTCGATACTGTTCTTTGTAGTGAACGTGAGATCTTGTAGCTCATACAATCGCGCCTTTATCGTCATCTCGTCCTAGAACAACGCAATAGTATTACAAAATATCAATGAAATGTTCATTTATACCGTATGCGTACGCATCTATCTACAAAATAAGTAGTTAAGTGAAATTCAATAAGTAAGACTGCTCTAATAAATGCAATATTGTGTACTTTCTGTGAGTCCAGTTCACCGTCCGATACATCGTCTTCAGATGAGTAAACAGGAACTAGGGCATTATTATCTGTAACAAATGTAGGTATATTTACCATAAATAAACGTTGCAATAAAAAGGTTCGACCACACCGCAGCTCAAAATACATTGAACCGTCATATAACCTAGACCTTTTTAAGGAACGAGTGAATAAGCGTCTTATGGGTGAGCTCGCTTCACCGTCGGTCTTATCTTTGCCCCCTGGCTAGTTGCTGGCCAAGAGCAATCCCATTTTTTTATAAAAAGCCGACCAAGTGCGTGACGGATCACGCATATTGAAGGGTTCCGTACCGACACCTACTAGTCCACATTTAAAATCACTATCCAATACCTACATCAAAAAAGTTTTTTCATAGGAAACTTATATACGTCCTTTTGTTCGGATAACTCAAAAACCGTTAGAACCGTCGTATTCAAACCAAATATCGTAGAAAGCATTTATTAATTACACCACCTCAACTACCTCAATTTCCTTCAGAGTTTTTAACTTTGAACATTAGAGACAAAGTTTGAAAATTAGAGGGGAAACCCCTTTTTTGACTTTGACAGCTAATATCTCCCCAACGGTTGACTTAAGTGATTTTTTTTAATTTAATGACTTATCCATAATTACCCCACACGCTTACGTGCCTTAAAATTTAATTGAAAATTAATATTTTTTCGTAATTTCACATCACTTTTATGTAGCGGTTCATAGAATACGCCTTACCCAATTTCATAATAGAAAATATAGGTATGCATGCGGCATGATAGTAACCATCCAATTATAATAAAAAAAGTAAATTAATATGCTCAAAATCTTAAAAACATATGACACTTGAAAGTTTCGTAAAAATTTTTGTTGCCTAAAAGTAAATTAAAAACCATCATGAGATTTCTTATGTTTTAATAACAAAAAAATGTATCACAAATTGTTGTGATACATTGGTACTTAAACGCAATATTTCACGACCAAACTAGCAAATTACTCGTTTTTCCATACAATGGTAGTACGGGCACATAGTACGTGACGTCACATACTATGCTCAATTAGTATGGGACGTTTTCAGAGCTCGATTTTTACGCTGTACTTTGAAACCCATTTTTGTATTTTGTGGTGTTATAATTGTCGTTGTTCCATATACGAGTACACATTCCGTCGTGCTCTCTAAAAACAATTTCGAATGGCATCATGAAAAAAAAAATGCATACCTATTCTCTATTATATTGCTTAATTGCTTATAGTCTCCGAGTAAATCGTCTGTAACATACGGACGGACGGCCAGACATGACGAAGACGAAACTATAAGGGTTCCGTTTTCGAAATTTGGCTATGAACCTATAAATATAAGAAAAACGTTTTGACAAGCTTTGGCAGCAAAACCGTCACGCATGAGTAGCGTCACTACGTTCACGGCGCATCACTGAGTTTTGAGCTGCTGCGTGGATAAACCTTAAAAGTAAATGGCACGCGTCAAATTAACGGATCCCTGTGATGTTTTGCGATCAAGACGTCCGTAAGCAACACCTACCTAATTGCCGTACCTTGCGTAAATAGAAAAGCCATGGAGCGGTCGTAAACAACTGCTAAGTAATAAGAGTACCTAAGTATGCTGGCTACAGTCATACAGTATGGGTGGGGTAATCTCACACACACACCGAGAGACACCATAATATGAACTTAAATTAAGAATAAATTACCCACTCCTTTCGTCGTTAGAATAGATTATGGGAACCAGGTTGAAGTGTGCTGTGGGCGATGGGCTAACCAACTACAATAATCACATTTTCCATCTTTAAACTTCAATTGCTAGAAGTGGCACTGATTTATTTTCATGATCTATGTCTACCCTAATAGTTATGTAGGTATGTGTGTTAAGAATAGAATGAAGACGCACTGCAACTCCGGTATCCAGTCCAGTGGTAGACGAAGGCCGCTAGCAGCAGCAGCGGCAGCATCCACGCCTGGAAGAAATACCAGAAGCCGAGCCACGCGGCTAGGGCCACCACTGAGCGCTCGCGGTTCTCCCATTCGAACATAACTCTGCAATAAAAAAAATATATAAGGGTTACGTTTTGTCCATTTTGGCTACTGAACCTTAAAACGAAACTGGGCTTAGCTGTCATTACGATGTTTATTTTGCCGAATGCTTCATTACTCGTACACCAACGTCTCCTACCTATAAAGGAATATTTGGTAAAACGAAATTAATTCATAGTGATTATTTTCTATACGTCTATTAGGTATTTTAAGGTTTGAATTTAGACTTCGTAGACCAAACTATAATAAGTACCTATTTTTCACTATGGTGCTCCCGACTCAACTATTAGAACTCAGATGACAACACTTTAGTTACTGAATTTGGCCAAAAAATGTCGTCATAGCTAATACGGACTCAGAACAAAATACATCAACGTTCGCTGACTCGCTAGGCCTGCTGCGCCTGCACTTCGTTTCCGCATGACTATAGTGTGTTTAATAATTTCGATTTTTTTAGTCAATTTGAGTTCACTCGTAGAAATAGTATTACATAAGCATATTAGTTATATAATTACCTTTTAAAAAATACATTACAATACTATAATGCAACCGGATACCGGTGCCCGAGTGAAACTTGGTAGCTTCAAAACAAAATACTAGTCAACATAGTACTTTTATCTCATGAGCGGGTTAGCCATAGTTGCAGCTGTGACACATAGACAATGTGAACTCATAGCTCCTACGGTACTCCTACGCTGTCGCACACATAAACAATCTTAACACACAACCATGGCTCACCCGCGTTAGTGAGATAAAATACTTGTACCTAGCCCGCTTTACACCTTACGGTATATAGCATTAGATCGAGATGATTTAACTCCCCTCCATTGGACTTAATTGGTAAGAGCTTACATTCCATTGAATAGTCTACTTCAACGTTAATGTAACTACTCATATTAAAATTGTATCCTTATTTATAATAATGTGTACTGACGCATACTTAAATTTACTTACTTGTACTGTTCGTTTCCGAGGTAAATAATATGAAAAATATATTTAATGAACATCAAATTATTGTATATCAATGGAATGTCAAATTTAGTCGGCTTCTGTATATATTTGGTTTCTTTTGGAGTCAATACCCGCAGAGATGCTTTAATCTGGAATACAGAAATAGAGAACGCTCAATACAAGTATGCCAAGTACCCCACGATTTAAATACAGGTGGTGACTTTTTGCAATCGTGCAGCCGCTATAAGTAGGTATCTGCATATAGATATAGGTTATACCGTCATGTTTTATGTGACTGTTTAGTACATTTCGGCTGTCCCCGACCTATCTTGCTAGCTCTATGACGAAAGCGCGACTGTATAACTCTTTTTAAGTCAACAATTAATGTGTGATATGTGAATAGAAGTTATTAAAATGAGAACTTTTTATCATAATCCGGTAGGTATAATTATATAGATAAATAAATTTTTAAGTATATAGAAAACATCCAAAACTCAGTAAAAAAAAGTTATCACACAAATGTGGACGAGATACGAAATCGGGATTTCCAGTTTCGTAGGCAGAGTCACCAACTAGGCCAAAGGGGTACTGAAAAAAAATGAATAAGCATTGAGGAGTAAATAAATAGCTCACTTACCGGGTTCCATGCGATAGACATTTCTAGAAGAATCCTGGGGCAGTTCCCTTTGGCACCAGCCATCTTAGACCGGTTCTTCAGCGCGTACCATCTTTTCTCGTCATTGTTGATACGCAGTAGAGGTATAGAAATCTTCCCCAGAGTTTCTCCCTTCAAGGTATTAATGAAAGACTCGTCATATACAGTGATGTCCAGCGTAGAGGTTATGTCATTTATGCCACTGAAAATATAATGAGTGTGGTCATTAGATAGGACGCAGGAACATGAGGCAGATAGGTGCGCTCGTGGCCCAGCGGCGCCCACGTGCCGGGTGCGGTATGCGAGTTCAAGTAACGTGGGCTGGGGTCAGTTCTTGGATGGGTGACCGCTTTGAGTGGTTACTAACTGAGCACTTTCGTGCTTTGGAAGGCATGTTAAGCCGTTGATCCCGGCTGCTGTCTATGGCAGCAGTCGTTTAGCTAAGTTGGAGGTCTTCGGGCGGCTTAAGAAATTCGAACAGTCAGTTGCCCAATCACTTAAAAAAATCCAGGCAGTTCTCGGACCCACGACCATGATTGAATGTTGCGTGCCTTGCCTTATTACTATATAAATAATTGTAAATTATTACTTATTTAATAGGGAATCGCTAGCTAGGATGATCACATTTATGTTGACCATATAGCATTCGTCCCTCTTGCACTTACTTATATTTGCTAGTAAGGGGCGAATGCCGTCATAAACGCGATCATTTTTTTTAACTTAAAAAAGTCGGAGGTTATCAATTCGACTTTGTTTTTTTTTATAGAAAATTTTAAGTTAGATTAGTCCATAGTCGAGCTATTTGTAACTACAATTGTAGGGAGGTTTTTCGGAAATTGAGTCATAGATATACAGACTGAGAGCCAAAGTACGAAGTAATTTTAGCCGGTGTTTACATTGGTGGATATTCAACACAGCAAAGACCTTAAAGTACTTAACAAGTTAACATTGCAGCCTCTACATAAATACAGATCATTAAAAGACAAATCAGGACTTAAGTAATGTGTACGAGTTCGGATTCAGTTAGATTTCATTGCAGCGCTGCAAACCAGGATTCAAGAGGCAAATAAAGAGATAAATAGGAAATAACTAGGTATAATTAGTAAATATTACGGGAATCCTACACAAATAATCGATTATTTGTGTAGGATACTAGATCATAGTAAGCTTAATAAGGGTAAATTTTGATGAGTGAAATTCTTATGTGCTTAGGATATATACATATATCATCATCTTGGCAATTGACAGCTAATAATTGCCAAACTTGCGAGGTGTCATATAATGCAGATCGTCACAGACGGAGCTATAATATATATTTTGGGGTACATTTAAGTAGTAAATGCTCTACGATATAGCAAGGCATTTTACGATATATTTTGGTATATTTTGCGTACTAGTTAACACATACCACACACGCAGCTAATATTATATATAAGTAGCACCGTTTTTAGACCCTGTCAACAAGTAGGCAAAATGCCCTAGTGCACACTTGTATTAACCATGGGGAAAAATGTAGTGTAATTAAAAACCTTATGATTTGTTCACTATCGTATTAATTACAACAAATTGTGGCCCGTAATTAATACGAGTGTGCACTAGGATATCGATATACCTATCTATAGTAAGATGCCTTGCTACAAGCCCGTGAATAGGCTTAACAGTGTACCTATGGCAATAGCCTTAGGGTGAGCGGTATATTTAGGTAACTCACAATGTATAACTTTTGTTCCAAATTGGTTCCGCGGTGCCGGCGACCGTGTGCGTCTGCACCCTGGCGTTGTCGAGCTCGAGCACGCAGTAGGCGTCGGCCTTGCCGCTGATGCCCAGCGCGCTGAGCCCCCTAGCGCCGTACACCGTTACTGACACCTGGCCCACTTCGTTCCAATCGTTGTCCAGGCGGTACCACGTCTGTAATAATAGAGTGTGTGTCAAGGGAGCATTATATATATTTACGGTGAGGGCGGTACATTGGATCCTGAGCGAAGCGAGAGCTTTCACAATAGTATCGTGAGCTTAGCGAGGGATACGAAAGTAAAATCTTGAGCGTAGCTAGGGAGTTAAGTGTTTATGTCCAAGACGGAAATAATTTTGCTACCGTGCTGCACATACCGCTTTTCACACCGCCTATGAGGAAAAGAGTAAATGTTAAAATGAGGGAAGAAAAGTACGACTTAGATCCGCCATTCGGAAGCTGCAGTGATTATTTTCTGAATAGCATGTGAATCAATATTATTTGTGTCATTCACAAACAAATCACCGCCCTTGTTCGCCGAAATTACCCCTATTGACTTTGATAAAGCCAAGAAATTTTATTGGGTTGGAAGATCGTGTGATAATTGTTTGTTTAGCGGATGTGACGCCGGCATTCCCCGGGTACGAGTACCTACAATTGTAACAAAATGCCGATTCACGCCATAAAAATATAGCAATTCTTTGACTTTGAACATAGAATTCTTGCATGGCTTTGAAGCCTATTAGTATTTGCATCTAAATGCACCCAAACATTAAACATAATGTAGCGTTCATATGCACGTTATTAATTTTTTAATTGCCGTACTACAAGCAAATGCGTTTACTTCATTATTTGTAGTACTTAAGATTCGTCTGATAATATAATAATGAACCAGTAGAGGGACAAAGCTAAACAGCCTTGGAAGCCGGAGAATTCATAAGTTACGATACGTTGTTATGATATACAGAATAGGTATAGGTAGCATCACACAGTTACTAGTAGTAGGTAGTAGCACTAGCAGCAGATTACTTCTTACTCTTATAAATATTCTCTTAAAAAATATGTGTTACGATATAAAGTTAGTTACTTGGCTGTATTGGCTGGCAGTAACTGTACGATACGGAGTGAGAGTAACGGCATAACGATAGTGCTGCAGAGGTCAATGCACCATGGTAATGTTATTTAAATTGACCGTAAAGCGAGTTATCATAAACTCGTTGTCGATTTAGACATAGGCAATATGAGTAAAATATGTGTGAAGTCACCTCTAAGTCATAAAGACCAAAGTACAACTCTGAAGAATACTGATACTCCATAATTATGTCATATTCCGATGACATCAGATGCTCATTTCCGCGGATTGATGATAATTGGTATGAATTTCGATTTGAACTCTATTCCCTTGCAATAAGGCTGTGCCTGAGCTGTTACCAGAATTAGGTATCAAAAGGAAAAAAATGACGGGCTATTTTAGATGGAAACAGGTACTTTTTTATGCTTAATAAAACGTGAGTAATCGGAGCTATTAATAGGAACTCGTGTGCTTTTATTTGTCCGTCATTTACGTCATACAACACCACAAAAACCTTAAGGGAAACCTGATTGGTTGGTGGTGCAGAATAGCTTACTAACATTTTCCTGCAAAATGATGCAAGGTTGTTGATTCTTGCGATGTAAGTAGTTATAGCTCTAAGTTTTCTATAGCAATGCGAAGAGCGAGAGGCGAAGGTACCTACGAGTGAATAGGAAGAGTTACCTGTTCCTAAGATGGGCCTCTGCGTATCAATAATGACTAGTAAACATTTTCCACGGAGTGTTTTTCCTGCACGATTGCGTCATGATTGAATGTCAGACGGATATAGTTAGGTAGGTATTCGTGTTTATGTATCCAAGCAACGTAAGTCGACCAAGCTAGCTGTTAGGTACCTTTATTGCTATTAGATGAGAGTCTAAGCGCCACATATCTAATGTATTTAAATAAATACAAAATGTACACCTTCAATGCCGGGCTACACTGTAAGGCTAAATGCCTTCATTTAATTGATACTTTGAAAGGGGAACACGAACATCGAAATATTGAACTCCATATCAATGTAAGCTTAATTACCTTACTTGCAGTGACTACTATCCCCGCCGGCGGGAACGTACACCGCGCGATCGCGACAACACTGACATATATACTCCCTATTCGTCCCGGTACCACCGCACACCGGGTAGAGTCAGTCCGACCCAGGTCGGGCCTAGCTGAGTTTCTTGCTAGACTCTTCTCAGCTGGGCTAGGTTTAGTGAACCAGCGACAAAACTTCCAGTAGCTCGATTCCACTCATACCTCAGACTCGGTTGAAACCGCTCAATTAATCTCACTGGAGCGCAAACTCTTAGAGTATTCCAGTGTTCCAAACCACACGCGTGGTCGTGTCGGAGGTTTTCCCCTGAATTTTCCAACCGCACACTCCTATCGCTTTATTGGGCCCGGCCTATAAAGCCACAGTCAGGTTCAGAAAACAAAGCAGTGTCGACCTACCATCTTTTGCATGCCATTATATAAGTAATGTTTTATGTTAATTAATCACGCAAAAACAGCTGAACGGATTATGGTGAAACGTGGCATGCAACAAGTTTATATTACCCTGGATTGAAATACAAGTAACTTTTTAACCCAAAAATCATCCCTCGAAGGGATGAAATAGGGAGTGGAAGTTTACCAGGACGAAGTCGCCGGCAAATCTATGTAGAAGATAATAATGCTTGCTTTCTAATCTGTAAAGTCTTACAAATTTGCTAGTAAGTAACTTTACGCTAGGATGCATCGTATAGAATATATAAGCAAGAAACTGAAAACAGTCCGAATATTTCGAGGTTTTGTAGCTATACCAAAAGTTAAGTTAGTTAAGTTAAGTGTAGCTATATCAAAAATACAAATATACATGGTAAATATCCCGTTTCAAATCGTAATTCTAATACCAAAAGTTATTCCGAAATGTCTCGTGCTACCATTTTTGATATTTACTCAGTCGTATCCATATACACAATTAAAAAATTCTACTTCACCTTTTGCAACATACAAATATTCTACGGACTGGCGTATATTCTATTACAACATTCACTCTTGATTAGTTCGTAAAACCTATAATTACTAGTTGCGGGTAGAAAGCTATAAATTCAAGATTAAAATTCTTGTATCTATACGTACATACAATACCATTGTTATTTCTTATACATATACACGTGAAAATAATCAACGCCGATCCGAAGTACACTAATAAATACTGAATTAAGGAATATTTAAAGGAAAGAATCCATTATTAAAAAAAATAACTGAATTCAAAGATTGTTGAATATGCACAGTTGAATGTAACAAAGCTTTATCATGCCCCATTGAATATATAAATTTATTAAAGAGAAGAGTTTCGATTGCCGCCTAAGTGGGATTAGGCACCTGTGTACCTATTACTTTGAGCATTGATATTTATAACCACTTGCTACCTACATATACAACGTAGAATTTGGACCTATTTTATTCTTTTTAATAAATGTATATAAATTAAGACTTGTATTGAATTAATTAACTGCAAGTTTTAATTTAGTTAGTCTTAGTTAAGGCTAATGTTTATAATAAGGTGGATTCATCGCATTTTATTCCATGGCAGTAAATTGTCCAGGATAACAATAAACGCATATCACGTATATTGTAAGTTCCACAACGGGACAAAGCATTATTAATCTTTGTGGAATTCACTGAAGCAAGTAAACAATACGCTTATCTAATCTATTTATTAATAGGTCTCTATATTAATATATATATTTTTAAAACAGTACGTATTATTATTATTATTTTAAAGCAGGTTAAAAATGTGCCTTGATCGAGAGATCAAGATACATGAGAGATCATTTCAGCGTTAATCCCAATTCCATCCAAAATGATATAAGTACAGTAGTGGATGTAAGGTGCACTTTCCCGCATTGTTTGTTTTGCACGACCTACAGCATCCTTTGTAGCAATCGGCGTATCCTAACTAGATTTAAATTTGAAGTGCTCACATATTTGTTATCTGGCGGTGTGACGTGATGCACGCACCGCGTGGTGGGCACGCTGTCGAGTGGCACGCCCCTAGCCGGCCCGCTTAGCGTGACAAGCAGGTGCAGGGTGCCGTAGCCGCATTCCAGCTCCTGCCATAGTTCGTGTGTGCGCTCGCGCTCCAACCGGGACAACTCGATGGTGCACCTGCACAGTGTACACCAACTATAGTGCGTTTTTTGGGTCTTTGGAGCGGTCTCCATTTGTTAAGAGGCTCCACGCGCTATTCATCGAATTTTGATGAATTTTGAGTTGATATTGCTCCGTCAAAACTATAGATATATTTATGACACAAACAGTTATCGGTTCTTCAATCCTTAATCTACAAGAGCCTAATTTTGAAAAACTGACTAATTATTTTTTATGATTTGTTCAAACATGGTCCAAAATAGCTCTATTTTCGATACTAGTATGTTGATTATGCATGTATATATATGAAATGTACCTGTAAATGCTCCTTATTAACGTTTCTAACAGCGCAAGAAAGATTTTTATTTTAATTGATCTTAACAAAAGTTACGTCCAAAAAACTGGTTTTTTAGCCAAAAATAGCCAAAGTTTGATATTATATATCTCGAAGACAGTGAGTTTTGAAGTACATATGACTATTTCAGTAAATTGGACATCAACAAGAATGACAATTTACGTTCACCTTTTACTTAGCGCACTTAACGCGCTCCATCCGCTCTTACGCACACGATGGCTAGACTACGCCGCAGCACAGGCCCGCTGCGGCGCCGTCTAGCGGCGCGATATTATTATCCCAATTTTTGTCACGAGAAGTGGATCTACACATAAAGTTCGATTCGCCGGCCGATGTCCCGCACGTGCAGCGAGAACGCACGCACGCTACATCCGAATCGGAACCAGGGTCACGTAAGTATTCTAATACAGGTAATAAATTTAAAGACATGAAAAAATATCAAAGCACTGTGTGTGCATCTCGTAAACAAAGCCTCTACTTGATTCAGATTCAGATTCAGATTCATTTATTCACAATATAAGATTACAATATAAATTACATGTCAATTTACAGGAATCTCTATTGTGATCGTCAATAACATTAAACAAAACAAAATAAATTAAAAATCAATGAATAAAATAGCAGTTAAATAATACAATGAGTATGATAAAATTCACCTGAGAGGATGATCATGAATATTAATATTTTTGGTACTCTAAACACGGATAACAAGGAAATTAAATATCAATATTTCGTAATGATCGTCAAAGTAAATATTAAAACAGGAATTAAATTAAATCAATAATATTAAATTAAATGAAACAATGTCAACTATATTTTATTTCCATGTATTCGCTAATAGAATATAACGGCGTTTCTAATAAAAAGTTTCTCAGTTTATGTTTGAATGTTTCGTCAGATGGTTCAGTTCTTAATTTGGCGGGTAGACGCTCGTAGTAGGTTGGTCCAATTACCCGTGGATTTTTAGCTGAGAGTACTGTCCTAAGTCTCCCGGTGGATCGGATCTGCTTCCCCGTGACTTCAACTCGTTTAAAAGTTTGCAAATTGCTTCTGACAAACATGAGCACCTCAAACAAGTACAGGGAGTAGTGTGTCATGATGCCGTGCGTTTTAAATAGATCTTTACACGGATGTCTCGGTTTTACTCCCGCTAGCAATCGCATCGCACCTTTTTGTAATAAGAAGACCCGCTTGGAATCAGTGGAATTGCCCCAGATTGCTATACCATATGACATTAGCGAGTGAAAGTGTGAAAAATAAACAGATTTTAATGAACTTCGTGATACCAATGGCTGCAACTTTTTAAGGGCAAATACAGCACTACTAAGCCTATTACATAGTTGGTCAACATGGCACTTCCAGTTAAGGTTTGCGTCAATCGTAAATCCAAGAAATTTGCATTCGCTGCATAATGGCATTGGACCGTTGGTGATACATGGGGGCAAGGCAGTCGTCCGACCTGCAAAAACCATTACCATGGACTTTGTGACGTTAAGAAGTAAGCCGTTTGTCGAGAACCATGTTTGCAGTTGACCACAAGCTTCACGAATTTTCATCGCGAGCTGCTCATAAGTTTTCGCGCTCACTATGACTGCGAATAATACAGATAAGCCACTCGTGATCGCCAATGGAAGATCATTAATAAATAGTAAAAATAGCGTATTTCCGATCGCGGATCCTTGCGGAATACCCAGGTTAACGTATCCAGTATCAGAAACAAGTGTTTTGCCGTTTGTTGACATTTTTACGACCTGTTTCCGGCCGCCTAAGAACGACGCAAACAAATCGTGTGCGCAATTTTCGATACCGTAACGTTTTAACTTACTTAATAGCAATTTATGGCTTATGACATCGAACGCCTTGGACAAATCACATAGTATGCCGGCTATCTTGTATCTTTCATCAAGTCCAGTCATGACACAATCAGTAATTTTAGTAGCCGCCATGGTTGTTGATTTTTTTTGTCTATAAGCATATTGATTATCAGCAAGTAATTCGTTTGATTCAAGATGCATCATAAGGTAAGAGGATAAAATCGACTCAATTATTTTCGAAATGGTGGGTACTATGGTTATAGGTCTATAGTTATTTACGTCAGACCTATCACCCTTTCCTTTGTACACGGGACATACTCTGGTACTTTTTAGCACACTAGGGTATGTACCAGTACAAAACATATCATTTATTAAAACCACCAGAATGTCTGATATAATCGGCCAAATACTCAGAATTATATTCAATGTAATGTCATATACATCAGCTGTTCCGCGAGTTTTTAACATCGACTTAATTGTTTTGTCCATGACGTCACGAGTAACAAAGGGAAGCTCGAATACGGGAATATCAGAGCCACCCAAGTGCTGACAAACGTAGCGTTGGGACACCTTCTCATCGCTGTTTATGACATATTTCGCAGCTACGTTTAAAAAATGCGAATTAAACGCATTGGGGACTTCTTTATGAAATACGTCAGTGTTTGTTAAGGGATTTTTCAAACATATGTTTTGCGCCTTTGTTTTTAAGCCTATTTCCTCATTAACGACCTTCCAAATCTCTTTCGAAGGGTTTTGACTTTCTCTCAGCCTTGTTTCAGTGTATGTTTGACGACCCCGCAGTGTCTCTGACTTTATCAGCTGGGAGTAATAGTCAATGCAGTCGGATAGAATGTGGTTATCAGGATATTGACGCCTGATCTCGTGAAGGTCGCTGTGTTTTTGTATATATCCTAACAGTTCGTCAGTCACCCACGGTACATTCGACTTCTTTTTTAATTGTAACTTTTTAATTGGGAAATGAATATCTATATAATATGTCAATATATTAAATAATTGATTAAATTTAAAATCAATGTCAATAGTACTATCATAAATAAAATTAAAATTGTAATTAGTAATGTCAGAATAATGTGACACCTTCAAGGCAATGAAAATGGATGTTAGATAGTGTTTCATTAAAGAAAATAAAATATGTTATCGATGTTTACAAAGAGGTTAGCATAGTTTTAGGTTGTGCAACAAAAATAATAAGTTGTGCGAATTGTCATCGCAAACATCACGATTTGTTACTCAAATCAAACTTCCTTCCCATAATATTTTTTCGCAAAAATGAACACGCTAATTGCGCACTAGCCACACCTTCATTGATGACAAACGTTTCAAGCGACACAAATCCTGCAAGGGACGTTTCCGCTCACACCACCGCTAACCCAAGATCTCTTAGCCAATCAACGTGAACCCTACGCATCGGCCTCTCTTAAAGATAGTAGCAGTTATAGTCTCCGGGCCAGCCGGAAGTGTTCGCACGTTTGCTCTCTTGGATCACGGATCGACGTCATCATTTATAGATTCTGAGATCTGCTCACATATCGGCGTCCGAAGACCCCATGGGGACTACTTAAATTCGAACTTTGATACCTATTACTTGTTGTAATGCATTGAATATTAGTGCATTCGTACTGCAATAGTTAGGTACAGATAGTTTTGCAAGCGGATAACAGATATCCGATGAGAGTTAATTGCAAACTACTTCGCAGCGGCAGCTACTCTTCATTCCTGTTTACAGGTTAGAAGTTAGACATTGCGTATTTTCAATTAATAATATTTATTCACAACGCAACACAAAAACATTAAAGGAATTTAAATACTAACGTTTAGTCTGATAAGGCTCAAACGTTCAAACGACCTAAAATCACTCGCCGCTTTCTCGCGTTGGATAGCTAATGAGATACATTGAACTAGGTACGCAATAGATCTTGGATTACAACCCCGATACCATAAACGTTTTCCCAAGGGCTTTATAAAAAGTTTGTTACATTATTTCGCAAATAATGTGTGTAGTCGCTTAGTAACATTCCAGCGTTTATTTTCCACGTCTCAATCGATCCTGTTTTATGGAACGGTCAAATGTGAGTCAGTCGGTACCTAAATAAGAAACAATGTTAGGTTAGGTTAGGTACTACCAAAACTTAAGACACAAATCAAAAATATATAGGTACATATATTAGTAGTCAGCAGGCAAAGGATTTCAATGGACGTGCTTATTTTTTGACATTATTTACTAAAAACCGGCCACGCACAGTGTAGGGTTCCGTAGTTGCCCGTCCATCACGTCACCGGTCATATGCGAAATTACGGACCTGTAGAAGAGTTTTTACTGATCTTAGTACTGATGATGTACTTTTTTGAGACGTTGTGTTGTATACATATTTTTGCCCTTTACGGTAATGTTTACTTAGCTGTGATAGTTTTCCTTTTAAATTCATCTACCATGATTTTTTTCACATGCCTAGTAGCCACCGTTTAATAGAATATCATAGAATTATCACTTCAAACCTTAATATCACGCCAACCGATTCTTGAAAAATATTTTAGAAACCTTATAATATTGTTGAAAGAGCTATATCCAACGATACCCCACACACTTTACATGTAGGGGAGGTATGATTTTATTCTACCGTTTTGTCGGCGTCATTGATATGTATACTCATGCCAAATTACAGCTTTCTAGTACTAACGGTTACTGAGAAAAGCGGGGGCCGGACGGACAGACATGGCGAAACTATAAGGGTTCCTTGTTTACTACGGAACCCTAAAAATTGAGAATTTCATAATTGTCATTAGTAATGAAGTGCCATTGCCCTATGCTTTGTGTGGGGAATATTACCACGGGAATTACCATCCTTTCACAAACCGCTGTTACCGGCAACTATTGTTCCACAAAATGTGCCAGATTGAGCAAATGTTTATATTAATTTAGGTTCTGTTTTATACAAATTTACTGTCTTTAATTTACTCTTTGTAAGTGCAAGATTTTGGAAGTTGGATTTATATTTAAATAACATAAAAATGTGCCTTACCTGCTTCCAAATTTGTTGTAAATAACTTTAAGACAACGCATCTTGTATTGTATTATATGCTGTGTTAGTGTTATTTGATGTGGGTATACAAGTAAACCCCGTTTCCTTAATTCGTTATTTCCTTTGCCCTATACGTAGTATTTCATTAGGCCAAGACAAAATAAAGACAAACAATTCTGAACTGGACTGCCGTGGCATAGCGGCAACTCGGCAAGTAAGGCTGCTCATCCACAAGTGCGTGATAAACGACAAGATAAAGCGTCAATCCAATTCAGTGGGGCTAAGATGATCGCTTATATGTCGGATATATAGCATTCGTCCCTCTCGCACTTACATGACAGTAAGGGATGAATGCTGTATGTTCGGCATATAAGCGATCATCTTAGCCCCCTCATCACAACTTGATAGAAAGTGACGGATACTTTGTCTTGTCGTTCATCGCGCGATAACTACGAGCGTAATTAGTGGCCTGAGATGAGCTGAGCTGCATTTCCATACAATAGACACCTAACTCATTTAGACAGCTAGCTACGCCAGCTAGCACCTGTTATGTGTGTATGTAAGCACTTTACTGTACACAATAATAGGTTAAAACAATAGTACATGTCATATTAGATTAAAGTGCAGAGGCGAACTTATCCTTATGACGGATCTCTTCCAGCTAACCTTTGAGGGATTGAGTGGAAAGTGGGATAATGAGATAGACAAACATGCAACGTGCACAACAGCGTTGCAATAAGTTAAGGTAACTTGTAACTAAAACTAAATAAATATCTATAAATACATATATCACAACCATACATATAATAAATACATATTATAAATATTTATAACATATACATATTCAAAATAATAATATATAAATAAACATAGTATTCAACCAAATCACGAGTTGTGGGAGAGCCACAATTTCTTGAGTGACGCGACAGACTGGGACTTTCTTATTGACAATTATATTAAGGGTAACTCGTTCCACAACTTCACAGCGCGCACCGTGAAAGATCTAGAGTGTGTCCGCGTCTTATTAGACGGTAGAGCAAGAGTAAGGTTTTGTCGCTGGACTTCAGACGGTGACCACTGCCGTCAGTCATATGTCAAAATGTCACAGTAAGGTATTGGAAGTGATGAATAGCAACGACAGAATATGCACATCTCTGCGCCGGTGGATCGGCAACCACTGAAGCTGGGAACGAAAGTAAGTCTATGTAGACATTTAGGTTTCTATTATGCTAATCATGAAGATGATTTATCCACAGATATCGCTATAACACTTTAGAATTAGCATCAGGTCATTAAAATCCCAGAGATCTGTGGGATCTTGTCGCAGTCACTAAAGGGTGGGTTAATGAGATATAGTTACAGAAATATTTAAACTATGTACTTAGCTAATCTACGAAGTCACTAAAATGGATTAATACTTTTAAATTTTATGTAAAATACTACCTAAGGGTTAACTAGTTAAGTACTATTAAAGAGATGTATTAATCCCTCAGGATTTCAAATTTAGGAAAGTATGTAAACAAGTATGTATACAAGTTAACAACGTCTTATTCATGACTGAACAACTATTGATGTTACTAGAAGTTAAGAAATCACAGAACGTACGTACTTAAATGTCACTACGATTAGGAACCATTAATTCCAACTCCCATTTTGGACTAATAACTAGAAATTAACATTTTTGTATTTAAGAGATATAGTAGACTGTTCCATTTATTCTCCAAAGTCCAACGGTATTGTAACAGTCGTACACAACATTGAGAAATCTACGCTACATTACAAGAAGACGAGAGTTCCGCGTCGGAGTTCCGCATTGGAGTCAACTTTTTGTGGAAACTTACCGGCCCATAAAATTCTTTTGTTTTCCTTTGTGCCACACCGTCACCTCCAAGTTATTGTCGTCATACTGGTACAGGTTGAACCTTTCACACCAAGTAGGCTTTGATTTTGGAACTTGTTTTGATTTGTGAGATTCATTACCTAATCTGTAACATAGGAAATAATGGCCTTATTTATTCATTAAATTAGATAAATTACCGTCAAGGTTAGCTTGTCTTTATCTGTTACTTTGACCTGTGTTTTGTCCCTTTTTAGTTAATATAGGTTTATATTTTTTATGAATAAGGGGGATTAGTGAGGCAGTTTCACGTAATAATACGGACACGCTACACGCTGGATAAAAGAACCAAACTTTTCCCTGGGTCTAGTTAGGTACAATAGCTTCAGCCATCTAAAATTTTCTAGGAGTTGAAAGTTTGTATGGGGAAGACAATTATTTTTAAAATAGAAACTTGAAAATTCACTAATAAACTAAACATTAAAATCGAAAATAACCTAGCTAGCTAGGTTTACCTAACCTAACCTATTAGGGCGACAGAGAGAGGAACGTAGCTGCTAATTGAGCGTGTTATGTGACGTCACATACCTCACTAGCTCCGTACTACCGTTGTATGGTAAAAGAGTAATTTCCCGTTTTGGTCTTGAAATATTGTGATTATGTTTCTAGTTGTCATAGATTTTTGTTTGAAACATGGGAATTCTATTGGTAACTCTAGATTAGAAAAAACTAAATTTCAAATGTTCTTTGCAGATGTAATGTAGGTACTTATGCAGGTTTCTAAACGAGGATTTAAATGTAGGTACTTAACTTAATTTATAAATTCTCCAATATTTATCACGGTTTATTTTAATATTAATAACAAATTTAAAAACCTTAGACCTCTTGTGGTTTCAAAATGTCATCAATCGTGCAACATTCGGATCACACTGAAATATTTTAAAGAATGCAACAGGGTCTTGACGAATTTGCGTGACTCCGCGTCTTGTGACAAACGGCGTGTCCAATCTATTTTTATGCAACAACCAAGAAACTGATTGTTTTTTCATGATGCTTTAGTAATCATATTTTCTACGGTTTGGCCATGTCTACCCAAGGACAGCGTTGTTGGCGGCGCAAGCGCATACAAATTCAACGTGAGCGCTGGTAAAATATCCTAATACTCCTAATAATAAGTACTTATTTGCAATTTGTATTGAGAATATTTTTGGAGAATTAAATTATTGAATGAAATGTAATAACTTTAACGTAGGTATGATTTACATTATAGAAACTAGCCAATATAATATACAATAAAAACCTACATATTTACAAATATGATATTTAATTATTCTTGCCAAAGGGTCTACCTGAAAATATGTTTAGCAGGCACCTAAATACCATCGCCATAGCAAAGCATAA
Organism: Epiblema foenella; assembly: GCA_963556455.1. Lineage (NCBI taxonomy): Eukaryota > Metazoa > Arthropoda > Insecta > Lepidoptera > Tortricidae > Epiblema > Epiblema foenella. The sequence goes on along the minus strand of OY747095.1, from coordinate 14,114,068 downwards.
ATTTGTCTTCGCAGGATTTATAAGCTGTCGCAATTGAAACTTTTCAAAACATATTAAATTGCATATTGTCATTGTGTAATTTTAATAATATGTACTAACTAGTCCTTCTAATAGTACTTCAATACTTACTTAAATTTGCAATAGAGTCCATTGGAGCCGCTAGCAGGTCCATAAGGTAAGTCTCTGGCTTCCACTAATACAACATTCACTATAGATTTCCACGATCTTCGGAGAATATTAAATCTTCTGTTTTTCCAGACATACTGAAACAAACATTGATTATGAAAAATAGTACAAAATACGGGTAAAAAATGGTAGGTACATTATGATACAAGTGATTTTAAAATGAATACTTTAATTTTTCACTCTGTAATAAATACCTACTACCTATCAAAATTATCGAATGGGTGCTATTCAACAAAAGCTGCACGTGTTTATTTAAGAACTGGGTTCGTCCACAAATCTCATTAATTTCAATGTCGTAACGAAAATATGTTAACATTGAAAATATCTAATTTTCGTTAGCGGAATGTTAACCCGTGGTCTACTCGTCCCGGGGATCCCCGGGCTCATTACAAAATAATGCTATTGTTTATTTTTTTCGCTGGGAGACCTTTTGACGTTATTTTTGAATATCCTGCTATTGTGTTAGGTTGAAAAGTATCAAAACTGAAACATTAATGAAAACTTCAGTTATTAAATAATTCTTTGCTAAAATAGAATCATAAGTAATAGCATAAGTTTAAATTTTCAATCTATATCAACGAAAACGAAATTAACTTAATTTTCCAAACAAAAACTCAAACCATATAAACATAAATTCGTACATTAAATATAATATTTTACTAAACTTCGTAATAAAATGATTTTAATCATTGTGAAATGACGAAAATCTAACCTTTAAAGGGAGGTAGCTTGTGGCACCTAAATCTTTTTTTACTTTAATTTTTGCCGACAAACTAACATAACATATATTTTTCGCACTAAATGAATAACATAACTATTAAGGTTCATTCATCGGATTTGTTCAATTCAGCTCCACCTGAAGGGTAATTTTATAGCACCGCGAAGGGCACTTTGTTACATCGTTTGAGGGCACTTTCAAACGTGTATCAAATCGCCCTTTGTCTTCCGCCCGTCTTAAACTACCCCACAGCTGACGTCCGTATGTATGATACACCAATAAGTAAAAAAAAACTTTTTTTACCTAATTGTTGTAGTTTAGATCAGCATTTCCCAAACTATGGGTCGCGACCAGTGGGTGGGTCTAATAATTTTAGCACGGGTGTTTACAGTAAGTATTAAGTGCAGTTTAAACATCGTCCCATAAAAAATATAACTCAAAATCGATGGTTTGATATTTCAATATATTACACAATGGCTGGTATAGTTATACATAAGGTTTGCCCCGAGCTGCGGCATTGTTGTGATTATCAGAGCCTATTACGCGATAATGGCCGACACTAATCACTGTAAAAACTCAAGGACAAACTACTGCCATTCCTTTATTTTCATTGGCTATTGCAATTTTCAAATTAAGTGTCTAATACGTAACTGGCGGGAAAATACAAACAGGTGGTAATTGGACCTTCATGAAGGACGCTCGGCCGTTACCGCTCTTTTGCAATTCTAAATGCACGATCTCAACAGCGTAAGTAGTTTATTTTTAGTCCTTTGTAAAGAACGCGCGGTGTCAGGAGGATATTGATAATAACAATAAGTAAAATGAAGGATGGCAGCACTTAGTCCTGGAGTATTTTAGTAGGCACTCATATTAAATTAACAAAAAAATATATACCAAGTTCAAGTCCACACAGGTATGTGCTCGGAGAGCCTGCCGCGAACCGCAAACGAAGTTTTCCCTCTCTGTCGCACTTACGTACGAACGGTAGGCCTTCACCTTTGGTAAGGTAAAAGTCTCAGTGCTCGGCACTGACCCAATACTTGGCACATCCAATCTTAATTAAAACAATAAAGGCAAACCTATCCTATAAGAATTGGATTTATAAATTCAATTCAAATGAAATGTATTGCAAAGTCGCTGGGATCTTGTCACTATTCTAATTTAAATAGCAAAGTATTGTTATTTTATGTTATTGGTATGGGAAGGAACGCTTTCACCACTTTTCGAATTAATTAGGCCCACGCCTGTATTCCCTTTTGAGAATACAGGCGTGAGTTTATGTGTGTTATATAATTATGTATGTAATTAATATGAATGTTAATCAAAAGTGGCGGAACCTTTCGTTCCATGAGATTCACTACTCGTACCTTATGCACTTTTTTCCCGTGGTCCCTCAGGAGGGAGAGTCCGGAGCCGATGCGCTCCATGAACTCGGTGGAGACTGCCAGCGGCGCGGGCGCCAGCGGGTCCATCGCCAGGCCTTCTGGGATTGCAAATGACCTGGTGCAAAAACGTTCACAATCTTGAGTTTCACCGCCCGCAAGCCGGTTCTTCGACGAGTCGCGCGGTTTCTAATCCTAACTATACAATTTATTCAATATCAAACTGATAGTGGGCCTAGTGAAAGTTAAGAATGAGATTAATTTAAAGCTTTTTAAATGGCAACTATCTAAATATATAAAGGAAGAAACTGACTGACTGACTGACGGTCGCTGATTACGAAAACAACAACGATTTTAAAATCCAACGTTACGGGCGTGAAATACCATCTCCCCTGTTTGGCTGCGATGGGGTAGAATGAAATGTCTAAATATTAATATGGGTGTCTTTTTTTGTAACGTTAGTTACGAAAATGGCATCGATTTTGAATTTTAACATTGTGGACATGGACATTCGTGAAAGATGTGTGCCAAGTTACTATACAATCGGTCCAGTAGTTTCGGAGCAAGTCGGATGTCACAGACGGACTGACAGACAGCCACACGTGATACTATAAGGGTTCTATTTTTGCTTTAGAGGTAAGGATGGCGAGTGCGGGTGGCGCGGCGGGACGGGACGTGTAGTCATCAGGAAACTTCCTGGCTTTCCTGCACCCGCAATAAGTACAATTTCAAGGTGCTGCACGAAGGTTGCCTGCATGCTTTTTTGGATTACGAAATAAATAAATTAATATTTGTGGACAATCAAATCCACCTAGTCCCAAATTAAGCAAAGCTTAGTACCAAGAATCACGAACAAATATGCGTGCTCATCACACAAATAAATGGGAGCTCCAGCTTCGTAGGCAGTACAAATTACACACGACTTGCATCTTTTTTCGTCGCGGTGGATAGGTGGAAAGTTGTCTGCTTCGCTCGGCAGCAAAGTTGTTTGGCGCGACGTCTCGTGCTTTGAAAGCCTCGCTTCGCTCGGGTAATCCTGAGCGAAGCGAGGCATGTTTCAAGGTACTAATCTTAAAATTCTTCGCTAGCTCAGCTCTCAATACAAGCACTCGCGCCAAACAACAACTTTGCAGCCTTACATAACATATAACCATTGTCACTTTAGGTATATCTACATACTTAAGTTACATCACGCAACTTTTTAAAGCAGCTATTTTCTATTGTAGTCTCTACTTTCATTGGCGTCTTGCTAATGAACGTTTCACCTGGAGTTCATACAAACTGTGTCAAACCATAGCATTTCGCGAGGATATAAATAAACTGGCTTTCACTAAAACATTAACTTTGGATTTATTAAACCACTATAATATGTCCCTAATATTTCCACTTTACGATTAATTTAACCACAATATTTCGCGGATGTAACAATATGACTAACCAGTTCCACGCCAACTATTTATAGAAGCATGAATTGAATATTAAAACAAGAATATTTGCCGACCGTAAACAAAATAATATGGCATATATATGGTAGGTACCGACTGATAGCAGAGAGCTGATCGTGTAGGTGCTACAGATGAAGAAGTTTTCTACAATCACTTTGGTTATTTTTTCGACCATGTTAATAAATACGTACAGACTACAGAGTGATTTACAGACGGGCTCGCGTTAGGTCGGGGATAATTATGACATTCGCCCCTTACGAGTAAATATTTGCGTGAGAGAGTGACGGATGCTAATTATCCGAGATAAAACTCGATCATGTGACTAAACTTGATGGAGACTTGGGTTGGAAGATTTTACTTATGAAAAGAAACGGGGACACAAGAAGCAATCACAAAATCAACCTAAATTAACTAAACTAGATAATTACAAAGCAAAAGCTTAGAAGATACCTATTGAGGTACCTACACCTAATTAATACAGTTAATATCAAAGTTTCTGGCGGCAAGTATTTTTTAACCAAGGCGGAACTTGATTTTACACAATTTGGTCACCCTTAGGGTTGCTAACTTATTTGCTCAGATTTGCGGTACTAAAGTAGTTGAATTGCGGGACCTGGCTAAAAAATGCGGGACTCGGGCACTCTACAGGTGTCAACATTTCTTAACGTTTGTGAAGTCGTGATATAGGGTACATTATTTCTGCCCACGCCATATACCTTCTTAGTGGAAGTACAGTCCTCCGGGAGCGGGATACTAACTAATTTCATTCATCGAAGTTGCGCGCTCTTTACTCCAATAAAACAAAATATTCACTCCAGCTCTTACAGTTTTGACGAGAAATGGGACAGTCGGCGTCCCGCACGCATCCTTTGCGGGACGCATCCTTTAGGGCGCTAGAAACGGGACGGTTGGCAACGCTAACCTCTGCTGCACGAAGATGGAACTCCGAGATATAGACCGGAAGCACGAGCTGCCATCTTCGCCGCTCACCTAGAGCGCCAATTCCGCCCGAACGACACCACCGACTTGGCCCACGTGGACGCCGTCAACCTTGCGGTCAGCCACATACTCGCCACCGACATACCCCCGGAAGAAAACCCCATCGTCTTCACGCCGAACAGCGTGGCGAGAATGCTGGCCAGATCAAAGCCGAGGAAAGCCCCAGGCGGCGACGGCATCACAAATACCGCCCTTCGCCACTTGCCGCCGCGCAGCATCGCAGCGGTCACTCGTCTATTCAACGGGATCACACGCACAAGAACCTTCCCCACGGCGTGGAAATCCAGCGTCACAATTATGATCCCGAAAGCCGGAAAGAACCCCTTACGACCAGAGAGCTACCGGCCTATAGCCCTCCTGCCGGCCCTGTCTAAGGTGTTCGAGCGACTGCTGCTACCACACCTGCACCAGATCATCAAGCCCAGACCCGAGCAGTTCGGCTTTAGAGCCGAACATAGCACGACGCTCCAGCTCGTGAAAATGCTGCACCACATGTCACTCTCGGCGAACAAGAAGGAGCACACCGTGGCCACCTTCTTGGACATGGAGAAGGCTTTCGACCGAGTGTGGCATGAAGGACTCCTCTACAAGCTGGACAAGGCGGGCGCCTCGCGCCGCCTCACCCAAATCGTTGCCTCCTTCCTCAACGACCGCAGATTTGCCGTGAGAGTCGACGGGGCGCTCTCCTCAGAGCGCAACATCGCAGCCGGCGTCCCCCAGGGAAGCTGTATATCTCCGTTGTGCTACGCCTTGTACACGGACGATATACCCACCCCAGATGGCACCCACCTTGCCCTATACGCAGACGACGCAGCGTATTATGCGTCATCGTATAGACCCCAGATTGCAGTGACCAAACTGCAGCGCGCCCTGGACTCACTGCCAGCCTGGCTGGCAAAATGGCGCCTCGCCACAAACGTCACCAAGACCCAAGCGATCGCCGTCACAAAGAAGAGGACTCCCTTCACAAATCTGACGCTCATGGGCAGTGCAATACCATGGTCGCCCACTGTCACTTACCTGGGGGTCAAAATTGACAGCCGCCTCACCATGGCCCACCAGGCCAAAGCCGCTGCCAACGCAGCGAAGCAGGCGACCGCCATCCTGGCCCCGGTCCTGAAATCCAACCTGGCTCTGCGTACGAAGGTCGGAATATACAAGACGTACGTCAGGACCAGGATCACATACGCAGCTCCCGCCTGGTACGCCCTGCTGGCCAAAACCAGGAAGGCAAACCTGAGAGCCAGACAAAACCGCTGCCTGCGTCTAATCACGGACGCCCCTCGCTACATGACCAACGCCGCACTACACCGGGACCTGAAAATTGAGACTATCGACGAGTTCGTCGCTCGCCTCACGCGCGCCCTCTTCGCAAGAGCGGACGCCTCGGGCCACCCTCACCTTCAAGACATCGCCCCGCTCCACGCGCGCCCGCCAGATGGCAGGCCCTACGCGAGGGAACTCGCCATTTCTCCTCCGCCACCACCACCACAACCAACTTGAACACAAGTGATGCGCGAGCACCCAGCGCAGCTGGGTCGATCGCAGCTCGGCACCCATCGGACGCGCCCGGCTAGCAGGTCCCCAAGCGCGCCGCTGCCCGCGCACCACTCTGCAGACCGACACTACCCCCCACCATCGGGCCGTCTCAACGACCCGCAGGGATAGACCCCGATCATGGGCCAAGGGCCCGACATCGGTTACCCCAATCTGCCGCCAACAGGCAGAGAATGGGAAGTCCGTCGAATTGAATTGGCAACGCTAGGCACCCTATACCGCACGATTTTATTTTATTGGTGATTTTTCGTGGTTGCGAGATTTTTTTATTCCTCTGTCGTATTTTTAAAAACTTATTTGACAAGTAGATACACGCTCTCAAGAAAGCAAATTTGTTCACAAACGTACATATTGTTTTGGCACTCATTTTTATGAACTCATTTAGAAAATAATTAACTTTTTAGTTTTAATGTCCATGATAATGGATGACAGAGGAATCAAAATAGGTATAGAAATATAACAAAAATATGATAATGATATTTCTCCTTAATTTTTATTGCTGTATAAAACGTAAAAATATATAAACAATGTACTTCATTATTCTTGGAATAATGTTTTGTACTTATTAACCAAATATATTAATAATATACGTATTGAATTGAAAATGTACGATGAAAAAGTAATGTCACTTATTTTAGATAGTAAAAAAAAACGTATCACCGAAAGTAAAAAAAATTAAAACTAAATTTTTTGATTCCGCTGATCATTTATGGATATGAATAAAAAATAATTAAAGATATGCTGATATTTCTCAATAAAATCATACTGGAAGGTTACCGTTGATACAAAAAGGTTAAGAACCAAAGAAAAAAAATTTTTTACGTTTTGTCTTCCTTTACCGGTCGCAATTGTCTACGGATTCTCGTGAAATTTTGTAAGCAGGTTCGGTATCTATAAAGATTTATTTCGTCGAATCACTCTTTGGAAATTTTCAAAAACATTCTTTATTCCCAAAAATAATAACACTCAGCGAGGTCTACTGCTCACAGAGCCACTAGTAACATATATAGTTAGGTTTATCAATTAAGACATTTATTGACACATATACCATCAACAATAATGGGGTTAGTAAACAAAACTATGTAGGTGGGCCATATAATAACCCGACTAACTTCTCTAGTGCCTAATCGGAGATACACATTTTATTGTTTTTATAAATTCGCAAGTTTAAAAAAAACACAAGTCTAACACACCCTAATCTAATAATAACCGTGACGTAGCCACTTAACCTACTTTTCACGGAAAAGCAGTAACTGCACGCTTTTTGGCCAGCTTGTATTAAATTTTATACTAAGTTTGATATCCAGCTACAAAAAGGTTTCATTATTGATTGGGAGTATTTTTTAAGGGACTTAAAGCTGAGTGACGGCCTAGTACTCCTTTGAAATCTACGTATTGATAAAATTACCGTTTTGTTTAAAAATTTTACGCGTTTCAAGGGATAGGGGCGATTCTTCGCGGGTCTGATTTTTGAAAAAAAATGAAGCCCATGATACTTACTATTCTGTCATGTCCGTTTTTCACATCAAAGGAGAATTAGATTTTTGACCTATAATATTATTATTATTGCTAAGGAAAAAAGATGTGTCCGTCATAAATTTCTTATTACTCTTTTCCCTCACTTTGTTCGGGAAAATAACTATCTCGTGGTAATATGGCTCATTTTAGACCCTTGTCTAAAATGAGCCATAATCTACTATTTCTTGCAAACGCCATCTTGTGGGATATCGTTAGATAGCTCATTCAAAAATATTGCAGGGTTTTTAAAACCATTTTTTGTTTCAATAATCCGTTTGCGTGATATTAAGCTTTAAAGTGATAAGTTTTGTTATGTCAAGTGTCCGCCCCAATGCCAGCTAAACGGGAGTATGATATATAAATCTGAACTGAACTGAGTATGTAGACATTGCTATAAATAAAAAATATTTTCTAAGCGTACACACTGTTAAAATGAATGGTTAGATAGGTAGATAGGTATTAGGTATTATGATTCGTTTATTATAATTCCAATGTGACAATTCTTAATTTTGTATTAACCCGTCGTCTACTGGTCCCTGGGATCCCAGGGCTCATTGCAAAAGAATTCTATTGTTCATTTTTTCACTGGGAGACGACAGCTTCAGCTTCAGCTTGAGTAATAGTCGATCTTAAGTAATGTAGGTACTTAGAAAATAAACTTTCGTACAATTTCCCTTGATTACTTAGAAAGGTAATGTTATTAGTTGTGTCAAAAACAGTAAATATAAGTTTTAACTCTTCATAATGTAACGGGTGGGCAGCTACGGGATGTAGGGTGAATTGCGCGTAGCCCCACACGCACTTGGCCGTTTTTTACCATAAGCAGTTTCGTTTCATTTTCAAAATTTACCAGTGTTCTTTTTTTGGGTAATTTTATCAATACTTCGATTTCAAAGGAATAATACTAGGCTTTGTTGAAAAATATGGTAAAATAAGAACGATATTCTCCTTTTGGTAAAAATCGATTCTGGTAAAATAATCTTCGGCAAAATAAGTGGCAGAAAAAAAGAATAATGGTAAATTTTACGAATGGAATAATTGCTTGTGTTAATTAAAATAGGATTATACAAAAATGATAGGGTTTGTTCATAGTGAAGTACCAAAATTAATTGATTTATGAGAATTAAATTAAAAATATATAATTGATATAACAATTTACTCGTGATATCGTTAGAAGTGGTAAAGTGCTAATTCAGTATAAAACGATATAAAGGAAATCATTTGTAATTTAAATTATATACTTAAGTATAAATACTCACATATTTTCGTAATATACATAAAGATGATTCCAGTTAAGAATGACACTTGAAAACTTTTTATACCAAGCACTACTTAAGCAAATTAGTGTACCCTACTAGTAGTTGGAGTAAGCCCTACTCAAACTTGTAACAATTAACAACAAACGAAACTTAAATCACGTTAGTGTTTTCTACCAGAGACCAACATTGCCGTTCATAACATGCACTTAGCTATTTACAAAAATATACAACCGGTTTCGTGTGGAACATTTCGTGTGACGAACTGAACACTTCCTTAAATTGATTATTATAAATATTGTTGTTATTTTGATTCCTATTCTCACGGCATTCTTCGGTTAACGTAATAGGTAGTATATACCTATATTTCACTTCTAAGTGCGTTCAATGATTCGCTTAGACGCAACTAAAACACAGGTCTGTTCTATTTGAGATTGGAGGCTTGATTGAGCTGGCAAAGAGCGAGTCGAGGAACTCGCGGATATGTTTTACGTGTGATGTTCAGTCTCTCCTTACCGGCCCGGCCAAGACGGAGTCGCGTGGGCATCTATCTAGTGCATGATCAAAAGACTATAAACAGAACAGTTAAGTCATGGCGAAATGCAGTTGAGAATTATGAAGTCGTCAGGAAACAGGCTCGTCACTGGTAGACGACATTATTGGGGAAGCGAGATAAATAGACAGGTAACCGTTAGGAAAGCTAGGCACTATCAATCAGAAACTTCATGTCGCTATGTTACTCACTCTGTTGTATAAAAAGTAGATTTTGTGCCGCATATTGAGTACGTTTTTGACGCGTAATGAGCGCGATGTCGTACGTGCAACCTATTCGTAAACGCTTCCTTACTAAACACATACTTAGGGGATGCCTCGATTAGTGTAAATCAAGCTCCCGACACGCATTTATATCTTCTGAGCACGAGGAAACAAGATGCAACACTCTTCACTCTTCGGGAATGACTTTGGAGCAGAAATTTCGATAAATATATTTTTTTGTTGATGTTTTATTCACATTATTTTAATTGGAATAAGGGTTTATCAAGAAATCACGCGAGGTTTCCAAGGGGGGTCATGAAACCTCACGACTGATCACGTTGGGAGAAGGGGGGGGGGGGGGGGGTGTACAACGTAGACCTCACGTGTATTATGTTCCTGTACCTAAAAAACCGAGGAATAATATCTAATCATGTAGGACATTGTAATTCATCATTTCGCACGTAAAAAACAGCGAGTCTATAAATTTACGTTTTTTGAAATTTTGGAGCACTTGCATAACACATATACGAAAATAAACACAATACCAACTAACACAATACCATTTCAGTGTGCATTTTTAATAGTGAAAAATTTTTCACTATTAAAAAAAACGTGAAGTTTCCTAGAACCTCACCAAAGATCACCAAGTGGGAGGGGGGGTCTAAAAGTGGGCCAAAAAAAAGCTCACGTTTGAAAACCAAGCATTTTGTAACTATGTACCTATCAGACCTGAAATATTTCGATGTTGACAAAAAACTTCCATGAGTGGAAAAATAACAAGACTGGATTGACATGTTGTAACATTGATTAATTAAAGGTTTGAGCGTGCACTCGTCAGGCACGTATCCAGAGGGGGGATAGTTGGGATTTATCCCCCCCCCCCCCCAAAACGTTTTTAGCCAGTAGCGATTTTTACACAGTTCACATGGTTGTTTCAATGTTTGTCCCCCCCGTACCAAAAGTCTGGATACGTGCCTGGCACTCGTCGTGCGTTTTTGCGGCATTTACTTTTTGTACCAACGGTTAACCTCCCTCCCTACAATACCTATTGTATATGTATTACACTGGAATGAATTCGTACATACGTAGGACTACATAGGTCATAAGTGCAATAATAATCCGTGTCCCAGGTTCACGTACAGTTTTATCCCATGCGGCAGTAATTTTTGGTCGACATGTTTTCAAAGGTCAAGGGGCTTTTATCAATAATATTAGTTTTAGTGACCTTTGAATACATGTTGTGATTTATTTATTTTATTAAAATTAACTACTTACTTTAATAATGCGAATAGATCTTGCTATGTTTTGTGTTAAATGATTGACACCCAATAAGAAAATCTATGTCCGAATTTTCTCGAAAAATGATCAAATTCGTAATCAAATGGTGAAAAAAGTAAAAAAAGAATAAATAATTACATAACTATAAGTCCCTTTCCCGCAAAACGCACCTTTGTATTGGAACTATTTTCATTTACTATGGCGCCCGTGGTCAATGACGTCACTGATCTGTCGCGCTTTCTCTCGCTAACCAGCAACATTAAAATGTTTGTAGCTTCGTTATTTTTTCTGATAATTGAATAGTATTTTCACCATTTGGCATATTTTTTTTTGCCTTGTTTCTTTTAGCAAGATTGTCGCTTCCGATACTGATCAGTATTAAAAGGTACCTACATATCTACGCGTATATTATAACTGCATCAATAAATAGTTAACCATGTTGTTCTTAAATGTTATGTTGTTGTGATACTTTTATTGAATACTATGTATGCAGCACGATATCTGCGGCCCATGACGACTTGAAGTAGGTATTTACTTATCAAGGCCCCGGTTTTTATATGAAACGTTGATTTCCTTTTACACTGGCGCGGTGACGCGTCATATTTGCGCCAGTCCGCTATCGGAGGTTTCGTTTTGAATTTATTTATATCTGTATGACATATAGTCAATTAACACTAGTGGCTCTGTGAGCTGTAGACATCGCGAGTTGTTTTTAATTTTCCAAAAACTGACTTGACATAAAAATGCTATTTAATTAAATATAATTATCACACCTGCTCAAAAACTTTCACGAGAATCGGTTGAGAAATGCGTCCTGTAGACGAGAGCGAACCAAAATTCGCCCGCTGAAACTCAGTCATTGAAAAAAAAACAGTTAATAAAAATTTTCAAAAACTGACATGACAAACAAAAAACTATATAATTATCGAACGCTCAAAAAAATTTCACGAGAATCGGTTGAAAAATGCGACCTATACAGAAGAACAACCGGAATCTGGAAATCCGGAAATCCCAGACATCTGGACATATGAAAGCATTTTTGTCGTAGCTGAAGCAGAGACCTTCGTTTCACTCGGTCAATTATTGGCTACATGATTTGTTTAGAACGCGTTAAAATTGAAAAGCCAAGCTATTTCACTAGCGAATTTACCTAAAGAAGGGAGTAGGCATGTGGTACAACACAGCTACAAAATAGATTATAACAATTTTATGTATCTAGCAAAATGACACGTTGGTTACTGAACAATAATTCATACGTCATCATGGGCGATACCTAATTATATATGCTGCTGCCATGATATATTTTCACATGAAGTATGTAACCAGGTGGTAACGACTAGACAGTAAACAGTTGGGAGCTGGGAACACTTGAGCATTACAAAAATTATCCCTTGGTTTTAGAATCATACAATATTTTTGCTAATGAGTTATCAAAAAAACGATACCACACACAAGTATGAAGGAAAAAAATGCACCCCCACTTTTTCAACATTTTATGCTAGAGTCGAGGCTAGAGTTTGGCAAATGAAATATGAGAATGAGTTTTTTATGATTTATTGAAGTGAGAGATTTGAAACTTTGTATATAGACTCTCTCTTTAAATTTATTAATGGCGTATTTCGGCGTTTTTCTAAATTGTTCCCCTAAAGGGGTGAAAAGGGGGTTCGAAGTTTGTACGGGGAGCAAATCTTTTCTGAAGTGAGAAATTCGTAAATAGACTCTCTGTTTAAATACAACAAAACGTATTTCAGGGTTTTTGGAAATTGCTTCCATAAAGTGGTGAAAAGGGGGTTCCAAGTTTGTACGGGGAGCAAATCTTTTTTGAAGTGAAAGATTTGAAACTTAGCAGACTGTTTAAATACAACAAGACGTATTTCAGCGTTTTTCGAAATTGCTCCCCTAAAAGGGGTGAAAAGTGGGTGACAAGTTTGTGCGGGGAGCAAATCTTTACTTATATAAAAAATCGATATGGGTATCATCTTCGAGCTTCCTCGTGATGCTGATTACGAAAATGACATCCATTTCAAATCCAAGATGGCGGAAATTTAATTTTCTTATAACTCGATATGGGTGTTATCTTCGAGGTTCCAAATGACATCCATTTATACATCCAAGATGGCGGACATTTGTTTTTCTTACAAATCGATATAGGTGTCATCATCGAGGTTCGTCGATGTGCCCATTACGAATATAACATGCATTTTCAAATCCATGTATATTGCGGGTGGATTAACCTTGGTTTATTTATTTTCTCGCAACCAACTATTTTCCCAAACGAAGTGAGTCTCGTGGTAATACGGATTATTTTAGACCCTTGTCATACAATCTACTATTATAATCGTTAACTTGGTAATTGATGTTTTCGGCTGGTCAAAATGCTTGACGCTTTCAATTTTATGATAACAATGACAACATAGTGATAGAGGTAAACGATAGGTGTCAGCTATTGGTAATTAATGTGTCGAGCATTGGGAAGTTTTATTAGACGTACTTAGGATAAATAATTAGTTCAGGTAATTAGTAAACACCTTGTTCTGAGAAAATTATTATCGTTCTAACAACTATGCGTAGTGTTGTATTGCGAGTTAGAGCTCACCGTTGAAGGTTTGAGCCGTTGAAGTCGCGGGCGGCCGCTAGTAACTAAATAATGTTATTAGACCAATCAAATTTAGCGAGACCTGGACATAATTCGATAACCCGTTGTTTTTATTATTATATCGGATAATAATGTTAAGTATCAAATATTAGTTGGATATATTAAGTAAAAAATCCATGATCGCAACGTATTAAAAAAAATCGTGAGTTATCTACCTAATTTTTTTCTAAAAGCAAAAAGATAACCAACTACCATGTTAATATAATTTTGAGGTGCATTCAAATGCGATCACTGAATAGCAAAATTAACCTGAAACCAAATAACCAAATTCGCAAGTACATACGTTTTTTACGTACGTACAGTTTCCATCTGATCACAATATCTAGATAAGCAAAAATGATAACTATGATGGCTGTATCTGTTTAAGCTATATTGTGTCTTTTTAGACTTTTGGGACATAAATTAAACATTAATTTTTAACGTTTAAATAATAATGTATTTCTCAGTAGGTAATAATCGTAACTGTGATTTTTTTGTTTATTAATAGCTTTTGGTGTAGTATAATCATGTTTTCATTAATATTAAACACGTTAATGTCACGCTTAAGAAATTGAAAATACGTGCGAACTTGTCGTGGAGCGGTATGCATGCGGTGGGTACGGGGTGGGGAGATTTTTTTTTGAACCTGACTGTGGCTTTATAGGCCGGGCCCAATAAAGCGATAGGAGTGCGCGGTTGGAGAGTAGCCTGGGGAAAATACAGGGGAAAACCTTCGGCACGACCACGCGTGTGGTTTGGAACACTGGAATACTCTAAGAGTTTGCGCTCCAGTGAGATTGGTTGAGCGGTTTCAACCGAATCTGAGGTGTGAGTGGAATCGAGCTACTGGGAGTTTTGTCGCTGGTTCACTAAACCTAGCCTAGCTGAGAAGAGTCCAGCAAGAAACTCAGTTAGGCCCGACCTGGGTCGGACTGACTACCCGGTGTGCGGCGGTACCGGGACGAATAGGGACTATATGTGTCACTGTTGTCGCGATCGCGCGGTGGACGTCCTTGCCGGCGGGAATGCCTAAGACCCCGCCGGCGGGAATGCCTAAGACCCCGCCGGCGGGAATGCCTAAGGGGGTGGGGAGAGAGCGGTGCGCCAGCGGCGAGCGTGCGGCTGACCGGACCTGCCATAACGATTGCGACATGAAGTACTCACCTCAATGCTCATGCGTTGACAAATACGTAGTAAGCGCCGCAGGACTTCATACATCTTAGGCGTTTACGTCACACCGTTTTTAAGTTAAGTTTACCAAGGAAAAAATATAAAATTATTACATAACATTGATATCAATGTATATTTTACAGGAAAAATATAACTGTGTATTATGTATTTTGCATTTCCAAAAAATACCAATATTTGTGACTAATTTTTAATAATTTATCAACACACATAATATACTATTCAGAATAAATTGTTGAATTACAGTTATCTATAATTTCTGATTAGATAAGCCAGAAAATGAGTAACTTATCCAACCTTCTTTATTAATGATAGTACCGATTAATTAATTAGTTTAATTTTGATTTATTTAACTGGAATGCAAGCGTCATATCATAATAGAGGTACTTCTACGAAGTTATTTATTATGCTGTACTTATGAAATCAAAATGTGTTTAAAATTTAGTTTTTCGGTTTTTTTACATTGACGCGGACTCGCGGAGCCTTAAAATGTTTAATACTTTTTATTTTAATTATATCGCGATATTTTTCTTTGTGAATTTTTCCGATATTTTAATAGTTATTCTACTATTCGGAGTGGAACCGTATCCAACAAATCAAAAATTATGAAATTCGATCCCGCCGTTCTTGAGTTATAAATGGTGTAACTAACCCGACTTTGTTTTATTTATGTAGATGTATCGAATATTAATTTAAAAAAATACCTTTTGTTTAAAAAAATACCGCAAGACGCAACCCGTTTAAAAATAAAAGTCGGATTCAAAACGAATTAGGAAATTACAATAAAAAATATAAATATGTAAAGTACTTACGTCCAAGTGTGCAATAAGGACCGTTGACGCTCACTGCCATGGCTTTTCTGCAGCGCTCGAGAATCATTGCCACTATTAATGACGTTGTTAGAATTAAGTTGCAATTGACTATTATTGTTATGCATAAGTTTATTTTCTGTTGGGTGGTGGGCGCCTAAAAACCCGACGTCCGCAAGCGGCTGCTCCGGCGCCAACAAATTTTCGTTGTGCCGAAGCTGAGAGCGGCGATCATTCAATTCGGAAACCGTTTGTTTACTTTGTTTAATTGGTAGCGATACCGCATTGTCGTTACATTCTAACTGAGATTTCGAGCTACACAAAACTTTTTTGTTTAACGACATTTCAGTTTATAAACAAAGTTTAATGCTTTAATAATATTAATACACATTCACATATATTATTATTATTATTATCGAGGCCTTTCTGACCACTATAATCACTAAGCACAATGTTTAGTACTTAACTATTAGCTCTATAAAACTAAATAAACAATTCAATTTTCACAAGCTCACGGCAATGTTCCGACTGAACGATTTGAGTATTCTGCGGATGTACTTATCACTAACGCCGACTAACCATAATGGACGGTTTGATACGATTAGACTAACTAATCAAACTGGGAGTCGTTAAAATTAAATTAGACGTTGATTATCGCACTATGCTTACCTGTTGTCAAGCAGTCAGTTGGGTTTGTTGAATGTACACGGACGACTGAATCACAGACCGAGTCAGGTCGGTCGACCAACAGAGGGATTTCCGCAATGCGCTACATGTTTGTTTTATTCCAAGAAGGTTAATTCGTGTTCACATTGTGCGGGGAGTAATTTCTGCGTTCAAACGAAGTGAGCGAGGAGAGTGCGCCTGCGCCTGGTGCAGCGGACCACAATCACTAAACTTCAGAACTGAACATCGCGCGCCGCGCCGCGCCGCGCCGCGCGCGCCACATACGTGGATTATCTATTCGAATTATTGAAATCACGGCGAACGTGGCCGTGTTAATTAATGCACTTTAAACTGCATTGCGTTAACTTGTTGGGTAATATCGATTATATGTTAATTTAACTGATTATAATGATTTTTACTGTTCTAAAACTAAAACTTAAATGACGGATTCGATTAGACAATTTTATTTCGCGCCTATATTTTTTTATTTAACAGCATGATCACGTTTATGTCCGACTATTAGATAGTAACCAACCATAAGAGTACTCGTATAAGTGTGAAATAGTAGATTGTACCGAGGAGATGAAACACTGTTTTATGTCACAGGCGCGAACTAGAATCCTGAACGCAACGAAGGAGTCCAGATTTTACTCCCGAGTGTAGCGAGTCTGAGTCCTGAGTGCAGCGAGAATCAAACCAGTCAGTCAAAGCCGAATCACTTTCATCACTGGACATTTTATTCGAATAGGGATGATGGCTCATGTGACAATTTATAACATAGTGTGGCTATTAGGATAGAAAAACATCGAATTATCACAATAAATAGTAAATTAGACAAATTAAATAATATCATAAAAATATATAGGACTGTAATTAAAGATTCGTAAAAATGTTGTTTATTGGCTAAATGTAAATTGAAAGTTACCAATAGAATGCTCATGTTTCAATAAATTGTATGGCAACTATAAACGCAATATTCCACGACAAAAACGTCAAATTTCCCTTTTTCCATACAACGGTACTACGAGGCCACGCAGGCGTGACGTCACGCCTGCGTGTCAATCATTATGGCGCGTTTTCAGTGTTTGTGATGTTAGCTATACTGTACTTGGCCTCTAAATTTCGTCTTTTGTGTTTCTCTAATTATAGTTGGTCCCATATAAACATTTGATCATCTCCAATAATTGGTTCAAATGGTCTTCGGCTCACATCATAAATAATGTCGCCACGAGCGTTTTTTGACTTAGTTGTATACAACGTTGCATACAATACTTTATCTACATCCATATATTAAATCCTCTTTTATGTGTTCAGCCACCATTGCGTTGAAAGTGCATTAGGTGCAGGAGCTCGAGTTCGTGAGCTCGTTGAATTTGATTTGAGCACGAGCCTGAGTAAGCCCTCAGAGGGGCTGCCGCGAACCACAAACGAAGTTTTCCCTCTCTGTCTCACTTATATGCAAACTTGCAAGTGCGACAGAGAGGGAAAACTTCGTTTGCTGTTCGCGGGCAGCGCCCCAGGCCCTATACTCCGAACTTCGTATCGTGCCGTCTCTTTCACTCTCGTGTTATATACACCATATGAATGAAAGGGACTGCATGATACGAAGTTCGGAGTAGCCCCTCTGCTGTATCGTAATGGACGGACATGGCCATTACGATACCGTTTTTGGCGCGATATTCTAAAGCTAGTCCTTAACCTACACTTTTTGAGCATATAAAAGAGGATTATATGCGTGTAGATAAACAAATAAACGTATCAATAATAAATAATGAAATTAATGCTCCGGCTGATTTGCAACTATTACAAGATGTTCTTCAAACACTGGTGGAAGGGTGTAAGACTCACAAAACGGTAGGTAAATGCTACCACATACAATTTTGGTCGTAAACGCAATCCACTGCCTTCTGAATACGTTACACTTAGGTAATGATAATTTAAATGAGGTGAGAGAAATAAGAGATAGACTCACGGACCCGGGCGATGTAATCACAGCGTCCATCGAAAGATGAAACGCTGCGCTTAGAGCGTCCAACTCAAACACGACGCGGTACACTTGGGCATTCCCGCCGGCGGGACCCTATTCGTCCCGGTATCCCGGCCTACCTGAGTTTCTTGCTGGACTCTTCTCAGGTTTAGTGAACCAGTGACAAAACTCCCAGTAGCTAGATTCCACTCACACCTCAGATTCGGTTATTGTTAAGTAGACCGAATGAAGCTCCCTTATACTAATCTGACGATTTGAACGTCAAGCAAGCTAATAGCGGCC
Organism: Epiblema foenella; assembly: GCA_963556455.1. Taxonomy (NCBI): domain Eukaryota; kingdom Metazoa; phylum Arthropoda; class Insecta; order Lepidoptera; family Tortricidae; genus Epiblema; species Epiblema foenella. The sequence continues at coordinate 14,095,406 of OY747095.1, read as the reverse complement.
TTATAAAGTACCTCCACCACTTAACAGAGTGCAAGGTACCTATCCCATCATATCCTCTCGAGTAAATTCCAAAATCCCTTCGTGGGCTCCCCTACCTTGTCCCGGTGTTTGTCTTTACTTTATACGAACTACTACTTTACTGGAAACAGGCAATAGCAAACGACAGGGGATTGGTGATTTTAAATTCAGACAACTTTACCCGAAATAAAAAAAGAAATAATAATATTGTGTTTGAGGTAGGTTATTCATAGCGAGGGCGGGAGGGGGAGGGTTTGTTTTTCTCTGGGATACTTGTATGCCACCAGGACACACGAGTATGATACTCATTATTATTATTACTCACCGACTGCATTCTAGCAAATACGAGTATGTACCGGCCTGGCTAGTTACAAAAATTACAAAAAGGAATGCTTGAAATAAATTAGCAATATCATACTTACCACAACATGATTAATTTCCATCCAATACGCACACTCACAAGCGATACTTTGATGGCTTACACCGAATAACTGCCAAGTAAGTTTATCCTGAAGTTACATTCTAGGACGCTAGATGGTAGACGGTAGGTAAATGATTGGTTTAAAACTTGTTAATATTGCACGTGCTGGCATTGAAACGTGCGCCAACTTTCAAGTACTTCTGCATATTTTTTTAACATTACTATAGGTAGGTAGTTAACTCTTTTGGACGTAGTGGTATAAAAAATCTACTTTAATAATAATAATACTTGCACTGGATTTGTATAAATGCAAACTGTTTTGAATTGATGGGATCATAAATCTTAAATTTAAGAAGCTAGTAAGTATTATTAAGAAAAACTCAAGGCGCGACTCGTCAGGGTCAAAGGCGGACACGCTGGTTACCCAGCCGATTCAAAATCTGACTGGTACCTTTCTCTACGATCTCACTCGGCGTAACGTTAGGCTTCACGGGCAAAATAAAAACATAGAACCGATATTCACGAACTAAATAAAATTACTTTCACCTTATCTACTAGATAGTTAAACTACTTACCATGCATTAAAATAGAATACAAGTTCGAATAAATCTGATAATCATTTGAATTTTCCTATGCATGAAACTAGTCTACTCGTATTTTATAAGTAGGTACTAAAGGAAAGTAGATGAACTGAAATTAACCCCTAACATTAACCTTAGATGAAGATATGTAGGATAAAGTAGGTAATCTATAGCTATAAGAGGTTATAGCGTGTCGCTAAAGTGCTAATCTGTAATAGAGCAATGCAATATTGAGTAGGTCACTCTAGACAAAAAAAAATCCCGAACGTAGATAGCGAGTACCTCCGTATTATTCAGGTTATTAGATAACAATGGTGGTAGCAATGTTGTGTAAACAATCATTGCCGGTTTAATTCTTGGCCCCAAAAGTGCTGGATTGACACTGCCGTTATTTAGTTCGCCTAATACCTGATACATTAAGTTCGCCTAGAAAGGTATAGGTATACCCATACGACACCTCTTAATGACTATCGTTTTAATGTGGCTTTGAAATGATTTCAGTTCTCTTTGGTTTCCAAGTTAGGTACGCTACCCTGAACCACACAATAATAAAAAAAATCATTCGAACCAGTTTTTTAGATACGATCAAATGTTTGTATGGGACAAATTACAATTATAGCAAGACAAAACACGAAAATGAGAGGCAAAGTACAGCCTAGCTAATGAGCACTGAAAACGCTCCATACTGATTGACACCAGGCGTGGCCTAGTACTAAGTATCGTTGTATGAAAAAGAGGGAAATTTCCTGAAATATTGCGTTTACGTACATATAGTTGTCTTAGACTTTCTTTTTTATTGAAACATGAGATTTCTGTTGCTAACTTTCAATTTACATTTGGCTATTAAACAAAGAACAACATTTTTGCGAATCTTTATAATCCCATATATTTTTTAGTACATTTAGGTATTTTTTTGTATAGGTCTATAAGTATTATGCAACACAACTGGTATATAAGAAGGTGAGTGGTGTGGGTTGCGATGTGACACCACGAGCCTTTTTAGACCAGTTATACACCGTTGTACAATACTTTTTCTACGACTCGGAATGGCCTCGCATCAAAAAGTATGAACTTTTCATGCGCCATATTTTCTACTAAAAGAAAATTGTCTATTTGAACTTCAAGAATCCTGTAACTTTCCTATTCTAATTCAAATCTAACTTTCACATTTTCTTCACGAACTCGAATAATATTATTTTATGTAAATATCTAAAACGTTTATCAGAATTGAATATATTTAGTTTTTTATTTGCTGGTCTTGACCTAAACCGAATTCAAATCCGGATAAAATCTAAACTGTTTGTTTTCATAAATATATCCGAAAATAGATAAAACTTGTTAAATAATACAAAAAAGATGATTTAAAATATAACTATAAACTAGCAGGCGCCCGCGACTTCGTCCGCGTAGATTTTAGATGGTAACAAAAATATAAATGAGGTTTATTTGTTTCTGTCAGTTGTCTGATGCTATTAATCTTTTGTGAAAATTACTCGAATGAAAAACTTAATGTCCGCCATTTTGGATTTGAAAATGGATGTAATTTTCGGAATCGCCACCCCGAGGAACCACAAAGATGACCCCATATTGATTTTTAAGAAAAATAAATGTCCGTCATCTTGGATTTGAAAATGCATATCATTGTCGTAATCGGCACCCCGAGGAACCTCGACGATGACACCCATATCGATTTTTAAGAAAAATAAATATCCGCCATCTTGGATTTGAAAATGCATATCATTTTCGTAATCGGCACCCCGAGGAACCTCGAAGATTACACCTATATCGATTTCTACGAAAAGTAAAGATTTGCTCCCCGCACAAACATGGAACCCCCTTTTATCCCATTAGGGGAACAATTTAGAAAAACGCTGGAACACGTTTTGTTGTATTTAAACAGAGTCTGTATACGAAGTTGTAAATCCCGCACTTCAAAAAAGATTTGCTCCGCGTACGAACTTGTAAACCCCTTTTCACCCCTTTAGGGGAGCAATTTCAAAAAACGCTGATGTACTTTTTGTTGTATTTAAACAGAGAGTCTATTTACGAAGTTTGAAATCTCTCACTTCAAAAAAGATTTGCTCCCCGTACAAAGTTGGAACCCCCTTTTTATCCCTTTAGAGGAGCAATTTTGGATAACGCTGAAATACGTTTTGTTGTATTTAAATAGAGAGTCTATATACGAAGTTTTAAATCTCTCACTTAAAAAAAGATTTGCTCCTTTACAAACTTGGAACTCTCTTTTCACCCCTTTAGGGGAGAAATTTTGAGAAACACTGAAATACTTTTTGTTGTATTTAAACATAGAGTCTATTTACGAAGTTGTAAATCTCTAACTTCAAAACAGAATGGCTCCCCGTACAAAGTTGAAACCAACTTTTCACCCCTTTAGAGGAGCAATTTCAAAAAACGCTGAATTCGTTTTGTTGTATTTAAACAGAGAGTCCGTATACAAAGTTTTTAATCCCGCACTTCAAAAAAAATTTGCTCCGGGTACGAACTTGTAAACCCCTTTTCACCCCTTTAGAAGAGCAATTTCATAAAGCGGTGAAATGTATTTTGTTGTATTTAAACAGAGAGTCTATATACGAAGTTTTAAATCTCCACTTCAAAAACAGATTTGCTCCCCGTACAAACTTGGAACCCCCTTTTCCCCCCTTTAGAAGAGCAATTTCAAAAAACGCTGAAATACGTTTTGTTGTATTTAATCAGAGAGTCTATATACGAAGTTTTCAATCTCTGACTTCAAAAAAGATTTGCTCCTTTACAAACTTGGAACCCTCTTTTCACCCCTTTATGGGAGCAATTTTGAAAAAAGCTGAAATACGTTTTGTTTTATTTAAACATAGAGTCTATTTACGAAGTGTCAAATCTCTAACTTCAAAAAAGATTTGCTCCCCGTACAAATTCTGAACCCCCTTTTCACCCCTTTAGGGGATGAATTTAGAAAATCGCTGAATTTAGTTTTGTTATATTTAAACAGAAAGTCTATATACGAAGTTTTAAGTCTCTAACTCTAAAACATAAGTTTCTCCCATATAAACTTTGCACCCCTATTTTACCCTCTTAGGGTTAGAATTCTGCAAAACGCTGAAAACCCTTTGTTTGTATTTAAGTTCGTAACGTTTTCACAAATATTTAAGTCTTCAGCTCAAAAATAAAATTTTCTCCCATACAAACTTTGCACCCTTATTTGATCCCCTTAGGGTTGGAATTTCCAAAAATCCCATCTTATCCCTTGCTTACGTAATAAAAGTAAGCTCTGGACCAAATTTGAAGTTTCTAGTTCCAGTAGTTTCGGCTGTGCGTTGATGGTAGATCAGGACTTCTTCTTTTATATATTTAGATAATATAAATGCATTAATTGTTAAATAAAAACTATGGTGAAGCTGCGTTAAGTTGGCGAAACAGATTTTAATTTTAAAGTTTCACTTGAGCGCACCAAAGAATGACTACTATACTAGATATAGTATTAAGGTAGTCAAGAGAGATTTTTTATATGACATATAAATAATCTCTCTTGCGTTGTTAGAGATGTCAATAAGGAACAGTATTTCATATAAATAAGTGCATAAACAACATACTAATATCGAAATTAGTGCTTTTTTGGATCATGCATCAATAAATAATAAAAAAATGCAATCAGATTTTTCAAAATTTGGCACTTTCAAATCTACATAAAGGATTGAAGAAGCGATAACCGTTTATGCCATAAATATATCTATAGTTTTGACGGAACAATATCAACTCAAAACTCTTCAATAATCGATGAAGCCCCTTAAATACTTTTTATTGTGATTATTTGATGGTTTTCCATGCATATAGCCGTAGGTACTATGTTATAAAATGTAACATGAGTAATCATCCCTATTCCTTTTTCCTGCAATCATAGGTACTACAGACCTACGACTAAAGGTAGACTTCCGACTAGAGCGGCTCCGGCGTCACTAACGCAGCGACAGTAACGCGGCGATCGAGCGATAGTATTATGCAGTACGGAAACGTATGAATGAACGTTCGAACTGCGACACTGACGCGGCGCCACTGTCGCGGCGACTGTGTCGCCGCGTTCGAACGTTCATTCATACGTTTCCGTACTGCATAATACTATCGCTCGATCGCCGCGTTACTGTCGCTGCGTTAGTGACGCCGGCGCCGCTCTACTCGGAAGTCTACCTTAAAGGCTAATAGGTACCTACCTACTATGAACATATTATTCACAAAGGCTTGTAAGCATTTATTTGTGCTCACACCGTTGATGGCAAAGTAGACAAGTAGTTTAGGAGTCAACTACTGACGACGTGAACCATTATAGTCACTTGGAATGACAAATGGTGTAATTAGGTACTTCACAATTTCATAGTAGGCTAACAAACCCGAGTCACGTTGCGCAGACTGTTACGAGGATTAATTGGTACTGACCCTTGCTCAGCGACGGGTCACAGGTTACAGTCTGAACTATATAGGTATTATATATTTTCACAATCATCAGAGTCGCACTCACGTAGGTGAGAAATAATATTTATGCAGATTAGAATATATTGTCATGACTTCCTGGTCTCAATACCTAGGTAATCATGGTGGCGTTGTTGTTCATAGGTATCATAATTACTTTATTAGACTGTCTTAGTTATCAGCTATCGACCTGGGATACTGAGCTGTGCGCAGCGTTTCATGTTTTTCCGTAGAAAACGAGTTTTCCCGGAAATGAGACCTAACTAGATCGATTTCTCGGCCCTGTAAAAATATATTCGAATTGAATACATAAATAGGTATCATCGGCGCGGCGCGAAATATCTGGACAACTTCTACGACTTTCACTTGGTCATCGGAATTTGAACCTTATTACTAAATACACAAGACTTATATTAAATTGACAATATGTTTTGTCTTGCCTGCAATAAACCGATCGACGGCAAAAGGGATTTGAAATGTCGTGGGTGCGGCAATAATTATCATTGTACCTGTTTAAGTTTATCAACAGCCCAATGTACAGAAAATTTCAAACAAAATTGGCTATGTTCATTTTGCACATCGGTCAATACACGCCGTCGCAGGAATGACAATACACCGGTCCGGCCGACCGCGGAGAGGTCATTTCATAATGAATCAGTCATGTCTTGTGATGAAGAGCTGGATAGCAATAAGGACACTACTGACAATAATTGCACGAGGGTATCAATAAACAGCACACTTGCAAAATCGTTCCTGATTCCCCCTCAAATTCATGATGGTAACAATTTTAATGCAGTTTTCCGCAATTCATTCAATCCAAATGGATATACCCCAAGTCAGAACAGATATAGCCGGAATGTAGAATAGCATCGATTCTAAATTAGAGGATTTGGCTGGAAGAATGAGCACCATAGTCCCGCGTCAGCGCGCTGGAAGACAGTAAAACGGAATTTGACGAGGTCAAAAAAGCGTTAAACGATATTATGATGGACTCCTAGGAAAAAAGGGCAATGGGTCCGGCGCTCAAATATACAGATTAATGGAGTCCCCGAAATGAAAGGAGAGGTTCTCTTCACTGTGATAAAATGCTTAGCAGAGGCGTCCGGCTTCTCGATGAACACAGATACTGACATCGACTTTGTTACCCGGCTCGCCGTGAGAAATGATACGAACAACTCCAAACCTAAGCCTATTATAGTGAAGATGCAGGCTCGCTACAATAAGGATGACTTTATGGCGTGTCTTCGTAAGCTGAAAAACTTAAAAGCCGGCCTGACCTGGGTTACACTGGTAGCCGCAGCCCGAATATAATCTATATAATTGATCACCTGTCCAGTTACAACAAATACCTTCTAAAAGAAGCAAAGCAACGAGCCGCTAAGAAAGAATACAAATTCTGTTGGGTTCATAACTGTACTGTCATGGTTCGACGCAGTGAGAACTCGCCGATTCTCTACATTACGTCTGAAGATTCTTTAAACAAAATTGCATAAGTGCTATCTTTTTAGTGTTACTAGTTTTACATGACATCTAGTAATCCTAGTCGACGGCTATTCCGTTGGACGATGTCTTTTATATCCCTTCCCTTTTATTCTTCTACCTAAGTAGGTAAGGGAAGTACATTTCTCCATCTCTGCCTAATTAAGAAATCAATTTAATTCATCTTACAATGGAGCTTTATTCATTAAAAAATCATATTAGGTACATAATATGTATACTTAATTATCTGCTAACGTCTGGTCAAAAAGCTTGAACTTACCTACTTACCCAATTTGTTATTAATTCAACTTTCATAAAAAAAAAACTATTTGGTAAGTTATCCGACTACACTTAATATACATGATTAAATAATATTTTGTGGGTGTGTGGCGCTCAATTCAAGTACAAATTTAAATGCATCAATCAGTCCAAACTTTTTTCCCTTGTTTGCAGTTCCAAAGTTCAAATCTTTGGTTTTAAGTCCAGTTCTGATTATTCGACAATAGGCGAGATACTACTATTGAATCTGGAAGAAATCATAAAACAAGTTTTTATTTAGGTCCCACCAGGTGGGCTAGCACAACTTGCTGCCGAATCGTATCTTGCGCAGCCGAGTCCTGTCTTGAAGTAGGTATGCGAATTAGCCCTTAAATGGTCTGATGTAGATACATCAGACACGTACTACGTTTAATTTTGGACTCTATTAATTTCTACATAGATTGCCTTTGTCTCGTGTACCCTATGCTAGTTAAAATATTCCCTGTTTAAAGGATCAGAAAGAGGGTAGATTTTTCTCAACTCGCGCGTCGGTGTTGTGCTAGCCCACTTTAGTCATGGACATTTTACTCAAAGAATGAATATAGGCAATTCGAAACATTAACTGCCTTTGACATTAGGGAATACGCATAATCTTTTTTCATGATGCCATTCGAACCAGTTTTAGAGAGGAACAGAACAAATGTTTGTATGAAATAACTGCAACTAGTGGCGGCTCTGTGAGCTGATGTAGACCACGCTAGTATATTTTTTTAATCGTAAAAATTGACGACAAGTGCTATATAATTATCGAACCTGCTCACAAAATTTTACGAGAATCGGTAGAGAAATGTCACCTGTAGAGGAGGACAAACCGAAATCCGCCAGCGAAAATATACGAAATCATTAAAAAAAAAAGGATTTTCAAAGTTTCCAAAAAAATATATATAGTTATAGAACCTACTCACAAAATTTCACGAGAATCGGTTGAGAAATGCGACCTGTAAAGAATAAACGGAAATCCAGACTTAGGACATAAGAAATATTTTTTTCAAAGCTGAAGCAGACACCTTCGTTTAACTCGGTCAATTAGAACACAAAAAACAAAAATGGTGTCAAAGTACATCATAACTGCCGAGCTCTAAAAAGATAATGTATAGTAGATAATGTTATTATGGCTGTGGTCTTCTGCAAGGTGGAGGTACTTCCCCAGTTGGGCTGCTCCGAATTCGAGCGAGATGACATTTTGCTGTGCCCTACCTCTCTCAAAATACAATAGTTATACAATATTTAGATTAGTAGCTATTATAAGACCGTGATTAGACTCAGAATGGAATTTGTTTAATTCATATACATATTCAAATATATAATAAATAGGAAAACCCTGTCACATCTAATCCTATTCTAATCTCCGCTAGGTAATGGCTGCACTCAAAAAAATATGGAATTTATTACAAATCAAATCTCATACTTACTGCTGATACGTTAGGAATTATACATATCATTAATTTACGATATTTAATGTTATCTATTTGTATATAGTCCTTTATGTGCTATGAAATGCCTAAGATAATCATAAGAAAATGCCAAAAGAAAATGATAAAGCACCTAATTTCTTATATTCTAGATATAAAGAAAGGTATCCTAGGTGTTCCTTAAATATTACTAAAATACTTATAACAATTAATAGTCTTATGTCAACATGTGTATTACTTAGAACTAGAGGAATGTAAGAAAATAGATAAAAAAAATTAAATCAGTCAACCCACATCAAAAGCTGCCTATTATGAGCTAGCACAAGGAAGTAGCATTTTAAGTGTTGCAAGGGAGAAGTGTGTTAACAAAACAATAGTTGTTCTAGCTGAAGGAAGTGGTTAGTGTGATAGAATACAAACATAGTAGCTATTGCTTTAGTCTAACAATAGTACAGATTACGGGGCTTGTATGAAACAACTTAGACTTTTATAGATTGTTTGAAGTACAACTTCAAGATTGTAGAACATATTATCAAGCAACTTGAAAACCAATAAGCTCCAATAATAAGAAAAATAAAGTCATATTTAAACATACAAATTATTTGTTACTATAAAAGTGTATAACAGTAACCCATGGTCATTATAGATATGTAAAATTGTGAATGAATATGATCATTCAAGAAGTGTGAAATTGTGTTAGGTATAATTCACTCCAGATCAGTCTTTATCAATTACATAAATGTATAAGTGAACACAAAACTGTGGGGTTTAAATATTTGTCATTCTTTTTATTAATGTCACATTTTAGTAGTGGCCTCCAGGGAGCGCAGAAGGGGTGCGCGGGCTATGTACTAGAAACGATCTTTGGAGGCATGCAGGTCCGGGTTAGTCAAGTACTGAAGCTCTTGTAGCTCCTGGAACTTCTCATGATCTCTAATGTGAGCATAATTTGCAGAGAGACACATGAGGTAGTGCACTAAACTCAGTATTACTAGCACACAGGACACCATAGCCAAAATGAACATAAACTCTGCCTTCTCTACATAATCTTTACAGAATAGTTTCATTTTTTGTGCATCACAAATTTTCATGTCTTCTTGTTTTACATTGGAAGGGAACATGAAATCAAACTGTGTGAAGTCGATGCAGGTAGTCAGCTTGACGTTTTCCGGTTTGACACAGAGCTTCCAGAAGATGGTGAATAAGAATGTGGTTATGACCAGGAACCCGAGCAGAATGATCCAGGTGAACGTGAGAATGTACGTGATGACCATGAAGACGGCGCAGGAGATGCGGCCACCGACGCGCGCGCGCCACGCTCGGTACACTTTCTGCCGCGTCGCGCCCGTTGTCAAGCAGCCCAAGCACAACAGCATCAGCCCCAGAGCCGCCATACACGCACTGCCTACGATGAATATCATCTTCAATGCTTCGATCCATATGAGACGAAAGTGAAATACTTGGTCGAACATCTCTATTGATAGCTGCGATCCCCGGTACATCGTGCCACAAAACACCCCCACGCCCATGCAGCACATAATGGTTGCTATAAGGGTTGCATGAGGAACCCGAGTCAAACAAGCCTGACACCCCATTGTAGCGAATACACTATCACTTTATAATTATATTAAAGATACTTCTTTGTCCGAAATTTACAAGTCTGATAAGACTGATCTGATTCATCAACAGTATCAACACAAGAGAAAGCGTTTGAGCAACTACTACTACAGACTACAGACCAAGACCACAGACTACTTAGAAGATACAGACCATTAAAAAACTACTCTGTGGTAGAGCAGTGATTATATTCTCTTTGGTAAAGTAAGGTTGCGCATTAAATTTGTCTATGCAGGATGTGGTGTCTATTGTATTCTCTAGGGCACTGTATTTTTCCGACCTAATAATACATGTACTGTTGGCATAATTTTACTATTCTGCTTCATGAAATACGATCAGAATTTATGAATAATATTTAAGTTCTTGAAAAGAGAGGAAGGGTTTATAAATATGACACGTCAGTGGATAAAATGAATTCCACTCGACATTTGAGCATTGACGTCATCAACCGTGGATGACAGCTCCCTTAAACTCTATGTTGCCAGAACGTGCTTTTTAGCACGGTTGTACGCTTTTTGGGCGCGTGCTTTAAGGTGCGCTGTTTAAACCACGCTTTTCCATGTACGACTGTCGTTTAAAAAAATGGTTGTATGGTACCTACGCACGAACAACACTGCAAAATTTTGAAACTACAATACGCCAATCAAAAAGTTATCGTGTCTCCTCTTACGATATAGGTATGCTATCCTCAAGAGCGGTGATACGAGTGCAGTTATGTGTCCAATATTTTGATCCGACTATCTGATGAAATTAATTCAATTAGTGTTTACGAAAAATCTTGGGCGCCAAAGTGGACACCGGGTTCCTTTAGGTTACAACCGGAAAAACCCTAGAAGGATGAAGACATATTATATTGTAGTAATGATTTCTTACAAGGAATAAAAAAAATGTTTCCTTTTTCCAAAATCGTCCTGAGGGGCTACCGCGAACTGAAAAGAACGAAATTCGAATATCTCCCTCTCTGCCGCACGAATTAGCAGGTGCGACAAAGAGGGAGATATTCGAACTTCGTTTTTTTTCGGTTCGCGGTAGCCCCTCTGTTTTGGATATATTAATGTGCTTTTAGATAAGAGTGCTCTGGCAACATTGCTTAAACTTATGACTGAGTTTGGTGGCTGAGAATTAGAATCGTTTATAATTTTATTTTATATTTTTAAGTAGTATTGGACACGTTTACTTGTTGAAATATATATACGTTTAATGCAAATACACGTGCTCTGACTGTAAATCAACGGACGGCGACTAAGAGCTTGGTTATGAACATAATTGCTACACTTTGAAATTATAAAAGTTGCTCAAATGGATACTCTTTATCACCAGACAACTCAATTAATACAAGAAGCATCAGACTTATTTCAACAGTTAGAGAAGGATTTGAACAATGCGGAGTCTATTGAAAATGCAATCCAATCAAAAATTAATGCAATAAATGCGTAAGTATACTATGTTATGACATAAAGTAAACGAAAAGTTCTTTAATTTTACTATACTATCACAATATGACAAAAATATACTTGCTTTACCAATGGTATAGATTTTATAGTGAAGCATCGCTGACCACAGTAGACAAAAACCAGGACCAAATGGTTTACCAATGTGTCCAGAAAATTGTTTATAAAATTGTAATATTTAATACATAAGATTATTTACTATCAAGACTTCAAATTTGACTCTGTACTGAAAGTAGCAGTAGTGTAATGCCCTTTAGCCATTACGCCCGGCAGGGACGTCCACCACTCGATAGCAACAACACAGTAACATATAGTCCCTGTTTGTCCCGGTACCGTCGCATACTGTGTAGAGTCAGTCCGACTTCGACGTCATCCACTAAGTTTCTTGCTGGAACTTCTCAGGTTTAGTGAACTGGTGACAAAACTCTCCGTAGCTAGATTCCACTCACACCCCAGCCTAGATTTGGTTGAAGCCGCTCAACATAGAATTTAAATTACATATTTCAATACCATTTTGTTGAGATACCGCTTATTGGCTTAGGAGGGCAGTGTACTAGTGATAGTAAATATTTATAAAATGCTTACCGCATTCCATGATCAAAATCAAAACATTCTGAAAAAAGGCCTCAAGTGCACTTCTATAAGTTAAAATCTATCTATATCTTTTAAAAATAATACAATACTCAAATCATTAATAAAATGTAGTGTCATGACAAAAATAAGACTAAGAAACAATAATCCATATTTGTTAGAGAAGTATAAGGTCTCTATGTGTCATGATAAAAAGTAAGAAGGCACACTAATCATAATTAAAGTAGTGTGAGATATATCTCTAAGCGTCAACATGAAAAGAATAAAATCTAGTAAATAAATATCCTCAGAAATATATAAGGTCTCTGAGTGTCAGTCTAAAAATAAAATCAAATGAGAACAGAGGGTAGCCTCTCATCATTTCAATCCCACTGAACACTAGTATGTCTTGAGCAGCATCAAAGTCTCGGCAGCATGAAAACTGGTGTTGTTATATCAAAGCCAATATTATCAATATAATACTTTACATTAGAATGTGAGGCAGAAATAAATTGGTATTGCTTATCCCTTCCAGAACCGGCCAATGTAATTTTGCAGGTTGATTACAACTATTTATCAAATCAAATACGTGTCACTATACTTAATTTACGTTGGCACAGTCCTGTTGCGGTCTGAAAGGGTTAAAAAGAATTGTCGAGATTTGTTTACAATAGATCATATATTATTGAAAATCTTGTTTCAGGCACTGTGAGAAGCTAGATGTGTTTGTTTTCAAGACTCCCATAAACAGCAGACCAATGGCAAAGATGCGGGTGGATCAGTTGAAATATGACAATAGACATATACAGGTAACAAGACATTAGATTACATAGGATTAAATCATTGCCGGACCACAGACGGACGCGTGGGTGATAACAATGAAATGAAATGAAATGATTTATTCTTCAATTTAGGCATATTACATGCACCTATGAATGTCAAAAAACTACCACCGGTTCATAAAATAAACCTTTGCCTCGAGAAGAACCGGCGTAAGAAACTCGGCGAGGTGTCATTTTTTCAAAACAATATACAATGTATATAAAATAACAGTATCGATAAGGCTCCATTTGGATCCTTCGGGTATGGAAACCTAAAAATAACATCCTACTTCAGCAATGCGAACTGAAAAATCCGTTTAATTTGCTGGAAAAATTATATTCATTTTCATCATTACACATAATTTACTGCATTTTAATCTCATCACCACCTTGGGCAGTGTACCAAGTTTGTAATGTCTGCCATGTGATACTTGTACAGCGCTAAAATAAATACTAACTGAGAAAAACACTTGACTGCTAAGTCAAGTGTTTTATGTTGCCATGGCATAAAGTAAAACAATATATGTGCACCAGTGCTCGTGAAGTAATATGAAAGCAATTTCACACCTGTATTAAATTGCTTTTAATATACATTTGACATATATAATTAAAAGATTCCTAACAGAACTCAATGTTTTCTACTCAGAGTATTAGGGTGAAAAGTTTTTACGAAAAACCACCGGAGGAGAAACCTTATTGATTGCCATTTAGTAGATTAATCACCGATTAGTATTTAGTAGATTTGCAATGTTAGTAGGATTGAATTTCCCAATAACTAGAGGGGGCCAATATTTAGGCAGATAAACCTTTTTAGTTGATTGCAAAATGGTAATTTCAAGTTAACGAATTATTATTTCTGCCGTATTCAGGTAATTTCCTATTCGCCTTTATTGAAAAATGTTTAGTTTGCATAGTATAAATAACAATTGACACTACAAAACTTGCAGGCGTCACTGACAAACGCGCAAAATAAGCGGCGGCGGCGCGAGCAGGAGCTTTCGGAGCGCGAGCAGCTGCTGAGCCGGCGCTTCGGGCCCGGCCACGACCACACCATCACCGTCGACTACCTGGCGCAAGAGCAGCAGTCGCTGCACAGCTCCCATAGGAACGTCGACGAGATGTTGCACACTGGTAAGTTTATATCCAATTTTTAATCATATATATATTAGTGTCCGACCGAAATTTCGGTTTCGGTTTCGGTTTCGGCCAAAAAATCAAGTTTCGGCCCGAGTTTCGGTTTCGGCCAAAAACGGCCGAACCTTTCAGCCGCGCCGAAACTTACAACATCGTACCTTCGGGTCGCGCTCGGCTAACGTTGGGCGCGCTCGGCACGGCTGGCAATATGGCGTCGCTCGCCTGACTCCGCCGGCCGACTTATTTTATACCACCATTAAAAAATCGCTAACTTTGTGTTACAAATAATGTATTTTTTTCACTTTATTTATAGGGTAGTTAAATTTTCAAACAGAACCTCTGTAACTGTGCTGAAATTTCATTGTGATAAATCTTTGAAAGTAGAAACCTGTAATTATAGGTCGGCGAGATATTAATTTTAGAAAAAAACTCACTAACATTTTTTCGACTTTTTAAGGAATTTTTTTGTTATAAAAGGTTCGGTTTCGGTTTCGGTTTCGGCCGAAACTACAATGAAACCGAACCTTCGGTTTCGGTTTCGGTTTCGGCAAAATAACATGTTTCGGTCGGTCACTAATATATATATATATATGATTAAAAATTGGATTGCTCTTGGCCAACATCTAGCCGAGGGCCAAAGCAAAAATGAGGCCGATGGTGAAACGAGCTTACCTGGAAAAGGTAAAGGTCTCTAAAAAGGTCTAGGTTATATGAACTAGTACGCCACTCATCCCGGTTCCTTGCTAGTATAAATACCTACTCTTATGTTCGATATGACGATTGCCTAATGCTGTGCTTGATGCGATTGATGTATTTTTGTGTTATCCAAGTTTTTATTGATACTTATATTTAAAAGCGAAAGACCATTATATTTTTATACAATGCTTGATCACTGCTCTAGTCAATGCGATTTTATTTTCTCAATGATATTATTTACTAACCTTACCTAGCCCTAGATAGGTAACAGTTAAGCAGGATATTGTCATTAGTTCATTACTCTATAACTAGTACTATAAGTACTACTTATAGAGTAATGAGCTAATAAATAATTACAGGTTGCATTATTATGAATGATTCAAAGGTGTACCTGGTATATTACTTATCTCTAAGTTTTCAGTCAAAATGATAATGCAGACTTTATGTGGACTTATTAAAGCCGTGCAAAAATATCTCGTTTTCTGAAACGCTGTTCTGCAGACGAGGAAACTATTGGGATTGATTTTCCGATACATGATTCTTGACTATCATTATCAGAGTCTGACAATAGCCAAAACAAAATTGCTTCAAATTTTCTCGATTGAAAAAAAAACAATCTTCTCTTCCTTTATTTTCCAAGTCAACGACAAGCGTCTTTTTTACGGTCGTCGATACACTTGTAATGTGAGCCGCGCTACTGGATTTATCGATGCTACTGCGTGCCTTTGTGCGAATATGTGGCGTTAGGCTGGATATCTATCAGAGGCGTCTAAAGATGGTTTTCCATCAATTTGACATCTATAGCTGCCAAGTTGCGATGTGTCAAATATATGGAAACGCAGAGCCTGTACTCCGAAATCCGTCCTTTTCACTCTCGTGTTATTCACTATATGAGTGAGAAGGACGGCACGATACGAAGTTCGGATTTCGAAGCGCGGAGTAGCCCCTCAGCTTTGTACATCTCAGGTGCATGTTGATGACCCTACTGCACATACAAAAATATATGGTATTTTAGCAGCCTAATTGACCCACCCCCTTCGTCTATCGTTCTATACCTAATGACTTCAGGGTATCGATGTTTAGAGCTCAAGGAGTAGAGAAATAATTCGCTAAATGCCCATTGCGAGAAATAGATTTAATGCGGCATAGTCATATCGCTAAATGGGCTATACGAGAAGTAGATTTATTGCGACATAGACCAAAACACACTTAGTCCAAACGCATATTTAAAATGACATGTTGGCATAACGCGAAATAGGCAGACTGGTTTTAGGCACAAAGCAACTAAAGGTTGTGTTTCTTTATTGTATTGTGTCCGTTCAACATCATACGTGTTCTTATTCATTTCATTTTAATTCGTTGTCTACCGGACCCGGGGATCCCCGGGCTCATTACAAAAGAATGCTATTGTTTATTTTTTTCGCTGGGAGACCACGGCTTAGAACGTTATTTTAAGAACTTTAAGTCCAAAAATCCTACATATGTTTTACCCGGAATTTGTTACTTATCTTCACTGTTATAGAGAAAATATAAATTAACCAAAATAAATATAGATATAATTATAGATATTTTTTCTGACTTTTAAGAAATTAAGTTATTGTTTTATTAACTTAGACATGACTGATATTTTGTGGGATATAGTCTTTATGTAATTACTAAAATGATGTATCCATTGCACAGTAAAAATATGCTATTGTGACTTGATCACAACAGAATCATTGTAATTTAGTATATATTTTTATTTCTTTATTTATCGGTATATGTGTACATACGGAATGTCGTGAAACGTAAACTATAACTGTCTGCGAGGAAACTGCAGTGAAGTGAGTCGCAAGTTGAGTCTGGTTGGTATGGTCCTCGCAGCGATCTCGGCAATGCCGATACCGCACCAGGCATACACAGCCGCGGGAGTTGGTACTTATATTAAGTGAAAAAAACCTGGCAAATAATTATGTATAATCTTGCCATCTTAACAGATGACGCAATTAATTGTAGTTAGGTATCTTGAACAAACTGACCTTTTGTCTGTGGGAAAATAGAGCAAAGAAGAAATATCACTTACCACATTTTGTTCGTAGCGTTATTTAGGTATCGTAAAAAGTTTTTCGTTCACTGTGCTCTTCTGTAATCTAAGTTCTTGCTTGAGTCCCGCAGTAATCGTATGCGAGAGGTGGGTTGACGTGACCGCCTCTCATCAGCGGCACTAAGAACCGAACAATGGTATATTTTTTTTGTGAAGTACGCACAGACGGTCTGTGAGTTAACTCGGCGCTATTAAATATTAACGACATCAAGTTCTGCTGTTAAGCCGTGCGCAGGACTGCGCATAATTACCTACTATTTCTCATCCTGTACCCGCTAAGGTCGTTTTATGTACGACTTAAAGATAATATTTGTGATTTGGTATGTTGGTCGGAATCTAATGTCTCGTTACATAGTTGTTGTGTTTTTTTCTGAACATTAAACCTTGAAGTTGCAAAGCGAGTTTTATGCGAAGTGCTATCGTATATTCTTTTAAAACTTGTTATGCTAATTAATCACTTAGCTTAGCCTTTCCGAGCGAATGCCGCCGCATATTCCTTTTAACTTTGTGAAATATTATTTGTGTTTAATAAATGCATTTTGCTAAATTGTATTGACAGTTGTCTTATTTTCAGGTTCAAATATATTGCAGACGTTACGGTACAACAGGGATACACTGAAGGGCGCACACAAGAGGCTGATAGACTTGGCGAATACCCTAGGACTCTCCAATGCCACAATTTCTCTGATCGAAAGAAGGGTTTCCCAGGACAAGTACATATTTTTCGGGGGAATGTTCGTCACTCTGGTTGTAATCGTTCTTGTAATTATATACTTGACGTAAAAGTGAATGGCGTAATTATGTTTCTTGTTCAGAAGGTCGCCTACGTTTTAAAGATAGTCTATATCGGGACTGAATGCTTTTATGTAAAGTGATACTTGAAGTTCAGTAGGGTAAAACATACATTCATTGGCACCCAAAATACCAGACTATTGCACCCGGTTTTTGCAACATTATCAATACTATTTCATTCAAAATACGGAACCATAAAAAAGGAACATTTTGTATTAGTTTTCCTTGCGCTGGTAATTCTTCAACTATAACGGGATGTTTTCCGATAACACTTTAATACCTATTGTAGTTGTGTCATTAACTGGTTTTTACTTCCCGCATACTACTTCTGGACTTTTTTTTTTATACAACGCCGGTGGCAAACAAGCTTACGGTCCACCTGATGGTAAGCGGCCACCGCAGCTTATAGACGCCCGCAACTCCAAAGGAGTCACGTACGCGTTGCCGACCCTTTATAAAATTTGAAAATGTGTCACAACTTGACGACCACTTTAGCCTAGTTGGTGGTGACCCTGCCTGCGAAGCCGGTGGTCCCGGGTTCGAATTCCGGTCACGGCATTTATTTGTGTGATGAACACGAATGTAAACGTTTATGAGTCGTGTATGTTTCCTATGCAATTATCAAGTATGTGTTTATTTATATATGTACAAGATTTGCTTAGTTTGTAATCATTTATTTATTAAGTAATTATTTATTTAATTTTCGGCATTAATTAATCGACTGAGTATTCGAATGACGATTCGAATAATCGATTTAATCGACTAAATTTCATGGATAAATCTCGATTAAAAGTTGGAAGACACATTTTACACGTAACAAATTCAATATGTCTTGTCATGTGCACACCTGAAAAACCATTCTAGTGTGTTGTGTGATATAAATTTGTTCCAATAACACAATTATGATTTTTAAAGTCCAGCACTCTATGGCCTTCCTCGGCTTGGTTGTAGTACAGGTAGCAATTTAGAGAGAGAACGTATGAGAGAGCGAGAAAACAACTTTTCTTATCCTTCTTATCAGTTGCTTACTAGGTTTCTATTTGTCAATGCAGTAATTAATCACTTCAATTGCATTGAACGTAACGGTCAAAACCTTAATTTTTTTTGAGGATTTAGCCTAATTCTTTGAGATATATATAAACGACATCAAGTGACCATTTGAGCTTGAAATCTTATACCAGTATAGCTACAACAAAGCGGGTCTCGCATATGACACCTAACAGCCCTACACCTTACTTCGTGTCACATATCTATGTGTGCTTTGTTTAGCAGAAATTAAATGCTGCTGACGGTACCTATTACTGGGCCACAAAACATTTTTGCATACATGATGCGACACGATTACATAATGCATGAAATAAAATAAGGTTTACATTTGGAATGTTTGTTTGACACCTTACACAATATAAATGCCCATTTTTTGACATAGTAGAGGTGAACCATAGTGTTAACCTCTATTATGACATTTAAGATTGAAAGTGTCGAGTGTTTGGCCCGTGTCGAGCACTGGGACTTATTCCTCAATGTTATCATCAAATAATATTGAAATTGTTCTGTACTCAAACGTTAACAAGCGAGTGTGTAGATTTTTCTGAGCTCTCCGCTCTCGTACTCACTGACGTAGTTTTCTTATTACGGCCTTAGAATGTTATGCCTAAGGCTGCTCAGAGCCCTATGTCTCAGGGTAACGATACGAAGATAAGTGATGACGCGCGGGTATTTGACAATTGATGTATACGTTAATTACTCATTTAAGTACTGCAGTGGGCTGGCCGTAGGATTGTTCTTTTAACACATCGTCTTTCACAACCTTATAAGCGTTTGTTATAGGTGCCCCAGAAGTGAGAGAAGAGATACCTCACGTTCACAATTACCATAAGTAGGTATAAATATGTTAATGTTCTATTACCATAGGTATTAAAGGTGGTAATGTATTATGTATATCCTGTGTGATGTAAATCTATAAATTATTATGGTTAGTATAAAATGTATATGTGGAGCATGTACAGTCGAGTTCGAAAATATGTGCATGGAAAAGTCATCAAAAGGTATTATAATTGTATGAACACGACTTTATGATTAAGGGCACAAGGTTTCAACCTTTGGTAACGTGCATATATTTATGAACTCGATTGTTCGACAAACTAGGTCCATATCAGCAAGCATAATCTTGTAATATGTCTTTTCACACCTGCTATCCAGAAAAGAGTTATTGTTGCCTTCGAATGAGGGATCAAAGTTGTACTTTTCTTCCCTCATTTGAGGGCAACAATGACTCTTTTCCTTATAGACGGTGTGAAAAGCAGTATGTGTCACACGGTAGCAAAATTATTTCCGTCTTGGGCGTAAACACTTGAATCTTTCGCTTCACTCAGAATTCAATATACCGCCCTCACCGGAAATATATTATTTTGCTCCCTTGAGACACAATCTACTATTATGTCTCATGTTTGGGCTAGGGCAGAGTCGGCAACCTTTTAGCAGCCAAGGGCCAATTAGTAGCTAGCAAAATTGTTGCGGGCCGAGCCTTGTTAATAATTAGTTACTCCATTAGACAAAAGGTACCACATTGTCGGTTGTCAATACGGAGGCTCGCGGGCGGCAAGTGAGGGCCTCGCGGGCCGACCGCTGTCAGAGTCATAATCATAATACGACTAACAGGTAGGCTTACTTAGGCCGATTTGTGCAACCATTAAAAAGTAGTTTCAAGGTAGTTGAAGTTTATAATAGGGATGTTGACACCAGATAAGAACGTCGATACCATAAGAAGTTCGATTTATCTCGAAAAAGGTTCAGACTTTCAATCAAATGGCGAGAAAGTAACTCAAAAGAAAAAATAATTACGTCTTCAAAGTTTTAAGAGGGGGCATATTTTGTCCCTTCTTCGCAAAACGCACCTTTGTATTGGAACGCTCGTCATTTACTATGTTTCCGCCGGCGGGGACGTCCAACGCGATATCGCGACAACACAGACACATAGTCCCTACTCGTCCCGGTACCACCGGACACCGGGTCGAGTTAGTCCGACCCAGGTCGGGCCTAGCTAAGTTTCTTGCTGGACTCTTTTCAGCTAGCCTCTAGGTTTAGCGAACCAGCGACAAAACCCCCAGTAGCTCGATTCCACCCTCGAAACCATCCGCGTGGTCTTATCGGAGGTTTTTCCCTGGATTTTCCCCAGGCTACCCTCCAACCGCGCATTCCTATCGCTTTATTGTGCCCGGCCTACAAAGCCACAGTCAGGTTAAAAAAAAATACTATGGCGCTCATGGCCAGTGACGTCACTGATAGGTCGCGCTTTCTCTGTCTAAACAGCAACATTAGTACGGTTGTGGCTCCGATATTTTTTGAGATATTTGAATAGGATTTTTATCATTTGGCATTTTTGTTTGCCTTGTTTCTTTTGGAGTTGTCAAATTTGGAGTCAACAACCCAACAGTCGTAATGGTTACACGATTACATGTAATTTCCACCATAGAAAATGGAATCGAAAATGTCACGAATCTGCCTGGGATTGTTTAATCATAAACATGCCAATACTTATAGTGCTAGTTTGTCTCCACACATTATGTATAGGTTACTGGAGTAATGGACTGTGAAAGTTTTTAAACTAGATTTAAATGTTGGATATGTTAGGGTGAGGTTTTTTCGAATTCAAATATGTCTGACGTGACCTGCCGTCAGAACGGCGTCAGAACGCTTCAAAAAGTACGTATCACGTCAGATACGTATGAATTCTGCTTAAAACTGTTTGTTCGTAGAATTTTAAAGTATCTACATTATGTAACATTCCGCAACATGTCTATGGCACGGCACACCTTTCATCTTTGAACTTTACATAGTACGATGTTTGTTTCAGTTACACGTAGACATATTTCTACATTTTAGTTGTAGGGTCAATATGAACACTTCGGGACTTTGCGTGAAAAGCGCGTGTGACTTTAAGTTTTGTTATTGGCATCCTAGAGTTATAAGAACAGGTATTTTAACCCTACAGTATGTTGATGTTTTTTCGAGTTTACATTTGTCTGATGTGACGTCCCGTGATGCTTCAGAACGCTATCATGCATTTACTACATTAACCGTCATCGTCTGATATACACTCGAGGTCAAAAATTTCGGGTTACCCTTAATTAAATAACCGCAATAGGTTTTTATAAATATTACACACTAGTCTTATTTAAATGATATATTATTCTTCGTAATACCGAAAAGTATTAGAAATTCCCGGAATCCTATCATAAAAATATCAATCTCCAAAGCTGGCAATTTTTGCGATATCTCGCTCCGTTAACATTGTTTTTTCATGGGTTTTTAGGAGTCCTATTTAAACCTGGAAACGTTAATTTATTTAACTGTTATTTTTGCAGGTTAGTTGTAAAATTAATAATAATCATGACAGGATTAAAAAACTGTACAAGTTTGCACTATTTTACGAAATATGAGGTCTTTTAGCGACCAGTATTCTTTGTCCGCGAGTGTATATGACAAATAGACAGTGTAAATGACGCCGTGGTTTATGACAGTTAAAAATCGCGAGCAACTATTATGATGTTCGGCGGTTAAAGGGTTAGTACAGAGTAGAGGGCCGACCGCGAACCATAAACGAAGTCTTCCCTCTCTGTCGCACTTGCAAGTCTTTACGTAAGTGCGACAGAGAGGGAAAACTTTGTGATTCGCGGTAGCCCCTCAGGTTTGTATAAGTGTGTACTGTTATCATAGGTACCTACTGTTACAAGTGGTACAACCAAAGACAAAATGCACAGTCATGTTAGTAGTCGCCAAGGTAGCCAAATGGGCAAGGTCCAAAAATTGGCCTTATTGACATAAAAGTGCAAATATAACTTAATGTAACAGAGTTACATAAAAGTATTATAAAAGTAACGTTAAGGCCAATACATAAAGAAAATGAAACAAAAAAGTGTGTGTCAGCTCCGACGCAAATTAGAAATACGACTGTGTAATAGTTTATGATGTTACAAGCGCTGTTTTGATATTAATTATTTGTTTACTTATGCTCATCATCATCATCCTAGCGTTATCCCGGTACAATTGCACCCTGAAGGATGCGCGGAGTCCGCTACCTAATCCCAAGATTAATAAATTATTTAATGATGATGTAATAAATTACTTAAAAAAGTTTTTAATTTTGGTTCTCGAATGTGAAATTGGCCTTACATCACTAATATGTAACGTTACATTAGAAATGTTACATAATTCGTTACATACAATCGATACAATGTTACATAATACCGACCAAAACGTGCTCAAAACGGACACTCAATTTAAAGACAATACAATGAAGATACGACTACGCACTGAGCTTTTTATCAAAGATTAAACATGAACCTTACCATGCCGTCTTTATTTATATACAAAATAATACAACCTTAGCTTTATAAATACCAAAAACCACGTTACATATAAAACGACGAAACGCCGTTGACTCGGTAAGTTTTAAGTAAATAATATGGTAACAAAAGTGGCGTTCCATAAAAGCGAAAATTAGTAGCGAAAGTAAGTAGTTTATTAAAGCTTAATTAAGTTGTAAACGTAATAAACCGCTTCTCAAACTAAGTGAAATAATTAAAAGTAGGTACATTGAATATGCTCTAAGATAAAAGGATCATAAAAAAAAATCATTTCGAGTGCACGAAATCACATTTTAAATTTGTATGGAAGAGCGTCGACATCTCACGATTGTAAAATAAATAAATAAAAAATCTACGTTTTCTTGATATTTGAGGTCTCAAAGTTGCTCAAAATACTATTTTATGAGATACAATGACAGACATCAGACTAGCATGAATAGTTTTTATGAAAATGCTGAGCACGTTTTGTATGTAACGAAATAAGGCCAATTTTTGGTCCTTTCCCAAATATATTAAAAAACATCTTTATTACTGTAGGAATAAGGTGTGTGATGATATATATGGGTACTTTGGTTGCTACAATCTATATAAAGCTGAATGTCTTAATGACTTACCAGTGATATTAATTTGTCGATGAGTTTTATTTACTATTATTTATTTAATCACACATGCTATTTTCAAATTGTGAAAATATAAACATCCTGAACCCAGCAGTGGGATATGTATGATGATACCTAGTAATCGATAAATTTATACCGGTAGCAAGTTACTAGTTCATTAACTGACTTCAATTATACTACTGTGCCGACCACAACGGAAGGAGTTGCCCAGTTTGTTTTCATGTTTAGGAATTGACGGAACACCTCAAATATTATCGGCCCATATACCTACAGCGATTTGGCTATTTTCTATAATAAACAACACAACATTTGTTCTCAGAAAGTTCATGTGGTGAAGTGGAAAGAAATATGTCCCCATGTGTGACGTGACAAAGTACATTCTTGTAATTTTTTTGGCTATAAGTTAAATTATGTTACTCGCTAAAACTTCCGTATTTTCATGATTCGTTTTCCTCTATCTTTGTTTTATGTACAGTCAGCGTCATATAGTATGTAGCAGCCAAAGTGGTCAAATAGTTGCGAACACCGTACAAAATATATGGTGTTCCCAAATATTTGGCCACTTTGGGTGCTACGAACTATATGACGCTGACTGTACACTATATGCGAAAGATATTATCCTCTTTCTTTATTTATTTCAGAAAAAAACCATAACGTTATAGGTTCTACGTGTTATGAGCGTCTACCCGCCAAATTGCGAAATGGAACGCCAATTAGGAATCTTTATTGAAAACTCCTTTATATAATGTATATAATATTATTTTATCATTGGCGATCATAATATAAATTCGTATAGATTAAGCTAGCTTTAATTTTATAATGTAATTGTATATTATGAAATAAACAATCTAATTTAATCTAATCATTATGGTTAATCTTCAGGCTTAAGAGGAAAAAAGGCTGTGACCCTTTTTAAGGTACGAGTTTGCTGTTTGCTCGCAGAGGTTTTCTTTACGTTTTGTATTTGTAAGATTGTAATGATACTGTTAAAATACATATGTAACTATGAATACAAATATATTTTATGATAAGAGATGTTATATCATTTTCATAATTATACAAATAATTACATTATAAGCAAATTAGTATACTTAAACAGAGTAAAAAAAGAACAAAAGTCATCTTTCCTGTTATGTGTGTGTACAGGAATTGATGAAGAATACCAGGGATGGTCATCTAAAACTCGTAGTGTTTCATGGTTAGCGCTAAGATATTTCAATTTAGATACTGAAGCGAGTATGGCGAAGCTAATTTAAATGGTCCTGATGTAATGTTATTATCGACCTGATCTGGTAATTGAATCCGGAAGGTAGGCAACGGAACTCCGTAATAAAATGCGGAACAGCTTCTGACCTCGTGTATTTTCACTTAGCTTCTGGCCTTCGGCCCTCAGGTTTACTTGTGAGGCACACGGGGATAGAAAGTGGCAACTTGGCACTTACTTCTTTTTGTGGCTCCTTAGGAAAACCTTGGTAGGGAGCTCATTCTACAACCGGAGTGTTTGAGGGTAAAATGTATAGGTATACTTACTGCTCTCTAAAAAGATTAAAATAAAAGGCAAAATTAAAAATTTTGAAAATACCCCCGACGGATGTACTCAATTGAAAAATAATTAAATAATGCATTTGGAAATCCCCTGACTATAGGAAATAATTACATAAGGTAAAAATATTTTTTTAAAACGTTTAACTGTTTGCGAGGTATATTTACAAGCCCAGAAAAATCCGTCGGGGGCTGCCATACAGTTGCCCACTACCGCGATATTTTTTTGTGTATCTTTCCTATATTTTAATAGTTATTCTGCTATTCGGAGTTGAAACCAATCTAACAAAACCAAGATCATGAAACCCTCCCCAGTCCTTGTCACAGTTGGTCACATTTGAGAGACCCCCCGCCCTAAGGTGACGTAATTATTAAATTACAACAGCATTTCCGAAATTAGTTTTACGTCCATTTAAATTATTTTTCATCTCACTAGCTCAAAACGATGTGACGACTGACAGTTGGACTGTGCATGTGTGCATCCAGTATGGGAACGTGACTTCATAATGGGAGCATGGACTCCTGAAAGAAAATTGCATAACCCCACATTGGGGGCACCCGGATAGGGAACGTGTCAATTTTTAGGGTTCCGTACCAAAATGATAAAAAAGGAACTGTTTCACTTTGTCTGTCTGTCTGTCACATCGCTAATTATCTCAGAACTACTTATGCTATCGATTAAAATTTGGAACAGTTATAAAGAAGGGTAACCCAGCTGCATAGAACATGAGTTTAAAAAATATATTTTTTTCTGTTAAGAATAACAGATAATAGATGGTTAGGTTTAGAAGTCTGTAGCTTCATGTAGGGGTGAAAAAGGGGTTCAATGTTTGTACGGGCAGCAAATCATTTTTTTTGACTGCGAGATATGAGCTTCCGTATATAGACTCGCAGTTTAAATACATAAAAAAACATATTTCAGCGTTTTTCAAATTCCTCCCTTAAAGAGGTGAAAAGGGGTTCGAAGTTTGTACGGGAACGAATCTCTTTTGCAGTGAGAGATTGGTAACTTCGTATGCAGACTCGCTGTTTAAACAGAATAAGACTTATTCTTGCGGTTTTCGATTTTCCTACCCTAAAGAGGTAAAAAGTTTGCTTGGGGAGCAAATCCTTTTGAAACGCTGAGGTACCTTCTAGAAAACTTCATTTTGGCCAGTGTCGGGAACTTCGTGTGTCTCTTCTTCTAATAGTCTACAAGGCGTTAAATGTGCCAGTTTCGCCTTCTTTTGGAATAATTTTCGATTACCCCATTTTCTAACTTTGGTCGCTGCATATTTTCTAAGTATTTTTTCACAAAGATTAACGCATCAGACAACTCACAGAATAAAATTGACCTTATTTATATCTTTGTTAGCCATCTAAAATCAGCAAGTCGCGGGCGGCCGCTAGTGTGTATATTATACTAGCCACGTGGCCAGTTTCAACAGCAACTGTTCTAAATGTCACAAACTGTGCGATTTTCGTCAGCAAAATATATAAAATAGGTTTTTTATTTAATTCAAAGATAGTGAGCTTTGTGGCAAATATGGTACACTATTTCGGTAAACCTCGTTGTTCTTAAGCCGTGGTATCTCGGCGAAAAAAATAAACAATGGCATTCTTTTGTAATGAGCTCGGGGATCCCCGGGACCGGTAGACGACGGGTTGAATACGATAAACCATATAAACACGAGAAACGGAGTTACAGATCGAAGGTCATTGGGAGCTAAGAGCCTCTTAATATTATGTTTTGACAATTTGTATAGCTTTGGGACAAGGAATAAGATGCTTATACTGTGATGCGCTGTTATCATCGTTTTTAAAGTTGATTCCAAATACTAGTAACACAATAAAATCAGGCGCATTAAGTCTTGTAATCTCGTTCGAGATATCGAACTACGCCAACGAGATTGAAGCTTAAGATATCCTGAATTCGAGATCTCGGGAGATGGAGATTGCATTCCCTAGATACGAGCTATATTTTGATTTTTGAGTAGATATTTGCTACTTAGTGAGTTTTGGTTATCAACCAACGATATGGTGTTGAATGTTTTTTGCTCAGGTCCCGCTTTGGTCTGCATCACGTAGACTTCTCGTCGGTTCTGCGTACGCGCACCCCGCGTCGCTCTGCGCGCTACTACGCGCAGGTCGCGCGCACACACGACATCGACGCGCACTATGACTTTGGTCAGAAAAAAAAACAGTGAACTCTAAAGCTTAAAACTGTGTGGATATAATCTTGGCGCTTGGTGGTTTTTTGTGAATAAATAAATAGTATTATATTTTTAATACAAACGCCTTAAGGGAGGCTTAAGGCGTTTGTATTAAAAATATAGTTTACGTTAGCAGCGGTACTGCTTAATACGAAGGAACGTTTGATGAATTTAGGACTGGGTAGCGATTGCACCTATAGCTCAGTTGGCTAGAGCGACTGGCCGCGAGTACCGGGAGGTCGCAGGTTCGAATCCTGCTCGGTGCCTAAATATTTCAATTTTTCCTTTATTCTAAATTTAAATAATATTAAAAAATAAATATTAGTTGGACAATCGAACTATCAACGTACCTAGTAACTCATACAGGAAGTATGTGGCCCGTATAGCACCGGCAGTAATTTTGGTTTTGGTGCTGCCGCAACGAATGTGTTAAGCAATTTCTTTGTACACGACACATGGCACTGACTGCAAAAAATACTAAGTATATGACTACATAATTTAATAAGAAGCGTATTAGTCTCATATTGAGCTGTTAGAAGTTAGGCAATTATTTTTTATTTTTCAGTATTTTTTATGGAGTTGCTTTTTATTTTTTTATTATTGCCTGCCCTTAAGGGTCAAATCATCAAAAACTGGGCTTAGCCGATAGGCTGGTAGTGTACTTACACAAAAAAGATGCGAACCTAAATCACTGGTTGAGCCACCTGTACTCTGGATGTAGCTTAGATATCTCAAGCCATCCAAGTATCGTAGTCAGTTTATCAAATCAACCCTTGGCGCAGCCATTTAACGAGAGTATCCACCAGAGATATACTATAAATAAATAAATAATAAATAAATATTTGTGGACTTACACAAATCGACCTAGTCCCAAACTAAGCAAAGCTTGTACTATGGGGTACTAGGCGACGATATACATACTTATATAGATAAATATATACTTAAATACATACAAAACATCCAAGACTCAGGAACAAACATTCGTGTACATCACACTAATAAATATCCTGACTGGGATTCGAACCCGGGACCTCCAGCTTCTAAGGCAGGGTCACTACCAACTAGGCTAAAGCGGCCGTCAACTATGCCGCGTTTCTATTAGAATAATTATAATAAGTGGACGTATTTGATACTTTGTTTATTTGACAACTAGGGTTCGTGAGACGAGCTATCGGAAATCGGAACAGAAAGATGGCCGTAAAATTGGACCGCCAACATTTTGCATTAACTAGAAAAATATAAAAAAGCCATTCATTTCTTGCTAATCAGTGCAATGTCAACATGTTTAGGTTTCAATGTTAATAATATTAAATGTCTGGTTTGTATGTTATTCATTATACCTAATTACATATTAAATGTATTTATTTTATTAACGTTTACCCAGCCAACAAAGTATAAGAATAAAGGTAGGTAATATTAGCCAAAACTTATAACTTGTCATTTTAAAGTACATTGGCAAAATGAATGCTCTTTTAAAATCACTACAAGAATTTAGACCTTATAGATGTAATTTTATATGCCTAGCTTGTTTGGTGGGGCGTACCTATCTGATAATTATACATAAAATTGACGCTATACTGGTTCTTTTTTTTTATTATATCATCGATGATGTCACATCAGACTGAGATTCTTTAGTTCGGCCAGGTCACAGGTGAGTGGCCACTGTCTGGTCTCGTTTGTCGGGATCGCAGCACGGCATTTTGGGATCCACGTGGGGGCAGGAGAAGGCCACGTCCTCAGGTTGAGGCGGCGCGCAGGGCCCGCCGGCGGGCGGCGGGGCGCGGCATGCCTCCAGCGGCGGCGTCGGCGCCCGCGGGTGCCCCGCTATGCGCGCCGCGGCTGGCGATATCTCGGGGACCTCCCGCCGCATCCCCTTCGCTTGCTCGTAAGCATCCGGCGCTAACTTCATGTACTCTGGTACCTATTAACATAACACCTATTAGAAAGGGTGGGTTGCACAAAGCCGGCGTTCGTTGAAATCCGACTGTATGGAAAGTTTAACAAGTTTCTATAAGATGACAGAGGTAATACATACACAGCTTGAAGTACTTGATTGCAAAAAAAGTGAATGAATGAAATAAATGAGTATCTGCTTTTACACCTCGCATGCTTGACAGCCAGGTGTCAAACTTATGTAAACATGCCTGCCCTTACAACATCGACGGGCAGAGAGAAGGTCGTGCTAACGAGACACCATGGTCACCGAGGTCGGCACCACGGCGCTCCCCTTGTACGAGTAGTTGTGGTGTGAGCATGTAAATAGTTAGTAGTTACCGCTTTGCAGTCAACGTTATATGTGCCCAGGTAGCCGGGCAGCCGCGACTTGTCCCCAGCATCGTCGTCGCCGGCGCCGGCGCCAACTTGATCCGAGCTCGGTACTTTCTCGTACGCGCAGATATCTGCGGCGCGTCGCGCTGCGCGCTCCTTGTAATCCTGATGGGAGTAGAAATGTTGAATAGTAGATTGTATGACAAGGGTCTAAAAAAGCCATATTACCACGAGATTGGTTATTTTCCCGTACGTAGTGAGGGAAAATAGTTCGAGTCGAAATATACACTCTAGTTTTCACTTCGATTGCGAGAAAATAAATAAAGATTATCCATCCACCATTAATAATAAATTACAATGAGAATAGGACGGCATCTTTTTTTAAACTGTGTTGATTCAGATACAATAGTAGTTGAAATAGGGACGAAAAACTATATATACTCGTATACTAGCGGCCGCCCGCGTAGATTTTAGATGGTAACAAAGATATAAATGAGGTTTATTTGTTTCTGTCAGTTGTCTGATGCTATTAATCTTTTGTGAAAATTACTCGAAAGAAAAAATTAATGTCCGCCATCTTGGATTTGAAAATGGATGTAATTTTCGGAATCGGCACCCCGAGGAACCACAAAGATGACCCCATATCGATTTTTAAGAAAAATAAATCTCCGCTATCTTGGATTTGAAAATGCATATCATTTTCGTAACCGGCACCCCGAGGAACTTCGACGATGACACCCATATCGATTTTTAAGAAAAATAAATGTCGCCCTCTGTGATTTGAAAATGGATGTAATTTTCGTAATCATCACCCCGAGGAACCTCGAAGATGACACCCATGTCGATTTTTAAGAATAATAATTGTCAGCTATCTTGGATTTGCAAATGCATGCCATTTTCGTAATCGGCACCCCGAGGAACCTCGAAGATTACACCCATATTGATTTTAAGAGAAATAAATGTCCCCCTCTGGGATTTGAAAATGGATGTCATTTTCGTAATCATCACCCCGAGGAACCTCGAAGATGATACCCATGTCGATTTTTAAGAAAAATAATAATAATAATAATAATAAAAAGGCCCTGCCTCGCTGCCGGCGGCACACTAGGTTAGGTTTTTATAATGATTTTATGTTTTGTAAGTGTATTTTTATATTTTACTTTTTATAAAGATATTGTAAAAACATAGCCCAAGGAGAAAAATAAATAAATATAATAATAAAAAAAGATATTGTAAAAACCTAACTTAAGAGAAAAGATAAATAAAGAGAATAATAATAATAACGAGGTAACCGCCATGTGGGATGTTGATTCAACGATCATTGTCCCGATAGTCGTCTCTGCGAACGGTCTAATAGCGAAGAGTCTCGACCAACACCTCAAGAGACTCTCGCTAGATAGCTGGGTCAAGGGTCAGATACAGAAGGCGGTACTCCTGGACACGGCGCGAATAGTCAGGAGGTTCCTCTCTCTGTCGCCCTAACCACCGGTAGCTTAGGCCCCGCCTCGCTGCCGGCGGCACCCTAGGTTAGGTTTTTATAATGATTTTATGTTTTGTAAATATTGTTTTATATTTTACTTTTTATAAAGATATTGTAAAAGCCTAACTTAAGAGAAAAGATAAATAAAGAAAATAATAATAATAATGTTTATTGTTTCAATACTAAAATAGTTGTCCGCCATCGATTTTTACGAAGAGTAAAGATTTGCTCCCCGCACAAACTTGGAACCCCTTTTAACCCCATTAGGGGAACAATTTCAAAAAACGCTGAAGTATTTTATGTTGTAATCTATTTACGAAGTTTGAAATCTCTCACTTTAAAAAAGATTTACTCCCCGTACAAACTTGGAACCCCCTTTTCATCCCTTTAGAGGAGCAATTTTGAAAAACGCTGAAGTAAGTTTTG
The DNA here is from genome assembly GCA_963556455.1 of Epiblema foenella. NCBI lineage: Eukaryota > Metazoa > Arthropoda > Insecta > Lepidoptera > Tortricidae > Epiblema > Epiblema foenella. Next base: position 14,063,661 of record OY747095.1, on the reverse strand, counting down.
TTGTATTTAAACATAGAGTCTATTTACGAAGTTTCAAATCTCTAACTTCAAAAAAGAATTGCTCCCCGTACAAAGTTGGAACCACCTTTTCACCCCTTTAGAGCAAATGCATTTTGTTATATTTAAACGGAGAGTCTATATACGAAGTTTTAAATCTCTCACTTCAGAAAAGAATTGCTCCCCGTACAAAGTTCGAACCACCTTTTCTCCCCTTTAGGGGAGCAATTTTGAAAAACGCTGAAATAAGTATTGTTGTATTTAAATTCGGGCTCCTAAAAGAGGTACTAATTACAAAAATGTCTCCGATAGTTATCCAGAAATGGAACAACTATATACATTTCCGTATTATTGCGGCGTTTCGACGCCGCTACGGGACTCTAGTAAGTTAAATTACTTGCCCAAAGTATGTACCTACCAAAAAGAATCTAACGTTCCGATTGGCAGTCGATGTGTTTTCTGATTGGTAGATTTAATATTGTTAAGTATTTTGATTGGTCAAATTAGAATGTTTTGTAAATCATAAATATGTATTCATATTTTCCCTAGGGGCTAAATGTACTATTTTTTAGCCCTTTTCGAGCATGAGAAGTGAAAAGTATGTTTTAAATATGTAAGTACCTATTTATTGCTCTAACGTATAAGTAGGTGAACTAAATGATCTGTTTATTTCATGCGCTTCGAGTACTTACTAGATAATTACAAGTTAGATCATACAATGTTTTCCATCGCTATGGCATCGCTTTGAATACGAACTAGAATAAAGTGTAGGGCATGTCTAAAAGTACCATCTTTATTCATAGGCTTAGAGTATAATTAAGTACATATAATGCTTATCATGCTTATGTAACTTCAACTTTGCGATACGGCGTCATATTTTGGGGTAATTCAACAGACCGTGAAATGGCATTCAAGGCACAGAAAAAATGTATACGATCGGTATGTGGAATAGCACCAAGAGAAACCTGTAGAACGCATTTCACTAAGCTTAACATATTAACTCTACCATGCCTTTACGTATACGAGATAGGAGTATATGTGAAAAGCAACTTAGGTAAGCCAATTTTCTCATTTTAACAGCTGTAGGCAGAAGGATAAAATTTATACACCACCATTCAAAACTGCTCTGCTTAATAAAAGTATTTTTGGAATGGCGCCAAAAATTTATAACAAGTTACCAATAAATATAATTAGAATAGATGAGTTATCAGAATTTAAAAAGAGACTGTATAAATTCCTGGTAGAAAAAGCATATTATTCTGTAGGTGAATATTTAAGCGACACTCTAATTTAAGCGATACATTTTAAATTTGATTTGTTATTTAAATTAGTAAACTAGTTTTCGTATAGACATGCATGCAAGATCTGGACTACAATGTTTGTATGCCGAAAGGCAAAACATAGCGATACCTACCTAAAATTATTGTAAGACCTTTTCAACCTATGTTTACAAATAAACAATTTTGAATTTGACATTAAAACGGTAAAAGTTAAAAAAAAAAACAAATGAAGGTAACTACTGGAAAATGGATTTAGCAAGGAATAAAGAATGCTAACGTGATTCAATGACTGACAGTGCTGTGCATGTCAAATGTCTGTAAATACAGGTGGAAATTACTGGTTGGTTCACACACAATGCCATCGTTCCTTAATTAGCTTTGAACTAACTAGCTGCAATGATAAACAGAATAGAAAGTGTAAAAATCGATAGGTACCTAACAGGTACTGGATTTGAAATCAATGTGCGAGTATAAGTATGTAGGTACCAGTGACGGGGCGTCCATACAACTCGATTCCCACCGGCTTTCCTAATTTTCACCTAGTCCAGTTGTTTTACTACGGCTCATGAAGAATAAGAAAGGCAAATTATTTCCGGCTTCCCTAAGAATATTTTTGACGCGCCGCCACTGGTAGGTACCTTTATTGATTTTATTGTTATTTAATATTGCGAATTCAGGTAAACTTCATCTTACTATATTAATTCTACCTAAGTTACTTAATTAGAATTTAAATTAATTTCAAACCCTTATTTTTTAGGTATGGTTAGCACTGTTTACTTCCCTATTACATTTTAAATTACTGTCAGGGTCGCGAATGTTATTGAAGATTTAGCTCGTCTCTGGTGCTGCGTGAGAAGCATAACTTTCTGGTTGATGAGGAAGTAGTATGTATTCGCCGCTACTGGCCCCGGTTCCAGGTAGTAACCCTCCCCCAGCCCCCTTCCCCTGTCCTACCCCCGCCCCGCCCCCAAGGACCGCCCCGCTCTACCTGCCCAGGGGGGTGGTCAATCGGCAACATGGCGGTCATCCAATCCTAAAAAAAAAAAAAAAAAAAAAAAAAAAAAAAAAAAAAAAAAAAAAAAAAAAAAAGTTTGGACTTTTTTTCCATAAACAGCCCCCCATTTGAGACGATTGCGCCGGGTCCCATAGCTCTACGACCACGCCTTCCCACTTTTACCTAATGTGCTAATAAAACAATACACACCACTCGATCCCTTTTCTCGGCTTATTCTATTGTTCGAGCATGCGACCCTCAGCGGCTACCTGCGCCGCGCGGACCATCGCCGGTCACCTGGGTACCTGTATTTTTTTCCTTATTTGCAATACAGCCATTCCTTATTCTCCTACAATTATCAATTTATATTTATAATATATCTACCTCTAATACCTACTCTTTTATCCGTAAGAGTCAATGTTCTAAGTAACCTAACCTAACCAAACCCTTTGTATGTACATAAACAAACTTAGGTGCCACATAGTGTGTGTAAAATGATATTTTTCAAGTAACTGTAAGTGATCTTCCTTATCAGTTTTAGGTATTCATTTTGATATCAAAATTTAATTATTTTCATACCTACACTTTTTTAATTACTTCAGGTTTAGTATAAGTTTCTTTTTAAAGCGATGCCATATAGTGTGTGTAAAATTATATTTTTCAAGTAACTGTAAGTGATCTTATGAAGCTGACTGGTCCCTTATCAGTTTTAGGTATATATTTTGATATCAAAATTTAATTAATCATTATCAAACCTCGTAGTTATACCTTGCTGAATATGATATGTTTTTAGAATTAATCAATCGCTAAATAATTAAATACTATAGAGTCTGTTTTCACACACATTTTAATTTATCTGTAATACGATAATATAAAAACTCGCAGTAACATCTTCTTTTTATTTTGTTTAAAAAAATTAACGACTCTATTTAACTGGTATAGATGTAATTCCAAGTATTGGGATCTAACGTGGTAATATTTGTGTACTTTGAATTCATTGATACAATGGCTTAACTGCTTTATTGGTGGATGCCTATTATGTTTTATGCTCTCAAGGGGTTCATTGTTTGTTGTTGAGACATGATTTGAAAAAGTTTTTGTGTACCTAAATAAAAATCATTGTCATAACGGTTTAATTGCTTTATTGGTAAAACTCTATTAAGTTTTATGCTCTCGAGGGATTCATTGTTTCCTGTTATTTTTTATATTTCTTGAGTATAGAAAGCGTCTGTATCAAGTGATCTTGTTGAGACATGATTTTAACGGTACTGCCGCCTCCCCTACTATCACAGTATAAAAACCAAAGAGAAATGGGATTGAGTAAGTATTGTCAACGTGGTAGTTCTCTGTACCAGACCTCCTTGTATCTATTGCAATATACAGTAATAGTGTTAATTCGAATAGTGAAGTGATTATAAAAAGGACCAACAATGGATGTGAGTATGTGTGTGTAATTACTATTACTTAAATTGAGTTTCGTTTTTGTTTTGTCTTGTGTTCTGTGTTATTTTTTATGTTAAGTAAATTGTAAACCGTGTGTAAATTATTGTTTGATATTGTTTCAGTTCTCTGAAAATACTTTCAAGAACTATTACTATCCCGAAAATAAAGACGAATCAAGCGACGAAGAAGGCACGGTTGGTCTAAAAATTAAAGAAGCCATCGCAAAGAAACGCTCAGGAAATAATATTGATAGCTTCTTTGAACAAACCAAAAAGCAGTGTAAAGTCTTGAAGCGATCTTCGAATGTGACTAAAAGTTCTCCGGACGGGATCAAAAACTTATCGTCCGGACATGATGACGGAGCGTATGCATCTCATTTAATTAAAATCGAGATATATGACATGCAAAAAATTAGAAACATCCCACCCACGGAACACTGGAAAAATGCAGACGTCAGATTAAAATATTTCGCTCTAGAAGATGATTGTGAACTACAGAGTACGAAAAATATTATATATAACATTACAAAGCAATTAGCTTCTAAGGAGTCTTGTGTGAGATATTCTATAGACAATAAGAAACAGTGATACAAATTGTGTGTGTAGATTACATTTTAGAAAAGGTTATTGTATTAGATGGTAATTTTCTATTTAGTTTTTATTTATGTTTTACTGTAATATTTGTGTAATTAAGTTGCAATGTAATAATTCATTTGGTTCGTGTACAGTGTATCATCTGTTGCATTAAAAATATAATTAAATAAAACACAGAAAAACCTTATAGACATTGTTTTATTTCACAAAAACTGATTTAAACAAGGTTCTTAATACTAGGTCGTTACATAAAGTATTATTAGAAAATAGACTTACAAAGTCATACATAGTTTTTCCTTGAAACTTAAAATATAGATAAACTAAACAATATTCTCCACAGACGGAGGTAAGATGGTTTTGAAGTGATTTGGTGTTATAAAACCACCTCCTTGTATTTCTTTTTAAAAATAACTTATGGTAACCTGTAGGTTTTCTGCCAAAGGAATCAAAGTATTCACCTATCCCATTAACATCAATATGCATGGCAACCCAATGAGAGCCGGGCTTGGAATCAGGATCTAAATTGCATATAATGAAGGCAGGTAAATTAACCCAAACAGGGATTTGATTTGCAGCAAAAACATTTGTTTTAAAACTAGAACTTATTTTGTTCATACATAATTGTAATTCATTTGTATCCATTATTATAATAATAAACATTCACATTTATCGATGATCTTGCTTGTAATGACTATGAGCTAATGAAAAAAAATTATAAAAATAATCTATTTATTTGTTTATTAACTGTTGTAATCTACCGTAACGTCACGGTTTTTGTTTATTTCTATTATGTTATCAAATTCTGCATATACGATACAGTTTATTGTAGTACTTAAAGATGATTCAAAACGAACTTCTATCCGAACAGAACCATGTCTCACAAGATTCCAGTGTGAAGTTGAACTGGCAGACAAATCAGGTGTCAAATCAAAACATAACAAACAATTACCCCCTCCATAATTTGATCTGTCTATTGCATTACCTTCATTATGGAAATGAATTCCTGATCCAGAAAATAACGTATGATATGTTGATGCTATTAAACCAGAATTAAATGAAGGTTGCAATGTTTTCGAAGGTATTTCATGACCGTCCACATACAAACTAAAAGAGTTCATATTGAAATGTTGAAAATTAAAAGGATTCAAAGCTAGATTACCATTAAATGCCGAGTTTGAAACGAATCCAATAATACATCTTTTAGGGACTTGCCCGAGAAATATATTATCTAACGTTTTTCCCTGTATTCCAGCTGGTAATGTAAGAACCTTTACTTCCGCTCTTGTGATTGGATACTTTGCTGTGGTTGATGCTAATACTTTTTGATGTGCTAACAAAACACTTGGATTGATTCTTGCTCTTCTTACTATGAGACTGGCATCCATTATCTGAACTTTAAGTTTGAGATCTTGGTGACAAATTAAATTAAACGATTCTTTAGAACGTGCCAATTTAACACGCATTTCGACTCCGTTTATTAAGAATTTCTCTTGGTTAAACATATCACCATGCAAGTGACCAATCAGCTCTACTTCCTTACTTTCTTTAATAAATTTCTGTCTTTTGTGAAAGCCTTTATTATTCACATCAGCGGTATCCATATAGTGTGGTGTATCTTCATACCATAATCCACAAGTAAGATGAGATTCTTTAGCTGCTGGACCATAATTAAGTAGATTTTCCATATAAGCACGATAGGCGTAGGTATTATTTGGTGGTGATATGAGTTTCTGATTTAAATATACATCTAGTTGGCTAAACAGGGAATGTAACCAATTATTGACGGGTGCAACTGGGGCATCTGCTTTTAGTTTTGTGCCATCTTGGTTTAATACTTTGGCATTGATATGTAACAAAGTATGTGATAGGTCAATATAGTCATCACCAGATCCGGGAACTTGAAACTCAATGGGTCCGTCGTCACTTAAAGATGAAATTGGTTTGTAATGAACCCACTGTCCGCTTTCAATGCTGGTTTGAGTTGATGGCAGTGCAAACAAATCTAGTTCTGATTTAGCACATTCACATGAATTACTATGTAAGAAAGACATAATTAGTTTGAAAATATATCCTCAATATTATATTTTTTATTTCTTTTACCTCCTCTTCGTCGTGAGGCTTTCAAAGTAATGAGAGGTTCCCGTCTCTTAGTTGACATTTTATACCCTGATCCCGACATAAGAGAATCTATTTTTTCGTCAGCTTTCCTTTTTAAGTTCGCACTTGCTTCTTTAAGCCGAGATCTAATAGAACTCTCCATAGGACGTGAATTCACCATATCAGACAACAGTCCCATCCCCGCATCTAAAGTTTCTCTTCCTACAGTTTTAAAACCTCTAGATAATAAAGGAAGTACAGACCTAAATAGTCCACCCAAAAAGCTACCGATTCCATGTCCTCGTTGATATGGAACACCTTTATAGACAATTCCTACACCAGAGCCAGCTTGATGAGAATAGTAATGTTCATAAGGACAGGAGTGAGACACTCGTTTATGATTCATTTTACTCGTCGAAAGTGTAGCTTCACACAAGAGGATCCAAATTGAAATGGTATTCTTGATCCCGTGGTTGTCCTTATATCTATTTCAAGAGTGTCAAACTCTCTACGTAAAACAGGAACATAGTGAGCAGGTGAAAAAACATGCATTTTATATGCTCCATAGATAAATTTTGTGGGGTCTAATGGTATTATTCTTAGTAATGATGTAATTACATCCCCCACCACTTGTGGTTGAATAATGTCAGTATAAACAAATATTTGTGATGGTAAACCTAAGTATAAATTTGCAGGATGTATTCCAATAGTACTTTCTTTTAAATTAGTTCTAGGTTTATAACCAAGCTGAAGACTTAATATAGGGGAAGTTATGATTGATGTTATCTCTTCGTTCGCTGTTACAGCCACCATTTTAGTAACTGCATCACATCTAAATTTAACTTTTGTCTTTAGCTGCGGGTTTTCGTTAAATGCTTTGAGAAAATGATCAATACTATCATACGAAGTTGCTGGAATGTGAGTTTTTACATCAACGATTTTGTATTTTTCCTGAGTCGGTACAGCTACCTTTTTTTTAATGTAGACTATGTTTTCATGTTCTTGAACATTATACATGGAACATGGGTATTGGAACTCCACTAATCCAACAACCCATTCTCCCTCCAATTTAATGGTTCTAGGTAATTTAGTTAAAAAATGAGCTGTAGTATTATCGGTAAAGTAGGTCGATGAGCTGTTACTCAACAAAGTTAGATAAAAACTATCTTCACTCATATTTCTTCTAAGTTTGATGTAGGTATCCAAGAGTTGAATTTATTGGGATAACCTTGCCACTTAACGAACACTTCCTTTCTGCCACCAATGCGTCGCGAGCGTATTATTTTATCAATTTTATACCTCATGGAGGGGCGGTAAGTGACTTTTTGTAATTCTTTAGAATAGAATGTACCAATAATTGGTTCACCTTCTAAATCTTTTAAAGTATAGACAATACGTGGGATTCTTTTAATAACTGAGGCTATTATGAATATTTCATCACTCCAGTTAGTCTCATACCCCTTTTGAAATATATGTTTATATTTAGTTATTCTAACATGATCACCTACATTAAGTATTGGAGATTCCAATATATTTCGTTTATCCTTATTGCGATCATATAAATTGCACCAAACAGTCATAATATTATCAGAGTTAACATCAATTGGTCGCATTTTAATGCTAGAATGGTAGCTATGGTTATACGAATGAAGCAGGTCTTGCAATACGTCGACGTAATTGTAAGTATTTTGATGAGTGAAGTAACGCCACATTTTAGATTTAAGAGTTCTTTGAAACCTTTCAACAATACTTGCTTTAATATCAGGATTATTTGTGGTATAATAATTAATGTTTTTGTTTTTAAAGTAATCTCTAACCACCTTTGAAACAAATTCGGTCCCTTTGTCAGATTGGATGTGACGAGGGGTAGAATTGGCTTCTGAAAAAATGCTTTCAAAACATTTTTTAACTGTTTCAGAGTCCTTCTTTTTCATAGCCCTAGCAAAAGCATATTTACTAAAAACATCAATAACACATAGAATATATTTATATCCATCGTTATACTGACTATACGTTCGCATATCACTAAGATCGGCTTGCCAGAGTTCATTAAAGTTAGAGAGGATGTATCTGTTTCTACTAAAACGTTTATGAACGGGTCTATGCAGCGTGTACGCTTCCTGTGATGATAACCAATCTTTCACTTCCCCTCTGTTCATTTTACCTTTCATTTCATTCACCAATTTGTTTACGCTACTATAACTGGCTGGATTTGATACATCGTAGTAGATCCTATTTATCTCTAATAGGGGGTCCATCTCTCCCAATCTAATTTCTTTCTCGATAGCCTGGGTGGTTTAGTAGATAGAGGAGTAGAGGTGTTTTTTTCTTTAACTGACGGGGTTTCCAGATTTAAAGAAGCAATCGAAGTTCTAGAATCATTAGATTGTAGTTTATTCATAAATTCTAAGTTCGTAGGATTACCTATACACGATTTAGGAACTTTTATATCATGTAAAACACTAGCAAAATCTTCCCAACCTTTTGGTTTTGAACGTTTTAGAGGTCTAAGCACGTCGCCTACTAGATCGAGAATATTACTGTTTGGAATGGTACGATTGTTTATTACTACTTCCCCGTTCTCCTTCCACCAAATTTTTGGTTTACTTTGTACCATACATTCCAACAAAGTTTGGCTTTTTGTTCGATAAGACTTGGGTATTACGTCTATAATATAAGACGGAGAATATTGTTTAGGTAAATCAGATTTTGTTCCTCCAGGTGGTGTTGCGTATACGTCATTTTCTATGTCTGGTAATACTGCGTTTTCAATTGAATTATTAACATTTTCCTCCTTTTTTGTGATCTTTGGATGCAATTCATTGTTTTCGGTAGTGAATTGATCAACTTCTGTCACTAATGGTATTTTAAACGGCTTTCGATCTGTTTCAGTAAAATGTAAAAACCTTTGTAATGCTTGAGAATATAATGCCCACTTTACTCGATCATCTATTTTACTCTTGAGAATTTTTTGCATTTCACCATCTAGACGGGATGATGAATTTTCGGATAGGTTATCACTATGTTTGAGTCTTTCGATGAAATCTGGTTCTACTAACAACATTTTTTTCGTATTTTCCATTTTGTTTATGTTAAAGAATTCACTAGAGCACTTAAAACTGCACCTAATACAATAGGCAGAAAACCACCACCTTTCTGGATAATTACGGTTTTTCTTAGCTTATGTTTTCCCTTAGTCACTAATTTTCGTAACGTATCCTTATATTTTCTTAATTTGGATTTTTGCTTTTTTTCTAAAGGAATTTTACCCTTTAATACGTTGTAAATACACTCACAAATTATATTAATTTCTTCGTCATCACACGATTTAAGTAAAGCTGTGCGATATTTTGGTTTGAGTAAATGAAGCGCTTCAAGTAAATGTTTATATGTGTTAACTCTTGCTTGCATCATTTAGAACTGACTAAAACATGGTGATTCTTGTTATATTTAAACCCTTTTTTAGGGATATATACTGTACAATGGCCATCGAATGGAAATATTTTGGTCTTAAAACGACACATATCATCAGTATTTTGTCGCAAATCAATCATGAGGTAACCATGTGCATTTGCAGTAGCATCCTTGTAGGCTTCATCTACGAATTTTGAATTTTCTGGATAAACTTGTCGAGATAAGTAGCGTATTTGAGTTTTATCACGGGGATTCTTGAAATAAACAATATAGCTCGTATTCAAAGAGATATCACGTTGACCTTTCCCCTGATGGAATATGTTTTGTGTTATATAGAAAACACTTAAGTTTCTATGGTGACTACCTTTTGTAAAAATATCTACTATTCGTCCATCCGATTCTCTCATCAAATCATCTATTATAAGTAGTTTAGGACTCTCTCCATCAAAAAACGAAAAATCTGGTATTCCTTGATTATAATTTACATTTTTCAGGTTGTAAAGAGGTTGCATTTCATCATAACACCAAATGATTTCATCAAATTTAACATTACACACCTCTTTGGAATTGCTCAAAAAGTTTGTAACAAATTGAGTTTTACCACATCCACTAGGACCTGCGACAATGGTAGTAAAAGGATGATAAAAATGAATCATTATTATATTGTGTAATGTGTGTTGATACGAAAACGGTTGGAAATCAAATGGTGCTATTTATGAAGATAATTACTTTTTAAATAGGTTACATATAATGAACAAAAGAAAAAAAAAAGCAGGAATCAGTGAAAAATAAGATTTGTTATTTGTGTGCACATAATTTATATTAATAATAATATTTTTTTTATTGATTACACTACTAGCGCTTCGGAAATTACCATCATTGACGAGAAGAAACGCCGCAAGAAACTCATCAGAAAAGATTTTTTTTTCTTATTTAAAAATCTAGGAAGTAGTACATCTTGTAAGTGTTTTCAGAGAACTGAAACAATGTCAAACAATATTTTACATATGGATTACAATACTCTTAATAAAGACACAGATTACAATATAAAATAAATACAAATCCTTTTTTTCAAATTCATTAACAACAAATTTTAAATAAAACATAAAAACAGTGTATTTCTAAACGAAAGATTTTTATTATTATCTAATCACATATAAATGAATAACATCACCTTCACCTTTGCCACCACCTGTTTCTATTAACTAATAAACTCATACAACATTAGGTTACATATTTACAAGTGATATCTTTAAAATATACTATGTTCAAAAAATAATGTTGAAATTGGAATGTTCTGAAATAATATATTGTCAATTATTTAGGTATTTTATAATGGCCCCACGCAAGAGTGTCAGAAGAGTTTTCTAGTAAGTAGCGTTTTGTGTCATTGTGTGATAATGATACTTTATTTATCTTTTGGGTGAAAATAACGTGTTTTATTGACTTAAATCTTAACATTTGTGCGCGTTGCATATTTTTATTAAATAAACATTCTTTGTAATTATCAAGCGTAAATTTTTCAGTGACACACTTATTAACTCCTTTCGCTTTAGATATAACACCATATTTTTTAAACTCTTTATCGTTTTCGTCGTGTTTTTCAATTTCTACAGCATAAAGTTTCGATCGCAGGCCTACAAATTCTTTAAAAATTCGACCATTGTTTTCATCTTTAAAAAAACCTAACCGCTTTTTATTTATCAATGGTAAACCATATTTGTTGTCATGAGCATAGTCTGATGTATCGAAATATACATTCAGATCTGATTTTATATCTGTATAATAGTTTTCTGTGAAAATTTGATATATTAAGCTATCGGTATCGGTATAAAGAAGCTTGAGATTATCTTGATATTTCGTTTTCATGTAGTCGTAATGAAATTGGTACATTAAAGTTTTCGAAATATCCAAAATGCAAAATCCCAAATAAATTGGTTTGTTGTAAAATATTTTAGTTTTGTTTAATTGAACAGCAGCTAAATTTTCAGAGAATATGGATAAACTATGAAATTCAGGTTTTGCTATCAAAGATTGAACACCCTGCGATTTTCCGTGATTTTCCCAGTGATTTAACAATTTAACATTTACACGTTTTGCGACATTTTCCATGGTCTTACCGAAAACTGAGTTATTCATTAGTTTAAAGAAATCTTTTTCGAAATCAGATGATGCCTGCGATCGCATGTGAGTGTTTAAATCGATATAACTTTTTAACCAAGAAGATTGCTTAAATTTCAAGATACGATGGATTTTACTTAATTGCAAACCATTCTTTAAACACTGCTTTAGATTTCTGTAATGTATGACATAATTCGTTTTTCTGTTTAAATTAGGAATTAATTTTCTTTCTTTAGAATCACCCAAAACAACATTTTCAGGGCAGAATGGTAAATCTGAATGAGAGTCATGCAATTCATTAGGGTACTCTAGATCAACTTCTAAAATAAAACCATGATCAGCGTCATCAGATATGTTAAAATCGCTGTCTACATTCACCCATTCAAATTCACCTGTTGGTAGACATTGAGACATAGCCCACCCGTAAAGGTTATTAGCGTCCAGGTACATAAGAAATGACGAAGGGATAGTTTGATTATAATCTGATAAAAATTTATTATTAGCTTTCGCATGTCTATTGCTACATTGTGATATGCCGCCGCGGATATTTTTTGCTATAAAAGCTATTTTATCAATGTCAGTCAAGAGTTTTAGATTTATTTTTGTAGTTCTTAACATTGCATCCCAACTTAATCCCGGAGCAGTATAATAATGAGCAGGATCTAATCCGTACGTCTTAATACAAAGATTTCTAAAATTTTCAAAAACGTCGGTTAGTAACAGAACATCCGTTTTAAGATATAAATCAGAATAATCCCCCATGTTTTGACAATGAAAATGAGACCAAACATCTTTTGCGTGTGTGTAATCGTTATCTGAAATTTTACTATCAGTCAAAGAACTATAGAATTTTTCTTGAGGGGGCAGAGAGGTTAATTTTAAGGAATCGTATGATGACATGTGTTCATAAGGATAGACACCCTTTCTTATCAAACGTTTAGAATCACATTCACGTGGAAAATTTAATTTTAATTCATGAAATTGTTCAGGCAACAAGTTTTTTGCTAATTTTTCTAAACTACCAGACATAAATTTAAGTGAATCAACGAATCTCAATTTAATTGTGCGATTGTTAACCTGCAAAGATTTAGAAAATGAAATATATTTCTCTTTGTTTTGTGGAATCAATTCAATGTCTCCTTCCTCAAAACCTAGCCCATGGACTATAAAATGACTATCATAGTTGCTCAAATTATGGAAAAATACAGGTACAAAATTAGGTGCCCTGTATTTTTCAGAGCAAAATTTATGGGCTACGCCTTCATAAAGACCAGTGTGGTGATTATAAGAAATGGTGGAATCACTGTTCAATGTTTTATCACAAATATAACATGTACTAGTCTGAGCAATATGCATGTTATTTGCTTCAGACAAAGGTAATGGTGTTTTTACAAAAGTATTTCTCTTACAAATGGATTCAAGGTCATTTTTCATGTATTTCATAAATGTTTTAGCACAATCTTCACCTTTATATGTTCTGTACACTGACAATTTATCATTATAAGAACATTTAACGTAGTATCCAAAACTATATACCTCGTGTTTTTGTACATTTGTTGTTGCGGATGTAGTTGGGACTGTAGTAGGTTCGTCAGAATGTGATTGAATGGGATTTAGAAAGGCTTCAAAATCGGCATAAACAACAAATGGTACTCTTAATTTACGTTCATAATTATCGAAGGTTACTTGGTTAGAAGGGACGTTTTCCTTGAACCAATTTTTTCTTTTAACCTGTTCTGAAGGTAGATTTGTACAAACATGGAAACAATCGTTTCTTTGATGGTTCATTAAATTGTCTTGTGATGTAAAGATAGATAAGCAACCATCACAAATATGGGCTGCATGCTGTCTACTGTTTAATTGATTAGATACTAATCGAGATAAATTTTTGATAAAACAATAATGCCCCTGACTGTCTTTGGATATATATAATAAATTCAAATGAGTAGCTTTTTTGCATTTTGTTAAGTGTAATGGACCTACCACATCATGATTTTTACTCTGCGAATTGTATTCGAGACCAAAAACGTTTATACTTATATCATTCATTTTTTCAAATTTCTTAATATCATCTAATTTAAGTGGGAAAGACAAATTTTTAAAGTTTAGTTTATCTTTATGCACTATATACGAACTCGTCAGATTTGAACGATGACTGGTAGTTGGATATAACCCTGACAATACAGCCCACCTAAAACATTCATGATCACTATTTCTTACATTAATAACAGCTTTTTTGTTCTGTATATCACGAGGTAATTCTATAAAAGAAGACCCACGTAACGGATTAAATTTATTCACATTGACATCTAAATAGTTCAACTTAACTAAACTCCATCCACTGTCTTTCCTCTCAAAGTTAGATATTTTTGTTATTATATCGTTAATTACAGATTCGAAAATGTCATTTTTGTCGCTGCTAACGTCTACCACATTGTTGCATAATTGAAAATCAAACGTATTATTTACTTGTTTGCTCTCTTGGGTGAAATCAGCATTCAGAATAAAGTTCACTTTTAAAGCACAGTGATCAGTAAGGGAGCGATCTAATATTGCAAAGATCTTTTCTTTATTTTCTTGTAAAATTATTTCAGGTGCAGATGGTTGGTAAACATTTTCATTTAAAAGTATTCTGTAAGTAGCAACCCTATTCCTGAATGCATTTTCAATTAGCTGCACATTTACCCATTCAATATCAGCCCTCAAAACATTATTTTTGTGGATATTACTGTTTAAATGATTATTAAAATATCTTCTAGACACAAACTTATTACACACAGAACATTCAATTTCACCATTATTATTTGTACTCACATCAATATCGGGGGTTGGTTCAGATAAAGTCGATGCTACAGGTTGAGCAGCTGCTGCTGGGCGGCGTGAAGTTGAAGCTACAGGTTGAGCAGCTGCTGCTGGGCGGCGTGAAGTTGAAGCTACAGGTTGAGCAGCTGCTGCTGGGCGGCATGAAGTTGAAGCTACAGGTTGAGCAGCTGCTGCTGGGCGGCGTGAAGTTGAAGCTACAGGTTGAGCAGCTGCTGCTGGGCGGCATGAAGTTGAAGCTACAGGTTGAGCAGCTGCTGCTGGGCGGCTTTTCTTCACCGGGACTTCTTCTGTTTCCAAAACAGTAGCTGTTCTCTTTACTCCATGTCCGATTTGAGAAGATCTATAAAAATAAAAATAAAATAAGTATTAATTACATAATATCAGTTTATAATTTAAATAAAATAACCATCAATTACATAATATCAGTTTAAATGTAATAAATTAATTGTTATATATAGATATATACTAACTTAAATCTTTTCGACACTGTTGACAATATGCTTGCATCATTAAAACCCCATCAATTACATCTAATGATGGAATATTTTGTTGGGAATCTTTGATATGTCCATCACATGGTGTAAAATATGGTTTTATTTGAGAATCTTCCAGTAGCCTGGCGGGTAATTTATTTGCTATATACCACATTCTTATATTTCTATGAAAATATGCTATAATAAATTCTTTACTTAATCCCTCAATCCCTTCACGAGGTAAAGTAAGACCAATAAGATAGTAAGAAAACACCATGATGAAATAAAGGGGGTTATCAAAATACACTAGTAACACAAGCACGGTACCGAAACACTGAACGGTTTCAAATCCTGATACCTGGCTTATATAGACCTCTCCCACCTAACGTTTACTCCAACAATAACATCAAGTCACAACAAGTTAGATGCACAACCTTTTTGATGAGTATTAAAGTACATTTAAACATGTTAGAACATGAAAATTAACGTATAAAATACTACTTACGCCTGTCGGTGAAGTTGACTCACGAGTCGGGCTGCCTCGCATAGTTCTTCATTTTCTTCTAATTCTTCACAAAGTTTGATGAGTGCAGAGTTGTAGATATCACAGCTCAGAGAGTCCATTGTGAAATGAGAACTCCAACATAAATTTCCTTTCCTTAAATACTAGAGTACAGATATGAGATTTCTTAAAGAAAGTGGGGGCCGCAACCTTTAAAAATAAGTGATAGTACAAAATTAACACGATTTGTTGTTAAATTTCGGAACAATACAAAGGAAAGATAAGAAATGAGAAATACGTTAATACTATTTAAAGTAAGTATTCATGTTATTTAATTTTTAAAATAGGCTATTGTTTAATGATAATAGGAAATACCCCGTGTTTCAAAGTTTATGAATTGTTATGGTATTTTTAAACAGCGCACACAATCAAACCATAAAATAATCGATTACAACGAAAAACCATTTGCGTTTACACTCGGTAGTCATAAAATATTACAAGATTTACACATTTGTTTTAGAAATTGCAAACAATACAAAGGAAAGATAAGAAATGAGAAATATGCTAAAAATACCTTAAGTAAATTTGAAGATGTTTAAATCTATAACAATGGTTATTGTATCAAAGACAAAGGTAATACCATGTTTTGCATAGTTTGTGGATAATTATATTATTTTTTACCATCTAATACAATAACCTTTTCTAAAATGTAATCTACACACACAATTTGTATCACTGTTTCTTATTGTCTATAGAATATCTCACACAAGACTCCTTAGAAGCTAATTGCTTTGTAATGTTATATATAATATTTTTCGTACTCTGTAGTTCACAATCATCTTCTAGAGCGAAATATTTTAATCTGACGTCTGCATTTTTCCAGTGTTCCGTGGGTGGGATGTTTCTAATTTTTTGCATGTCATATATCTCGATTTTAATTAAATGAGATGCATACGCTCCGTCATCATGTCCGGACGATAAGTTTTTGATCCCGTCCGGAGAACTTTTAGTCACATTCGAAGATCGCTTCAAGACTTTACACTGCTTTTTGGTTTGTTCAAAGAAGCTATCAATATTATTTCCTGAGCGTTTCTTTGCGATGGCTTCTTTAATTTTTAGACCAACCGTGCCTTCTTCGTCGCTTGATTCGTCTTTATTTTCGGGATAGTAATAGTTCTTGAAAGTATTTTCAGAGAACTGAAACAATATCAAACAATAATTTACACACGGTTTACAATTTACTTAACATAAAAAATAACACAGAACACAAGACAAAACAAAAACGAAACTCAATTTAAGTAATAGTAATTACACACACATACTCACATCCATTGTTGGTCCTTTTTATAATCACTTCACTATTCGAATTAACACTATTACTGTATATTGCAATAGATACAAGGAGGTCTGGTACAGAGAACTACCACGTTGACAATACTTACTCAATCCCATTTCTCTTTGGTTTTTATACTGTGATAGTAGGGGAGGCGGCAGTACCGTTAAAATCATGTCTCAACAAGATCACTTGATACAGACGCTTTCTATACTCAAGAAATATAAAAAATAACAGGAAACAATGAATCCCTCGAGAGCATAAAACTTAATAGAGTTTTACCAATAAAGCAATTAAACCGTTATGACAATGATTTTTATTTAGGTACACAAAAACTTTTTCAAATCATGTCTCAACAACAAACAATGAACCCCTTGAGAGCATAAAACATAATAGGCATCCACCAATAAAGCAGTTAAGCCATTGTATCAATGAATTCAAAGTACACAAATATTACCACGTTAGATCCCAATACTTGGAATTACATCTATACCAGTTAAATAGAGTCGTTAATTTTTTTAAACAAAATAAAAAGAAGATGTTACTGCGAGTTTTTATATTATCGTATTACAGATAAATTAAAATGTGTGTGAAAACAGACTCTATAGTATTTAATTATTTAGCGATTGATTAATTCTAAAAACATATCATATTCAGCAAGGTATAACTACGAGGTTTGATAATGATTAATTAAATTTTGATATCAAAATATATACCTAAAACTGATAAGGGACCAGTCAGCTTCATAAGATCACTTACAGTTACTTGAAAAATATAATTTTACACACACTATATGGCATCGCTTTAAAAAGAAACTTATACTAAACCTGAAGTAATTAAAAAAGTGTAGGTATGAAAATAATTAAATTTTGATATCAAAATGAATACCTAAAACTGATAAGGAAGATCACTTACAGTTACTTGAAAAATATCATTTTACACACACTATGTGGCACCTAAGTTTGTTTATGTACATACAAAGGGTTTGGTTAGGTTAGGTTACTTAGAACATTGACTCTTACGGATAAAAGAGTAGGTATTAGAGGTAGATATATTATAAATATAAATTGATAATTGTAGGAGAATAAGGAATGGCTGTATTGCAAATAAGGAAAAAAATACAGGTACCCAGGTGACCGGCGATGGTCCGCGCGGCGCAGGTAGCCGCTGAGGGTCGCATGCTCGAACAATAGAATAAGCCGAGAAAAGGGATCGAGTGGTGTGTATTGTTTTATTAGCACATTAGGTAAAAGTGGGAAGGCGTGGTCGTAGAGCTATGGGACCCGGCGCAATCGTCTCAAATGGGGGGCTGTTTATGGAAAAAAAGTCCAAACTTTTTTTTTTTTTTTTTTTTTTTTTTTTTTTTTTTTTTTTTTTTTTTTAGGATTGGATGACCGCCATGTTGCCGATTGACCACCCCCCTGGGCAGGTAGAGCGGGGCGGTCCTTGGGGGCGGGGCGGGGGTAGGACAGGGGAAGGGGGCTGGGGGAGGGTTACTACCTGGAACCGGGGCCAGTAGCGGCGAATACATACTACTTGAGGAGCTAATAACATAAGTTTGATAAAAGTTTCTGAAAGCCTTGGAAGATCGATGGCTGATAATTTGTAAGCCCGTTGTTAAAGCTCGTTGATAACAGCTGTGAACTGTTATTGACGGGTAGTTTAATGACATTATTTCAAGTTGAACGGTATTTTGTAAGCCATTTTGCCAACATGACTTTTCCGAAGTAAAAAAGCCTGCTGAATCCGATTTCAAATGTTACAAAGCAAAATTTGTGGGCTTCTCATTTCTTTATGTTCCAATATTTCTTAAAACAAAAATTACAGTATTTTACTAGTCAATGAGCCCTAAACAACGATACCCCACTTGTAGAGATAGGTAAAAAAAAATCACGCTTGCCTTTAACTGTTTGGGAGTGCCCCCTTAAAACATTTGGATCGACTTCTGGCTATCAAAATTGTGTTAAGGACCCCTAAAACTCATTATAGGATACCCCACTCGACCAGATTCGAGTTAATACAGTTTAAGCTTAGGCCCGATTTTGGCCGCCATCTTGTTTTCTTTCACTTCCGGTACCAGTAATGACTTCTGGTTACCAAAATTGAGTTCAGCGACTCCCAAAGCACACTCTACGACACCTGACACGACTAGATTCTAGATTATTTAGGTTTTTTCGTCGCTTTGGCCGCCATCTTGAATTTTAAGCTAAGGAGCCAAAATTCAGCTTGGTAACATTCAGAATTTTATTCAGTAGCTTTTTTTACTTCGGAAAAGTCATGTTACCATAATGGGTCACAAAATGCCGTTGACATCGAAAGGGAGAGCGATTTTCGGGAATAACTACCGATCTATTACACTTTCAAGGTCGAACATGCGAGCTACATATATACATAAATTAGGTAGGTGCCTACAATCTACATACAGGAATAAAAATTGTTTTAAACCACGTTTAACTCAGCGTAAAATTCACGAGGGAATTTTACACGTGTCCGAGAATCGGTTGAGAAATCCAACCAGGTGAACTAACCCAAATCCTCCCACAGAAACATACGAAATCATTGAACAAAAAACTGACGAATAAAATATTTAATTATGGAACCTGCTCACAAAATTTCGCGAGAATCGGCTGATAAATGCGATCTGTAGAGGAGAACAACCGGAAATCCGCCGAACATACGAAAGCATTTTTGTCGAAGCCGAAGCGGAAACCCTCATTCCACTCGGTCAATAACAGCCATGTTAAAGCAAGCCAATGACTATGTACCTAACGTTTGTACCTCATAGTTTAATAGGCTCTGACACGTATCGTATCTTTGAAAAGTAGCCTATACTAATCCGTACGTTTCAGTTACCACGTGGAATTTTTATTTCTATTTTATGCAATCGATGAATACTAAAACAATAAGATTGAAATTTGCAGTTTCAATATCCGCTCGAAAACGCGAGCCGCCATTTCTGTGACGTCATACGGTACATAATGATTGACAAAATCGCAGTTCAACCGATTCGTTCTTATATCCGTTACTCGTGTCAGTTATCGAGCAATATTGCATCTGCTTATGTGAGTGCATAGTTGTATTTTTGTTATGCTATATTGCTTATGTCGATCGATACTAATCGATTATCTTTATTTCGTAAACCACATCGATTATCGAAAAAACTGTATGCGATTTTGATTGGCCGCATCACTAATGGTATCTGTCACAAGTGTCAAACATAGAGCTATGAAGTCAGATGCACACAATGGGTTACGTAAAAAGAGAATTATCCATGTGCGTTGTGTTCTCATCGCCCATTATGTTAGACCCGGCATTTTAGTGTCGTATGACGTCACACTTGACATTCGTAATGGCGGCTACCGTTTTGCAAATTTTTAGCACAGATAAAATATGCATGAGTTTTAAAAGTAATTACAAAATTTATTTTACATGATCATGAGTTTAGATCAACTCAAACCTTCCTATAACAATATTTATCTTATTCTTACAATCTTATTGTTTATTTTTGATACACAAAAATAGCGTAGTACGCAATTATATGGCGACTGAAGCTGATAGAAGAGAATGTGATCATTTTATGACATGGTTTGTAATGTCAGCTTAATACAGTGATTGGGTTTGTAGGATAATTTTCCTAACATCCTTTTTACCTTGCAATGAAAATAAGCTAAAAGAAAAATCGGTATAAGCAACAACAGATTTTGGGAACAATGTCTAACAAATCTCTGACAGATTCTGTTGGGTGTTTGTAAACCGTAGTTTAGCCAAAACAAAAGCTGAATGGAAACAGTAACAATTGTCACACTCATCACATTAAATCATACATGCAATCTTGTAAGATTACTGATTCCATTATTGACCTAATAGATAAAAGTCCTCAAAATGCAGTTTTACCTACTTGTTAGTACCTAGTCCCAATTGCATAACATTCAATGTTATGCTAATCGTCAGCCGCCGGTTTAAACGCGGTATTGAAAATTTTAAATGACTAAAATTATATTTAGGTATTAAACTTAAATGGAGGTTTCGCTATTAGGGTGATTACGTTATTATTCCAAAAACCAATCCAGAGGATGGTGTCTTACGTCGATCCTTAATATATTAACACTAGTATTTAGGTAGTAATACCACCATATATGATGATATGTAGGACTCCACAAATAGCACCCGATCACGAGTAAGTATAACGCGTACCGCGCGCGTTATGGCGCCACTCCCAAAGAATGCTACAAAAATTACCGGCATCTTGTATTTTTCGCAGAAGTCGTCGTCGTCGTCGTAGTGCGGCTGTTGCCCCGGCGGGTACGTGGGCCGAGAGGGCTCCCGGTGCTCGTCCGGCGCCGGCCCGCTGAAGCACACCACCTTTTGCTGGTCGTCGCGCGCGGCGCCCGACTTCAGTATGCCCTTCAACGGCACCACATCCTCGCACGGTGGCTTGCTGAAAATAGCAAAACATAATGTAAAAGCAAGTGCGTTTAGCGTTTTCCCGAGCGCATCATACCACATCATACGTTACTTACCTGAGGCGGGTAGCTCTTAGACTCTCCTCGTAAGATATGTGGTCGGTATCCTGTGGCGGCGTCGGTGCCCGCGGCGGCGTCGCCGCGCCCTCCACGACGTCGAGCGCCGTCAGGCAGCGCTCCATGGCGTTAGGCTCTGCCACTGCCGCCTGTCCTTGCTTCAAGAGTTCATGGCGCTTCTCTGCCGCTGCAAGGTCGCGTAATGCGCCCTGGAAAGCGATTAGTTTCCAAATATTAGTGTGTCATACCCATTTAGGATATGTAATATGAGTGATAGCCAGACTGCTATGTGCAGTCCACAAATTATCTTCGTTAGAAAATATTATCCACTCAGTAAGCAAATTCAGGAATTCACGGAAGGAAAAGAAATAGAATAAGTAGGTAATCTCTTCACGCGAAGATAGTAAGTTTTCTGTTAATTTTCTGGGTTCCGTTCCGTCTGTTCCTAAGTGCTCCGATTAGGCGAAGGCGAGTCACTGTCGTAATAATAGAGCTGATTGACTTCCCTTAAGTTATAAAGTAGGTAGAAGGTACACTAGGTACAGATAACACCATATAGTTAGTGACCCATATCACATCGTAAAACATCCTCACTTACATTCTTATTCCTGTATATCCTTATTGCTGCAGGAAAAAGGATGTATTACAATGTATTTGGCTACTTTGACAGCGATTAACTGACTTGTGCTCGAATTAAGTGAAAGAGTATAGTAAGGCACCTCAAGTTCGTCCTTCAAGTTGCCCTCGCGCAGGTGGTAGTTGCGGACGTTGTCGATGACCTCCTGAGGGAATTTCTCGGGGTTGGCGCTCATGTAGCGGTACACAAACAAGTCGCACCCGATGATCTTGAACCGATGTTTAAACACCGGCACAATCGCTCCTGTCATACCCATAGTAACCCAGAGTTAGGCCGGTTTAGTCACACACTGATCGTCAGCAAAGACTGCTGAGCAGCAATATAATATAGGTAGGTACTCTAAAACGCTTCGAGATAAATTCTATACATTGACCGGTCAGCGTGACTACAAAACCCGCGTTACATTTAGGCAATTAACCCTCTAAATTATTTATAAAAAATATAAGAAAATCAATATTATATGATTGTTAGCAAGGGTTTAATCCATTCAAGGCCCATGACGACACATGCGTCATGCCTCTATGTGCGATTTCCGCTACAAGGCGGAAAAACGCTGCTGCGGCGTAGCACACGTAGCGATCGTTGGCCTCGAATGGGATGACAAACTATAAACTAATCTGATTCACTTATCCAGATATTACGAGTATGATCGATTACGAGTATCGACAAATATGATCGATATCGATGTAAACGATTTCTATTCATCATAAGCTTTTACGTCTAGGTATTGCAGACAATTCAAGCATGGCTGTGTACGTCGTTTTTGGCGAGTTGAAGACCAATGCTGAAACTGCACGATTTTCAACATCTACAACAACAATACACAACAACACAACAACACAAAATTACAATTAAGGTTCTCGAAGCTCTAATACCGATTTGTTGTCTGCGCAACCTTTTTAGCTAACCAGTGCAACCAATATTTACATAGTAAGTACCTAATAAAAAATTCATACCAAATGAATAGCATGAATTTTCATTATTATTAAAATTTATCGTACTTGTTGAAATTAAGGATGAAATAATTCCGTACATCAATATTAATTTCGCAATGGAGTTTAAAAATCATATTATCACTTTTGATGTATTAATAGCCGAACCTTACCTAACTACCTACTGATAAGATAATCATTTCGTTTTTTTGACTTACAAAATATTCATGTTTACACTTGGGACGGATTCGAAAAAACTAAGAACACTGACTCAATGTAAGATGTGAGGTTACATCAATATTGTACGGACTAATCTTGAGACTTAGTTTAGATACTTAGTAACATACACTAACTAACTAACTATCAGATGGAATTGTACAAGTCTTACCTATATAAAATCGTTCAGGAGTAAAGTACGTTGGGAAACTAGGGTCCGATTCGGGGGTCTGCAAGAGCATCGCCTTGAGGAACTTCCCCTCCTTTATGCCGGAGTTGCGACGCGGGACCTCGCCGATCTTGATCTTGCCATCGGCCAGGCTGTACGACAGCACGAACCGGCGCCCGTTGTCCTCGGGGTGGATCCAATCCAGCTCGCACAGGTACCGGAGGTTCTAAGCAAACGTCAACTCTGCAGTTCGCCTAGGTAGAGACCTAGGTAGACACAGGTCTAGGAATCTGTCTACATGAGGCCAATAACCGAGAGAACCCACTAAGACGTTTGAAAAATGTGTTGTCAACTATGTGGAGGCCAACAACGCAACTGTTCTTAGTAAATAGACTTTGAGTCACTAGATACGCGCGTTCACACGGACCTGATGAACGTAAAGGATTGGTTACATCTCTAAACTAAATTAATAATAAATTGGCTTAGTGCAAAAATGGGCAATCGAGGAATTTGAATGTTTGCCACTTTTGGACTCTATTTTAATAGAAATAGAGTCCTAAAGTTTCGGCAATTTACTGCGTTTTAAATGTGAGATTTCTCAAAAACAGTATAACTTAGCACGTCTAGGGATAAGGTTATCGACTAGGGATTCTACTGCTAACATTTACCCCCTTATTCATAGCAGATTTACACTTAACAGACCTCTGCTTACTAAAATGTTATTTGTCCCTTTCTCACAAACGTAAATGTCAAAGTGATAAATAAGGACAAGCGAACTTTAGTGGCTAGTTAACCACTAGTTAACTAAAAAAGGTTTGATATACGTTTATGAATAAGGGGTTAGAAATTAAACTTTTATTAAAGTCTTGGGCACTCACCCTCACCCTCGATTTCGAAATATTCGACAACTTTTCGTCTTTCTATTATGTTTATTATGTAGCCGGTAGAAAGCCATACTTCTTATGTATTATACGTAGACCCTGTTATCTTGTCACACAGAAATTGTTTTTCAGTAGAGCGTGAATGTTTTTTTTATCGACCTTCTTGATATCGATGTTTATATAATGCAATTGAATTTTCGCCTTTTAAGTCTATGCTCAATTTTAATGAAAACTTTTTGTATTACCATCACCAGCAGCTTTTAAAAAGCAATTGTTAATTGAAATTGTGTGGCGCTGGTCAGTGCGTCCTTCGCATGTATATGCAGCAGGATTTACAGTTGCCGGCCAATGTGGAACTTGTCATCACGAAAATCCCTATATAACCCCCCCATAGTTACACTGACGATGTACAATTGTGTAAAGTTTATTGTAATTATTGTGGAAAAACTATGATAAATCCTAACTAACGAACACCCTGTACTTCCATTTCTTCGTTTATTATTATATATATTTTTATATAAAAAGTAATAAGTAGTACCTAGTGACACCTCTTTGAACTTATCAGTGACATACAGTATCGACATTTAGATAGTCGATAAAAAATACATTCACGCTCTTCTTTAAAACAATTTTTGTGCGAGAAGACAACGGGGTCTAATTATACGATACTATATAGTTAGATGCGTCTGAACATGGTTTATTTCGCCTACAAATTATACAATTTCGTTTAAGTTAAAAGGGCCGCGGAACACTAGGTATTTTTAACAAACTACAGTGCATCTTTTAGTGCACATAATAGAGCAATCTTTGATAAAGTTTGGGATTCAACTAATCAGTTATCTTCAAATATCAATAACATCATATTAAGGCAAACGTCCCTGTACTCGACCAAAACATGGAACTTTCAATCTTATATCATGATGACAGAGGTGATTAATAGCTAGGTGTCATCTATTTGGCACGTGGCATATCGGGCAAGGTGTCAAGCACTGGAACGATTGCCTTAATGCTTGGATACATTATCTTGTTATTAACTTAGTATTGAGTAGTAGTAGGTACCTACCTATGAGAACCTTCTGGTTGGTAGTTTTAATTTCGACATGGAAAGCTAGGTAGACTGTTCAGTGTTTCGCGATAGGTTTAAGGTCGTGTCCCCGGCGTAATAGTTAGATTTATTTTCGCAAACTAAAATTAGGACACAATAATGGATTGAAATGAATGCAAGCAAATGAAATTTTATTTAAGCAAATAAGCACTGTAGAAACCTTAGAATACTACCACCTACCTTAGCCTACCCATATAGCTACCTCGATTAATACCCCCATTTGTCTTTACTTCTCAAATAGTACCATCTTTGTTAATCTTATATAATATATTAAATAGACACTTACACGTGTTATTTACGACCTTAAAGTCGAAATAAAATGTAGTACTCCAATGTCATGCCTGAACTATTAACGCTCTATTTTTGCTGAAGCGTCAAAATATTTATGTATCAAAAAATTAGAAAATTTCTGTTTTTAACTAACAATCTACGATGTACACTCATGCCCCAATTACATTTTATTACCTCAGAGATAAAAAATTGGTCAAGTGTGAGTCGGACTCGAGCACGAGGATTCCGTAGCGTACCCATACAAATCATGCATTTGTAGGTAATTAAACGCTTCTGGAGTTAATTACTTTCTCAAAATCATGCTAGCTGTATTTTTGGCGATATAATTCCGAATATTATAGTTTACTTGTCATATACTTGTATGTATAGCCTTGCTACTTGTCAAATTTCATGAATTTCATAATTCTAGGTGAACGAGAACCATTATAAGAGGTTTTGTTTCATTCCCCCGCGACTACTGTCAAAAACATGCGGCGGGTCGTATATTTTGATTGCGTTTACTTTTCACAGTTCCACGTGACTGCAGACTCAGGTCTGCAGGTATGCAATTTAAATTAAAAACATGAATATACCTAGTAAGGTAAAATGTTTAGGTAGACGGATAACCAAGTGATCCGATAAGGGTGAGCATCCGTCAGAGGATTTGTTCCATACATGTGATTTAAGCAAGATTTATTGCCAAGCATGCGAATTGTCAAATATATGGAGATATAGATAATATATAGCTTCTCCAATCTCAGATGGATGTTTATTCAGCTTTAAGGTTCCTTTTTTGCTCATTAGAGGCACGGAACTCTGAAAATGAACACAAGTTTGCTCAAAGAACCTATTTAAATAAATTGTACAAAATAATTCGATTCGCTTGCAGCCATTGAGAAGAAATGAGTTTAGAAATTGCGTAGGTATCTACGAGGAGATAGCTTTGTAGATACAAAACGTGGAAGTTCAAGGACAACGTGAGTATTTCAGGTCAGGAAAAGTTTTTGCAACGTATGTACTTACTTGCTTTACGCTGGAACGTTTTTAGCATTCTGAAAGTAACTTTAACTGCGGATAGAAGTTATGCAATAGGGCGGAGTAGTCGAGATTTAGTTTTCTGCATCGACCGTATTTATAATCCTTCACTCCATTCCCTAGTTACTATAAAATACATGGCACAATAACTGTCCTTGTTAATAAAAAAAAAACACAAAAATATTTTTTGAGGGGATTATAGGTTAACGTTTAAGTATATGATTGTCCATGTCCATTACTAACATAGGGTACCTTTTACTTACTTCATATTTTGCACTCAGGTGTAGGCACGCTCGAAGTTCAAAAGTATACATATATATCGCGATACTTGTGAAATTTGCGACGTCTATTATTTTCGTCCCACGTTAATGAACTCGTTTTGCGTCGCTCAACAGTAATTTGAAGAAATTGTGACTCTCCAACGACTTCTGATTCGGATTTTATTTATGTACATATGTTATTTTGAATAAGTATATATTTATAATACGTATTTATTTTATGTACAGTTTTTATATATGTAATTAGTTTTGGTTTTAGCTATAAGTTAGCTTATTGAAACGATGTTGTACACGTTCTCTATCTCATTCTCCCACTTTCCACTTAATCCCTCAAAGGTTAGCTGGTAGGGATTCCTCAGAGGGATAAGTCCGCATGTGTACTCTAATCTTATCGGACATGTAAATTGTTTTAACCTGTTATTGTGTACAATAATAATACACTCGAATGGTCTACTTAATTTTAGAGTCTGTACCAAAAAGCAATTTGCAATCATACCTATCTATTATTATTCTCGCATATATATATAAACTAGCTTTTTCCCCCGGCTTCGCCTGTGTAGTAAGCATAATTTTTAACCGTCTACAAAAATGGAGATTCTCAGTTGCACCTACGTATGTAGGTATGTACGGATGTCATTTTCGTAATCGGCACCCCGTGAAACTACAAAAATGACACCCATGTATCCATTTTTAAGAAAAACAAAAGTCCACCATCTTGGATTCGAACATGCGTGTCATTATCGTAATCGGCGCCTCAAGGAACCTCGAAAACGACACCCATATCGATTTTTAAGTAAAGTAAAGATTTGCTCCCTGCAAAAACTTGGAACTCTCATTTCACCCCTTTAGGGGAGCAATTTTGAAAAACGCTGAAATATCTTTTGTTTATATGTTGAAAAATTACTGAAAAGAAAAAATAGATGTCATCTTTGTGGTTCCTCGGGGAAAACGAAAATGACATCCATTTTCAAATCCAAGATGACATCTATTTTTTCTTTTCAGTAATTTTTCACAAAAGATTAGCATCAGACAACTGACAGAAACAAATATACCTCATTTATATCTTTGTGACCATCTAAAATCTACGCGGACGAAGTCGCGGGCGGCCGCTAGTCTACAATATTTTAGACTAGGTACGTACCCCAAAATTGTGGTAGTGGGATACCTGTCATGTTACCTACTCGTAATAAAGGGAGGTAAAAAACCGAGTCTATATGGTCTTACCTTATTGGCGTTGAGATTGTATTTGATTACGTCTTTATGTGGAGGTTTTGGCACAAGCCCGAAGCAATTCTGCAGGGCGTCCTCTGGAGTGCCGATCCCGTTGTGTGGCGGGTACACCTGCAAATTTAACACCATTCAATTGTACTTATAGATATAATAGTACATTTTGATGCAAGTGCGGAAGGTTTGTCATTTTGCACGAGTCCCGAGTACGTATATCACACGACGTTTTTTAATACAGTTGCGAAAAAATATCAAAGAAACAAAACTAAGTAAAACAGTAATTAAAAGAGAGACAAAACAAAATGTATTTTATTGCCATTTGGGCTTTGCACGTACCTGGTCTACATCTGGCGTAGTTTTCACACATTTTATTTAACAATCGTATAAATCGCACATATCACAAAAATATTAGTAAAACAATACGTCATTACAAAATTTATTCGTAATATTATGAATGAAAGAGGCGGGAATTAAAAAGTCGGTTTAACTTTTAATTGATAGTCTTTTTTCAACAAGCCATGGTTGTCAGCATTCAGCCAAAACCAAAACTATTTTGCTAGACATTATAATAGTTTAATTACATTTATACATTAAAAAACAGTTATTGTTAATTTTATAATTAATTTATATTTGATTTTCTGGTAAATAAATGTATGCTTTGGCGAAAAAAAACAAGCGTTCATTCATTCGTCGCGGCGGTGTCCTGCATAATCTTAGGTCTCGCGTAATACTCGTTTCCGGTCATAGGTCTATTCAATCAGATAACTTTTTGAAAACAGTTTTAGATTTTTTAGTATATGATAACTCTTTAACCTGTTTAATATGCAATTTTAATGTTTTAAATATAATCGAAGTATAGTTTTAATGCCAAATGCTTTATTAAATAAATCAGTAAACTGATTGAACCTAATACTCTTTTGTTGGATGTTTGGATTGGACCAACAGTAAATTAAAAAAAAATGGAAAGTAAAAAGCACTAGTGCGCGAAATCCAACTTTGCGAATGATATACAGCTACATTAAGTACCACTTTTTGAGCAACTGTATTAAAAATTATTTTTAAAAATACGTGGATTCTGGAATGTTGAAAACAAGTGTTTATTTATGGTAGGTAAATGTGTTTGGAAATTAAAAAATGTAAATCTGACAAATATTTAGGTAATTAAAGGTGTGGAATGTCTTCTACCGTATCAAAAATTATCTCAAAGGAAAATTTGCAGCCTTAGAACAATTTAGCTTGCAGCGGTAATGTGAGAGTGGAGAGACACGACTGGTTACCTTAGCGAACTCCTTGGGTTTCTTCTCGTGAATCACAACGCGCGGCGGTTGTTCCATGTTCAGCATCGCTCTAATTGAACACATACAGAGCAATTTGTGTAGATAAAAAAGGTTAATCAACAACTACACTTAATAAAATAACCTTGTATCGATTCTAAGAGGAAAATTTACTTCATTAATTATTTCCTTACTTCTAGGTAGCGCTGACCTTGAGCTGCTATTTTTCATTCAGAATTGTCTAGGGGATGTTTTTTACGTACTAATAAAGTAGATTTAAATGTACCTAAGAAACTGGACGTAAATGACAAAAGCGCTTTAAAAGATTATTTTTAAGGTTCCGTACCAAAATGGTAAAAAAGGAACCCTTATGGTTTCACTTTGTCTGTCTGTCACATCGCTAAATATTAACTAGTTATGCTATCGATTTCAAATTTGGAATAGTTATAAAGAGGCCTAACCTACGAGTAGATACATAGAACATGACTTTTTTATTTTATTTTTTATTTTTATTACGTTAAGTCACTTTTGCTTTATGAGGGAAAACGAAAAAGAGATCTTTTACTGACCATCTTGCAAGATAAATAATGTTATTTAATTAATGTAAGACTAATAATTTTATATAAAAGCCTAATTTATAAATTTGGAGTTTAAAAGCACTGTAACACTTTCACAAACATTAGGGTAACTTAGTTTTTTCTGTTTTTTCTCACATTTATCTACAGATTCTTCTATACATTAGAAGAATCTGTAGATAAATGTGAGAAAATGTGCATGGAACCCGAGGCGCCCCATCGTGGTAATTTAGGGTACTTATTAATAAAATTTATAATAATGAAACAAAATTTAATTAGAGCGGGTATTAGGGGAAATCGGGTGCGGTAAAGTTATTTCTAAGAGAGTTAAATTTACACACACTGTTTATGGTATGAGACATGTGATGTCTTCAAAATCGAGCTAGTCCTACTTCGCTTTTGTGAGAAAGCAAGCACTTATTTAAAATGAGTTTTATTTCTGAAAATAATCGCTAATCTAAAAAATAATGCTACCTGAAGGTTTGCTAGAATCTTCATGGTTAACTATAAATAGTCCCTAAATAGACTAACCTAGAGACACGACAATATAAAGTACCTACTTATTAAAAAGTCACCAATAGATGGAGGAAACAAAACAATTATACAAAGCCTTCATTGTAGACCCAGGGAAAGACAACACGACAAGCAGTAATTTTGAAACGTCGATCGGGGCGGACACCTTGACCGACACTTTAATAGGTAATGTAGGTGCATACGATGCAGAAATGACAAATAACGTGGACTGCCGTGCATGTGATAGGTAGAATCGATTGACAAATCAGTTCACAACTTTCCAATATCAACTATCAATGCCGCCGTTTGAATAGAACCGCAGAATAAGCACCGTTTGAATAGTCCACGAGTCAGGTACTACATGCTGGCTGTGTCATGAAGTGAACGTCAGTTGCCGTTCAGTGGGTGGGTTCAGCAGCGGAGCCTTCCACGAACGTACAATAAAAAAATATATTTCAATAGAATTTTTTTGAGTTATTGAGTGTCTGCAAATGTGTATTATTACTGTTATTCGTATAGACAAGTATACTTAGTATTAGAATACCGGCCGCAGTCATCAAATATGGAGTTGACCGATGACGCAGATTCGCGACAATAAGTGCTGGTTCTCACGGCCGTGGTGGGAACCTTTAACTGGATTTAATTGTTCAAATGGCAATGAAAATCTATTCTAGGAAGTTCATGCAATCTGTACCTAAATGCTACGTAGCCCTTGTAGCCTCTATGCTCTAGGTGATTAATTATTATGTAAGAACTTTGCGTTGTTAAAGTTCAGTTAAAATTAAAAATTACCTATATTTTACATAGTCAGTTGTAGCACGCAGTTGAAAAAAAAACATAAGTATACGGATAACAGACAGAGCTCTAGCTACGGTCCATTCTATTAACCATTTACACGCCAAGAACGCCTGAATATTTCGCGTGTTGTCGTGCCTACGGCGCCAAGAACGCCCAAAGCTGTTGTTATGAAGTACGTTGTCAAAGTCACCTTCGTTTTAAAGTTCACATTCAATCTCTTATGGAAAATGAGTTGGCGTGCATAGGTGTCACTGCCCTACATAAAAGATGGGGTTCAAAGGGTTTAAGCGCGGCAATCAAAAGCATCTGACAGCTGACATGAGACTGGATGTGTCTCATCGCTAGTGTTGTCTTACCAGTCATACACGCTCTTATCTAGGGTGTTGTCCATGGTCGCACGAGTCGCCTTGATTTGGACAATGATAAAATAATGCCTAGATAAAAATGCACATGGTTCGTTAACCACGTTTTTATAGGATTCCGTACCCGAAGTGTCCGAACGTCCTATTGCTGTTTCTCAAGCGTCCGTCTGTCCTCGTCTGTCATACAAGTTTTACAGCCAAACGGTTGGAGTTGCATTGTTAGACTTTTCACAGTATAAGCATCTTGTTGACCCAACGCCATACAAATTGTCAAAACTTCTTTTTAAACGTTTGCATGTGCCTCCCATACAGCTGAAGGGGGGCGCGAATAAATTTATTTTCCCTACACAATCGAGTGGGTCCACGTTGGTTAGAGTTCATTGAGTGGATAAATACTGTTTTTTTAAATTGGAAAACAAAGGATTTAGAAGCCACCAAACACAGAAACAGCTTTTTTTTAACAAAATTCTGTTCCCAAGAGTTTTTTACTTCCCAACCCATAAACTTGGAATTTGGTCGTAATGTTTACTATTACGCATATTTTACTAACAAATACTAATATGCTGATAAATCAGATCTTTTCATCGAATTTTCTTACTTTTCGTATTAAATCAACTTAGTTTTGCGGTTGGTTCGAAACCCTAAATGTGCAGAGTTCAACTCGCACTTGGCCCGTTTTTTAAGTGTATCAAATAGAAATAGACGTAAACTATATCACGAGAAGTAACGATTTATTTCACTTACGTTCGGATTACGGGACGGACCCGCAAAATTTAGGTCTCTGAGAATGGCCGAACGGTGCAGCAGCGCGTGCAGTGCAGCTGGGCAGTGTTGCCAAGGGAGGTACAGTGACCGTACGACATGAAGTGAACTGGAGCCGGCAATAAACACATACAAAGATGTGCGAAAGAGATGCAAGCATAGACACCACGTGGGATCGAGATACAATGTATCATCTTCTGTCCCTTGTCACCGGCGTGTGTCACCGAAACGTCATCAATGCGGTCAAGCCAATTATTAATAATAATAAATAATGTGCTGGTGTTTAGATTTCCGCGCAATAAAGTGGTCAAATGCTCTTATTCCCCTGTAATACAGATTTTTTACGTCTTTTGCGTATACCTACTTTTGATGTTGACTGTACTTAGTGCCTAAAGTAGCAAAGATGTTGCTAATTGTGTAAGTACCTAAATAATTTATACAGCTATCTAAAATAGGCCGGGCCCATAAAAGTGATAGGAGAGCGCGGTTGGAAACTGGCCTGGGGAAAACCCGGGGAAACCCTCCGACACGACCACGCGAGCGGTTTAACACTGGAATACTCTAAGAGATTGCGCTCCAGTGAGATTGGTTGGGCGACTTTTACCAAATCTGACGTGTGAGTGGAATCGAGCTACTGGGAGTTTTGTCGATAATAATGATAAAGACGAGAATATTAATAGATATACAAAAATATGACAATGTGGATGTATAATGCGATGTCGTAAAAGCAGCGCTGCACAGGTGAAGAGTGATCACTGAGATACATCAGTGTCGTAACGAACACAAACACTAAGGAAGTATAAAAGATAAAATGGATGGACTGAATATTATGGCATTAACGCAAATGAGCTTACTACGGCGGACGTCGGTCGAAGACGGGATTTCATTAACGGGAGTCATTAACAAATACCCGAATATTGTGCTAATCTCCTATGTAAGATTGAACTCCTGTGTAAGCTTGAAACAATGTTTGGCATGGTTTAAAAGAGGGACTATAAAGAGTATCCTGAAATTCCTGAACAAGATATCAAAGTTATTATAGGCACTATTGTAGCAATACTATTTTTTTACCGTGAGCAATAGTTTCATGTCTATACTTTGACTTTCATCAGTCAAAAAGAGATCCAAGCAGATATGAGTTTCTGTCTAATTCTAATTTACAAAAGAAGTATACATATATACTTTCTTGCGAAAGCAGATAGTTACTATCGTTATTCCTGTGCACATAGATAGGTACAGCCTAGAGCATAAAATGGGTAGGTACAGATTGTACAAAATTCCCGTCCAAAGCGACCCGTGTTATTGTACTGGATTGTACCTATACCCCAAGTAAAGACTGTATTTCACAAATAAAAACTATAGAAAAAGAACAACGTATAATAGGGAACTTGCATCACTTATTTATCTTAAAAAAATAAGGATTACGTAAAGATATATATGCCCAACAAAAAACTTAAAATATGCACAAATAGTATATT
Organism: Epiblema foenella; assembly: GCA_963556455.1. Taxonomy (NCBI): domain Eukaryota; kingdom Metazoa; phylum Arthropoda; class Insecta; order Lepidoptera; family Tortricidae; genus Epiblema; species Epiblema foenella. The sequence goes on along the minus strand of OY747095.1, from coordinate 14,029,559 downwards.
TAACTTAAACCGACATTTTAAATTTCGCTCGTAAAAGATCATTGGCTTGACGTGACGTCAAACTTTGAATGGTGCATGAATATTATTTGCGGCACAGAAATAATATATTTTCAGTTTCATTTCATAGAATGAATCATCCATATAACTAAATATTTTAAGACAGGAGACGCCTTCAGCGCATCTTTTCGAACAAAACAATTCGCCAAATTTTGAGGCGGGGAACGAGGTAACACACATAAAGAAACTACGCACGCTTCCAAAACATTCTTCCACTACTACGCACCTACACTAAAACAATCACACATGTACGCTCAAAACACTAAATTTGAGCAATAAAATTCGACCTTACAATCGTTTACACTAGGCCAATTATCGCATGGCCAATTAATCAATTTCACTAAGAATCACATTTCATATAAATTCTCATGGGTATTAGTATTTATGCTCCAAAAAACGATGACGTGAAATGTCAAAATAACAATAACAATAACTTTATTTCATTTCAACAACAACAGTAGTCACTTAGTAGGTACACAAAGGTATTGAAAAATAGCAGCCAAACTAGAAGCATCGAGTACGACCGTTTTTAAATCGACTTTGTAATAGATGCTCGATTTACGATTTTAATAAAAGATGTAATGGTTCAGAAAATTATAATTGTAGCGAAATGGTACGTGTAAGTGAAATGATATTTCATCTTTTCGTAAATTTGATAAATTATTTTTTTTACACCCGAAAACAGCACATAAAGGCATTTTGACGGAGCTCTTCACACACCTGGAACGATTTAGAGACTGACGTATAATCAATTAATTAAGTAATTTATAGTAACGTGGCAGATTTTTCTCCTATACCTTTGGCAGAGGTATAGGTCTCCAGTCTTAAATGCATTAAGCAAATTATATTCCATTATATAAATATTCAATGTTTTCAAGTGACGTTACTGAAGTGACTGATGGAGTGACGTTACTGCGCCTTTTAAATTACGTTTATATTTACATAACTTTTAATTAAAACATTTCGGTATAAAATAATTATTTCAGAATAAATCCTAGAAACACTTGCAATGGCTATCATTATTGGATTGCTAATATATTTTCTCTATGTAATCTTAACGCAAGTTCCCCATTGGCGTCATGGCCAGAGGCGGCAGGCTGCAAGGGACGGCAAAGTCGCGCCCGTAAATCGCGCCCGAAAATGTAACTTTCAAAGGCTTATCCCAGACGAAATGGTCAGCAAGGGACTATGCTTGTTCCAGTCTTAATAAAGCCCTTGAAGCCCTAGTACTCTTGCAGCCAAACCGTTCTGTTCAGAAATGAACCTGCAGAATTCAATAAACAGTAAAATTCCTGACCATTTGTAAATATTAATTTCATTTTAAATCAAAGAGTTTGTTTAGACGATTTCGGAGAGGCGGGTAAAAATAAATGCAGACCCGAAGAATACAAGTTCGACTATAAGCGAAGAATGCCTACAGAGCATAGCTGATGTTCTGAAGGGTTCTATAAATTATTGCCGAAATTCGTATCAGCTCCGAGCCAATTTCTCGTATAATTTCATTTAGCCGAATGATCATGTGTCAACTTAGTAAAAGATTTCGTTTTATTTCCCAACCTCACAGTTGCCAACTGTACGTTTGGTCTGTTTTTTACATAGTCACTTTTCAAAAGGCCTCCTTTCGAGTAATAAAATGTTTTAGTTTGAATAATATACATATTTAATTTAATAGGTTGCCTAAAGTAACAGCATAGTCAAGCCTACGGGGACTGCAACATATATACGAAACATGAACCGAAGCAGTATCAGTGAAATGCCATTCCCAAAGAACCCGAGTAAATTGAAACTAATAGTTATAAAACCAACTATACGATTTGGATTGGAAACGTTTCTGAGGACTAAACTTTAAAAAGCTGAAAATCAAACATTCAGCTTACCACGGAAATAATATAAAACTAGAAAACATAGGTATTAGTATATAATTGGCAGCATATACCAAGGGGAGCTAATTATTAAGATAATAATTTTGAATGTTTAGTTTTAGTCATATCAATTAGTATATATTATCACACTGTCTGACGCTTTTTCTTACCAAGAACATGAAAGCAACTTACCAAGAAAACTTAACACATTGATAGACAGTACATCAATCAAATGTTTGGTTAGCCATACATTTGTTGAAGCCTATTAGGCGCTGTGTCCTTCAATACGTTAATTAGGTTAAATACGGTATTCAATTTCAAAGTTGTATAAGATATAAGTCCTCAGCAAATATCTGTAACTAACCCATTAAAGGCTTAATTATATTAAGCCTCAGAATTCGAAATTGTTCCAGTATCTTACTCTAATAGAGGTCATGGCTCGGTTTTATAATGATCCATTAGACATTATGTCGATAAGCTATGTCAAAAAATATGCTGGTTCACCTAAATTTGATCCGACATTTGGTCTAACGAACCTTTATAAAATCAGTGGCTTTATCAGTTTTTTCCTTTTCCAAACTAGCTAGCTGATGGGTTAATGATTTCTAGTTTTATACGATACTAGCTTTTTCCCCCAGCTTCGCCCGCGTAGTAAGCGTAATTTTTAACCGTCTACAAAAGTGGAGATTCTCAGTTGCACCTACGTATGTAGGTATGTACGGATGTCATTTTCATAATTCCATTCCCCGAGAAACTACAAAAATGACACCCATATCAATTTTTAAGGAAAACAAAAGTCCACCATCTTGGATTTGAAAATGCGTGTCATTTTCGTAATCGACGCCTCAACGAACCTCGAAAACGACACCCATATCGATTTTTAAGAAAAGTAAAGATTTGCTCCTCGCAAAAACTTGGAACCCCCTTTTAGCCCCTTTAATTGCTCCCAATTTTGAAAAACGCGGAAACATGTTTTGTTTTATTTACAGAGAGTATATGTACAAAGTTTTAAATATCTCACTTTAAAAAAGATTTGCTCCCCATACGAACTCGGAACCCCCTTTTCACGCCTTTAGGGGAGCAATTTCGAAAAACGTTGAAAAACTTTTTGTTGTATTCAATCAAAGATTCTCTATACAAAGTTTTAAATCTCTCGCTTCATCAAAGACTTTCTCCTTTACGAACTTTGAACCCCCTTTTCACCCCTTTAGGGGAGCAACTTCGAAAAATACTGGAATAAGAAGAGAGAGAGAAGAGAAAAATATTTGAACCTTGATACGATGAAATAAGGTCTACAACGATATTTGCCATATATGGCTTCGTATGCGGCAACGGGTTAAGTTTCAAGTCTCTAACTCTAAAACAGAAGTTTCTCCCATACAAACTTTGCACCCCTATTTTACCCTCTTAGGGCTAGAATTTTGTAAAACGCTGAAAACACTTTCTTTGGATTTAAGTTCGAGTAACCTTTTTACGAATTTTTAAGTCTTCAGCTCAAAACATTTTTTCTCCCATACAAACGTTGCACCCCTATTTGGGGTGGAATTTCCAATAAACCCCTCTTATCCCTGGCATGCGTCATAAAAGTAAGCTCTGGACCAAATTTGAAGTTTCTAGTTCTAGTAGTGTCGGCTGTGCGTTGATGGTAGATCAGGACTTCTTCTTTTATATATTTAGACCAAAGATCAATGGAAAGCATATTTTTGTAATAGGTAGGTTAATAACCTGCAGGTTATATAAGGGTGTACCCTATTTAACACGCCTCAGTCACTGGAGTGAGCAGTCCCAAACTTCCCAACGCCGAGTGACTGTCAACACTTGGCGTGTGTCTAGCTGTCAATCATATCAACTTGCACTTATAACTTAGAGGAATGGATGTGTTCTCAGAACTTACCCTTGAGTTTTTTCTTTGATCGCGAGATTTTATTTACTCGACGGCCCGGGGCCGGGGCCTTTGTGACTCTAAAGAGCAATAAAAATGTGTCATATGAATAGTTTGTATGGGATTCTATACTAAACGTATCCATGTTCATTGCTCTTGGCTATATTAAATATGCACAGCATTCCGGTTAATCTACTCGTATATATATAAAAGAAGAAGTCCTGACTGACTCATCAACGCACAGCCGAAACTACTAACGCTAGAGAGTTGATTTTTACACAGTCGGTTACATTTATAACGTAGGCTACAGACAAGAAAGGATTTTTCGAAATTCATCCCCTAAGGGGGTCAAACAAGGGATGAAAGTTTGTATGGGAAACGTATTTTTTTTTGGACTTAGAAATTGGAAATTTCGTATATAGACTCTCTGTTTAAAAGGGTGAAAAGGGGTTCAAAGTTTTTACGGGGAGTAATACTTTTTTGCAATGCGAGATTTAAAACTTCGTATACAGACTCTCTTTAAATACAACAAAATATGATTCAGCGTTTTTCTAAATTGTTCCTCTAATGGGGTAAATAGGGGGTTCCAAGTTTGTACGGGGAGAAAATCTTTACTTATCATAAAAGTGTCATCTTCGAGGTTCCTCGGGGTGGTGATTACGAAAATGACATGCATTTGCAAAATCCAAGATGGCAGACAATTATTTTTCTTAAAAATCGATATGGGTGTCATCTTCGAGGTTCCTTGGGGTGCCGATTCCGAATATGACATCCTTTTTCAAATCAAAGATGGCGAACATTTATTTTTTCTTTTGAGTTATTTTTCACAAAAGATTAATAGAATCAGACAACTGACAGAAACAAATAAACCTCATTTGCATCATTGTTACCATCTAAAATCTACGCGGACGAAGTCGTGGGCGGCCGCTAGTATAAATAAAGATCACTGTTTAATACTTTACTGATAATATCTTCTGGTGAATTGATCGCAATCGCTGATGAGAAAACGCCGGCCGAGAACGAATATCGTCTCCCCCACAATGAGGTCACTCGGAGAGTAGTACTCGGTGACTTCTTCATCTGTCACTTCCATGACAATGGATGGAAATGATACTGCAACCAAACGGACGTGTTACGTATTTCAATTAATATAACAGCCAATAGTGTGTTGCCACCTTCATGTTGCTTTTAATTAAATTTATCTAAGTATATTACAAATTTCGGAATGGCAACTAGCAGATGCGTATTTTGCAGGGCCAAAACCCTCTTATAACGTTGTCACCCCAACTGTTACATGATGTGCCCCATTCATTGTTTAGAAACCCGTCTTCCTGTTTTGATCCTAATATCTATGACCATATCGTGCGTATGTAATCGTGCTAGCAGTTGATTGGTGCGAGGAACTTTTAATCCTAGTACCTATAAGATTACAAGTTAAATAAAAGTTTGTAAGATAGCTGGATATTTTGCTGGCTCACTTATCTGTCATTTGCTATGCAGCAAAAGTTTCTTAAGTAATAAGCATCTATTCATTCCTCAAGAGACTCGGGGAAGTTATGAAAGCAAGATAGCTTCAGTCGTTCCTCTTCTAGAGATTATGATTCCTAAAGGCCCATTTACATTGTGCAAGAAATCGCAAGCGTTCAATCGTAGTTATCTATGCATGCGTGTATTTCCACTCACGGACTAAAATTGCTGAATCATTTAGGTGTCAAGCTAATTTTGTTATTTTTTTTTCATAATGCTATGAAGTGTCTAGTATAAATTGAGCTCTCAATTAAAGTCCGTTACCATACATACAGTCAAATGCATAATTATATGTACGTTGAAAAAGCCACGAAAATATCTGTATACGCTCTTACGCCCTTCTGATTAAAGTCATGTTCGCATATTTTGTATAAATATTTTCGATGTTGACGTACCTATGTATCATTATCAGATATTATACATCTGAATTTCTTCTCGGATGGATGCAGGTTTCCTCTCGTTGTTTTCCTTCACCGAAAAGTTAACGGTAAATATCAAATGATATTTCATACAGTATCTATAAGTTCGGAGAACTCATTGGTACGAGCCTTCAAACTCACGACCGTCGCTTGACAGCCGCTCACTTCAGCTTATGTGATTATGTGTATAGGTATCTATAAAACTAAATCGTCTTTTCAGGCCTCATTTATGGACAAGTGTCGCGTTAAGCGGCGCGACGTTCTCACGAATACACGCTGCACGCACCGCCCGTGCAACGAAAATCAGTGTTTGGTAACTGTCCTTTATTTAACCGTATGCATGATCGCATCATCGCAATGAGAAATGAGTTTCAAATGGCAACTATACCTACAGTAGGTAACCTTACTTATGGTTATCCATAAACCTTGAGCCAATGCCGTTTTCTTTACAACCGTATGTTTATAATAGTTATATACTTAGTCGTATTACTCCGTAAACAAATTTCACTGGATATTGTTCATAAACTCATTTAAAATATTTCACTCAAGTGTGTACTAAGAAGGTAAATTCGAAACTACAAACACTTCAAAACTTACCGGGCCTCTCTTTCCACTTCTTGGGCAATTTTCTTTTTTTTAGTAGCAGCGGGAAAGGCTCCTTTCCACCTCGGCCGTCATGCAACTCCTGTCATTAATAATTCACCTTTTTTAGTGAACGGAAATCGTTTTCTGCGAGGCAGTACCGCGAGTGTGTTGTGGTTCAACCGTTAACTGACTTCATAACAAAAACAATAGGTACTTGAATGAATAGAATCTTACTTAGTTCTAAAAATGTTTCAACGTAGGTTAATGTGGTACAGTCAAATTCAAAAATATGTGCACGAACGAAGAAATCAAAAATATGTTTGAGATCAAAAATATGGACTAACTTTATTGTTTAGGGTTAGGGGATCAAGATATTTTTAAATCTTTGGGAACGTATATATTGAATTCGACTGTAGGTACATCAAGTAGAGTTTATAAATAAATGTAGAGTTTCACTGCATTTTTTAATTTTTTTATGTGATTATATTACTTTTGATCTCCCTTCTCTATACTGTAAATTCCGAACCCTATAATCAAAAAATGTGTTATGTAAAAAACACTTAAAATGTTTTGATCAACATAGGTCCAAAAGTTTTTGTCACTGGAAAACCCTGAAGATACGATCTTTTTTATTCATTATGCGTGTAAGTCACGATCTTGGCGGTTTTTTTGGTATTGGGTCATTTATTGAGTCCAATTTAATGTATATCCGATCTAACGAGCCAACTTACCTTAACAGAAATCGTATCATCTTGCAGGAAGTACAATAATTTGTAGTGTGTTAGTTCTCCATTTTCTGAGTCTCGGTTGTCCCAATACACGTCGAAACTGAAAAGGAACAAGGTCTTAAATCTTTTCATATCACTGGTCGATAATTCACGATGAAAGGAACGCTGCGATAAATATCACAACATTAGTCGATCCTAATGATTCCGAAAAGGCATGATGGTCCTGATTTTTAACCGACTCCAAAAAAGGAGGAGGTTCTCACTTCGACTGTATATGTTTGTTACGCGATTACTCCGCCATTTATGAACAGATTTTGAAAAACATTTCTTTGTTTGAAAGCTTATATGCTTCCAGATTGGTTCCGTTGTTATCAAGGTTCACTCCCCATGATGAGGACCATGAGGAATTGAGTTAAAAATTCAAGGGAAACACATAGGGACTTTAGTATTTTCTGTAACAAATAGAGAACTTGCACTCAGAAATTTGCATTTATTTATACCTATCTTAAAACTTTGCAATTTTTTGAGCTGGACAATCAAAAGTAGCACTTAAAAATATGAAAAGTTGTCAATTGTAAAGTCATTATACTACAGTGGTTTTCTGATTTTAGCAAATCAGCAAAGGGAAACCGAATGGAGATCATATCTATCACAAAATAATGTGCTGTCGTGTAGTGTACCAAAATCGCATATATAAATAGAGAGTTCGACTGGGGTAACCTTAATAGGTAGCTCTAAAGACGTTAACTAGTGACAAGGTAAACTAAAGCCATGGCCCCGAGGGTTTCAGATGCAGTACTTACCTGTCACTCCTGTCAGTTCAGCGATTCCCCAATTCGATTTAACAAGATTCAGATCTTTGTTTAAGGCCAATGCCTTACGTCAATACGTAGGTATAGCCCAATTTCATATTGCGGGTATATAATTCGGGTTTGCTTTAGATACTGTGCACCGAAATGTGATATCAAATATTAAATAATATTTTAAGCAATAAATAGGGTAAGTAAAATAAGTATTTTTTGTAAAATGGCAAATGTGAGACACTTCCAACGGGGTTAGCAGCATTACGTGTGCTTAAGTACTTAAACTAGGTAAGTCAATCCGACCACCGGACTACTGAAAATTATACACACGGAAAGTACATGTAGTGAATCTTACCCACAAATATTCTATAATCAAAGCGACATTTACCCATTATTGTAATTAAAAACACATTAAATGATGTATATTTTATGCGGTTTAACGATCAAGGCTGGATACGAAACACGAATAAAGACTAAATCTCTGTTTAAACGTCAAAACTGTAATTCCAGTTTGGTAAAATAAAACTGACTAAATATTATAACTATTAAAAATAATAAGGAAATCTCCCCTTCGACTAGCACAACTAGGTTGGACAACAGCAAGTATCTCGTCAGTGAAAGTGAGCTTCTAGTTACTGAGACTGTTCAAGCTGAATGATTGTCGTCGCATTAACAAACTGTTAGTGCGCGTTTCTTGTGCTTGGATTTAGCAGAGTGGGCGAATCGGCCGCTGCTGTTCATAGACTAATTTTGTTTTACATGGTTACAGTCATAGAGCTTATGTTTACTTTTAGCCAAAAAGTTTCACTTTGTGATGAAAGAAAATGACTTTTGTTTAACGACTGAATTTGCCGACTTGATTTCATCATAGAGTGCACGTTTGTTTCATGACTACTACGCGCTCCGTATGGAGTCGAAAACTGACTTAGACTCTTTTAATATAACTTATTGAACGTATCGCCAATCACAAAGGAACCGGTAAACGAGTGAATCAAATGTGGGTAGCTGAAGTCTGACCTAAAATGAATCGTTGTTATCTACGAATCTCGGGGTCCAGTACAACCTACCTTACCTAACTAGTTCACACACGAGTGGAAAGTGTTTTATTATATTACATACGAGCATTGTTTACGCTTTGGAATAAAAAAACATTGTTCAGGGCGGAAAGCACATTACGATTGTTGGTTATATTTACACCATTATTCTAATAATAATTGTGTAATACAAGCAGATAGGTATATAATTTCCGACATGCGCTTCCGAAGTCTTAACACTACCTAACTCGAATTTTATACTGCCACCACCACAGTGGGGACGCATCGAATTGAACTTTAAAAGTTGCAAGGGAGTAAAAAATCAACTTGCGTAATGTGAATGTTAGTAATCAAATCTTCCAAGTTCTCATAGATTTTTACCAGCTTCCTTTAGTCGTATGGATTTGTAACTTTACAATTAGGTAATAATATAGATGACAAAAAAGACAATAATTTGGTTCTAGCAAGTCTTCTGATGGATCTAGAAAGGGGAACTCTTCAATGGATAATAAGTAGTAAAACCTGCCGGGTTAATAAAAATGTTGCATTGCGATAACTTTCGTTTCATGGCCTGTACAGTCGCCATCAGATATATCGAAGCGAACAAAATGCTCACAAATACCTGAACACGACTTAAATCTAAAGGGGCTCCACGCGCTATTCATCGATTTTTGACGAGTTTTGAGTTGATACTGCTCCTTCAAAACTATAGATATATTAATGGCACAAACGGTTATCGGTTTTTTAATCCTTTATCTACATTTGTCAGAGCCAGATTTTGAAAAAAATGACAACTTATTTTTTTATGATTTATTCAAGCATGGTCCAAAAAAGCTCTATTTTCGATACTAGTAGGTATATATGAAATGTACATGTAACTGTTCCTTATTAACGTTTCTAACAATGCGAGAGAGATTTTTATTTTTAACTCAGCTTCACAAAAGTTATGTCCATGTTTTGGCTTAAAACTGTCAAAAATTGATGCCACATATTTTATAGACATTGCGTTTTGAAGTAAATATGGTATACTATTTCGGTAAACCTCGTTGTTCTTAATACGATAAGCCATAAAAAAACACGAGATAACGGAGAGTTACAGATCGAAGGTCATTGGGAGCTAGGGGCTCATTAAGGCGTTAGAGTGCATTTTCAGATGTTCTATTTGAGCACCCTGAATAGTGCAGATATTTTATATTTGATGGCGACTGTACTGAATGTATTTTTATAAAAACCTATTTATTTAACGCGATATAATTAAACGGAAAAGACGCTTAATACGAGTAACACGACTTAACCTGGAATTCGTCTTTCAAATTTTATTTAAATTATGTAATACATGCTATCCAGTTGGAATAATTGGGTACCCGTGGTTTCTAGTTAATGCATGCAATTCACGATGTCTGCAGCAGCTACCGTTACTTACTCTATTAATTATAAATTATAATTATGTACTACCTACAACTTTAGGCAGGAAGCCGTGCTTATTTCCTAATTGGAATGAATAATAAACAAAGAACGTAGGTGCTGTAACGATAGGTAAGTAGTATACCTACACAATAATGAACCTTATATAATTCCGACCTAACATTTTCCATAACGGAATATTTTCTTACATTTCTCTCTAAAGAATTGATAGAAAATTTTGTGTTAAAATTCAGTCATGTTCACTATACTCTGTTTTTTAAACTGTGAATTCACAGTAAAAAAAAATACTACTCTAAGTATACAAGTTTTATGTAAGAAACGAATGAACGTGTCATACATTTTACTACGAGCATTAAATAGAGTGTAGGTAATATCTCATTTCATGTGGTTTTTAAAGCACGGCCCATTCAGTTATCTGACGAAAATACTGAAGTTTGAGCTTCCAGTGTGAAGAAATAATGTATAATTACACTACACAAAAATTACTGTGGACTGAAAAGAAACAAAGAAATCAAATAACCGAACATAAGATATTTAAAGTGCCTGAAAAACCCCGTAATAATAAACTTTCATGATGCAGATTTCTTAATTATCGACGGCAGCGATATGTTTTTTTTATACAAATAGGATAGCTGTTTTATTTTATTGCTCTAATACTAATAACCTGACATAAATCAATTAAAATGTACTAAATATTAATTTGAAAACTAAATTGCAAACTCACGCCTCTTAGAGGGGGTCATTTGCACCGGAATGGCCTTGCCTTAAGGCTCAAGTGGAGTTTATTGGGGATGAAAGGACGACTTACGTAAGAACTTTTCCGTCGTACTCGAGGAAGCGGCGCAGCCGGTCCTCCTTCTTGGCTTCCCTGCGCGGCGGCGGCACCGACTTCCACCGCTCCTGCTGGGTATACTGGTCCACTGGGAGTTCCTCCTCTTTGGATAACTCTATGCCTTGGGATTCTAACCACTCCTGAGAAGAAAAATCGACTGCTTAGAGAAAACTTTTTAAACGGCTGTTTGTAGGTCCATTGATGTTTGATTAAAAGCGCAATTTCATTAGTCGATACATTTGTTGATACGCAGCACGCGTTCGCTCTACGCAGAAGTGTAACGATGAAACTCAATAGTCGTTAGCAGTAGGTACTCATTCTATCGCTTGTGTGAAATCTGTCGGTTATTTACGCATTTAGCATCAAATATCCGCAATGTTACTCACAATTTTCAACCTTATCACAGTGACAGTGATTGTATACCCAAATTAACCAATGTCACTTCATCTGATATACCAGATGATGGCGGTTAAAGAGCTAATACCGTGCGAAAAGACAGCTCGAGAGGGGGGATACATGTATATACCACATGAAAGTACACCCAAGAGAACTCTTGCCGGCCGCTATCGACCGTCCGTGAACATTTTGGAGTCTATACTCGTTGTCAGTTTTCAAAATCTCACACAACCCGGACGTGGTGCATAATTCTGACCCGAAACATTATTTGCATACATGTATGAAAATACTAAGATTTTGAAAACAACGTTAGATGCTGCAAAGCATTTCACAATAGCGTCTATCTAAGTGCTGATAAAGCTTTTGAGGCTGTAAAATAATTCACAATTTTGGACTTAGCGGGAATAAACTCTTTATTTTCATCGAATGTCGGATATGTCATTATCATTCGTATTATTCATCTTTTTTTGCTGCTACAAACCAACAATTAAATATTGGCTGTGATAAATAAGTACAATTTAAAGTTAAGTAGGTACCTATAGATAGACTAAGTAAAAGTAGTTAAGAAAAGTACTGCATGTTCCTGAGTCATGGTTGTTTCTATGTGGAGTCCTAGCCACTGACCTGTTTCATATCACTTGACTAAAAGCAATTTCCGTCTCAGACGACGTTTGCCCGTTCTACTTTTCACTCCGCCAAGTGCGAAACACGTCAACACAACAAACTTGATAACAGTAGATAGCCCAGGAACACGTCAGTGCTCTACACTATAAAGTAACTATAATTGGTGTGAACGTGTAAGATATCCTCTAAATAAAACGTACATGTAGCAATAGAACACACTTTTATTTTCCTCCCAATCGTTCGTCACAAACGACACCACTCACTGGATTAACTGATCTTTTCCTCGCCATCAATTTTTCCAAAAAACCCCGCCTGCCCTCTTCTTTTCGAAAGCCAAAACCCCAACTAAAATTCGTAGTGTTGCTACCATTCAATACTTAATAGTTATTTTCACCTCACCCGCTCTGAAAGGCTTACTTTATCGTTTCAAATCTGCGTGCAAAAGTCCATTTTATCCGCTCGCGGATAAAGTGATTTTGAAATTCGAACATGACGTAGTACCGCGCTACCCATTTTTTTTATGGATGCGTTTAGAATCATGGTTCGGCCACTGATGCGGTTTCCGCACGACGGTGCGGTGTGCGAGTGAGACAGCGCTATACATGTATATACGACGCGATATAGCGACGGCCCGCTGATGATGATGAAACATTTTATTTTAGATACTAACATTAAATTGAAAATCATTCAATTTTAGTTTTATATCATTATTTTACCTACTTTTTTAATTTATGGAAATACAAAAATAAGGAATATATTCAAACAATATTCGTATTGCAATTTGCTATAATAATACTTGAATTGTTTTCTTGTGCCTACGTTTCCTCGCTAAGGTGAGGTGAAAAGTTGTGTGTTTCGCTCGGCAGCAAAGTTATTTGGCTTCTCGTGTCTTGAAACCCTCGCTACGCTCAGGATTTTATTCTTCAATCCTTCGCTAGCTCGGCTTTCAATTCGAGCACTCGCGCCAAAACAACAACTTTGCAGCCTTGCATAACAAATAACTATTGCTGCCGTGTATAACACAATTCTTTTCATCTTTCATCTTTTTTGCTCCTCGTCCTAGCGTTATTCCAGTACAGTTAGCACAATATAAAATTATTGTTGCTGGACTGTCTGGACTGGCCTTTACATGTTATTATGTTTAAAAAGTTACAAATAGCACGTTCGGATATCAAATATTCTATGCACTCTTGTGGATAAAATGCAGTTTAATTGCCTGTTTTTATAGAATAAAAAAGGGCTTTCCGAGCTAGTGAGGTGAAAATAATATTAATTTTCCATTAAATGAACCGAGAAATAAATCGAACCTTACAGACATTACCAGGACTTCATAATGTAACGACCCAAACCGATATTTTAGGGTATATAAATGGAATATCAAGGTGCAAGCGACAGCTGTGAAGTACAGTACACTCGCACACTGCAACCTAACTTTACATGCCTTCAAATTTGAACTTCGGGGACCATGAGGATAAAACGATACCTTGAAAAATGCACTTCGTTTTTATTACATTCGCATTTTTTCGTAATCCAGTTCGGAATTCAAATTATATGGGATGTAAACAGAGGTAGCAGTGTGAGTGTGTAGTGAACTTGACAGCTGTCACTATTTTGATTCCATTAGTACCCTATAATCTTTTTTTGGTCGTTACATTATGAAGTACTGGTAATACGTCCCGCATTAATTACAGTTAATTTATAACGTATATCAATGGCGTGTTCCTGGGCTATCTACTGTTGTCAAGTTTATTGAAATCCGCCCGACAATTTAAATCCTAGAAGGAAAGTTACGATTTCAGATTTGACGTCATATTACGCCCGCCATGCTGAATTTTTTGAAACTCACAATGCGCCAGCACGTATTCAGAAGTAAGACAAATCTAACACCACTTCAACTGTTGGAATCCATCAAGAATCTTGATTTGGCGGTAGAAACAAACTATCAAAAGGTACTTAATGAGCTATTTAAACCATTACCCTACTTTTTTGTTTGGCCGTAGTTGGTAAAGTATTAGAGCCGAATTTATTAAGCTTAAAATATTGCCTTTCATCATATTTTAATAGGGTACGCAATCGCACAAAATGCGATTAAACTCTGGATGGAGTACATTTTCCAAGACAGCGGCGGTACTACCATGTCCTGGCTTGGGGACTTTTGAGACGAAAACAGGGCATTTTGTAGGTACCAAATTTCATCAAACTTACGTTACGAGGTTTATGTTTCGTCAATACAATACAATACAATTGTTTATTAGTAAAATAAGGTCATTCCAAGGTCATGAAGGTCATTTTATATCAATAAATAAATAAGGTCATTTGAATGTCTTAGATTATTCATCGACTGGGTTAATTATCGTATTCGCTGCTAAGAATAAGCTTGGGGTGGGTTCTCTGGTCGTTACCGATATTTAATCCCTACACATGGGAACCATGTCACAGCATCTAGGTATAGCATATCATTGCGTTACGAAATGGATGTTAATACTTTAACACCAGAGATAACTCTCCGTTTTTAAAGCATTCAACTTTAGCGTACCTAATTTTTATTACGCCTACATCAATATTAATCTATACTAGTCATATCACAGAGCAAAGTTCACTATTTTTTATATTTATTACTTAATATATGTGTGCGATAACCCCAAGTAAAAATTAGAGTCATTTTCATATTCAATTTGTTAATAAGGGAAATTCAGTTAGAGAGCAGGTACCTTTTAGCAAAATAAGTATGTATAATGTATATACCTACATATATTGAAAAGTAGTACGAATATAGATATTACGTACAAAGTTAGATACTTACATATGTTATGAGTCTTATGAATAATTTAATGACAAAGGGACCTAGCAGACGGGTTTTTAAATAGAGATGTCTTCAAATTGTATTACGTCTTTGAGGTCATGGTCAAGCGATGGTATCTTTTAAATACCTACACTTTGAATCTGATAGCTGGTTATTTAGTGTCATCAACCTTGCAGATTTTCAACAAAGGACGCCACTTGGCACAGTTGTACCTAAGGGTCATCTGAGCAGATTTAGCCCTGTACCCACAAAATTCGTCCATGGTGGTGGGGGCTGGAGGGGGGTGAAAACCCCATCTACCGCGCTGCCCTCTGGGCTCGATTTCTTCATAAGTTTAGTGAATAGGTCATGTTTGGTATCGTTTTCGTATGATTCAAGGATGAGGAATTCATTTCTGAAACAAAATTTTCACTCGTCCGTAGAAAAAAATAGAGTTCTGCACAAAACTTGAAAATTTTTTTTTAAGAAATTATACTAAATCTTGCACTACAATTAAACCGCGAGGTAATGCACTATAAAAAAAATATGAGTTAATAGCCCATTTTATGTGAAACGTATAAGCATAAACTGTATTGACAGATTTAACCTGCGAATGTGTAAAAAAAAATAATTCATATAGCGGCGGAGCTGCGTACTGGCGAGAAGCTATTTTATTTCTACATGAGTTTGGAAAATAGGTCATGTTTGGTATCGTTTATGTATAACTCAAGGACGAGGAATTAATTTTTGGAACATAATTTTCACTTGTTCGCAGAAAAAAAAACAGTTCTGCACAAAACTTGAAAAAAATTATATGAAATACTACAAAATCTTGCCTTACAATTAAACCGTGAGGTAATACACTATAAAAAAATTAATTAATATAGAATGTACAGACAAACTATATTGACAGATTTAACTTTTAAAAATACAATACAATACAAATACTCTTTATTGCATACCTCACACAAATGAATCAGTAGGTAGAGGTAGACAACAATATAGAAATGAATAATTAATGAAGAGTTATTTAATAGTTCTGCACAAAACCTGATAAAAAAAAAAATTCAAAAAAATCTACAAAATCTTGCCCTACAAATAAACCACGAGGTAATGCACTATACAAATATGAGTTAATAGCCCATTTTATGTAGAATGTATAAACATAAATTATATTTAGCGGTGGAGTTCCGTAGTGGTAAGATTCTATAGAATTCTTAATTTTATTGTTAGATAATAAAACTGATTAGGTGCTTCTAAACGAAGAAGTAATATTTTATGATATTCTTAATATTAAAACAGATTGAGATAATTCCGAATTTTTGTATATTTGGTTATATTGGTATCCCCACAATTTTACCTGGAAACCGTATGTTGATATCAGTGCAAAAAGTTGATCTAAAATAAAGACAACAGTTAGACATTTAATAAATAATTAAATAACTTTAAATGCCGAAGATCATCTCAACTTCACATCTTATATAAAGCAATAATAACAAATCTATCAAAAATTGGCAAATCCTCCTATAAATTTCCTGCTTTGGCCTTTATCGGAATCATGAAACGCGCTTTTCTTCCCTTTACCGACAAAAAAAGAAACTGTATTAAATACATCCAGAAAAGGCGTGCCTGTCCACAGCTCAAAATCCTACGGGGTCTCCCCTCAAACTATGAGATTACTGGCTTAGAGACCAAAAACACTTGATAGTCTGCTTGCACGGGTAATGATTTAGGTACCATCCATTCTGTCAGAGGAGCTACGACGACGATGTGTCAAAGATTTCTTTTAATTTTCTTCTGAGCCACAGCATAGGAGGTAAACGAGCCAGGCTATTGGCCTCAAGCACCAAGGAGTCCGGTGAATGTCCTACCGCCTACCCATCGCCAAACACTGGCACCTTATTGTAGTCTGAATCCCTCCGAATCGCGAATTGTTTACGACTCAGGCTCCCTAGGTATCTGTATTCCACATTTCCACATCAGTGTATCCTAGCGGCAGTTTGGTTGACGGGTCTCACGAGTGATAGGCATGGCAAGATATTGACAGAAACCGTTGTCCGCTTTTCCAAATAGGCCACTCAGAATGACATCATCCGCCGCTCTCTAGTCAACGTGCCATCTCTTCTTGAACCAATTGCCATCGCTAGAATCGATGGCAAGTGGCCGGATGGCATGTCCCTCATCCCCTAGACTGTGAGACGCAAGCTGTACAGTCACTCTGGCTCCTTTGCACCTCCATGGGACTAGCAATCACCCTGCTGTGGAGGCCGAAATGGCGGAAAAGCTTAAAAATCACAAATATAGGGACCTCGGCACTGGTTACACTTTTATACCGTTCGGTGTCGAGACCCTTGGCCCATCCCCGTGCCCGTCAACTATTCAAGGACCTATTCAAAATGCTGGTGGATTACAAGCTCGCTCAACGCATCAGCATAGTGATTCGGCGAGGAAACGCTGCCAGCTTCTTAATGACCCAATTTTTTAAACATATTTTACTTTAAGTAGTTTGGCTTTAATTTTCAGTAATATATCCCTTATTTTCAGTAATTATCCCCAGTATATCCCTTAAAAAGTGTAACTTAAAGTATGGATTCCAAGTAAAATTGTGCAAACCAATTGGACCAAGTCTCAATCTCTTTTAATGTGGAGAAGTTGAGAATATCATTAAATATTACTTCTAGATTTAGAAACACCTAACTAATCAAAGTCATTAGCAAACAGTAAAACGAAAAACCCTATAGCTTCTCACCACTACGCAGCTCCGCCGCTAAATAGAAATAATTCTTCATTCATTGTTCATTTCTATATTGTTGTCTACCTTTACCTACTGATTAATTTGTGTGAGGTATCCAATAAAGAGTATTTTTATTGTATTGTATTTTTAACACACTTAAAAGTTAAATCTGTCAATATAGTTTATGTCTGTACATTCTATATTAATTCATTTTTTATAGTGTATTACCTCGCGGTTTTATTGTAAAGCAAGATTTTGTAGTATTTCATATAATTTTTTTCAAGTTTTGTGCAGAACTGTTTTTTTTTCTGCGAACGAGTGAAAATTATGTTCCAAAAATTAATTCCTCGTCCTTGAGTTATGCAAAAACGATACCAAACATGACCTATTTTCTAAACTCATGTAGAAATAAAATAGCTTCTCGCCAGTACACAGCTCCGCCGCTACATGAATAATTTTTTTTTACACATTTGCAGGTTAAATCTGTCAATACAGTTTATGCTTATACATTTCACATAAAATGGGCTATTAACTTATATTTTTTTATAGTGCATTACCTCGCGGTTTAATTGTAGTGCAAGATTTAGAATAATTTCTTTAAAAAAATTTTTCAAGTTTTGTGCAGAACTCTTTTTTTTTCTACGGAGGAGGGGAAATTTTGTTTGAAAATGAATTCCTCATCCTTGAATTATACGAAAACGATACTAAAAATGACGTACTCACTAAACTTATGAAGAAATCGAGCCCAGAGGGCAGCGCGGTAGATGGGGTTTTCACCCCCCTCCAGCCCCCACCACCATGGACGAATTTCGTGGGTACAGGGCTAAATCTGCTCAGATGACCATTAGGTACAACTGTGCCAAGTGGCGTCCTTTGTTGAAAATCTGCAAGGTGCTCCATACAAATACGACACTAAATAACCCACTATGAATGGACTTAACTAGAAAAAGGATTATCTAATAATTATTATTTTTATTATTATTACTATCTTAGGATAACATTCTATGAATTTACTGACACGGAATCGTGAAACACGACGAGGTGATACCTTTATTATTATTTAAGTAGTAAGTACCGTTATCGTTTATAGCGGCGAGCGTTGCGCGGCGCGGTCTGCCCCAACCGGTTTACAATTTAGACCGCGTAGTTTACGGTAATGTTATGTTATTTCCATTGAACTTTGAACGGACAGTAACAATCTAACGTAACAGGACATTTTAACACCTTTTCCAATTCCACTTTTAAAGGTAACACCGTTTCTACAATCGCATATTAACCGACAATGTTGATTCGATATTTAGCTACGCGTCAATAGTCGCATCAGAACACAATGAACGCATCGACATAGCGGTACCCATTTTAGTAGCCGGCGAGTTTCATTCAAAGCGTTGCAATCTGAGTGGACAGACACATTTTGCGTCTGACGAAAAACTAAATAGAGATGGTTTTATCATTGGAAGATCCGGCCGTTAGGTCGTATATCGCCTACTCGTCTATACTGGCGCTTAAGATGTTAGGACTGGCGATGCTGACATCCCTGACCCGCGGCAGGCGCCAGGCGTTCGCCAGCCCTGAAGACGTGAGGGCGTTCGGAGGGAAGGTGAAGGACGATCCAGAGGTGGAGCGGGTGCGGAGAGCGCACTTGAACGACCTGGAGAACATCCCGGCGTTCTGGGTGCTGGGAGCGCTGTACCTGACGACAGCGCCGGGCGCGGCGTGGGCCACGCTGCTGTTCCGGCTGGCGGCGGCGGGCCGCGTGCTGCACACGCTCGTGTACGCAGTGCTGCCGCTGCCGCAGCCTGCGCGCGCGATCGCCTACATGGTGCCCTATGGCATCAACATCTACATGGGAGTGCAGGTGCTCTTGCACTACGCAACGTCCTTGTGACACCTCAATAGGTAATTCGCTCATTTATATTAAGTTTGTAAATAACTTAATAAATATTTTTAAACGTTGTTATTGGTTTATCTTAATAATTCAACGAATAAACTTTCCCATTTGTGTTTTTGTAATAGTTACATAATTACTTAGATTTGTGTAAGTGTTAGTAGCTAGGCCAGTTACGCGGCCTGCGTCAGTTTGCGGCCTTCTGAAGAACGAAGTATTTTCAATTAAAGGTATTTACATTTTTACATGCCTTAAAGACATAGTGAATCGTAAGCGTTGTAATTAATAGCTATTGAATGAGAATATATTAAAAAAAGCAAGAAAATATCCTGTCAGTTCATCAACTCATCCAAGTGGCCGCAAACAGGCGCATCAAATTAACAGGCCGTAAACACACCTGCCGACCCTATTTAAAAAGAAACTGTGCATTTAGTGGATTTATGTTTTTAGTTAATATACTTCTGAACTGAACTCATGGTATCTTGTATACAGTAATAAGAAAATCGAATACTCATTACTTAGCTTAGAACATAGTTAGGTATATAAAAAGCCAAGTGCCAGTTGGACTCGCGCACCAAGGGTTCCGTACCATTCTTTCTAAAAGCGGCAAAAAAAGCACGTTTGTTGTATGTGAGCCCCCTTAAATGTTTATTTTATATAGTGTGTGTGTTTATTAGTGTTCGTTGTTATAGCGGCAAAAGAAATACATCATCTGTGAGAATTTCAAGTGTCTAACAGACGGACAGCGGAGTCTTATTAGTAAAAGGGTCATTACGGTCCCGTTTGACCCATGGGTACGGAACCCTAACAAATACATATTTGTACACTATCTTACACAAAACGCAACGCTTTGCGTACTGGTACTATAGGTATATAGATAAATAAATAGTTAATCTACATAGAAAACATTGTTCATTCGCCAAATAAATAAAAAAAAGCATTTAAGACTCAGGAACAAATATTTGTGCTCATCACACAAATAATTGCCTTGACCGGGATTCGAACCCGGGACCATAAGCTTCGTAGGCTGGCTCACTAAACTAACTAGTTAAAGCGTTCGTCAATACATTCACATCATATCTAATAAACACACAAGGAATCCCTAAATAAATATATATATACCTATAGTTATGTAATTACTTACAAACAAATTACGTAACAATATATATATATATATATATATATATATATATATATATATGTACTTTAGTATATTATGCAACTGGTGTATAAGAAGGGTATGAAAAGGCGAGAGGAGTGGGTTGCGGTGTGAGCCTTGGCGAACATCGTTAGTAAAGACACCATGAGTCTTTTTATACCAGTAATATATTATGCATTAATTAATGCATAAAAATTATGGCAAAGTTGCATTAAGTTGGCAGCACTGATTTTAATCATAAAAGTTTCACTTGAACGCACCAAAGAATGACTACTAAACATAGTATTTGTAGTAGTCTGTGGCACCCAACTCTGCTTTAATTTTTCATTAAAGTAGGGTAAGGAGTGTATTTTTGGGCAATAGACTAGATAAACTTTTTACAGGATAAATAAAGTATGTATTTATGTTAGAGTTCATGATTGCGTAAGTCGCAAAAAAAAGTACAGGAGTAGAAAAACATTATTATTTATGTTTCAGGGGCTTTTATCAATATTATCATCTCGGGTTATCACCACACTACGTTTACGCACAGCAAAATCCTAATTATTTGTCCAGCTATATGATAATAAATTAAATGGAGATTCGTAACACAAGCTGGTTTTAATTATCTACATACGTCAACTGGGGTGGATATAGAATAATTAGTAGAATAACACCATGAGTGCTATGATTTGTGCTTGAATGTTTAGGTTTTAACTTTATTCTTGTGTTTAAGAATCTATGTAATAATATGTATTCTATAATAATTTAATCATTCCCCCCTTTTTGTCGATAAACCGACCATCCATATTCTTACTGAAAAAGGGGTCACTAGGAACTCATAGGGTACCAATAGGGAAATATGGTCAGGGTTGTCACAAGTATGGTAAACTCTTAGGTAAGTACTTAGACGGCCTTACTTTGGTACTCTGAAGTCTGAATGTAGGTAGGTACTCAATATTGTAGAATGAATGCGAAATAGAATACTATTGAAAATAATCTTTTATTTGTATATCGGTTTTAGTTACAAGTTACAAGAGATCACCGGAAAATCTATAAATTACAATTGACATCAGAGAGTAATAACATTTTTAGTTTTAATCTAGATCTTGAGTTATCAGGTAAGTATCTAGTAGAAATAAAAAAATCTTACATGACATCTACATACTTATTATTACGTACACTATAAACTTGTAAATGTCATTGATTGAAAATAAAAATACACTTGTATAACTACATGCGTTCACTCTAAAAACATAATCCTCCTGCTGCAGCCGGGTAAAAGTCATTTTCACACCTGCTATTCAGAAAAGAGTTATTGTTGCCTTCGAATGAGGGATCAAAGTTGTACTTTTCTTCCATCATTTTAGGGCAACAATGAGTCTTTTCCTCATAGAAGGTTTGAAAAGCAGTATGTGACACTGTAGTAAAACCATTTGTAAAATATTTCATGTTTTTAGCAGCGGGCCTCGTAGATGGTGTGAAAAGCAGTATGTGTCACACGGTAGCAAAATTATTTCCGTCTTGGGCGTAAACACTTGAATCCCTCGCTACGCTCAAGATTCTACTTTAGAATCCCTCGCTACGCTCAGGATTCTATTGTAGAATCTTTCGCTTCACTCAGAATTAAATATACCGCCCTCGCCGTAAATATATCATTTTGCTCCCTTGAGACACAATCTACTATTACCTACCTATTTCAAAACGAAACTAAGTTTTGGCATCCCTGTACACACATTAGGATTCCGATTTCAACTTATTACGTCCCAATTAACTACAATACCTTTTGACCCCTCATGTCATAAACCCCGTTCCATCCCTATAAACCGCGGGCTTTTTCCTAACTTTCCATGTATCGCTATTTTTAAAGTTTTTAGTATCAAAACAAAGACATTATTAAGCACTTACCGTATTTTAAAGAGGTCATGGATGAAATATTGAACACCTTCTTCACCAATCGATGTATTTACTTGAAGTACAACTAAGTTTTGAAGAGCATAAAAACAGCCGTCAAAGGGGCCTAACTGCAAACTGTTAGTTTGACAATCTAGTGCCACCTTCATGCATGCCCATTATAGCCATTATACTAAAAGCAACTATTCTACCATAGTGCTGAAAACTATGTTATATAAACACTGACTCTTCTTGTAAGCGCTTATATAATAAACTTTTACTTTAGGATTATTTCCAAAAACCCAGATGTAATTCCCGGTTTTCATTCCTATTCACCACGCCATCCCTAATACCCCCAGTTGACGGTATAACATTTATGATTCAAGTTGGAAATTAAAAGTAATATGACGTAATTTAACCTATCTCCGCATGTATTACATATTATGATAACCGATCTAAGAGTATTCATAAAATATGCCGTAATATACCTACCCCAGCCCATCGCACCTTGGTGATTCCGTTTTTAATGGAGATTCTAGAAATAATTTAATGCTCTACAAGTAGTAGGTGGAGTCAAGTCAGTCAGTGCCAAAACAACTTCAGACACTTAAGTGTCTGTGCCTAGCATTTGAACCTATTGTTTTATTTCTCACCCTATAGGACAATTTTGAAGACCGAATTAGAAGAAGTTTGTACGCACGTGCGAATACATTGAAGTTTGATGTCTTCCAAGTACCTATCGTAAGTTTTGTTTATTCCCCATAATGGAAGGAATAAATTTCTGATTTAACATTGGAAAATTTTGGATGTTTTTCAGAGCACTTATCTAGATAAGTGTATAGAAAGAAAGTTGTAGAGTGTGTTCGGTTTAAAGATATTTTATTTCTCATTAAAAACAAATTGTCACTTACATGAGAAACTTAATTTTAAAGGTTTACAACTTGTGTATTCTAACATAAAGTTATTACTCTGTGTGTTACCAGCTTTTATTAAATAGTACAACAAAATTTCCTATGACGCATCGTTTTCGAAATCTTAACAAAAACCCTAAAAACTGGACCTTTTTTGTGCTCCCACTCTAGGGCATACCTCGGAGGGGTGGGGACTTTTATAGTCGAGCTAACCAAAACATTTAAAGTCTTGTCTTGTCAGTAAGGGTAACCTTTTCGACACCAACGACGTATATATGCGCACCATCGGTTCGATGTCAACGACCCATATATCCGTCACGGCATCCAATACGATATCAATCTACATGCATTTCTATAGGGTTCACTTCGCGTTTGTCGTTCCCATGTCATGGCGTGTGAGGGACAGCGTTTGCATTTGATATAGGTACCTACCGGCTGAAAAGGTTAACATATCTAAATCATATGTTGGTTGGTGGGTATGGCGGCGCTCATGTCCTGCGCTCGCACGGGCAGTCTTCCCCGACCACGTCGATAAGCTCT
This sequence comes from Epiblema foenella, assembly GCA_963556455.1. Lineage (NCBI taxonomy): Eukaryota > Metazoa > Arthropoda > Insecta > Lepidoptera > Tortricidae > Epiblema > Epiblema foenella. The sequence goes on along the minus strand of OY747095.1, from coordinate 14,005,499 downwards.
AGCAGTGGCACCCCGGTCACGCCGACTATTGCTCCGGCAATAAACACATCTCTTAAACCCCCGGCCTTCCCGACGGCTTTATTCTAAAAGCCATTCGAAGGTTTTACGACGACCATTCGTTTCGCATTATTGCTATGTTATTGCATGGGAACCACGTTTTGAATCTTAACTTGAATAGATTATCACTTGCGGTTTTTTTATTATCATTTTTATTGTCGAATTTTTTACTTCTTCATAAAAACCTCAAGTCTCTAAAATCAGTTACAATTCACTGGTTAGGTATTAAATAAGTGTCTGAAAATATATTTTCTTGCAACATGCTTACTGTGAACAGTCGAGTTCGATTATGGTTGCTCAGATATTTTTGCACCTTTAGGAACGTAGGTACATAGATTTATGAAATCGATCTAGTCGGGATTAAAATGGGATTAGAGGTAACAGTTTTGTCATATTATACGCCATGCTACCTACCTATACGTTCATACCATACTTCCATTAAAATATATCTAATTGCACCCGTAACCCTATTGAAAAAGTTAAATGTTTTACTACTTATTATTACCTCGGAATGAAAGTGGATGATCATATATTAATGTCAACTTTATTTGTAATAAACTTAGTTTTATTAGGTAAATTTTATCACTAGAAGCCAGGAACCTAACTCGGTATATGAATTACTAGCGGCCGCCCGCGACCTCGACCGTGTAGATTTTAGATGGTAACTAAGATATAAATGAGGTTTATTTGTTTCTGTCAGTTGTCTGATGCTATTAATCTTTTGTGAAAAATTACTGAAAAGAAAAAATTGATGTCCGCCATCTTGGATTTGAAAATGTATGTCATTTTCGTAATCCGCACCCCGAGGAACCTCGACGATGACACCCATATCGATTTTTAAGAAAAATAAATGTCTACCATTGTGGATTTGGAAATGGATGTCATTTTCGTAATCGGCACCCCGAGGAACCTCGAAGATGACACCCATATCGATTTTTAATAGAAATAATTGTCCGCCATCTTGGATTTGCAAATGCATGTCATTTTCGTAATCGGCACCCCGAGGAACCTCGAAGACGACACCCATATCGACTTTAAAGAAAAGTAAAGATTTGCTCGCCGTACAAACTTTGAACCCCCTTTTCACTCCTTTAGGGGAGCAATTTCAAAAAACTCTGAAAACGTTTTGTTCTATTTAAACAGAGAGTCTATTTACGAAGTTTTAAATCTCTCACTTCAAAAAAGATTTGCTCCCCGTAGAAACTTGGAACCCCCTTCTCACCCCTTTAGGAGTGCAATTTCAAAAAACGCTGAAATACGTTTTGTTTTATTTAAACAGAGAGTCTATTTACGAAGTTTCAAATCTCTGGTTTTGTTGTATTTAAATAGAGAGTCTGTTTACGAAGTTTCAAATCTCTCTCTTCAAAAAATTGCTCCCCGTACAAACTTGGAACCCCCTTTTCACCCCTTTAGGGGAGCAATAACGCTGAAATGTGTTTTGTTGTATTTAAATATGGATTCTATTTACGAAGTTTCAAATCCCTAACTTCAAAAAAGATTTTGTCCCCGTACAAACTTTGAACCCCCTTCCCCCCCCCCCCCCTTAGAGGAGCAATTTAGAAAAACACAGAATATAGTTTTGTTATATTTAAACAGAGAATCTATATACGAAATTTCAAGTTTCTGAATCCAAAAAAATACGTTTCCATACAAACTTTCATCCCTTGTTTTACCCCTTTAGGGGATGAATTTCGAAAAATCCGTTCTTACTCCTAGCCTACGTTATAAATGTAACCGACTGTGTAAAAATCAACTTTCTAGCGTTAGTAGTTTCGGCTGTGCGTTGATGAGTCAGTCAGGACTTCTTCTTTCACAAAAGCTAGTGTGACTGGAAAACTATTTGTTCCGAGAATAAATAACTACTATGAGGACAGAGCCCTAAGTAAATATATCCGATATTACAAGACCGGAATTAGTTTACACTCGAAATAGCTGTCATTTCATATACACTTTGACTTGAGTATATATATACCTCGAATACTATTCTAATCGCGGCTATAGGTAACCATTGCCAATTGGTGTGAAAGAAAAAAGAATAAGAGTTCAAGAGACTGCTAAGGAAGCATTACGTATTTAGAATCTGGGTAATAATGCTTCATTACTTTTCATTATATTAGTAGGCTCTTGAACCTACCTTACTCTTGAAAGTCTACTTATACTTATATTAGGTAAATATAAGTATAAGTAGACTTTCCCCAAAACTGGAAAGCGGCAAATCATGTAACAGTTCGGGTGACAACGTTATCAGAGGGTTTCGACCCTGCAGAATACGGTTTGCCTGTCGCCATTCCGAAATTTGGAAGCGACAGTCACGATCAAAAAAAAATTACTTAGAGACTGCCGATCCCACAGTCAAAATATTATGCGGGCCAATGCAATATGCCTAAGTTTTCTACCATTGTGTGATTATTAATAAACTTGTGGTTCTGTGAGCTGTAGACCTCGCCATGTTTTTTTTTATTGTTAAAAATTTCGAATAATACTAACTCGATGAAAACATTCTATATAATTATTGAACCTGCTCATACAAAATTTCACGAGATACGGATGAATAATGCGACCTGTAGAGGAGAACAAACAGAAATTTGGCCGCAAAAACATACGAAATTATGTATATAAAAAAAAAATTAGTAAATTCCATAAATGACCTTACATAAAAAATTATACATATGATATGTATGTCTAATTATCGAACCTGCTCAGAAAATTACACGAGAATAGATTGAGAAATGCGATCTGTAGAGGAGAACAAACGGAAATCCGCCGGACATATGAAAGCATTTCTGTCGAAGCTGAAGCAGAGACCTGTAACTAGAAGAATGCTTACAATGAACGCCTTCCTTACTGAATGTTAAAGAAAGATTAATAAAGTAATTTATTAAAAATGAATCTTAGTTATATACACATCTGTTAAGAGAAATTACTAAAGGGAGTACCTAATTTATTAACAAAACAGAACATCACATAATATAGTAAAGAAAGTAATACATTTAGAAATATGTTATTAAATAAACACGAAACAAAACTAAATATATTCGTACCGAAAACTTTACCCGACGAGGACAATTCATTTCAATAAAAACGTAGCTAACTACTATGCGAGACACTAATGCTTGAATTGCGACCTTATACGCACGCGTGTAAACAACGTAATCTTGGTCTATCTGCTTCTTGTTCAGACCTGGCACAGAGAGAGTTCCTCGCTTGATGAAATTGTCCAGTATTTGAGATTCGGTCTTATTAAATATACTTATTGTATATTGTCTTATATGTTAGGGCGTTTCATATTACAGATCTCTGTAGACTTCGGTCAGTTGTGATATGGAACAATACACGGGCTGACGGGCTTTTGGTTGCAATTATCAGGTTAGCCTCCTGAACTTTATATTAGGGAACCGCTTAGATGAAGGTAAAATAAGGCCCTCACTACATTACACTCAGATAATAAATACCTCACGACTGACGATTGCATACACTAGAGTAGGGTTTATTTTATTTGGGGTTATATTTAGCATAGCATTAGAGTTTTGCATAATATTTGGATGTTAGGGAGAGGGTATAGGAATTTAGGGTTTTATTAGGCATTCTCGTATAAAGAGGTACTTTGATGGGTTTGCTAGGTAAACAAACAGGCGGTCTTTAAAAGAGATTTAAAAATACTGGGTTTCGTAGATTATTTCGGCTATTAGGAGTTGCCAAGGTTCAGTACTTTCTTTTATGATTAGGATAGCAGAATTGCCTCAGAAAGATGGGCTAGTTCTGAATGTGGCAAGGCGGAGCAGTTACACGGCTTTATCTTGTAATTTCATGAGGGAAAGAATACTCATTGTTTAGATTTCATTGTTTCATGATTATGATAGCAATGAACTTCTGTATTTCTCAGATTTATATTCTATGAAAATTGATATTCATGAATGGCTAGGCAATATGGGGATGTGAGTAGGCTAGACGGGTTGAGTAGTTAGAGATAATCTTCAATCATCTAAGGCTTATTAATGAGCTTACCTCATTAGTATGTCTAGCTCTGGTGTAGGTTACGACCATTGTCCATCTTGGCGAATCAGTGGCACTGTATAGAAATAATATAACAAAATTATCCTTTAGCTTTAGCTTAATACTGGGTTCCTTCAGTACGTAGAATTACATTCTCTCAGAAGAACCGATATAAGGCTGACCTCCGAATATACACATATTTGTCACAAATCTCAGGGTCAAGATATAATAAGGACGTATGGTGAGGCGACACTAAGATAGACAGTTGTCAATAACACGATATTTGACAACGTCATGCATTGGCATTGACGTGTCATTTTATACCAATGACAATGACATTAGGTAAAGTAGAAGCATAATTTTACACAATTTAATACTTTGAGTCTTATAGTGGCTGACATAAAGAAGGATTTAGCATTATTTAGTTTTTATTTTTAAGATCGTAGTTGCAAATTGACTGATTTCGCTTCTACTCTGGTATAACAAGAGTTAAATAAACTCCAAACCAAAACGACTTATGTCAATCAAAATCAAAGCATTTCAGCCCCTGACGTTCTAGCAGTTTTCTAGCAATTACATGCATAATCGCATGAAAAACAATAGATTAGAGTTACTTAATATACTGACCTACAGTCTCTAAAGCGCTTGCGATATAAGCCAAAACTTGCTGACCCATCGAGCCGTAATAATTTTAATGTTTAAAATAGGAGACTCAATAGATTGCGCTTTGATGTGTGCCTTCCGTTAAGAACCGGGGTCCTATAAAATGTATGGAGTTGTTAGAGTGCTTTCTTTAAAGTCACAACAATGAATGCTGAAGTTGTGACTTTAAACCGTATTATAACTAAAATGTTGGTAATCCTTGACACGTTTTTTAGTTTAAAATAATCGGTACCTAAGTAGTTCATTGGCTCTCAGAAAAAGGCTTTACTACCAGGAAATTGCAAGTAAGTTTTTTTTTAAATAATTGCAAATTAGCTCTAGTATAACCCCCTCTCCGAATAGGTCGAATTACTAAATATAAGTTTGTAATTTAATAACCTTTGCATGTATTTTTGTTTTGTAAACTCGGTTCATTATTCAGGCGCTCAAATTAGTAATCTATATATATACTACGCGAGGCCGATTTTTTTACATTACACCCCATCAGATCTACAGTTATGGTCCGATTTTAATAAATCGTATGTCATAAGATTCGTCTCATGCCGGAGAGTTGCATAAGCATCTTACTTTTTCCTATTTCTTTAGAAAAAGGACTAAAAATTGATTTAAAAAACTACTTTGCGCTGACCATGTGACTTTGGCCGCGTGACGTCACGCGACGTGGCTCCTGTTTTGAATTGACATAAAACAGTAAAAAAATAAACAATAACTGAACTCATCCCTGTAGTTAAGTTCTTCAGCATGAGAAAATATACGTTTTGAATCGCCAACATATATCCACAACCCCAAGAAAATTAACAAAATACAAAATAAACGATCTTTTTGATGTTTACAATTTACATTAATGACAGACGTAGGTATTGTATCGTCATTTAATTCAACGTCAACATTTAATATTATTTCTTTTATGCCAGTATTAAATTGTAATGACTTCAATAAAAATTATAATTATACAAACTCTTCGCATATTCAAAATTTATAGAGAAAAGCTCTTTAGGTTTAAGCCATTCATTGTCGTGGACGTCCATCTATGTTAGTCTCTTGGCATCTTTGTTGACCTTAACAGTGCTTTGCGCTCCGATAGGAGTACAATTCCTATTGGCGATTTAGCCTTTAGAAGACTTTTCTATCCTCGGGATGGCAAATCGCCCAGCGGGTTCCACTTCCGGGTGGAGGCCCATGGTATTGCTGGACGAGACCGGGAATATGTTGGAAAGAATCTTCGCGTCCCGGATCGGGAAGCAATAAGAAAATGCGGGCCCCAATGTCACTCCAATATCATGGAGTGACATTAGTCCTCCTTACCTGAGGCGCGTCGTGGAGCGGGTACTGTGGAGAAAGGGGAGTTCTCACGATGTTCTTCGGATAGCCAGTAGAAAAATATTATGACGGAAAAAATTGAGGGCCACAGGTTCCGGGGCAGACTACCCGCTAGATAGAGCACCCAAATCACTGGTGCCCTGCAAGTCCTGCAACTATATCTGCACAAGGCCATCCATAAGGTGTTACGAGCCTGTGGAGGAGTCTGGTCAGTAATAATTGGACATTATGTCCTCAGCGTCGAGGGAACGACTGATGATGATGATGTGCCGCATCCAGGCTGTCCGGATAACTTAGCTAGCAGTCTACTTTAGGCTTGGCTTTGATCCGGCATAATGTGACACTGAAAAGGAACTGTCGATTTTTAAGACCCCTTTTTCAAATATTTTTGATGTTCCTAAAATAGGCACAAATTACAGAAATCTATATATCATAGTTGTTCCTTTTCTAACTATCGGAATTATCGGTATATATTTTTCCTGAATTACTAGGGGTCGGGAGGACGTGTACAAGCTATGTGTTCGGAACCCTTGGTGCGCGAGTCAGACTCGCACTTGACCGGTTTTTTTTAACTGCTCATACTCGTACTTTCGTCAATGTGTATGTGTGTGTGTATGTCTCTAAAAAATGCGCATGTAATAGAAATTAAGTATTTTTAAGGTATCGTTTTATCCTCAATGGTCCCCGAAATACCTACAAATTTAAAGGCATGTAAACAGGTTTCAATGTGCGTTTGTACGGAACTTGACAGCTGTCCCTTGCATTTTGAGTAGCAATTTTTAGTGTATAGTACTGCCGTGTTCCTGGGCTATCATCTGTTGCAAGATGATAGCCCAGGAACATATAACATTGCAACTTGCAATTTTATATGTTATATTCTATTGTGTAAATCTAAGTACTTAAATTACTCGTCATAGTTATGTACTAAAGTTTAGTGCAGAATATATAAGCTTCAATGTTGCCGTTAACTATATGAAACGCGAATAAATGATGTATGGTTCTAACAGGTTCTGGCTCGAACCCCTCACTGTTGGGAGACGAAAACAAGGTCTTCAATGAACATTTGTACCAAATTTCATCAATTTGCCAATATTTTGAGGTTGGACTTTATCGACTGGGTTAACGTATGTCGTGGTTTATGGTTTATGTGCGAAATTAAAACTTGATTTGTAAAACTTGAAACTGTTAAAACATAGGTCCTTGCTTACCTATTTTAGCTACACTACAAGTACCTACATAACATACATACAATATAACCATAACAAGTAAGTAAGCACTTTTTATCATAGTATGTATTTTCGTATCATCATCATTCTAGCTAGCCTATTTTAAAGTGACCTCGCACTATCGGACATTACGGCTAACTGCCGTAATAAGTGGAGACACATCGCAAGAATATTATATCTACTATCAAGGACATAAAGCTAAATGTCAACATACCTACCTAAGAGAGACCACCCTCATCAGTGTCATTACGTTGACTTTGACCACGACCACTCTGATAATACAAAAGTACCCGATTAAATGAAGAGAACCCGATATTGGCTCGAGAATAAAATCATGTATTGTTTGAACGGTAAATTCGAATTTACTATCGTATTCATCATAGCTCCAGTCCCTGCAGTGTCCGATTGCAACGCACAAAAAGGTCTTTAAAACAACAAAGATTATTGCGCACATACGCCATTTTGGTACCCTCATAGCATGTAATCGCGAGACGACTCCGGTATCGCGCAGCGTAATAATAATTCGACGCTGGGCGCTAGACACCACTGAGCATATAATCACTTATGCTAGACACAATTCCAGTGAAACTACCAATATTCTTTTGTTTATAGTGAGGATTTCGTCTTAAACTAATCAACAAACATCGTTCCTTAAATTTGAACCATCAAAAGACACAGGTAAGCGTTTTTCAATTCATTTCCTAAAGTGAAGTGTCCATTATAGGTTATATTTAGGAACGTGTGTTTACAAACCACAATAAATGTGCGTACCTACGTTATTCTGATGATACCCTTTAACTAAGTCTGTATTACGCAGCATTTATATTATAAGATACCTATTGACATTATTAAATGTCAGTTGAAGGTATAATAGGTCACGTTGGTCGTTATTTCACAACGTGGATGCGAAACATGCTTCTGGTATATCGTTCCCCGCGCGAGTGGACGGGCGTCACGGACGGCGCGGCAGCGGCAGGCGGGTGCTCGCGGACAAGGTCACCCAAATGAGATATTGACTTGATAAAATTTGTTAGCTTACGTAGGTATGCCACGCCAAGCACGATATAATTTTTTTCTGCTGTACTTTTTTCGCGATTTAAGCAATCACGAACTCATTATAAATGCATACATTATTTAGCCTATAAAAAATCTGTCTAGTCTATTGCCCAAAAACACACTCCTCCCTGAAAAATCAAAGCGGAGTTCGGTGCCACAGACTTGCATATAAATATTATGTTTGGTAGTCATTGTTTGGCGCGTTCAAGTAAAACTTTTAAAATGAAAATCAGTACTGCCAACTGAAAGCATCTTATATTATTTATGCAATTAAGTAATGCATATTAAATTATTATGTAAATGTATGTATTATAAATAAATATGTTTATCATCTTGTGTTATTTAACTAGTATAATCTATTTTCGGATATATTTATGAAAACAAACAGTTGCGATTCGATCCGGATTCGAATCCAGTTTAGGTCGGATTCCAAGTCCAGCAAAAATGATTATATTACATACATAAAACGAATTTATTTGTGTTCGTGAAGAAACTTTGAAGGTGCGTTGATTCTTTTTAAAAGAGGAAAGTTTCATGAAGAAATTGCGTAGGTAAGTTGCACAATGACTAAGAGAAAATATGGCGCATGAAAAGACTGACTAGGTATAGGTACTTACTTTTTATTTGAAATATGTCGTAGAAAAAGTATTTTATATGCAACGTATAACTGGTACGTATAAAAAGGCTCGTGGTGTCTTTACTTCGCCTTTTTAAATCCTTCTCATACAACAGTTGCATAAAATACTATTTCATGCAACTGTTACCTTTCTAATAAAAACATCTACGAGCTTGCATGCTATACCCAAATCAGATTATACTACTGACATTCATTAAACGCTAAGAGGGGGTACGAGTATAACGCAAGGAAAAAACTAGAAATCACCCGCGCGTCCCGCGCCTTCCCCGTTGTGCCCCCTACGATGACGAAGACTTTCGCATAGGATATGCCCATCCAGGCAAATAAAACATGATAATATATATATAAATGATAAGAAAATTTATAAGGAGTTTATTATCTCTGCTTAAATAATTTTTTTACACTGTACATTAGTATAAATTTTCGTACATAAAATATATTCCAATGATAAGAAAATAGGACACGGTGTCAGTTGGATTTCAGAGAGTCCATATATAATCATATTATAATTTTAATCGTAATTTTTATCGTGAAATAGATGAATCTGAATCATAGTTATGTTAGTTCGAAAGATATGTTCGAAATGTGATAGCTGATAGGCAGTCAACTAGTATTTTAATTTTCTCATAATAATATCGCTTTCTACAAAAAATGGTTAAAATTTTAATGATATTAATATTCGCGCCGAAATCGTAGCCGCCGTTACGTCCGCCGACGTCACGAGGGCAGAAATATAAATGTCAAGAAGAATGAGCTTCCAGAGTCCGTATCGTTGGTGCGTTTTTGCAATCCTGGCGTCACTCATGAGCAAATGATTGCGGTCGGCGTTGTCGGTCACGTGACATACAGATAATAAAACTACGATATTAGTTTGTGTGGGTACAGCGCCATCTATCGGCGAATTTTGTTACAAATTTGAGCCACTGAATAACTTAGTATGTATGGTAGTTTTTCAAGGATAATTCTTTATTACGTGAACCGTACTCAATTTTCAGAATGTGTAACTCAAGCCCTTTCATATGACATCCCACTTGACATATTCATTAGACTTTCAAATTTTGACCACCTAATTGAATCTGTCATTTTTCACAGAATATAAAAAAACATGTTCTATGCATCTAGGTTACCCTTCTTATATATAACTGTTCCAAATTTCAAATCGATAGCATAAGCATAATGTAAGACAGACAGACAAAGTGAAACCACATGGGTTCCTTTCTTACCACTTTGGTACGGAACCTTAAAAAGGCAAAAATTTACTGAGGTCTCGTACCCGTGCAAAAGATTTTTAGGCATGTTTTAGAATAAGAATAAGAAACATTTTATTCGTGACAAAGCAAACCTGATGTTTATGTAATAGTCCAGTAACTTTATAACATCAGAGCTTGTGTCAAATCCCGTATAGTTCTGATTTTTTTTTCTGACTTACTTATGATGTTGGCACAATCAAGGACCATATACAATAGGACTGACAATCTTCATACTACGCACCGTGCTCCGAAAGTTAGTATCTCTCTACGTAGCTAGGTGCCGCTAGGAGTACCGATTCATTCAAAAGTCGTAAATTTTATAATTTCCATGAATGCGCAAAAGTGAATTCACAGCCATCGAACGTTACGACATTCCAAATGATACAGTAAAAAGCGAAAAGATGGCGTTAGGTGCGATGTTTCATTACTAGTACTAGGTACGTTCCGTTCTGGCGCACTTCACTATTTATTTGCACTTACATAATTACTTACAAATGAAATATATTTCACAGTTTGTTTACCTTGTTATTTATAATTTATCTTAAGAACCCAAATAATGTCCGCAATTATACTTTAGTTTAAAAAGATTAATTGAAAGTTTAAATTCTGCGCGAGTTGAAATGAAAATTGAAACGTCTACCACTAACTCGCCATTGGATCTTAGTATTCGGTTAAGCAAACGTTTTCACTCATAATAGTGTTTGAAATTCATTCGGCGCCGAACACGTGTGGACTAGCGCGGGCGCGGGAGGGGCGTGGCGTGGACAGAGCAAGTCGATCGCCGGCCACTGCCTATTTTTTGATGTACATATATAAATATTCCCCTTATAATTTATAAACCTATCTTCCGCATTAAACCTATTTAGGTATTAAGAGGTGCAAGTAGTAAATACTGACCACATATCTAAACAACACCTAATTGTCAAAAATGTTCTACAGTCCTCGAATCACAGCTTAATACAGAGTAGTCAAATTAATAAAACGTAATTTTCTGAGACTAGCTCTAATTTTCATTGCATATTCATTCACGAAGATAATTCTAAAAAATCTAAGATCCATTATATTGTTTGTAACATATGCGTAGTGAAACACCTAGCTTAGTTTATAATAAATAAATATATAATATGTAATAAATAATGTGGGTATGATCATATACAAATCGACCCCGCCTAGTCCCGAACAAACTAAGCAAGCTTTTATTTTCTCTCTCCTCTGACACTTATACGAGTATATAGATAAATATATACTTAAATACAAAATGGAGTTGCGTTTCTTTTAACTACTTAACATTTACCTGCATACGTGTAAAGGCACGGGTCCGTAGTTACTTTCAAAATGAACTACGGTAAGCGATACCGATATCCCGCATCACCTATTAATTTATTGAACGAAAAAAAACCTTGGTAGCTACATTGAACTATCTGTAACTTACTCTATAGTTGGTAAGAGGCAAAATGTGAATATAATAAATGTGTTAAATCAAAGGCGATTTCCATAAACAAATGAAGGCCCAAAATGAAAGGGACGAATGTATCGCATGACATTTCCGATCTCTTCTCCATGAGCGTCAAATTTTGTAATTAGAATACCTATTGGTTTGTTTACAGTGCGGATATTTATGAGCATTGCATGTTTACATATTTTTGCACTCTTCTTAGGCAGATATAATTGTGTATGTAATTTGCCTAGGTATTTAAGAAAAAAGTTTGTTTAGATATTTGTTTCTATTTGCTGTCTATATGAGGTTGGAAAAAAATTGTGTAGATATTTTTGACTCCTGCTTATGTGAACAAAGTAGGAGTCAAAAATATCTATTGAATATGAAAAACAAGTGCATAGATGCTTTTGTCTGCGTGTTTGTCTACATATATTTGTCTGTCATTGTACGTATATTTATGAACGTATTAGCGTACACAATTTAATGACTCGAATAATGTTCAAATATATCTGATCGAAATTGTTGTATGGATATTTTTGGCTAACGGATAGTAAAGATATTTTAGTCGCTTTGGGAACGTGTATTTATTTATGCCCTTGACTGTACGCGTAATTTAATTTTATACACATTTTACCAGTTCACCAGCGCCATCTAGTTATTTTATGTAGCAAAAATTGGCGAACCCGCGAGCAATCAATGATTCCAGAGGTAGTGCCATCTGTTAAATATGATGTGTTTCACGTTGTTGATGAGTAGAAAATATAATCCTTAAAAATTGTGTATAGAAGGTATATAATGGTATTAAAATAAAGCACTTAGACGTTTGTTCTTAAAAAACAAAAAAAACAGGAGAAAACATTGGTGAAAATAACATTTTTGCGACTTCCAGGCTACGAAGCAGCGCCATCTAGTTTTAATACCGAATTTTGAGCTATTTCAGAGTTACGTTTTTTTGTATGAGATTGTCAGTCCTATTGTATATGGTCCTTGGCACAATGAATAATCCAAGTCGAAACTTTATCAAAAATCAAATAAACCTTTTATAACCCTAAAGGACCAGTTTTTGATAGTATCTTTTCACTAGAATAGTCTCTGTAGAACAAATAGTTTCCGAGATATGAAGCTTTTCAAAGTTTATCATATTTTCGAACTTCGCAAAATTTGAAAGGCTTTATCGCGGAAACTATTTGGTCTACAGAGACATCTCCAGTCCCATATTGTAGCAAATTTAGTCTACTTTAAAAACGCCCTGAGAAAGTACTATCAGCAAGTTGTCCCTTAGATAATCGCTTTTTTCTATTTTTCACAAAGTTGCGTTCGGCGCTCGAGGTTACAAACTTGGATTATTCATTGGGCCAACATCAAAAAAGCAGAACTTCCGGATTTGATGCAAAGTACCCTATACTTTCAGGCGACAAGTTTATATAGACTATAATGGAAATAGGTATTAAGGCAAGGCCCATTCAGAGATCTGACGAAAAAATTTAAATTTGAGCTTCTAGTATGAAGAAATAATGTAAAATTAAACTACACAAAAATAGAAATAAAGAAACATATTAACCGAACAAAATATTGAAAAACACGGTAACTCTGTAAGAAAATCATAAATACGTATCATAGTAAAAGGTGGACAGGTTGGGTAGGGAAAGTTTATGGCATTAAGTCCTTTTTTTGTACGATAAGTTTTACTTTTCTGCAATAAAAAGAAACTTTTATGATTAAAATCAGTCCTGCCAACTTAACGCAACATTGCTATAATTTTATGTATTAATTAATGCATAATCTATTATTTACAAATATAAATACATACATTTATCATTTTTTTTGTGTTATTTAACAAGTTTTATCTATTTTCGGATATATTTATGTAAAAGAAACAGTTGAGATTCGATCCGGATTTGAATTCAGTTTAGGTCGGATGCCAAGTCTAGCAAATTAAAGAAAAAAACAAACAAATACAAATACTAATACAAATTTATTTATTTACCAAAACAGCAAAACAATAGATACATAATCAGTGGCCCTCACACTAGGTCCAGCCTGTGTCGTGAGGACCGAAAGAAAGCAGTAGGGATTATACAATAAGCAGATGCGTGTACAGATAACATAAAGGATTAGGTATTTACCTCTAAACACAAAGAGAAGAAAAACAAAATTTAAGACAGCTACTGGCATCTAGTCTAACCTTATGTGTGCGTGTGTGTGTGTGTGTGTGTTTCTATATGGGCGTGTGTGTATTTATGTGTGTGAGTGTGTGTGTGTGTGCGAAACCATAAACAAAGTGTCATATTTTTGATTTCCCACCAAATTCCTAATTGAAAACATAAACATTCAAGCTGATAAATGGTTATATTACTTAAATAAAATGATTTTTTGTGTTCATGAAGAAAATGTGTAGGTACGTTGATTCTTTTAAAAATCCACGAAGAAGTAATATAGCATTACTGAAGAAATTGCGTAGGTAAGTTGTACAATTACTAAGGGAAAATATGGCGCATGAAAAGTCTGAAAATACTTACTTTTTATTTGAAATAAGTCGTAGAAAAAGTATTGTATGCAACGGTGTATAACTGGTATAAAAAGGCTCGTGGTGTCTTTACTTGCGATGTTCGCCAACGCTCACATCGCAACCCACACCACTCACCTTTTTATACCCTTCTTATACACCAGTTGCATAATATACTATTAAATGGCAACTATAATATCTACGTCAAATGTCACTTAATTTCCGTGTCAATGAGATACAGCAAATCGTATTATAGTACATTATTCCTCATGAATTGCTACTTCCATAACGGACTCGGAATATTTAAATATAATAAATCTATAAAAAATCATAAATCTTCGTTTTAGTAATAATGTTATAGCACAGTATGTACGGAACTATGTAGTGCGAAAATTTTATTACGTTGCCCAAGTATCATAATTGTTTTGTCACATTATACACAGTGTTGCACCACGTGGATTATTTAAATATTTCCGCTCTTTTCTAGCTGTTGTGAGTGACATGTGTCAAATAAAGCAAACAGGAATGCAAACACTATACTTTCTAATGTAGAAGTATCAGTACATACTCGTATGTTCTGTATTATTATTTGCTGTATGTTTCCCTTTAAATAAATAATATATATATATATATATATATATATATATATATTAAGCTGAGGCATATTATGCAAGTATTTGTTAGGGACATAACTCAGGAACAAATATTCATGCTCATCACGATATCACACAAATAAATGCCTACACCGGGATGCGAACCCAGGAGCTCTAACCTCGTAGGCAGGATAAGTACTACCCAACTAGACGAAAGAGGTCGTTAGAGGTTATCAACTGTTACATTAACAATGTTTCCTTTTCATAAACATAATGTGTTGATAGGTATTGAAAGTTATTCTAGACCGCCGCATGTATGGTAATAACGTACGAAATCTTCACTATTAAATTATTACAAGGCGGGCGGCGTTGCCAAGTCTAGGTTATTTTACCTACTAGTGGCTCTGTGAGCTGTAGTTTTTGACCCTGACCTTGCATTTTTTTTACATTTTCAACCCCCAAAGTCGATAATTATTATGACGTTTTTCAAAATAGCGGATTTTGAAAAATGACATAATAATTATCGACTCTGCTAAAAAAACTTCACGAGAATCTGAGAAATGACACCTGTAGAGAACAGACGGATAGACATCTCATCATCATGCTTTCGCATATTTGTCCAGCTGAACGGGTACCGTCGGCGCTTAACTTTGTCAACTTTTAGAACTACTCTCGTCAATGTTACTAGGTTTCCGTACCCGGAGGGTCCAAACGGAACCCTATTGTTGTCACTTACGTGACCGTCCGTCCATCCGTCCGTCGTCTGCCACACAGGTTTTATAACCAAAAGGTTAGAGCTACAGTCATCAAATTTTCAGTGTATAAGCATCTTGTTGACCCAAAAACATACTAAAAAAAAAATATATATATTTCTTTTTTCGGCGCTCATACAGCTAAAGGAGGAGCGAAAAAATATTTTTATTCTACCTCATCGAGTGGGGTATACTGTTGTTACTAGTACTAAGAAGTTATTGAGCAAATAAATACGATATTTTTTGTTTATAAAATATTATAAAACGAAGGTATGAGAAGCTACCAAAATCAGCTTTTTTTACAAAAGTTGAAATTTGGTAATAATATTTATTATTACGTATATTTCACCTTATTTTTATTAAAACCTACTTAATTTTACGGTTGGTTCGGAACACTAAATGTGCGGAATCCGATTCGCACTTGGCCGGTTTTATTAATTAGGAGCGTATGCAGAAAAACCAGTTAAAACTTGACTTACCCTGGTGTATAAATCGCAGGAGACAGTGTGGAAAACCTTCCCGAACATGCAAATATCCTTCCCGACATCCAAGTCTTTCCAGTGCCAAAACTCGCCGAGGTCATTTTTAGGTATTTTGCCGCGTTTTATCATTCTGCCTTGCCATAAACCCGAATTCTGTAACAAAAATATCAGTTGTAAATAAAATTTTCCACGAAAAATTTAATAGATCTCCTAAAGTACTTGTTGTGGTTTATATTTCAGTATATAAGGTTGGTCATTACCAATGTAGGTATATTAGATTTATAAGTTATATGTACGTACGTATTGGAACCTATGTCTAGACACACGACGAAAAAAACCTCGTTCACGAGATTTTGACGTCCGAAAAGGGAAAATCTTAAAAACAGTTAAATAATGATTAAAATGTATTTTTTAATAATTATTCTCGTACCGGGGGAGTGGGTATTTTGCGAGCTAGCTAGCAATTTAATATAAAGCCCCTTTATTTCAAAAACAAAGCGAATACTAATCCAGGAACTGGCTATTGTCCTAAGTTCGCGTATAGATTTTAATTCGGGAAAGGTGAGTAGGAGTCTTAGTAAGTATTTTAGATTCGTGTGGACAACTGTCACCCGGTACATTTCCCTGCTATGATGTCATCAGTCGTTTGGGAAAATAACTATCTCGTGGTAATATAACTTTTAGACCAGCTTTCACACTCTACTTTTCACTTCGATTGCGAGAAAATAAATAATCAAAGGTCATCCACCCAAACTTAATAATAAATTCAACGACGAACATATCATGTAGGTGGCATGTTTTTTTTCTAAACTGCTTTGACACACAAAATATAGACACCGCGGCCCGCGGTTCACGTGCAACATTCACGAGCGAATAAAAGCTACTGACCTTCCCCATTGAGCGCTTCAAAGCGTTGCTGTAACGATTTAATCACTTTATTAATTATTGTGCAATAAGGAATACTACAAACTTAATCTTTAGAGAAATGAATTCTTTCCTGATTCTTTTAAAGAGGTAAATTAGTGTTAGTGGATTTAATAGGTAAAGTATTTTGATTGGTCAAATTAAATGTTTTGTAAATCATATGTATGAATAAATTTTCCCCGGGGGCTGAATTTATTACTTTAGCCCCGCTTGACATGTCTAATATGACACACTATTCGAACACGAGAAGTGAAAAACGTATTAATAATGTTACAATTTGTAGAAAAAAGTATTTATGGACTGCTTAGTAATTTGGAGTTAACGGGAAAAAAGAGAAAAGGCACGTATTTATGTGTTGGAGACCAGTCGGAATAAGCTATCAACTAGAGATTACTGAGTTGGCAGGCTGCAAGCGGGAGAGCGCCGGGCGCTGTCGGCCCGTGCACAACACAAAGACTCGCAGCTCGCATTCAAGCGTAGACAAATGCTTGCTCATTTGTGAGCGAGGCTTCGCGCGCTGCCGTCGCATTAATACAATATTCATTATTTTCATTTATAAATTCGTAATGCATTCTCAGTATTTTAATCACACCTGTGTACAAAATGGCGGCTTACGTAATGTAACATTACGTACGTTACGTAGTATATTTAGGTAAACACTGCCGGGTGTATTGAGCCAATACGTGTAACGTCACAGCATTTCTATTAAAGCAGTTTAAACTAGGGTTGATAATCCGGTAAAGTGTTAATGAACATGCAGTCTATTTATAAAGTATGCTCATCTTTTATGACGAACGATAAAGAGGAAGCAAACCGCACAATATGAGTAGGACAATGAATTGGACACGAGAAAAACACAAATACTTGTACATCATGGACATGAGACGCAGATAATGTCATTTGGGACAACAGTGCCCTGACTTTCTTGAAAACTACTTATTAGGGTAGTAATTACTATATTTACCGAAATGGTTTTCTATTTAAGCATCATTAATTATAATTTATTGTAGGTATATAAACATTAATTATAATTTATTGAATTTTTCTCGAGCTGTAGAGCAAAGCACCATTTTGCTGCGTGTGTAGTGATTTTAGAAGCTTTTATTTAACTTGCAATGTTAGTATGTATGTACAAAAGTGTGTGTACGAGTGTTCGGGGCAAATCTTGCAACTGAATTTTAAATCAATTATCCTCAGCCGATTGAACTGAAATTTGGCATTCTTATGTAAGTAAGGTGACAATACAATGGTACCGCCCCTTGCTTGGCCTTAATAGAAAGGCTGGATTTGATGAAGACAATTTTCAAGAATTTCAACTTATTGATACTTGTTTATTGTAAGAGACGTTTTTAGGGTTCCGTACCCTTATGGTTTACTTTGTCTGTCTGTCTGTCACATGTCAGATACATATAATAAATAGGTGGTTCAAAATTTGAAAGTCTAATTAATATGTCGAGTGGGGTGTTATACTTACCCCCCCCCCCCCCTTATCTCCGAAATTTACCAAGGGAAAAAATAAAATTATTACATAACATTGATATCAATGTATATTTTACAGGAAAAATATAACTGTAGCACTATCCAGTTTTTCTATTTTTTTATCGTCAAAAAACATTTGTATACAAAGTTTGTAATTTAATCACCTTTGCATGTACTTTCTTTATAAATTCCTACAAGATTATGCTGAAAGTACCTTCTTTCAAATAAAGAAAAAAAATTGAAATCGGTTTACTTACGTGATAAAGAATTATCCTTGAAAAACTACCATACATACAACGTTATTCAGTCGCTCAAATTAGTAACAAAAGTCGCCTATAGATGGCGCTGTACCCATGGCGTCCAATTTCCACACCATGTTGTTGAGATTTTCCTGATTTAATAGGGTTGGAACCGGTACACATCTGTATACGGAACCGTCGGTGCGCGAGTCCGACTCGCACTTGTCCGGTTTTTTTTTATCTCAAAATGCGGTGAAGAATTTGTAATTGTACATTCTACATGGCTTGGGAAATTAATAATCTGGATTTATTTAAAATTATTATATCCTGCAAAATGTCACATTGATACTACCCTATATATCGTATGTAAGTGACAGTGATTCAATGTCGCATCCGGCATTACTAACCTTCTACGAGTAGCTTAGAGGCTGTATATGAAAAAAAAAATACGAAAAAAATATTATAATCGTTATTTATTTATAATAAGTATCGGTCGCCGAACGTTAAAAAATGGGGCTATTTTGATTTTAGTTCATATTTTAGGTTAATTAATTATCAACATCATCAAGCCTGTTTACGTCACATTGACTGGAACTGAGAAAATCGAGCACTGGAGCAACGTAGTACAAACAGATACCAATACAAACAGAACACAACATACAGATACTAATGGGAAAAGTACTTCGTCTTATTGCAATCACTTGCAATGAATGAAAACGGGTACGGCCGTGTAAAAAACCCGCATGACGGAGGCATTGTTCGTCTCGTTAGATACTTTTTAAGATGAATGGGGCATTTTTTTGCAATCTGCGAACGATAAAGTGAATGGGACAGGAGAGCTGCCACGCGGCACGTCACAGCACGCCACGGCCCGTCTCGGGATCGGAAGGATGCAGGCCGTCGTTTTAATGGGATTGTCGCTCATTTGTCTGGAATATTCCATTAGCTACCGCTTAGCTCCCCATTCATCACATTGTGTCATGTAGCTAAACAATAACTCTTCATATCATGTGAATTAATCACAATCCTTTTTTACCCGACTACGGTGAAGGCCAAAAGACGGGTTATGTGTTTAATCTGTATGTTTGAAATATGCATGTCCGTTACTATATCCTCTCGTAACTACTCAAAGACTTAAGCGCTTTATTTTAATGAATCTGGGGGCACGGCAGTAGTCTCGAAATTTTATTTAGTAAGCAAATAAAGATTAATAACGATGCCTGACTTGGCTCTACGTAATATCTCACAACTTTTTACGGTGAAAGAGTTTCGAGACTTGGCCTATTTTTACATGGAATGTTTTTTATGGGATATTATAAATACGTCATTAGATTCGTGATGACGCGATGGTAACTGGGTACCTACATCAAATTCTTAAAAATTGAAATGCAGGCGGGACTGGATACAAATAGTGCCCATAAACTACCGCGAAAAGTGGGAAAGGGCGGAGATGGAATGTCCTAAATACCTACCTTCCTTATAGTAAAAGTTAAATCAGTCCCACATCCAACGTTCGAGAAATTACCTGGGAGACCAAGCCTTGCTCGGCGTTTTCCCGGGAATGAGACCTACTTTGACCGATTGTTCGCCCCCGGAAAGCCCCCGCTTTGAAATCGTTAACGCCGTATCCCAAATCTCCGAAATTAAATAAATAAGTAATCATTCAAGAATTACTCGTCTAAAGATATAAGATTATATAATTATGTATATTAGATAGACTAACAAGCGAGCGAATGATGAGGTACACAGGGATAAAAGATAGTATGGCAAAAGCAAACTTTAGTAAAAGCAAAGTTATTGCTAATTCACTCTAGGTAAAGGCATTTTATCATGATTAGTTCGTTTATTCCGTCTGTGCGGTTGAAAATGTTGCTTTATAAAGCACGTGGTGTTCACGATGCTAGCACAGAATAATAAGTAGGTAGAAAAACAATATCGAAAGCTATATGGGGTCGCCGCCGCCAGTATTTCACATTAGGGTCAGTTAGACGACAAATCTTCAATGAATCAGAGTGGCCCGATGAAAATTTCATCAACGCAGGCTGCGAATTACAAATGGTTTACGTGCAATTATTTATTTACGCCGTCAATCACTTAGTGTGGAGCAGATAAAAACCCGCGGCGGAAATGGAGAGGTATTCGTCCGCCATAGCTGGGCAGGGGTAATTACCCGACTCATTATATTATAACATGAATATATAAATGGGTATTTTAGCAGGATTAGCGAAAATCTCCTTTAGGGTGAAATGCGCTGTCCGAAAAGATTGACTCATTTTCATTTATTACAAGTCTTTATTTAGCTACTTGTTTTAAAAATTTGCAGTGTTTTTTTGCAAGAATAGTTCAATTAAGAGTAAATTTAAGTAATTTAAGAATGGCTAGTAGGTATATAGGTCCGTAAGTAATAAAATAACAATCCATGTCTATAACGATGTTGACAATTCAAACATGGAGGTTTTCGAAGACGGGCTACTTGTACGGTCGGCGTCACAGAGGGCTTAACATTTTTGTACTTGTCACTTTTAACGTCATGTTTGAACTGTCATACTAAAGTTCCTTAACGAGTGAAAGAAACCAAGTGCCAAAGTATCCAGCTAACTTATGACGCCGACTAAAACTGCTTGAAAGTACAAGAAGCAGAAGGTACAAGAACAGATATAAGAAGCAGAAGTTTAAGAGCCCTACCTTGACACGCGGCTCCATAACAGTTATAGTGTCATCCTCGATGAAGTACACGATGTTGACGACTCGCACTCGGAACGCCTCGTTGGGGTTCTCGTACACGGGCTGCTTGAAGAACGCGGTGAAGTTGAGGCAACGCTTGTCGTAGTGCACCCAGTGCGGAACAACGGCGGGTAGCGCAGGCTGCTTCACGCGCCCGTACGTCAAGGATGGGTCGTAGCTGAAATCACACAATACGAAACATATACGAAATACTCAACAGAATACTCTCTAATTAGTCTGTCCGTCGTTAAAAGAGCTAAGCACATTTCTATTTCATGCTCTACGCCACGCCCGTCAAGCTGAATAAGGGATCAAAAAGAGCAGGCAGAACATTAAGACATGGATTTGAAATTATTAAATCTTAATGAATCCTATAAATGTCATCGAAAATTCTACACGTGCTATATTCCTTAAAGTTTCCTCGCACAGCATTTCATAATCCGTGTTTAAACCACCTATGATCTGAATATTTTATAAAGAACTGCTTGCATGTATTTAAGAACTTCATAATATTATGCTCGATATAAACGCACACATTGTAAATACAAACGCATACGGCTATCGTCGTTGGGGTTAAAAATAAATTATCCACGTAATTGTAGACGAATAACGGTAGGTCATGTAGGTAGGCATATCATAAAACAGTGGATAGTAATATTACTTAGCGATATGTGATGAGTTCCGGTTTTGTACATAATATATTAAACACAAAAATAGGACACAGGGTAATTCTCCAGGATATACTACATGATCCTATCCTCACACCCAACATGACTAGCCGCAAGTTATGCAGTGTGTGTCATAAGGGTTACACTGATTACAAAAAGTGACTTGTCACGAACGTCACGATACAGAAGTAAGGTCAGCGTCAAATAGTATGTAGCAGCCAAAGAGGCCAAATAATTCGGTATACCATACAAAATATATGGTTGGCTTGTTTTACTGGTAGTTAAGTTTCCCTTTAATCTCAAAAACTACTGAATGGAGTTTGACGAATGATTCCGAAACTATACCATACACATCAAAATATGATATAGGCTATAACTTATACGGGTACAAAGTCTGGGGCAGCAGCTAGCAATCTATAAACAGCTAATACTCGCAATATATTTTCTTTCCAGCACCCTCCTCTTAAATTAGCATCGAGCGAATTTCTGAAAAATATCTGGGAACTGATTGAATCTCGCGGTTTGCCGAGCTTGTATCACTGTTTATTTTGATAACAGGCACGGCTAAACAAACTTGCTCTGTATTTCAATTTCAGGTTGAGAGGCAAACATTCACCTGTCTACGGGGCGCACGATTCAATTCCGCCCTAGAGGTTAATTCTTGGTCTTGGTCAAAGGCTTTGTTTGAGTTATCAAATACTGATTATTCATACAGAAATTTATTAAAGAAATATACGGGCAAGAATATGTACGTCCAAATAGTATTCTGAAAGAGTTTCGTACAAAAATAAGTCTGATGGGGCGTTTAATGAGATAATTAACTTAACCCTAAAAGTAGTTAAGAAAACTGTACAACTTGGATAATGATTTATTGAGTTTAGACATAAAGCTCCAGGGCTTCATTAATAGTTGCTAGCTATTAATGAAGCCCTGGAGCTTTATGTCTAAACTATGATAACTTATTGTAAAAGTATAATGGACATATTTACGGTTTTAAATTGATTGTTATATAAAAAACTACTTAACAACCCATTTCGCCTTATAGTCGAGGGACTTTGCTTTTACCGAACAAATTTGTTTAAATAATTATATTCATGGAACAAAGGGGCCTACTAGTGGGGACTTATTACTTCAAGGCTTTGCGTGAATGAGTAACAAACATCCAAAGTTTCACATTTCTTATCTCACGGGAAGATGACGAACATAAACAAACAGGCGAGTAGATAAGAAGTAGATGACGCTTTTACTTGACGGAATCATCAGGCAACGCGAAAGCGTTGCTGTCGACGTCGGTGGCTTCCCCGCCCGGCGCGCGCACAATGGTATCCGGGAACCGGTGCCCCTGGTAGAACCGCAACGAGCTCCGGTTATGGTGCTGGATCTTTGTGGGGTCCGAAAACGTCAGCCCCGGCAGCTTCGGAAGTCCCCACGCCATTCTAATTAAATAAAACATTAAGTTGAAAGAGATAACTGACCACTTGTAACCTCGACTTTACATGCAGTAGGGACGTAGGGTCGATAGGTCGGTTAGCGACCAGCTACGTAATTTGGTGTGCCGGTTTTCACTGTTTCTTTAGAGTCTATAAAAAGGTAATATCATTAATTGAAAAAACATCGTCCTTCAGGTGGTCGGCAACTGACGCTGGTCGTGTAACTGACCTAGCGAACCTTCTATTTAGTTGAAAATACGAAAATCAACGAAGTAATTGATTGCATTCGGTACGAGTATTGGCAGTGTTGCATATTTGAAGAGGTGTACGTGAGTGAGAAGTCCGGTATTGCGAATATTTAAGGGTGGGAATGAGCAGCTGCACCGAAGTGTGCATGACTTAGGCATAGTCGTGCTGCTGGCTCTCCTGTGTAAATATGAGACCTTGCGGACTGCAGGCCTTGAGCTGCTGGTACTAAGCTATGTTCCTCGTTACGCTTACATGAATGAGGAACAAAATTTGGACCATAGAGCTTTTAATTGTCTACCATTTGATTTCAATTGATTCCGTTGAGACACGAAAATTGGCATACAACTTATGTGGGTAACTTTCACGACCCATATAGCCGCACGCACACAGATGTTACATTTACAGGCATTCTCGGACAGTCTCGGACAGAGCTTAGTCGCGACTGTCGCGAGTGCTAGTTGTGCGCGCGTTGATCACTTGGCGTGCCCACCGCTACGTAGGCATTTAGTGTCACGTACATCAAAATGAATAACCGATATTATTACTTTCTTCAAATAAAGGATAAAGGTTTTTAAATTTTTGAAGATGACAAGATAAAAAATCATCATTTAAGAAAATATTAATTACGTATTTGAAGTCCATAGAAGAAAAAGTTATTTAAAAAAAATTATGGAACGTGTCGTGTAACCCTTCTAGATTTCAACTATTTTTCGCTGAAATTGGCGCCCTTTTTACATTTATGTTTTTGTCGAGCTTTTTTCACGTTTGTGTATTAGTGGGATCACTATCATGGTTATATCTTGTTAGCTAGTTAGTTGTAACAAGTTGTTACGATCCAGTCTTCGTCATGTGTGGTGTTTAATTGACATTTGATGCTCTTTAACATCTAAGCAGTCTCTAAGGAATGTAAACATGATAAGATGTATGTATAAACGAATCGATGTATGTATTTCTGTAAACTTATATTACCTACTCCTTTTTAAGAAGCAATACAGAAGCAGCCCTAGTGAGTCGGGCAAGTTTAGGTATGTATCTTCAAGAACGGCGGGATCGGCCCTTCTGTATATTTTTTATTTTGTGCTAATGGACACTTGTTTGATAATGAACATTAATTTATGTGCTCAAAGCTGACGTTTTCCCTGTTTTCGTTCACATGACGATTATTATATATACATCTACAAACCTAGGTATATCTTAAAAGACGATTGATCGCAGAACAAAAATATAAATTTAATGCTTACTTACCTAGGTACTTTGTTATATCACAAAATAAATAACAAGCAATGGTAAAAACTCCTAAATATTTACAGAAAAGCGTACGTCGTATAAAATAGTACTTGAGAATGGATGACAGTCAACAGTCGCCTAGTAACGACGCGTCGGGGGCCCTCGTGCGCGCCTGTCGATGGCATCCAACCTGACTCGGCGCTTCGGTCGCGATGTCATCCTTTGGTAAATTACGGAAATAGCATTTGTATTGTAACCATTTTTACCTTAAGTACCTAAAGGTACGAAATCCTAATTAGGTAAGTATACCACTAACCTAATTAGGATTCCATACCAAAAAGTTAAAATAGGAACTCTTATGGTTTCACTCCGTCTGTCTTGTCTGTCCCATCGCTAAATATCTCGAGAATAACTTATGCTATACGATATGAAGTAGTTAACAATGATGACTGATTAAACATGATTTTTCTAATATATATTTTTTCTGTGAAGATCTATACAAGAGGGGCATGATTTCAAAGTCTAGTGACATGTCAAGCGGGGTGTCATATGAAAGCACTTGAGCTGCACATTCTGGAATAGCTTTTGTTTTTCTTTACGGTGGATAAATTCGATATATGTATATGTCGCAGTCGGATCGTATAAACCGCCGTATTACATTACGGCTAGCCGTTTTAAAAAACAGGGCCGTTTTGAACTGCGGCGGTTCAACGATTAGCCGGATTGTCATTGCGAGGTCTTTCTGGGCTTTTATAAAAAAAATTCGCTTCAGCTCCCGTCTTAATCTTCTTACCTATCCGCGTTAGAGTCGATTTTTCCCTAACAGGTATTTCTGGGTTTTATTGTGCGTATCTAATATTAAAGTCATTTTTATATAAAAACCCAGAGAGACCTGTTGAGGCAAGGCCGTCTTATTGAAGAACGTATCGCAATGACAATCCCGCTAATCGTTGAAACGCCGCATTTCAAAATGGCCCTGTTTTTGAAAACAGCTAGCCGTAATGTAGGTAATACGGTGGATTATACGATCTGACTGCGACATATATATGGAAATGGAATAGCGTAAATGGCGAAT
The DNA here is from genome assembly GCA_963556455.1 of Epiblema foenella. Taxonomy (NCBI): domain Eukaryota; kingdom Metazoa; phylum Arthropoda; class Insecta; order Lepidoptera; family Tortricidae; genus Epiblema; species Epiblema foenella. The sequence continues at coordinate 13,979,511 of OY747095.1, read as the reverse complement.
AAAGGCTGTATTTCGGGTTGAAGAATGTTTATTTCTCAAAAAAAGATATTACAACTTTACTTAGATGTGAAATTAATTTTTTACAAATAAATGGATGATTTTTTATGTGAATTTACAATAAATAAAAAATATTAAATTAATATGCAAATATAACTTTAAATGCAAGGGTTTAAGTAAGGTACGGTATGTTTTACATCGCTGCCTAGGATCAATGGTAAATGCCACTGCCTGTATCGTTGCTACGCGCTCCGTCCCACCGCCGACGCGACGGCCGGCCGAATGCGAGTAGGCATTTACTTAACTTTATTATACATTTACCTGTTTTTTAATACATACTTTTTCCCCCGGTAGTATATATATAGTATGCGTAATTTTTAACCGTCTACAAAAATGGAGATTCTCGGTTGCACCTACGTACCCAACTAGCAAATTATGTCGTAAAAAAGTCAGCAGCACGTTTCTATTTCAGCTATTGGTGTTAAGATAGATCTTTAAAATGTAGAAAGAAAGATCTGAGCACGTTCTCTCAACGCGATTTGGGCGCACTTATCTCAGCTTTAAGTGCTGTAAATATCGTAAGATTATCGTATGAATAGCCAAATAGTTGAAAGAATATAGAGTAATCGCAACCCGAATGTTACTAGTTCTATGATAGACATCAGTAAGCCATTATTCTCCATATTAGCCATTTCCAAGGCGGTATAATGTCTTTTATTCGACTTATTTATCGTAATATAGCAGCGCGGTTGCAATCACTCGACTCTGGCCGTAAGAGCGCAACCAAACAGCACTCATAAAATGTTTTATTTATCTTGAAATTAATGACGTTGTGCAGATTTGTGAAACTACTTAGGTGACAGAAAATAGAAATGAATGTAAGTATTTTGCTCATGATGTTATATTTTATACCAGTGATAATGATAATGACAATAGCTAGGTAACTTGATGCTAGATTGTAGGATTGCGTCGAGAGCACGTTTACTAGACAAGTTTATGCAGCCAAAAAGCGTTAAATGCTAAACAATCTAGAGAGTTGCCTTTATACGGCTTTTTGATATAGATAGATTTTCACACGAATGTTTTACGACTTATAGTCGCAAGAGTGATGTTTATGTGATCTAGTTTGCTAGTTGGGTATGTAGGTATGGACGGATGTCATTTTCGTAATCGGCACCCCGAGAAACTACAAAAATGACACCCATATCAATCTTTAAGAAAAACAAAAGTCCACCATCTTGGATTTGAAGATGCGTGTCATTTTCGTAATCGGCGCCTCAAGGAACCTCGAAAACGTCACCCTTATCAATTTTTAAGAAAAGTAAAGATTTGAACTTGGAACTTCTTTTCACTCCTTTAGGGGAGCAATTTTGAAAAACGCTGAAACACTTCTTGTTGTATTTAAACAGAGATTATATGTACAAAGTTTTAAATCTCTCACTTGAAAAAAGAATTGCTCCCCGTACGAACCTGGAACCCCTTTTCACGCCTTTAAGGGAGCAATTTCGAAAAACGTTGAAATACGTTTTTTGTATTCAAAAAAAGAGTCTATATACAAAGTTTTAAATCTCTCGCTTCATCAAAGACTTCTCCTTTACAAACTTCTAACCCCCTTTTCACACCTTTAGGGAAGCAACTTCGAAAAACGCTGGAATAAGTTTTGTTTTCTTTAAACGGAGAGTCCATATACGAAGTTTTAAGTCTCTAACTCTAAAACAGAAGTTTCTCCCATACAAACTTTGCACCCCTATTTTACCTTCTTAGGGTTAGAATTTTGCAAAACGCTGAAATCACTTTCTTTGGATTTAAGTTCGTAACCTATATATAAATTTTTAAGTCTTCAACTCAAAAATAAATTTTCTCCCATACAAACTTTGCGCCTGGAACGGCGCCACAAGTTTTGGGATCTGATATGGTATGTAAGAATCGATTTGCTACGAATATAATATAACCTTACCGATTGTAATCCTTAGGTAATCTTTGTATCAATTGAAAGAGTAATAGTGAAGTGAAACTTGAGTGAAACACAGTGCCTGAAAACTTGTCGAATGAAATTCTAAATTTGTTATGCTATAATGTCAATAACTGGTGTGATACAATTCAATACTTATGTGTACAGATAACTAATGAATGAAGTATAAGAATTGACACGACTGGCAAGATAAAGCGGCCGTTAATTTCAATGATGTCAAATTTCAATGTTCCTAGTTAAAATATTAATATTATACACGATCGAAGTCGTACATTGGGACATTTACAGTTTCATTTCTGGCTTGGCGAATCTAATATGCAGTCAAAGAGTAAAATAAAATATGTTTGTGCAGCGATGGATGATGTTACTTAGAATCCTTCGTTTAGCTCATGTTCTTCTAGTAGGTACTATTCTTTCTCTCCCAAATGAATGTGTCGGCGCCGCTGTCAACACAATAATGAATTTAGCAGTCTTGTGTAACATAAATCTACTATTTCGTTCTCGCTTCAACCAGAGCTTTTATCACAAAATCAACATTGCGATTCGCGAACTTTTCCAATTAAACCCCTTTCTCCTCCTATGTTCAATTTTAGGGTTCCGTACCCCAAAAGGAAAAAACGGAACCCTTATAGGATCACTTTGTTGTCCGTCTGTCTGTCTGTCTGTCACGACCCTTTATCTCGGGAAGGCATGGAGGTATCGAGTTGAAATTAAAACATTATACTAAGGTCTACAGTCCCTTGAAGCTGTGAAAAAATTAAAACTTCTAAGTTAACGTGAAAGAAAGATACGGGAGTTTATATCACAAAAACACGTATACTTCGACATTCTCAAGGGAATCAAAATTTAATGGGTACTTCCTTTTGACCTAGAACTATGAAATATGGCAAATAATCTATCTATATATATATATTACGCGTGGCCGATTTTTGTACACCCCATCAGATCTACAGTTATGGTCAGATTTTAATAAATGATAAGTATGTCAAAAGATTTGTCTCATGCTGGAGAGTTGCATAAAACTCTTATTTTTTCATATTTTTTAAGAAAAAGGACTGAAAAAATGATTTTAAAAAACTACTGTGCACTGACCACGTGACATTGGCCGCGTGACATCACGCGACGTGGATCGTGTTTTGAATTGACATAACACATTAAAAAAATAAACAATAACTGAACTCAAACCTGTAGCAAGTTCTTCAGTATGAGAAAATATACGGTTTGAGTCAGCGACATATATCCACAACCCCAAGAAAATAAACAAAATAAACCATCTTTAACAATGTTTACATGAATGACAGGTACGTATTATATTGTCATTTAATACAAAGTCAACATTTAATTTTTTTTTCTTCTATGCCAGTATTAAATTGTCATGACCTTTTTGCTTCATTAAAAATTATAATTATACAAACTCTTCGCATATTCAAAATTTTGAGAGAAAACCTCTTTAGGTTTAAGCCATTCTTTGTCGTGGACGTCCATCTCTGTTATAGTCTGTTGACATATTTGTTGACCTTAATAGTGCCTTGCGCGCCGATAGGAGTACAATTCCTATTGGCGATTTAGCTTTTAGAAGACTTTTCTATCCTGGGGATGGAAAATCGCCCAGCGGATTCCCCTTCCGGGTAGAGGCTCATTGTATTGCTGGATGAGACCGAGAATATGTTGGAAAGAATCCTCGCTTCCCGGATCAGGAAGTAATTAGAAAATGCGGGCCCCAATGTCACTCCAATATCATGGAGTCCCTCCTTACCTGAGGCTCATCGTGGAGCGGGTATTATGAGAAAGGGGATGTTCTTCGGATAGCCAGTAGAAAAATATTATGACGGGAAAAGTTGAGGGCCACAGGTCCCGGGGCAGACTACCCGCTAGATAGACCACCCAAATCACTGGTGCCTTGCAACTATATCTACACGAGGCCATCCATAAGGTGGATGATAGGAGCCTATGGAGGAGTCTGGTCAGTAATAATTGGACATTATGTCCTTCGCGTCGAGGGAACGACTGATGATGACGATGTGCCGCATCCACGCTGTCCGGATAACTTAGCTAGCAGTCTACTTTAGGCTTGGTTTTGATCCGGCATAATGTGACTGTCGACTGAAAAGGAACTGTCGATTTTTAAGACCCCTTTTTCAAATATTTTTGGTGTTCCTAAAAGAGGCACAAATTACAGAAATCTATCTATACCTATAGTTGTTTCTTTTCTGAATAACTATCAGAATTTCCGTATTTTAGCGGCGTCGGGACGCCGCCACGGGATTCTCGTATCTTTCTACGCTACAAGTGCAGGGAAAAATCTAAAAACTATACTTTTGTAATGAAATCGTGTAAAATACCCTACTTAATATTATACATACGAACGTTAGGATGTTTGAATATTTGGATGTTTGTTACTCAATCACGCAAAAACGGCTGAACGGATTATGATGAAACGCTGTGTACATAGAGTTTTTAACCCGGATTAACATGAAGAATACTTTTATCCCTTAAATCATTCCTCAAATTGATGAATTCGGGGTTAGGAGTTGAACTTTGAACCAGACCAGAGTCATGTAGATATTTACAATGCCTGCTAACGTACGGAAAATTCGATTCAGAATAACCAGTATAAGGCTGACCTCCGAATATGCACATATTTGTCACGAATCTCAGTGTCAAGATATAATAAGGACGTATGGTGAGGCGACACTACAGACAGTTGTCAATATCACGACATTTGACAACGTCTTTGGTATAGGCGTGTCATTTTATACCGATGACATTAGGTGAACTCAAAGCTAATGAACATAATCATACACAATTGAATGGAACATAATTTTACACTTTGAGTCTTATCCTGGCCTTAGCCAGATAAAGCAGGTTTTCGCATCATTTTGTTTTTATTTTTACGATCATAGTTACAAATAGAGTATTAACGCTGCTACTTGATTATGATGAGCTATTTAAGCGCGTATATATATTATAGAGCATTTATATTACATTCATATTACTCTGATATTACAAGAGCTAAATGATCTCCAAACCAAAACGACTTATGTCAATTAAAATCAACGCATTTCAGCCCCTAAAGTTTTAGCAATTACATTAAAAACAATAGATTAGAGTTACTTAATACACTGACCCATAGCCTCTAAAGCGCTTGCGATGTAAATATAAGCCAAAACATGCTGACCCATCGAGCCATAATAATTTTAATGTTTATAATATAGGAGATTAAATAGATTGCGCTTTGATATCTGCCTACCGTAAGTAGTTGTTAAGAACGTATGGGTCAACTAAAATTTATGGAGTTGTTAGAGTGCTTGGTTTAAAGTCACAACAATGGCTTGTGACGCTATACCCACGGCGTTCAATTTGTATTTTGTACATTTAAGATTTTTCCTGAATTAAATGGGGTCGGGATGGGTACACGACCTGTGTTCGGAACCCTCGGTGCGCGAGTCAGATTCGCACTTGAGCGGTTTTTTTTAAAACGATTCCAAATTCGTACTCTTTAAGGTCTTGCTTCAGGTTCGACAAAAATGCTTTCGCATGAACTTACCTACGTTTGTTCTTCTCTACAGGTCGCATTTTTAACCGATTCTCGTGAATATTTGTGAACAGATTGGAAAGTTATAAGATATTTTTTGTGGTGACATTTTTTGAAATTTTGAAATACATTTTTCAATGTTCCATTCCAAAAAAAGCACTTTCAAGGTCTACAGCTCACAGAGCCACTAGTGTTGTGTTAGTGTGTTTGTCGTTAAAACGTCAACACAGTTAACAGACCATCTGTGACCCTTATTACAATGCTCGTAAAGTGCTCGAATGGTCAGTTAACCGTGTTGGCGATGGTACAAAGCTCTCTAGTACGGCGATCGGACCAAAGATAATATAATTACTTTGTCGGGTAATTATAGTGCAGTTTACATTGAACTCATTTGCAGTAGGGTATCTCTTTACACTATATACTCTTAATCAACATTCATGCATATACCTATACGTCCATACAAACTTTTAAAATATAAATATTTAAACACCTAATCAGCTTCAAACGGCCTATTCTGATTGGCAACAAGTTGCCCAGGACAGAGCATAAGAGGCGTGTCTTAGTGTCAGAGGCCAAGATCCACTTCAGATCGCTCTGCCAGCCTAGTATAAGTAAGTAAGTAACATGCGACTAATTTATGTAAAGTAATTACGTCGATCGTCAAAACACAGGGTCCCTTCTTACTTACTATTGTTGTTATCTTTTCTTATGGGTAAAACAAGAGTGTTACTGGAGTACCTATATAGGATTGTAGGCTATTGAAATCTATATTTTATAATATTCACTAGGCAGAACTAATAAAATAACAATAAGAGAAATTGCCCAACTCTATGCAATGCATGCAAGCAATTATATTTAAATGACGGCTTGGTTCCTGGTAATTGCGATCGCACACGTTCAAAATAATTGTTTGTTATGAAAGGAGTGGAGCAGCGCTGGTTAACCTGAACGATTTAATTTAACTATAGTACCTACTTAATAAGTTATTGTGTAATCCGTGTGTATATAGTAATGAGCAGCTTGTAACTTTCCAACTTGAAAGTTTTCTTTTAATTTCACTTACAGAAATTGCTATAAAATTCTGGGTATATTCTAAATTTAGACAACTCATTACAAGTGATTTGACCAGCCAAAGTTTCTGAAATGTTTCCGATGAAATTTAACATGTAGCATGGAATGTAATTTATTTAGACCTTGTTTTGTTATCGCATGTTTAAGGGCGTGAATTGGAAAATATCACGATATTTGAAACGCCGTTCTGATTAGAAAACAATACGGACATATTTTAAGGTATATGATTGTTTCGCCGATTAGAGCCGATACAATATTGCATTAAATATTCTAGATAGAAAAAAAAAAGTTGAGTCTTTAGTTTCCTTTTTATTTTCAGTTTGAGTATTGAGACAATACATTATTAGTTTACCTTAAGAAGCAGGAAACATTAATGAATCTTCACAAAGTCAGATATTTATCGATTTTTTTCCAAAACGGCCATTTCCTATGAGAGTTGCATCTCTAATATACTTAAGAGTGTCTCTTACACGGGGGCGTTGTTTATAGAGTCGGCGCATCCCCTTAAAGCTGATAACATTATTGTATTGCAGGCCCAGGTTCACGTTAGCTTAAAATGTCATACCTACGACGTGGTGTGACGAGAGTTTCGCGGGTCGGGTATGGCTTACGCCGGCTCACATCGAAGGCGCTAGTCTACTCAGAAGAGGTGATTCGTGCTAAGACGATTGGCAGCCCCATCGTAGCACTGGAATCCACTATCATTACACACGGCATGCCCTTCCCACAGAACTTGGAAACTGCACTGGCTGTCGAAGATATCATAAGAGAAAAGGTATAGATTATATAAATTTCTTTCAAAAATGTCTGTTTTGATAACTAAGGGAAAATATTCGACAGTAAATGCTTTGTAATTTAATGCGGACTTTTTACCCACAGTTATCAACTACTAGTTGAGATGGAGGAGAGGTTGATTTCGGAGTTGCTATGGCCACCTTCAGATCAGTCCCCGAACTTACACAAGTATGCCAAATTTTAGCTGAATCGGTTCAGGGCAAGATTTGACCCGAGATAAATACACAAGATGCATAGGTACTATCACCAACACAGTTAACTGGCCACTCGTGCATTTTATGCACATTGAAAAAAGGGTCACGAACGTGTTGGCGTTTGGTACCTACAAACACTGCAAGTTAAATAAAAGCTAGTAAAAACCGTTAAAGTTTAATTCTAACTCAAGCGCCGAGGGTTTACAGTTTACACATAGCATTAGATTGTACAGGGTTTTTGAAGATTTAAAAAACCCTAAATATAAATGGTATATTCAATAAAAACTATGGGTATAATTAGCCTGTAATATTTACATCAATTATTAATTATTTATTCGTTTGTTCAGAATCTGCATCTCATACGCTTTCTGTATATGATATCATAACCCAATTGACCTAATAAGTAACTAGATTTTGAAAAATTAATCTCCCTATGTATTATGTAAGTATTGTATTCTTTCTAAGTATTTTTTGTTTTCACACCTGCTATTCAGAAAAGAGTTATTGTTGTCCTCGAATGAGGGGTCAAAGATGTACTTTTCTTCCCTCATTTGAGGGCAACAATGACTCTTTTCCTCATAGAAGGTGTGAAAAACAGTATGTGACACTCTGTAGTAAAATCATTTGTAAAATATTTCATGTTTTTAGCAGCGAGCCTTATAGACGGTGTGAAAAGCAGTATGTGTCACACGGTAGCAAAATTATTTCCGTCTTGGGCGTAAACACTTGAATCCCTCGCTACGCTCAAGATTCTACTTTAGAATCCCTCGCTACGCTCAGGATTCTATTGTAGAATCTTTCGCTTCACTCAGAATTCAATATATCGCCCTCGCCGTAAATATATCATTTTGCTCCCTTGAGACACAATCTACTATTGTATAGTGTGTATTCTCTAAGATATTGGTGAAGGTGAAACTGAAATATAATATGTAGGTACTTAAGGGCGAAAAATAATAGGTTCTTACCTAAGTATACTAGTTTAGGTTTTGATGATGAATATTTTCGAAGGCACCACGTGAATCTGCAAAAATTGAATTATTGTGTTAGAAGTCAAATAACAAGACTTAATATACCTAATGCTAGTTCTTGTTAGGTCCGTCAAGTCTTGTCTTGCTATAATTGAATTGCACACGGCTGCGCACGCTGCGCTCGCAACGAACTTTGTTACCGCAGCCTGAACCTACGCTCAAGCAACACTAGTTTGAGTTTGACTATGAAATGTGGGTAGAAACTATTTCAAGATGCAAGATGTTTATTGATTGCGATTACTTAAGTAAATAAACTCTGGTTGGATAGATGTTGACCACGGATCTGGTTAAAGATGTGTTTGTAAATTGTAGGACATAGGAATCCTACAAGATTAAATTTTAATCGATTATAAACACTTTTGTAAAAGTTTTTTTGTCACGAAATTTACTTTATACAATTTTGTCATGATCACCATTTTTCAATTTAAAAGCTGAATGTGAACCCGATAACCTTGAAAATTACACTTTACAAACTAATCCTTTACGCATAGTACCTGCGCTCACAGTAAACCATCTTTATAATATACATAAGCAGATATATGATAATTAAAAATCTGCTAAGCCTGAGCAGCTTTTAAATCCTTTGGACCGTGTCGCTTTAAAGTCATGTTTAAGCTATCACACTAAAATTCCAACGGATAAAAGCGACAAAGTCCCAAATTGTCCAGCTACTTATGAGGCCGACTGTACCTATTATACACGGAGCGCTTTTCAAATACTCTCCGCCTGCTGCATGAATGAATACTCTTCAATCCTCAACACAGTATATACTGTACGCCGGTTATTGTTACCCATTTCAGGGCGCAGTACCAGCGACTGTGGCAATTCTGAAAGGGCAACTGAGCATTGGTTTGTCTCGGGAGCAGATTGAATATCTCGCCCGCGCCAAGGGTGTAGTGAAGGCGTCGCGACGGGACCTGGCACCCGTAGCGGCGGCCGGGCTGGACGGCGCCACCACTGTCGCCGGCACACTCGTCGCCGCGGAACTCGCTGACATACCGATATTTGTTACTGGAGGCATAGGTAAGGCTCCTTTTACTATATAGATGGGCTAGCATTTCACCGCTATCTCGATTCTCGCCTGATGGCAAATGCGATCTAGGGTGAAACACTCGAGGAACCTCTTTATTCGCGACTTGAAGACCTTATTGTATGTACCTATAAGGGAGCACAAACTCAGGCAAGGTGGTCTTGGTAGTTGGAAAACGCTAGTGTAAATTTATAAGTCTCGTAACTTTGCGGCGATGCTCAAGTATTTGAAGCCTTTTGGATACGAGTTCATAGGTGGCGATTAGCTTATTTGCTCTCCTCCAAAAATTCAGTATTGCCAGGTGATTACATTTATTATATTATCGTAACTTTTGACCGGCTCGCGTAACATGTAAGTACCTTCTGCTGTAAAGGAAAACTTGAGAATAAAAGAAAAACCGGAGAAGTGCGAATCGGACTCGCCCGTCGAAGGTTCCATACAAATTTGTAGGTGGCTAGCAGCATACTTCCAAATGTTGCTGGACAGTATACTTCCAAAAGTTGCTGGACAGTATATTTCTAAAAGTGGCCGGACCAATTTTCTAATTTTTAATGATGAGAGTCACCGAACACAGTACAGCACTGTCATCTGATACATTTGTCTCTTTCATTTTGACGTGATGTCATTGATATGTCATTTGTTTATACCAGCCTACCGCTTCTTACACTATTGTTGCGACGGTGATTATAATAGTTCCGTTGCCATGGAGATAACACGTCAACGCGGCTTCTAACAGCTCATATGTGGCCCCATAGAAAAGTACTCTGTGTGTGGCCCTGTTATAGCATATAGCCTATGTGCCCGGAGTCGACGCGCCCGGGTTGGCATGCACTTTTTCTAATATGTTTTTAAATCTTAGTGATGCTTTTTCATAATGCAGAGCTTCCAGGTTGGAAAATAGGCAAGATGACAAAAAAAATTTTCATGCTAATCGAACCAGTATTTAGTGACGATCTAATGTTTGTACGGGACCAACTACAATGAGAGCAACACAAAAGACGAAAATGAGATGCAAAATACAGCATAGCTAACTAACACTGGAAACGCTCCATACTGATTCATTACGTGACGCCTGCGTGGCCTCATACTACCGTTGTATTGAAATAAAGAATAATTGCCGTTTTCGTCGTGGAATATTGAGTTTACGTACCTACTTGAGTCAATCAACTTTTCTGTGTTGTTATTCTGTTCCGTCAGCGAGGGGCCAACAGTCACCGAAAGTGGACTTCAAGCATGCTCAAGAGATGACCCATGTCCCAATGGATTTATACTCATCACTAAAACACATGTTTGCTAGATTTAAAGCCTATAAAATCACAGTTTCAAAGATTGACTCAGGAGACCTAAAAACATTTTTTCGAATCTTTTTTATGATTTTAATTAATTATTCTAATTTACCTACCATTTATTGTGATAATTTGATGATTTTCTATCCATACAGCCAGTGTGTGTGAGAATTTAAGAAACTTGTTGGTAACTTATCACTTATCAAGAATGTTCAGTGAACATTTATTTTATTATTATTTTCGCGCTCAATTTATCTGTATGGGAGCCCCCCTTAAAACATTTAAAAATAAGTTATGACAATTGGCATGGCTTTTGGTCACCAAGATGCTTATACTGTGAAAATTTGAAGACTGTAGCTCCAACCGTTTGGCTGTAAAACCTGTGTGACGGATGGACGGACGGACGGACGGACGGACGGACGGACGGACAGACGGGCGGATGTGTGAATGACAACAACGGGGTTCCGTTTGGACTCTCCGGGTACGGAACCCTAAAAACGATGGCTCATCATTTCGATATTAAATGAAACTACCTACGAGTAAAAAAGCAAAAATATGCGGACCGGTAAATAGCCTCAAAGAATGGACGTTCACGGAGCTCGTCTAGAAAATCTGAACTGCTGTTAGGTAAGTTTCATTTTCGTCTTACGAGCGTTGATTTCAGTGAAGTAATTTTAATTAACTCCAGTTTTCTAGGTACATTTCCAATAGCATTCAGGTGCCACGTACTATATCACCAGTTTGGATAAATATCGTGCGTGGACTGGCATAGGGAATATATAACTCCTGAACTTCTAGTTTAATTGGAACGGATATCAATGAAATTGGGCACCAGTGAATTGATCGTTCATTCACATAGCACTCAATTAGAGAGATGCGGCGCAGGCGATGAATACCTAATTTACAAATTCCTGCCACTGCCACGGCGCATGGGGCAACACTTCGGATTCTGCCTGCGCTGTTTTATATAGAAAACTCCCGTGAGTTTCAGTCATATTAATAGGCATATAACGAAACGGGTCATTTATCTTTGTGGTCGAACAATCGATCGACATGTTTAAACCCGGTACTCGGTCCTTAAATAGTATACACGTTTAGCACTGCGTGCAGCGGTATCAATCTCACTATACTAAAACTTAAAAAAAACTGTACCGACTTCAAAAGAAAAAGGACAGTGATGAATAACAGAGTTACAGACTTCATTCAGATAGTGCCATTGATATCCGTTCCAATTAAACAGTTAGTTATATATAACTTGGGTATACCTGTGTAGCGTATACCTGTGGAATCGTACCAAAAATAATCAATGCTACGTGCCATGTAGCAGCTGTGTCTGAATATTTCATGTTCATAGCCCAAAGAAAATCACGTTGGTTTAAATGTAAATCTTATTTAAGTTGATTTAAGATATCGTCCCAATATTTACCATTGTCAGCATTTACTGTTTGAAAGTTATTGTCTTAGGTTATTCAGGTATTTGTTGTTTTAGCCATCATGTATATTTAAGCCATATAGTTATAATACATTTATAACTAATCATAATACCTTTACATTTACCTTCTCCTCCTACGTATATATGCAACAAATACGGTTTTATATTAGCGCTAATTGATAAATAAAATAAAACAAAAAATCATAACAATACCCAACTTAAATTATTAAAAATAGAATAAAACTAATAAAAATCTATAAAAATCAGTGAAGTGAGGGTTCCGTATACAGATGTGTACCGGTTCCAACCCTATTAAATCAGGAAAATCTCAACAACATGGTGTAGAAATTGAACGCCTCGGATACAGCGCCATCTATCGGCGACTTTTGTTACAAATTTCAGCGACTGAATAACTTAGTATGTATGGTGGTTTTTCAAGGATAATTCTTTATCACGTTAACCGATTTCAATTTTGTTTTCTTTATTTGAAAGAAGGTACTTACAGCACAATCTCGTCAATTTATAAAACAAAAATACATGCATAAGTGATTAAATTACAAACTTAGTATATAAATGTTTTTTGACGATAAAAAAGGAAAATTAAATAGAGCTATAAAATATATGTAAAATAGATAAGGGGGGGGCAATATTTTTTTTTACATTTTTCGTCATAAAACAAAAATGACCCAACGTAAAAAAAATAGTTTCAGAATGTGCAACCCAACCCCTTTCATGTGACACTCCACTCGACATATTCACTAGACTTCAAAATTTTGAACCACCTGTTATCTATCTTTTTCACAGAAAACTGTAAAATATACTTTAAAAAGTTATTAAGTAGTTTATTTAAGTAGTCTATGTACCTAGTTACACCACGGAGCGTTGGACGGCCTCCCACTAGGTGGACTGATGACTTGGTCAAGGCAGCGGGGAGTCGCTGGATGCGGGTGGCTCGCGACCGTGTGCTGTGGCGCTCCTTGGGGGAGGCCTATATCCAGCAGTGGATGTCTTCCGGCTGAATGATGATGATGATGATGATGTACCTAGTTTAGCTTTCTTTATAACTGTTCCAAATTTCATAAGTAGTTAAAGGTCCCTGCGTCATGGTACCAAGAATGCTGACAGCATTCCTTCGCTGTATGGCGATGCCAAGGCGTTGTGCGAGGAAACTGCCAGCTGTCTTGTCCCCGGTGACGTCGACCAGTCTCTTCGCCAGTTGATGGAAGAGCTCTGTTGTCCCAGGGCCCCAGGGACCGAGGGTTTCGACGCCGAAGGCAACGAAGTTGTATCCGGCGTCAAGACCCCTGTATTTGCGTAATTTTAAGGTTTCGGCCGCCTCGGCCGCTGCGCCGGCCCTGTGTATTGTACTGTGGAGATGAAACGGGGCCAGAGTATTAACGCAAGTTGCGTCCCACACCAGCACCCGTCTCATTTTCCATGGTATTAGGGACATTAATTAATATCTATTAACCGCCATCGTCTGATCTATGAGACAAAGTGGCAACATAAACATGACACCTTGATTTCTGACTGAACTTAAACTTGAAAATGTCGTGTAATTTCGACTTTCGGCGGTTAAAGGGTTAAACACATTTTCATTGATATAGTTGATGAAAAAATCATTTGTCCTTATCTTTATGTTTGCGAATTGCTTTTTTAGGGTTCCGTACCTCAAAAGGGAAAAAACGAAAGCCTTATAGGATCACTTTGCTGTCCGTCTGTCTGTATGTCAAGAACTGAATTAAAAGCCATATGCTCAGGTCTACAGTCCCTTGATCAAACTCCTAGGTTAACGTAAAAAAGATACGGCCGTTTACGTCGCAAAAACGTATATTTCGATACCCTCATAGGAATTAAAATTTACTTCCCGTTGACCTAGAAAAATGAAATTTGGCAAGTAATATCGTCTTATACTACAAGTGCAAGGAAAAATCTGAAAACTATATATTTCTAATGAAATAATAAAACAATATCTTACTTAATATTATAAATACGATAGTTAGGACATTTGGTCGTTTGGTAAAATAATAATACTAATCACGTAAAATCGGCTTAACGGATTATGATGAAACTTGGTATATCTAGAGTTTAGAGCCTGGATTAACCAATAGGATACTTTTTATCCCTTAAATAATCCCTCAAATTGATGAGTTCGGGGGTGGGAGTTGAATCTATGAGCCAGACCAGTCATGTGCGAAGCTAACTACATAGGGAATTGTCCACCGAAGGGAGATGATATTGATTGCAGGAGGTGTGCACCGCGAAGGCGAGAGTACGTTAGACGTGTCGGCAGACCTGACGCAGCTGGGCCGCAGCCGCGTCGCTGTCGTCTGCAGCGGCGTCAAGTCCATCCTCGATATCGGGAAGACGCTCGAATACTTGGTCAGTGATGCATCTTACAGCATACATAGCCCATTGCGGAACTATAAAAATGTCAAAGGTCACAATCGGCGAGTCGGCAGACCTGATGGAAATGGAGAATGCCGCGTCGCTGTCTCTGTCTTCTGCAGTGATGCTGGAATACTTGGACACTGCTTCGTCTATAACCAAACCAGTTATTCCTTCCTGGTTTTATGGGTAGGTACTCGAGTACTAACTATTAGTGAAACAAGCATTTAAGTAGGTGCGGGTGTAAATAGGGAAATATCTGAAAATTAAAATAGGGTATGTTTTTGCTGATAAGCTGGAATTAGCATCATAAGTTCCAGTCTTAAAATAGCTATAAGTCACATTTTAAGGAACTTGGGATATTGATTGTTCCCTCTTTATATATAATGGAATGCTTTACTTTGAGAAAAATGAACTCAACCATGAACGCATCTCCTAAAAAATAAGTAGGTACACAACTCCACGAGCACACTGTGCTCTGTTCAGAAAAATCGTTTTTTACATGACAGTTAAAAATTGCCAGAATCCCCGAAAATATTACCACTTAACAAATTTAGAATTAGAATATGTAAAATACTGAAAAACAAATGCTACTATGACATCAAAGAATATTTAAATGACACTGAATTGAATAATGCATGAAATAGATGTAGATATTTTTATTTTTATTTTGTAATACTATTGTTTATTTTGATTATATTATATTGTACTAGAGGTGGGCGCCGCGCCGGCGCGTCGCCGCCGCCGCCGCCGTTTTGAATCGGCGCGAACAGCGCCGGTCATTCCACGTTTCAACCACCGTCAGTTCTTAATTCCAAATATTATAGAAATAAGTTAAAATAAGACTTACTCGATTACTTCTGACAACATCTACGAGCACAGTTTACCATTGCATCAAAACTAAATTCTTGGTGTAGCTTATTTCTTCAATATTTAGAACTAGGGAATGACGGCGGTTGAAACGTCCGTGGAATGACCCACTTGGGACGGCTGTTAGCCAGTTGATGCTAAAAGTCAGGCAAGGGAACCGAATCTGTTCCTTTTGTCGTCGGACATGAGGAGAAGACACAATGGTGTATGCTCTTTGCCGACGATATTGTCCTTGTCTATGAAGAGGGCCTCGAAGTCCAGAGCAGACTAGATAAGTGGCGGCAAAAATTGGAGAATGTTGGCTTGAAAATCAGTTGATCTAAAACTGCGATCCTGTTCTGCGGTTTTGGCGGTCGCTCCAATTAGGCGCCCATAGAGCTCATTGGCGTGACACTGCTCGTCTGCTCTGATTTCCGATACCTCGGGTCACTCATACAGTGTAATAGCGATATTGACCTTGACACTTAAACCGAATCAGCGCAGGATGAAATTGCGACAGGTCTCGAGAACAATATGTGACGCCCAAATGAAAAAAAAACCCTTCGATTGAAAATCTACAAGACCATTGCAAGACCTATCATCATGTGTGGATCGGAATCTTGGGCTGCAAATATGACGGATGAAAAGAGATTGCATGTTACGGAGATTAGAAAGTTGAGATGGATGAGTGTCTTGACGAGAATGGATCGGATAAGTAAGTACATACGAGGAATTTGATTGCGGTGCACACCCCTGCAACTACATCTACACAAGGCCATCCATAAGGCGGATGATAAGAGCCAATGGAGCAGTGTGGTCAGCAAGAATAGGACATGATGCCACGCAGAGCTCATCGCCTACGGTGAAATGGGGCGTGTTAAACGGAAAGAAGAAAGTCGTGTAACAAGAAACGTATTAGGTATGAATGTGGAGGGTTGTAAGAGAAGGTAGGCCAAGAAAAAGGTGGAAAGACTGCGTGAACGATGATATGGCGATATGAGAATGTGAGCGATGATATGGAGATGTGAGGATGTGAGTGACGAGATGATATGATGAAAAAATCATGCTGCGCCGACCGCAAGTAAATGGAAAAAGGGCAAACGAATGATTATCTAAGAGACTGGTGATAATTTTATCTATATTGGAATGATTGTAAATGAATGTAATTAAGAGATTGCTGATTTTGTTCCTGACTTACATAAATAAGTTGATTTTGCTAAACGGTATATCACTGAAGATAATCGAGCAATATGTTTATCTTGGACATATTTTATCCTTTGACAAGGAGCATCAAAGTAAAAATATCTTCGGGAGAATCCATCTGGGTTGAGCAGCATTCAGTAAACTAGACGGCATCTTCAAATCTCATCACGTTCCACAATTCCTGAAAACTCGTCTCTATAATCAGTGTGTCCTGCTGCCCGCCATAACGTATGGTGCTGAGACATGGACGCTCACAAATGAGGCTGTGCTTAAAGTACGGGTAGTGCAGAGAACGGTGGAGCACGCCATGCTCGGCATTAGACTACAAAACCAAGTGAGGAATGTTGAGATCCAACTTCGCGCTAAGGTGCGTGACGTCGGAGAAGCCATTACTAAACTCAAGTTTGGTAGGACATATTGCCAGTCCAAGTGATGGCAGGTGGACAAAACCGCGAACAGTTTCGTAGCCACTAACGGGCAAAAGAAGTGTCTGTCGTCATCCACCGGCTCGATGGGTTGACGAAGTTAAAAAACCGCGGGCGAGTCAGTCCTGGGTGAGACTAACACGGGACCCCGATAAGTAGCATACTAGAATCTAGAGAGACCTATTTTCAGCAGTAAGCAATTACAGGGTGAGACTGATGAATGATCTGCTCTATATTGCAATTCTTGATCTCAATGAGTATTATGAATATGTTTGCTAAACAGGATGTGATTGTAGTTTTTTTAGGGTGTCCAGTAAATAATGGACAAGCTTCTAACCACCAATAGAGCACCAGAGGTTGGTCCAGAAAATGGAGGTTTAGTAAAAGTCCCTTAGTTTTCGAGTTAATCGAACTTTTCCATTTTCTTAATAATTGGTACCTTAATTTCACTTTAATGCCCGTTGAGGCCATAAATGAAGTGATTTATAGTAATTCGTTGTTATTTTTAATAAAAGATATGTTTTATACATGATGTGACTAATCCAATTAAGTACTGTGTTCATTATCAATGGTAGGGTGTTTTGATAAAAATTTCTCTTAATTAATATTAATAGCAATATCCTCATTCGTAATAATGTAAATAGCATGTAAAAAACGGAACGAGAAAATCTCTTCATTTATGGCCTCGAAGGTCATAAAAGTGAAACAAGGTACCAATTATTAAGAAAATGGAAAAGTTCAACTATCTTGAAAACCAAGGGATCTACTAAACCTGAAACTCCATTTTCTGAACCAGCCTCATGTGCTCTTTCAGTGGTTAGAAGCTTGTCCATTATTTACTGGACACTATACGAATACAAAGATAACTTTGATAAATACATATGCTTTCTTAAAAACTTTCTAAAATAACGGAAATTTCCTCTAATTAAAAAGTATAATGCGTAGAAACAAGGGTTTAGATAAAAAAATACGGAATTTAATCACGCCGCCGCCGTGTCATATTAGCCGGCGCGCCGCCGCCGACAACATTTTAACCGACGCCCACCTCTATTTTGTACAATCTGACTTCACACTTCAAAAATAATTTTCAATAACTTAAGAATAACGAATAATAAATAAGGTAGGTAATTACAGAGATGAAATCTAAATTTGTACGCCGTTTCATCGGCAAAAAGTGGAGATCTTTTAAATTGAGACATAACACTTGTTGTAAAGTTAGCTACTTTTTATACAAATAAACTTTTGACTTTGACTTTTGGTACAAGCCCTTATTGCCGGCTGGACTTTTTTCCAGTCATTAACCACTCGTTGACCCGTTTCCAATGAGCCAGAACACGACGGGTTTATCTTGTGTTGTTTAGTAGTTGCTACGGCCACCTTCTGTCTCCATCATCAGATCAGCTCTATAGTACCATAATATTGCAAAAGGATTTCAAATTTTGAGGACGACTTACTTATTTATATACATTAATCATTACATGCGAACAGTGCAAGTTAAATAAGAGCTTGTAAAAATATAAATAGGTTACATGAAATTTATTGTCAATTATCAAGCAACCCTCTCTACTGTCAGTTGTTATACACCTACCTACTCCTAAATATTACTTTGACATGTAGTGTATTAATGTAACTTGTAGGGTAGGTTGACAGCAACTCACAACCGGCACCGTATTGTTGTCTATATTCCCTTACATTTTTTTATAACAGGTTGGGAATGTTGGGATAGGATAGTACTTTAAGAATATTCTAATAGTCTTCTCTAATATAATTTGTGGGTTGATTAAATCGCGTTAAAACGAATTACGTAAATACAGGAAACTCAAGGCGTATGCGTGTGTGCCTTCGGGGATTCTGACGAATTCCCTGCGTTCTACACGAGACGCTCGGGTTACCGCGCGCCGCACCGCGCGTCGTCGCCGGCGCAGGCCGCACGGTTGCTGGCCGCGGGGCGCGCGCTGCAACTCTCGTCCAGCACCGTCTTCGCTGTGCCCGTGCCTGACGAACACGCTATGGATGGTACTTTGTTTTATCTACACGCATATAGTAAATCTTCTTTAATGTGTTCAAAAAGTGTAGGTAAGGACCAGCTTTACAATATACTGTAGCCTAAGCCTCCGGCCGCGCGCGCGCGCTCCGGTTCGAGGCGGAAATGGTCGTAACCGCATTATTATTTGAACCGTTATGGCCATCTCCGCCCATCACAGCACAGCCGCGCGCCGCCGCCGGGGGCTCCGGGCCGGGGTATCTCGTCAAACATTGTGCACGCTGACTCAACGCGCCCTCATGAAACACATGAAAGAGGATTTAATATATTTTTTACTCCTCATGCTCGAAATAATATATATTCATATAATATGTATTCATATTTTCCCTAGGGGTTAAATGTACTACTTTAGCCACGCTTGACAAGTCTAATATGACACTTTTCGAGCATGATAAATGAAACGTAGAGTGTATAACTCTGGTCTAAAAGCCATATTACTCCTCGAACTATTTTCCCTTACTTCGTTCGGGAAAATAACTATCACGTGGTGTTATGGGTAATTCTAGACCCTTGTCATACAATTTAATATTAGATTATTTATTTTTAAGATTTTATTTTAAGTTTAGTTTGTAGGCCTTTTATTATTTGTAGTTTAGAATTTATATCTACCCAATAACGTTCAATGGATTTAATATAATGCCTAAATTTAATATATGGATGCAGATAAAGTAGTGTACATAATTAGGCATTAAAACACTCGTGTGAGCTTATCCCCTTCGGCTCGTTTCATAAAACCACACTCGTCTTTTAATGCATAATGATGTAGCAGTTGCATAAACTACTATTATGACTTACTAACATACGACGTAATCATTTTATTACCTTCAATCACGCGGCAATAAAGTGCCTGAGAAATTAGTTTGTATTTTTAGATACCTTATTATACCTAAGCGAAGATTTTTTATGCAATATTTCCAAAACAAAAAATTTCAACAAGATTCAATTTAGGCTTCAAAACGTCCATGTACCTACTCCATTTGAATATAATTTTTTCTCCAAAAATTCCGAGATAATATTGCACTTTGACAAAATTTCTCCAGCAATAAGAATCATTTGAATTACAAAAAGGTAGTTAGGTATATATACCAAAAATAAAATCGGTTGTTATATTATACTTTGAATGATACTAAATATATAGTTTTTATTTGTGAAGCTAGTTCAGCTATAAGTTAATGCTAATTTAAAAGTCGAAGGCACCTTGGTCCACCTAATGTTATACAAACATATCACCAGCACAAACTTTATAACACACACTGCCTTTCAATCCTTTCATGATAACCTCGGTAAATACTAGTCTCTTTCTTTCCTCAGAATCAATAATAGATGAAGCAATTGCCTTTGCTTTGAAAGAAGCCAGCAGAAAAGGAATTCATGGGAAGGAAGTGACGCCTTTCATTTTGGCTGCAGTTTCGGAACTCACGGGAGGCAAGTCTCTCGCTTCAAGTATCCTTTACAGTGAACGTTGTTGTAAACATAGGTAAACCTAAAAGGTACTAAATATCATAATTAATAGGCCAGACGACGTAAGAAACATGTTCACACTTTTGCAACTTATTAGGTATTGCTTGAGTATGTGTCGTAGCTCGTGGAACATTTAGGTAGGTTCAGGAAAAGAAGAATATGTTAACACCACACATATTATAAACCAGTTAATTAGTACCATTAGATTTTGGCCAGTTTATATAGTCGATAATTGAACATTAAATTAGACAAAATTAGACCGTCAACGATCTTAAAAGGATAGTAATGAAACTATAATTGCCACAATCTCTTTTCCTTAACGACTCACAGACATCGCCCTCATAAAGAACAATGCTAAAGTCGGCGCCGATATTGCCGTCGAGTTTAACAAACGGAAGAATGTGGACAATTTAGGGAACAGTTCTAATATTGGATTCTCAAGGGGTGCAGGGAATTCCGGCGGTTCTAGAGGCTTCCACACTTCGAGCAGGACGCGTTCCAGCGCGCCGCCGCCGGGGCCCGTGCTAGTTATCGGTGGCGCCAACGTAGACCGAACGTATAGAGTCACAGAGGATCACATCAAGGTAAGTAACTGCAAGATATAACTTTATATCATGATGTGCTTAATCCTCCATATAAAATTACATTATCTACGTATAATAAACATTAAATACCGTAACTTTTCCCATCAATGCCTTTAATGATAACATAGCTCTTGTTAAATTAAGATTCTAGGGACTCATTCAGAGAGGTTGATGATGTGCTACAATATCAAATCATTTTGTAAAAAATATATAGGTACTTACCTACTCGTCCTTACCCATACCCATACTTAATAGATTATGAACGTTGTGTCCGTTTAGCGATCGTCAAAGAGTAAAGACCACAACCTAACAATACATGAATTTGGCTGAATGTTTGTTGTAAAATCTACATCAATTTCTCTGTCTGATAATTATGGTTTGTCCCTAATGGCCTATGTGGCCCTAGAGATGAACTGTATTCTGCCGACGTACATACTTATTACTTGTGTCCAATATTAGGAACCTGTTTTCATAGGTTTTACTTGATTCTCGCAGGCAATTTAAGGTCCTTCGCAATCTAACTTTGTACAAAGTCATTTTGAACGGGATCTGGTCGTCACAATTTAATTATGTAGGGTAATTGCGCTTATTAACGACAAATATTTGTGCGGGTGATATTAACTATTCAAAATCAACTTATAACACTAAGAAGCTTACCGGCCGAACGTTTCTCGTTTTTTCACTGTATGTATAAATACTAAATAAAAATCTTTAAATGAAGAGCCCTTGTCCTCTACGATGTCGCTAACTAAAGGAGAATGCAACCGGAGCAATAACCGCTCTATCTACCTGTAATTGTTTCCTTTATGCATAACGTACTTTTGTCTTGCAGGATTCCAGAATCTGAAAATTGCACATTTCAGTTCAGCTTTTAACAAACTATAGACTTTTGAAGGCGTATTAGTTATACAAAACAGGTATTTTTAGTCTCATTTCTTGCTAGGCTCAATCTAGTTCAATAGATTTATTAAATTGTATGGAACGAATTTTAATGTCGAAATAAACATTGTTTTGTTTATACTGTATCAGCCTATAAACATAATTTAGAAACTTAATATTTTGTTATCGGCGCTGCGCGCATACCGTCGTTTACCACTAAGTATTATTTAAGTACTTTATAGACATTCCACTACACTACAAAACTTTCGAGCATCTTTATAAAAAAGAAAATTGATTCAAAAAACAAGAGTGACATTCCATTATTGGTGATGTATTTTTTTCTGTAAAGGGCCATTTTTTATGTACCTACTTATATTTTCTTTGTTTAGGGTAAAAATTGGTGTGTAGATTGAGTTCCTTATTCTGGTCTATATTTGTACAATTTCCTACAGTGTCCTACTATCCATTACATTGAATCTAAAAAGATCGTCTTCATATGTTACTCACGGCACTTACGACCTTCTCTTTGGGTAAAACAATTTTTCAGCGAAAACTCAAAAACCGTAAAAAAAACTTTGACAGCTTGTATCTCACAAACTGTTGACTTAAATGGAAAAGTTTTTTAGAAACCTCTACTTTATATCATTTTATATGCCTATCTATAGATACCCCACGCGACTATGTGCCTTGAACTTTTTTTTCCATCCACCGGTTACATGTAAGGAATGGCCCCCCTACCCCTAATTTTTTTTTTTAATTCACATCACTTTTATGTAGCGGTTCATAGAATACACCTTCCTATAAAATTTCATAATTGTAGTGCATATAGTCTCCGAGTAAATCGGCTGTGACATACGGACGGCCAGACATGACAAAACTATAAGGGTTCTGTTTTCGCCATTTTGGCTGCGGAACCCAAAAAAAAAACTAGATTCCGTTTATATCTTTCCTGTAAAATATGCATTGATATTAATATTATATAATAATTCCATATTTTTTCCTTGGTAAACTTCGGAGGTAAACGTGGAACGGGTTTTTTTGACATTTTCATTCATAAATCGAAAACAACATGACGTTTAAAAAATATAAAATTGTTTTAGAATATGTAACTCAAGCCCTTTCATAATTATGACACCCCACTTGACATATTCACTAGACTTTGAAATGAAGAACCACCTTTTATGTGTCATTTTTCAGAGAAAGTAAAAGTAAATATAAAAAAAAAAACATGTTCTATGCATCTGGGTTACCCTTCTTTATAGCTGTTCCAATTTTCAAATTGATAGCATAAGTAGTTCTTTAGATATTTAGCGATGTGACACACAGACACAGACAGACAGGCAGAAAGACAAAGTGAAATCATAAGGGTTCCTTTTTTACCATTTTGTTACGGAACCCTAAAAATCGACAACAATATAAACGTTGGACCTAAAACGATACCCTTAATTTTTTGTCGCCTCAATTGCGCATGTATACAGTTTATAATTTTAACTCCACGATACATAATATACTTACACATACACTGAAAAAAGTAGTAGTAGATGTAAAATAACAAAAAGTTGTCCATTTACAATAAAACGAGTCATTTTAACAAACTGTTTATTTAATGCATTTATTATGATAGTATTAGCTGTCAGTCGCCTAACGCGTACCTTCGGAAAGTTGGAACAACCCTACTGTACAACTCAACATACAACAAGCATCTTCGACTAGAAAAGGATCATATACGAGAAATCACAACAGTAGATTGTGTCTCAAGGCAGCAAAATGATATATTTATGGCGAGGGCTCTATATTGAATCCTGAGCGAAGCGAGGAGGAGGCATTCTAAAGTAGAATCTTGAGCGTAGCGGGGGCTTCAAGTGTTTACGCCCAAAACGGAAATAATTTTGCTACCGTGTGACACATACTACTTTTCGCACCACCTAAGAGGCCAGCTGCTAAAAACATAAAATATTTTACAAATAATTTTGCTACCGAATGGCACATACTGCTTTTCACATCTTCTATGAGAAAAAAAGAGTCATGTTTCCCTCAAAATTAGGGAAGGATAGATATATAGAGGGCAACCATCACTCTTTTCCGAATAGCAGGTGTGAAAAGTAATGTTACATGCAGGTTATTTTTTACATACATAGTGTAAAATTAATTCGTCTTATCTAAGGTCGATACGTGTTCACAATCCAGTAGGGAAAACGAATAGTTTAAATAAATTAACTAGTAGAGGAAACAGTTCGTCATTGCACAAACTAACTACGTACTTATACCATTGGTGTGATTTTTCGTAACAAAAGTAACAAGCCGTAAGAGTAAAGGTCTAAAAATGAAGTGATAAGTATAGATAGGTAGGTATCGCGGCGTCTGACCTCCGCCACGCAATGCAGGCAGAGATAGCACTTCATACGAGGCATAAGTCGTTTTAACAGGTTTGTTACAATGAAAATAACATCAATAAAGATAACGATTTTATAAGCCAAGGCACATGTCATTATACCGTTTTTTGGAAGAGATGTAGGACTTAGATTGGATCCTAGCTACAAATTATTCAACTTTCCGAATATACATTTTATAATAAGTTTGATTGGTACATTAATGTGACACCAATATTAAAAAACTATTTTTCTGCTCAAATTCACAAAATACTATATTCTAAGCAAACATAATACATAATTTTGTAATCTTTATTAGGTACAATATAATGTATATCTATAAATTTATTTCGTAATAGGTAGATACAAATATGGTACCTAATTAATAATTAAACAATAGCTTTGTCCACGGAAAATAACCAACGCGTCACGAGTCACGCACGCGGCGCGGGGGCTACGCCCGCCTGTATGTCAACTTTGCGCTCCTTCAAATGTAACACTTCACATAACGTACAGATTTTTAAAGCACAACTTTAAAATATTTAATTCTGACACAGCCTTATTTAACATACCTACTCGTCTTACACGTTTCGCGTGACATTGTACTCTTATCGAAAGCAATACTTACTTTTAGAAATATAGATATAATTATTTTGATGTACGTGGGGTTCAGCCCTTCAAAAATGTGTAAGTAGGTATTTATTATGATGTACATCGTACTAAAATTTCAAATTTCTCTGTCATAAAAAAAAAGGTGTATTTGTTCTTTCAACATTTTTATAAGCATATAATCGTAGGCACTACGTCTTTTAAGCTCATATCAGTACTATTTTTCAATCTGTCCATGCACATTTATTCGCATTCTACGCATGTACAAATTATC
This sequence comes from Epiblema foenella, assembly GCA_963556455.1. Taxonomy (NCBI): domain Eukaryota; kingdom Metazoa; phylum Arthropoda; class Insecta; order Lepidoptera; family Tortricidae; genus Epiblema; species Epiblema foenella. The sequence continues at coordinate 13,954,086 of OY747095.1, read as the reverse complement.
ATAATTTATTTACATAAATAGGTTTCGGGATAGCGCGGGCCACAGCCCCGGCCTGCTGGCCAGTAAGCTCTCATCGTTCATCATCAAGGCTCAGCCTAATTTTGCAAATCGCTACGTTCACATACCTACGGAGAGCGCCCGGACACATTTTGCCGCGCATGCACTTAAATTTTCACGAGATACATTAACGGACTTATTTTTTTAAAAATTTTCAAACAATACCTACATGATCACCCACAGGCCATTCAATCATCCATAATAGAAAATTTGGTATTATTAGTTACGACAAATCATGCATAACCCGCATTCACCATTGGTGAATCACCACCAGTATTTTCTCTGGAACCGTATATCTTTCGCGATATTATACCTGCTTTTAAATTCCTGTAAAGATAACGTATTCATCGTTTGGAAAGTGAAACATGCAAAGTGAAAATTATGACAAAAATAGTTCGCCAATATAAAATCGATCTCGTAAAACAAATGTAATGCTAATCATTTGTAAACCCTATTTTTGTATTGTGGCGCTTACACATCGAGCCAACGTATCGTACCGTACCGATAGGAACTAGTACATTTGATACTATCAGTTCACATTTTAAGTATTAGATAGCGAAGTAAGACCCCTTCCACATTTTTCGGTACGTAGACGGTTCGATATCAGTGAGCTATCAGCTGTAAGTCCAGTACTTCAAATCTTACAGTACCGACAAGTAAGGAAATCTGAGCGACATCAGCAAGAACAAAATACAGCATACGGATTCCGCCCATGGTCTAAGAAAACAAAGTCTGACAATCCGGATCGTGACACGACTATACATCACTGTCGATGACACACACATTACGTGCCCATTCCGTCGATAGGCTGGTACCGGATTGCCATACCTAGCGCAGTGTATTACAGTATCATGATTCCGACCCGCCAAATGGGGAAGTGGCCTTGAGTATATGGTCGCCGTTTTTTGTGTCGATCTGTTCTGTACGCACTACGGTCAGTTACCCTATTTCAAGAATTTGACAATTGCCGCCTGACAATTACAATTCAACGTACATTGTTGGGTCGAGAAGTAAACGGGGCTGCTGGATAGGAAAGTGAGAGCTCACTTTATATTGGATACTTCATAGCTTAATTATTAAAATGAAGAAATTGGTTTGACACTTAAATGGGTCAGTAATTAGTCCGTAAGTGTATATCGGATTGTCATTGTCAGGTGACAACTGCCAAGTTGGTGAAATAGGGCTGGAAGCTGGCCGGCAGAATGCGCCGTGCGCCTCGGCCACCGCCCGCGACGCGACGCGGCTGTAGTCCACTACGGTAAGCGGTGCGGTCCGGCCGCTGCGTACTTACTGTCTACGGTCTACGCGGCTGCGGACGCTGTACGGATATTCGTGCATCATAGTAATCATTACTTAACATTCCACTAAGAATTCTACAAACATTATTGTCTATGTAGTAGAAAATTTGCTAATTGTTCTTTGGTTATGTCGTTCGTTGAAAATCACCTTGTGGAATTAAGTATACAAGTTAGGTGGTAAAGCTGAAAAGTACCGAATCTAATTAAACCATGCAAATATTTATAGCTTTACATCATCATATATTAAAATAACGTGATATTCACTTAATTACATGAAAGTAATGCAATGTGACAAAATCCTACGTAATAGATAGGGACAAATACCCAAAAGTTAACCTATTGCTAAACAATATTTTCTTCAGTACTAAGTTTGTTAATTTTATGCGTTGCGTTATTATTTAACGCTTGATGATTGTTCTTCTGATCGCCCTTGTTATGTCAGTATTGAAAATATTTTTAAATTTCATCAATAAATTATCGAATTACTAAATATATGTATGAAATTCTTAATTAAGAATCATGAACTGAAATATCCTCTTAATTTACATCAACAAAATTGTAACTGCCAAGCATAATATAGGAACTAAACACAAGCTTTGCTCGTGGGTCCAAACTCACCAATATATACGATTAGACTACTGTTCACACTCGTCCTTTTTATTTCTTCACAACGCCCTTCTTTCGAGAACACTTCACTGGCGGAGTGTCAGTCTGGATTTAGCTACCACTATAACTTGCAAAAGTTACTGAAAATTACGGCACTCGCAATAAATTGACAGCAGAGCGATTATTAGAAGTGTATTCCCGCGCGGAGAACGGATGCGATGGCAAGCTCGTTATTACAGTCACAGCTCGAACTCGGAGCGGGTGTGACGGCGGTAGTCGAGGCGGACGCGGGCGCCGGCGGAGAAGCGGCGCGCGCGCGCGCCCGTCGCCGCGTGCGTCGCCAGCAGCTCCGCCTCGCACCCGCTCGCCGGGAACGAGCGCCAACGCCGCCCGAACAGCCGCTCCAGATAACATCTTAGTCAGATTCGAGTCGCCGCACTGTCTGCCGCCAGCGGCCTGTACTCTCCTCGAGCCAACTCACGCATTTCACAATTGTTGTTCCCGTTTACAGTCTTCGACGCCAGCGGATCGTCGTGCGTGCCGCGCCGCGAGCACGTATCCGACACGCGTCCGAGGAGCGCGTCGCGCTCGCCCGCGCGCTCGGGGCTGCCGCCGTGCGCCCGCACTCCCCCATTCGCATTCACGGCATTTACTATCACCGTCTGTGACAACGGTCCGCCATGGATCGGGCTACCATCTAAAAGTTCACCGGCTCCGTGCTCGCTTCGAATTAGTCTAATTTTTTGAATCATTTCTTTTATCTCATATCTTAGGATTCCCAGAAAACATAACTTCAAGAACGCGATTACACAGTAACCTAACACAAACAATGCGTCAGCTGTTCTCCGAGTCCAGTTTTGTAGCCTGTCCGCGCAAGCCGCTGTGTGCGGGACGCAGTGGGCTGAAGTGAAGGTCGCGAGCGCTGTGCTCGACGTGGCGGTGAAGAGCGCCGTCGTGGTGGCAGGCGTGTGCGCGGGCATGCGGCAGCAGCTCGCAGGGAGCGACGTGCGATTCAAATGTGCGAAGTCAGCCGGACCGGTAACTCCGCAACAGCGTTGTTCCCTTTGAAGGCGATCCCAGGCTTCTGTGAATTCCATATCTGTTTCATAGTCTCTAAGGAGACGTAACTTCAATTGAGGACGTAGTTCTCGACAGACTCGCTCAAAACGGAATGCCCAGTAAACACCGATGGCGGCGTCGCCAACGAGCAAAGCCAGTAGTGCAAACCAGTAGGCGTTAAGCAATCGCTCTGAGAGCCGAAGCGCCGCGACACATCCTAACATCTGCAGCAGGCCCGTTTGCACAGGCAGGGCCGCATAGCCATAAAGGAAACCGGGTTGTGCAGCGTTGAGGCCAGGGACGAGAGCGCGGCGGTAGTCAGCGAGAGCACGCCCAGCGGCCGCGCAGAAGGCGAGCGAGCCAAGGAGCAGCGCGCCGTTGCACGCGTAGATCCATATGCGGTAGTAGCGCATGGCGCGATGCGCGGAGGGGTGGGCGGGGTGCGCGGGGCGCGCGGGCGGCGGCAGCGTCATGGTGGCGGACGCCGCGTCATCGTGCCGCCCGCCGCGCCCGCGCCGCCGCCACGCGCCGCGCCCCACGCCTCTGAAACAACGTTTTGAATTTCGTTTATCCTAGCACAGAGTAAATCCTGAGTTTTCCACCGAGCACTTGACAAAGACATAACATTTTATTTAAAGGAACAATTTTTTCCAAGTGATACCCTATAAAATGGAGCCATCGAGTGAATTCAATATATGTATATAGGTACTTATTTCATAAAATCTTCAGTGCGTCCAATGAAACTTACAAATTTATAATATTGTTTATTGGGAGGAAGGGCGCTTATATATCCGTGGAACGTGACCTCACAAAATTTGCCGGATGGCTACAAACAATTTTACTCACCCTTAACACAACTAAGACTAACTACGTTTGCTTCCCAAACTATAATCGTACGCAACCAGGTGCAGACCTCTCAATCAGGATCCATACTTACCACAACACGCAAACCATATGTGCCTGCCCAGCCATTGATAAGGTAGAATCTACTAGATACCGGGGCTTTAAGTATATGGTCGAGAGTATTATGAGCAGATTTCGCAAATTTATGTGATAATTCAAAATATGTGAAAATATGTGTGAGATTTCATTACCGCATCAAAAATGATGAGGTTACGGCCACCTAGGTACAACTTTACAGCATGGCTGCGGGCCGGGTTATCTCGTCAAACATTGCTCAAAACTTGCACATAAAACACATGAGAGAGGATTTAATATGTGGATGTAGATAAGTAATTGTACATAATTAGGCCTTAAATAAAACACTCGTGTGTTCTTATTATGAAACTCGCCTTTGGCTTGTTTCGTAAAACCACACTCGTGTTTTAATGCCTCTCGTTATGTAGCAGTTGCATAAATTACTAATATAATATTTATTACTCTTGCCAAATTACAGCTAACTATAGTATGAACGGTTAGGTACTAAGCTAAGCTGCGAATAGACAGCAGACGTATGTATGGCGAAACCAAAAGGGTTCTTTGTTTACTACGGAACTCTTAAAATTTTTAGTCATTTTTCAAGATCATCACCTAGGATTGTGTAACGTTATGAAAGAAAAGCAATCGTTGTTTCGATACATTGGAAAATGTCGACGATAATATAGTAATAACATTATAATATTATAACGTTTTAATACATGTACACCTAATGGTCTTATTCTATTGATTAATTTATATTCATGCGATTTCGCACCTTAATAGAAATCGAATAGGATTGCAAAATCATTGCCAATCGAACGTACTAATATGACTTCGGTTTCACCTATCATAATATTCCTATAAAGTCCGCAGAATGTCCGCCAAGTTCACAAAAGCAAAATACTCATGCCAAATTACAGCTTTCTAGTACTAACGGTTACTGAGAAAAGCGGGGGACGAACGGACGGACATGGCGAAACTATAAGGGTTCCTTGTTTACTACGGAACCCTAAAAAGCGATATACCGGCAGTGGTATATATTACACGAACCATTTCGGACCACTTATGACCACCGAATAACTTTAAAAATCTTTTTGACCTACACTTGCAATTTCGCGAGTCTCATGCCGTGCCCAACATTCTTCAATTGCTTAAAATGATTTGTTATATTTTTCTACTTAATAGTGTGACTTGGCAAGTTTTCTCTTTGTCAAACTCCTACTCGGTTCCTACTACATTGTATTCAGTAAAAACTTGCTAATTCACACTATTAAGTAGCTAATAACATAATAGACAATCGAAGAACGCTATGAATGTGACAGGAGCTGTGTTCTAAAGGAGCTTTGAAAGAAGATAGTTTCCTGGGACATGTTTTTTAGAGAACCCGTTTACGTTTACTTAGCTTTTTTACATTTTTATTTTTGATGGGATCTTACATTACGAAAATGTAAACACGTCTATATCACTTTACAATACGATGTTTTGACAATTTTAGTTTGTCAAAGAAGGTCAAAACTTATTCAAATTTCAAATCAAAGTTTCACCAATGATTCACAAAAATAAGCGAGGTCAGTGTTATGTCACAGTAAAGTGAGATAGTGCGTATGAAATGCAATGGTGTTTGTTATTGGGGAGAATTACGATAATGTTGCGCCGCCTAGCGGATTTTTTGTGTTGTGTATGTAGTTTCATTCGACATAGAAAGCCTTAAATAAGTACAGGTGGACTGGAATAACAGCGTGCGTATTTTTGGCATAACAACCTGCCTCTGTTCCCAATGAAAGCTCGCTGCCAGCTCGGCAGCACGACTCGCTCTTGTCGGATTTTCAGACACCCAACGTATGCAAATTCAATTTTATTCATAACATGGTGTAATCCCAGTTGGCTCGAGGCCCGCAGCCTCGAGCCACTGAGGCGGCGAACACAGAGGTGCACCTCGAGTTCTGGCTAATATCGCTCGACTTACGCGGTAATACCTATCATTGTCAAGTAAAGTCAGCTGCAAAAATGTCTTCACTATATGCTCAAAAATTTAAACCTATGTTAATTAATATGTATTTAGTTGTGTTCGTAAATATCATGAATTTGGCCGAATTGTGAAACAGTCCCAATCATTATTTTAATAAGAAAACCGGGTAACGAAAACAAAAAGGAACCTACCTACTTGCCCAGTTTTCTTTCTGAACGTGTCGGTCCACGTCCAATGAAGTTGATTGTCATTTTATGCGGATGTGGACATAAATAAAATACAGTTTTTTATTAGAAACTATTTTGAATTCACTGTATATAAAAACATGCGCCTGCAGCTAGATTGTGTCATTGGTTCGGTTCACGCTAACAGTAATAAACAGATTCCTGAATCGAAAAATACTTTATAATAAATTTGAGAGAAGGTACTATTATCATATTTTTATAGGAGTTAACAAAACATAAATACATGCGAAGGGAGATTAAATTACAATCTTACTGTAGAAATGTTGTGTGATGATTTAAAAAAAAAGACAGTGTTATAATATTCTTCGGAGAAAGGCGATATCTATCGTCATATCCTAATCCCAATATTCCTAATTTTATCTTAATAAGATCGGTGTTAGGAAATACCATGTTTTTAATATTTGTTAACGACCTGCCATCCTCCATTACAACCGGGTTGCCAGTGCTGTTCGCGGACGATACTACCGTTATAGTTAGCGCGCGAAAACATGAGCAGCTTAGTGAAAAAATTCACGACACGACGACGTTTACGACAAATGGTTTGTTGTTAAACTTTACACATGCCAATGCAATGATTATTTCAGGGCGGCATGTACCTCTTCCACCTTTTATATCAAACGTCCCAATGCCACTGTGCAGCAAGTGCAGGTTCCTCGGATTTATCGTAGACTCGTACCTCAACTGGAAGTGCCATGTCAACAAACTGTGCGATAAACTGAGTAATGCCGTCTTCGTGTTGCGGAAATTGAAACCCCTCATATGGAAAGCTTCGTTAAGATCAGTTTATTATGCAATGTTTCATTCACTAATGTCGTACGGTACACTCATATGGGGTAACTCAACTGACTCCAATCGAGTTTTAATCCTGCAAAAACGTGCCCTACGTATGTACAATGGCCGGAGTGAAAACAGGACACTCATGCAGAGGTATCTTCGTTGAGAACCGTAATATGACACTACTCGCTATACTTGTTCCAAGTTTTAATTTTTGTTCGAAGTAGCCTGTCGACTTTTACGAAAGTGGAAGTTACGAATAAAGTAATTCGCTCGACGAGGCGCCTAAGAACGGTCCCGCGCCACGTCACATGGCACTTGCAGGTAAAACCCCGTGTCAATACATTTTACGAGCTTTGATGAATGGTGATCTGCATTTTAACGTATTGACATCTTAATCTTGAATCTTTATTGTTGACTTGGTAAGTATATAAATACTTAGTTATAAAATATTGATAATATTAATACAGACATTTTAAGTGATATTTGTAGGTATATTGTGAGAAAAATAAATTATATCATATCATATCAATAATAATAATACTGAACTGATTTCTATGAAACATTCCAGTATTTTATCTTAGACATCAGAATCACATAGGCTATAATTAAATTCAAAATTCATCAGTCGAGTGGACATTTTGTATGGGGAACGAAATTATATTTAAGAAAGACAATTGAAACTTAATCTCATAAACTAAGCATTTAAAATGAAAGAAAACGAACTTAAATTTTTTTAATTCTCTTTATGAAGGGGTGTTAAAAAATGCTTTATAATGCAGGTAAGCTCTACGTCCCAGTGCTCTACACCTTAGTGCCCAATAGATGAAACCTATTATAATGATCTCTGTCATCGTAACATAAGATCGAATTCATCATTTCATCATCATTTGATCAATTTCTTGCTTATTACGAGTAAACCGTAATCGTCCTAGATGTACTTACCTAATTAATTTTTATATTGATATTTCCATGAAAAAGGGCATTATATTGTATTACCTCTCTGGTTGGATAAATTATTATAATATTGGTCAACGGAAAATCCAAATAGTGGAATGGTATTTATGAGCTCGCCCATACTACTCCACAAACCTTTCGCGGCGTCTGTGATTTGCACACCAAACGCCGAACTCGAAAACAATTAAAAACCCTAATAAATATTGCACCTATTTTAAAGCGAATGGTATTAGATATTAGATTCAAAAGAACTTTGGAGTAGAACGGAGTAAATAATAATATACAACAAATCATTTATTTTGAGTAACTTTATAGACATGGTTAATATGCACTTATAGCTATGTTAACATCTATATTATATGCTTATAAAAGTTTTAAAATAATTGTAGTTATTGCGCTATGATTCTAGTAGCACCTAAGAGGGTTAAACATAATAAGTAGGTACTTCTAGAAACATGCATATCATCACAGTGCCTCAAATATGGGCAGTCAAACCTCTCAGCCAACAAACGCAGGATGGGGTTGGGGCTGGCACGCACCCGGCGCACCAGGGATGTACATCGCTTGCACATGGCCGTATATAAGCAATCTATGCGCGCTTCAGCACAGATCCCTGATGCGCTACAGGAGTGGGCAGCAATAAAATAGTATTTTATGCAATAGTTGTCTAAGAGGGTTCAAAAAAGGTAAGTGGCGTGTGTAACAATTTGAGGCGAAGCCGAAACTTTTTCTACGACTAGGGATTAAATAATAAAACTCAAAATTAAACAGCAATACAGCATAAGAAAGAGCGGTAAGTTGGATAGTGAAAAATGAAAGTCCACAGAACGTAATCATAGACACGGTATTTTTTTTCATCTGATGTCATTTACTGACTTGCGTTTGTCCTTATGTTGGCAGTAATTATTTTAGTTTTGTTATTGTTTCAAACCATATGAGTTCAGTTGTTTGTTAAGTTATATATAAGGCAGTTTTGATTTTCGTCGTAAATTTAGTGTTTTTTTTTGTTGGGTTCACAGGGCACCTCTGTTAGCAGTTGCATTATATCACATAATAACCCTAGGGTCTTTATGAAGAATAGACAAGATAAACTTTTTTGAAATTGCATATGACATGCTTTTATATTCCATATAATTGACAGATAAAAGTACCGGAGTAGAAAACAGTACATAAATGTAGCGTTTGATATTTGACGCCATCTCTTCCGGTGATTTAACGTAGGTACTGGTGGTGATTGGTGCTCAAAATTTTGGACTCTGATACCAATTAGTATAAAATTTGCATCTCGGACATTAGAAATAGTTAAGTAAACTCCCCAATGTTTAACATCTTAATAGTAGTAGGTATAATAGTTGACACCTACTTTTATTCTTCCTCTATTGTTTTTAATTAAGATTGTAAATGTCAAGTCTTAATGTTTAGCTATCTGTTTATCCTTTATCTGTTTGTCAAATAAATAAAACAACACGCTTGGTCCATGCGGTCCCAGCGCGCACAAGTTATTTACTGAAATCGCGAAGCGTTTGGTTAACGTAACTGGTGACGGAAGAGCTAGCGACTTCCTCGCACATCGTATCACCAATGCGATACAGCGAGGAAATGCCGCCAGCATTCTCGGTACAATGCCCCAAAGGCCTGTTTTAGATTTAAGTTAGATGTAATATTATTTAAGTTATTGTCACTAAACTATAATTACCTCTTATAAATCAATAAATGTTGAAAAAGAAAAATAAAACAATACTTACAATCCGCCTCCCGTGCCTTGGGCGAGGATCCTCGTTAGTCACAGGATCGGGCGCACGGCCCTCTGCAACGCGCCTAGCACGCCGGTCCGCGGCCTACAACAACATGCACCGTTTACCGACACTATCCACTCCATCATCAACAATACTAGGTACATTATACTTAGGGTTAATCTAGAAATCACGCGAGGCTCCGAAGGTGGAGCGGGGGGCTTACGAAAACCTCACGAATAATCGTGACGACACATGTTGGTACAAGGTGACCTCACGTGTATTTTTTACTGTACCTACTTTTCTAGGTGTCAAATAATATTTGCTCGTGTAGGAAATAAATCTTCATTTCGCACGTCAAAGACAGCTAGTCTATTTTTGCATAACGTAATATAAGAAAAAAAAACAAGATCGACTAATACAATATAATATCATTTAAGTACGTACTTTCAAATTTAAAAGTGCAAAACATTCTAAAAAAATCACTGGGGTTTCGTGGGGGGAGTCGCCAAGAACCTCGCAAAAGACCAAGGGGGAGGGGGTCTAAAAGTGGCCCAAAAAACCCCGCGTCATTTCTGGATAAGCCCTTAGGGCGGTAAAACATGGATGTCTCAGATCGGAGGGTATTTGACGTCCGAGCCGAAAGCATGAGCGATAAATACAATGACAATACAATATTTTATGTCTCCCCGTCTCCTCTTTGGCCAGGAAGTGGGAATTTCTGCACGCGTAATGTGCAGTCATTGCCACTTTATGGTCGGGTGCGACATAAACAATTTTTTCACACCGTGCTCGTAAATGCCAAATTATATAACATGCAAACCTTACCGAAAGCTAATCGTTATATCCCCTGGCTTTAGCCGGGTCGTAACGTTGTAATGAATTTCATTATAATCGTTATTTAATAATGTCATTTAACTTCTCATAGTTTTAATTGTTACGTCTTTAGAGTCTAATTTCATGAAACCCGTATGGCGCAATGCCCAGCCCCGGGACTGAGTGGCGCCGCTTCGAACTGATTTGAAAATATAAATTAATCGAATATCGTGTTGGTCACCACGAGGTGAATGGAACACATAAGGGTTAGCTGGCAGAGATCCCTCATATGGATAAGTTCGCGTTTATACTCTAATTTTATGTGGCATGTATATTGTTTTAACCTATTATTATGTACAATAAAGTGTTTACATAAAACAAAAGACGCTGAACGTAATCAGTGGTGTGATCGCACCTTTAATACGTATAGTAAAGGTGCGATCACAACGCTGCTTAACGGTCACTACGATTCCGTACCGTCAGCTTATTTTGAGCAGCGGTGTGGTCGGACCTTTAAACTGCAGATTCTATAAAAAATTAAGATAAAATTCTAATAAAATGTAGTGACAAACGTGATTTGGCTTGGATTGACTGATTTGTTTCTGTTTTTAGTAGCCCTAAAAGGGTTCCATACCAAAATGGTAAAAGGAACCCTTATGGTTTCACTTTGTCTATCTGTCTGTCACATCGCTAATTATCTCAAGAACTACATATGCTATCGATTTGAAATTTGGAATAGTTATAAAGAAGGGTAACCTAGATGCATAGAACATGATTTATAAAAAAGATTCTAGAAAAATTACAGACAATAAGTGGTTCAAAATTTGAAAGTCTAGTGAATATGTCTAGTGGGGTGTCATATGAAAGGGCTTGAGTTACACATCCTGAAACGATTTTCATTTTACGTCGAGTCATTTATGATTTATGTCAGCGCTCATAATAGCCTGATTTTTTTCGGTTTAAAACGTTATTCTAACCCAGATGCTTTTTAGTGTTCCATATACCCATAGGGTGCCGTCCATTTCTTAGTCGGTCTATTAGGCTGTATCTCATTAACCGTAATAAGTAGACAGTTGACATTTTTACAGGATATGTATTACCTATTACCGTTCTAAAATAAAATTACAAACCGCGACCCATGAAACACTAGGATGACAAACATTTTTGATAACCATCCGTGGTCTTCTACATCAGTTCCTGTAAGCCAAATGCTAGGATACAATAGTTCAATATGTTCCCGAAAATCATGGATCCCATCAGATCATGGATCCCATCATCAATACTGGATTCTGGTAACAACGGGACCAACCTGAAAGCATATGCTTTCAAACAAAGAATGAAAAAACCAAATCGGTTCATAAACGACGGAATTTTGAGGTATAACACACTAAAAAAAAATGAACACAATTCAGTTAAGGGGCTCCTAGCTCCCAACTCCCAACGACCTTTGATCTATAACTCTCCGTTTTCTCGTGTTTTTTTATGGTTTAGGTATCACATTAATAACAACGAGGTTTACCGAAATAGTATACCATATTTACTTCAAAACTCACTGTCTTCGAGATATATGGCATCAAACTTTGGCAATTTTAGGTTAAAAAACCAGTTTTTTGGACATACATTTTGTGAAAATAAGTTAAGAATAAAAATCTCTCTCGCGTTGTTAGAGAGTTCAATAGGGTACATTTACATGTACATTTCATATAATATATAAGTGCATTAGCAACATATTTGTATTTTGGACCATGTTTTAATCATAAAAAATAAGTACTCAGTTTTTTCAAAACTCGGCTCTTGCAAATGTAGATAAAAGATTGAAGAACCGATAACAGTTTGTGCCATAAATATATGTATAGTTTTGATGGAGCAGTATCAACTCAAAACTCGTCAAAGATCGATGAATAGCGGGTAGAGCCCCTTAATAAAAATATATCTAGGGGCGTGACTAATATTGGTTTTTGAACATTCGCGAATAATGCGGATGCGAATATCTCTCGGTCATATTCGCGAATACAATTACGGATGCGAATATAGGTGTTTGCAATATTCCTCCATTATTTTACTGCCGATCTTTTGCTTATATATCTCTATTCTATGTGTTTCGTTGCAACCAAATCACAATAGATACACTATTGTGTAAAAAACTTTGTATTAAAATGGCTAAAAGTATATATTTTAAGTTTTACTGTAACGTAACCGGGCATTTCTATTTTAGACGTCGTCCTTTCCGCCTAAACCACGCTGTCACCCATATACTCAAGCTCGATCCCAATGGGGTAGGTAGAGACCAATTAATGAACGCCAAATACTTCTTTCGCTTCAATCACGGCCATACATCTCATGCAGGATCATCGGTTGCGAGAACTCCTGACCCGGCTTTTTTCGCCTTGCTCGCCCCCTTCCGAACTTTCCAACCATATCCTGACCATAAATCCTCTTAGTCCGTCTGCTTTCACACATTCTCTCAGCATGCCGAATCCACCGAAGCATACCTTTTTCAATCCTAGTCGCTACTATCTCTTATAACACTATATAAAAAATTCAATAATTTGATTTTTTTTTTTCATTTAATAATTCGCAGCTTATCCTACGAATGCGAATACCTATCCTAGAGCATGCCAATATTCGCGAATGCGAATATTCGTTACGTCCCTGAATATATAAACAAATACGTAATTCAAGAACGAGTACCTATAAAATAAAATCTCTGGACGAATATGTCATACATATTGCTGGCAATTCGATAATATTCAATACATATGAAGACAGGCAACATGTTAGGTAGCCTTTTCGCTAACAGCTGTCTTTGACACTGGTTGTCAAGTAGAATATAACAAAAATGGTATAAACTAGTTGGGCACTATACTATAGGTAAATAGATAGATGACTAAATGCATGAATTGTAAAACTATGACACTCTTTAATGTGTATCGACTATATATTGTATAGCATATATACATATGTTGTTTGTAAGTACTAAAAAGCAATTGATTAAAATTTACGCGATAGGAAAAATCTAACCGAAGAGAGATGTAACTCATTTTATTATCGTGCGCGGAAGCCGTAATTATATAAGAGGTAAGAGGAGACGCCGTTTATATATGCGGATTATCAGTCTAACCATCTCTGGCATAAAAGTCTATGAACGACCCAAATCGATCAACAAACCGTGTTCTTTCCGTTCAGACTTATACAGTTCACGTCTTTGGGCGTCGTTTATCCAAATACAAACATTTACTAATTACTATAATGTTCAATTACATAGGATCTGTTTTACTGTTTTCAGTATGTATAATAGAGGCATTCTATATCGATAACCGAAATAAGTTCCAATAGATCTTTATGGAACTGTGTGATTTTGTATTCGTAGTCGTTGTAAACAGTAAATACAAATAAAAATTAATGAAAATTAACATAAAATTTAAGAGCTATTATATAATGTACCTGTGATCAAATGATTGAATAAATGATGCTGGTCACAATTTTTTTATTTATCGTATGGCAATTATTTCGAACCGTTAGATCTTCGAGAAGACAGTACGATTGCCAGTTTTGTTGCAGTTTTATCACCACCCATGGGTCACGTGTAGGGTAGCGGTAGGTATTCCCTACGGACGTGATACAACTACGATCCCCCTTTGTCAAGTGAGTGGGCAACTTGACTGTTAGAAGTTCTTAAGCCGCCCGAAGGCCTTCAACTTGGCTTAACGACTGCTTCCATAGACGGCAGCCGGGATCAACGGCTTGACGTGCCTTTCAAAGTACGGGCGTGCTCATGCAGTTAGTAACCACTCAAAGCGGTCACCCATCCAAACGCCGCTGGGCCACAAGAACTCCTCATATTAAGGTCACAAATAAGATCATTCGTTAATATTAAGAAACACTTTTTGGAGTTTATTAGAGTTTACTCCTTAAGAATCGATTTTCATATATAAGCCCGGGATATGAAAATTTATGGGGTATAAAATCAAACGTAATCTACTGTGCTAAAAATTCAAGATCAGGGAAAAGATACGACTTTTTATAATTTAGCACGAAATGCTTTATGTTCATGCACAACTTATCTTGCGCAGCTCTCAGTTGTTGAATTGTCAAGTGTGTCTGTTAAGATCGAAAATAATATAACAAATATTTAATAATGTGCTATTTAATTGGTATAAAGTTAGTGAAATATTCACTCAGAGTCCAAAAGGGTGCAAACCTTGGACACATTGGTTAGGTATGGAGAATTTGACAAAACTGAGGATTGGCTTACTAGAGCGAAAATCCAATTGGGATACATGGAAATACTAAGCCGTAAGTCTGCTACGAATAGTAAAGGCCCGGCACGCGCTAGAAATAGTGGAAAGCTTGTCCCTGAAATTGTTCTTCATTGAGGTCAATATAGGAAACATCAGCAGAATCCAAGATGGGGAGGAGTAGTGTTTGAATAAGCGCAATTTTAGTCGCAATGGGCAGAAAATTACGTAGCCTTCTCGGAGAAGCTACTGCCGAAAACATCTTCCTGCTGACCTCGTTCACTTGAGGTACCCAAGATAAAGTCCTATCCGTAATAATGCCTAATTGTTTTACTTGTGAAGAAAAAGAAATTAAGACGTTATCGAAGTAAATCGGTGAAACACTATTAAAATAGATTCTTGGGACAAATTTTGAGCTCCCAATTAAGATAGCCTGGGTTTTAGAGGGCTTAACCTTAAGACCAAACTATGACTCCAATTTAGGATACGCACCAGGCCATTATTTACAGTGCTGATAACAGATGTCAGATCATTAAGTACACCCTGCGAATACATCTGAAGATCAACGGCATAGAGGTGATAGTGAGAAGAGAGATTATTTATGATTGAATTTATAATAAAAATAGAAAATAACAAGGGAGACAGCACGCCGCCTATTACGTTATTTTTTATATTTTTTCTTTCTCCGTGTAGATGCACGATAACCCTGGTCATTGTGTTTGTTTTTTTTTAACCTGACTGTGGCTTTATAGACCTGGCACAATAAAGCAATAGGAGTGCGTGGTTGGAGATTGGGCTGAGGAAAATTCAGGGAAAACCTCCGACACGACCACGCGGGCGGTTTAAACACTGGAATACTTTAAAAGTTTGCGCTCCAGTGAGATTGGTTCCGCGGCTTCAACCAAATTTGAGGGGCTACTCCGAAATTCGAAATCCGAACTTCGTATCGTGCCGTCCCTTTCACTCATAACACGAGAATGAAAGGGACGGTACTATACGAAGTCGGATTTCGAACTTCGGAGTACAGGCCTTGAGGTGTGAGTGGAATCGAGCTACTGGAAGTTTTGTCGCTGATTCACTAAACCTAGCCTAGCTGAGAAGAGTCCAGCAAGAAACTTGGCTAGGCCCGACCTGGGTCGGACTGACTCTACCCGATATGCGGCGGTACCGGGACGAATAGAGGCTACAAGTGTCGGACGTCCCTGTGCCTTTACCATGAGTTTACATGATTGTACTCGATAGCGACTGCGTAAAAAAATGCATACTAAATCGTTTACGCAGTCGCTAGCGAATACGGCCATGTAAAGGCACTGGTTAACATTTATCGATATCGATAACGTCTACGCGCTTAGTTTTTATATTTTTTCTTTCTCCGTGTAAATAAAAATAAATAAATTCATAAAAATAAATGTAACATGCACGATTTCAGTACTCTATTCCCCTTAGGTCTCAAATAGCCCCATGTTGCGATAATATAAAAAACGAGTTAATTTATCCTCATTCGCTAATCTATATAATTGTTTACTAATCTTTGCTAATATATTTTATAATCGTTCGTAAAGAGTAAACTCCGGTCGCGTGCGTCGGAGCTGACACACACTTTTTTAATTTCATATCTTAAGTAGGTATGTGATCTTTCGAAAAAAAAAAAAAGTATAAAACGGGTTTTTGCGAATAACGAAATAGCTTTTACCATCACAAAGAAATGTTTTGGGCCAATCCGGCCAATAGGAGCCACTGTAAAATGTATTTGCGAACGCAGTTTCGGAAATAAATGTTATACCCTTGCAAAAATTAAATTTGACCCAAAGCACGATTATTATGATTAAGGCCGTGAGTACGTGCAGATATATTTCGGTGCGTGCAGATGGCCGCGGCCGTGGCAAGGGCAGAACGCACTCACTAAAAATTGGGACGCTCGATGTTAATGTAACGTTATTTTCCCCTACTTTCGCCATTTTCTTATTGATTGGCTGTATTAAACTTGATGAGAGTGCCCAAACGGTTCGATATCGCCGCGTTATTGGAGAATATCATTACGAAAGCGAACGAAACATCACTACATAGTATAAAACAAAGTCGCTTTCTCTGTCCCTATATCCCTATGTATGCTTAAATCTTTAAAACTACGCTACGGATTTTGATTCGGTTTTTTTTAATAGGTAGAGTGATTGAAGAGGAAGGTTTATATGTATAATAACATCCATTAAATAGTGCACCCGTGCGAGGCCGGGGCGGGTCGCTAGTTTCTATTATAATATGATGATCTAATATGTATTACTTCTCAGTTTGCATTGACATGGGACAAAATAACAATCCAACTGTAAGGTAATCGTCCCAGTGCTCGGTCGTGCACGTGCTCACCTTAGTGCCCAATAGATTACGCCAATAGGTCAATCACCTCTGTCATCACGACATAAGATTGAAAGTGCCATGTATTGGGTCAGTATCGAGCATTAAAACATTCACCTTATACTATGATATATTAAAAATGTAGGTATTCCAACTGTATATTCTGTACTATATATAACTTACCTGGGTCCGTACCTATAAAGAAAAATGGAGAAGAACAAAACGTAGCAATTTTTTAATTAGATCGGTTATATTTTATTCCGTATTTGTGGGACCAGTTAAGAGGATTCAAGTTCCGTGATGAATTATTCATTTTGTCATAATCTTACTCGGGATTTATCGTCTAAGTTAGCGGCGCACCACAGCAACGAATTCCGTCTCAAGCTGACATTGCACAAGTACGTGTTGAAAGTTTTCGACTGCTGTGATGTTTTTAGGCTGCGTTCACGCAGAGTTTACATGCTTCGTGACCTGTAAGACGGCTATGGCCGGCGGGGGCGGTGCCATTTCGTCAACGGCTTCAAAAATTACAATAGGTAAGTACGTCTACATTGTTCAATAAGAAGCGTAAAGTCTCATGTTAGAAGTAAGGCAATTATTTTTTACTTTTTAGTGGTTTTAGGAGTCGGTTTTATACATACATATACAACATTTTAATATGACATGTAATATTTAACAATATTATCAATAAAGAGTATGTGTACGATTATGAGTAATAGGTGTCATCCATGGGCACTAAGGTGTCGAGCACTGGGACGTTTAGTTTATATGTTTATAACTGTTCTGAGGCTCTAGTATAAGTTATTTAGAAACAAAACACAAACCAACGCGTTTGCGTTTAATCTCAATCAGTATGGCTACGCGAGCAGCGCCTCTGGTGGCCTTAGGTGATAATTATTATTTGCCAAAAAACGCAAACGCGTTCGTTTTGGTTTTGTTTCGAAATAACTTATGCTGGAGGTAATCTCACTCAGTTCAGGCGATTAGTTTAGGAATAGAATAGTGACAATAACTACAATGACACCTCTATTCTCATTCTATTCGCGGCTAAGTAATAACAAGATAAGTCGTACAGAAAAGTTAATAGAAAACTGTTCAATGCAACCACGAAATATAAATATTTTACTCAAGCAAGCAGAGCAAGTAATGTAACAACGTGCCGTAACTGGCGGCGACGCCGGCTGGCAGCGAGCCAGCGTCCTCCGCATCCTCGTGCCCCCATCAGCCTCTAACCAGTAACCATTCAACATAACAAACACATTACCCAAACACGGATACGCACTTGCACTGGTCACAATACCCCAGAAGGCAACGCTCGTACACACCCATGGTCTAAGAAAACAAGGTCTCACAATCTGGATCGTGACACGACCATACGTCACTGTCGACGACACACTCATACTTAATACGTCTGCATACCGGCGACAGGCTCATGACGTAGTTCGTGTCACACACACTTCTTACCAATGTACCTACCGGATTGCCATACCTGGCGCAGTATATTATTGTATCATGTACAGACCCGTACCCAAGCGCCGTAATGTCGTCAGGTTAGGTTCACAGATATTAATGTACGAGTATTAATGCATCAGGTAGGATTGTTAAGTGTAAAAATATGTATCAAATGAATCCTCTCATGTACCGAAACTTAATGCGTCGACATGAGATCCATGGGACATATTTTTGAGTAGCTTGCATGCACCCATATTTTGCACTCGACTGTACATCCATCCACACGCAGGAGAAGAACGCACGTGAACACTCTACACTGTAAATTATCTATATGCTATAAGTGAGAAAATAATATGTCAAGGGCGTGTAAGAGCATACAGATATTTTGTATCTTAAGGAACGTTCATATATTTATAACATTGTCTGAACATCGCTAAGTACGTAAGAAGTTAAAGCGCCGATTTCTGAAATTTGAGTATTTGAAATGTGCACATATCTAATGTCTGTATTTATTTGGCAAGAAATATAATGTAATTATTTTTTCCGTAACCTTAATTTCAGAGCATGTTTAGCAACCATTATTTGATTTTCCAAAAGGTATCTACATTAGGTAAGGTAAACGGCCCAATCACCGTCTCTAAGAGTGATAGTTTCATGTATTAGGTTCGTCAGGCGTTGAGCACTGGGACCTTTATCTTACTCTTCTCAAGAATACTACATATAATTTCAGTTTGGTGCAAAACCGTGTAAATTTCAACATTAAACTAAGTAACAACCGTAGACCGTGAAGGTGTTCATATGGACTTGCCCTACTTATTTTTATGAAAAAAATTACGGTGGAATGTCAGCCTATTGCCTGATGCACGTTAGAACTCTCTTGGGAATCACTTTATAAACGTTAAATACCTTACAGAATGTATGATCCGACGAGTTGCATTGGTAGAGAACACAGGTGAATGAGGTTCCCCAAAATTTGCCGAAAAACAAAACTCAAATTATTTATGTACTGAGACATATGCATTTTTCGGTAATATTAGACTCTTTATTTGAATGGAAAAAAAATCATGTCCTAACGAAGTAAGTAATGACATATACATTTATTGAAACGACAAAAAAACATACAAACAAATGAATCAAAAACTAAAACTAGCTTGCCCAGCCCAAGTCACAAAAAAAGACCGCGTCCAACAGTTCTGTCTGTGGCATGGTGCCCATAGCGCTGGCGGCGTTACCTCTCAGTATTGGCAAAGAAATTCGTTGGGAGAGATAAGCGCCAGCCCTATGGTTTAAGTAAGTACTTTTTTTAACGAGAACTAGTGATTATTTTGCCTAGTGGATGAAGTGGAACATCGATGTGGAACAGGTTGTGTTGAGGAGGTGAATTTCAGCTGAGAAAGAAATCCAGCATCGTCAAAAATCATGCCCTGGAGGAATTAATTGGTCAAAGTAGTGAAACAAGGTTTTCCTGAAGAGGACAAATTGGAACTTCGGTAATATACATACTCTTCGTGGAGGTACAAAAAAAACTGATATCAACCTTTTTCAAAACAAGTCCTTCAACTAGTGAATTATAGTCACGTAAACTGGCACCTATAGGTATATACTGTACGTCTTTGGTACTGAAGATACAACGTAAAAATGTAGTCGGTACTCTTATCGATACTTCAACCGAATTTATTCTACGTATGAAGTGCAATGTTGTACCAGTAAAATTGCATTTTCATAGTCTCATAGCGAGCAGAGTTTTATGACAGAGTTGATAATAACAACACATGCGGTTGTAGATAGAAAATATACTTAATATCAGAAACCTTAACTCGGATCCAATCGACGTAGTATGGCCGAGTCACAAGCATCTTTGGAACAGGTCCAAGTAAATTAAAAATAATATTTGACGCCTACGAGTGCGTGTTATCCGGCGAGGAGTGGATAAATTATAACAATTAGAGGTATTTATTTCTCTAGCCTTTATTGGCCTTGTACATTCGCCAAATTACCATCATCAGAGCAAGTAAGGTGATACTAATATCTAAACACTACACTATTGCGAAGGCATAAGAGTGCATATTCAAATATTTTTAACCACCCTGATGTTTATAGTTGTATCTGATGGTGACTGTACATATTGATTGTTGCTTACACTTGTCATATCTACCAGGTATTGTGTGGTACGTGTAATACATTATACCTAGTGGACAGGTGCAGCAGCCAAGTTCAACTTACATACGTGTTGATCTGTCGATCTATGCGCTGTGGATGCGCAATGATTAATAAATATATTTATCAAAAATCCTTAAATGTAGTACTTATAGGCATATGTCTCTATTTTCTATTTTCTGATAGACATATGACTGAACCAGTTTTTAGAGACGATCAAATATTTGTATGGCACCAACTACAATTAGAGCAACACAAATAGCAAACGACCACTGAAAACACTCCACTGTAAGTAAGTATGACACTGATAAATGTACATACTCTCATTCCATTAGATGTTTTCTATTACATACATACTGCCTAAAAAACGTGTGTAATAACTAGAAACTCTATAATATTAGTGTTAAAATAGAATATACCATTGAATAAGAGCATATATCAGCTTTACTATAATAACAAAAGATAAATGAGAAGCTATAAAAAATAATCCTTCCCAATTTAACTAAAATCTGGAGTTCTAATAGACTCTTCAAATGAAATCGGATTTGTACAGCGCCCTTATATTTTAATCAACTACATTTTCCCCTATAAGCTTGTTTGCCACCGCACCGGCGTTATATAAAAAAATGTTCTTTGTTTGGAGATAAAGTCGTATTAGAAAATTAGGAAAAATAAAATTAATTCGTAATGGAATCTACAATACAGCTCTTACCTACACCACATGAGTATGTCTGAACAACAGCGCGCGACAAATATGTACCAAACTTAATCCTATTAATTGGATATTATTAACAACGAGTGTATGCTCTTTAGTTGCCAAGAAGACGGCCTGGTCTCTGTGCCTACGTAGCCAATTTCCGCTATACTGGAGAGTATGGAACCAATAGCCGCAGTATCGGGTAGGCGCTATGAAAGTCGGCAGCAAATTTTTAATAAAAATTTTTGGAAATCTCAGAGAAAATGTCCTTTTCACTATATTTTTGAGGAGACCTCAAAGAGTGGCCCTTCAAAGAGCCGCACGCGGCTCGTGAGCCGCTGTAGCCGACCCAGTGCTAGCCCAATAGATCCTGGGGGGCTAGCACAACTACCGCTGCGACGCGACGCGAGTAGAGAAAAATCTATCCTCCTCTTTCTAACCCGCACAGTTCGAGCGAGACAGGAATCGCTGAGTCGCGCGAGATACGATTTGTCAGCAAGTTGTGCTAGCCCCACTGGTACCGTTTTCATCCGCTACGAATGCGCATTGCGCAGTTCTACGGCTTAGCATATAGCTCAGGCCGGAGGGCCGCGTGCAAACTGTTCGTTATTGTATGGTCGCTTTTATAGTTACACGAACGTAAACAAACCCTGTTTCGGATTTTTTACTTTTTACTTATTTAACGTTAAAAATCTGCCCCAACTATTTCTCCTTTACCATTTTATCCCCCACTAGGGAGATACAGTGGTTTTTAAAATTCGAATGTGACACACTATTATTATGACTTCAGACTTTTTTCTATAAAGTACAATGTGAGGTAGGTAACGACCTCTATATTTCTGAACGCCTAGTAATTACTAGTCGCCCAAAAATATACAACATAATAATACAACAAAATAATACAACAGTTTATCTATATATATATGATAATCCACATCGAAAGGGACCTTATGGCGTCAGGCACTTACGTTACACCTATTCACTATTGTATTGGAACAGCGGCAATAAAGGCGTAAGTGCCGGCCGCCATAAGGTTCCTTTCAATATGGATTATCTATATATATAAAAGTCACATATAAAAGAAGAAGTGGTGATCACAGCCGAAACTACTGGAACTAGAAACTTTAAATTTAGTCCAGAGCTTACTTTTATGACGTTTGCAAGGGATAAGACGGGATTTTTGGAAATTCCACCCCTAAGGGGATCAAATAGGGGTGTAAATTTTGTATGGGAGAAATTTTTTTTATTGAGCTGAAGACTTAAAAATCCGTAAAAAGGTTACGAACTTAAATCTAAAGAAAGCATTTTCAGCGTTTTGCAAAATTCTAACCTTAAGAGGGTAAAATAGGGGTGTAAAGTTTATATGGGGAGCAAATCTGATTTGAAGTGAGAGACTTAAAACTTTGTATATAGACTCTCTGTTTAAATACAACTAAACATATTTCAGTGCTTTTTGAAATTGCTCCTCTAAAGGGGTGAAAAGGGGGTTCCAAGTTTGTACGGTGAGCAAATCTTTTTTAAAGTGAGAGATTTGAAACTTCGTAAATAGACTCTATTTTTAAGTACAACAAAAATATATCGCGCTTTTTAAAATTGCTCCCCTAAAGGGGTGAAAAGAGTTCCAAGTTTGTAAAAGGAGCAAATCTTTTTTGAAGTGAGAGATTTAAAACTTCGTATATAGACTCTCTGTTTAAATACAACAAAATACATTTCAGCGTTTTTTGAAATTGCTCCTCTAAAGGGATGAAAAGGGGGTTCCAAGTTTGTACGAGGAGCAAATCTTAAATGAAGTGAGAGATTTCAAACTTCGTAAATAGACTCTCTGTTTAAATACAACAAAAATACTTCAGCGTTGTTTGAAATTGCTCCCCTAAAGGGGTGAAAAGGGGTTTACAAGTTCGTACGGGGAGAAACTTCGTAGATAGACTCTCTGTTTAAATACAACATAACGTGTTCCAGCGTTTTTCTAAATTGTTCCCCTAATGGGGTAAAAATGGGTTCCAAGTTTGTGCGGGGAGCAAATCTTTACTTTTCGTAAAAATCCATATAAGTGTAATCTTCGAGGTTCCTCGGGGTTCCGATTACGAAAATGACATGCATTTGCGAATCCCAGAGGCGAGCATTTATTTTTCTTAAAAAAAAAACGATATGAGTGTCATCGTCGAGGTTCTTCGGGGTGCCGATTACGAAAATGATATGCATTTTCAAATCCAAGACGGCGTACATTAATTTTTCTTAAAAATCGTTTTGGGGTCATCTTTGTGGTTCCTCGGGGTGCCGATTCCGAAAATTACATTCATTTTCAAATCCAAGATGGCGGACATTATTTTTTTCTTTCAAGTAATTTTCACAAAAGATTAATAGCATCAGACAACTGACAGAAACAAATAAAACTCATTTATATCTTTGTTACCATCTAAAATCTACGCGGACGAAGTCGCGGGCGGCCGTTAGTCTATACATATAAAAGAAGAAGTCCTCACTGATTGACTGACTGCTGCTAACGCTAGAGGGTTGATTCTTGCACAGTCGATTACATTTATAACGTAGGATCATAAAGCAGTTTTTGAAATTCATCCCCTAAGGCGAGGATGAATGTTTGTATGAAAACACATGAATGTTTGTGAGAGATTAGAAACTTTTTATATAGGCTCTCTGTTTAAATAATCATGGCACATTTCAGCGTTTTTCTAAATTGCTCCTCTAAACGGGTGAAAAAGGGGTTCCAAGTTTGCGAAGGCAGCAAATCTTTTTTGAAGTGAGAGATTTAAAACTTCTTATATAGATACTCTGTTTAAATACAACAAAACATGTTTCAGCGTTTTTCGAAATTGCTCCCCTAAAGGGGTGAAAAAGGGGTTCCAAGTTTGTGCGCGAAGCAAATCTTCACTTTTCTTAAAAATCTATACGATTGTCATCTTCGAGGTTCCTCTGGGTACCGATTACAAAAATGACATCCATTTTCAAATCCAAGATGGTACACATTTATTTTTTCTTTTGAGAAAATTTTCACAGAATTTTAACAGCATCAGACAACTGGCAGAAAAAATAGACCTCATTTACTTATATCTTTGTTACCATCTAAAATCTACGCAGACGAAGTAGCAGGCGGCTACTAGTGTTAAATATAATGTTAAGTTAGTAGAAACAGTATTATAATTAGGGTTATTTGAGCCCTAACATCACATGTATACCTGTATTATTGTTTTCACCACCTGTTACCTGTAATGACACGCACGAAACCGTTCTAATCTATACTATTCTATCTCACCCGTGAGGAGGTACTCATCAACAATAGGACCCATTTAATGTGGAAATAGATACTATCGCTTGCAATTTAATGTTCATTCATCAATACATGAGATGCTTGAAAATAAACAACTTACAGACGACTAAAGGTACATAGGTAGTGAGGTTATAAACTGTGTGTTTCGATAGCTACGCTCACGATTGTACTTTTGAACCACGAGCGAATCGAGTACTTAAAATTCATCTCTATAATACTTTCATATAAGCACTCGCGTATAACAACAACTTGGCAGCCTATTTTAACCCAAATAGGAAATATTTAATGCAGTTGTACTTAGGTACGTATTTTTTTCTACCTACCAAATTTCTTATCTTTCAAAGTTTAGTAGATAGTCATAAATCAGTGCGGTATCCGTTCAATGTTTTGTATAAAATAAATTCGTTATCTTTTTATCGTTTGCTAAGTTGTGACGTGCGTTCTACGTTTATTTATGTCCGTAA
This sequence comes from Epiblema foenella, assembly GCA_963556455.1. NCBI lineage: Eukaryota > Metazoa > Arthropoda > Insecta > Lepidoptera > Tortricidae > Epiblema > Epiblema foenella. The sequence continues at coordinate 13,929,008 of OY747095.1, read as the reverse complement.
AGCTATTTGTAAAGCAATTCGAGTCACGTAAAACGTGTCCTTCGATGCCAAAAATAGAGGTAGTCGCAATTAATTAGACGCGTTCGGCCGCGCAGGCCCGGCACCCGTGAAACTTTCACTATAAACGGAATTTATTGTCTGCCTGATAACCGATAACGGTATTTAAATTGTCCCTATTAATATTCCAGCTAAATAATGTTTCATTAATAAATACCTAGGCCTAATCAGCTGTAGAATATATACCCTACTTTTCGTTCAAAAATAACTTATATATTCACGGCTAACATAGTCTATGAAAGATATTTGGACAGACTAACTGTGTATATGTATTTTTGCTGTTGACTATGTACTATTGCCTATCCGTATCAGTTACTTCTTTGTTTGCTGGCTTTAATTATTTGCATCCCATTCAACGATAAGAATCGACTTCAGTGCTCTGCACGTATGAGTCAAAAACAGTAGTTTACAAGAGTAGGCGGTCTTTATTATCTATACATATAAAAGAAGAAGTCCTCACTGAGTCACTGACTGACTGACTGACTCATCAACGTACAGCCGAAACTGCTAACGCTAGATAGTTGATTTTTGCATAGTCGATTACATTCATAACGTAGGCTAGGGTAAGAAAGCATTTTCGAATATCGCCTCCTAAGGGGGTAAAACTAGGGATGAAAGTTTGTGTGAAAACACGTACTTATTGAAGTGAGAGATTTGCAACTTTGTATATAGACTTTCTGTTTAAGTATATTAATGGCGTACTTCAGCGTTTTTCGAACTTGCTCCCCTAAAGGGGTGAAAAGGGGGTTCAAAGTTTGTACGGGGAGCAAATCTTTTTTGAAGTAAGAGATTTGAAACTTCATAAATAGACTCTCTGTTTATATGCAACTAAACACATTTCAGCGTTTTTGAAATTGCTCTCCTAAAGGGGGTTCCAAGTTTGTACGGGGCACAATTTTTTTTTTAAGTGTGAGATTTGAAACTTCGTAAATGGACTCTTTGTTTAAATACAACAACACTTATTTCAGGGTTTTTCGAATTTGCTTCCATAACTGGGTGAAAAAGGGGTTCCAATTCGTACCGGGAGCAAATCTTTTTGAGAAATTTAAAACTTCGTATTTAGACTCTCTGTTTAAATACAACAAAACGTGTGTCAGCCTTTATGCGAAATTGCCCTAAAGGGGTGAAAAAGGGGTTCCAAGTTTGTGCGGGGCAAATCTTTACATTTCTTAAAAAGCTATATATGGATGTTATCTTCGAGGTTCCTCGGGGTACCGATTACGAAAATGACTCGCGTTTTCAAATCCATGATGGTGGACATTTATTTTTCTTAAAAATTGATATGGGGTGTCATCTCTGTGATTCCTCGGGGTGCCGATTACGAAAATGACATGCATTTTCCAATCCAAAATGACGAACATTTATTTTTCTTAAAAATCAATACGGGTGTCATCGTTGAGGTTCCTCGGGATGCCGACTACGAATATCATCTATTTTCAAATCCAAAATGGCGGACATTTGTTTTTTTAAAATTGATTTGGGTCTCATCTTCGTGGTTCCTCGGGGTGCCGATTATGAAGTTACATCCATTTTAAAATCCAAGATTGCGGTCATTGATTTTTTATTAGAAATCGATATGGGTGTCATCGTTGAGGTTCTTCGGGGTGCCGATTACGGAAATGACATGCATTTTCAAAACCAAGATGGCAGACATTTATTTTTTCTTTTGAGTAATTTTTCACAGAACATTAACAGCATGAGCACTGACAGAAAAAACAGACCTCATTTATATCTTTGTTACCATCTAAAATCTACGCGGATGAAGTCGCAGGCGGCCGCTAATATAATATAAAGGTGGACCCTTAGGTCAGAAATTTAAAACAACGTTAGAAACTAATAATATTAGCGGCATTGCCGACGCTATTCTTTGACATTCTCGGAATTGTCGAGCTTGTCCATTATTGTAAACTAATAGCAATCTTGGTACCTATACATGCTAATATGACGAGATATTAAGACTGCATAAAGAATAAATGATAGCGTGCATTGCAGTTACGAAAGTGAAAATTTAAAAAAAAAACATGCTATTGATGCGATGAAAAAGCGTGCCATTGTTGATTACTATATTATATTTCCGACGTTAACTATTAAACGTGACCATCCTAGGTATACAATTGACGCATAGTTGACATGCATCCGAGTTGCCGCAAAAAAAACTTTTTCTACTCCTGTACTTTTCTCGCGACTTACGCAATGGGGGCTATCGTTTTTGTGCTCTCCACTGTCGAGTAAGGTCCAGCTGTCAAAATTTTTTATTGGTTATTATGGGCATGAGAACGAAGTTTACGTTAAAATCATATTTCATACCTTAAAACCGTACCGTAAAAATATCCAACATCCCGCATTGTAGCGCAGTCCCGTTTTGTTAGGAAAAAAAGGAGGAAATAAGTTTCCGAAAGACAAAACTGTCTCAAAGCACTGACAGTCATTGGCCCAATTGTAACATAAATACATACTTTATTTATTCTGTAAAGTCTATCTAGTCTATTGCCCAAAAACACACTCCTTACCCTACTTTAATGAAAAATAAAAGCAGGGTTGGGTGCCACCGACTACTACAAATACTATGTTTAGTAGTCATTCTTCGGTGCGTTCAACTGAAACTTTTATGATTAAAATCAGTGCTGCCAACTTGACGCAACTTTGCTATAATTTTTATGAATTAATTAATGCATAATATATTATTTACTAATATGAATACATACGATTATCATCTTTTTTGTGTTGTTTAACAAGTTTTATCTATTTTCGGATATATTTATGACAACGATACAGTTAAGATTCGATCCGGATTTGAATTCAGTTTAGGTCGGATGCCAAGTCTAGCAAATAAAAAAAAAACAAAGCATAAACAAAGTGTCATATTTTTGATTACCCACCAAATTCTTAATTGAAAACGAAAACATTGAAGCTGATAAATGATTATATTACTTAAATAAAACGATGAGTTCATGAAAAAAATGTGTAGGTACGTTGATTCTTTTAAAAATCTATAAAGAAGTTATTAAGTTGCACAATTATTAAGGAGTAGCATAAAATACTATTAATACACAACAGCATTATAGAGACATTTAATTAATTCCTCTATGGTTGCCAGTGATGGCCAACTGAAACGTGGTAGCTTACTTTAGAAAGGTCTATATGAGAAGGCTCAACGTCACCCAAAAAGCAATGGAGTGGGTTATGCTGGGAGTTTATCTGCGTGACCGCATCAAAAACTGAGCCTAACCGCAGCAGAACTAAGGTAACTGATATCAGTTACCCCGAATCCCTAAACTTGTGGTATTGGGCGGGGTCACATTGCACGTTGAGACGATGGCGGCTGGAGCGGAAAGGTAAATTGTATAAATTCTGAAACATTTTTAGTAGGTATGCTCGTGTATTGTAATTAGTCGATTTATAAACAGCTTGGCCGGTATCGGTAAAGAGCCACTCTGCTTTTGTTACATTAAATCGTTTTGGTGAGTCAGGTACTTCTTTCTCAGAAACTATCAACTGAAATTGTGTGCACTGTTGTTCCGTACCAAAATAGTAAAAAAGGAACCCTTATGGTTTCACTTTGTATGTCTGTCTGTCACATCACTAAATATCTCATGAACTACCTACTTATGATATCGATTTGAAATTTGGAACAGTTATAAAGAAGGGTAACCTAGATGTTTTTTTAATATCTTTTTTATTTTCTGTGAAAAATGTCAGATAATAAGGTGATTCAAAATTTGATTGTCAAGTGAATATGTTTCATATCAGGCTTGAGTTGAGCATTCAGAAACTATTTTTTTTACGTTGAGTCATTTTCGATTTATAAATGTAAATAAAGTACCGTCCCCTGCCCCATCTTATCTCCGAAGTTTACCAAGGAAAAAATATGAAATTATTATACAACATTGATATCAATGTATATTTTACAGGAAAAATCTGGCTTTCCTTTTTGTACTGTCCTTACTAAGTTTGTAATTTAATCACCTTTGCGTGTATTTTTGATTTATAAATGCTGAAAGTACCTTCTGTCCAGTAAAGATTTTTTTTTAAATCAGTTAAGTTTTTAAAATCAAATCAGAGTGAAGTAAGTAGGAAAATGTTTGCTGCAGTAGGATCTCTCCGACGGCTTCGTAATTTCCTACCCATTGCCACTAAAGTTGCGCTTGCCCAGACATTGCTCCTCCCTATCTTTGATTATGCTGACATTTCCTATCTCGATCTATCCAAAGACCAATTAAATAAACTTGATCGCATTCAAAATGTCTGCATTCGGTTCAAATTTGGTTTACGCAAATATGACCATGTCTCTAGTTTTCGATCTCAACTCAAGTGGCTCTCTATCCGTCATCGTCGTAACCTCCACATTCTTGCTCTTCTTTATAATATTCTTTTTAACCCCGCTACTCCTTGCTATCTAAAAGAGCGTTTCAGTTATTTTAAATCACTTAGGTCATCTCATAACTTGCTCCTAACAGTACCATCATCCTTGTCAAAATTTTATAATTGTTCATTTAAATTCCGGGCTGTTCGACTCTGGAACTCCCATCCAGTTGACTTAAGATGTGCTAAATCGATTGCTAATTTTAAATCCCATCTTAAAGAATATTATTTGTCTCTCCCTTAAAATTTTTAATGAATCATTATGGCTGACACTATTTTATTCTATAGAATATAGTTCTTACTATTCTATATTATTCTATAGCTAGTCAGGATCTAGCAAGACCGATCACGCGGGGAGATCTGTTCACGACTTTGCTCTGGTATATATATGGCTTGGCACAGTTGGTTACTGCGCCCACGCTAATCCCAGATGTGGAGAGCCAGGAACCCTCCCTGTTGGACCTTCTGCTGACTTCTCATCCTACGGCTACCAAGTATCCGTCGATGCCCCACTCGGCTTCTCGGATCATTGCCTAATCCGGAGTACGGTGCCAGTCACGTGCCCGCCGCGTCGGCGAGTTGCGTGTAGCCGCCGTGTATGGCACTATAAGTCAGCAGATTGGGATGGGATGCGATCCTTCTTTGCGTCCTACCCTTGGAGGCAGGTTTGCTTCACGCCGGATGATCCTAACGTCGTTGCTGGTTCTGTTGCTAACGTGGTGCTGCAGGGTATGGAGCTTTTTATTCCGTCCTCTGCGGTCCCTGTTGGTGGCAAACCCCAACCTTGGTTCGGTCGATCCTGTAAATAGACTTCTCGCCGAAAGCAGGAATGTTACCAAGCCTGGGTAAAAACAGAGACGTTACGAGATGGAAAGACCAGCGCATTAAAAAAACAGTTCAACTTTGCCTCCAGGTTGAGATTTTCTTGAATAAATAAGGTTGGAACCGGTACACATCTGTGTACGGAACCCTCGGTGCGCGAGTCATAAGCAGATAGTTTATTTGAAACATTGGGTGAACCAAAAGTTTTTCCAGTAAACACGAATTTTAAGTTTTGCGTAATTTAAGTCCCCAGAGAACACAGACAATATTTGAAATCCTCTGCATTTATATCATTTTTGAGAGGTGTAATTTTTATTTCATTGCATATGTTTGAGAAAAGCATTATACCTACCTGTCTGGCCGTGAAAAGAGCTTGCCGGTTTCGATTCACTATCCGTCTATACCTTACTCACCCGGTAAGCCGTTCTTTCCCGGCGTCTGCAGTAATGTATTAATTTTTGCTGCAAGTGCGGATTTGAGACCAGAGCAAGCGACAGATCGTACATACAATTCAATCACTCGTAATCACGAGTGATTCAAAATAACAATAATGAGCGTAGCGACTAGCGAGGGAGTCAAAAGCACGAGATCCAATCAACTTTTCCGTCGTATGACACATACAACGTAATCGTGAATACACAGTGAAAGCATTATAGTCTACTCCAGTAGATCCGTTACCGCGGCGTGAACTTGATTTTAGACTTTTGCTAACTTGAATGAAACTCATAAGTGTACCAACCAAGTTGAACAGAGATATAATAGTAGATGGTATGACAAGGATCTAAAATGAGACATATTATTCTAAAACGAGATAGACTTACTTCGTTCGGGAAAATAGTTCGAGGGGTAATATACCTTTTAGATCTGAGTTATACACGACTTTTCATTTCGATTGCGAGAAAATAAATAACCAAAGGTCATCCCCACCCAAAATTAATAATGAATTCCAAGGCGAATAGACCGCGGTTCGCGCGCAACATTCACGCGCTAATAAAAGCTACCGACCTTCCCCATTTAGCGCTTCAAAACGTTGCTCTAACGATATAATCACTTTTTTAATTATTGTGCAATAAGGACTACTACAAATTTACCCCCTTATTTATAAAACTTAACAAACGTCTGCTAACTAAAATGTCTGTTGTTACTATCTCACAAGCACAAGTGTCAAAATAACAGATAAGGACAAACGAACTTTAGCGGCTAGTTAACTAATATAGGTTTAATAGACATTTATGAATAAGGGGTTTAATCTTTAGAGAAATCAATTCTTTCCTTGGTCGATTTTAGTAAAGCTATATTCTAGTTGATTGATACCCAAACCCAGTGGCGGATTTACCAATAGGCTGAGTAGGCTGGAGCCTAGGGCGGCAGATTTTAGGGGGCGGCAAATTTGCCCCGATTTTTTTTTGTCGTACAAAAAAAATCTAAATGTTACTATGTTCGCTCACACAATTCAATCAACGTGTAATATCTTTCACCACTTAAATATGTTTTATACCGTAAATTGAGGTCCCTTTGCTCCCCATTGGATAACTATGCCCCAACTGTTTATTTGGTTTTATAGCGTTTTATAACCAAAAGTAATATATTCCCATTTGATAGAAAATATGTTTAAAATGTACTTTGTCTGTTCTTAACTCTGTAAAACAGCAATTGTAGTACATACATACGCAAAATTTGTATGTAGCAGAATATTTGACAACGGGGTAAAATGGCTAGTTTTGAAACATTTTTCATTCTGGAGCACAGTTACCCAAACGTTGGCTTACGCTTGTAGGTTGTAGGTAGGCTTCAAAGTGTTTAAATTGACTAAAACATTATTTTGATGCCTAGTAAGTGTTATAACAGGATCCATATGGTCATTCTACTACCAAGTTTTTAATACCTATGCCTATAAAAATCTACATACCGCATTATGATAAATTTTAAAATAATTCAGTAGTTAATTTAAATTTTTGAAGGCGTGTTTAGAGCAAAGAAGCCTCGTTTTACGATCTTGATAGTGTGTCTGTAATTTTAGGCATACATTACCACACCTTATAAGTAGTATGTAAGAATAATTGTAGGTGAACTAAAAAGAAAAAACCGGCCAAGTGTGTGTCGGACCACGCACAATGAAGGGTTCCGTACCAACACCTACTAGTCCACATTTAAAACCACTATCCATATAGTAGTATCTTCATAGGGAACTCACGGCACTTACGACCTTTAGTTTGGGCAAGTCAGTTTTTAAGTGAAAACTCAAAAACCGTAAAACCTATTTTGTTCAAACCAAAAATCTTTGAAAGTATTTATTAATGCACACCACCTCAATTTTTTTTAGTATTTTAAACTTCATAGTTTGGAAATTCTTTATTTTGAAATCTTTTTTTCTTTTTAGTTCTTTTATCCACTGCAGTCATGTTTTTAAATTTTAATTATTATTTTATTTCGTAATTTTTGATTTTCATTTTAAAGTATCGTTGCCGTAAAATCATGTTTTAAATTTTTGGTCAGAACACACAAAATATAGATAAATAGTCCGCCATATTGTTTTTATTGCGACGTCACATCCTATGTAACAAAGAATCTCACATACATACAGACATGAACCCTGCAAACATTACACTCCTTTTTTTGGGCAGTCATGTAAAAATGATGTGAAATTACGAAAAAATATTTTTAATTTTGGAAGATACGACCTTTTTAGATTCAATGTATTGGATAATTGTTATAAATGTAGACTAGTAGGTGTTGGTACGGAACCCTTCATTGTGAAAGAAAGAAAGAAAAATGGTTTATTCTATAAAAGACACAAAACAAGACTTTATACAGACATATTTCCTACAACTATGCACAACTGCGCGTGTGATCCGACACGCACTTGGCCGGTTTTTTTTTATTCAATGTATTAGCAAGTGGTTTTAAATGTGGACTAGTAGGTGTCGGTACGGAACCCTTCATTGTCCGTTATCCGAAACGCATTTGACCAGTTTATTTTTTATTTTTTCAGTATCTCAATTTTATTTTTGAATTTTATTTTTCTTCTGCCCGAAACCGGGCGAAAAATGACCGCATTTTATCGATTTTCGAAAAAGAGTTTTAGTCGAGCAGAAAAGTACATCTTCTGAATAACCCATCAGTGATCGGCATGGCACTTCCAATATTTTTTAAATATATCGCAGTCATTTCTAGGCCTTTTTTTTCGGTATCGGAAATAAGTCATTTTTGAAATATGTTTTTTTTCTGACTGAAATCGGGCGACAGATGACCGCATTGCTCACTTATTACTGATTTTTCAAAAATGTTTTCGAGATTTCAATTTTTTTTTTCTTTTTTGAAGCCTTTCGTCGAGATGAGTTTTTGACACCCCATTCAGCCACTTCGAAATCTGAACTTCGTATCGTGCCGTCTCTTTCACTCATATAGTGAAAGGGACGAGAATGAAAGGGACAGCACGTTACGAAGTTCGGATTTCGAAGTTCGGAGTAGGCCCTTTGATACCAGAGCGGCAAAAACTAGGGTATCGAATTGTAGTAGAGGTCAATAGGGGCGGCAAAATTTGAATAGCCTAGTCGCGGCAAAAGTGTAAATCCGCCACTGCCCAAACCGAAATATTTTTTAAAGAGTTAAATTAGTGTTCTGTGATTGGTGGATTTAGTAGGTGAAGTATTTTGATTGGTCCAATTAAAATGTTGCGTAAATCATATATAAGTGTCCATATTTTCCATAGGAGCTAAATGTACTACCGCTTGACAAGTCTGATAACACCCTTCTCGAGCGTGAGAAGTTAAAATACTAATAAAGAAAGCTATAGCCATACCAGTACTTGTAGCATGATCGCATTTTTACAGTCGAGAATGCTTTACGTCCGATACGCGATCGTGTTATTTAGATGGGTGCACACCGCTATAACTGATTAACAAAGAGGACCAAATCTCTTTATTTTTTCCAGATAATTCAAACCGTTATCCTCTTTGGGGCCGGGCAACAAACAGACCAGTGGCTTTGCTATGGTGGGTCGGATCCTTACCTATTTAATGATTTTGAGACGAGGATAAACTACTAAGTACGTAATGGAAAGGCATCATTACTCTGAAAGATTTTTTACCATCGGTAGAAGGAATATTTCAATACCTATTAAATGCTTAACGCTCGTCTTTTTGATCACCGCCATGCATTGAGAATTGCTTTCCAAACTTGTATCGTCCATAACTATTGTATTTTATATTGTCAGCGTAATTTCTGTTTGGCATATGCTTTTACTCGTATTTTATCTTACGATTTATTGTTTTATTTGATTTTACATTTACGCCTGGATATTTTGAGATCCTTATAGTACCTATCTAATAATAAATATCTATCTACAAGCAAATCAGCTAACACTGCAAATAGCGAAAATATGTATGTGGCCCGTTTAACGAAGCTACAAAGTAACAAAAGTCTAAACAAGTGGCATCACTGGTCAAATGCCTAATCGTTGTTGGTCAAGCGCATATCAAAGCCATATCTTATAAAATTGAATAACTACTTAGGCTGGGTTTTATAAAAATCCGTCAGACCTTATGTCGGTTTGTTATGTCAAAAAATGTACTGAGTTACTGAAATGTGATCTGACATTTGGTCTAACGGATCTTTCTAAAACCCGGCCTTAGGAACTTTGTTAGTCCTATTAAATTATCTTTCCGTGAATCAGTAGACAATAGTTTAGAACGTTATCAGTGAACCGAAACGCGCTCAAGTCAATCTCAACGTTGGGGCTACAGGAAATTGCTTTCCACCTCGCGCGTGCACCAGCTGCCGGGCGCCGGGCGCCTCCAACTTAGAACAGTGGACCTACTTATGACCTAGGGCACTAGCGCAATAGTACCTAGGCATTTTTCTGCCATTCGGACCAGTTTTTAGAATTGAGAGAGGTTGTGAGGTCTGTATGGGGCCAACCAGCCCCAGTAATAGCTAGGGGCTAGGTAATTGTACCTAGAGCCTTAAAAAATGTAAAATGAGAGTCAAAACCTGACATCGCTATGCTATGCTCATACTGATTGGTACATGCCATATGGTGTCACAAGGCACCCCACCATACTAACGTAACGTTGCATGCAAAACAATGAGTTTAATTGATGTTTTCGTTTTACATGTACCTAATTCGGTGTTTAGGTACTCACATTTTTTTATTGAAACAAGAATCATATTAGTAACCTTTAATCTCATATATTTTTTTGGGTTCCTTACGCGAAAGGTCTATACGGAACCCTATTGCTCTCACTCACGCGTCCGTCCGTCCATCCGTCGTCTGTCACACAGGTTTTACAGCCAAAGGTTACACTCTTCAATCACAGTATAAGCATTTCGTTAACCCAAAGCAATACAATTTGCCAAAAAACTTGTTTTTAAATGTCATAAAAGGGGCGTGAAAAAATTTTTTGAGCTGCCCCATCGAGTGGCGTATCGTTGTTTGGAAATATACTTTTTTTTTGTTTTATAAAATGTTACACAGCAAAGGAATGAGAAGCCACCAAAGTCAACCAGCTAGAGGCAAGTAAAAGGCTACTCAAGGTAAGCCGAGGACAATGTGAAAATCCAAGATAAAACAAAAAACTATTTGTTACAGACGACGTGTCAATAAATCTTGTTATACTTTGCGACGCCAAACCAATCCCTAACGCACGTTTTATATTTAAACACAAACAAAAAAGGGTTGAGAGTCGGAAGTGATAAAAAATGTTACTTGATGACTTTGACTCGGTAATTTTAACTTTTTATCTAATTTAACCATCAACTAACGTTGTTTTCCTTATTAATTATTACTTATTAGATGTGTATTTCATTAAATACATGGATCAATATTTACCCGTAGGTTAAATACAGTCGGTGTACATATACACGTATCGTTGTACATCCTATGCATAGTAAAGTCTCCAGCGCATATTTAACACAATGAAGATTGAAGCTACGTATTAGTAAGCGTATAAGCAAATTAATACTTTTTGCTGCGATGACAATATACAACAGTAACGGTGCGTAGCTTTCGAGTGCGTAGCTTAGCTATACATGTGCAATTTCAACAACACGGTAGAGACACAGCTGCTGCAAAGCTTACTTAGGTGGCATGTTGAAGTACTCCTATACCCTCGAAACAGCCTGGAATGAAAGAAAATTACAAGTAAATATGTGTTATATGGGTACGATTTACGAAATTACGCACACTTTTATTAAAACACTAGCTACCCGCCCGGCTCCGGCTATATATAAGAAATTAAGAAAACAAGCGAAGTTGCAGGCTAATAATATGCCTATTTCAATCCTGAAAATCCATTTTATATACTGGTAAGTACATTAAGATACAAGTGAGGTACTGCGATCATTACACTAGAGGCGGTAGTATTTGTAGTACGCATAATAAACATGTAACTCCTAACACTCTTTGTATACTAGTGCTTACGTGGAATGGTGCAGCGAGATAAACCAAACTGTGGCTTAACGGTGCAGTTTAGCGATTTGTAAATGTTTATTTGTATTACGTCTTAATCCCTTTTTCTTAACAAGTATAAAATTTAGGCATTATGGATAGGACTTTATCTTGGGTACCTCAAGTCAACGAGGTCAGCAGGAAGATGTTTTCGGCAGTAGCTTCTTATAATCTTCTCAATATAAATAAATAATTGCTCAAGAGAGCCGCATGGCACATGCATTGCTGTTTTTGGAGTTTATTGCTGTTTACTCCTTAAGAATCAATTTTCATATGTACAAGGTCGGGCTATGAAAATTTATGGGATATAAAATCAAAATTTCTTTGCGTTACGTTCGTGCGCAACCTGCGCATCTCTCAGTACAGAGTAGTCTCGGCTGCATGGTAACGCTTGTGGCATACTGTATTTTTGCATTAAAACTTGTTTTTTGGGAGCCGATTACGAGGGATGGATGGATAAAACAAGGGATGAAAGTTTGTACGGGAAACGTAATTTTTTGGACTTTTATTGTACCCGGTCTATAAAGCCACAATCAGGTTTAAAAAAAAAACAAAAATAATTACCAGGGTTATCGTGCATCTACACGGAGATATAAAAAAAATAAAAAATAACGTAATAGGCGGCGTGATGTCTCCCTTGTCTCTATTTTTATAAATTCAATCACACATAATCTCTCTTCTCACTCTCACCTCTATGCTGATGATCTTCAGATTTAATTGCAAGGTGTACTTAATGATCTGCCATCTATTATCAGCACTGTAAATAATGACCTGGTGCGTATCCTAAATTGGAGTCATAGTTTTGGTCTTAAGGTTAACCCCTCTAAAACCCAGGCTATCATAATTGGGAGCTCAAAATTTGTCCCAAGAATCGATTTTAATAGTGTTTCACCGATTTACTTCGATAACGTCTTATTCCCTTTTTCTTCACAAGTAAAAAATATAGGCATTATTATGGATACGACTACGGAAAAATATAGGCATTATCTTGGGTACCTCAAGTGAACGAGGTCAGCAGGAAGATGTTTTCGGCTGTAGCTTCTCTGAGAAGGCTACGTAATTTCCTGTCCATTGCCACTAAAATTGCGCTTACTCAAACACTACTCCTCCCCATCTTGGATTCTGCTGATGTTTCCTATATTGACCTCAATGAGGAGCAATTTCAGGGACGAGCTTTCTACTATTTCTAGCGCGTGCTGGACCTTTAGTATTCGTAGCAGACTTACGGCTTAGTATTTCCATGTATCCCAATTAGATTTTCACTCTAGCAAACCAATCTGCAGTTTTCTCAAATTCTTCATACCTAATCAATGCGTCCAAGGTTTGCACCCTTTTGGACTCTTGAGTGAATATTTCACTAACTTTATACCAATTAAATAGCACATTATAAAATATTTACATGTTGTTTTATTATTTATTATTTTCGATCTTGACAGACACACTTGACAACATGGCTTGACAATTCAACAAGTGAGAGCTGCGCAAGATAAGTTGCGCACGAACATAACGCATTAAGTGCTAAATTATAAAAAGTCGTATCTTTACCCTGATCGTATACTGAGACACTACTTTAGAAATTAACACAGCAGATTATATCCCAGAAATATTCATATCCCGGGCTTATATATGGAAATCGGTTCTAAAGGAGTGAACTCCAATAAACTCCAAAAACGTTGTATAAAAATTCGAGAATACGTAATGCCTATAACGTTATTGTGAACAGTGCTTGTATTATGTTTAGGTACAAAACAATTTCTGGACGGAACGCTGATCGTGGCTCGTCCGTGTTGTATGTCCTTACTCCTATAACAATGCGACTGTCAGTGGCACTCACAATTCTACAACTGGCATAATTTAATTTCTATTTGAAAGCTTTGCAGACATATAGGATAGATAGCCCTATCAGACCGTGGATTTAATTAAAATGATATAAATACCTGCTATAGATATTATGTATTATTGGTGAAAATAATATAGCTACCTAAGTATTTAAACGTAAAGTTTTGTTGTAGATATTATAGTAGAGGAGGTCACGATACTATCCAGATTTCTCGAGCGTCGTCGGACCTATTCGATTTGAAGATTGGATGATATGAAGAAAGACATATACATCGTATTAATATGACATCATATTAACATTTTTTTCTACACACACCGGTGCCTGTTTCTGTGGGGTATACATGTACTCCTCCTACGATGGAATGGCTAACAAAAAAAAACGTAAAAAAACAGTTACACGAACATAATTCAAGGCGTCAGATATTGATACTGTATACGACTTGCGTATCTCTGGGAACGTAAATATGTTAATAAGCCGGTTTATATGCAAGGGATTTTTTTATGTTAGGTATAGGGGGCAAACGAGCAGACGGATCGCCTGATGGTAAGCAATTACCGTCGCCCATAAACACCTGCAACACCAGAGGAGTCGCAAGTCCGTTGCCGGCCTTTCAGAAGGGAATACGCTCTTTTCATGAAGGTTTGAAGGTCATATCGGTCGGTGGCCGAATGAAAGGAAAAATATAACATTAGAGAAAAAATAATAATCGAGAGCGTCAGATTTTCAGATACGATGTTAACTAGACCCTAAAGAAGCTCCCTTTTACTTAAACAAGATTTACCCGTCCGTTTGGAAAATATCTGAAGTAATCCCAATACACAAGTCTGGATCCAAATCAGATGTTCGTAACTGTAGGCCAATTTCTGTATTGTCAATATTCGGTAAAGTCTTTGAATCTGTAATCTACGCGCAGATATACAGACAATTAAATGGTTGGTTTTGCGATAAACAACGTGGATTCTTACCGAAACGCTAAATAACATCGAACCTCCTAATTTTGTCTCGCTAATAGCCAATAATCTGAATCAAAGAAAGCAAACAGATATTGATTACTTGGATTTTCGGAAGGCGTTTGATAGAGTCGATAGCGACGATTTACTTAAAAAACTATCAATAGCTAGCTTTACTTCCTTTTTACTTGATTTCATGGCCAGCTATCTCTCGGATAAACATCAATACGTACGGTACCATTGCTCTCGATCCGCTCCATTTCCGGTAGCTTCTAGAATTGAGCAGGGCACCCCTACCAATACAGTAGGGTGCCCTGTGTCTAGGAGACATACTCGGAATTTACGTCGTCGTCATAAAGGTTATCATCAGTTTATTATAGAATATTTACAATTGCCTGTGTTACTTTCACAATAATAGGGACCTAATCAAAAGTACATACGTAAAAATCATTAATAGTATAATCTCATTCACTTGAAAAAAAAAACCGACTCAATTTAATACTTCGCCTTAAAGTTTTGGATAATCATCTGTGGTCTTCTTCATCAGTTACCGTTCACCAAATGCGACTTTCTGAATGCAAATACTCGATTTGTTACAGAAAATACTGAAATCGTTCTATGTTTTCCTTGAATTTATGAGGTCCCTCAATTCCTCATGGTTCCCATCATCAGATGTGAACTTTGAAAACAACAGGACCAATCTGGAAGCAAATGCTTTCAAACAAAGAAATAATTTTCCAAATCTATTCATAAATGGAGTACGAATCGGGTAACAAACACACAAAAAGTGTGTGTCAACTCCGACGCACGACTGGAGTTTACTCTTTACGAACGATTATAAAATATATTAGTAAAGATTAGTAAATAATTATATAGATTAGTGAATGAGGATAAATTAACTCGTTTTTATATTACCGCAAAGTGGAGCTATTTGAGACCCAAGGGGCCCCACTTTACAGTACTGAAATCATGAATGTTACATTTATTTATATGAATAAAGACTTAGCGCGTAGACGTTATCGATATCGATAAATGTTCACCAGTGCCTTTACATGACCTTATTCGCTAGCGACTACGTAAACGATTTAGTATGTCGATTCTTAGTTTTATTGCGTAACCACCAGATGCGCTGTACTTTTGCTCATACAATTTTTTACGCAGTCGCTAGCGAGTACTGTCATATAAACTCATGGTAAAGGCACAGGGACGTCCGCCGCGCGATCGCGACAACACAGACACTTGTAGCCTCTATTCGTCCTGGTACCGCCGCATATCGGGTAGAGTCAGTCCGATCCAGGTCGGGCCTAGCCGAGTTTCTTGCTGGACTCTTCTCAGCTAGGCTAGGTTTAGTGAACCAGCGACAAAACTCCCAGTAGCTCGATTCCACTCACACCTCAGCTCAGGGCCTGTACTCCAAAGTCCGAAATCCGACTTCGTATCGTACCGTCCCTTTCGTTCTCCTGTTATAGACTATAAGAGTGAAAGGGACGGCACGATACAAAGTTCGGATTTCGAATTTCGGAGTAGCCCCTCTAATTTGGTTGAAGCCGCTGAACCAATCTCACTGGAGCACAAACTCTTAGCGTCGTGACGGAGGTTTCCCCTGAATTTTCCTCAGCCCACTCTCCAACCGCGCACTCCTATTTCTTTATTGGGCCCGGTCTATAAAGCTACAGTCAGGTTCAAAAATAACAAAAAAAAGACCAGGGATATCGTGCATCTAAACGGAGAAAAAAAAAATAAAAAATAACGTAATAGGGTACGTAAAACGGTAAACGTAAAAATATAGAAATCCTCTGCCAAAGGATAGGCATTGCCATCCAGCGGGGGAATGTAGCCAGCCTTGGGGGCAGCCTGCCACAGGGGATAGATTTGGGGGATCTTTATTAGGTTTATATTTAGTAATAGGTTCGTTTTTATGTTATTGTTTAGCTATTGGTTTTGTAGCCTCAGAATAAAACGTAATAGGGTAAACATTTATTTACAATAGTTTGTCATATTGGTTGTAAATTATTAGACCAGCAACGGCGTCGGCTTTTACAAACTACTCAAAGTCGGCATTATACGTCGCAACATCTAAACTGCGGCATCTCTTCATGAGCCAGTGGCGGGTGCTGTGGATTTCAGGGACGAGCTTTCCACTATTCCTAGCGCGTGCCGGACCGTTAGTATTCATATCAGACTTACGGCTTTGTATTTCCATGTATCGCAATAGATTTTTACTCCAGCAAACCAATCTGCAGTTTTCTCAAATTCTCCATACCTAATCAATGCGTCCAAGGTTTGCACCCTCTTGGACTCTTGAGTGAATATTTCACTAACTTTACACCAATAAATAGCACATTATTGTAACAAAACGTTGGTTCTCGTCATGTGAACCATGCTTAATTTGTACTGAACGTTTACTCAGCCGTGTCTACTCCGCTTTATTTAGCTCAGTGTTGTATTGCTGGCCGCATGTAACTGGTCAGGCATTCGAAAATCTATCAGATATTATGTCTGTCAATGATATTCTTTGAAAAATGATGATTAATTGATGATTTACGTTATACTTATGATAAATGTATGGATATGGAATAAATGTATAAAAGTCACA
Source organism: Epiblema foenella (assembly GCA_963556455.1). Taxonomy (NCBI): domain Eukaryota; kingdom Metazoa; phylum Arthropoda; class Insecta; order Lepidoptera; family Tortricidae; genus Epiblema; species Epiblema foenella. The sequence continues at coordinate 13,911,933 of OY747095.1, read as the reverse complement.
GATCGGAATTATTTATTGACGAGGATTGGAACGGACAACGGTTTTAGATCAGCAGCGGGATCACCACAAAGCAAACTGCTTTGGCGACGCCCACTATTATCAAAGAGCGATGGAAGACACCAACCGCCGACTAGTGACGCCGGCTCTAAGCTCTGAGCTACCCAGCGGCTGGGTGGAGTTGGACCGAAGTTCAACAAGTAGCGAGGGTCGCAGCCGCAGCCACTACAGACGAGACAGCGAACATCGACACCGAAGCCGGGCCAGCGGCCGACGTAGAAGCCATCGCTGTGGACGTGATCGAACCCGGGTCTCGAGGGAACTGAGACCTAGTCGCAGCCGCAGCAGGGACCGAAGCTACCGGTCACGGCGCAGTTTCGATCGAAGTCGCGAAAGGAATAAGATAAGCCGTAGCAGTCGTAGTCGTAGTCGGGTACCGCGAGGTCGGCATGATCGCTGCCGCAGCATAATAACCAAATCGGGCCTGCACGAAAGGTTGACATCCCTTGAGGGAATGTTAAATAGGGAAAATAGTTTGAGGCACAGGGAACTGAATGAACCGAACAGGACATTAGATAGACAGTTTGAACCTATGACAAATGACTCCCAGACCGACAAACCGACCTCGCGTTCCGAAACCTCAGAGCTACTGAGATTATTTTCGGAGTACTTCAAGACAAAAGAGGGGGCAACGCGTGAATCCTTCCCAGTCTTGAACAACGTCGTACCGGACTTTGACCCAATGACTAACGAACAAAACATTGACAGTTGGATCAGTAAAGTTGATGAAAGTGCTGAGATATACCACTGGACCGACAAGCAAGTTATCCATTACGCACTTCCCAAATTATGTGGCCTTGCTAAATCTTGGTACCAGGGACAGCCCTCTATCCAGCATTCGTGGACGGAGTGGAAGCAGATGCTCCGGGATTCCTTCCCTTCTAAAGAAAATTATGGGGAACTGCTCACGGAAATGCTTGATAGAAGGACTCGCCCTGGAGAACCTCTTGAATTATACTACTTCGCAAAACTCAATTTACTCAATAGATGCAAAATTTTTGGTAAAAATGCAGTTGACTGCATAATATTCGGAATAGAAGATAAGGGCATTCGGCTCAGCGCTCAAGCCAGTCGGTTTAATAAGCCGGAGGAGACCTTGCAGTTTTTTAAAACGATTAAAACACAGATTAGAGATGGCGCCGATGGTAGAAGGGAATCCTTTTTAAGGGATAGGCGTTTACCCAATGCTATTACTCCTAAAATGAATAACAACCCTTTACAAAACAATGACCAACTTAGGAATCGATCGCGGACAATTGTCTGTTTCAATTGCAAGGAGCAGGGGCATCCCAGTTTTAAATGCCCAAAGCCAATTAGTAAATGTACTACCTGCAACTTTATTGGACATAACTCTACCGAATGCCATAAGACAGCCCCTGGTAAAAGTAGTACCCAGCCCAAAGTAAAGGAAGTTCTAGAAGTCACCTTTGCCGACAACGCCAATGACAAATATAAAATATTGATAAAAATAAATGACACGGTGACCGCCTGTCAGGTTGATTTGGGAAGCCAGGCGACATTGATTCGCGAACGCGATGCCTGTCAGTTGGGCCTTAGTTGGATAGCTGTCAATGGTCCACTGCTGAGAGGATTAGGAAATGTACCGTATTTGCCCAAAGGTAAGGTTTTAATTACCGTAAACGTCCAAGGTATTGTAGAAAAGAATGTCGAAGCGTTCGTCGTAGAAGACGAGCTTATTAATTTCCCCATATTGTTAGGCCACACCTTTACGGAAAGGCCACACTTGAGAATCGTGAAGACTGCCACTGAGTTGCAATTTGAGCGAATCTACTCTACGGATGAGAAAATTCCCCTTCTTGTAAGTGACGATATTAATTTGGGAATTGGGAAGTTAAATTTGATTCCGGTGAAATCTAGCAAGAATTACAGCGGCAACATTTACGTTGGTGGATCCATTAGGGGTGACGTAGGGATGGAGTATTACTTGTTACCTGGGGAATACGAAATTAACAATGGCGAATGCAACCTTATAGTACAGAATGTGAGTACTAAAACCTTGCGATTTAAGGCAGGACTCCTTATGTCAAGGGCAAGAATCATAGATTCACAACTAGAAGTTTTTAATGTGGCACAGACGGACTGCACTCAAACGAATACCCCTGAACCAAATTTGGGTAAACAGTTAAGCGAGGACGAAAAACAGTCTTGTCTCGAGTTGTTCTCGAAGTACAAAGATTGTTTTTCGAGCGGTCTACACGATCTAGGTTTTACAGCCGTTACGGAAATGGAAATTCAGTTGAAAGATTCCTCCCCAGTAGTTTATCGGCCTTACCGCCTATCGTTCTCTGAACGCCAACATGTTGGTGATATGGTAGAACAGATGCTTAAGAACGGAATAGTACGCGAATCGAACTCACCTTATGCAAGCCCGATTGTATTAGTTCAGAAGAAATCTGGTGAGAAGCGGTTATGTGTGGACTACCGTGCTCTCAACAGCCGAACAAAAAGGGATCACTACCCTTTACCTCGAATAGAGGATCTTTTAGATCAATTGTCGGGAAATTGCCTATTCACTACGTTAGACTTAGCGTCAGGCTATCATCAAATTGCCATTGCGGAAGAGTCTAAAGAAAAGACAGCTTTTGTGACACCCGATGGACAATTCGAATATAACCGTATGCGTTTTGGACTAACCAATGCCCCAGCTGTCTTCCAGAGGGCTATACACAAAATTTTGGATAAATCCAAAGTCCCGTACGTCATCATTTACATGGATGATATCCTCATTCCGTCTAAGTCTTTCGAGGAAGGTTTGTTGCGCCTAGAAGAAGTATTTCGCCTCCTTCGAGAGGGAGGTTTGACACTTAAGATGGAGAAATGTCATTTCTTTCAGGAGAGTGTACTCTTTCTAGGTTTTGAGATCGATGGAGCAGGTATACGCCCTGGAGATCATAAAACCCAAGCAGTGTCAAAATTCCCGACGCCACGTAACCAACATGAGGTCAGAAGATTCCTTGGTTTAGCGGGGTTCTTTAGGAGGTTTGTTAAGGGTTTCGCGCTTTTAGCCAGGCCTTTAACGAGCCTTCTTAAAAAGGACGCCGCTTGGTTATGGCGAGATCCACAGCAGACCGCCTTTGATACCCTTAAACGACTACTCACCGAGAGGCCCCTGTTGGCTCTTTATGATCACAAATCGGAATCCCAGCTTCACACAGACGCCTGTAAACTGGGGCTAGGAGGTATTCTGCTACAAAGAACAGGGTCCGACCCATGGAGACCGGTCGCTTACCATAGCCGTCAGACAAACCCGGACGAACAAAAACTACATTCTTTTGAGTTAGAAACGCTAGCGGTTATCAGCTCGTTGAATAAGTTCCGACCTTACCTGATAGGTATCAAATTTACGATAGTGACGGACTGTAACGCCTTGCGTTGGACCTTTACAAAACGGGACCTGATTCCACGAATCTCCAGGTGGTGGATCCAATTCTTAGAATTTGACTGTAATATAGAATACCGTCCAGGCGAAAGGATGGCACATGTGGACGCTTTAAGTAGGGCAGCTATATCTATGGATCCTGATCCAGTCCACACTCTGGAGGTCTTAGTTGTGGCTAGTGATAGCTGGATAACAACTGTGCAATTGGCTGATGATGAGATTAAACGGATCAAAGACATATTAGAGGTCCCTGACACGCCTAAAATAGCGGCAATCCATAAAGATTACCAATTAAAGAACGGGCGAGTATTCCGCGTAGTAGAGGAAGGTGTGCTGCGATGGTTAGTGCCGAGAGGCGTACGATGGCAGATTTTAAAGGCAAATCACGACGACGTAGGCCACTTCGGATTCGAGAAGACGCTACAGCGAATTCGAACATCATTTTGGTTCCCCAAGATGCGTAGATTTGTAAAAAAATATGTGTCGGCTTGCCTAGAATGCGCGCATCATAAGACTCCGTCAGATGCCAAGGAAGGGTTCTTACATCCCATCCCTAAAATCGATATTCCTCTACATACCTTACACGCGGACCACCTCGGACCGTTCCCACGTAGCAAGCGGGGAAACACTTACCTTCTGGTTATCGTAGATTCCTTCACGAAATTTGTGTACCTGTCACCAGTTCGAAGCACGAAAATAAAGGCTAGTATTAAGGTCTTTGAAACTTTCTTTAGTTTATTCGACAAGCCTTCTCGATTGATAACGGACAGAGGTACTAGTTTCACCAGCAAAAGGTTTGACACGTTTATGAGACGCGAAGGAATCAAACACATTTTGAATTCGGTAGCAACACCACGTGCAAATGGACAAGTCGAGCGTTATAACCGAACTATCTTGGCCTCCCTAGGAACGATGACTCATGGCAAAAACAGCGACGCATGGGATACTTACGTGCCAAAAGTACAATTCGGTATAAATACAACACCTCACGACGTCACAAAAAAGACACCGACAGAACTGTTGTTTGGGTACAAATCGAGTAACCCTTTCCCCAGTATGTTAAACGAAATCGTAGAGGACATTTCCGATGGTGTGAATCGGGACAACATAGAGGATATCAGGTCACAAGCAAAAGAACGTTTGGATAGGAAACAGCTTCAAAATAAAAGAAGGTTTGACATTCATCGTAAGGCCCCTACCCATTATAATGAAGGTGACCTTGTACGAATTAGAAGAGCTATCCCAGGTGGTTTAGGGCAGTCCAAGAAGCTAGAACCAAAGCTTTAGGGCCCATATAGAATCAAAGCAGTTCTCCCAAACGACCGATTCCTTGTAGTAGATACACCATTAACCAGAAAAGGCAAACCTTACGAAAACGTAGTCTCCGTAGACAAAATATTCCCCTGGACGAGTTTTGAGGCGCCTGTTTGCACCTCTAGTGAAGGAAGTGACAGTGATTGAACAATGACAATAGCTAAACTTATAGTGATTAAGACGATGTGACTGATTATGGACATGACAGTGAGAATGACGATGGAAGTAGTGAATTACCACCATTATGATGGAGATAAATAACGAGTGATGATTTGTTTTTTTTTTAAGAGTGATAATGATTTGGTTTATTTATCCGAAGTGATGATGTTTGAACACAGGAAAGAAGTGGCAATGATTAGCCACTCTGGAGTGTTGAAACAAAAGTGATTCATTATCGGTGAAGGAAGTAACCGCTAATGCTTAATCCTAGAGAGAATGTAACAGTGAGGGTGTACCAGCATAGGGCAGGATTGGCAATGATTCGCCGCCCACGAGTGCAAGTACATTGCGGTTATTGCATTGCCGGTGAAGGAAGTAGCCGAATGTGTTTAACCATAAGTTAGTTAGCTGTATTATAGAACCCCTCTCACAGGGAGTAATATTGTTGTTTTGTTGTCCTTTAGCTTTCTAAACGTGAGGGCACGTTTTGTCGGATGGCCGAATACAGGATAGTATCTGTCGTCCTTAACCGTACTGTTACTTTAAATTGTGCTACGGAGCTTATTCTTGTTTTTTTTTGCTGTTGTTGTATTGTTAAAGTTACCTTAACGTGAGGACACGTTTGTGACGGATGGCCGACTGTAACAAAACGTTGGTTCTCGTCATGTGAACCATGCTTAATTTGTACTGAACGTTTACTCAGCCGTGTCTACTCCGCTTTATTTAGCTCAGTGTTGTATTGCTGGCCGCATGTAACTGGTCAGGCATTCGAAAATCTATCAGATATTATGTCTGTCAATGATATTTTTTGAAAAATGATGATTAATTGATGATTTACGTTATACTTATGATAAATGTATGGATATGGAATAAATGTATAAAAGTCACAGATCGAAATTATTTATTGACGAGGATTGGAACGGACAACGGTTTTATTATAAAGTATTTACACGTTGTTTTATTATTTTCTATCTTGACAGACACACATGACAATTCAAAAACAGAGCTGCGCAAGATTTTTTTTTTTTTTAATGGCTATTGGGCGACTAGCCAGCTTCATGTCGATGTATGTATCAGGAATAGAAAGTTGCCATGAAAGTTGCTATTACTCTGCGCAAGATTAGTTGCGCACGAACATAACGCATAACGCATACCGTGCTAAATTAAAAGAAGTCGTATCTTTACCCTGATCGTATACTCAGATACGACTTTTTAAATTTACACGGCAGATTACGTTTGATTTTATACCCCATAAATTTTCATACCCAGGGTTTACATATGAAAATCGATTCTTAAGGAGTAAACTTCAATAAACTCCAAAAAAATACAGGCGAATTGAGAACTACCTCTTTTTTTTTAAATCGGTTTAAAATATTATTTGCACTGGGTCGTACGTAATTCATCAACAACATGAAATACGGCGGCACGGTGTATATTAACAACTGATGAAATCAGTGATTGACGAGCTCACTGTACAGTCGATAATATTTCGATCTCCGTTTCTCATATCCCGTGTTAATTTCAAAATATAGCCTTGTAATGTTTATGGTCGTCAGATAACGGTAATATTTTAGTAAAACGTTTATCATTTTATACAAACTACCGATTTTGCTTCATAATGAATGAGGTAAAGTTGTGTGATTCTCAAATCTCAAAATTTTATTTAGTAAGGGAATAAAGATAATTTATCAGACCAATGCCTGAAGTGGCTGTACGTAATATTTCACAACTTTTTACGTTGAAAGCATTTCGAGACTTGGCTTATTTTTACATGGAATGTTTTTTGTGGGATCATATCATATCATATCATCGTACATATGGGCTATCAATTCAGAGAGCATTGGAGTATCAGGGACTTTTATACTGGACACTTCATAGCTAACTAATTTTAGTTTGACACCTTAATGGCTAAGTAATTAAATTCCGTGAGTATACAATATCTTTATTAATATACGTCCTCCGCCGTAGTTTCTTTAATATTTATAACTCTATGGTTGTCAACCGACTTGCTGCGTGACGTTATCACGACGTTACCTACTTCTAAAGTTACATGCGTAGGTATTATTCTTTGACAATAAAGTTAAGATAAGTGGAGTGGTGTGAATATTTAAAATAGTTTATTATATAAGCTAAGATGTCTTACAATGATTCAGGCGACGTTGAAACCGAGGTTATTCCTGAAAGTAATAGAGATTCTGGCTCACAGGAGCCTCCCATGTCAGAGTGGTCGTCACTTAGCATCAAAACAGAACAGGAAAACCTCAAGAAAAAGCTATATAAGCAAGGCTTGTACGACCCTGGATGCGGCGATGTATGTACCTCCTACAGTCCATTGTCTGACAGCATGATCTTTTCCCATCCCTACTACCGCTACCCACAAATCAACGACCCCGGCATCCTTTGTGCCTTATTTGAAATGCCACCAAAAATTACCTACCCTAGTGACGGCCAAGAGATCTATCTGGCCATTTGCGAAGAGATGCATCAGTGCCCAGTGAGAATATTTCACAAAGGTTTATTAGATAAACTTATCAACTTGAGCTACTACGGAGTTAATCCTAAAGGAGTCCGCGCTATGGCCATGGCTTTGGAGAGGAACAGTTACGTTACGTGCTTGGACCTAACTGACAACTGGCTAAGCTTCGACGCTTGCATTCATCTGGGTCAGATGTTGGAAAAGAATTCTACTCTCGCGAACTTGATTTTGTATGGATGCCGCATTGGGTCTAGTGGCACTCTTGCGTTATGCAAAGGATTGGTAAAGAATAAATGCCTGACAGCACTCAACCTTGGTTGCAACCAAATTGGCGATGAAGGGCTGAGACACCTCTCTGACGTAATACTACTTCTGTCGGATATCCGTAAACTAAACTTATCACATAATGAAATTTCCGGTAGGGGCTGCCAGCATCTGGCTGAAGCATTAGAGATACAAAACAAACTTATGTATTTAAACCTATCGCACAATAATCTGTACTCTTTCCCTTCCGGAATCTGCAATGTACTTGAGCTGCTGGGAAAGAATCCTAAATTTCAATACTTAGATTTATCCTGGAACTTTCTTAGTGGACACAAAGTAGCCTCGGCCATAAAAAGTGTCTTTAAGTCAAAACTCTTGCGCCATGTAATTCTCAATAACAATAGATTAAACGGGGATGATATTGTGACTTTAACGTACTTATTTGCCAAACCGAAGAAAATGAAGGTATTTGATTTATCATTCAATCCACTCAGCATAGCGGATGCTTTGGTAGTCATCGAGAAGTTTGCACGCAGCAAAATACATACACTAAATTTGGACGGCATCAAGGTTAATAAACAATTTCTAGAAGTATTATCAAACACCCTGGAAAAGCGAAAAGATGTTATTGTGACATATGGTGATGTACAAGAAGATTTTAAGTGCAAGGGGCCGGATTTGAGAGAGATGTTGCTAAACAGAATAGAGTTTATAACGAAGAAAAATAAAAAATATCCAGTGGATATAGCTGTCGTGGTTCTAAAACTGCTTAAAGACAATGTCACTTCAATCGATACCAGAGGGTTGTCTTTCACAATGAGGCAGTACGGTGTGTTTTTAGAAGAAGATCTTTTAAACGCAGTACAAACGCTCTGGCCTGGAGAACAAAAGAAAAAAGGTGCTAAGACAATATGTCTTAACACATTAGCGGAATATATTAAGAGAAAGTGGCCGGAGAGGCAATTACCACCGACACCAACTCCCGAGCCCGAATCAATACCTGCCGAACCGAAGATACGAAATCAAAGAAAAGTGAGAAAAGGAAGACTCTAGTTTCCCATCAGCGTCAGCAACTGGTGCGTCATTCATATAAACTGTGAGTACCCTCAGACTCGTGTTATTATTCATATGTTACTCTGCCTAAAAGCCAATTCTTGCCAGTTGCCCCTCCAGGTGCCACTGCTGGCTTTCTGCACCCTACATTCGTACCTACGCCAAATTTCAGGCTACTTAATTAACGGAATATGGTACAATTGTCTTGCTAGTATTTTTTTTTATAAACCTGACTGTGGCTTTGCCTATGCCGGGTCCAATAAAGCGATAGGAGTGCGTGGTTGGAAGGTAGCTTGGGTAAAATCCAAGGGAAAACCTCCGTCATGACCACGCGGGTGCTTTTGAACACTGGAATACTCTAAGAATTTGCGCTCCAGCGAGATTGGTTGAGCGGTTTCAATCAAATCTAAGGTATGAGTGGTATCGAGCTACTGGGAGTTTTCTCGCTGGTTCACTAAATCTAGCCTAGCTGAGAAGAGTCCAGTAAGAAACTCAGCAAGGCCCGACCTGGGTCGAACTGACTACCCGGTGCGCGGCGGTACCGGGTCCCCTAGGGGGGGGAGAGATTGGAACGTAGTCGACAGCCTTCCTAACTAACGGTTTCCTATGATGGGGAGCGTTGTCAAAATAACGTTTGGCAGTCTGCTTAAAGAAACCATACATGGTACTAATCCCCACGTCGTGGTGCAGACTGAGGTTCGACTGGTACTGGCACCAGTCGCCCTACGGAGAAAATGATTCTAAGAGTAAGCTATAGCTTGTGAGCATGATTTGAACAAACCCTAACACACGTAAAATTAAATGAAAACTTATCTAACACTACGCAACTATGTCCGTAAACGCAATATTTGACAAATAAAATGGCAAATTACTCGTTTATCTATACAAGGGGTTACGACGCCATTACATTGTGCCGTATTAGCTATGCTATATACAGGTGATATATTTTTGTTGCCGCTATAGCAACTAATACTTAAAAACAGAATAAATTAAATATTTAACGGGGCTCCCAGACAAATAACGTGATTTTTTCGACCGTTTTTTAATATGACATAAAATTAAAAGTGTCCGTTTTCCTTATTGAGTGTTCTCGTGCAGTGCAGAGTAAGAGCTACCACAGGTACTCGTAGTGCGATGCGTGCACGCATCACAGTTTACCTTACACACGATACATTTTCCATACGATTACTAAAAATGGCAATGATTTACCTAACATAAGTTTGATCCGTTACATAACCAATTTAATCAAGTAACTAGCTGTTTAGCTGAGAATTAGCTGATATACCTCGCGCGCCCGCGCGCACAGTTATCCATTTGTGCTAACTGAAAGAAAAATTACAAAATTACTTATGATTACAGTGATATGACTTAACACAATCGTTAATACCTAATATCAACTTTTATTTGTATCGTAAAGTGTGACATCATAGACGTGATCAAAAAGATCTAGAGTGGATAAATTAAACCATTATTATTCAAATTGTTATCGGAAAGGAAAACGTACAACTTGGTAGTCCACTACCAAAAGTTAATTCATGTATAATTCAGTTACTACTTTTTTACTATTCAAAGTTTGACTGCTGCTAAATACCGGTCCAAAAGAAACAACAACAACAACACAAACAAACAAAAGAAGCATTGTTCCTTTTTTGTTATTATTGTACCAAAACCGCAAAACGTACCTTAGTATTGACAAAGGTACGTTTTGCGGAAAAGGTAAGAAACATGCCCCCCCTTAAAACTTTGAAGACTTATAATTGTGTAATAATTTTGACTTTCTTTAGCCTTTTTAGGGTTCCGTAGTAAACAAGGAACCCTTATAGTTTCGTCATGTCCGTCCGTCCGTCCCCCGCTTTTCTCAGTAACCGTTAGTACTAGAAAGCTGTAATTTGGCATGAGTATACAGTCATATCAATGACGCCGACAAAACGGTAGAATAAAATCTTACCTCCCCTTCATGTAAAGTAAAGTGGTGGTGCAATTTTTTTACTTCCATACCCCATCGTGTGGGCTATCGTTGGATATAGCTCTTTCAAAAATATTATAAGGTTTCTAAAAGCATTTTTTGATTCAAGAATCGGTTGGCATGATATTAAGCTTTGAAGTGATAATTTTTGCTATCGTCAAGTGTCCCCCCTCCTGCCAGCTAAACGGTGGCTACTAGGCATGTGAAAAAAATCATGGTAGTAGTATATACGATAAATTTAAAAGGAAAACTATCACAGCTAAGTAAAGTAAAGGGCAAAAATTTGTATTCAACAACAACATCTCAAAAAGTACATCATCAGTACTAAGATCAGTAAAAACCCTTCTACGGGTCCGTAATTCCGCATATGACAGGTGACGTGATGGACGCGCAACTACGGAACCCTACACTGTGCGTGGCCCGACACGCACTTGGCCGGAATTTTATTAAGAATTTGATCCTTTATCGAGAAATATCGAACTTATTGACCTTCTTATTTGGTGTCAACATCTCTATTTATCTATTCATGTCATCAGACTCTAATTTGAGGAGTCTTTTATTGGTCCCAGAATTGAAATGCACTGCTTATTAATTTTCCAAAAATCTTCGTCTAGCAAAGTAATTTTTATTTCAGGTCGGAGACTTGTAGACTTTTCATGTACAGCCAAATTTTGAAGTGGAAGTTTAGTATTTTCCAAACTTCTCAAGCAAGTGTGATAACTACCCCAGCGTATTTTACATGGCAGTTTCAATGTTTCTCCGATAGCTTTTTCTTTTATAATGTTTGACAATACTGCTGTCAAAACTTGACTCGTCTTTATCGCTTTCACACAGTCTACCACCAGTCCGATGAAAGCATTTAAAACACTCACTTTTAATATGTCCTAGCATAATAAATTTAGTGTGTGTGCAGCACAATTTAAGTAAGTTTACATCCTTGGGAAGCGGGATCTAATAAGTATGCAGAGATGTATGGGTTTGAGACACATCATGACCCTTTCTTCCGTAAAAGTAAGAATTCTATTTTTATCACTTTCTTCGATTATATCAACTTCAGGCAGCACAAATTGTAATTTAGATTGCATATCTCGTAGTGTAATGAACACTTTATGCATATTTATTTCATTAGACTAATTTGAATGTGTGTGCATTTCTCATACTCTGAAAGTAGGTCATATTTGACCTCAGATGCGAGGTGAAAGTGAGTCATATCGCCCCTAGTGTTGATAAGTAATAAAAAAAGAGCAATGGCAGAAACCTATACAGACATACATACTAGTAATTGTTTTCTGTGAAAATGAGTTCAGCTAGCGATTCAGATATGGATTTAACGCCGGATATAATAAGACACGAGGCTGAGGCTGTTTTGGGAAATCTTTTACCGGCAGTTTCAAAGGAGAGATACTTAAAAAAGTGGCGGTCTGACAAAAAAGTTAAATCGTTGTCAGAAAGCGTGTTTCTTGTGCATTATAGTAAGCTGTCTAAGAAATATCAGCCTTCGACACTATGGAGTATCTATTCGATGCTGAAGACCACAATTCATACAAAACATGACGTCAATTTGAAAAATTATACGATCTTAACGTCATTCTTAAAAAGGACATCAGATGGCTACAAATGTAAAAAATTGAAGGTTTTTACTGCACTGGAGGTAGAAACCTTCCTAAACCAAGCCCTAGACGACATATATTTGGCAGTTAAGGTACGCAAAAATATCATTTTTATAGTACCTACCTACCTATTATGTACATCGGTGACCAATGTATGAATTTCTTTGATAATTTTATATTATTTTTACAGGTGGCACTAATTTTCGGTATAAGCGACGCATGCAGAGGTGTTGAGCTTGCAAACATTACATTGGAAAACGTAGAAATACACGGCCAATTATTACTAGTAAAATTGCCGAATACTAAAACGAAAATTTATCGTACATTTGTAGTCCGGGAAGAATTTACGCAAATAGTGCGAAAATACCAGGGACTACGCCCTGAAAATATTGAAACCAATCGTTTTTTCCTAAAATAACGAGGCAAATGTCTTAGACAGATGATCGGAAAAAATACAATCGCAAGCATGCCGAAACTAATAGCAACATATTTAAACCTGTCAAATGCCGATCTTTACTCTGGGCATTGCTTCCGTAGAACGTCTGCAACACTTTTAGCAGACGCTGGAGGAAATTTGTCTATGCTCAAACGGCATGGAGGATGGAAATCGAGTACTGTTGCCGATGGGTAAGACTCCGTGCAGAATAAGACAAAAATATCGAGCAAAATTACAAACTCCATACATTTGCACTGTAATGACAATTCGCCTAAGCCAGGATCTTCGAGAGATTCAGCAATTCATAATCCAGATCTCGGTGGTGAAGAGATGAATATTTCTGTCGATGACCTGCCGGTGTCTTCTTCTACCAATGAGATGAGGACATCTCCAACGTTTACGGAGCCTTTACATGATGCTCGCCTTTCCCAAAAGATATCTAATGTAAATATTCCTGGAAAAAACCTTTCCCTAACATTCACAAACTGTTCCAACTTCACTATTAATTTTAAGTAAAAAAACTAAAATGTAATACAGCACTAAGTAGGTATAACCTTAACTAGTCCAACTTTTTTTTTATAAATTTTGTTTATGTTTTATTTGATGGTTTTTTGTTTACTTTCCTAGTATTCGAAATGAAAAGTAGAGTGTTTAATTCGAGTGGAAGCCACCTATTTCAACCCTAGGTTAACAATCTACTATATTATTCATACTTGGACAATTTTTATGCTTATTTATTAATTACAAAACGAACATTTGTATACACAATGAAATAGGTTTTTACGAGTTCTAATGATTATAATCGTTAAAACAACTTAAAAAAATTACTGTATTTCAATTGTAGCTATTCAGTAAAATATTAATAGTATCAAAAATAATGCGAAAATTAATCGAAATTATTCATATTTGGACACAACAAACCCTAAAATGAAAACGCTAAGTAAATACCCGAGTATCTACCCGTGGGTAGGTAAATATCGGGTATTTACCGGGTAAATACCCGATGGCAGGTATTTACCCGGGTAGTTACCCATCTCTAAAAGTGAAACAATACATACCCCTTTTTTTTAGTATTTGAGCATTTTGTCATTCTGATTATTGAGTTTATTGTCTGTTTGGCTATTACAAAGTAGTGTGGTCGTTAACTTGTTTGTGAATGGTTTTGTTGTTGCCTTTTTGACTTAATATGTGCGTACTTACCTACTTGTTTAGTTAATGCTCAGAGTAAAAACAAAGTGTAAAATATTATATCTCATGAAGTGAAATGTAAATTTCTTTTTAGTAATAATGTCTTTGACCCGATTTAGAAGAAAGAAACATGACAGCCCATAGACGCATCCAGCTTTTGCACAGAAAAGGCTAGACTTGAGAAAACCGATTACTGATTACTTCTCCGATTTCACTCTGATGTGCTTTAAATCGACATCTTATTCCATTACAGTAAGCCTAAAATTGACATTATTAAACCAAGTGGGTAACAGATTAGTGAATGGTTAATTTAAGCGGATAAATGGGCGGAACTGATGATTTTCACAGTGTGGAGCAACCTATCTCACAATTACATATTTAATGAGAGCTCGGAAACTGTCTGCCGAGATTGGGGCCCGTGAGTCTCTGTAATTGGACAAAGTTATTTTTAGCCAGCACGGTTAGCCGGTGAAATTTCGTCGCCAATGAACGCTTCGTAAAATGAGTTATGTCTATTTTATTTATTACCCACGGCTAGGTGCTTTATAAAATGTACACTTACTCGTGTAGTACATACACCATCGGGTAGCTAAACGAGCCAGCAATAAATTTACATGTGATTAGGATGCTAAAGAAGCAAACTAAACTGAGGTACTTCAGTGGCCCCTTCGATTGTAGAACTTCAATTTCCTAGGTGGCTGCCTAATGTTGTTTGTTAAAATAACACACTTGGTGGTTAAAGCTAGTAGCTGTATTAAACATTTCGAGCATTTTTTTGGTTTTAACCCTCCATGGTTCCTCCATTTTGAAAGATTTCCAGAAACTGTCTAGATAAAGCAGTTCTCGATCATTATCGAACCGGCTTACAAAATTTCACGAAAATCGGTTGAAAAATGCGACCTGTAGAGAACAGCCGAAAATCCGCCCGCCGGACCTATACCTACGAAAACATTTTTGCCCAAACTGACACTGAGACCTTCGATCGCTATTCTCACTCGTTCAATAACGCATCAGCCTCAGATCATATAGTTCAGAAAGGAATGTGACAATCCATAACAGAAATAACCAATGATTGGTATGTTGAGGTGCATTTAGTATACCCAACCTGGTTAAATACAAAATTCCAATCCCGATCTTTACGAACATAAATCATATCCGTAAGACGCCAGTGTGTGCCCGAGGATATGCGAGTTGTAGCGGGTCCGGCTGCCACCCGCCCCATCCCACGCGCCCTCCAGACCCCAGTACCCCTGGGGTTGACTCCACTACATACTGAGATACACATACGGATCACATCTATTTTTATATCCCGAATTTCCCTCTCTGGTGGAATGTCGTTTAGACATCTACAGAGCTCTTTGCTAAAAATTTAACTACTACAAGTTACCTATATTGTAGTACGTTCTCTGTATTGTATTTGTATGTTTATGTAGGTTTATATATCTATGTATTTATATAAGTGTATGATCTTTCTTATGATTCGGTTGTTTGTACTACTTAATGTCTCTGTTTCATCTACTCAAGTCAAATTTTTCTGTTGTGTCTCCACCACCCAAAGGTTGCCTGGAAGAGATCGCTTTTTAGCCATAAGACCGCCTGTTGTCTACCATCAACATGTTTAATTTTAATCTTGTTTTCAATGCATTTTCTGGTGAACTATAAAGAAATTTTGTATTGTATTGTACATTTTCTGCCCGTATTTCTTTTTCACTATTAACTAAAGCAAACTAAATCTTAAGGAATGGCTGCCCATATTTCCGTTACTTTTACAGCTTTTACTAGATTTTATAAGATAAATTTTGGCAATGGTTACGAAACCATAGAGGTGTCGAAAATGAGGCTTAATGCATAAAAATACTAGCATTTTTCACTTAGGTCATTGTACTCTGTGGTTGATCTAATCGTCTATGGTTCTATTATTTTGGTTGTCGTGTGCTCATGTCGACAGCTTGCACTCATTGATAGGTTCAAACTTGAAGAGAGCTCGTAGCCATCTTAGAGAGAGACACATCTGTTTATTTTTGCTAAATGGTTTAGTTCAATATTTCGTAGTTAGTTTATTGATTGCTTAATTGCTGATGATCGAAGTAGATTTACTCGTTGTGACATCTCACAGGCCGATTTTCATTGAACCATTAAGGTTACAGAGCGTGACAAAAAAAATGATCAACACGCATCATACATTATACTTTCAACATTATTTAGCACCCTATAAACGTAACCGCCCTTGAGACAGTCGAGAGACACTATACATATATATTCGCAACACAACACTCGAAAACCTTAGAACCCAGCATTAAATTGCATGTGTTTATTGTATGTACATGCAGCACATGCAATGTTGCAAAATAATTTGCAATAGAACCCTCCCTTCTGAGAGTCTGGTAAAAATTTAAAATATGTAAGTACAGTCATGTGAAAAAATATCTGTGAACTGTACAACTTACTCAAAAACACTCCCTTGTATATCAGCAATATATTGGCGACAATAGGGTATTTTCATATATCAAAATTAAATTATCAAAGTATTTTTATATAGTTTTAGGGTTTCGTACCAAAATAGTAAAAAGGAACCCTGTCTGTCTGTCACATCGCTAAATATCTCAGGTAGTACTTATGCTATCGATTTGAAATTAGGAACAGTTATAAAGAAAGGTAACCTAGATGCATAGAACATGATTTTTTTTCGGTGAAAAATGACAGATTTCAAAGTCTATTTAATGTGTTAAGTGGGGTGTCATATGAAAAAGCTTGAGTTGCACATTCTGTTTTTTTACGTGGAGTCATTTTTGATTAATGCGAGAAAATGTAAAAAAAATCCGCCCGCTTATCTCCGAAGTTTACCAAAGAAAAATATGAAATTATTATTATATATACTATCATAACATTATTATCAATGTATCTTTTACAGGAAAGATATCTATAGCTCTATCTAGTTATTCTGTTTTTTATCATCATTAATATCATTTTATTATTATCATTTGTAATTTATTTCCTACGTGATTATGCTCAAAGTTTTTTTCATGTATATTTTTTATTCAATCATAAATCACAGAGCCAAATCCACAATGTAGGGTTCGTCCAAAAATATGTACATTACGCATCCGCAACACACTTCGTCTAAAAATCCATACAAGTTAATAATCAGCAACAGGCATCGTCAACAAAGATATCACATATATAGAGATAGTGGTGGTGGGATAGTGGTCAAATTCTTACCTATTATATGTTCAAAAGATGTAGTTTCCCTTCTTTGACCCGGTCGACCTTATCATTATTATCATTCCATGTGCTATATTTGTGCAAAATATGAACTTGCAGTTTAATTAAATTCGTTCATACGTAGCGTCGTCGTCATTGCCTTTTTATTAAAAAGGGTTTCGCTCTCGCGTGCACGAGGTAACATTTCCTATATGGAATCTTCAATTTTAATAAAAATCCGAATAAAATAGCTATCTCCTAATGAGAATCGTGGAGTCGTCGTTAGTATATACCTAATAATGAAATAGTGTGTTATTTATACCTTTTAGTACCTTTACTTCAAGCGTAGTGGTGTTCATGGAATTCACACATAAATAAATAAAAGTAGGTACTCTCTCACGTCACAACAACAACAACTTCACTTTTTACAACCTGCACATTCTGCGACTTGCACTTTTTGAGACCCGCACCCCGCACAATTTGCTTTTGCACATTTTGCGCCTTGCACATATTGCCACTTGCACATCCATCTATGTATCAAAATTGTCGAAATCAATTCCTTGAATACAATACCACTACAGTTCAACGAATGATGCAAAGTTAATGATGTCTTACCGGCCTGCGCACCCCATCGGTGCTCCTGCGGAAGCAAAGTAGACCGGCTAGGACACCACGGACTTTCCTGCTAGAAGAGTGCTGGCCGTTTTTACAGGCATGCTAATGATATAAATAAGGGCAGCTTAATGACATCCTCCGCCGGTTTCTTGCGTCGGCTAATGTGCCGGCCGTTTTAGAGCCATCAGGCATATTAAGAAACGACGGCAAGAGACCGGACGGAATGTCATTAACCCCGTGGAGTATGGGACGGGTACTGGTGTGGGATGCGACGTGTGTAGGCACACTAGCCCCGTTGCATCTCCACTGGACCTCCTTGAGGGCAGCAGCCGCAGCAGAGGCGGCCGAGCATGCAAAGGTGGTACAATATTCTGGTGTCGGCACCGAATATAATTTCGTCCCTTTCGGTGTCGAGACCCTTGGTCCGTGGGGCCCAGGAGCTTTGAGCCTTTTCAAAGAAATCGCGAAGAGACTTAAAGATACTACCGGTGACCGAAGAGCTGGCAGCTACCTCGCACAGAAAATTTGTCTTACTATTCAGCCGAGAAAATGCTGCCAGCGTCTTCGCCTTCGGCCATTTTTAGATTTAGTTTAGTTTTTGATTATTATTTTATTTTATAGACTTAAGCCTTATAATAGTATGTAATTGTTGTAGTATTTTATTTTCGTTAGTTTGAATAATAATAAATTCTCTACATTAAAGTCCGTGACATAAAATAGGCACAATGCCTGCTTACCTATGTAGCACTGATAGTAAGATGGACGCCCCTCCCCTAGTGGATATTTTTTAAATGTGTGAGTGAGTTTCTATTGCGTATATGCTTAAGTAAGATGTGCACAGAACCACACTGGAGGAACATTCAGTTTAAGTTTGTTTCACTACTTATATGCATTGAAAACCAAGATGACACACTGTACGCTTTACGGTAGATCGGTGCAAATGAGGGCAAAAGTCTCCATAGGCTCATATACAACTGTGAGATTTAGGTATGTTTTACAATTGGGTGGGCCAGCTTTTTTGTATCTTCTCGTTATCTTATCTCACAAGCCAGTTGAAAAATTTACATATCGATGGATTTCGGTAACTAAATCTTTTGATACTCATAAAGAAATCACATTAACAATAAGTATTTCAAAATGTATATGTATAGTATATTATTATTTTATTTCTACCTACTCGTATTGACGAAGTAGGTAAAAATAATATACCCATATCATAATATACGTCCCTTCGGCCGTCTACGAAACCGGAGTTTCGAAACTGGCTTCGATCGAGGCTTTTGTAGTACTTGTACGTAACTGGCTTCGATCAAGTATTTTTTTTTACTTGTACGTAATTAGTTTCGATCAAGTAATTGTCACATTTTCTTTGGCCGCCTACGTAACCGTAGTTGGAAAGTATTTACAAAACTTAACACTTAGCTTAGCAAAGTTTAGTTTGAGGTTCTATGGTGTTTTGTTACGATTTATTTTTTATTTTTAGATATCATGTTCCGACCCATTATCTCCATTACATATTTAATATTTGGATATGAACTCGAGAACTGGTCTAAAACGGACTTCGGCAGCAGAACTGAAGTCCATTTGTCTAGGCGTTTTTGAGGCTCTGAATGATAAGTCGATTGCTCTTCAGCACCAGAGATAAACAAACCAGTAAGATCTTTTTAAAGTCACTTCCATATTTCCACTCTGTAACTTTAGTATACATTTATTTATATGGAAACGCGAGTAGCGCCTATGATGGCCTTTGATGGTAACTTTATCCCACACGAATTGGGGCTAAACGGAAACGCGTTCGTTTGTGTTTTGTTTAAAAAAAACTTATACTAGAGGTACTGAGCTACGTAATTGCGTTAAAAGTGATAACCGTTTCCAACATAAAATAGAATAGAATCTGCAATAACTAAGCCAGGAAAGTGGTCTTCCTCTTTTTGACTCTATTATTTGTATATTAAAGGTCAAAAGTGGTAGACCACTTACTTGGCTGACTGTCCCCAATAAAAAGTAAAAAAAACGGACAATGTATTGATTTTACATAAATATCCGTTTGTTGCTGTTGAGTGTTTATTGTTTTCTGTATGTCAACCTCATGGTCTTGGGTCTACGGTTCCCATATTTATTAGGATTCTTTTCGACAGTGAGCGGTGGGCGAGCAATATTTTTACAAGCTTTTAACTTGCAATGTGTCTATGCACAGTGCATTCTCAAATCTTATAAAGGGTCGACAAAGCGCACGTGACTCCTCTGGAGTTGCGGGCGTCTATAGGCTGCGGTGGCCGCTTACCTTCAGGTGGACCGTATGCTTGTTTGCCACCGGCGTTGTATAAAAAAAAATGTTTGTTCAGGTGGAATTTTTCAACTCATTTTCGAAGCAGACAAAGGAGTTCTTAATCTTGATTTTGTTGCGGTTTCAATAAGTAAGGTGTAAATAGTATAGGTACATATAAAGTAATCGGAATCAGTTACCTACAAATTACGTTATGAACTAATCGCAGTCAGTTACCTACAAGCACAGCAAGCCTCGATCGAAACTAATTACGTACAAGTAAAAAAAAATACTTGATCGAAGCCAGTTACGTACAAGTACTACAAAAGCCTCGATCGAAGCCAGTTTCGAAACTCCGGTTTCGTAGACGGCCGAAGGGATATACGTAGGCATAATTTGGGGATTGACAAGCCTATGTCATGGTGTTTATAATCATGTCACAATTGAAACTGTTATATTACAAGATCGTCCTGGTAATAGCTAAATTCCTAGTAAGTTAACAATAAACCGCTTTCTTACGACCATTTAATATCGATACCTATGTCAAGACCTCTATTACCTAGGACGATTTTACTTAAGATTGAAAGTGCCAAGTATTGGGTCAGTGTCCACACATGTAGATCCCTAAAGGGATATAGATCCTTAAAAATATAAATATAACACGACTGTGAGTTACTACGATAACTCATAAATATAGGTAACCGTTGATTATGAAACCTCTACAAGCAATTATCGTGTCAGAAGTCCGTGACTCTTGTGATTAATTTTTCGGTTGTTAACTCGCGATAAACTTCCGCCGCTGTTTTATTAAAAAGATAACTCGGTTGTTGGTGTCTACGTACCTATGTTCCTCTATCGTCGTATCTACTAGAATTACACAATACATTACTGACATTTATACATAATATTATGAAAGTTTAAAGTTACATTGAGTCCCTATTGAGATCTTGTTTAAAACTGCTAACGGCCTACCATAAACAACCATTGGCAGGTAATCGTTTGCTTACCTCAAAGCCATATCAAATATTCTGAGGCAAAACTAAAAAATTAAACTACGACAAGTGAACCACAAATGATATAGAAACAATATCATCTATATCAAACATACGAGTCATCTGTCGCTCTTATTCAAATTTGTATACGACCATCTCGCTCGGTAACTGCATGATTATGATTTGATGTCTACTCTGGTTAAGTGGTTACTCTGAGTACCTATGAAACAAAATCAGACGACCTGAGCTGTCAACTCGCAAATCAATACCAGATACCGGATTAGATAGGCCGTGCCACGTCCGACCACCGAAGGTATTTGGAAACGAAATCTTCAACCTAGCACAATTTAAATATTTTAAAGTTGCTGGAACGGCTAAAATTTTTGCAGAATACTTTGCGTGGAGTCTGGCAGATGAAAGATGAGAATGAGAATACGGCGGCAAATGTGGTATATCTGACGTGTAACGCGAAAAGCAGTCATGACACTTGTAATAATTTAAAATTGAAACTATTTTATTAATTTACCTATACATTAAACCTGTCAACAGAACTACTGGGATTTTTTGCCTCATTAGTTCTGTCGATGAGTAAGTAGTTCTGTTAACAGAACTGCTGGGAAGCTCACCCATCCGAATCTACTTCACTTAGTAATTATTATTATAGTATTATTAATATTTTTCGACTCCTGATCACCGATTAAAAATCATCGTGTATAGATGGGGAATATGCGCAGCCGTGCCCTGTTTGCGAATTTACAACAGCTCAACTGATTGAGGCACGGGCCAAATCTAACAGCCTTTCTTTATGTGTGTTTTGGTATTTTCGTAATCGGCACCCCGAGGAACCACAAAGATGACGCCCATATCGATTTTTAACAAAAAGAAATGTCCGCCATTGTCATTTTCGTAATGGGCACCTAGAAGAACAACAAAGATGATACCCATATAGATTTTTAAGAAAAATGAATGTTTACCATCTTGTATTTGAAAATACATTTCATTTTCGTAATCGGCACCCTGAGCAACCTTGAAGATGACACCCATATCGTTTTTTAAGATAAGTAAGGATTTACTCCCCTTACAAACCTTGAACCCCCTTTTCACCCCTTTATGGAAGCAATTTCGAAAAACTCTAAAATACGCCATTAACAGAATCTATATACAAAGTTTCAAATCTCTCACATCCTCTGTTTTCATACATACTTTCATCCCTTGTTTTACACCCCTAGGGATTTAATTTCGAAAAATGCTCTTATCCCTACCCTACGTTATAAATGTAATCGACTACGCAAAAATCAACTCTCTAGCATTAGCAGTTGCGGCAGTGCGTTGATGAGTCAGTCAGTCAGTCAGTCAGTGAGGACTTCTTCTTTTATATGTATAGATCCCATTAAAGCCTTGGCACTGGCCGCTTGTTAATTGGGGTAGTTTGTCTCGTTTTTCACAAAGACTTGAATATAAAACCGGTTCGTTTACCCCGGCCCGTAAACTACGCTCACTCGTTATTTTGGTGGAAAGTCGTCGGATACACGATAACGATCCGTGTGACGTATGCAATGCTTACTAGATCTCTAATTCTCAACTAAACTACTCGTCGGCACGAAACGTGTAACTTATTTCATCGTATGTAGTGAAATCAAAGCGCTAGCAGTCCAAGCTGTAGCTATACCTATATTAGGTACAAGCAAGTCTAAACGTAAGTAGCGAACTTTTCAAGCGACATACTCGTAGAATGTGAAATGTGCATATTAAGAATTGTCTGTAGTAATTTCGGAACGTCAACTTATTTCAATTCTCCTTTTCTGGAAGATAGATAAATATACAGACGAAATAAAAGGAAGCGGCGTAAGAAAACGTAGAGCAAGTGTAGTGAGTTTGTTTACCTGAAGTAGCCTAGTTTTAGGGTAATTGCTCTCGAACGTGTTGGTCTAGTTGCACTGCCTGCAATCGTGAAAATGGATTTGTCGTGGGGTGGCACGGCATGCACCGCGCTATCGCCCTAAGACACTGCGTCACCGGCCCCAGGCATAACCGCCGCTCGTCACGCGATCACACCCGTCTCATTATTCTGATCGTCAAACATACTTAGTGTGTGCAAACGGTTGTTTTATTTAGCCACGGCTACTGGCTTTGGCTCATGTCATCAATCGAGTTATATAGTTAGAACTCCAGTGGGCTGAAGCCTATATTTAGTTACTTCGTTTAAACCAGCGAACTCCAGTATTGTATTTCGTGACATAATAGAGTATACTCGTATGCATAGCATATTATGTAGTTACCCAACCATTGAAAAAAAAGGGACTACAAACCTCTTTAATCGTAATCGAATAAACCGGCTAAACCGGCTATTTCAGTAAATTTTATTTCCTGAAATAGCAGGTATTAACCAATTTCCCCTTCTTTATTTTTGTTATTTCCTGGTATATAACTTGTAATTTCCTTGTTTTAACAGTTACCGGTTTTTGGCTAATTTTGCTCCAGAACCGAAATCAATAACCGGTTACTGCAAAACCACGGGCTTGCCTGCTCCAAGGGCGCCGGCCGCCTGTCCCGCCATGCCGCTCTCAACGACATCATCAGAAGGGCGCTCGTCAGTGCCAACGTTCCCGCCGCTCTGGAGCCCCAGATCGTGCGGAGCGATGGTAAGCGCCCTGATGAAATGTCGTTGATCCCTTGGAGGAGGGGTCGTGCGCTGGTATGGGACGCCACTTGCGCCCATACGTTGGCTGCGTCGTACCTCTCCTCCACCATCAAGCAAGCCGGGACGGCCGCCGACTCCCGGGAGAATTTAAAGGCGGGCAGGTACAATTGTCTCGGCGCCCAATACGACTTTGTCGCATGGGGCAGGTGCGCGCGGGGACTCGGTATATGGGTGAATTGCAAAAAAATTGTACATTCCAAAAAATAAAATGTCCTCCTAATTCAAAAATCTGTAAAAAACTATGTATCAGAGTAGCATATTTTTGGTTTTTGTTTTCACGTTGTCCAACTCATAGTTTTCTAGTATTTATAAAGTTTTATAGTATAAATTGGACACATTTATAAAAAATTTCAATTTCGAAAAAAGTGTATTTCTGCTCCCATACAAATTTCATATGTCCTTTGTGTAACAGAGGGTATTCAAAAAATCATAACTTTGATTAAAACAGCCCGGGCCAAGAAATTTATTTAGAGTCCCATTGAGTACAACGGGAATATATAGAAAATAGTTTGTCAGGTTTCTAGAACGAATATACTATATCAAAAAAAAATTTCAAAGTTCGGGGAAAGATTTCGTTCCTTTGTGTTACGTCAGCTGTGTAACGCTATATTCTGAATTTTAACGTAGATAATTAACGTAGCCACAGCAGTTTTATCTCTGGCTATAAGTAGTCTACTACTAACACAAGCGAATTTGTCGATAGCCCTATTAGTTTTTGTGTAGTGGTACGATAAAGGGAAACCGAGCGTTTTTTCGCAAATATTGGTCAATTTTGTGTTATGCCTAAAATAGGTAATCTTATTGTTTTTTATTACTGTATTTACATAGTTGGATGGTGGAATTAATAGGTAAACGGCCTGGCATGTACGAATGCTAGAATCTCTTACAGTATTTTTTTAATACGAATTGACAAGTTTTTTGGACTCCAATTTTGCATCCTTTGTGTTATATTGTGTCACGTTGTGTGACGTTACACAATTTTTTTCCCATACAAATTAGCTTTCAATTACTTCCTTTGTTTAACATTTTTGTGAATATTCCTATGCGTTACGTACAATTTTTTTGCAATCCACCCATATTTCAAGTTTTTAATTCATTTAATAATTATTATTTTCATATCAAATGTCATAATTATCTTGTAAATTGGTTTTAGTTACCACAATCTTACTAGAGATCTTTATCCGTATATCTATACCCGTCGTCTACCGGTCCCGGGGATCCCCGTTTTCTTTACAAAATGATGCCATTGTTTATTTTTTTGCCGGGACACCACAGCTTAAACCCAATTTGTCTGCTCTGCCTTAAGGTTGGCTGGTAGAGAATGCTAATGGCATTAAGTACGCCTTTTGTACAATAAGTTTTAGTCTAGTGCAATAAAGATTCAATAAATGAATTATTATAATTAAATTCTCTGTTATTCTTTTCCTTATTTAATTTAATTGGCTATTGACTACAATTTTTATGGTGTCATTCGAACCAGTTTTTAGAGACTATCAAATCTTTGTACGGAACTAACGACAATTAGAGCAACACAAAAGACAAAAACGAGAGCTAAAGTACAGCATAGCTGACGAGCACTGAAAACTCTCTGTACTGATAAGCAGTGAAATGTGACGTCACAGTGTAATGGCGTCGTAATCCCGTTGTATGAAAAAACAGGTAATTTGCCATTTTAGTCCTGAAATATTGCGTTTACGGACATAGTTGCCATACAAATTCTTTTTTATTGAAACACAATAATTCTATTGGTAATTTACAATTAAATTTTGGACTATTAAAAACAACATTTTTCCGAATATTTGGAGTCCCATATCTTTTTATGATTTTGATTAATTTGTTGTGATAATTTGATGGTTTTCTATCTTCATAAACGCACTACGGAGTAAATTTTAACGTGTGTCAAATACCCAATTGTCAAGAGCATTCGTCCCCATCTTAATAACCAAGTTCTCGATAACCAACACATTTAAACAGCTCAAAATTTGAAAATAGAGTTAACAGTGTCATGAGGAAATGGTAACGCTAGTTATATAAAATTAAGAAATTGTTGCACTTGTATATTTTCCCTCTATTCTGATACAGTCCAAAACTAGTCTAATACCTGATATTTTTCTATTAAAATTTAATATAATAGGTAAGCTTTAGTGTCAATCATCAGCAAAGGAGTCATTTCAATATGTGATCTATTCATACGTGATAATTGAAAAATATACCATGGGGTGAAATTCAACAAGTTTAAAATTTTGCTAATTTTGGTGGCTTTTTTTATTTAGATAGACCAGCTAATGAAAATGTGCTAAAAGTGCGTCATTAGACATGATTAATATTATGTCAAAATGGCCTTTCATTCCACTGAGTAGTTATTGAAATATTGTATTTTTTTTAATTGATAGCCACCGAAATTGCAAGTCACCACTCAAATTAGATAATTGAGGCACCGAAATAGAATTAAGGCACCAAAATTAGAGTATGTTAAATATTTTGTATCGAAAACAATAATACATAATGTACTATGCCTGCTAAATGTGTGTTCGCTTATAACTCAAAAAATATGTTTGTATACAGATACTTATATTGTTTATAATAGCACCAATTTTTAAAGGACAAACGCAAGTTGCTACTACCTGTTATTTTTCGAATTACTCCAAAACTACCTAACCGATTTGGATAAGGTTTTCGTTAATATATTATAAGGATTATTAATATATAATTTGCATATATAGTTTATACGAGTGTATTAAATTTAAGGCCGAGCACACTGTGGGTTAAAAATGACATATATAGGATACCCTATGTACATATATACATGTACATATATGTAATATATGTTATACATATATAAAACATTTCTTATAGTAATGTGTATAACATAAATATGTACACATTTTGTGAAATATATACCCAAATATTAAAGGTGAAAAGCCCTTATATCTGCTTTTTTATTGATAAATTACTCAAAAACTAACGTACTGATTTTAATGTAGTTTGCATTAATATGTACATTTATCTCTAAGAATATCTCAAGTGTGCAATGAGTACATGTTTATATGTCTAGATACTTTGAATTTATGAAGAGCAACAAGCGAGTTGTTTGAACATATATTATCAACTTTTTGGATATATACGTATATAATTTATAATTAGATCAACTTTTTCGTGACTACATATACATTTACATGTAATGTGTATAATCTTACGATAAAAACAACTATACTTACATTCCTGACTCGCTCCTTGATTGTCACAAAACTAATACAGAAATTTGATATATATAAATTATATATTCAACATATCTTTAACTATGAAGCTATATGTTACTGAAGTTTACATCAAAATTGGATTAGTAATTCACACGTTTGCTGAAAATAAACAGACAGACGTGGCTGGAGACTTTGTTTTCTAATATAAAGATATATACAAATAAAGTATCATACATAAAAATAAATACATATTATTGATCAATCTAAAACTAGGCACTGCAATAATATTTTATCAATTTATTGTTATTAAAATGCATTTTAAACTGCACATTCAAAAACGAATGTAACTGCCATTTGATAGACCTTATCTCATTACAATATGGTTCACTTTGGTACGTCGTTTAATTTGGGTGATATTAAGTAATTCCGGTTTCAACAAAAAAATCACCGAAATCACCGAAATTGCAGCACCGCAATTAGAATTCGTATTTTATAAAATCATAAAAAATAACTACTTTCCTTACGTTAATGTTGACCTTATGTGACAAAAAGGAAACCAAAACCACACCTAAAATAAATTACAATCAAAAAATACCTGTGCCAAAGAATAAAAAAAACGTATCACCAAGATTTACATTAACTGTATTTTGGACCACACAAATTAGGTACTTACGTGCATGACCGCTAGCTTCTGCACATTTACTGTCATCTGACATCACCAGTGGCTGGGTGGGAACTGAACCAATAACCTTCACTAACACCATTGGGATTATTGCGTTTCGTTCAATCATAAGATAAATTTCCATTTTTCCACCGAAATTATATTTTTTCGCAGGACAATTTTGTTGACACTGGTATATGCTTTAGTTTATATACTAATGATTTGAAACATTGTCTACAGATACCGACACTATTATATAATACAAATAAATGCATTTTATTTGAAGTGCATGGATAGTTCCGTAGTATGACAGCGTTTTGTTACCAAAAATAAGTACGGGACACGCCACCATAATTAAATTTTCGGCAGTTAATATTTTTTTATGGTTAAGTCAATGGGTTTCAAGTAATTTCCATTATGGTTCAAGGTAGGTAAATGGAATAGTTTTCATATAAAAAATAGATCATTAAAATATAAGAAGTCCTCAGTGCAATTATCACCTCCGCCGCGCAAAAATCGCGCTGGGATTTTCACCCCATGAGTGTGAAATTGGCAGCGGTTGAAAAGTTCGTACCGCTCTGAAGGGTTTGATGAGCGTGCACATGAAACATCATATCCATCACCATGCAATACGAGTAGCATAATAGATTCAAACATGAAATCTACGTTTCTGAAATCTACAGTCCGACAGTGAAGTAGTCTGACGTAACCCACTATTGAAATCTAACTTTGAACAAGCTATCAGGTGGGCTGTCAGCTTGTTTGCCACCGACGTGATATAAAAAAAAAGAACTACAAAATTATTAGTACGTTCGGTAAAATATAAAATACTATTTGCATAAAAGGTAGTGAATGGACGAATTACTGAATGTAATTTTATTACACGATTGCATAAAAATTATGGATTATAATATATTCATCTACGTACTCATATCCATTCCTTATAACCTTCCCCTATAACCGTCAAGTTGCCCTCGACGAAAGATCGTTATATGTTTAGTAGCCAAAAACATGTTTTATTAATCTTGAATCAATGATGAATGGTCAATCTAACATCAGTGCCTTTACCATGAATTTACATGACCGTACTCGCTAGGGACTGCGTAAAAATTTGTATTGGCAAAAGTACAGCGCCTCTGGCGGTTACGCAATAGAACTAAGAATCGGCATACTAAATCGTTTACACAGTCGCTGGCGAGTACCGTCATGCAAACTCAACGAACTGGGCGAGAAAGTTTTACATGGCCATATTGCATAAGTACCAGCCATGGTTATATGTACGTATACCTATTATTATTAAGGCTTCGGATGCACAGCATGAAATAATGATATGAAATAAAATGACAATAACCACAACAACATTTTCTTTCATGCTCACCTTGTCCTGGCAATAGTCTTACACGCTTTTTTGAAAAGTAACCTAAATTAATCCGTACGTTTTAATGACCAAGTGGAATTTTTATTTCTATTTTATGGGATCGATGAATATTAAAACAATAAGATTGAAATTTGCAGTTTCAATGTCCACGTGAAAACGCGAGCCGCTATTTTTACGAGTCGTGTGACGTCATGCGGCATTAGATAATGATTGACAAAATCGCAGTTGCACCGATTCGTTGTTATATCCGTCACTCGTGCCAGGTATCGAGTAATATTACATATATGCCTATGTGAGTAGTTGTATTTTTGTTAACTATTAATATTTTACAATTATTTTATGTTAGATTGTTGCTATGTTGCATTGTTTTATCTTATGTCGATCAATTCTAATCGATTATTTTTCTTTCGTAAACCATATCGATTATCGAAAAAACTGTACAGATGTAGTACAAAATGATTTTCCTTCGTACTTTATCGGAAAAGTTCGTATTTATCGTGCTCTCTCAATGAGGGCTATCGCCTATGAATTCGCCGCTAGAGGCGCTAGTGTAGCGTGGGTCTCCGAAATGTCACTCTTTGCCGTTGCGCTACGCGGGTTTATTAACCCGCGGGTTTATTAGCGCGTAGATATTTCTAATTGGAACAATATGGCGACTATTTTGCAGTACCTGAGCTTGATTATGGCAAATATGTGTTACGGGTCAATGACTGGCAGGGCTTTGAGACAGTTTTGTCTTTCGTAAAAACTTATTTCCTCCTTTTTTTCCGAACAAAACGGGACGGCGCTACAATGCGGTATGTTCGATATTTTTACGGTACGGTTTTAAGGTATTGAATATGACTTAAATGTAAACTTCGTTCTCATGTCCATAATAATCAATAACAATTTTTGACAGCTGGACCTTACTCGACAGTGGCGCCAACTGGTGAGCACAAAAACGATAGCCCCCATTAGCTTCAGTACCCATCTTACAGCCGTAGGGGTAAGTCGCATCAGCAGACCAATATATATATAGAGTGGCTAACACGCAATTCAAATATTCGCTATAGTTTTGATTATATTTACAGTTTACTTATAAAAAGGTTGTATTACCATGCCGAAACCTCAAAAACGGTAAAAAAATCCAGTCCAAGGAATTATATTTAATACGTACTTCATATAAAGAAAATAACAAAATAACAAATTCAAAAATAGCAATACTAATAACTATAAAAATTGCCAAAATACAACTCAGAGTATTTTGGCAAAGTTAACAGCGAATTTCGGACGCAATGGGCATATCTAAACCTACAATAAGAAAATTTTTGAATCAGGAAGAAGAATATAGAAAAAATAAAAATACCAACACAATATATTAGCTGGGTAGAGCACGCAAGAAATTTTATCTAGATCTTGATGATTTTGTTTACGCAGTGATACGACGAATGGTTTATAACTTCCATCTGATTTATAAACAAGTTCCAACAATAAGAGCACTAAAGTCCAAATTAATAGAAACGATGAATTTCAAAGGCTGGGATTTTACACTAAGAAAGATACCACGCCAAATGGGTTTTCTATTCAAAAAAATTACTAACAATAGAAAAATGCTGATGGAAAAAGATGACGTTAGACTTAAAAGAGTATAAAGTACCTGGACTTAATAAGGAAGTATACTCGTAGATCTGAAGGCAGAGATATTGTGTATACGGACGAAACTTATGTTCATACATCCCATTTAACAGGGAAGTGCTGGATCGATTCTACGGATAAACGAGTGAAACAGTTAATCTCAAAAGGTCAACGCCTTATTATAGTACATGCAGGTAGTGCCAAAGGATTTTTACCGGGTGTTCTACTTATGTACAAGTCTACTGATAAGACCGGTGATTATCACGATGCCATGAATAATGTCAATTATGAAAAATGGTTACAGAATCAACTTATTTCCAACATGTCTCCAAATTCTGTATTAGTAGTATACAATACTGCTTATCACGATAAATATTTGGAACGCCCACCCAACTCTAATATCGCTTATGATAAACTGGTTACAAAAATACAATATTCCCCATGATTCATCATTAACTAAAATACAACAGAACTATACGAAATTATTTGTCGACATAAAGAAGACTTTGTATAATATTCCATTGACAAAATTTTACATCAACATGGACACGATGTGTTAAGGTTACCGGTATGGCGGTATCCCGACTTCAACCCTATATAAAATATATGGTCACAGATAAAAGGTCACGTATCAAAAAGGAACATAGACATGAATATGGGTACAGTAAAAAAATTGATTGAAGAAAAAATAAATATGATTGGCCCGGATGAATGGAAGAAAGTTTGTGATCATGCCATCAAATGTGAAAATAAATATCGGTCACAGGAACACTCGATGGATGATCACATTGATAGGATTGTAATTAATTTAAATGAAAGCACTGACGAATCTGACGAAGATATGTCTGACTATTACTCAGATTGTGTAAAATATTAATGTTAAGTACAGTCACCGGCATAAATAAGTTATCATTTAGTAACTTTGTCACTATAACGTCGTGTTTGAAATGTCATACGAAATTGTCAAACGATTAAAAGCGACAAGGTACAGAAATCACCACTTTTACTATTTATGACGGTGACTGTACCTAGAAGTATACTAACGGGCCTAGTATGAAAGCCCTTCATGTCGTTTGCATCCCTCTCACACGCGGGTTATTTACTTAGGTGCGATAGGGACGCCAATGACATAAAATTTTTCATACTAGCGTAAGTAGAGGCTGTTTTTAAGTACGCAGGTATTGAGTTTCATTCGGGTAAAATATTTCCCAATAGGATTTATTTTGTTGTACTTTATGTTTGAAAGTGAATATAATGTTTCGTTTACTAATGACAATAAAACTGACTATTTTCAAAGATATTGAAGGTGGTTGTAACATCTCTATATTATACGATAACATTTTTCACTTTGACATTTGACACTAAACAATAAAGTTCCATAATAATGGATATAAAAACGTCACTCATTTCTTTGGTTGACAGTTCGGGTGCCATCGTATTCAGATTGAGATTCCGAAGGGAAATCATTTTGCAATACATCTGTATGCTATTTTGATTGGCTGCATCACTAATGGTCACAAGTGTCAAACACAGAGCCTTTAAGTCCTCCGACTTAACCCAATGGGCTACCCAATGTACAGGACGCAGTTATGCGTTAAAGGGAGAAAGACATGTTTTCATGTACGTTGTACCCTCACCGCCCATTGTGTTGATCCGGCATTTTAGTGTCATATGACGTCATTCGTAACGGCAGCTACCGTTTTGCAAATTTTTAGCACAGATAAAATATGCATGATTTGGAAAAGTAATTATAAAATATATTTTTTCTACTCGTCGACTTCGATGTTTGAATTAAGATATCGTAGACGAAACTAAAATCACATACATTTCTCTATTGGTTACTTAGACCACTTTACCAGACCTTACTTAGACCACTCGGCAAGCCTCGTGATCTAATCGCGGTTCTCGACTAAAAAAGCATACATTATATAACGATTGCATAAACTACTAATACTTACATGATCATGAACAGTTTATGTCAATTCAATTCCACTTCCTATAAATAAATGTCATATTCTTACAATTTCATTGTTTATTTTTTACCCTACTATCAACACAACAACAAAACGACATGTAAAGAGAAGTGAGTACCTACATTCAGTGATTGATTTCTATTTACGTAGAGATGGGGTCACCTGCTGAAACAGCCTGAAGCACGCGGTGAGCCATTCTCATGATTGTATCTACCTGCAGCCGAATTCGAAAATATGTGCACAGACAAAATTATGAAAAATACATATACATGACTTTATTGTCAAAGTCGCTTAGCTATTTATGAACCTTTTGAACGTACGTTATAATATTGACTTCTAACATATTCAAAAAATGAAATTCTTCATTAATTCATCCTCAAAGTAGCATATTATAGCTATAAGTTCGTCCAAGGATATGACAGTGTACACAAAAATGAGAATGCCCCCTAAAGCTATCTCCACGTCCAATATCGGATGGCCGTGCCTTATCTCAGTCGAACCTAACACCAGCCCCGTCCGTCACCTTGTCTTTAGTTAGAGCGATCATGCAAATCTATCATCGCCCTTATCCTTTCCAACGTATAGAAGTAGATAAATAACACGTTTATTTAAGTTTTACCAAACAGCAATTGGATATCTGGTTATCCCATGTTAAAAAGATAAAGTTGTGTCTCTATAAGCATAAACCGTCAACTTAACACAATAAGGCCGGGTTTTATAAAAATCCGTTAGACCAAAAATCATATCAAATTTCAGTAACTCAATACATTTTTTGACATAGCAAACCGACATAACGTCTAACGGATCTTTATAAAACCGAACCTAAGTGGTAAATTACAGAAAATAATCTAAATCGTGAAAAGAGCCTCCAAAGATTCAAAAAAATATGTTTTTATTTATCGTGCAGTAGTACATTATAAGTTATACAATTAAAATTCAAAGGAAATATTGTTCCGAGCAAGATTAAAACTTGGAACCTTCTATCATACGCGACCAATCGCTCTCAATGAACTGACCTAGTACCGCAATTTTGTCAAGTTAAATTTATCTATCACAGAATTCCGCAATATAACGCCTAATGACATTCCGGTTTCGGGTGAAATCGGACGTAATCGTGTAATTCCACTGTAATATAGAACAACGACGGACAACGTATTTTTTTGTCAGCTCTATACTATTTCTGACATTCTTTATTAAAATTTTCGGCATCTAATTTGTTTACCTATATATGTTTCAATCAAATTGCTTTACAACTATAACTTTAACCAGTCGTCTACCCATCCCTGGGATTCGCGGGCTCATTACAAAAGAATGCTATTGTTTTTTTTTTCGTCGGTAGACGACGGGTAGGTGACTAAAACAGAAAATTTAAAAGTGCTTCTTTTACATTACAATCCTGTTCTTGCAATGGATATAAACTTGTGACTTCATCATTCTGTATCAATCAGTATGAAGCGCTTTTACGGCGCCAGGCGCCAGCGATGTATTGTTGCCAGTTTAGACTTGTAATAATATAACTTGGGAATTTGTAAAACAGATCCCATATTGCGTAACTTTTCGAAAGAGCAATAGCACAAATCAACTGTCGTTATCCCTCACGAAACGTCCGTATGTACGTAGATACAAGGCGACATTCCGATGTTCACATATTCTCACGTATTTGACATTGAAGAGCCAGTTTACAGTAGTTAAACTAGAGTGGTTTGTAATCCGCAAAGAGCGGGTAAACTTGATACAATCAAGAATATTAAGCCTCGTACAATGGGTACACATAACAGGCTATCGGCTGAAATGGCTCGGCGCTTAACCCTATCGAGATGTGCTAACGGAAGCTCTACACGCCGCCTCTCGGGTGGTGTTCGTCACCAATATATGTGTCCTAGATCTTGCCATCGATCTTAATACACAGTAGCGGTTAAGGTGCCCGCTTGACTGCTAATATTGCAGTTTAAGATGATGAAGCTATTGATTTACACAATTAATTGGCAGTTTTACCTATTTCAAACACTTAAAACTATAACTACATAAACAAAGAACGAATTTTAAATAAAACACTGGCCAAAAGGTTTACCTGTGGCATGGGCACCCAATTATTTGCATACGTTTTCTCGAAAATCGTTACAGCACGAGTTTCAAAATATGTTCGTGTGCTGCAATCAATATTGATTATACGTGTCGATATCTACGATTGTAAAATGATTGATGTATTAGCGTAGTTAAGTTACAGATAATTCTTTATGGTATACCGCGTATTAAAAATACACAGTCCCGTGATAGTAATTTAACACCTGGTAACGAATTCGAAGCGCTACACTCGTAGCTAGGAACATGGGAGTAACCGAATATATAGCGATAGCGAAAGGCTAGAAGAACGCCCACCTAACCACGCCGGGTGTTAGGTGGGCGCCCTTCTACTCGTAGCCTTTCGCAAGCGGGGTAAAAATGTTCATTGTGATGTCACAATAACAAAAATTAGGCTTCGACTTCATAGCTATGTAGTTATGAAGTTAAAGCTTAATTATTGTGACGTGGTTTAATTTTGTCGATATTTCTCACGCAATAAATAAGTCTTTTTTATGTACATACTTAAAGGGCGACTCTTAAGTCACGTACAGAATTTATTTTTAAACTGTAGTTAAACTTGCCTATTTAGGAATCTACACAAATCTATATATGTAGGTAATTCGTTGTACAGTCGTCATCAGATACATCGGCGCGAACAAGGTGCTCACAAATATCTGAACACGACTCTATTGTCAAGGCGTTAAAGTGCATGTTCAGATATTTTTGAGCACCTTGAAGAGTACAGATATATTTGATGGCGACTGTACCTATATATAGTGAATACAATTTTAATTTTACATTGATCCGAGTTTCATGGTTACCCTACTTGTTATGTTGAACTGTCACAAGCCTCATAGTATGTTATTCCTATAAAAGTTTTTCAATTGCTGGGTACTTGACACATGTCAAAATTTATACCAAAGTGATAGAAGAAAACCGTCCAATTATCACAATAATACATTAGATAGATTAATCAAAATTATAAAAATATATGCAACTAGATTCGCAAAAATGTTATTTTTTATACTGTAAATGTAAATTTAAAGTTAACAATAGAATTCTCATGTTTCAATTAAAAGGAAATTGTATGTCAACTATGTCCTTAAACGCAACATTTCACGACTAGCGGGATTACGAGGCTATTGCACCGTGACGTCATATTTCACTGCCTATCACTATGGATAACGATCCATACTGATAGGCAGTGAAATATGACGACAACGGTCAGTGCTCGTCAGCTATGCTTTACTTTACCTCCCGTTTTCGTCTTTGAGTTGCTCTAATTGCGGTTGGTCGTTGGTCCCATATAAACATTTGATAGTCTCTATAAACTGTTTCGAATAGAACCATAAAATGTTTAGTCAAATAGCCAATTCTACCTGTATTTGCAGTCTTGAAACTTTAAAAATACAGTATTTTATTTAACGATTGTATAAAAAGGATCCAAAAAAGTCGAGTGGTGTGGATTGCGATGTGAGCCTTGACAAACATCGCAAATAAAGACACCACAAGCCTTTTTGGACCAGTTATACACCGTTGCATACAATACTTTTTCTACAACTCGTTTCAAATAAATAATAGAACCCTTTTCAGGCGCATATTTTTCCTTAGTAAAAGTTATAGAAAAAGTATTGTATGCAACGGTGTATAACTGGTCCAAAAAGACTTGTGGTGTCTTTACTTGTTTGCATAAGCAAGCTTACCTACGCAATGACTTCAGGAATGACGTCACATACTTCGTGGATTTTTTTAAGTAATCAACGTACCTTACACATTTTTTACACGAACACAAAAAATCGTTTTATTTAAATAAACTTACTTAATTGTTTATCAGCTTGTTGTAATCGTTTATCAGAATTTTGGAAATTTGATGGGAAATCGAAAATATGACACTTTCCTTATGATTTTTTTTTAATTAACTGGACTAAACTAATTTTGAATCTGGTCTAATTCCGACCTGTTTGTTTTCATAAATACGTCTAGAAATAGATAAATAAATGATACGTAATATTTTTTTTTGCAAAGTTGCGTTAAGTTAACAACAGTGACATTAATATTAATAAAAAATTTACTTGAACGCACCAAAGAATGACTACTAAACATAGTATCTGTAGTAGTCTGTGGCACCTAGGCGTATCATATTAGCGAAAAAACGATATACACTTATGTGTATCGCTTCAGGGAATCGATATTATACACTTTTCTGAAGACTTATTTCGTATGTATTTACACACGAAATAAGTCCCAAGTTCAGGAGTAGAAAAAATGATTTTAAGTAGTTTAATAAGTACTATATGTAATGTTTGGTATTTTTTACTTTTAAAAATCCTTTTACGTGTCGAGTATTGCATATGGGATTAAGAGTACAGTTTACTTATGCACGCAATGTGGTAGCATATGGCGAGTCGGTAGTGCCTTGTAATGCAATTAGCACCTTGGCAACTGTCCATTTCGCGAGTTATTGATCCTATAACGCCGGCACATGTCACGTGCTGGCTGAGGCGTTTAATGTCCTTACTCGTGGTATTGAAATGAGGTTTAAATAGTTGTCAAACTCATTGGCCATAAAAAAATCTATATTTGGTATTTGCAATCGAATGCGCAAGTCAAACAACTCACTGTAACACAATGTCAGTTCAGTTGAGTTTTCACCTTCAAGTAGCACCTTCAAATTGTAAAATTTAATACCACGGCACATTGCTCGCAGGACTGACGGTCGATGGGGCCAGAAACTGCTTGAGTGGCGTCCACGCACCGGAAGACGAGCTGTCGGTAGGCCTCCGACAAGGTGGAGTGATGACCTGGTGAAGGTCGCGGGAATCCGGTGGAAACGAACGGCAAAGGATCGGTCTGAATGGCGAGCCTTGGGGGAGGCCTATGTTCAGCAGTGGACGTCTTTCGGCTGAAATGATGATGATGATGATGATGTGTTATCTCCTAAATTATTAATAAATATATAAACTGCTAAAGTCCCTGAGTAGTTTATCAGGTCATGGGCCTTAAGGAGTAAACTTCTAATGATATTTTTCAAAAGTGTTTTTAAAAGATTTTAGAAAGTTATACACCCGTATGAGATAAGCCTAGCAACCGGGTTTGTTGATTTTATAAGGCTAGCAATGGTTTGTTTTGTTAAATACAAGAAGAAAAAACTGTAAGTAATCAGTTCTAATTAATAATGGAGTCGGTTAATAAACTGAAAACAAATTCTAATTATAAAAATTGGCGTCTAATTACAAAATTATTTCTGGAAGCAAAAGGTCTAAATGAAGATGAAAAAGATTACAATGACGCAAAAGCAAAATATATTGTATTAAATTCAATTGACGAACAATTTTTACATTGTGTGATTAATTGCTAGACATCAAAGGATATATTTGAAAAATTAGATATTATATTCAAATATGACGTGAAAGAAGACAACCATTTGAAAATAATAAAATTGTACAGCTATAATTATTCCGGAAATATTATAGAAGTTATCAGTAACTTACAAAATCTATTTACTGAAATAAATAGTACAAATAACGATATAAATGAATAAATGCTAGTACAAAAAATTATGACATTTCCCACAAAACTTATATTATTTTAAAACTATATGGGAGGTTACCCCAAAGAAAGACAAAACCATTTTTAATCTTATTCAAAGGATACAAACTCAATTAAAAACAGACTAGCTCACGACTCCCGGAATGTGCTTTACGTTCCAGGAGTCGTGAGCTCGACCACAGCCAAAAATGGCTCTGTACTCCTCACTGGAAACAAGGTATTTATTAGACAAAAAGATAGAATAGTATTAACGGGATATAAATCAAAAAATGGACTTTATGAAATTGATTTTTCGGCTAATTTTACTAGGGAAGCGCTAATTACGGAGAGCGTCAATATCTGGCATCGTAGGCTAGGTCACGTATCCGACGTACCGCGTCTGGCAAAACTGGTTAATGGAATTGAAATTGGGGGGAACAATTGGAAAAAATTGTGAAATTTGCACCAAATCAAAAATGACAAGGAAACCTTTTGGAAATAATAGAGTTACAGCCAAATTACCTTTGGAAATTATTCATACTGACATTTGCGGCCCAATCGAAGTTTCCACCTGGGATAACAAAAAATATTTTATTACGTTTTTAGACGATTATACACACTTTTGTATGGTGTACTTAATTACCTTCAAAAGTGAAGCCTTCGATAAAATAAAACATTTTGTGTTTTTGGCGGAGAATTATTTCAATAGAAAAGTGAAAAAAATAAGATGTAATAATGGCCGGGAGTACTCGAAAAATAACCTGCGTGTGAATCAAAAGGAATAGATTTAGATCTAACAATACCCTATACACCCCAATTAAATGGAAAAGCTGAATGATTAAATAGAACCTTGACCTTTCTTGTCTGGAAAAGATAGCTTGTTAGCGATAAGACCGCCTGTTGTCTACCACTTTTACATGTGTTTTATGTTGTTTTTTAATGTACTTCGTTTGGTGAGCAATAAAGAATATTTGTATTATATTGTAACCTTGATGGAAAGGACAAAAGCTATTCGATGGTCGTGTTCCGAATTACCTATGTTTCAAGTTTCAAGTTTCTTTATTTGGCCAAGCAACAAAGTCACGTTACATCTAGCAAGTCATCTTACATATTTTCTTAACTTTTATCATGCACATATTATTACATTGGTTCAAAACATTTCATTTAACACCTACATTTATTCCAATTTATACATAGTATGTCTGTTCATTATAGCGATTTCTCTTGTCTTAACTTTTCCTTAAATTCATTTACTGAGTAAAATGGATTACATTGAAAAAACGTTTGAGGTTACTCTTAAATTCTTAAAATGTCATGTTTTTTTATATGAGATGGTAGTAAATTATATAAATAAATTTTTAGCGGGAGACCTTGTTTAAATAATTTTGTTGGAGGTATACACAATTTATCTTTCCCGCGTGTATTATATGTATGAATGTCTTTTCTTGTTTTGAAGCATTTTTTCTCTATATGTATTTCCAACAGACTGTTAAATATAAATAATGATATTACAGTCATTATTCGACTTTTTGCGAAGTATTCTCTAACTGAGGTGCCCTTGCGTAGACTGAACAAGATTCTAATGGCTCATTTTTGAGATACAAGGACTCTTTTTATACCAGCAGCATTGCCCCAAATGGTTAAAGCATAGTTAAGATGAGCGTGAATAAGGGCGTAGTAAGCCATGACTAGGGTTTTCTTGTTAATGAAAGGTCTGAGTTTCAAGAGAGCATAATTACCGGAAGCAATTTTATTTCAAATTTTGTCAATGTGAAATGAGTGGCTTATTTTATTGTCAATGTGATAACCTAAAAAAATTGTATCAGTCTACTACTAGCACTAAACCATTCTTTTAGCGTCATCATAACATGTCCAATTTTTTTTTCTAAATGTATGGTCTATGTCTTTTAAGCCCACATGAGTATCATCTACAAATAAGGTCACCAAGGCATATTCTAGCATGCAATCAGGAAGATCATTAACATACACTAAAAATAAACCGGGCCTAAAATGGATCCTTGCGGTACGCCTACATCCATTTTGGTTTCACACGAAATTTTGCCATTAACATTCACTTTTTGGCTTCTATTACTAAGATAGCTCTTTATTAACTTAAGCGCTTGATCCTTAATTCCATAATGTTCCAGTTTAGTTATGAGTATGTCATGACGGTGACAGTCAAACGCCTTTGACAGATCACAAAAAATTACTAGGGTCCTCCATTGGCCCTTTTTTGTGAAGTGGAATAACTTTCCCTACTTTAAGACATTGTGGAAATATTCCCAGAGTTAGGCAGCTGTTTATTACATTAAGAAGTAACTCTAATAAATAATGATTTTCCAAGAAAATCTTTTTGATAAAATGTGAATCTAAGTTGTATACATCCTTGGATCGTTTATCTTTCAGTTTCCTTATTGTCTTAATTAATTCGCTTTTATCAATAGGAAGTGTCTGTACGTTTTACATTATTTCAGAATACTTTACATTTATCTTTATTGCAAATGAGGTACTCTGCTGTTCTATTAGCTACATTCGAAAAAATATATTAAAAGTATTTGCTATTTCTTCATCATTTGTCATGATTTTACCCTCAGCATCAATTACCTGTTTAATATGACTTTTTGTTACATTTTTGCTCTGGGTGGTCTGTTCTTTTACAATTTTCCATGATTCTTTTACTTTGTTTCTAGCTTTACTAATTCTTTCCGATATACTATATTTTTTTGCCTTTATCATTACCATTCGCAAAAGATTTTTATATATTTTAATTAGGGCCTCTCTTTGAGAGCAGGGTGTAAAACCTTGTAAGATTTCGAGCTTTTCTAAATTTTGTTTTGATATCTTTATACCCTTAGTTTGCCACTTTACTATACATTTTCCATCTGATTTTAACATATATGCGGTGAAGCACTGCTAACAGCTAGTTTCCTGGTTAACAGAAGTCCTACAGAAGGAAGAGACAAGACACCAGCTGAAATGTGGTTTAACATAAAACCTAATCTATCAAACATTAGGAGATTTGGATCTACAGCTTTCTACAAAATAAATTCTCACCTACGCAAACTTGACGAAAGATGCAATAAAGGAATCTTGGTTGGCTACGTTATAAATGGTTTCAAAATCTGGGTGGATAACGAGAAAAAGATAATAAGGGCGCGGGATGTAAAAATAAATGAAGATGAACAAGGGATATATCTTAATGGTGGAGAAGATAATGTTAGAATTAATGGGCTCTGGCAGATGGATGAAGATGAACGTTTGTAATTAGGAAAAATGAAATAAGGGAGAACTCAAC
This sequence comes from Epiblema foenella, assembly GCA_963556455.1. Taxonomy (NCBI): domain Eukaryota; kingdom Metazoa; phylum Arthropoda; class Insecta; order Lepidoptera; family Tortricidae; genus Epiblema; species Epiblema foenella. The sequence goes on along the minus strand of OY747095.1, from coordinate 13,870,522 downwards.
ACGTGGTAATAAAACTAATAAAGAATGTCGAGCAGGATAAAACATTAGGAGAAGCATCAACCTTAGTAATAATCGCAAAGGAGAACATTCTGTAAGATTTAGTAGTGAAACAAATGAAGATGAAAGAAATAAAGGTGAAACAAGTAAAGATGAAAGAAATGAAGGTGTAACAAATAAGGGGAAACAAATGAAGGCAAAATAATTGAAGTTGAATGAACATATGAAGATGATGGAAGAATCATTTGCGAAAATAATACTAACTTGAATAATAATGATAATTTTGGAAGTGGTTTTAATTTTGATAACACTATACGGTCTAATGGAAATGAAGAATTTTGTGATAGTGAAGAAATTGAGAAAAATGTAAGTCGAGCTGTGGAGAATAATGAAAATAGAAGCATTCAAACTGCCAGAGAACGAAGATTACCTGAACGGTATAAAGATTATGTGATGGATTATGATACTGAAATATCTATGTTAACATATGAAGAAGCAACAGAATCGAGGGAAAAAGATAAATAGAAGAAAGCGATAGAAGAAGAAATTAAATCGCTGGAAGAAAATAGTAAATGGTCCTTTGTAGACATGAAAGAAGCTGAAGGTAGGAAATTAGTAACAAACAAGTGGATTTTTACGATTAAATCAGATGGAGTACCCTCAAGTAAGTAAGAGTAAAACAAGATTAGTTGCGAGGGATTTTCAACAGAAATACAAAATAGATTATGATGAAACATACAGCCCAGTTGTAAACACAAATTCAATAAGAATACTATTGTCAATCGTCGCAAGCAAGAGACTGAAAATGAAGCAGTTTGACGTGAAGACAGCATTTTACATGGAGATTTAAAGGAGTGCATCTATATGAAAGTTCCTAAAGGTTATAGTAATAAAGAGAATAAAGTTTGTAAACTGAATAAAAGCCTATACGGATTAAAATAAGCCCCATTAATGTGGAACATTAAATTCACTGATTTCTTAGTAAAAATGGGATTTAAACAGTTGAAGTTAGATCAATGTATTTTTGTGATGGAAGGTGAAAAAAGAATTATTCTTGCAATCTATGTGGATGACGGTTTGGTTGTTGGAGAAAGAGAATAAGACCAACTTCATGTAATAGAAACATTGGGGAAAGCATTTGAATTGAGAATATGCGAAGAAGTCTCTAATTACATTGGTTTGAATATAAGACAAGAAGAAAAGGGCGTGAATTTTTTTCAGAAAACGTATGTTGAGAAGATTGTTAAGAAATTCAACTTGATTGAAGCTAGGGAATGTAGATGTCCAACCATTCTAGTAGAGCAACATCTATCAATAAAAATCGATATTAAGTCTCATGAATTGTATCGAGAGATAATAGGGTCGTTCTTATTATATAACAGCAAATAAAACTAGACCAGACATTAGTTTTCAAGTCGGTTATTGTTCGAGACAGCAAAATTCTCCAAATTTAAATGATCGTAATAACGCAAAAACCATTTTAAATTTTTTAAAGGTTCAAAAGATAAAGGTATTCACTTTGGTGAACGTGATAAAGTGCTTCTTCTTATTCTGACTTTTCGGGGGATTCAGACACTAGACGTAGTACTTCGGGTTTCGTGATTTGGTTGAACGGTGGACCAGTGGCATGGAGCTCACGAAAGCAGTCAGTTGTAGCACTCTCGAGTACAGAAGCAGAATTTATAGCTGCAACAGAATGTTGCAAGGAACTTCTGTTTATAAGAGATTTCATGTTTGAAATGAAAAATGAAAAACTAGAAATTGAAATGAGAGTGGACAACCAATCGAAATGAAATGAAACACAACCAAACACAACTATTTATTTAAACTTTACATGAATTTATGAATATAGTCACCTTAAGTTTTTATATCTAAACTTCATTTTGTTAACGCTGATTTCTTTGTGTTTCAACTCGAGCAGGAGAGCATCATGGTATGATTAAAGATTTTTCTTATGTTTATTGGATTCGAGATATATATGAGATAAAATATGATGAGGTTTGTTCGAGTAGTAGTATGTTAAAATATGATGAGGTGTTATTATTTTATAATATTAGTTAAGTATGTTATCAAAATGATAATAGATTGGTGGATGAGATTAATCGAGTGGGAGATAGAAAATATTGTGTAATATGCAGGATATTTACAATTTCGTTTTGTATTCTTCGATTTGTGTAAGATTGTCCTCTAATATTTATTTATTTATTTATTTATTATTCTTGAATCTGATGCAAAGCAAATGAGGATGTGTATTAATGTTGCTGAGTGTCAATATAAAATGTTATTTATTTTGGTTAGCATTGCATTTAAGTTGTAAAAGGTGTGTTTGTGGCGATATAATAATAATATTGAAATTGTTTATTGGAATGTTTATCCTGTTGTATTTTCTTTAAGGGTTTTAACATGTGCAATCGATTGAAGGTGTGTGTTGAAATGAGGTTTGAATAGTTGTCAAACTCATTGGCCGTAAAGAATGTTCTATATTTGGTATTTGCAATCGAATGTGCATGTCAAACAACTCACTGTAACACAATGTCAGTTCAGTTGAGTTTTCACCTTCAAATAGCAATGTCGATATGTTTGTAATATAAAGTTTATTTTAATATTTAATACCACGTGTGTTATCTCCTAAATTATTTATAAACATATACTGCCAAAGCCTCTGAGTAGTTTATCACGTGGAATAACTAGCTGCTAATATCTTAGCCATCCATAATCGTACAATAAATAGTTAATATATATATTTTCAATAAGCGATACCTATTCATTTATACACAATAATTGTTAACCGGTTATAAGGAGTTAAAAAAATATGTATTACCAACGAAAGTAGATTCGAATGGTTGAGGTCTCATGATGAATATTGCTGCTTAGTTAATTAAATTTAGCGACAATATTAATACTAATATCCACTAAATGTATGTTCATTCTACATTTCTTCATGTTGTTCGAACGTACACATGTCAACTTTGATAGGTCTTTGCAGTTATTTTCTTCTTTAATTTTTAAAATTGCCGCACTGAATCCTGAGTGCAGTGAGGGATTTAAGCGCACCCAAGACAAGAACAGCTTTATCCCCGAGGAGTATATTCTACTTTTCTCACCTATTGCGAGACAAAAATAAACCAAGTGTTTAATAATTTTTGTGATTCGACATTTTACTAAAAAAATATACGCTATTATTGACTGAGTAAATGGAAGTCCTCCGCTTCACCTTCGACAAAAATGCTTTCGTATGCCCGGCGGATTTCTTGTTGTTCTCATAGGAGTTCTAGACAGGTCTCAACCGAATCTCATGAAATTTTATGAACGCGCACTACCTTAGTCCTCACAATGGCTCAGCGCGGGTTTGTAAGTTCACTACATAGTATAAAACAAACTCGCTTTCTCTGTCCCTATATCCCTATGTATGCTTAAATCTTTAAAACTACGCAACGGACTTTGATGCGGTTTTTTTTAATAGATAGAGTGACTCAAGGGAAAGGTTTATATGTAATAATACATGCATCAGTATTGCACCCGTGCGAAGCCGGGGCGGGTCACTAGTCACACTATACAATATTAAGTATATTATTAAATCAACAACTTTTATTTGCAAAACAACATATCAATTGATTAAAAGAGAGTCGTACGGCATTAAAAATTCATTAAAGGACAGCGCGGTAATAATTTTAATGACCACATGCTCCGTAAGTGACCGTAACTTTATACAACCTATTGAGTGTCAAACGGAGCTTACCGTTCAGCGTAGAGTGCCGGTGTTTGTCTACCAACGCCATGGCTCACAGATCGTCCCAATTGGACGCCAACACTGCAAAAATCATAAATTCGTATTAGATAGTTAATGCTAAGTCTCACTACCAGTTAATGCCCAATTTACATGACACTCGTAATTCGCTGTGCAGATAGCAATATCGCAGCTTAAGCGTTTTAGGGTGCAATTGAATAATATAAATGACGGTTTTTTATAATTACCTTTAACTGGTGGCTTTTAGGTTAATAAGTTCGCTTAGATGAATTTCATAGGAATTACACCATAAAACTTATAATTAAGTCATGGGTCATAAGGGTGCGACACCACTCTTTACAGGCCGGTAAACTAAACATTAAATATGGCGCCGGCAGCTGTCATGTTTTACAAAACTTTCAGACTTCCCATATAATCAATTGTAACGAATGAAACTTACTATTACCGAAGGTTTTAAACAACCTCCCCCACAACGGCATCAAGAAGGTAATATTTCCGCAACGTATTTAACCTAATATATATAACATCGATGGACGGAAGTCGTCAGTTCACGCCGGTCTCCGGCGGGACGGCGGGACCAAACAACAGACGCACGCAATATCCCCATCCCCGCCCTTCTCGTCTATACGTATAAGAAACTCGGCAACCATATTTTTGTGGCCACACGGAATAAAACAATAATTGCATACGTATAATAAAACGATTTAAACGAATTTGTGTAATAGATTTAATACATGACGTTACGAGTCCTTTACAGCATTTGTGGTAAAACGAATAGACACGCATCGTAACTAATCGCGGAAACCGAACACATTATTACGCAAACATTAAAACACTACGCATACTTGGCGATTTGTTCTTTCTGTAAAGTTGGTTTTATGTGCAATTTCAAGAATGGAAATATGTGTTGCATTAAATGTAAAGAGTAGTAGGTACTTAATTCTAGAACTCTCTACCTTTAACTTATAACTTAACTTATAATTTTTTATGTCATCGTCATTTTATAATGGCATTGAATGAAATAACTGTATAATGTTATGTGAAAAGGTTCGGTAATTTGCTTATAGGGAAGTAAGGTTTCAGAGTCCTTCCGGTGAAGTGGCACACGCAATAGGGCGACTTTCCGGTGGTGAAAATGGCCACAATTTGACATTTGTAAACGTCGCAATCCTACATAATGCTGTGTTTCTTTCGGTCATTCTCACACGACAGCGCGGCGTGCGTGGATGCAATAAAATTGTTATTAAATAAATGTACCTACTTACCTAAAATATAAAAGTAAAAACAGGCCTCGTTTCCCGCGACTTTATGGAATTCAGATTCTGCGCAAATACTTAATGCTAAAAATAAAACAGTTATCGTTATATAGATATTACAGATGGTTCCTAGTTATGTTTAATGTCAGAAGTGTATTTTAAATATTTTTTTCTACTCCTGTACTTTTATCTGTCATTTACATAGTCACGAATACTAATACACATACGAAATAAATAGGCAGGAAAGTCTATAATCTCTATGCCCTGAAACGATACGCATAAGTGTTTTGTTTTTCGCTCAAACGATACACCTAGGTTCCACAGACTATTAAATATACTATGTTTAGTACTAATTCTTTGGTGTATTCAAGTAAAATATTTATTGAAATGAGTGCTGCCAACTTGACGCAAATTCGAATATTCTTTGTTGCTCACCAAACGAAGTACATTCAAAGAACAACAGAAATTAAAATACATGTAACACTGGTAGACAATAGGCGGTAGGCGGCAGGAATTAATGCATATTATACTATTTGCTAGTTTATTTAAATACATTTATCATCTTATTGTGTTATTTAACAAGATTTATCCATTTTTTGGACATATTTATTGTAACAAACAATTCAGATTCGATCCGGATTCGAATTCAGTTTAGGTCGGATGCTTAAGTCCAGCAAACCACCAAATTTCTAATTGAAAATGAAAACATTCAAGTTGATAAAGATTACATTAGGTGCTTAAATAAAAAGATTTTATTCGTGTTCGTCAAGAAAATGTGTAGATAGCTAGTTAGGTAGGTAGATTCTTTTAAAAACCAAGGAGGAAAGTTACAGCATTTCTAAAGAAAATGCGTATGTAAGTTGCACAATTACTAAGGGAAAATGTGGCGCATGAAAAGACTGAAAAATATTTATAATTTTTATTTGAAATGATTCGTAGAAAACATATTGTAGGATGCAACAGGGTCTAAAAGGGGTGTGGGTTGCGATGTGAGCCTTGGGGAACATCACAAATAAAAACACCACGAGCCTATTTATAAAGCCTTCTAATACACCAGTTGCATAGTAGTTATTTGTTATACAAGGGTGCAAAGTTTTATTTTAACCGCGAGTGTGGAATTAAAACACGAGCTAGCAAATGGATTCTAGAGTTGAACTACGAGTTAGCGAATGGATTCTATGGCTGAAACGCGAGCGAAGCGAGTGGTTCAAAAATAGAATCCTGAGCGTAGCGAGTGTTGCAACACACGAGACGTAAAGTAACTTTGCAGCCCTATACACAACACAAATCGTTTCACCTCACTAGAGTGAAGTTTTTTGCTCCTCGTCCTAGCGTTATTCCAGTACAGTTGCATCCTAAATATAGTTGGATGCCCGAGGTCCACTACCTAATCCTGAGACTTGGCGTAGGTACTACGTTTTTAACACAACAGCACAATATAAAATAATTGTTGCTGGAGTGTATTCTGGACTCCTTTACATGTTATTATGTAAAATGCAGTTTTGCTATCTGTTTCTGCAGTAGCCACCTGCAGGGGGTACTTTTCCATAACAAATTTTGTCACTTTATCGCTTAATATAACGCGAACTGATCCTTGAATGAAAACATTCTTTTAAATCGCAATATTTTTGAACGAGTTTTCCAATGACAACTACACGATGGTACTATTTTTTTGCAAGATTTTATTCTAACATTGTCGACGTAATTGATTTAATACTTATGCTTTTTCTGAACTTGACTGTGGCTTTATAGGTCGGGCCCAATAAAGCGATAGGAGTGCGCGGTTGGAGAGTAGCCTGGGGAAAACCTCCGACATGACCACGCGTGTGGTTTGGAACACTGGAATACTCTCAGAGTTCGCGCTCCAGTGAGATTGGTTGAGTGGTTACCACCGAATCTGAGGGTGTGAGTGGAATCGAGCTAATGGGAGTTTTATCACTTGTTTCCTAATAATACTCATGCCAAATTACAGTTTTCTAGTACTAACGGTTACAGAGCTAATTCGCTGACGGACCGATGAATTAACATGGGAAAACTATAAGGGTTCCTTATTTACTACGGAACCCCAAGAACTGAACGTTTGACAATTCAGGCCACCGATGCGTTATTTTTTGCATTCCGTTGTCTAATCCTTGTTCCCGTGTGGCGACAGCGCCTATGCATATTTAGGGTTCCATAACAAAAAGGTAAAAAGGAATCCTTTATGGTTTCCTTCTGTCTGTCTGTGACATCGCTAAACATCTCAAAGACAACTTATGCTGTCGATTTGAAATAGTCTCATAAACAAGGGTAGGTAACCCTAGGGTAGGGTAGGGTGCATGGTATATGATTTTATAAGTTTCTGTGAAAAATAAAAGGGGGGCATACTTTAGCACATATTTTTTAACAAACTTCTCAAAGAGGAGGTTCTCAATTGACCTATATATTGGGTGAGCAAGGTTGCCAGAGCTCCCGAGGATGCACTGTGTTGAGAGCGAGGGGCCTAAATGTGTTCCTTCTGCTGTCAACACAGTGCATCCTCAAATCTTATAAAGGGTCGGCAACGCGCACGTGACTCCTTTGGAGTTGCGGGCGTCTATAAGCTGCGGTGGCCGTTTACCATCAGGTGGACCGTACGCTTGTTTGCCACCGGCGTTGTATAATATATGTATATATACGGTGATTAATCACTGTGATTTTTTTTGAACGGGAACGACAGTAACGGTGTTCTAAAAGTAACACTTTTCCCTATGTCTTGCTATTTAAGCACACACTCTATTATCATCTATTACATTCTATTATTATCTATTACATTCATTTTTAGAGTTCCATAGCCAAAATGGCAAAAACGGAACCCTTATAGTTTCGTCATGTCTGTCCGTCCGTCTGTCAGCATGTCACAACCGATTTACTCGGAGACTATAAGCACTACTACACTTTTTGTAGGAAGCTGTATTCTTTAAACCGCCACATAAAAGTGATGTGAAATTACAAAAAAATATTAAATTAGGGAGGGCACTCCATACGTATGTTGATGAAATAAGAATGTCAACGCAAATAGTCGTGTGGGGTATTGCAAACTATAAAATTTAGAATTTTGAAAAAAATGTTGTAGTGTGTATTCATGAACACTTTCAACGATTTTTGGTTTGAACAAGATAGGTTTTACGGTTTATGAGTTTTCGCTGAAAAACTGTTTTGCCCAAACAATAGGTCGTATGTGCCGTGAGTTCCCTATGAAAATACGACCTTTTTAGGTTCAATGTATTGGATAGTGGTTTTAAATATGGACTAGAAGGTGTTGGTACAGAACCCTTCATTGTGCGTGATCCGACACGCACTTGGCCGATTTTTGAAGAATTTCTTATTTAACCTAGTTTTAAACATATTGTCCGATTCACATTCCATAATATCTTGAGATAGATTGTTGAACATCTGTGCACCTTCCGACAGTATGGTTTTCTTTCCATACCTAGTTTTACCCAGACTTGAGGGTAATCTGTAAATGTGAAGTCTTCTCCCACTAAACAAACACAACTATGAATTATTTCGAAGAGAGAGTACTCATTTTTCATGACACAAAAGTAATTTTGAAAGTGTCAGTGCCGCCGCATCGGCTAACAGGAAATAAATTTTAATTTCGCAAACCTCAGTACTTTTAAAGTACTGAGGTTTGCGATTTGTCATGAAACGGCTACAGAGGTAGAGGTACTACTAGAAATCGTACATAATTTCGGCCAACGACTCTCTGTAGTGTTGTAAAGTAAGTGCAAAATTATGGGTGCATACAACTTGCTTAAAAGTACGTTAGGCTTACTTACTTAGATTACTTTGCTCTTGCGAACAAGGGAGAGCTTAGAGGGTTAGAGTTGTAGGTTTCTCTATTGCTCTAGTTTGTGAGCTAATCCTATACTAAACATCATACTAAATTTGTGTTTCCAACGACATACATGTCTTTTTTCACAACTACCTAATTAAACTTCTTATTCCAAATTATAGACATAGGGTTGAGCAAATCAACTGTCGGTAAATGACCTTGAGATTGCAGGGGACAGATATGTGTGGAAATCCAGAGGGGAAGGCTTTGCCCACCTGCAACTCAAGAAGAACACTTGGTATAATTATTCTTATTACGAGGCGCACCAACGAGCACTAACACTAGCAAATAAATATCCATAGCAGGGAAATCTAATATTTTAGTATATAAGTATGCATACCGATATGACGAAGTCGATAAACGAGAAGTCACTATAACAGCTCAAAAATGCCACATGGCACATATATTTATAGCAAATTAATATTTGTGTGATGTGCACAATTATTTTTTTCTGTACCTTGGATGTTATCTATGTAGGTACTATATCCGTTATTTTGGGCAGACTGCCAGACGTTATTTTGACAACGCTCCCCATCATAGGAATCCGTTAGTTGGAAGGCTGTCGACTACGTTCCCATTAGGGCTTGCAATCCGGATATCCGGATATTCATTTTATTCGAATATCCGCTTGATTTTGGTATCCGGATTTGGAGAGACTGTTTATCCGGATAAAACGAATATATCGAATACTTAAACAGATAGTAATAAATTAACTTTACACATACAATCTTTAAAAAATGAAATAACATTGACTGCTTTTTGGAACTTTATGATCCGCATCATTCAGTCTTTTGTAATTTAGAAATTTAAATTGTACGGAAATTACCCATAGTGATGCATAACAATACAATTCAAGGTATTTTGACGATAGAATTGTAAAAATTTATTGGATAAAAGTATGTAGATACAAAGGTGAGATGAGAAAGTTGTTATACTTATATTATCTTCTGTTTTGTTACACTACATTACAATTTCGTTTAATTTTTATTTCTAATAATTATTTTAATTACCTTAATCTACATACAAATTGTGTACAAGGATACACACTAAAATTGTAAAATTTGATGAATCTTCAGTGTTTTAAGTAGGCTTTGACATCATTTAAGTTTCATTAAATAATGTTAAAGGAGATGATGATCGGGGTCAACTCTTGTAAAAAGCGTAAACCTATATCGGGTCTGAGTTTCATTTGGTCAATGTTCTCGCCGGCTGTTCTAATTTTGTGTAGATAATCGTGAGTCGCGAGGCCATAATGAGTTTAGAAACAAGCGTTTCAAACGCTCGGAGAATAACCCTAATCTGACACATCTGCAAATTATGTGGAAGAGATAGTAGTAAGTACCACCTATATTGAGATTACGAAAATCACGATGATATAACATGTGCTTAAAAAAATTGGAAACCATTTTTTTAAGGATTAATATTTGATCTTTGCCCATAAGTGAAACTACACAGGACGAAGAAAATTTAATTTAAAAATGAGACCATTTAAGTATATTCAGTGTGTTCTGGCCATTGAGGTGTTAAAATTTCTACGATTAAAAAATAAACAACGAACATTTAGAACACGTGCCATAAGGCTATAAGTGGTATAAATAATGCTAAATATTTTTCTAATAACAATGAATTTGATAAGTGTAGCAAATGATGCATACATACAATCTAGTCTAAGCACTCACACACAGTAACGGACGAATGGTATATGTCCAACATAAACGCGATTATCCTAGCTAGGCTGGAATCTAGTTTACATGAAAACAACACCACAGAATTAATTTTTGGATGTGACACTAAGTTACAACACAAAGAGTTGAAGAAACAGGAACTACAAAACTACTCTTATTTCATGCTCTATCTCTGTTTACTTTTAGATACTCATTTTTAACATCTAATGAATCGAATTGAAATGAATCGTAAGATTCGTAAGAATTTAAGCACATGCATAAATGCCACAACATATCGGTATCGTGATAGATTCTGCAATTTGATATACAATTGGTTGTAATAACTCATAGATCTGCATCGTATGTGGCATTCGTCTTGATTTTTTGCAATATTTACTTAAATGTTTATAAAAAATGATATTCGAAAATTATTCGTTTTATCCGGATATCTGGATTTGAGAATTTTTAGTATTCGAAATATCCGGATACAAAAAACGGCCGAATATTGCAAGCCCTAGATCCCATCCCTCCTCCCTCTGTCGTAACTCGGCGATCACTGATTAGGCCGCACGGTCCGGCGCCCTAGGCACACACTCACTGACCTAGACGAGGTAATCACAGCGTCCATCGAAAGATGGAACGCTGCGCTTACGACGTCCAACTCAGACACGACGCGTACACTTAGGTATTCCCGCCGGTGGGAACGTCCACCGCGCGATCGCGACCACACTGACACATAATCCCTATTCGTACTGGTACCGCTGCGTACCGGTTAGAGTCAGTCCGACCCAGGTCGGGCCTAGCTGAGTTTCTTGCTGGACCCTTCTCAGCTAGGCTAGTTTTAGTGAACCAGCGACAAAACTACCAGTATCTGGATTCCACTCACACCTCAAATTTGGTTGAAACCGCTCAACCAATCTCACTAGAGCGTAAACTCTTAGAGTATTCCAGTGTTCCACACCACACGCGTGGTCGTGTCGGAAGTTTTCCCCTAGATTTTCCTCAGGCCACTCTCGAACCGCGCACTTCTATCGCTTTATTGGTCCCGGCCTATAAAGCCGCAATTGGTATTTGCAATTTAATTTTATAGAGCGGCGTCCTGCCAGCGCCCGTGCAGCGACGACGCATCTTTCTCGCAGCGTCAACGCAACATCATCGGCGCGATGCCAGCGGCCTTTATTGAGCGTCAGCGTCACACCAGCGCCCACGCAGCGACGACGCAACGTCATTAATGTTTTTCGAACGTCAGCGTCCTACCAGTATCTTGTCAGCGCCCGCGAGTGCACAACACAATCCCCTCGCCCCGCTACCCGCTACCACGCCGCACCACCCTTAGTTTAATTGTTGGCACTATAGAGAATACAATACAAAATAATCGCTTTCATGAATGAGGGGTATCCTTTGTGGAGTTAAACAACACAACACAAAAGATCTTTCCAATGAAATGCCGACGATTTTTTCTTGTTTTTACAATTTTTTTTGTAATAATATAGTTACCAGCAGTGTTTCTTCATTATAATCAATATACACACTGAAATTTACTATTATATTGAATAAATTTCAAATTTAACGTCTATTCTCTTTAGTGCCAAATTTTAAACTTAGTATGTTGCGGCGTGGTGGTGGACAGGGCAGGGACGCTGTGCGGGCGCTGACAAAATGCTGGCACGACGCCGACACTCAAAAGATGCTGCTATGGGATATCTCTAAAATTATTAATTTGTAATTCAATTACTTTTTGCCCTACACTGCGTGTAGTCAATATATCATTTCCCGATGAATTTGTTTGACAGTGTTTTCAATTCTATTGGAACACTTTTTCTTTCCATTACCCCAATGGTCTATCTTACGTACTAATCGTCCTATCGATCATGATACAATTAAATTTGTTGACACGTTGTTTCAGTATTATCAAATTCGCATGGCTCGCAAAATTGTGATATAAATAACATGATAAAAACTTCATTATTCGCATAAGCATCTCGTCACAAAACAAAAAATTAAACATACCTAGTGACTGAAGTGGCAAAGCAGACTAGAGAGTGAAATAAAATGTCAATGCATACATGGAATTGTTACAGATCGAATTGTGGCATTTTTTAGCATCTTCAATACAATAGCAATATAATAGGTATTATATACTATTTATAATTACGTAATAACCTATTCAATCAACCAATGAGATACTAATCTATCCGGAGACGACTAAACTCGCATGTATGAAGCGACATGAACTGGTAGACTTGACTCGACCCGACAAAAAATTCTGTTTCACTGCGACAAGGCAAAGGTGACTAGATTTTAAAGGTGGCACAGAAAGCGGCAAGTTGCTAGTAAAGAATCCTCCAACGGCATCCAAGTGAGCTACTAACACTCTACAATGCTCTGTGAAGTTGAAGCGGGCATTAATTAAAAGCTGTCTCGGGTTCCGCGGACGCGCAGTGTTTGTCGCGGGCCTAAATTAACGAGGCCGCTCCGGCCGCGCCACCCGCCCCCAAATGAGGGCACGCCAGCCCTTGTAAGAAAATTCCGATCCGCACGCTACTTATATGTATGCCAACAGACTGTAGGAGCGGTCCAAACACAACGTACGTACAGTTAGCTTCATAAGTAGTTACGCATATGAAACTTCAAAAATCATTATTATGAGTATTCCCATACGAGCTTTGACCTCTTCTGTATGACACAACCACGACACAAAACTAGAGAACCTATTTTAACAGCTGCCGTCGTTTCATGAGTTTGTCAATTGAGATTAAAGTAGAATGGGTACCTAATTCATTTTTAACCTATTTCAAACAAGGAAGAGGTTTTCAATTTGCCTGTAATTATTTTTTTATGTTACGCGAATTTTCGCCTTTTATTAACAGATTTGGAAAATTATTTCTTTGTTTGAAAGCATATGCTTCCAGATTGGTCCTTTTGCTATCAAAGTTCACTTCTGATTATGGGAACCATAAGGAATTAAGAGAACTCAAAAATTCAAGGAAAACATAGCGATTTTAGTATTTTCGGTAACAGATTAAGCATTTACATTTAGAAAGTAGCATTTGGTGAACGGGAACTGATGAAGAAGACCACGGATGGTGATCCAAAACTCCTAGTGTTTCACGGTTGATACTGAAGCGACTATGACGAAGCCAATTTAGATAATCCTGATATAATTTTACTATCGACCTGATCAACACGACAACGGAGTTGGGCTTACTGGAATGTTAATTAAATGCATTCTGGTAATGACTCACTAAAAAGTGTGACTAAAGAAAACCGACTCCAAAAAATGGTTTTTCGGTGTTTTCTGCTCGGTGGCTTGGCGAAGTATTAAATTAAGGTCGTTATTTTTTTTATTCACTGGAATCTAGACACGCAACATCGGATCCGGCCAAGTTCGTATAAAAACGTCTCCTTGTGTCCGTCCAAATACAAAGAAAATTCCGACTGGCACTACACCGTACACGGGTAAATAAACATATTGTATTACCTACAAAGTAGCTCGGCTTCACAAGTAGCAAAGTGTAGTACTTAAATATATCAAGCGGATTGTCATATGAAAGGGATTGAGTTACATATTCTGAACAATTTTTGAACCACTTATTAACTGCTATTTCTCAAAGAAAAAAAACCATATATTAAACAAAATCATGTTCTGTGCATCTCTGTTACCCTTCTTTATAACTATAAGGATATGGAGGCATACTTTATAATTATTTAGAAATGTTATTTGTAAATACAATGTATATTCAACGGGAAAAATATAACTATTGCTCTATCTAGTTTTTTTCTTTTTTATCATCAATAAACATTTAGTTTTTACTATTTTTATCATCAAAAAACAGTTCTATAATAAATTTGTAATTTAATCACTTTTGCAAGTATTTTTGTTGCATAAATTCCTACGCGATTTCAAAAATTGTCCTTTAATCTAATCCTTGGTTCGGGACCCGTACACAACCCTCGGTACGTGAGTCGAACTCCCACTTAGCCGGTTTTTATTTACATAAACTGGATTCTCCCCATCCTGGCATACATGCAGAGATTACGAGTACATTATGTAAAATGTCTCTCACACCTACTACTTGTCCAGAATAAAAATGTATAATCCAATTTTTACAGACTTTCATAACAACTACAAATTCATTTGTTTCATATGCACGTTTTGCCATACGCTCCGCCCCGAGCATACATACACTCACTTGGCATTAAAATGTTTAGTAATTTGTCTATTCTCTAAAGAGGCATTCTTTACTTTTTAGGTCCAACCTCTCATTTTATTTTACGTTCTTAGACTGCCATTAGCGCTAGACACACATACCTACTCTATGTACTACTAGGCACACTACAGAACGTTAGTTAGGTATGTGAAACCTAACTTGGGCTTACTACATTTCTCCGAAGCTTTTCATCCTCTTACTTAAACGTATTATGGCTTACAATGAATTTCGTGGAATTTGACCTGACTGTCCACGCTACCAACAAAAAGGCCGGGCAGACAAGAATGACAGAGTTTAACCTTAACCTGATTCCGAGTTTCAAGTTATGATAGCTCACGACCGCACACGTTTCTCTGTATAAATTGCTACAGCGACCGAGTTTATTAAAAATTCCTGTTATCGGTCGCTCGCTTTTGAATTGACTGAAAACCGCAGAGTTAGTTTTCCTCACAGTTGCTCGTAATGGGTCCGGAACTCGGAGGGATACTGAGCTACACTTGCCTGTATACCGCCCACAGGCGCAAAAGGCAAGAAACGTACAGACTAGTAGGTGCTTTCAACGTATTTTTTTAGATTTATTTAACACTGCTCTGGTGTAAGATTTCTTGAATAAATACTCGTTGACAACGATCGAATGCGCGGAACTAAAATCTTGACGAGACACTGCATTACAGAGTACACATTTCGCGCCCTGATAGTGGGCCGCGGGCCCCACGGCGCTCCCTCGCCTATTTCCGTGTTAATTATCAAGCCCATTAACATTCATATTTTGCCGTAATTACTACATTCTTGTAATATTTTGCCCGTAGCGAAGAATATTAAATTAGCAGAATGTCTCATAGTATTGCTAGGTATAGGTACAGTCGAACTCATAAATAGCTGGACATTTTGGTACTTTGTCGTTTTCACTCGTTGGGAATGTTATTATGACAGTTTAAACATGACGTTAAAGCGGCAAAGTACAAAGGTGTTAATTTATAAGTTGTTTGTTGAATTCAACTGTGCATAAGATAAACGTCACGGGCCCAATACTTTTGACATTAAATCGTAGCAATAAACATATGTATAGATACATAGCAGCAGGGCGTATATCTATCGTGACACATCTTTACTAGGTCTATAGGCGTAAGAATGTGTGACTATGTATTTGGGTACCCACTTTATCTGTTACCAATTATATGATGCTGACTGTAATATACGTGAATTACGTAAGCAAGTACTTCGCGCCAAGGCTCACAGCCGAAATGTTAACACGAATTGCTTACCAAATAAAAAGTTAGCAAAGCGAGACCGCATGCATGTGAAGAATACCTAATTCCTCATTTAAATTCAAAATCGAAATCATCCTTTAACCAGTTTATATCCTACAGGGCAATGATATAATTCTTGAATCGGAACTGACGGCCTAACGTCGAAAATTAATCATTTACAAGAAAATTCTATTTCAATAGTTCGCGGTTTATATGGTAAGAAAGAGGAGAGAGAACTTTACATGTTTTCTAGGATAAGCCCACAATACAATAGCACTTCTGGCACAGAACATATTTCGGAATATAACACAACTAAAGTAAATTGTATCACAATTCAACACTATACCACACGTAAGTACTTTCCTTTGTAAGCGAAAGAGAACTGTGACAACTGAAAACGGAGCAGTAGATTTGTATGTTTCAGACACATTATAATGCATTTCAGCTATACGGTATAGCTTAATGGCAATGCATTACCGAGCCGCGACAGCAGCGCGCGTGGCAGTTCGCCAGGCCGCAGCCCACTCACTCCGTTTCAGTTATTCCCCACAATGCAATACATTATACCTAATTGTTCTTTACTGGTTGGTCAGTATCCTATCACAAGCGGCACGCTAACACCTATGTATCTTCTAATGTATTAATCCAGCTGTTATGTACTTTATACCTGGACAGTGTTCGGAACTTAATGGAACTTTACGGGGTTATTTAGGGGTACACTAGGAAGACTATCCTAAGTTTTCCACCTCGAAGACCCTTTGCTGAATTTGGGGGGGAGGGGCAAAATGTCTGTCACTTTTTAGGTTTTCGCTTATTTCGCTTAATCTATAGTTGGAACAATACGGGGTTCCAGCGGGGTACTCCATTAGTTAAAGTGCATGTTCAGATATTTTTGAGCACCCTGAAGAGTACAGACATATTTGATGGCGACTGTACCTATTTCCACCACCACATTAAGTTCCACTTCTTCAACGCTTAATGCAAACAACGCCACATGCCAAAGCCGTTTGCCGTCATGAAATCAGTTTAAGAGCATTACTTCTAAGTAGGTCAAATTTTAAAAACAAGCTAAGTTGTATGGAGTTGTACAGCAACCGCTCACTTCTTCACGCATAGTTCAATTTGGCACGAACACTTTAACTCACCCGACTTTACTGGAAAAGTATTTATGTTTATTCCGAGCGCAAGCTTATTTAAAAACAGTTTTTAGTTGACTTGTGTAGTGGTCGTCGTCAGTAGGTATGCTAATATGCATGTGCATGGCTATACCGATCTGGGTGGGTAAATTCTAGCTGCTTTAATAAATACAGGTTAATTGAAATCACGAAACAAATTGAGGATTTTGTCGAGTGGCTTATTATTCGTATTATTACTTGGACTTGGTGGATTCCCGTTTTCTCCGTTTTAGAGCTTCATCCCGACAACTTTTATTAAGAAATGTGTGATAATTCAATTGAAAAGTACATAACCTCTAGCACAAAAAGGACCTATGAGAGGAAGCAATATTTGCAGAGGCCTTGGAACATACCATTAAAGGGATTCTGGTAAACGGCTATCTAATAAACGACGCAAAATATACTGACGATAAGTACGTGTAAGTTGCAGCCTCGGCGTTAACTTGAAAATTATGTCATGTTAGGCGGCAGGTCACAAGTTTCTATCTACAACAACTGATATAGTTGTGAAAAATCAAATTTTAACTAGAAGGAAGCTTACAATGAACGCCTTCCTTACTGAATGCTAAAGAAAGATTAATAAAGTAATCGTAAGTAATTTCATAAATGATGAATGTTAGTTATATTAGTACACACATCAACTAAAAAAAAAAATTACTAGAAAAAGTACCTAATTTTTTATCAAAACAGCACACAGCACAGCATTAATATCTCTAGCTCTGGTATAGGTTAGCGACCAATCTCCGTCTTTGCGTGTCAGTAGCACTGTATGGAAATAATATAACAACATACCATACAATAATCAAAATTATTCTTTAGCTTTAGCTTAGTATCGGGGTCTTTCGTTATGTGGAATTATATATATTATTTCCTATAATGGAAATATTGGTGTATTATTTTAATACTAAATGAAAACCCGGCTACGCTCGGGTAAAATAAATAACATTCATTTTGAATAAAAAGTAATTATTTTCTTTTAGACAACCCTTACTAAAATTCCGTTTAGATGTGTATTTTTGTGGTGTAATCAGGGGCGCTACCGCAACAGCAAACGAAGTTTTCCCTCTCTGTCGCACTTGCGAGTTTGCATATAAGTGAGACAGAGAGGGAAAACTTCGTTTGTGGTTCGCGGTAGCCCCTCAGTATTATTTTTAGTAAGCGATTACTCTTTTCCCCTTTTTATAATAAGGTATCTCCCCGCCAAACTATTCGGTGGGGTCCTGTTGATAATTTTCTTCTCCAATTAGTGGACCCTGCCCTGAAGAAAAATATGCTTAGACATTAAATCTAAGCACATTTTTTGGTACTTATCCTAAGAAACTTAGTAAAATAAAACGCTAAACTTTTTACATATGAACGACGAACGGACGTCGAACGGCATGAGCAGTACCAAGTTATAGGATAAAGCGAGATAGGGATATGATTTTGCAGGACGCGCCGTGCTTCCGGCACCTGTCGACATGGACCGAAATCACCAACCAACCCCTCGGTATTTTATGTTTTGAAAAAAAAAAAACACCTAGCCGTGACATGCCTTTAACATTCATTCATTGGCATTCATATTACACGGTGATTATTATCACGCGATATAGAGAGAATAAGACTGGAGCCGGCCTTACACACGTACAAAGAAGTGTGAAAGAGATGTAAGCATAGACAATAACACACGTGGGAGCAAGATGAACTGACATATCTCCTCCCCCTCATCGTGTATAAGGCCGTAATATTTGTCACAGTCACCGAAACGTCATCGATAAATGGCATTGCTGTCACCACATATAACACGACTAAGAAAGGGATGCCACGATCGTGCTAAAGGATGTATCAGTCTTCTGATACATTTTAATTTAGTAAGGTTACCATACCCTTTTAATCATACGCTAAACCTCTTTCTACGACACCGTGCAACTGAAGGCCTACTCCGAACTTCGTATCGTGCCGTCTCTTTCTCTCATATAGTGTATAACATGAGAGTGAAAGGGACGGCACGATACGAAGTTCGGAGTAGCCCCTCTGATATCTTTGAGATGTTTTTTCGCATTCACAGTTTCTGAACGCACTCGTCGTCTATGTCAAACAAACAAAATCACTTGTAGTCACAGCACTGTGGTCACAAAAAAATAAGTTTCTGAACGCATCCTTCAATCAGTCAATGGCAACTAATAAATATGGCAGATTGTTTTTGTCATTATTTTCCCATATTTAAACACGAAATACGCGACAATCCGAATTTTGCCGATATATGTTGTCGATTGAAAACTCTTATTTTTTTAGGCTTTATAATTTGAGATAGGTTTCGTTCAGGTCTACCGTACCCCTCGACGAAATTATTAATATAGATAGAAAAATATGGCTGTTCTGGGAGACTTGCTCTCGTATAACGACCAATAGCTGCCGATTACGTAAACAGGTCAGATTAGGGACAAGAGTAGGTAAAGTACATTAGGAGAACCTATTATGAAAGTTGGGGAAACATAGAAGAAATGGAGGAAAAGTTAGGATTGGTAGGAAAATCTGGTAGGTTCAGTACGTAGTCTTGCCATAAATTCTGTCCTATATGAAATGACATTTATTTTGAAAATAAAAGAAAGTTTATAAATAAATTAGGGTTATTTTTATTAATTATACTATACAGATTGTATAAAATAAAATATTTATTCAAAATGTCCACCTTTTACTTTAACACACTTCTTTAAACGGTCCGGCCACTCGTCTATGACGGCACGGACGGTATCGATGGGTATTGAAGCCGCTGCCCGCACTAAATCTAACTTCAGAGACTCAACATTGCGATGAGGTTTAAAGCAGGCTTTCTCCTCCAAAATATTCCACAGACCATAGTCCAAGGGGTTGAGATCCGGGCTTCCTGAGGGCCAATCTTCAGCCGCAATAAACTCGGGTAAATGCGTCGCTAACCACCGTTGCGTTGTCTTAGCTTTATGTGCAGGGGCAGAGTCTTGTTGAAATATCCAGTGCTTACCGGCAAATAAAGTATCATTTAGCGGCTTAACAACTCTCTTCAAAATGTCTTTTTGATAGTTCGTAGCACGTATTTTTACCCCTTGTTCACAAAAATGAAGCTCTGTGACGCCTTCATAGGATACTCCCCACCAAACCATGACATATGCAGGATGGTGGCCTCTTTCTACCCTTGGAACTTTTTCAGAAGCTTCTTGGGAACTGTGAGCATATATTTTATCATTTTGGCGGTTGAATTTTTGCTCCACAGTAAAGATTTTTTCATCTGTAAACAGAATATTACGATATCCGCCCTTTGCATGCCGCGACCATAACACTTTAGCTCTCGTCGCTCTTATTTTCCGTAGGGCCGCTGTCAATCGCTGACCTGTGCTCCGTCGATAAGCCCCAAGCTTAAGGTCTTGTTTTATGATACGGGACATAGTTCTAGGGGGAATTTTCATTTCCCTAGCCATGATTTTCTGCTTGCGTAGCGGATTTCTCCGAATTCGCTCAGCTACCGCTTTAATCGCTGCCGGTGTCCTTGTTTGCCGTGGTCGACCGCTCCTGGGCCGGTCGTCGACTAAACCGATGTCGTTGTATCGCTTGATGGTACGATAGATAAATTTCTTTGTTATATTCAAAGGTTTCAGCAGTTTGAAAATGTTGTTCACTTGCTTGTTACACTTGTATAACGCTATCACTGCGACACGATTCTCTTTGATGCCCCACTCCATCTTCAGGGAAACGATACCTGGAGCCAAATATACTTTTTCTGACAGCCAAATGTCTATTTAAGCATAATCAAGAAACAAAAGTACATCGAACGTTCCATTATTAAATTTAAAATGGCGTAAAAGTTGGGACAGAATTTATGGTTAGACTACGTAGAAAAACTAATAGGCATTGTAGGGTTCAGGCTAATTAGTGAAGGGTCCAGGTCTCATTTATTTCACGAACGTTGTTTAAAGAACTGAGGTTATTACGTACGGTACACAACGTAGGTTTGATACTAGACGATCACTTGGCCAAATTAGTATATCTACGTCCACCTTCATCTAAACTTATTTTAATTTCACTTTTCACATCATAGGTCTCTAGAAAATCTAGTTCAACGGTGTTTTTATAAATGTAAATCCGTAACCAAATGTGCATTTAAAAAAGTAGCGATGAAAAATAGTATTTGAATTGATATTAGCTCAATGGCAGGAGGCCAAAACTACCAGGGGCTTAATGTGGTGTGAACTTCAGACAGTGCCAAATGAACTCGAGAAAATCTATCAATAAAATCAATGACCCTCATGTCACTGATTTTATTGATAGATTTTCTCGAGTTTAAGACAAGATCGTAGACGACCGTAGATAGCACGAAGTGAGGTAAAGCCTGACCAGAGATATATGACCCTTGTCTAGGGGGCGCTGTTATTCTGATTTATATTGTAACAGACTTACTTAATGACATTTTGACTTGTTTACCTGTCAGCATTGATGTTAATTATGAAATGTTATGCAGCGAAATAGTTTCATTTCCCGAGCGTTTTTTTTTTCTACCGTTTATTATATACTTTAATAATATTGTTCCGTTCTTGACTAGGAATCGTTTTGAGCATTTTTTGTTATTTACAACATTACTATTATATATTGCTACTATATTGAAACTTTTGACTGTGACACTGACTTGACAAATCTGACAATGACAATCACGTTGAAAAAAATCAGGGTGATCTGCCGTTAAAAAGTAACACTGTAACTTGTCACACTGTAAACATTTAATTATTTAAATGAATTATTTTTATACTCAAATTATTCTATTATTTATAAGCAAATTCATTATGACTGATGCCACAGCGCAGCGAGTAAAACAATGGTATTAATCGTAGTTAATATTTAAAGTAAATAAAATAATTTACATTTTTTTTGTGTATGTATGAGTATTTAAATATTATAAATTTAATGCTAAATACGATGTGATTGACTGAACCCTTTGCCCGATCCACATAATGGTCCATGGTGGACTATCGTGGCCGTCATCGTAGGGGTTGCTGTGTGATGTGGTGCTGTATTTTAAATAGCTTTAATTAAGGCTACCCCATAAAACCGCACACCTCGATCAAAACAAACCAGCAATGTATGTATTCATATTATTTTTCCAAAATTATAATTAACTTAGCGCCTTTATTGTCAACGCGTTAGAGATGGCGTTCATGTGTTCGCTAATTCGAGATATATTGTGAAGCTAGGAGTAGAAGTAGCAGTCACTCTAATCACAGAGTAACATCAGTATAGCAGAAATATCAGTAACAGCGCCGGTAAGTAACTGTCGAAACGTTAATTTAATTGAATTGATAAATTTCACACAGTCACTATGACTTACCACTGCAAATTTTTTGGAACGGTAACGACAGTAACGGTGATTAAAAAGTAACGCTTTTCCTCGTGTCAGTGTCAGATAGATCTGACAACCTTTTATAAAAATTATTGCCATTGTAAGAAATTAGTTCCAATGAAATTCGCAACATGGCGCACGGTCACATATTTTTGGTCGGGCTATAGGTACAAATAGTTATGTCAAAAAAGCGTTCAAGTTAATTTTAACTGGTGACTAATTCTTATACTTGACATTTGCCCCGATTTTCTAACCTGATTATGAGATATCTTACCTATAGCTCTAGGTATGATATGT
Organism: Epiblema foenella; assembly: GCA_963556455.1. Classification (NCBI taxonomy): domain Eukaryota; kingdom Metazoa; phylum Arthropoda; class Insecta; order Lepidoptera; family Tortricidae; genus Epiblema; species Epiblema foenella. Next base: position 13,847,724 of record OY747095.1, on the reverse strand, counting down.
CATATATACCTATAACCATGTAAACCCCCCCAACAAGGAAAGGGAACTTATTACACGCCCAAATGAAGTTGGTAGAACACTTGAACACAGGTATCTGTGATGGCACACCTGACACTGCACCTGCAGTATAAAAACTACGTAGTTGAAGTCTAAGACTGAGTGGCATCGACTTAAGATTGCAGACCGATCAGCGTCAAATATGGCGCCGCCGGCAGTTGTCATCCCATAGAAGCATGTCAAACATGCCATATAATCATATCTTAACGAACACAGCTTACGATTACAAACAGTTTGGTGCAGCCCACCCTCAATAAGATACACTATATTATTTCTTGTGTATTCAATTTCAGATAAATAGCTCGACTTGTAATGCTGAGTACGAAAAATAACAATAGTCTCTCGACATCCATATTAACGACCTTCGATCCTTCTCAGACAAAAATGTATAAACATTATTACCTGCCTCATGATAAAATTGTTACTTATACTCGTAATTATATTTTATTAAACGGTTAAAACTCACGTATGCTTAAGATAAAATCATTCAGGCATTTCCGATAAGGAATAGGCCAAACTTGGCGTGTTTTTAAAAAGAAACATGTTTTACGAAGCCACTGGACGGAATGTAATGATGTGGTATATTTATGGAATCAGCTCATGGAGCCTTTAATTTGATACTCCACTCGATGGGTTTTAAAAGACAATTTGTTTTTTCTTTTCAACCAAAAAAAAATTATAATATCATAGTATTCTTCACATAGAGAGGGGCCATACAACTGATTGTCAATTCTGTTGATTGAATGTCTGGGATCTATCCAATATATGTATATCAGAAGTCGGAATGCATACCGCAATTTTTGAAAACGAACATCTAATTGTAGCCTTCTCTATATGACGTTTGCCTCAACGACGCGTCTTCAAAATGTTAATTTACATGTCATCGATTTGAGGTGAACTAATAAAGCTGTAAAGTGCAGTATTTATTTGATATGAAACATCAATTATACGACTTATCGTATACGAACACTAACCTAGTACACTAAGAGATAATTATTACGATTATCTCTTAGTGTACTAGGCTAGGGTTCGGAAATCATCGTAAACGGTCAATTGTCTCTTTCCAAAGACCGATGTGCAATGCATATCGCCGGGTAACTTGTACATTTAACCAAGTTGGTAAAACTTTTCGTTTAGGTACTGAAAGGACGACGTGACAACGAAGGGACATGTCTTCGTTGTCGTCCTTTCAGATATCTTGACCTTTCATTTATGTAAAAGGTAGAAAATTAAAGCCGTGCAACGAGAAATATTGCATTCTTTGAAAGGCTGTTCTGCCCAGACGAGGATACAATAAGGATTGATTTTCAGATATATACTTATATGATTCCTGACTATATGACTTGTTCCCGACAATAGCCGAATCGTGATTGCTTAAAATTTTTTTAATAAAAAAAATTCCAGTTGTCTTTTTTTTCCTTTTTTTACTCAGCCTATTAAAACAAACGCATTATTAAACGAACAATTAAGTTAATATGATGGTATTCTACCTCATCTAAACTCTTTCAAGAGGAAATTGAATAAGACTGCAAACAGTTGGATATTTATCGAGATTTGTCTAAAAACGCCATTCCGGAATAGTGTTGCATCTCGTTTTGTCGTACGCGAAACACATAAGCGTGTCTCTTTCACGAGGGGCGTGGCTGACCGAATCGAGGCATCCCCTTAAAGGAACTCATTGGTTGGTTGCTAAGTAACAAACTTGCGTGTCATGATGTCAGAATGCCATCGGATAACGACATTTATATGAAAAACCAATCACTTCTTAAAATTGTAATTTTTTTTAATTGTTTTTTTTTATTATTTTATATGTACATTGGTATATGTAGAAGAACGTTAATTTTATTTTACATAACATATCTGGGGGCACGGCAGTGCCCCCGAGCAATCACACAATAAGAGATAGTGTATGCAAAAATTATTGAATGAGGTAAAGTAGTAAGCAAATAAAGATTAATAACAATGCTTAACTTTGCTCTACGTAATATCTCACAACTTTTTACGGTGAAAGAGTTTCGAAACTTGGCCTATTCTTACATGAAATGTTTTTATGAGATTTTTATTTAATTCGAGCGTAAATATTAGTAACTTCGTAGATACTACTGGGCTATATGAATACAAATACAAAAGAATACAATAATAATATTGTATCGCAATACTAAAATATGCTGTATGAAAAAAGTTTAAACAGTGGCATTGAAATGGCTATGTCCCGCCGAGGCAGGGACCGAGGGAACCATAAAAAACAGCCGTGATAAACTATGCGATTTCGGATCACTTCATTACCTGTATATAGCGTTTATAGATACTTAACATGAGTAATTGCAACGATGTTAAAACCGCACGTAAACTCGATAACCATAAGATTCAGTAGTAGGTAGATGCAAAAATAAGATTGTCCATAAATATTTATATATATATTATAGTAAATATGCCAGTATAAAACCATCGTACGAGCCGTCGAAACGGCGGGGCCTACGGGAGCCGAAGCAAGGAACCTAATTAAAAATTTAGGACTTGACGGACAGGGGCTGTGACCCAGGATCCGGCTCTTACCTGGTCCAACAGATTTCTGTTGCCATACAGCGTGGCAACGCAGCCAGCATTTTCGGCGCATTTGGACCAAGTCAGAGCCGGATGTAATATAATAATATATATTTTTTTAAATATGTAACACTATTGTATGATTCTATTCCTATTTACTGCAGAATTGTGTACCTATGCATTAATATAATCAGATTTAAAAAATCAATATTTATATGGGCCCGCAGATCTCCGCCATCGGGACATGACGGCTTCGACGCTGTTGTCCCGAAAATTATGAAATCGGATCTGGTAACCTATCATTGTTCATCTAAGTGGCGCTGGCGTGCTGAAAATGTTACATTTCAGCTCTTGAGCAGAAAAGCATTAAAAAACAAAATTAAACCCTTCAGAACCGCTTCTAGAAAATAGTCAACACGCAAACAACAGTTCCCACAAAATCGACAACGTCCATACGCTTACGATTTTAAAATGGATTCTATAAGGTTTGACTGATTAAAAAAAATGTTTCTAACACGTTTGCCGTTTATTATAAAAAAAATGAATTAGCTACTCAATATTTTATGTTCTACCTATAGCTAACATGTACTTAAAATGTGAAAGGGTTAGATACACGTGTACGTACATAATAAGATACAGTTACATATACTATACAGTAGCGTTGGCATACCAATCCTCGACCGTCCTGCGCTCGTGCGAGAGGAATCATGGATGCATGAATAAATAACGTGTCGGAGCCGACTCACGACTCTCCGTGCCAATCTTTCTTTTTATTTCACTTCACTTTCACTATAAATACAAGTATACTACAAGTATTACAAGTATACTAACGATTTAGTAAAAGACTAAGCGTTTCGAAGCAGACTAGGTATATTATCCCGGATAATGTTGGAATGGGTTTACGATGTTGCTAAGCATTCAAATGAAATAAAGCACTAAATTTATGTTTAAGTTCTAGTGACAAGAATTGTGCTAAATACTATATCCATTTAGTAAATCACACTGTAGGTAATTTCCTTTTCATCGTAATAATATTGTTAGTTTGTTTTTAATTGTGCGCTGGCGCTGCCCGCCGTGGTTTCACTGATGGTGCCAACGGAAGACCACCGCTGGTTACCGTGCCAGCTATAGTTGTTTACATTGCTGAGATGGGACCTGCGGGGTAATCACGTAACTTTTGTACTACCGTTAGGTAGATTTTGATTGTCATCTCATACATTTATACTTCAAAATTGACATTTAAATATATCTACCGTTAGTACATAAAGTGACGTGATTCGCCTGCGGTTCATGGTATATTCAGGTTTTATTCTATTTGCTACTATGTCTGTGTCGTGAGACATCTTTATACTTAATAAAAGAACAACGTTTGAAAATTACTAATCACGCCCTAAGGGCAGGGTTTTTAAGGGTCTGGAAGCCTGTTATTCCTGGACTAAAATTGTGTAACGATGAACTTGTGGACATAGTTTGGTGTGCCTGTCGTCGGTCATTTTTTGGAGCAGTCAATCTTAACTCTAGCACGGACTACGCCGCCCCGCCCCCGCCCGCGAGCTTGCGGGCGCCGGCGCACGGCGAGCAGTTACCGTGACAATACTCAATCAACCCTACGAAGGACTCCAATTGTATTCCGAAACATGTCCCAAATAGTGAGTATCACCCGTTTTTCTCTTATTAAATGTGTTTCTATTTCTACATAATACATAAACGCTTCGAACCAAGTGTAGTTACTCCCAGATAATGTTGGAATGAGTTTGCGAACTTGCAAAGCATCGAATTGCACGCTTGTTACTGTTACCAGCTGTAAAATTATCTTAAGGCTGATCTAGTGACAAGACTAACTCTACAATCTACAAATCCAACTTAAATATCGGATATATGTACAAATCCGATATTTAAGTTATTATCACGTGTATATACTTATAGGTTAACCTAGATAGGTTTATGTTTGTAAAAATACACAGTTGTTCACAGTTGTAGTGACATCGAGTCACAGGGCACAGTATACAATCCGTTAATATTAATAATCGTACATTTACTAAAAGTTCTAATTATGACGAAGACGCGCCCACCCGCCACCGAAGATAGATAGGTATACTCAAATGGGAGAAAATCAATAACTTATCTTCCATACTATGCAACTCACAACCAAAATTTCCAAATTTAGGGTCCTGTAATAAACAAGGAAAGTCCGCCGTATCCGTCTGCCCGTCTGTCGTTCCGGCATCGGTATACAAATCGATCACGCCAATAGTGGTAAAATAAAACCGTGAATAAAGATGCTTAGGTTTCGTCTACACGTAAGTAACGTTTATTGTTTAATCGCGTGCGGGTCATCTCGATCGAGACGTAGCTCTTTTTCAGACCGAACCCATTAACCAGTATGGATGTACTGGTAAGTTTCTAACAAAAAGACCTCTTCCAAGTGAGAATATTTTGACGGAAACTCTATATACGGAATCCTGCATGCGCGGTGTCCGGCATGCACTTAGAGTGGGTTGCAACTGCAACAAACCGTCTGTAATCAATTAATCATAAGCTGTGTGCTCGTCCAAATCTGATTGTATGGCAATTGGCAAGTTTGACAAGTTTACCGATCAACGTGAAATACGTTGATCGGTAAAAGTTGTAAATCGTTAAAGAAAATGCAACCGGTTTTCGAAAAATGACAATATATCTTACGACATTTACAACTCTGTTTTCGTAACGGACTATCCGTTTTACTTACATACTAGGAAACATTTGTATTAAAAGTTACCAGCTTTGATCTTCATAATCTCAACGCTAATACAAAGTAATCGGCCTTTGCGACATATGTAGGTACCTATTACTAACCACAGATTTCATTGCAACTCTTGAATGCAACTTTTCTCAAATAACTACCTACGTAGTACGTACCTTCTAGGGAAGGACACCAAGTGCCGCTGGTATGCCGTTACTAAGAGAACTAAGAACCTTGCAATCCAATTGAAACATGTTGATACATAATTTAAACGTCCCCGTGCTCGACACATAGCCAATAGGTGATACTTTCAATCTGATTTCATATTAACTGAGGTGAACAATATATATCAACTATTGATTCTTAAGGTGTCCAACATTGGAACGTTTACCTTACCTACTGCGAAAACAAATTAAAAGGCACGTGCAAGCTTCGAGAATCGACAAAATACGTAGGCAGCCGTAATCAATGAGCTTGTCTCATTACTGTTTTCAGGTCAAACCATTCCATACGGATATCCGTAACTATATAGCTGTGTCTTACCGACATAAATATAGCATTGTTGTTTTCCTTAGTATATGTTTGACGCGTAGGTAAACATGTTAGCTAACCCTCTTGTTCATAAAACTTACTTTCATTTGTGAAAATACGAGTATAGCCCTTAACCATCGCCCCTTCCTTAATAAATTTTAATAATAAATGACACAGTAAAAAAAGACGAATGAAGTTTAACGTCTATATCATGATGATGTCCTCCCAGACGTATCCGTCGACGGTGATATCCTGACAAATATATCCCATAAAAAACATTCCATGTAAAAATAAGTCAAGTCTGGACACACCTTTACCTCATTCATTAATTTTTGCAATACCTAAAACTATGTAATATTGTGTGATTGCCAAGTCACAAAAATGTATTTAGTAATCCAATAAAGATTAATAACTGTGCCCTACGTAATATATCACAACTTTTTACGGTGAAAGAGTTTCGAGACTAGGCCTATTTTTACATGGAATGTTTTTTATCGGATCTCACTTCTTTTTGTAGGTAAATGTATCAAACAAATTTATGAATGCATCTAGAACTAAAAACTTTTGGTAGATGCAGGAACTACAAAAGTATAACTTCACAGAGCATCAATTTAACTAGAGAACCTAAGCACCTCAATCTGTATGAGAACCGACCGTGTCACTTTTTTGCTGCCTACTGTGACGTCAAGAGAGCATATTAGTGATGTGGAATCTCCGTTATCCCCGCGAAATCGATACAAAGGCGATATATCGCCCGCGCCGTGCAGCTCGAGTCGATAAATCGGACTCGGATAAATCGGTCACGAAAATATGGTCATGTATAAATAATACTATGACGACCAATAAAAGGAAAAACGATACTTGTCTGGCTTTTTTTGATGAAAGGCTTCTTTTTGTAAACATCGAATCTTTAGTTTTAATCAACAATTAGAACGTCTAATCTTTACTGTGAAATAATAAACATTAAGTTTCTAAGAACAATGCCAGGGAATCAATACTATCGATTACAATGTCAATCTACTAACTGCTTCACTTGTTGATTTTCAGTACATCAATGGTTGGTATTGCTTCAGGAATCAGTCGACGATATTTTTTTGTTTGTTTAAAGCTGCTATCATCGAAATGTATGGAGCAAATTGTGCTATGTTTTGTTGGAAACCATTTTTTTTGCCCGGTTGCTTCCATCCATTTCGCTTTTATGTATAGATTACTTGGAAACCTGTAATTTATAATTATAATGTGTCACAAAATACCTAAGTGAACATTACCATACCTCGATTTCAACAATCGATATATAAGAACTGTGACGAATCGAAAGGTGAACATCACCATTCGCTTCATTGGACAGATGAATGAGAATTTCCCCTTACCAAGAAGCCGAGCGACACAAGTTAAAGATCGATCGTTTTATTTCCATTGCGCGTTTAATATAGGCAGGCCCTACAACTTTGTTACTAAAGTAGGTAATGTATCGTGAACATGAAGTAATCGTACATCTGTTGCAAATAGACTATTTTTCGTATTACTACTACGACAAATCTAAATGAAATGATTTTAAAATGGAAATAAACATAATTTTAGAAGGAATTTACTTATTTGTGGTAGGAAACATGTCCATTATTTGGGTCAGCATTTTCTGAACAGTTTCTATAACTCAATACTCAACAACGAGTCATTTTTACGTATTTCGGTTGACGTCTCGCGGCAATGACCGTTCAAGGCGGACTGAGCGAGACTGCGTAGAAGTTTGACGTTTTGACTACTTTTTGGCACGCGAAGTACGTACACAGGCGACGTCTAGTTAAATTGATGGTCTGTGTATAACTTTGTACTTATGCAGTTTGTATATCTCTGAAACGTGACTGAAATTGCAATATTTTTAGGTTTTTATGATTTCCTAGGCTAAAAACAAGTCATGTTTAAAATTTGAAGCTCGTGGGTCTGCTAGAAGTACCTTAGAATTATGATGATCGGTCAGTCAGTCAGTGTGTCTGTGACAAATCTAAGGAACTTTGATGGGCAATAGTTCTTAAACTACAATTTTAAATTCAATATTATTTAGAATACTATATCTAAGTCATATTATCCCCTATACCTATGTTTCTGAAAATGCAGGGTTTTTAGCTTTAGCCAGCACAACATTACAGGATGTTGAAAATAGCCTGAATCGTTTCGAGAAAAGGATTGTACAGCCGTGCCTCTTTGTTTTACTCGACTTGTCGGGAGCAATACCGTGCCCCCAGATTTTTTTTCTTTACGAGCATGTGCACGAGAGTGGCTTGCGAAGCCAGTTATTGGTAAGAGGGCTTGGGTCGAGTTTTACGAAATGTTCATTGACCGAGAGAAACGAAGGTGTCTGCTGCAACTTCGACAAAAATGCTTTCGTATGTCCGAATTTCCGGATTTCCGGTTGTTCTTCTCTACAGGTCGCATTTCTCAACCGATTCCGGTGAAATTATGTGAGCAGATTCTATAATTATAAAGATTTGTTTTGTCGCGTCAGTTTATAGAAATTTCCAAAAAAAAATTTTTTTTTGCAATGATTTTGTAAGATTCTGTAGGTGAATTTCGGTTTGTTCTCCTCTATAGGTCGCATTTCTCAACCGATTCTCAAAAATTGAAATTTTGTGAGCAGGTTGTTTTTTTGTCGGGTCAAATTTTTGGAAAGTTAGAAGAACTTTTTTTTTTTTTTCAATTATTTTGTATTATTCTGCGGGCGTGTTTCAGTTTGTTTTCCTCTACAGGTCGCATTTCTCAATTTACTGTAGTGAATTTGTTAGCGGGTCCAATAATTATATCAAGTCAATTCTTGATTCTTTTTTCAATAGTTTGTTCTACTTACAGGTCGCATTTCTCAACCGAAAAAAAATTGAGAAATGGTTCCATAAATATAGAGATTTTTTTGACGAGTCAGTTTTTTCAATGATTTCGTAATTTCGTATGTTTCTGCGGGCGGTACTTCGGTTTCTTCTCCTCTACAAGCCCCGTATTATGGTTGCGTGATAGCATGATAAACGACAAGATATAAAGCATCTCTCACTTTCTGATACCACTCGATAGAAAGTGACAGACGCTTTATCTTCTCGTGTATCATGCTATCACGCGACCATCATTCTCGACCGATTCTCGTGAAATTTTGTGAGCTGATTCAATAATTATATAGAATTTTTGTCGTCTCAGTTTTTGGAAATTTTCAAACGCGCGAGGTCTACAGCTCACAAAGCCACTAGTAGGTACATGCATCTTAAGTAAGTGTCTCGTGAGCTTAGAGTTAGATACATCTAAATAGAACTTGTGTAACCAATTTAGTTATTGTAGAATGGGAGGATCTATTAAAAATGCTCTGAATTGACAAGACAAGAACTTAATGCAATACAGTGTTAATTAAATAAAATAAACAGAATGTGCAACCTAAAAGCAGTCTCAATAAGGTTGCGGTTCGCTCTTAATTATATTACAAATTCGAACCATTAACTAAACTGTGAAAATATTGGCGCCTTAGCCGTGCTCAGGTACCTCACATCGCTGAACGGTGACTGAGAACGGTACTTTCCATGGTGCTTGTGTAGTGGCAAATTACTGTGCACACTATCAGCTGAAATGTCACGAACATCAGACATCAACATTTGTTATCGCGATGAAAAATATGTGTTAGATAGACGTGCTTTGCTGTTGCGTGTCAGTCGATATTTTGCAAAGTTTATACGAAGTTCACATATTACCTTAATAGCGTTTGCATACTTATAAATAAACAGTGTAGTATACTAGTATATGAACAGCATCGACTTGTTATTTTTGCTGTTCAAAAATATAACCGACTCCAAAAAACACTAAAAAGTAAAAAATAATTGCCTTACTTCTAACATGAGACTTTACGCTTCTTATTGAACAAGGTAGACTTTACCTTTTGTAATCTTTGTATTCGGTGCCATTTCGTCAACTTAGGCAATTTCTTTGGATGACACCGGCATCAAAAATTACAGTAGATACGTCTACATTGTTCAATAAGAAACGTAAAGTCTCATGTTAGAAGTAAGGCAATTATGTTTTATTTTAGTGTTTTTTGAAGTCGATTTTATTTTTTTATTAAAAGATAAGATAATTATTTATTTTCAAGACTATGTACATTGTGGTGGTAGTCATAAAATTAATATAGATTCAACAGTTTGCCCATTTCGGACGTACAAAATGTTATAGCATTTAATTTGTAAAAATTATGAAAAATGAACAGAAGAAGAAGAAACTCTTTGAGTTTTGTTTTAAATTGTGTTCCTTCTAGTGGTTTGATACTGTCTGGCAAGTTATTAAATACTTTTATTCCAGTGACGTATGTGCTCTTCCTTAATATTTGACTAGATTGCCGGACTGAACATAAATCATGTCTATACTGGGACCGTATATTTACCTTAGAGTCACATTTTTTTATAAATACATCTCTGCGTTCCTTCACAAATAAACAAACTTCTAGTATGAATATATACACGTCATGGTTAATATTTGATACATTTTAAAGATCGGTCTAAGGCAGGGGTGGGCAAACTTTTTTCATGGCGGGCCAGTAAGCTTGAGAAATTTCGGAGGAGGGCCATAATTGCAGCAAAACTGCACTTTTGTATAAAACCGCTGCTCTGGTTTTTGGCTGAACCGTCAAAATATAATCATCGCGGGCCATGTACTAATTAATTCGATGTATCGGCGGCGGGCCGGATAAAATGCTTTCGCGGGCCGCAGTTGGCCCGCGGGCCGTACTTTGCCCACCACTGGTCTAAGGGATTCCCTATTATCAATCTAAAACATAATCTTCAAACATTTTTTTTGGAGTACGAAAGTGGACTGGATATCTACTGAGTAGTTGCCCCAAAATATAACACCATACGTAAAAATAGGATACACAGAACTATAATATGCCTGTTTTACTACTTCTATTGAAATTATATTGGCTAACATTGATATTGCATAGCGGCTTTTGAATATTTTTTTTTTTTTTCTGGATGTGTAACTTCCAGTTTAAGTTTTCATCTAGAGTAACTTTTAAAAAATTGGTACTTATAACTTGCTCTATCCTTGCTCTATCCATATTTATATTTAAACATTTTGGTACCTGTTTATTATTTATGTATAAAATTTTATTTATTTCATACTTTTTACTACCAGAGTGCATCTCATAACTATTCCGATAAGCTCAAACACGGATAAGCTACACTGTTTTATTACGGAGTTCCATTCCCTACCTGCCGGCTTCAGTTACCAGATCAGGTCGATGGTGACATTACATCAAGACCATTTAAATTGACTTCGTCATAGTCGCTTCCGTATCTTGATCGAAACATTTTTACCACCCATGAAACACTAGGATTTTGGATGACCATCCGTGGTCTTCTTCATCAGTTCTCGTTCATCAAATGCTACTTTCTGAATGCAAATGCTTGATTTACTACCGAAAATACTAAAATCGCTATATATTTCCCTTGAATTTTTGTGGGGTTCCCTCAATTCCTCATGGATCCCACCATCAGAACTAGATTCTGGTAACAACAGGGCTAACCTTGAGGCATATGCTTTCAAACAAAGAAAGAATTTTTCAAATCGGGTCATAAACAACAGAGTTCTGAGGTAACACACATTTTAAAAAAATTAAAAGAAAAGAACATACATCCGAATTGAGAACCCTCTCCTTTTTTGAAGGGTTAAATGTAAATAAATAATAAATAAATATTTGTGGACAATCTTACACAAATCAACCTGGTCCCAAACTAAGCAAAGCTTGTACTATGGGTACTAGGCGACGATATACATACTTATATAGATAAATATATACTTAAATACATAGAAAACATCCAAGACGCAGGAACAAATTTCGTGTTCATCACACAAATAAATTCCCTGATCGGGATTCGAACCCAGGACCTCCAGCTTCGAAGGCAGGGTCACTACCAACTAGGCTAAAGCGGCCGTCATCAAATGAAATCCGCAACATGCTTCGACAAATTAACTTAACATAAAGGACCGCCCGGGATCGTAGATGGCTCGAAAGTTCCCATAATACCGGCGGCGTTGCCACGCTGAATGGCCAAAGAGATCGGTTGAGCCAAGAACGATCCGGAGGATCGCAACCCCTCTCCCTCAGCCGGCATCCCTGACAAAGTCCCTGGCCTCCGCGCCCCACGGCCCCGCCGTCCTCACCGCCACTGGCACGAAGTCGTACATTGGTTCCAAGGCAGAGTACTTCACATATTTCGCCCGGGCCGCCGACTCTGCCGCCGACCCCGCGTATCTGATGGTGTGACTCAAATGGGACGGGCAAAATGTGCTCACACTCGTAGCGGCCCATAAGAGACACCGACCCTTCTGCCACAGAACCCATGTCAGACCGCTGGGCCTTTTTCCATCAGTGCGACACAACCCCGGAGGCTCATTGGCACGGCACATTGGCTGAAACTAAAGCCCGGCGAACTACCTCATTTATGGCATGGTGCCTCCAGTAAGTACCCCAGGTAAGACCGCCTCAAATTCCGTCATTACACCTGCGTCCACCGCACCACAACCTAAAAGCTCGCATTTAGTTTAGGGGTTTATCTCTATCCCGATACCCTTCAAAGCCGGAATTGAGGTCCTCCAGGACTGTGCGTGGGTCCCTGCCGATTGTTCCATCATCCAGGTACCACACGACGATTTTAATGACACAAAATCAGATAATGATGTGTTATTATTATGTATAAGCAACCAATGTCAAGGCATGGGGAAGTACAAATTTGGAGTCCGGTTTTTAGGGTATAAATTATACCTATAGTTTGTTGTACGCTAATTTTTCCAATTGAATTGAACCGCAAAATTTGTAACAGAATAACTTTTGAAATATTCCTACCTAGTTGCCTACGGATCTTTTGGTGACTGAGTAGATTTTAAAAGGTTTGTTATTTTTTATTAATAAGAGGGGTCTACTGAATTAGGGCGTCCACAAATGCCACAAGTACCAGCAGTCGAATTATCATAATTAATTACCTGCCTCCATCCAAAATCAAAATCCTCAAATCATTAAGCAACGTGCTTGTGACTCTTACTACAGTATGATGTCTGTTTACCATTATCAGATATTATTAAAATATTTTTAGATATTATTATGACTATTGATAACAAACAAAACCATATTTTGATATGAAAATTGAACGTTGAAACTTACCTTAGCTCATTATAACTATGAAGTGACAGAGAATATTATTATCAAGCTCTGCAACGGCCTTCATAAAATTCTACCCCGAGGCTCATAATTAGTTAGCGAGTTTTTCTTCCCAAGGCCGACTCTCGCGAGGGACTACGATGGAATAGAAAAATAAAGCTGCTTTACTGCAATATTTTCTTAATGCAAGCTGAGATACGCTTAGACTATCTACTTCCAGGAATAATGCCAAGGTTACTTGCCCTTGACCCTGAAATGTATATCTGAAGGATACTCATTCTAGTTCAATTCCTATAATAGGAGTAAGTCTATAATAATTTAAAGTGTAAAAGTAGAAATAGCTTTTTAGGTCTACCTTAGGTTACTTTCTAAGAGCACATCGTTGGTTGACTACTAAAACTCACTAATAAGTACCTAAAACAAATACCTACTTAAATTAAAGCTCTTATCTTATCATCGTTTCAATACCTGCTGAGATACGAGATTTCGAAGAGCAATGACAGCTTTGTTAGTGAATGTTAGTTGTCAAACGACGATATATGGATAACTAGGTACCTAAAACTAAGCATGAGACAGATTAAAAAAAAAGGTTTTGTTATGAAAATTAGAAAAGTTTATTTTCTATATTTTTTCATTTCGCGTGCTCGAAAAGTGTATCATATTATAAGGCTTATTAAGCAGGGCTAAAGTGTACATTTAGCCCCAAAGGAAAATATGTATACATGTTTATGATTCACCAAACATTTTAATTTGACCAATCAAAATACTTCACCATAATAAATTCACCAATCACAAAACACATCGACAGCCAATCGGAACTTTGGGTTCTTTTTTGCTAAACTAATTTAAATCTTAAAAACATTCCGTCCTTTTTCGTCTCTATTTCAACTGCGATGTATTTATTCTGTGTCATTGTAATTTATTCTTCATCTCTCCTGTTCGAAAAGTTCGATTATCGTGAGTAGATAACCGGGTTAAAAGTAGCTTTTCCGACCCTAGGGTACGTGAAAAGTTTTTTTTTTTTAATAGTTCCACAGACCGGGGGTGCGCTCCGGCCGCGCGCGCGGTCCGCAGGGCGCGACGGCGCCGGCTGCAGGTTTGCTGCAGCTCGTGTTTTTATTACTGAATCCTTTGAATATCATTTACTACTTATTACTTTTATTTATTTTCTTCGTAGTCGAAATGAAAAGTAGAGTGTTTACTCTGGTGAAAGCACCCATTTCACCCTTATACTATTGGTAATCTCGCTTATAAAATGTCTCAAAGTTTATTATTTAACCTAAAAAATTAAATACTTAATCCTTGGATTAAGACTTAAGTATTTAATTGAGCTTGTTAGAGCTTGGTCTAAAAAGGTTTTTTTTAAACGCTTAATATTCACACCAAAAGCGTGAGCGTTTTGCTTTATCTGTTTTATTTTTAATTGAACCTTAAGTGTCTTAGTGCAATACTTAAAGAACTTGTACCAAGAAACGTTGTTTGAGAATTGTATTTTTCCACGAATACAAGAAAACATTGGTTGCAGAGTGTGTTACTCAATGCAAAATTTGATGTTATTTACATCAAGAGCTAAAATTTCTTGTAAACAAAAAGGAGAGAAAGTCTAATTGCTGAGAGTTGATTTACCAGGCATGTACCTATATGACGCATGCTAAGTGGCTGAGGTACACTCATAGAGAAAGAGGCAGGGAGAGAGGGTTGACTGCAAGGCGGCGTCAGAATCTGATTCAGTTGGCTTAACTTCGATTGTCGAGGTTACCAATGTAGATAAGTAAATGTGCGCCAGTGTAGAATTATTTACAACGCGGGATATATATAAAGATTAACTACAACTTATATACAATGGACAGGAAACACAGGAACAGACCACATTAGAGACATCTCTCAGCGACCGAAGTCACAGGAGAGTTATTTGGAAGTTGTATATTTATGCAACTGATTTAAGAAACTTTGATAGCGCGATGCAGAACAAACTAAAAAGTCTTCTATGAAATTTTTGGTGCTTCTTCTTTGGAATAGCTTTAGCTCTTGACTGTAGATTGAAAACATCAAACCAAGAATTAATCGCTCTCGCCTAAAAACATAAATCTCAATAGAAAACTTTGGTGCTTCTTCTTTGAAATAGCTTTCGATCTTCATTGTAGATTGAAAACATCAAACCAAGAATTAATCGCTCTTACCTAAAAACTTAAGTCTTAAAAGAAAATTTTGGTACTTCTTCTTTCGAATAACTTTGGCTCTTAACTGTAGATTGAAAATATAAAATGAAGACTTAATCGCTCTTGCCTCAAACTTAAAAGTCTCAAATGAAAATTGTGTGCTTCTTCCTTTGGAATAGATTATTTTATGCGGCAAATACTAACTCAAATTTCTCCCATTTGCTTTAAAAATGTGTAAATATAGAACTAAACAATTTTGATTCTTCCATAAAAAATTATGGAATTTTCAACTCAAAACACATTTATTGGACTAAGCAATTTATTATTATCTTTAAGAAACCGTGTACAAGGGAGTTTTGCGTTTTGAATGAAGATTTGTTTACTATCTGTGTAACTCTGGTCTAAAAGCCATATTTACTACTCGAACTATTTTATATATGAGAAAATAACCATCTCGTGGTAAAATGATTTATTTTAATTAAAAAGTTATCAAATCAACCTAGATCCCATTAAGGCAAAAGAAATTTAAAGTTTATGGATTGTAGTGGTTAGATCATGAAGTGTTTTCACTGCTAAAAACATATCACCTGACAAAATGTTTTAACTTCGAGTTACTACACTCTCGGAACTGATATTGTCTCCAAAACTATGTTGAAACTTGGTCACATTTTGAGCAACTTCACAAATCACAATAAAAATACATAAGGCCTTTTTTTAAAAGTTACTTACAATATAATAGTAGATTGTATGACAAGGGTCTAAAATGACCCATAGTACCACAAGATAGTTAGATAGTACTTCGTTCGGGAAAATATAGTTCGAGGGGTAATATAGCTTTTAGACCAGAGTTATACACTCTACTTTTCACTTCGATTGCAAGAAAATAAGTAAACAAAGGTTAACCACCCAAAACTAACAATAAACTCCACAGCGAACATTTATAATTTGGCAGCATGTTTTTTTTTCTAAACTGCTTTGACACACAAAACATAGACACCGCGGTTCGCGCGCAACATTCACGCGCGAAAAAAGCTAACTGACCTTCCATTGAGCGTTTCAAAGCGTTGCTCGAACGATTTAATGACTTTTTTAATTATTGTGAAGTTATGGACTACTACACACTTAATCTTTAGACTCTTTAGAGAAATTAATTCTGTTTCCTGATTGGTCGATTTTAATAAAGCTGTATTCTGGTTGGTTAATACCAAATATTTTTAAAGAGTTAAATTAGTGTTCTGTGATTGGCGGATTTAATAAGTGAAGTATTTTGATTGGTTAAATTCAAATGTTTTGTAAATCATAAATATGTAGGTATTCATATTTTCCCTAGGGTAACCCCTACTAATGTACTACTTTAACCCCGCATGACAAGTCTAATATGACACAAGTGAAAAATCATTTATATAAAAAATCAATGCTTTTCTAAGGTCCGGTATGAAATCACAGTGTATTTTGCCGGACTTCCACACATTTTTTATACCTTATTACCTGCTAAATTAACAGTATCTACAGTCACGAGCAAAAATAACGAGTACAATAACGAGGACGACCGCTTTAGCCTAGTTGGTACCCTGCCTATACGAAGCTGGAGGTCCCGGGTTCGAATTCGGTTAGGGCATTTATTTGTGTGATGAGCACGAATATTTGTTCCTGAGTCTTGGATGTTTTCTATATATTTAAGTATCTATATATCTATATAAGTATGTATATCGTCGCCTAGTACCCATAATACAGCTTTGCTTAGTTTGGGACTAGGTTGATCTGTGTAAGATTGTCCACAAGTATTTATATTTGTATTGAATTTCCATAAAAAATGTACCCGTTTTTGCTCGTGAGTATATGTAACTATGGAGCAATACTATCATCATGCAGTTATCAAAGGGAGCACCGTTTTGTGCCTTTGAAAATTCACTACCAAAGTTCTTCTATTAGGAATATGCTTAATTAACTTATAACGCAACCCGACTAGGTATTCCGGCAAACGATTAAAGGGGAAGCAGAGGCAAACAGAAGGTCAGGGGGCTATAATATAGTAAATTGACTCAAGTCACAACTATTGACTACTTATCACATTAACCGGAAACTGTAAGGCAGACATAAAGAGCGTTGTATTTTGAACTAGCCCAAATGTATCTATTGTTTCGTTGAATACTGACGAATGTCCTTTACTTTGATCGTAATTCTCGGGCAGCCCCCTGGGCGAAGTTTTCCAACAAGCACAAAACAGCCCCGCTAGGGCCGTTTGTTTTCCATTGTTGGTCCTATCATAAATATTTAATGAATTCGTTTTATTCGTTTTCAAAGAATAGCAGAATCTATTTTCTTATCAATGATCTAGATCAAAAAAGCAGTACTCAATATGTACATTAACAGATACTAGGTATATGTACCTATGTAGTATCTCTTTTACTCATAAGTACACTTATACCAATTTAACAACTCATGACGGATGGGTGTTTAATACAAGTACCTACGTCACGCGTCGGGATACTCGGGATTACGTTGAAATTGAGGGGCGACTTTAAACAGCCAGTTTTTATGCCGAGTTTTAGTTTAAAAATAAATTAACCTGGGTCAGTTATTAGGTACCTTGGTAATTTCACAACCATTCTGAATGAAACTAGAAATACATAGTGATGATTATAATAAGTGTTCTAAATCTATCAAAGTGGCCCCGCTTTTTCCTAGTCATCCCAGGTTATATAATTAAGTTTATTTAATATTCTTTAAGTTTATTTTTATAGTTATATCAATAAGTTACCAATTAAGCATTAGTATCTTTTTGTATAATTTGAACGCTTTTTCTTGTACGTTATTTACAACCTTTTGAAAGAACTGTACGGTTTCGACCGTCTTGTCTTTGCCCTGACTTCGAGTCTGCGCAGCATGTCTTTTTCAACCATAGTCAAGTAAGTAGTAAAGATACAGCACCTCTTCCTTTCTATCCATCCGCACCATCTCTTACGCACTCCATCCACCTTTTCCTTAGTCTGCCTCTTTCTTTAAAACCCTCCATGCATAATTCGATCAGTTCCTTATTTTGTGGCGAGTGGCCTCAATTTTGTGTAGCACTAAACCAATGGTTCTGTGAGCTTCCGACCTCGCGAGTATTGTTTTTTTTGTATATTTAAAAAAATGTTATTAAAGATTTCCTAAAATCGCGTCCTCAAAAAAATCTATATAATTAATCGAACCTGCCACAAAATTTCACAAGAATCGGTTGAGAAATGCGACTTGTAGAGGAGAGCAACCGGAAATCCGCAGGTCATCCGCCGGACATACGAAAGCATTATTGACGAAGCTGAAGCGGGAGGCCTTCGTTTTACTCGATCAATAATAGAAGATAAAATTTTAGTAGAACGTTGAGCCACGAAAGTTATTAAACGCTTGGTTTTTTTTGTTTCGCAAGAGGTGAGAAAAGTAGAGTATACTCCTTCGGGATAAAGCTGTTTTCGTCTTGTGCGCGCTTAAATCCCACACTGCGCTCAGGACTCAGTGCGGTATCTTTGCATTGTGCGTCGGGGGTTAAAAATTCAAGATAAAAAAAAAACTGCAAACTGCAAAGGCCTATCTAAATATACCGCCACCGCATAGAAAGTTGACATGTGCACTCACACACTTGAAGAAATGTAGGATGAACACGTACATTTAGTGGATATTAGTATTAACATGATCATTAAATTTAATCAAATACTTAAGCACCGATTTTGATCATTGCATGAGACCTCACCCATTCGTATCTACTTTTGTTGGTTTTTTTCCTGATCATCGGTTAAAAATCATCGTGTATAATATAAAGTAACAGGTAGGTATCGCTTGTTGAACATATATATACTAAACTATCGAATGTTACGATTATGGCAGAACAAACGGAAATCCGTACATACGAAAGCTTTTTTTTTTGAACCTGACTGTGGCTTTATAGGCCGGGCCCAATAAAGCGATAGGAGTGCGCGGTTGGAGAGTAGCCTGGGGAAAACCTCCGCCACGACCACGCGTGTGGTTTGGAACACTGGAATACTCTAAGAGTTTGCGCTCCAGTGAGATTGGTTGAGCAGTTTCAACCGAATCTGAAGTGTGAGTGGAATCGAGCTACTGGGAATTTTATTGCTGGTTCACTAAACCTAGCCTAGCTGAGAAGAGTCCAGCAAGAAACTCAGCTAGGCCCGACCTGGGTCGGACTGACTCTACCCGGTGTGCGGCGGTACCGGGACGAATAGGGACTATATGTGTCACTGTTGTCGCGATCGCGCGGTGGACGTCCCCGGCGGCGGGAATGCCTAAGCGTACGCGTCGTGTCAGAGTTGGACGCCGTAAGCGCAGCGTTCCATCTTTCGATAGACGCAAGTGTGTGCCTAGGACGCCGGACCGTGCGGCCCCTAATCAGTGATCGCCGAGTAGCGACAGAGGGGGGAGGGTTGGGAACGTAGTCGACAGCCTTCCTAACTAACGGATTCCTATGAAGGGGAGCGTTGTCAAAATAACGCCTGGCAGTCTGCTTAAAGAAACCATACATGGTTCTAATCCCCATGTCGTGGTGCAGACTGAGGTTCGACTGATACCACAGAGCACCAGTCGCCCTACGGAGAAAACGATTCCTGAAGTGGCTTGAGCGATGTCTTAGGCACGTGAGCAAAAGCTACACTTGCATGACATGATTGGACGAACACAAGTTTTGTAGAGTGTCAGCTTATTTCTAAGTGACATTTTACTAAACTTGTTAATCATCGGCCCAAGCCTTCCTAGCACGAACAACGCACGATTGCGTACCCTACTGATGTGGCTACGGAAAGTCAGTTTTCTGTCGAGGATCACTCCAAGATATTTGACTTCGTTGGCCCAGGGAATGGGCCGGTCAAACATCTGGATCGAAGCCACACGCCTTTCCGTGCTAACGCGGTCAGACGGGTGGAAGACTATCGCAGTGCCTTTTTCCGGATTGACTTCGATACGCCAAAGATTAAACCAACGACCTAAGTCAGTGATTGCCTCCTGAAGGTATCACCGGATAAAAGTATTCGTAAAGAGCACGGTATTGTCCGCGAACAACCCCAGTTGCACTTTAGGGTGCCTGGGAATGTCGTTCGTGAATAACGAATAGTTTGGGAGAGAGCACGGAGCCTTGCGGGACTCCGGCCCGGATGGGGTGTGGGTCCGAGTACGTTCCCTCCAGTCTGTATTGAAAGCTTTGATCCCTGAGAAAATCTCGTATGGTGAGTACGAGTCTTCAGGTGAGTACGAGTCTGTCATACGAAAGCATTTTTGTCGAAGCTGAAGCAGAGACTTTCGTTTCACTAGGTGATTTTTTTAATTACTCGACTGCAGACAGTATGTTTTAGAAAGGCGCGCGGAGTCTTAAGTTAGTGCCCTTAAAACTTTATGATTCTGATATAGAAATCCATTTGTACATACACTAGTAGCATATACTAGTTTAGCTACATACTAGGGTTTTCGAATTTCCGAAGTTTTTTATTCAACCCCCGGGAATTCCCGGGTGCCCGGGAATTACAAATATATAGGAAAAATCATTGAAATTTAGATCTTTTTTGTAAAGTATTCCTGTATTTTAAGACATAAATCTAATTATATAATGAAATCATGCATATTGAAGGCATTATCTACTTTTCCTTTCCAATAAAATCGGTTTCTCTGTGAATGAAAGTTAAGATTTATTTATACACGTAAGAAAAGTAGTAAGTATATACACCGTACAGCTCCTTTCACGATCTATGGCAAATATTTATTATTTCGCGTTTTTAATAACCTATTTATGTTAGGAGTGTTTAAATTAAGGTCCAAGGGAGCATTATATCAAACATATATAATACTATTTATTTTTCTTACTCGTAAGACGATACTGCACTCAAAGTTCTTGTTTAATAATCATTATACAAAACAAAAATTAGCGATTGCTTTAAATGGTTACTAACGGGGCGCTCCCGTGCTTTGTAAGGTAAGTACGTTAAACCTTTGATCCCGGCTGCCGTCTATGAGAGCAGTTTTTAAGCCAAGTTAGAGGCCTTCGGACTGCTTGAGAACTTCTAATAGTCAAGTTGCACATTCACTTGACAAGCCTAATCCCAATAAGGTCTAGTTTCCTCCTTGGGTAGGAAGTCTCGATGGCAGTCGCTTCCTTAAAAACTAGTGTTTACGCCAAATCTTGGGATTAACTCAAGGACTAGGCATCCTTCAGAATGCCTAGAATAATAAAGAATTTTAAAACCAGGTCATCAGTAGGATAATCTATTGCAATTATAATGGATCTGTCAATTCACCAGGCTTTCTTGCTGCTACCCCCCCACCCCAACGGCTTAAATCCAGACATCCCCCCTGCATCACAGCCCAAGAGCTGAATGATTTCGACCTAAGACAAGCCAAATACGAGTGGATTTCCAATACAAACTTTCCTACAAGCCATTGATCCCACGGCAAAATCTGACAGTGACCGAGCAAACTATGGTGCCGCCTTAACAGACTTAGGCCACGGACGCTGTAACTACTTCCCCCACAGGTGGGACTGTGGCGGAACTCAGCTCTTTGCAACTGTAGCGAAGGGACCAAAATAATACAGCGCTGCCCTCTGCACTCATACTGTGGCCCCCCGGAAGATCTGCACACTATAAGTTAACACCTGACGCTATCTCGTGGCTCGGGACCCTGAATGTGGACATAGTTTTTTGTTGCATGAAACGTTTAGGTATTTATAAACGCTTGCTATAAACTAAAAAAATTAAATTGTGTTGAATAAAGATTGTCAATAATGTTATAATTAACAATTTGATACATATTTCAGTTAAGATACTAATATAATTTTATAGCATTACGCTGCAACTACAATACTATAAAATGTGTACATAATAATATTGCAGTGTTAAATAGAGCCAGGAGCCAAAAAAAAACTTCTTAATTTTTATAACCTTGAGTCATCTGAGGCGTATTTATAATAAAAGCATTATGAAAACGTGAGTCTTTTCAATTACTACCTAAAAGAACGGATCTAGACCGTGACTCGGGACAAAACATGATTTATAAAGGAAAGCATGATCAAATGTATCAAGTATCTTAAAATCATCTGTTCTTTTCACATACACACTTAAATAGTCAATCCTAAACCAGTCGTAAAAACCTATATTGTCATGTCAGTCCCGTAATTTACTGCCGAAATTCTGCTTCAAATCGAAACCTACGCCCCTGACACGTAAAAATTTATATAACTTGCACACTGTGCCTGCATAAAAAGCTACCACAAAAATACTAAATACGAATAGTCGCTGGGGTTACGTTAGCAACTTGTATGTCATCTGTGATTGTGGTCGTTTAACTACCAAATCCTATGTATACTTTTTTAATAGGTACCTACCTTATATGATGCTTACAACCTCTAACATTCTTGATTAGTGCTACGAGTACACCTAAATGATGGCGATATGTTTTTTTTTCGATATTTTCTTTAAGGACATTCCAATTACCAGAAATGTGCTACTTAAAATACAAATTACATAGCATTTTATTTAATCACGTAATCTAAGACACAAGAAATTTATATTCATAAGAAATACTTTACCCTGTAGCATGACGTAAACGTGGCGCCGCCCAATTTAATCGTCAAACAGGAATTTTGTGCCACAAAACATATTATTAAAGTCACACTTTGAATAGAATCGTTCAACTGGCCAATTTCTTTAACGGAGAACGGAAATAACGAGGGCGTTTTTCAAATAAGTTCGGCGTAACGATCGCGGTCACGTGCATCAGTGCACGTGCGTCACCGTTCGCGTGAATGAATGGAGTGTTATCTGTATGCAGTTTTCCGCGAGGCAATGTGGCAAGCGACTACGAGTCGCTGCCGGCGAGTCGGTCCGCGGCGCTTTCAGGGGTGGAGGGCGCAGGGCGCCGCAGGACCGGGCGGGGGCGCAGCTGGCGGAGCGACGAGCGACGAGCGGCGCGGCAGCGGTGTACAGCGGTCTGCCACGGGCGTGCGCGTCTTGCCTCCCCGCGGACTGAACTGTAGGGCTTCAGTGGCGCTAGGGCGGCGCGCCCACGCTCGATACTGCCGCCTTCCTATCGCCCTCCCACGTTGCAACTACATCATTATAACAGATGTAATGCTTATATGCAACCATTGTATTTTACTGAAAGCGACTCCATCACTGCAATAACATACCTACTAAATGAGAGTACGAATACGAAATAAATAAGTGGCATATTAGGTTAGCTTAGTTAGCTTCTTAATCTTAACTTTGTATTTTAATTGTAATTATGTTTTCGTATAAATTAAAGTAGGATTTAGGAATAATTTTCACTTCACCTGCATAGAAGAATTCAGCAGTACGATCCACGAACTGGCTCCATTACATCCCCACCCCACCTCCCATAGTTTGACTCCGAGATTAGAGGTCTCCGGAAGTCAGGCTTGAGTTGATTAGCCTGTTGTTGGTAAGTGTTACAGTAGTCGGCATGAGTAGTTGAGTACCTATGTAGCTTATGCTCGTTTTTGCACATGGTCGAATGCGGCAACACGATATTATAAGCTGACTAGAGAGAACTTTAAGCCTAGCGTATTTAGATTTGTTTGCTTTGTAGTTTGTGGTACGTATTCAAAGCGTTCATGCTCTAGTTGCGCTCGTGGATCGGCCACAAGGCTAAGCGGCTATGACCGCGGTCAGGTTCTGGATTAGGCACCGCTTTGAGTGGTCAACTAGTTATTGAGCTACTGAGCGCTTCGATGATTGCACGCATTTGACTTTTCCGTAAAAACTAGTGGCTATGGGAAAAAACACCGTATTATGATGGAAATAATCATACTTATGAGTATAAACGGAGAGTAAGATTACTTCTTCTAATACCTGCTTCTTATTTTAATCACCAAATCACTGCAAATAATTCCAAATTACATACTTAATTATCGAGGAAAATGATGAGAAGGCCACTTCTCGGGCTAGTCGGGATGATGTGGATGTGAATTTGCTAAAAGGTTTTGTTAATATTAAAGCATACTAAAAATTCAAAAGAAATCGCCACAGGTGCAATTATTTTTAACATTTCTCACTCTTAAAATTATAATTTCGTTAGCACACGCATTCGCTCTACAAAAGGTGACCGGACCCATTTTAACTCAGGTTTTGTTAAATGTCAAATTGTTGTATAAATGCAATGGTTATTTCGATATTCATTAGAACGATGATACAGATGTATTGCAAAATGATTTTCCTTCGGGAAAACTCAGATCTCAATCGCAATACGATGGCACCCGAACTGTCAATCAATGATTGTATTAAATGAGTGACGTTTTCATATCAGAAATTCAGAAATCAGAAATATTTATTCGTGCAAAACACAAAAAGAACAAGAAAATAAATAAAAACAGAAGAATAAGGTATTGCACGAAATGGTTCTGTCTCAGTGTAGTGCTGGCGCGATTGCCAGCGCTGATCTTCCGACAGAACCATATCCATTATTATGGAACTTTATTGTAAAATGTCAAATGTCAAAGTGAAAATGATTTTGTATAATATGTTACAACCACCTTCAATAACTTTGAAAATAGTGAGTTTTATTGTCATTAGTAAACGAAACATTATCTTCACTTTAAAACATAAAGTACAACAAAATAAATCTTATTGGGAAATATTCTTCTTACTGGTTCAAAAAATTTCTTATTGTAGGTTTAGATATGCCCGTTGCATCCGAAAGTCGCTGTTGAACTTTGCCAAAATACTCAAAGTTATTGCTATTTTTGAATTTGTTATTTTCTGATATGAAGTACAGGTATATATTAAATATAATTCCTTGGACTGGATTTTTTAACCGTTTTTGAGGTTTCGGCATGGTAATACAACCTTTTTATAAGTAAACTGTAAGTATAATCAAAACTATAGCGAATATTTGAATTGCGTGTTAGCCACTCTATATATATATAGATCTGCTGATGCGACTTACCCCTACGGCTGTAAGATGGGTACTGAAGCTAATTGAGAGAGCACGATAAATACGAACTTTTCCGGTAAAGTACGAAGGAAAAACATTTTGCACCTTCTGTACCCATCTCTTCCAAGGTTTTGTCAAACATTGCATACATGGTATAAGTTTTTGTCCAAATCCTCAGAGTAGTATGAGCCAAGTATAAGGGATCTTCTTTAGGGTCTGTCGCGCTCGATATTTTTTTCCTCTAATGCTCTACTTTTCGTACGACTACCCCTGGCATCCAAACCTGCAAGTTGACATGTCTGTCAATATGTGATACCTTGAAGCATGTACGTTTATTTCACCGTGATGGCATTTTTATATCCCACATCATATATAAATGCTTTTTAAAGTATTTTAAATTGTTTAATATTAACGTTATCCAAGCAAAGGTAAATATCCTAGCCAAAAAAAGGAGTTTTAGCTGAAAAAGCGGCAAACGCTGACACTGACAGTGACAGCATACACACAGCTACAATTTCGTATCTTTACGCACAACACGCGCATTTATTGTCACGATATCGTGGGGAAACCAGCGAGCCTACGGCATATCGTGGACGTCCACGACATGCCGTTACCGTCCACAATAGAGTAAAAGCGTCTGCATACATTTTCATACATTATAGGTCCCCCGTTGTGTCGTGACGGTAAATCGTGGACGTTCACGGTAAAGTATAAAAGCGACCATTGACTTATTTTATTTGAAATAGGCATTTTCAGTTGTGTATTATTCACCAGTCAGAGTTTTCACTACCTGTCAATTCGAGCCAATCCCCCTTAGAGAAAACCGTAATTGTTAAAACTTGATTTTAGTAATTCGCACCTCTCTATTCATAAAACTTGTCAAGCCTCTGTTAACGAAAATACGTATTGCTCCTTCCACACATGTGTTATACAACTTATACTTATGGTAGGGCGTGCCTGTGCGTGCGTACGTTTTTGACAGAATTCTGACTAAAATAGGGTTATAAACGTCCATCGCACCGATAGAACATCCCAATCCTAATCCACTAGTGGCTCATCCTTATCCTAATAATATTATAAATGTGAAATAAAAGTTTGTGTGGATAGATGGATGTACGTTCCTCTTATTCTTAAAAACTACTGAACTGATTTCTATGAAACTTTCCAGTATTGTACCTTAGACATCAGAATAACACATAGGCTATTTTTTATTTCGAAATTCTTAGCAGGTAAAAAGGGGTTTTTCATTTTCTAGGGAGTAGATAATTATCTATAAGAAAGAGACTTGGAACTTCCCTAATAATAAAAAATTCAGTATTACTCAAAATTCGGCTGCTGAAGGGGTGAAAAGGGGTTGAAAGTATATACGGGAAAACTGTTTTTTTAAGTGAGTGATCATACTTGGCGGTTAGACTCTCATTTAAAATATAAGCAAAGCAAACAGCGATTTTCAAAATTCATCCCCTAAGGGTGTAAAAAAGAGGTTGAATGTTTGTATAGAAATATATATAAGATGTTTCTTTGAAATTATTTTTCGTATTAAGTTGTTATTAATAGAAAAAATAAGGGAATTCAAAATAAAATGATATGTATATAGGAAAATACGGAAATATCAAAGAAAAAAAAATTACCTTTATCTTACTAACTTTTTCGTAAAAAATAGGTAATAATAAACATTCTCACCAAATTTCAAATGTATAGTTGTAAACAAAAATACAGTATGTATCTACTCAACGACCTCTAAACAACGACACCTCACTCGATGGGTGGGGTAACTTTTTTCTCGCCCCCATTTACTCTTATGGGAGCGCCCCTTAAAAACATTTAAAAATATATTTGTCAAATTTTGTGGCTTTGGGTCAACAACAACTTATACTGTAAAAATTTGAAGCCTGTAGCTTCAACCATCTGGCTGTAAAAACCTGTGTGACAGACGGACGCGTGAGTTCCGTTTGGATCATTAGGGTTCTAAAGCTGTACTAAAAAATCCAGCTATGCAAATCCTACAGAATATTTTTTACAATCGTTTGTGTAAGGACGATTTTGGCGGGAACTGTTGGCTGACGCTAAAATAGTATTTGTATCTAGACCATTTCCAGAAGCGGATGTGGGGTAAGTAATTATATTGATTATATTGAACAAAATAATGCTTATAAGTTATTATAACATTGAAAATTATCGATAACATTTTATGATTATTTCCCTAATTTAAAGTTTAATTCATTATAATTATCCATAAGCTTCAATTATAACTACAATTGAATGGATTTGTGGTTGATAAGTTCCTGCCAATTTGATTTTCTTTGGAAAGTTTAAGACGCCCTTATTTATATTTAATTGCATAAAGTGTACTTAAATAACAATATTTACCAGTCTTTACTTAAATTAATTTAATATATTCACTCTTAATAATTATGAACACGCACTTTGATTGAAATCAATAAAAATTTACGGAGTTGGCTGTACAGGTTTCTGCCACTGCATTTTTTTTTATTACTTTTCAACCCATGGGGCGACTTGCCTCAGTTTCAACCCTCTTTTTAGATCAAATGTGACCTACTTTCAGAGTATAAGGAATAAAAAAATGTTTACAAATTACCTAATACCCATTTCACACGGGGGTAGGGCAGTGAAACAGAGCAATAGACAGTGCAGTATTGTTACTGTTTGAACGTACACGCCGAGACAGAACATTGCCAAAACAGTAACCAAGGCAGAACAGTTAATAGCCGGCCGGTCCATTTTTTCGGGGCAGTTTGCTTCCCCAACCACCTTTCTCGCTCGACTGTCTTGTGGTTGGACTCGTGTGAAAGCGAGGGCAGTGCAGCAAGAGCAGGACAGAGCGCTTTCTTTTTCTTCCGAACATGTTCCGACTCTACTGCCTCACTGTTCTGCCCTTATGTTTGAACGCCAACTGTCTTCCTACTCTACTGCCTCACTGCGCTGCCGCCGTGTGAAATGAGTATAAGTAAAATTATGAATGTGTTGTGTCGGTCATTGCGTTATAAAGTTGTTCCGTCAGGATGACCATTTTATTGAAATTTAATTTCATTTAAATGTAACGCATCGGCAACCTTTTTATGGTAAGAATGCGTTTTCGGGAAGGAAAACATATAATTTAGCCCCATTAGTAATCTTTCGAAACCAAACACTGTATTTTTCTCTAATAACAATGGGCTAATACCAAAAATTCCATGTCAAAAGGTTGTTCAATCGCCACACGTCAGCATTCATTTACCTTTCTTGAATACAAGTTTTGTGTCAAAATGAAACGTCAAACTGGAAAAACATACACCGTGTGCTCCCTATCGAGGGCCAACGCCTATCCAATTCTTTGCGCCCATCTGCCGATATACGAAGAATTACTAAGTGGCAAGGACAATATCTTATTACTCCGTGTTCTAGCAAGACATGGCATCTTGATTGATTTTTCTGCACTTTTAGACAATATTTGCAAAAAAACGAAGCAAACAAAAATATATCCTTTGTGAGCGAGTATAAGTATAATGTGTATAGTGACGACCGGTTTAGCCTAGTGGGTAGTGCACCTGCCTGTGAAGCTGACGGTCCTGGGTTCGAATCCCGGTCAGGGCAAATATTTGTGTGATGAGCATGAATATTTGTTTCTGAGTCTTGGATGTTTTCTATGTATTTAAGTATTTATATCTATTAAATATATCGTCGTCTAGTACCCATAACACAAGCCTTCTTGAGCTTACTGTGGGGCTAGTTCGATTTGTGTAAGATTGTCCGCTAATATTTATTTATTTATTATTTATTAATGTACTTTTAATTCAAATTACCTTTATTTCTTAAACAAAATATTTGTTCTAGTGAAGCTTTAAAACGCAAAATATGGGAATCCTCCCCTTAATATTACACTTAGAATTAACAATTTATCACAGCAGGTTTATACTTATACATCTATGCAAATCACAGTATACTTACGAAAATGATTTTGTTTACGTATATTATTTAATATCGATCATTAATCATCCCGTGAGATCGTGAACTGAAGTGAAACGTCAATATCCTCGTTAATATGTAACTCGATCCAAGTCTAATTACCTTTCTGTTCATTGTGTTAATGGTTTATTTCTCTTTTGCTATATTATATACTCTATCTTTGAATTTCCCTTTTTTGAAACTTGTCGTTAGCCAAAAGCGATAAAAATGGTTTTTGTTCTCACAAAAAGTTCGAGGCGGTATCTACAATGATTGTATAATTAGTGCCCTAGTTAGGATAAGCTATAAACGGCTTATAGCAGTGTATGTATGAATATAAATTATCAGTATTTGTAGTAGCGCAAAAACAAGTAAGTACATGTATGTTATACACATAGGAGTACATTTCACTTGCAGGCGGTCGCGTGAGACTCACCTGATAGGATCGGTCGACGGCGGCCGGCGCTCTGCACCGCCGCACCACTAGCCACATGTCGCCATGCAATCCCGACACGAAACCTACCAACATTAAAATGCGAACATTTATTTCGCTAGGTACTAGATGCACTATAATACATACATAATTACTGCAGAGGCCGGGAAAGTAGGGATTTCAGGCCAAACTAGGGTCTTAAATTATGTGTTTGTGTTGTCGCGATCGCGCGGTGGACGTCCCCGCCATTGAATACCAATAGTGTGATCGTGTTTGCTGTATTTCGACTCTTTCCGATAGGTTTAATAGGATTGAACTAAAGTGGACCATTCAGTCCGGAGATTATCCGGATCATATAAAGTAGCACTCGCATTGCCATTAATTCGAACATATATATATTTTTTTATGTTATAGTGGGCAAACGAGCAGACGGATCGCCTGATGGTAAGCAATTACCGTTGCCCATAAACACCTGCAACACCGGAGAAGTCGCAAGTGCGTTGCCGGCCTTTCAGAAGGGAATACGTCTTTTCTTTTCTTGAGTTTTCTTTTTTTAATAGCATATAGATATATAATATGCTTTTCCAGGACATACATCAGGAAAAAGTACACATACATGTATATTACTTGTACTGGAAGTACCTTCGTTAGAATAAAAAAAAAATTGAAATCGATTCACGTGTTACAGAATTTTCCTTGATAAAGAAGTAAATTATAATTGCCTAAGTAACTTCTATATAATATCTAAATATGAGACTAAAACGCATCTTATCTAAATATATAAAAGAAGAAGTCCTGATCTACTATCAACGCACAGCCGAGACTACTGGAACTAGAAACTTCAAATTTGATCCAGAGCTTACTTTTATGACGTATGCAAGGGATAAGACGGGATTTTTGGAAATTCCACCCCTAAGGGGATCAAATAGGGGTGTGAAGTTTGTATGCGAAAAATTTTTTTTTTAAGCTGTAGACTTAAAAATTCGTAAAATGGTTACGAACTTAAATCCAAAGAAAGTGTTTTCAGCGTTTTGCAAAATTCTAACCCTTAGAGGGTAAATAGGGGTGCAAAATTTGTATGGGAGAAACTTCTGTTTTAGAGTTAGAGACTTAAAACTTCGTATATGGATTCTCTGTTTAAATAAAACAAAACTCATTCCAGCGTTTTTCGAAGTTGCTCCCCTAAAGGGGTGAAAAGTGGGTTCCAAGTTTGTAAAAGAGAAAGTCTTTGATGAAGCGAGAGATATAAAACTTTGTATATAGACTCTTTGTTTGAATACAACAAAACGTATTTCAACGTTTTTCGAAATTGCTCCCCTAAAGGGGTGAAAAGGGGGTTCCAAGTTTTTGCGGGGAGCAAATCTTTACTTTTCTTAAAAATCGATATGGGTGTCGTTTTCGAGGTTCCTTGAGGCGCCGATTACGAGAATGACACGCATTTTCAAATCCAAGATGGTGGACTTTTGTTTTTCTTAAAAATTGATATGGGTGTCATTTTTGTAGTTTCTCGGGGTGCCGATTACGAAAATGACATCCGTACGTACCTACATACGTAGGTGCAACTGAGAATCTCCATTTTTGTAGACGGTTAAAAATTACGCTTACTACGCGGGCGATTCCGGGGAAAAAACTAGTTAAACAGTGTAAACGTACTTATTGCAATTTTTGAAATCGGTGCCATACAAAGAAATTGCTTAAAGTTGAAGAAATGGCACCGACTACAAAAATTACAATACTTCTACATTGTTCAATAAGAAGCATATTAGTCTCATATTGACCAATGGAAGTTAGGCAATTTTATTATTTTTTGGAGTCGGTTTTTTTTCACACTTATTATAGTGAATCATTACAAGAGTGCATCTCATGACGATTCGAATAAGCTAATACCATAGATAACCTCCACTAGATACGAGCTTATAGGGCGAAGCGCACGCGCCACACATGGGCGATGTTCCACTTATAAACTGCTCGACCAGGTTCACAACCTCTACGTATGTTGAACAAAAAAGGACTAAAAATTGATATCGACTAGTAGAAGTGGGTTTTTGGTGTGCGAATGATTCTCAAACTACAAATTACAACAATGACGGGATAACATTTCACAGTTACGTTAAATATAATTAAACACGTGTGTATTTACACATTTCATTCTGCCCGGCGGGGATCATTTTACACTGGATATATAAGGCGTAAGAAAGTATGCTTGTTCCTTTCCAACCATTACAAATGGTAATATACTCTCTGGAAAATCTGGAAAAATGCCATTCCCTATACAACAACCTCCAGAATAAATTCTAGTACCTTGACTGACACGCCCCAAAAGTCTTCTGTGCTCTTTATTTTTATCATTTTAAAAGACTTTAGTACATCCAGAGGACAGACATAATGAAAATTGAAATTACATAAATTATCTAGCTTTACATTCTCACTCAATTCATCTATTGTGGAAGACGATGCCAAACTTCTTGTAATTATAGAAATTTTGGAAAAGAAATTATTAAATTCATTTGCTACTTTTACTGCATCAGTTATTAAATTACCTCTATTTTCAATGAAATTGTTACTGTGCCCAGTCTCTTTATTTATTATGTTCCAGACTGTGTTGGCCTTATTGTCAGAGGATTTTATTTTGTTATTCAAGTGCACTGCTTTTGCTTTCTTATTTAAAATAATTTGGATTAATCCCTAACGTACTGATGGAAGCGTTCGTCAGTGGTGCAAACCTCCTATCATAAAGTTGATATAAGTTATCTCTACTTTTCCAGATTCTGGTAGTTGTGATGGTTTGACAATGGTTCAAGGTGGGGCTAGGATCTAAGTCACGCTTACCATCAGAGCCCAGTAATTATTTACTTGTGCCTTACTTTTACTACAAGCGGAAACCTCTTATCAAATCCATTTATAAAATTATACTTCCGCTTGTAATACAAGTTACAAACTAGGATGCAATAATCCTCATATTACACTCGGTAGTACCTCACAATGCATCAGCTACTATCCAAAGTGCAGTAAGGATAGGGAATAAAAGCTTGTCGCATTAATGATATTTTTCATGTTGTTGGCAGTTGGACGGCAGTACTCACCCTTGCGAGATGTCACAGTGCGGTGGAGGGGTAGCTCGCAACATGGCCGAAGCATTGTGGCGGATGCGCGGCAGGAGCGTGCGCCTCCTCACCGCCGTCGGAGATGACACCGATGGCCACTACCTCACCCAGATCGCACCCGGGCTACTTTTGGAGGGTACGTACGACGTTCCACTGTCCAGGCGCGGATCAGACAGGTGCTATTCAAGATAGCATATTAACTGTCATCTTATAAATTCTCAATTGAAAGAACATCATAGAATGTTGTGTTCGTGTGACCAGCTGACGTACCTAAGTATATATCAGCTGAAGTTTTTTTCATCAGCATATTGGATTAGCTATAATTTGATAAATTCTCAATCGGGAGTAAATTATAATTTTTCTACATGCACGGGAGGTTACAGCTGCTCAACCCACCCACGCGACCGCAGCTGAAGTTCACCGTGAACCGTTCACGGGGTTTCATGATACAACTCTCTGAAATGGTACCTACCTGCTTACAAGTTATCGCCCAGAGCAACTTGTTCATTAAAATCTGTAGCTGGCTATGATAAGTTTAATTATATATAGGAACCTACGTATATAATGGTGTGGATTAGATAATAATTATGTAGGGTTCACTTCACTAGTGTGAACAACCGTGCCATCGGTGACACAGTTAACTGAACATCCGTGAAGGTCTACTAATGGTCAATGTTGCGTAGGTTTCTATTAAAGCTACACGTGCCTAACAATTATAATTGTGTTCCAAACCACACGCGTGGTCGTATCGGAGGTTTAACCCTGGATTTTCCCCAGGCTTACTCTCCAGCCGCGCACTCCTATCGCTTTATTGGGCCCGGCGTAAAAGGCCACCGTCAGGTTAAAAAAAAACTACTATAATTATCGCAATTGAAGGAAAAAGGAAGGGAAAAAATTATAATATGTAGCCTAAAATTTTTTTTTTATGGATATTATCCACTGAGTTACGGAAATCCCATAAGTTTTGTCACTCAATGGAAAATAATTATAGGACTGTAGGAATTTTTGCGAATATTGATCAGAATAAGGAAATCTATTTACATACCTACCAATTTTTACAGTAAAGTAAAAAAAAAACATGTGCATAAAAATTGGCTCTTGTGTACTTCAGAGAGAATATAATCACTACGGTGTACTTTTATAGTCAGTTTGCAGAAAAACAAAGCAATAAACAATATCATATTATATGGAGACTTTTCACGGGTCCTTTCTGAGCGAGAATGTGTAATTTTTAGTTCAAGTACCTGTCTCATATTTGTTAAACAAAGTCTTTGTTCGCATGAAGCTCTCTCCCTTTAAGCTTAACTGATTGGATCGACTGCATTACTCATCATTAGAAAAATGTTCTGCAGGTTGCATGGTTCGAGGAGCCCGTACGCCCACGTACGCTGCTCTGATGGACGCCCGAGGAGAGTGTCGGCTAGGACTGGGCGACATGGCTCTCCACAAGCATATTTCAATAGAATTAGTAAGTCTCTTAAATTTCAACTCTAATGACCACCAAGTTCACAGTCTGCTTGCATCGATATCCATACTGTAGGTAGGTAACTAAGAACCAGTAGCACGCGCCCACGGAATTTGCTAACAAATCTGAAAAAATCCGGCACCATGCCCAATCGCATGATTTGTAGCCAAATGAAACTACTTCATCTACCTATGCTATTTGTTGCATGGGCAAGGCCATGGTCTAAGAAAACAAGATCTGACAATCCCGGTTCGTGACACCAGTGACGTCACTGTCGGCGAGACACACACACTTATGTCCGCATACCATCGATAGTCTTGATAGCTGATGACGACGTAGGTCGTGTCACCCACAATACTAGCCGATGTACCGGATTGCCATACCTGTCGCAGTATATTATTGTATTATAGGCAAGGCATACTCACGTTGCATCTATCTATGTAGCGTAACGTGAGCTCCCGTCACGAAGTGTTTACCGGCGTCTGGGTGTCCCTTAACGCTGGTTATATTTAAACTTCATGTTATGCAATATATTCAATTCTAAATTTTCAGGCTTTTTTGTTTATTTTTAATGTAAGAACATGCTTCTTGCCATATTTTATAATATTTTTTTTATACCACTTCGGTGGCAAACAAGCGTACGGCCCGCCTGATGGTACGCGGTCACTTGCAACTCCTGGGGTGGCACATGCGCATTGCCGAACCTTTAACAATTTATACACTCCTTTCTTGAAGAACCCCATACTGTAGTCCCTCGGGAAAACCTCGGCAGGGAGCTCATTCCACAACCGGAGCGTCCGTGGGAGGAAATTCCTCTGAAACCGTACCGTACTTGAGCATTTCGGTTCTAAAGTGTGAGGATGAATGCCCTGCCGACGGCGAGCGGTACGATGGTAGAAAGCGGCCGTGGGCATCATGTCGAACAGTTCTTCGGAGCACAACCCATTATACAAGTGATAGAACACGCACAAGGAGGCAAAGCTTATCCTTAAACTTAACTAACTAACTTAGTTTGGGATCGTCTACAATCCGCACAGCATGTCTCTGAAGCGAGTTAAAAGGCCCCGATCCGGGAAGCGAGGATTCTTTCCAACTTATTCCCGGTCTCGTCAAGCAATATCATGGGCCATGGGTTTCCACCCGGAAGGGGAGTCCGCTGGGCGATTTGCTATACCGAGGATAGAAGTCTTCTAAAGGCTAAATCGCCAATAGGAATTG
Organism: Epiblema foenella; assembly: GCA_963556455.1. Classification (NCBI taxonomy): domain Eukaryota; kingdom Metazoa; phylum Arthropoda; class Insecta; order Lepidoptera; family Tortricidae; genus Epiblema; species Epiblema foenella. The sequence continues at coordinate 13,812,442 of OY747095.1, read as the reverse complement.
TACTCCTATTTGCGCGCAAGGTACTGTTAAGGTCAACAAAGATGCCAAGAGACTATAACAGAGATGGATGTCCACGACAATGAATGCATGGTTTAAACCTAGAGGCTTTCTCTCAAAATTTTGAATATGCGAAGAGTTTGCATAATTATAATTTTTATTGAAATAAAAAGGTCATGACAATTTAATACTGCATAGAAGAAAAAATATTAAATGTTGACGTTGAATTTTTAAATAACGATACAAATGATACAATACGTCTGTCATTCATGTAAATTGTAAACAGTCTGTGTTGTAAACATTGCAAAAAGATCGTTTATTTAGTATTTTGTTAATTTTCCTGGGGTTGTGGATATATGTCGCCGACTCAAAACGTATATTTTCTCATGCTGAAGAACTTACTACAGGTTTGAGTTCAGTTATTGTTTATTTTTTACTGTGTTGTCAATTCAAAACAGGAGCCACGTCGCGTGACGTCACGCGGCCAAAGTCACGTGGTCAGCGCACAGTAGTTTTTTTAAATCAATTTTTAGTCCTTTTTCCTAAAAAATATGAAAAAATAAAAGTTTTATGCAACTCTCCAGCATGAGACGAATCTTATGACACATCATTTATTAAAATCGCACCGTAACTGTACATCTGATGCGGTGTAAATAATATGCTATTTGTCTTTGATTAAAACTTCTTTTTAATATTTAAGATTATTTCTACGGAGTTGTTAATGTAGAGGATAATTTATCTTGGCATTTTATTATAGTTTTTTGCGAAGGTAAATAATTTCAGTCAAATTTCTGCACTATTCGAAATATTCGTTTTATTCGAATAATGGATGTCATAGAATCCGAATAATATATGTGGCGAATAATTCGAATATTCGAATATTCGAATTGCAAACCCTATTCCTAGCTGAATTGCATCTCGTGAAATGGTAGGTAATACAAAAGAATTATCTCGCCAAACAGAACATAATTGGTAATTCTAGTGTACGATTGGCATGCTGAAGTTTAGATACCAGTTGCATTCAGATTCATAGGTTTATCGCTCGTGTGATTTCTGGATAAGCCCTTAAAAGTGAACCCAACTCTGAACCAAATCCTGGATCCACGTCTGGTCCCTTTCCTATCACCAACCAATAAAGGTAGGTTAGGAACACAGTAGAGGAGTATGAGACAGCTATTTCTTGCCTGTATATATAATTACTTTTGCCAATTTAATTTTATAAGCATTGCAATTGGTTTGGATTCCTTCACTGCCTTTTTCGTAGCGCTACGTACATATTTGTACCTACAAAAGCGATGACTACAAACAAAAAGCCCTGTTGTTCTAAGGCAGCGAAAGTGATTAACTCCTGTTCGATACCCGGATATTATAAGAATGTAGGTATGTACCTAATGCTTGTTTCAATACACATTCTTTTTTTTCAGGTGAACAGACACATGAACGTTCTGGAAAATGCTCCAATCGTGGTCCTAGATGGGAATGCACCAGAATCCACAATAGACTACGTGTTACAACATTGCAGTAGAATAAACAAACCAGGTAAGTGTAAATTGAACACCGGAAATGTCTCTTGGAACACCCTGGGGAAATAAACTCAACCGCGTAAATTAAGTACGTACCTTAGGCAAATTGTATAACAAAGTTACGAAGTGCAAAATGTATATTGAAGTAAATTGCATTGCTCAACAAGTGCAAAACTGCGTGCGGTTTTCTATGATTATTTAATTATAACGACAGTAAGGTATATTCTATTTGAATATATTATAAATATACTTGTTAGATCTATACGTAAAGCTACCGGCATAGCTTGTTGTGAGGTTTCGAAAAAGTACCAGCTTAAAGAATGTTGATGCTCTAAGCATTTCTTAACTAAGCAGTAGCACCTGAGGGATAAAATAGCGAGTGTGAAACTGAACTATGAGCTAGTGAATGGATTCTATAGTTGAACGAACGAAACGAGTAGTTCAAAAATAGAATCCTGAGCGTAGCATGTGTTGCAACATAAAATAACTTTGCAACCGTGTGTAACACAAATATTTTCAACTCACTAAAGCGAGAAAAATACTACATCAGTAAAACAACTGAAATATGTAAAATCACCCTTCATTTACCAAGTAGGTACACAAATAACAAGGGTAGGAAAAAACTATTCGCTGATGATTAGATGGGCGAAAATTGTCCTGTCTGGATTGGCCTTTACATGTTATTATGTTTTAATAAATGGGCCATTCTACTTTTTCATGTACATAATTTTCAGACACTTTTCTTAAAATGCAGATTTTGGAGTACTTGGCCTTCATATTTTTGTATTGTTATTTAGAAAGAGGTTTAATTGTAGTATCACTTCCGATAGTTTTGGTAATTAACGAACCACTACTAATAACCATAAATGGAGTATCAGTGGTCCTTGGATGTCTCACCATTTGTATGAAAAAATGGTTTTTACCACTGTGTTACCCACCTTTTACAGCAATATGTTAATATTTAAGTATTTTTATCTATAACTTATTTTTATTAGGTTCAGGTACTATTTCGAAATCCTATTTTTCTATACTAATTCAATACATATTATAGATTTTTTTTGTAATAGAAAACTGGTCATGAAATAGTAGAATGACCCAAATAACTAATAACACTTTTGAATTTCAAATATTCTGTGCACTGTTGTGGATAAAATGCAGTTTAGCTATCTTTTTTTAAAGAATATAAAAGAGCTTTCCGATATAGTGAGGTGAAAATATATTTTCACATCTGCTATTCTGAAAAAAGTCATTGTTGCCCTCGAGTGAGGGAATCAAAGTCGTACTTATCCTCCTTCATTTGAGGGCAATAATTACTCTTTTTCTCGTAGAAGGTATGATTTAAGCAATGTGTCACACGTTAGTAAAATTGCCTAAACACGGGCGTAAACAATCCCTCGCTACGTTCAAGATTCTACTTTAGAATGCCATGCTACGGTGATACGCTTCATTCTATTGTAGAATCTTTCGCTTCACTCAGGATTCAATATACCGCCCTCGATGTAAATATGTCATGTTGCTTCCTTAAGACACAATCTAGGTACTATTACGTCAGGGTTCAAAATACCTACATCATTAACTTTTTTTTAAGAACATTTAAAAAAGGCGATTAAAACACAGTCTTGCGGAAATATACTTTATTAATATAGGTTCATAATATTTAAAAATACAAATAATCTTATACGTGGACGGATTTAGTGTTCTGAGATAAGATTTGATTCACCATAAACAAAAAACATATGAATATCTAGAATGCATAAGTAAACTGAAACAACTGAAGACTAAATGTAATCATTAACCTTGATTAACAACATATTGTATATTCTTCAAAAGTGAACCAGATCTATCTGACCACTAGATAACAAGGCACATCATTGATGTCATAAATGCTGCATTAAACTTATCATACCTATATTTTGTGAAGATCCGTAATGACCAATCGTAAAAAGCCTTAAACTACAACTCATTGACATAATATTAATATATGCGATTAGGCACGTAGAATGCTGCTGTGTATTTCAGTCTGCACCATAGACATTACGTGACAGTCGACTAAAAAGACATGAGACATGAAGTTGAACGAAGATATATCTAAACTCTTATGCAGCTTAATTGAGAACTTGTTTAAAACGGCTGCCTTTTGTTTGCCTTAAATTCATTAAATAGTGCGAGGCAAACAAACTGTAATTATTACATGGACAATAAATGATATATCTCTCTGACAGACTTATTTAAATTTGTATGAGAGTGGTATTATTTAATATTTATTCTAGCTACTCAGAGGACAAGAATAAGGAATTGTCTCTGGACAACATAGGGAGAGTGTGTTACGCTTCCGCCTGTCGCATACAAATATAAAAAACTGACACCGGTATTCTTTTCCTACTGGTAAAGGATAAAGTTCGGTATCTCGCTTATTTATTCATTTTTTTATTCTGATTTATCTAATAACAGCGTTGTTTACCTGAATACAATTTCGGAATACCTAAAAAGTATTAATTGATTATTTTATGAATATCGGTATCTGTTAGGTTTGGGTATGTGACGGTACACATGAATGATCAATGCCTGCAATAAATCAGACTGGACGGAGTGTATGTATGTACCGTTATAAGACAGTAAAATAATCCTACTTATAACCTAAATACATAGTTCTACAAATCTACCTTTCATCTTAATAAACCTGCTTACCATAAAAAATAAAAATAAATTGTTAGTCTTTAACGGGCGGCATTGAGATTCAAATATTAATCACAAAAAAAAACAAATCCCTCGAATAAGTTTAACCGTTTACAACCGGTTTAACCGTTATCTCCCGGTGCCGAAGACAACACATTACAGTAGAATCCGGTAACAAAATACAGTAGAATCAAGACAGCAAGCGACAGTCAAGGGACCGGTGATATTGCGTCGCACTTACATAACGTCGCACAAAACGGACTGATTTCCTTAGAAGGTTTCCGTAGAAGGATTTGGCCGTCGTTAAACAAGGTAAAACTTTATATGCACAGTCGTAATAAACGGATTCTGTTGTAATGCTATTGTTTATTTTTTTCACCGGCAGAGGATGGGTTAAACTCGCATGTCATCATTTTAAAAATGTTGCCTTAAAATAAACTAATACGAAAATAATATAAATCTATGTATACGTAAATTTTGTATATTCTAAATGAATATAATAAGCATCAATGGGACATTTAAAATATAAAGAGATCAACCCAAAAAACATTATAGTCTGGAACAAATAAAATGGGTACACTATTATGGTATTTTACATACTAACTGTAAAACGGGTCAGTTTGTATGGAAATTCGAAAAATAGTGTACCCATTTTCTTTGAAATAAATGAACTTAATTCTGCAAGTAGGCCGCAGTGGCTCTTTTACAAGTCAAAACTACTAGCGATTCTTTAGAGACTACTGCCAAGAAAAAACCCTGAAAGAAACTCGACTGTCAGTCATTTTCTCCAAAAATATGCTTTTTACAATAATATACTACTTAACCTACTTAAGTAAATTTAAGTGGTAAATAAAAATTATAATTTAAAAAAATAGGAAAAAATGACAATAGGTATTTATTTGTTCCTTAATATAATGTTTTCTAGGTTAAGCTCCTAGAACAGAAATTCTAAATGTGCTCTTGGTGCTTACAATATTCAGTTAGCTTGCAAAATTAAAATTTAAGCCTGTTTTTCCTGTATTTTACTTGCTCCTGACAATAGTTGGAATGGAGATTCATATAATAAGGGACACATATTATCAGGTGATATTATAACCTTGTAAATTCTATGAAGTTAAGAAAATACAATCAAATTAACTAATATTTCTGGTGTTTTGACACTTTCAAATTAGTGCAGTATGTAATGTTTAACGCGAAGTTATGCATAAACATATTCCTAAATCAATCCTCCATAATCATGTGCAGGATTAAGGAGTAATATAAGTGAATATTATTCTAGTTATAATAAGTTAATCTGAACAATCTTTTCATTCAACCGAAGATGATTCCATTCTCCATAAAACATTACACAATATCATCCATAAATATATATTACCTATTGTCCTGACCCAATTCAGCATTTCATTTACAAGGCAGTTTCGAATAATGAATTAGAAAAATGTAAAAATAGTGAATAAAAAAACGTGAATAAAGAGTTCTCAACTTAATAGCTTATGGAGACACCATAGGATTAAGGTCACATGCAGTCAATATCAAAATATAGTGTTATTACCTCTACACATCTATTACTTCATCAACATTAAAAATTTGAGAAATTATCAACCTCCAGTAGCAGATTGCTCCAATGCCATATTAAGTCCAGGGCTATGGTAGCCGGCAGCATTCGTCGGGACAAATCCCGCCAAAAGCTAAGTATAAAGGAGGGCGCTCAGAAAGGGGTAAATGGTACTACACGGCCTAGGATGGCCAAGACTCAAGACTGCAATCTGCCACTGTTGTCCCCATCTCAAATAACCATTGACTACCTCTACTCCTTTAAGAGTGAATAGGCATCTTCTGGGTGAGCTAGCTTCACCGCCTGCCTCATCTTTGCCCCCTGGCTAGATGCTGACCAAGAGCAACCCCATTTTAAATTTAAAGTAAGGTGAAATTGACAGCAAAACGTGTGTAGGTTGAGTAAATGTGACCTACTGGAAAGTAGTCTATGTGTTCCACCCGATCTGGCGCTGCTGGTGCAGCTGGTCGCGAAGCTGGTGCAGCGCGTGCTCGGGCTGGCTGTGCTGCATCTGCGCCACCAGGTTACGCGCCTCTAACCGTAGCTCGTACAGTTTCTTGGACTCCAGGTACAGAAGCACCGCTGCCATACCTGAGAAAATAGACAATTCACTGCCTTCCCTTATTTCACTCCTTCAGTTTGGTATTTTCTGTTAAGCCTGATTTACACACGTACGAGACTCGCATGCCAGTTTCACTACATTGCGCGGTTTGATCGATGGGATGAACTCAGTACACCTTGATAACCCGCTACGCGTTGATGGCTTCATATTCTTGCCAGTAGACAGCTTCAATAAGTTATATATAAAATATTTGATTAATAGAATATCAGCTCTTCAAACTGTTTTTTTTTTAAACTTTGAAGTAGCAAAGGATAGTCAATGATTATAATGATATATAATAGCTTATAAATTTAAAAAAAACTTACCAAAAAATAAGAATGCTACCACAGCAAATGCATAAGACCAAGAGACCACATGAAATGAGGGATACATCAGCCAGTCCCGACGATAACAATTTCCTCCAAAAACTGCTACTGCCAGGAACAAGAATACACCTGTAAAAAATATTTTTTTTGAACTTATGCTTTAGCTATGCTGTATTTACCTAAGTACAAAGGTGGATTAGAAATCAATATGCAATAAATACTAACCAACAAAACTATCCAATTTGAAAATTTAAGCATTACATTTTGTTATGTTTTGTTCTTATAATTAGAACCCTACTATCTAATCTTTAATTATATTTAATTTTCAAAGAGAACAGGAGCCATATGTCTAGTTGATTCAATTTAGAGATATAATAAAATCAATATTATTCCAGTACAAAAAGTCAAAACTGGTTCAAATACTTACTGGATACTGCAACAAAAAAGAATGAGAGTGAGACAAAGATCCATTCATATTGCAGCACTGTGCGTAGAGGCCAGCGGACTATGACACAAGCCAGGAAGACTTGTGCACTGAATGAGAAAATGAGGGCCAGCGTCACAAATGCTTGGACTGCCATCAGCCAACTGGGTAGCAGATACTCTCTGATCACATAGTACTCCTGAAATCAAAGTACAAGGTTTATCAGCTAATACTAAACACAAGTAACTAAGTACCTAATTAATTGCAATTCCACACAATATTTTGGCTGGATTTAGTGACACTAAAACTAAGACTTATCTGATGCTAAAATTATAATCACTAATCTAAAAAAATCTAGAAATAAAATATATACTGAATTGAATTGACACATATATTTATTTATTTAAGATTAGACAAGAAAATAACAACTATTTATATTAAAAAATAATATAATATTATGGAATTGACACATACTTGACTGAAAATGTAGTGACAACCAATAAAGAGCTTGTCCAGCTGATATGGAGGCAGGCGAAAGCGGTCAAAGCAGTACTCCCACAAACCCATGCGCTTGAATGGGTCAAATGTTTCTGGATATGACTCTATCCAGTATGGGCTTGCAAAAGAGAAGAGCAGAAAAAGACCAGCAACATATGTGATTGTAGCCCCAATTAAGGTGGCATCTGAAACAAAATTAGACATAACAAAAGAACTAGAACTTTCTGGTTTTCAGTAATTATTTAATTTCATATATGCATTAGATAACTACTAGTGTCTTCGAATTTGATGAATATAATGCTTTATAAATACTTCTAAATTATATAGTTACTTTAATAACTATGTTAGCACTAGAATGATAGTAACATTTATATTATAGAATGTGAACAAGCTCTTACAATAAATAGCAGTAAGGAATAATCATTTTTTTTAGCATATATCAACGACCTACCAAAGATTCTAGATACCACGTGTATAATGTTTGCCGATGACGTTTCTGTGTTGCTACACTGTAGTGAGAGCAGTGAATGTAACACAAAACTATCACAATACTTTAACGTAATTTTCAATTGGTTACAGGATCACAATTTAGAACTTAATCTAAGCAAAACAAAGATCATTCAATTTAAGCCCTACCAAAAAAGACAACTCGATAAGAAGCAAAATATAGAACTAGTCAACCATTTTAACCTTCTAGGCATAAAAATAGACACAGAAATAAATTGGAAAGCACACATACAAAGCATACGAAATAGAATATTCAAATACATATATGCCCTCAGCATTTTAAAAGAAAACACGAACTTTGAAGCAGCACTGTCAGCATATTATGCATATGCATACTCATGGATTAGATATAGCCTTGTTTTATGGGGCGCAAGCACAGATACACACGATGTGTTTGTCTTGCAGAAAAAATGTATCAGAATATTAGCAAACATAAAGGGCAAAGATAGCTGCAGACCACATTTCATTAAACATAATATTCTCACACTTCCATCCCCTATATATCTTAGACTCAGTAATAATTGTCCAAAAAAAAGACTATTGTAATAATTATAACACGAGATCAAATTTATTAGCACTACCAAAATATAGATTAAATATTTTAAAAAATGGCCCACATAGTAGATGTGCGAAAATATATAATAAAATACCGCCGAATATCTTAGAAGAAGAAAACAATGCTAGGCTAATAAGAAAAATAAAACAGATATTAATTCAAAAATGCTATTATTCTATTGACTACTTTTTTAAAGACAACCATTTAGATGCAGCTTAATTAAATTTAAACAAATTATTAAAAACCGAATTATTAGTAATAATTTTAATTATAAATCTGACATGCCATAGTATACATCCCCAATTACCTGTACATAATATTTATTTAATGTAGAAAAACAAATTTTATCCGTACATGGCATAACATAAATACATCGAGCTACCACTAGTGAACGAGTATGACAAAAATTTGAGAGCTACTGTCGCCTTAACAGCGAAATGATAAGTATTTTTAATTTATTAATTCAATTGTAATACTCAAAGCAAATAATTGTATTAACATTTGACCACCATTAAATTATTCTCATCATATTATCTTATTTAACTCATTTTTATTGTTAACCTGCAGCTACCATAACTTAGAATACTTACATTAGATTAGATTAATATAAATTGCTAAACCCTAACAGGGTCCATGATGTACCTGCTCAATGTTTAGAAATAAGACCTTGTAATACCATGGTTGCAATTATTGAATAAATTGAAATTGAAATCACTACATAGTATAAAACAGTCGCTTTCTCTGTCCCTATATCCCTATATGTGCTTAAATCTTTAAAATTACGCAACGGATTTTGATGCAGTTTTTTTTTACTAGATAGTGATTGAAGAGGAAGGTGTATATGTATAATAACATCCATTAAATAGTGCACCCGTGCGAAGCCGGGGCGGATCGCTAGTACTTCAATAAAACAAATTTGTATCATAGGTTCATTGAAAAAAAAATCTTATAGGAACTTAAACAAAAGGTCATCTTATAACCTGATCATCATACATCTGATATAAAGCATAAGTATCCCCATTAAACATATTTTCCAAGGCTCTTTATAAGCTTTTGGAAATGAAAATGGGTTAGTTCAATGGTTGGTTCACAATGAATAATTTAACCCTTAATAATGTGAGCCTCGCTAGACTGTGTCGCTAGATGTATCATACCTAATGCTTAACAATATACTTCTTCAATGAGTAAAATGTAAAAGATATACAGAAATTTTGTACAAACAAACGTTATACACATCAGTGGGCGTGCCCGGTTTACTTACTTGACGCCTTCGGATATTCGTTGTCGGCAGTCATACTGAAGGTTAACTCTTAAAACTATAGCTACTGAAATTAAAACATTATTTCGTGTACCGGGCAGGAAAATCTTACAAACAAATTAAGTAAAACTATGCGTCTACCGTAAAACGATATTTTGAACTCCTTAATTATACCACAGAATCCACAGACAAACCAAACAATGTGGATTGAATTGCAGTGTTGCCAGGGCCCTTGGGTCTAAAGTTTCGTTTTGCTTCTCCATATGTTACATTTGACTGTAAAAGTTACATTTTTTAAATTTAACATAATCATATGTCCAAAACTGTCTTAATACTAAAAAACCATTATAAAAACCGGCCAAGTGCGAGTCGGTCTCGCGCACGAAGGTTTCCGTACCAGTATTTATAAAAACGGCAAAAAAATCACGTTTGTTGTATGGGAGCTCCCTTAAATATTTATTTTATTCTGTTTTTTAGTATTTTTTGTTATAGCAGCAACAGAAATACATTATCTGTAAAGTTTTCAACTGTTTAACTATCACGTTTCATGAGATACAGCCTGAGGGGCTACCGCGAACCGAAAACGAACGAAGTTCGAATATCTCCCTCTCTGCCGCACGGATTAGCAAGTGCGACAGAGAGGGAGATATTCGAACTTCGTTCGTTTTCGTTTCCCGGTAGCCCCTCTGGTGACGGACGGACAGCGAAGTCTTAGTAATAGGGTCCCGTTTTACCCTTTGGGTACTGAACCCTAAAAATCTACATAACACCGAAGACGATCAAATGTCCAAAATATTACTCATGGAGCACCATTAAATAAAATAATATCATCATTTTTATTTTACTCTAATTTTAATCAAATCCATGTATCACTCACAGGTAAACAAAACACCATTTCAGAAGGACGGAATAGTTCTTATGCAGATAAATTAAGAATTTGTTTAAAATGGCTGACGGTTTACCATTAATTACCTCCCTAACTTGACTGACGCAATGAGGGCTATCGCGTATGAATTCGCCGCTAGAGGCGCTAGTGTAGCGCGAGGTCTCCGAAATGTCAAATGTCACTCTTTGTGGTTGCGCTACGCTGGTTAATATCTAATTGGAACAATATGGTGACTATTTTGCAAGACCTGAGCTTGATTATGGCAAATATGAGTAACGGGTCAATGACTGTCAGTGCTTTGAGACAGTTTTGTCTTTCGGAAACTTATTTCCTCCTTTTTTTTCTGAAGAAAACGGGACTGCGCTACAATGCGGGATGTTCGATATTTTTACGGTACGGTTTTAAGTAATTAAATACGATTTAAATGTAAACTTCGTTCTCATGCCCATAATTACCAATAACTTTTTTTGACAGCTGGACCTTACTCGACAGTGGCGCCAACTGGTGAGCACAAAAACGATAGCCCCCATTGGGCACAACTGTCATATCAAATATGTTGTGCTCGACAAAAAAGTGAAATTATTACAGGAACAACAAATGATATGTAACTCTCTGACGCTCTTACACAAAGTTCTATATGACCCTCTCGTTCGGTAGTGGTATTATTATATGCGTGTCGTGTCTGGTAAGTCTGTGTCTGTCTGTGTTGTCACCGGCCTGTGTCACTGACATTTCATCGATTAATAGGCTTAATTAAAATTTCGCGGCAATGTATATACAGCACGACTAATTATGACACGTCAGAATCGTGTTAATGGATGTATCAGTCGTCTGATACTGATACATCTCAATTTAGTCAGCTTATCATAAGTCTGTCTGTCTGTCGTTCGCTGATTGGGTCTCTTCTTTTTTTAGGGTTCCGTAGCCAAAATGGCAAAAACGGAACCCTTATAGTTTCGTCATGTCCGTCTGTCCGTCTGTCCGTCTGTCCGTCTGTCCGTCTGTCACAGCCGATTTACTCGGAAACTATAAGTACTACAGTGATGAAATTTGATGGGAATATGTGTTGTATGAACCGCTACAAAATTATGACACTAAATAGTAAAAAAAAGAATTGGGGGTGGGGCCCCCCATACATGTAACTGAGGGATGAAAATTTTTTTTTCGATGTACATACCCGTGTGGGGTATCAATGGAAAGGTCTTTTAAAATGATATAAAGTTTTCTAAAAAACATTTTTCTTAAAGTGAACGGTTTTTGAGATATCAGCTCTCAAAGTCGTAAAAAGTATGTCCCCCCCCCTCTATTTTTATAACTACGGGGTATAAAATTCTAAAAAAAATAGAGGTGATGCATGCTAATTAACTCTTTCAACGATTTTTGGTTTGATCAAAGTATCTCTTATAGTTTTTGAGATAGGTTGATTTAACTGTAATTTTGGTTAAGTTATTTTTGCTGTTTTATAGATACTAGTACGGAACCCTTCGTGCGCGAGTCCAACTCGCCCTTGGCCGGTTTTTTTGTCATGTATGTCGCTGTCATTGTCAAAAATGGCATGGCCGCAATCTACGTTCATATTTTAGATTCTCTTCTGACTGAACCTGGCAATTGAAAGTCTCCGCTCAAATTGTTAAAAACGAAACAAACCGTGCTTTTTTCTACCCTTGGCGTTGGCGGAATTCGGGCCATAAAATACAAAGATTGACTGAATCTCTCTACGTTCAGATATAGTTATCTAAATCCGCCGTATTTTCGTATGTTTTTGTAATAATGCTAGTGGCTTTGTGAGCTTAAACCACGCGAGTTATTTTTTTTTATTCCCAAAATACTAACTCGACAAAGATTCTATATAATTATCGAACCTGTTCACAAAATTTCACGAGAATGGGTTGAGAAATGGGACCTGTAGGTAGACGAGAAAAAACCGAAATTCGCCCTCAGAAACGATTCAGTGTCAAAAAACATATATTTTTTTAATTTACAGAAACTCACTCGACAAAAAAATATACATATTATTACCGAACCTGCTCACAAAATATCACGAGAATCGGTTGAGAAATGCAACCTGTAGAGGAAGACACTATACATTTTAAATAAATCTTAAATTTTCAAAAACTGAACCGACAAAATGTATAAAATTATCGAACCTGCTCACAAAATTTCACGAGAATAGGATCAATTGAGAAATGCGTCCTGTAGAGGACAAACCGAAATCCGCCAGCAGGAACATGCAGTCATTGAAAAAACCTTTGTTTTTGAAAAATTCTACTGACTACATAAAATTCTATGTAATTGCCGAGCTTGCTCAGAAAATTTCACGAGAATCGGTTGAGAAATGCGACCTGTAGAGGAAGATAAACCATTTTTAAAAAATCATTAATTTCCAATAACAGACTAAAAAAAACTATAATATTATCGAACCTGTTCATATAATTTCAGGAAAATCGGTTGAGAAATGTGACCTGTAGAGGAGAACAAACCGAAATCCGCCCTCAGAAACATTCGAAATTTTTGAAAAAATCTTTGTTTCTGAAAATTTCCCGAAAATAACTCGACAAAAAATTCTATATAACTATCGAACCTCCTCACAAAATTTCACAAGAATGGGTTGAGAAATTCGACCTGTATAGGAGGCCAAAGGAGGAGGAGGTCAGTTACCAGATCAGGTTGATGGTGACATTACATCAGGACCATTTAAATTGATTTCGTCATAGTCGCTTCAGCATCTTGATCGAAATATCTTAATGCCACCCATGAAACAATAGGAGTTTTCGATGACCATCCGTGGTCTCTTCATCAGTTCGCGTTCACCAAATGTTAATTGCTGAAAGCAAATGCTTGATTTATAACCGAAAATACTAAAATCGCTATGTTTTCCTAGAATTTTTGAGGATATTCCATCATCAGACTTCTTAAGTTTTATCGTGCGTGCATGTAAAGCACAAAGCAGAAAGTATTTGCGTGCGCTTTGTGCTTTACTATTAGCATCACAGTTAACTGACAAAAATTCTATAGGGTTTCTAAACAACTTAAGCAAAACTGTGCTTAAGGTAGGTAAGTACCTCCCTAGGTAACTTCCTTCTTATTTTGGCGTTAAGGCGGTTGTCACACTGATGCGGTTTCCGCAGCGCGACCGGGACTTCGCTATAGACTTGGACAGCGCTCTGTTGGGTACATTCCGCACAACGGTGTACCCTGGCACAACTACTTACTTTTATTACTTTTATAAGGACTACGACCGCTTGACTTCTCGATCCAGGAAACTAACCCAGTGTATTAGAATTAGGCCATGTCAAGTGACTCAAGTGATTGAGCAACTAGAGAGTTAGATAAGTTCACAAGTCGCCCGAAGGCTTCTAACAGAACTTAAATAGTTGTGGACTAGTCACATCGCTGCCTTCCAAAAAACGGAATAAGCGCTCAGTTAGTAACCACTCGTCATGGTCACCCATTTCAAACACAGGGGCTACCGCGAACCGAAAACGAACGAAGTTCGAATATCTCCCTCTCTGTCGCACTTGCTAATTCGTGCGACAGAGAGGGAGATATTCGAACTTCGTTCGTTTTCAGTCGCGGTAGCCCCTCTGATTTCAAACTAGGCTGTGGCCTCCCACAACCTAGTGATAGTGATGCTGCCACATAAGCTGAATACTTACATGAAGTACAAAAATCAAGTTCTTAGCTGTAAGTAAAGGCTATGATGGGTTTCTCTATTATTATTATTACAAACGGGATTGCATTTGGGCAGCATCTAGCCAGGGCAGGGGGCAAAGATGAAGCCAAAGGTGAAGCGAGCTGACCCAAAATGCCTTTTTTGGACTAAAAAGCACGTTTTTAGGGTTCCGTAGTAAACAAGGAACCCTTATAGTTTCGCCATGTCCGTCCGTCCGTCCCCCGCTTTTCGCACTAACCGTTAGTACTAGAAAGCTGTAATTTGGCATGAGTATACATATCAATGACGCCGACAAAACGGTAGAATAAAATCATTAAAAAAAAATTTTTCAGGGTACCTCGCCTACATGTAAAGTGGTAGTGCAATTTTTTTGCCTTCCAAACCCCATCGTGTGGGGTATCGTTGGATAGCTTTTTCAAAGATATTATAAGGTTTCTAAAAGCATTTTTTGATCCAAGAATTTGGTTGGCGTGATATTAAGCTTTGAAGTGATAATTGGTGAATAACCCTTCTACGGGTTCGTAATTCCGTATATGACCGGTGACGTAATGGACGGGCAACTACGGAACCCTACACTGTGCGTGGCCCGACACGCACTTGTTTTGTGAGTACCTCACTGACTATTGAGCCTTTAAATCGTGTACACATTGCACGACACGAACGACAGAGCTTCAACAGTCCTGGGGGGGCGCTACCGCGACAGCAAACGAAGTTTTCCCTCTCTGTCGCACTTGCAAGTTTGCACATAAGTGAGACAGAGGGAAAACTTCGTTTGTGGTACTCGGTAGCCCCTCTGCAACCACAGGTAAGACATAACTTTTAACTTGAGAATATCCAAGCGTAGGAGTGTTTGACACAATGACAGCTAGAAAAAAATGTACTGCTTAACGAGTCTACCAAACCAACATTTTCTACCAATTTTAAGTAATATAATCATAAAGCATCATAGCAACTAAAAAGCAAGGTTTTAGCACGTTTTTGGGATGCGCACGTAAAAAGCACGTTCGTAGTAAAAAAAAAGCACGTAAAACCGTACTAAGAAGCACGTTCTGAGGGGCTACAGCGAACCGAAAACAAACGAGGTTGGAATATCTCCCTCTCTGTCGCACGAATTAGAAAAGGTTTCGGATACACAGTATAAGTAAAATCCAAACTACTTACAAATAATTTATTGCAATATTATAAAAATTCAAAAAATCTGTTACAGAGTAAGGCAGTAAAACAAATTAAAATTAAACTTACAAAGTTTTTAACAACATGCTAAAAATGGACGGCACTCAATTAGGTACATCATTGATTCATTACAATAGTTAATACGCAGTAAACAGCACATGTATACATACTCATATGTATATGCATTCGTCGATTTCACTCGTTTCGCTTAAAAATATTAATTTAATATTGTGTAGATCTATGTTTATGGTGTGATAATTATCTTATTTATTCTACTATATTACTTTATATTTACACATATGGATGTGATGTTCATTGTTTAAGAGCTGCATCAGGCCACGTAACTCCAAGAATGGAGTTAAGCAAATGTATTGCGACTTATTTAGCCGATGCTATGCTATATAAATGTAGGTGTAAGCATGGACGGATACTGTAAAATGTGTGACACATGAAAGAACTCTCAATTTCTCAGGACAAGATCTCTCTCTAAATTAATAATAGTTACAAAACTAAGGTCAGGGTCTACCAACCTGGAATACGATTAAGATTAAACGTCAGCTTTTCTAGGTAACTTAAGATATAATCTTGGAATATTCTATATTCTTTTTTGGTCGATTGAAAACTGCACATATAAAAGGCACGGATAAAATTGAGACTAATACCAATTTGGAATGATGTAAGTAGGTAAATCGGTAGAACAATTTCTTTTTAAGTACCTATACGAATAATATTAAATATTAAGTCTACCCTACACGATTCACATTTGTAAATGTGCGTTCAATATTTCTTGTTTATAGGTATGTCATTTCAAAGGCAAAATACATATATATATAACTTATGAGATTCGTAAAGATAGTGATATGAATTTATTGTTATGCCTTGGAACCCTGCTCCATTTCGAACTGAGCTTGTGACTCTTTAAGCTTATTTCGCTTTTTGTGTTGAATGTTGGCTTCTGCCAAGAAAAGTGCAGCTGCGATAAGGCAGCTTACGGCTCCGACTACTCCCAAGCCGAAGGACCAACCTGGAATATAAATAAGTTTCATAAGTGCCCTACACGACAGGTTTATCTCGTGTAGTTTAGGAGTTGCTACGTATGGCTCCCCAGAAGGCAGCCATACCACTCCTGTCTCTTCTGTTGATATTACATTGTCATCTGACTTGCACAAATGTACAAAATTTCAACTCGATTGGACTGTGGGAAGTTGGTCAAATTTGACTTCCAACATTTGAAGGACTAATAAGACCGTTACGAGATTTAACTAATGGCATGAGAGGGAAAAGGAGCGAGACCCTAATAATGACGTATCAGACAGTGATGAACTGTTGAAGAATGTGTCGTCTCATTCGCTTTGCTTTAAATTATGTGAATTGATTTCAGCGTGGCCAGTATCTATTTCTACTTACCCAAGTAATTGTTTTCATGATCCGGCATCCACCCGTCAGCATTTCCCAAAGACGCAAATATGATCACTGCTATCACTCCGCAAACCCCTAAAATAAAAAAAACACATAGTTTGAAATTCATAGAGAATACATTAATACGAATGCTGTATACGAAATTATGTATATATAAATATACCAAGAAATACTTGACACCATACCTGCTCCCAACATGATGTAGCCAATTGTCCTTATCAAGAGCACAAACCGATTTTGATCAGGTCCGCAACAAAGGAAGAAGATCAGAACCAGTATTGTCGATATCAGTACACCAAGGAGGCATAGTGTGAAGAAAAATTGAGTTGCAATCATGAAACCTGCAAATTAGAAACACTATTGGAATGTAGGTCGAGGCCAAGGTGTGTCCAGTTACGTATCGATGGAATGCGGCGTTCCATGTTATTTCAAGTTTGCTTAGAGTAATGAAATGGTTATACATTTTTGATTGCTTACTCTATTTATTCATTTATCTTTGTCTTAACTATGCTCCTATGACATTAGTGCTAGCCTATGATCTGGACTCGATAGGAAAAGGCCGTTTACGAAATTAAACCCAAGCGTACGGTTCGGTCTGTATTTTTCGTTGTGGCAAATGGCCAGTGATATTTAGGTTCTTACCTATATGGATTCACTTTACATTTTTTGTTCATTATGTTTTAAACATAATTTTGCTAAACGTAACTACATTGAATTGCTTTCAGTATGCCTACAGTAATATCACTTAGATTAATCAACTTACCAGGCAGTAAAAATCCTCGTATTCTATCGTAACCCGTGGTAAACGGATCGTACACCCAGCGGCATCCGACAAAGAATCGCCTTTGGTATTGGTCATACGGATCGGGGAGAGATCTAAAGCAGTGACTCCATAACCCTAATCTGGAAAGAGAAGGGTAAACATTTTGTATTATTCGAAATTCGATTGTAATCCTCCTAGCGTTTTCCCGGTTGTACCCTAGAGGAGCCCGCCACCTAGTCCCTAGATTTGGCGTAGGCGCTAGTGTTACGTAAGCGACTGCCATTTGGCCGCCCTTTCTACCCAAACAGGGAAAATAGACCTTATTGGGATTAAACGGGTTTCGGGAAATACCAGTTTAAATTATCAAATGACATTTCATAGGTTTCCAAAAACCCATCAAATACCTATCATTTGATAATTTTATTCATATGATACATTTTTGATTTTTGAAAACCCCACGACATTACATATCTCTTTTACTTTCTCTAATGTGGTTATTATAAATATACGAAGTATTCGTCACAATATTGGTTTGCACATCGACTATAGTTCAGTCAACTAAGTTAAGTCTTCCACTAGAAGACTTAACTTAGTTGACAAAAGCGACGGACGGCTGATTGGGGAGCGAGCAAACAGCGCAGCAGTGGAACCGGGACTTGAACCCACGACCTCCAGATTGAAAATCTCGATGGGCACAGTATATACGGCGCTTAAAATAGTAAAGGCGCGTCAACATACTTGTCCAGCCTGGCGCCCCTTATCCTGTAGTCGCTGACCAGCCAGTTGGGCGTGCCGAATGCCAATGCCACCGTCACAAGGGCAATGACAAACACTCCAATGCCGCAGTTGCCGGCCAAACTCCGGTTCTTCATTGTTTCTGTAACAAGTTACCGCGGGCATTACAATGAACTGCGAACACGTAAGGTCTCTTATTGTTTCAATTGTCGTCTCGTTACTCAAGCCTGCACTGCACTTCGCTAGATTAGTTGGGACGAGGAATGTCATTTGGTTAATCAACTGCAATAACTGTATACGCGTTACACACTAATGCTTATTAGTCGGAATGTAATACGATATTATATCACTTCGGATAAGCTTTGGAATTCCGGGCCTCGGTCTAATGAGATATCTGTTTTGTTTTTGGGTTCATACATTAAATATAGTGATTGTTTAATTGATTTATATGAATAAGCGATTTTTCCCTGAAACAGCAAGAGATTCCGTTAAAATGTGTGCCTTTTCTAAGATCATAAGGCTGTATGGACGTATTACTTACCTGAATTACTTTTTTTTATAAATGTGCATCCGAATTATTTCAACTAATTACTATCTCGTAAGTCCCCGCGTACTTGTATAGTACATTTTATACCTATTACCTGACAGCTTGCCACTTGAGACCGTCATTAGCAATACAAAGTCGAGACAGGTAAATTTGCGACAGACGGTGTTTCAAACGATCTTAGTAGTTTTCCTGTTATCTTTCCGTCCAATAATATTAACTAATTTTTTTTGTTCCATTTCGAAGTAGTCATATCAGAATTAATAATTATTTATTTCGTTTTTCGTTGCTTTAACTTATATTTTCATTGTTAGGTACTTTTATGAATCAATATTTTATAAAACCATTACCTACATTTCTATTTCTTATTTTATAAATAAATACCTGAATCAATTGGTAACTTGTTATTGTTGTGTTCATTCAACTTAGCGGCAACTTACTGTATGTGAATATTAAAAAATATCAAGATTTGTTTGTCTGCACCAGAATATGTAGTTAAAGCGGAAAAAGCTCCTTTGTAAAGTTAATGGTTTTCGATGAGTGTTTGTACAAACAAGTACAAATTAAACATTAAAGTTTCCAGCGCTGCTAAAGGAATTAACGAAGGTACCGAATTTAAAATCGCAAACAGCTACCTACCCGAGGCTTACACCGGGAAATAATCAAGACATATTGATAGTTAAATCACGTCCCTCAAATGATAGCGGGGAATGATAGAAGTACCTACGCGTAGATCTATAGTTAAGTATCTACTTTAATATATAATCAGTCTCTAATTCTAACTGCATGATCATTGGTCTATGATATGTACCATAAATAACAAGATTATACTGATCTGATAATAATCTAGGCAACCTATAAATATATATGGAGCATAAACTTGACAGGCGTTCGCGAGCTGAGGCGTGGTACTTGACCAGTATAATAATTACGCGCGAGAACTCTGAGAATACTAATGAATTATACCTAAACGCATTATTCATGTTCTTGAAATACTAGATCACAGTCGTGCACTATGCATCAAAAACTGATAGCATGTTTACCTGCAACCTTTCTTTAGAGCACTTAGCACAATTATCGTACAAAACTGTGTCAAAATGAGGGCTAGTATTGTATGGACAGTGATTCCTTGTGCGGTTGAGTAACATTACTTCAAATGCACAAGGCTGAGATGAATAACGAGTGAGTAAAATGTTTCGCAATACCGGCCAAATGAATGGAGTTACTACCTAGCGTGTCGCATACAACATAGCACTCACCTCCAAATACAATGCCAAAAAGTTCACACGCCGCCGGCTATGGGAACTCCAAGATTTAAATTCCGGTAGTTTGGTAGGCATGCTCGTCACATCGGCACTTAATGTCGTCTGGGTGCATCACGATCGTTCCAACCGATGTATTTAAGTAAATTTAAACAAAATAGAATCATACCTACTATGATCACTAAATTTCATCGTTTTGTTTGGTTGGCACTGACCTTATTCCATGACTCAAGAAGCAAATATTTTAAAAGACGCTTCCTAAGACCATCAACAGAAAAATGTGCTTGTAACCAATTTTTTTTTTAATTTTTAGGTTGCTTTGCCCGAAGGGTCCTAACGGAGCCCTATTGCTGTCCCTCACGCATCCGTCTGTCCGTCTGTATATCTGTCTGTCGTCAGTCCCACAGGTTTAACAGCCAAACCGTTGGAGCTAAACAGTCTAAAAAAATCCCAGTATAAACATCTTGTTGCTCAAAGCCATGCAATAGTTATTTGTTATACAAGGGTGCAAACTTTTATTTTAACCGCGAGTGTGGAATTGAAACACGAGCTAGCAAATGGGTTCTAGGGTTGAACCACGAGCGACGCGAGTGGTTCGAAAATAGAATCCTGAGCGAAGCGAGTGGCTAAAAACTGGCCAAGTGCGTGTCGGACCACGCACAATGAAGGGTTCCGTAGCGACCACCACCACTACCACTATCCAATACATTGACTCAAAAAAGACGTGTTTATAGGGAACTCACGGTATTTACTTCCTTCTGTTTGGGCAATAAAGTTTTTCAGCAACACCTCAAAAACCGTTAGACCCATCTTGTTCAAACCAAAAATGGTTGAATGTATTTATTACTGTACAACCTCAATTTTTTTCAGAATTTTAAACTTCATACAGTACTTTGGAAATTAGAGGCGGAAAACACACTTTTTACGACTTAATATCTAACCAACGGTTGCCTTAAATGGAAAAGTTTGTCACAAACTCTATACAATTTTTAAAGGCATATGGGGCACGCCTACATAGGTATGTGTATGGTTTTTTTTCTTCCGCCGTTTATATGCATAGAGTGCCAAAAATATTTTTTAATGTATTTATCATACAGCTAAACGGGGGCAGGATAAAAAAAATTACCTAATGGGGTATAGCTGCTTACGCTCATTGTGTAGATAAAAAATACTGTATTTTTTTTATTTATAGAATATTGGAAAACAAAGGAATGAGATGCCACCAAAATCAGCAAAGCGAAAGCGATTTTGTTGCACTACCAAAAATCAACAAAAAGTGGTTAGTTAGACAGGAATTTGTTATTTTCTGAATTACCCGACATTCAGAACTACCCGAGGACACCTTAGTAGTGTTTTAGTTCAGTCATGAAAACTCAGAACCAGCAACACAATATAACAATTTGCCACCATTTAATGGTGTAGAAATTTAATGAAGTGGTGACTTTTGCCTTTAACAAAAAAGTAGGTGTAGTATGGCGATTGGCCACTTTCATGTTTATCAGTAACAATAGTTTACTGCGACATACACACATATTGCTTGTTATCAATGCAACCTAAAGTGTATATATAGTTAGGTCCGATATTAATAAAAGAACTCTACTACCAGCAACACTGAGTTTACCTCACCTCTCATATCCTGGGCACCCACCATCCTGTACTACTAGTACATAGGTCTATAGTTCCAACTTTGCTGACACTTAGCCGCAACAGTACTTAATAATTTTGGTCAATAATAAAATAGAAGCAACAAGCCTGGGAGGTAGACATTGTCCATTTGGGGATTTGAGGAGTTCACAAGGCTGCACAAGGCATTAGGATACTTCAACAGAATGTAAAACACCTGCTTTACACAAAACACATCAGAACTCATTACTCATTAGAGGAGCCCTTAGACAATAGGCAACATTATTTTTTTTAGGAGAGTATACACACTGGTTTTGTGATTGACTTGTTACTGATAACTCCTTACAAGAAGTTACTTTTAAGATAGGTAATATCATGATAAAGCCAAACAATTGGAAACAAATAGAATAATGACAGAAAGTAATAATTCCAATAGCTGAAATATATATGCTGAAAAACAAAAAAGTAATCAAGTAGAAATCCATATATCACACATTTTTATGAATATTCAATATAGAATTCTTGTAAGGTTACAATAAAAAAAAACAAATGAACGCGTGTGTAGTTTTTGTTTTGTTTTAAATTTTCATAAACTATGATAGACAGTGATGAGAATTACCTTGCGTCTAGTGGCAAACTTCAGCAATATACGTTGATGTCACAGTCACATAAACAAAACGATGTGCGAGTGTCAATAAAGCACATTACATTTAATTTTATTCGTAACGTCTAAATAAGTGAATATGTGAGGCTTCATGGACAATCAATTCAATTGCCTACGCCCTGTCTTTCACAGATAGTTAATGTTTGTAACGGCTTGGCTTTACGCTCGCCAGACGCCATACAACGCAGCAAGCGATAACAGAGGGGCTACCGCGAAACGAAAACGAACGAAGTTCGAATATCTCTCTCTCTCTGTCGCATGAATCAGCAAGTGCGACAGAGAGGGAGATATTCGAACTTCGTTCGTTTTCGGTTCGTGGTAGCCCCTCTGCGCACTCTGTACCTACTCTATCTCTATCTATGCGATATTGTGATTAAGTCCAAATGAAACCGACGGAGCAGCAAAAGCAAAACCACCACCGCAGTGAATGAATGGAATGGGCGTAGTGGGGCAATCTTGCCAGACGGTTACATTTCTTACATTTTTTGTAACTTTCCGGCTCGCGTAACATGTAAGTAACTTCTGTTGTAAATGAAAATTTCGTCACTTTTGTGTATAATGAAACTATTTAAAAAGAAAGGTCAAAAATATCTAACCAACCAAGCGAGACAATTTATAGGCTTTCATAAAGAACCTACATGGTACGACTCTGTCTGTCCGTTTGTTGCAACTATGTATGACATTTGAGATACCGCCCATCAGACTGAGGGGCTACCGCGACCACAAACGAAGTTTTCCCTCTCTGTCTCACTTATATGCAAACTTGCAAGTGCGACAGAGAGGGAAAACTTCGTTTGCTGTTCGCGGTAGCGCCACTGGCGTAATTCTGTCGCCGAATTGTAGCTGTATGTGGCTACTCATTTCTTAAAATGGAACGTTTTGATATGTAATTATGAAAAGTATAACTTTTCTAGAAAAGAAACAATTTTCGTCCCAAGGGCCCTGGTAACACTAGTAGTGGGCGTGGCGTGATGTGGTGTCTAGGCGCGGGGTAACGCCGTTTGTACACTCCCGGCGACTCGCTCGACTGCTCTCGCTAGAGAGTGTACAGCCGCTATAATTATTGTAATACACCTTTTAACTAGCGCCACTATCGAGAAAGAAGGAAACTATCAGAGAAAGCGCATTTCTTTAAAAACTCTCCCATTTAGATGTAGCTCTATTAATCTACAGTATATTTAACGGTCTACGCCAAGTGAAGATTTTCATTTCGTCTTAATGTTTTTTTTTCCATGTTACCTATCTACTTTCTGTTATGGAACTTCCTTAGAACCCATGTTTTTCACAATTTTTCTCTGATTGTAGTGCTTTTTGTATCTACGTAGGCCCTCTTGATATTTTAGTAATCAGTTACTTACCGCAGCTTATGGACGCCTGCAACTCCAGATGGACGTCATTGCGGCTTATATTGAGAAATGGTTGTTCTTTTTTTTAACCGCCAAAATGACAAGGAAAGAGGTTCTCAGTTCTGCTAGTACCTTTTTTTATGAGTGTTTAGCGATACGACGTCCGATTAGGATAATTCCTTTTTTTTACCTCCGAGATAGTTCCATATGTTTGGTAAAGGTTGAAGCTAAGGAATTCCTTAAATCTGATACTGATTAGCACGCATATGGTAATTTCGGTACCATCTTCTATTGTAAACCAAAAACAATGCCGTCGACACGATCTAGTAATCATTTAGATATTCATCCTATAGCCACCATGTTTCTAGCGTTTTCCCAGTTGTGTCATAGAAGAGCGCGGGGTCCGCTTTGCCATAAATCCCAAAATTTGTTGAAGAGAAAACTAGATATTGTTGGGAATGACCGGTTTCTTCATTACGTCTTTCCTCGTCGAGAAGTCATATAAAAATATCATATCAAATAATAATAAATTAATATATCTTTGTTTCAGTATTTTATGAGCCAACTGATCGAAGGAAAGCATCTAAAGCTCTGCAGAGTGGGCTACGTATCGCATATGCGTCGCCTAATTTAAATGAGCTACGAGCAATGGCGCAGCACGTCAAGTCTTACAAGCTTCCCGATGATATAAACGGCGTGGATGAAATATTGCATCTATGCAAAATATTGTCGAGTTTTGTTGAATGCCTGATTGTTACAGTAGGTGCTAAAGGTGTTATCATAGTCCGAAACGCGGATGAAGGCAATTTGAACGCTAAGTACTATCCAGTCAATACCATCGAAAATATTGAAAATGTGTCGGGAGCTGGAGATAGTTTTGCAAGTGGCTTCCTTCATGGAGTTCTTTCAAATCTAAATGAGGCGTCTTGTGTTTCAACCGGATTCCATGCGGCCAAATGTGCTTTGCGTTCGTCTAAAACCGTGCCATCCAATTTTGAGAACAGCACGCACATCGAGGAATCAAGTTATGAAATATTACAATAATAATAGGAATGTTTGTCAAATAAAACAATTGTCTTATATTTATTTTATTGCCGACTAAGCATACATATAGTAAAAATTCATTTAAACAGTCCTGTATAAAAATTAAGGCACTAAAATTCACACAACACACTATCCCACTCTTTCTTTTCAGTTTCTAATTCTGCAATCCTTTCCAGGTACAAAAGACACTTTCAACTATGTGAACACCTGTGATAGTACATTACTGCAATAGCCGCGAAATAGGGGATTGCCCAAAAATGGGACAATCCCTGTTCGCGCTGAGTCTTGTATAGTGCTTTTCTCAAAAGTTGCTGCATTCTTGTATGAAATTGCATTATGGAACGCTTGTTGCGTCTCACCCGAAACGTGATACTTCGCAGCATGTTATAACGAACATACGTCAATATTTCATTGCATATTTAACAAAATATTATTTTCGTGAGGAGTCAGGAACAGATGTTTGATAAGTATTGTATTTCTAAGAAACAGAATAGTTATTCTAAATTCCGATAATTTATTTGCATAAATTAGTTCCTTATTTTGAGAGTTTAACTAAATTTACCTGATTACCAGAGATCGGACAAATTTGCGTCATTGCTTGCAATAATATGGACATAACTCCAAAATTAATCAAAATGTTAATCAATTAATTAATTTCTTACTTGACATATATATAATTTAATTCCTAGTCAGTATATACAAAAGTTTGTTAAAGTATGTATATATTTATTAAAGAAAATAATCAGTATATTTTTAAAATTTTCTGCAGTCAGTCTATTTCTTTTTACATCAAAAATATACTTAAGTGCTGAAAATTCCGCTCGCAATCCACTAGAAAACTTCTTCATCAGAAATAATAATCATAGCAGTATATTTACCATGTAGTAGTTGTTGGGTATTATTTTTAGTGTAAATAATCGTGTCAGTTTAAAATCGTAACTTCTTTATTATATAAAAATACTTACTAAAATGATAACCACTTTAAATAACATTTTGCTAATAATTATAAGCACGTATAAACTATTATCTCCGGAAATTCTAATTTTATTTCAAGAAATAATTAATTTATTAACATTGTGATTAATTTTGGGGTCATGTCCACATTATTGAGAGCAATGACGCAAATTTGTCCGACCTCTGCTGATTACAGACAGCAGGTTTCTGAAGAGAATGCAGTCTTAAGTTTCAGCCCTTAAAACTTTATGACGTAATTTAAAAATCCAGGTGTTAAAAGATTTATTCACAACTGTAATACCTATATCATTTCTGGTACCTGTACCCTGAATTTTTCTTTATTTTGTTCAAGGACATTTGTAGATCGTTCGTATTTTTCTACAAAACCTTACCAAGAACTCGAGGATTTTGTCAATGTTATTGAAATATTAGTAGTAAGCATCATACTTACATTAAAGTTCGAATTTTTAGCAACACACTTAAGTAAAACAAAGATTTCATATTTATTTTATATCCAGTTTTTTCCTTTCTTCATTAAAAATTTTTGCGCGTGCAAATTCTTATAAGTACTAGCAACTAGAATTTCGCAAAAGGGGCCTTAGCATATGCAGAGCATATAAGGCAAGGTATCAACATCATGGCAATGAACATACTTTGTTTAACACCGCTGAGACTTGATATGTTGTGATTTTAACTGACACTGGTGCCAATTAGTGAATCTGTTTATAGTAGGGTCATATTCAGATTTAGGTTCGCGTCTTTTCGGTGGATATATCAAAAGTTAAGGGCCAAAAAGCTTAATTTTGGATTGGTCTAGTAACCCGCATGCCATTAACTATTGACCACCAGGGGGATAACTTTTGTTTTTACAACTGACAATGACCTATTAATCATTATCTAATTTCATTTTGTAAATGAGATTCTTGTGCAATATCATGGACGGAATTGATTATGATAAAAATACATTAACCTATTAATATTAACTAATTAAGACACTTATGTTTAAGTGATGGATGGGTATAAAGAATCTTTCATGATCTTTATGGGTTACATTTTGATCCATGCATAATTGATAAATGTTCACATTAGATTATATATCTGTGTGTCCTCCAGGGTAAGCAAACTTCCTCTCATACATTGTATATGAAGAGGGCTCACGACTTTGCATTTCATGAAGTTTCTTATACTTATGCACTCTAGCTTCCACCAAGAACAGTATGCCAGCCGGGAACAGCAGAATGACACCAATGACGCCCATGGCAAATGCCCATCCCAGGTCATTATGCTCCCAGTTGGGCATCCAGTCACGCCCATCACCCCTCGCACCAAATGTCACCACTGATATTATACCAGTAAAACCTGAAATAAGAATTGGAATATTTTGTCTCACTAAGCTTATTCAAAGGACATTTACAAAACCATTATTGCAATGCTAGTTCTTGTATTGTCATTGTTATTATCCAATAGATCTTTATCTGATGGTCAGCAGAAAATATTATATGTATTATTACAGTTTTATCATTAAGTATAATCTATAATAAGTTCAGCATAATGTAAATAAGATCTACATACCTCCTACAACAAGTATTGTCCCCAGCGTCACCAAAAGAGTCAGATAGTTTTCATCATCATTATCCTTTTGTAAGTAGAGATATGTCAGGAATAAAGAGACCAGCACGGTGCACAGTGATATAGTGAAAAAGAACTGAGTAGCTACGAAAAATCCTGGTAAAAGTATGTCATGGATGATGTAGTACTCCTCTTCAAACACCCACCAGCAGCCGGTAAACACTGTATCATACCAATGATGTGGCTCTTGGAATCCATTGAAACATACTAACCACAAACCTGTAATCAACAAATTTGTTATTTCTTTCTGTAGTATAGAAACGTAACGTTCTCTACTTGACAGGGACAGATACTTAAATTAATAAAAGCACTGAATTGGTATAGTGTAGCAGGAGTTAATCTACTGAATTGCTAAAATCCCAAAATAATACTTTAAGCTAAACAAATGACTGTGGGAGTAACTTACCAATTTTAATAAATTTTGGATTTTTAAGTTTGCCGTCTGTAACTAACCAGTAGGGGCTTACGAAGGCCAGTATGATAAATAACGAGGCTAAAACGTAAAAACCTAGGGCAAATAAGCCCGTTTTCGATTTAGAAACCATTTTAAAAATGTATAATCACACACATTCAGTTACCGAATTTTGTAAACTGAACTGAATAAACGCCAAACAACTTGATCTAACCTACGCCCTAAACTTGCTTGCATTGCCACAGACTACGAATAAATAAAGTGGTTTACATATAACACAACATGAAGCAGGTAAATTCGGTTAGGATGAAGTGAAATAAAATCCTGAATCCAGAAATTGGCCAAAGTTGAACAAAGACCTATAAAAGAGATATTTGATTTTTTTTTTTAATTTAGATTGAGTTTTATTCTTTCACCCCTGTCTTGTATCATATCTACGATATGGACACAAATATCGCCTTTGAATGACAGATTGACAGAAAAGTAACCTTAGTTTTATTTTGATTTTGTGTTGTTGTGACCCAAGTTTTAGCAATTGGTTGTGTGAGTTTTATAATGTAAGAAGAAAAAAATTCTACATGGTCATTCAAAAGTTTTGTAGACTGGGTCTCCTACATTGGAGGCCCCGCTTTTGCAGTTACTTTTCGACAGAGAGTAAGGGGTCCTACAGACTATGCAAGTACTTTAGTATCAGCCAAGATAAAGCGGAATTTATTTGTTTAAAGCAACCGTACATTAGCAAATTAAGTAATGCATCCTTAGAGTGTCTAATTGACACAGTGCATGACCTAGGATTTGAGAAACACGTTTTAATCAAGGACCCAGTGATGTTCAGCATTATGCCTGTCACACTGAGATTTCGGTACAAAGTTTTGGAAGAATGTGGATTTGAAAATATCACACCGAAACACTTATTGTTATATTTAACATTGATAAAACAGAAAAGCATTGGGCAACTGAAAAGATCTGGAGAGCTACCAACTACCTTAAATGTAGAAAATAGACTAGCTAGTTTTATGACTCAATGGCCTACATCACTGACTACATTAATACAGGGAGACATTAATGAAGCAACATTTTACAGTTTGAGATTGAAGATACTGCAACGTTACCTAGAGTTAGTACTAGATTTGACTGAAGATGAATTCCACCGGGGCTTAAAAACATACCCAACAATCAAGCATCGGCCACTAGAAGTTATAAACGAAACTCTCAATGTACTGCAGTCAGTTGTTATGATACCAGATAAGAAAATCAAAGCCAATTTATATCTTCTTCATGTTGACCCAGAAAACTTAAAGAAATTAATATACAAAATCCGTTCCATAGGTGGCATTGACATTAAAGAAATTTTAAGAATGCATCCCAAATTAGCCAACAAGAAATACGAGGTAATGGTAGAAATAAGAAACATATTGAAGGAATATGGTATCAATGATGAAGCTCAAAGAAGATGTTTTGATATATACACCTTGAGTCCTCAGACAATAAGGGTAAGACTAGAGGAAGCTAAGTCTATTCCTGAATTTCAGACCTTCTTGAATCATCCTAGATTTCTTAAAATGATACACTACAAAAATACAGCAATGGACAGATTGCAGAGCTTGTACAACAACAAGAAAAAATGTTTGAGCCTGAACATACTCTCAGGAAGCTCAGTACATTATGAAATATTTGAGAAAGCCCCTGGAGACAGACTCGGAAAGGGGAAGGACCTTGTATTTTGCATCTCACAATCATTGGGAGATATATACAGTGCCAGTCAAATAAGGAGTATGGTGAAGAGACACCCATTTTGGATTAATGTGCCACTGGTACAAGTCAAATTTGTCTACCAACAACTTTCAAAGAAGTTTGGGGCTCAAGATATTTATGAAAACTGTCCACTTTTACTATATCCTTGGAATAAAATAAAGAAAGTTCTTGATATTTTTGAGGGAAAAGAAAAGCCAGTAGAGTCACTATACAGTAATGAAATACTAGACATTAAAAAAATAGAGAAATCCCAACAATTGAGTTTAGTATTGTATTATTTAGAAAAAAAACACTACTTTTCCGGTAATGGTGTCTGGACTGAAGATAAATGTAAAAACATAGAAATGGCAAGTTTCCAAGATTTTAGAAAAGATCAGACTGCAAATAAAATGTTGAAGTAACTTATAGCATACTCGTATTATTGCATAGAATGGTCATATTTCTAGCAGCTAGCACTGTACCAGTATATCGAAATGTGAACCGTGAGCGGAGAGTGATGCGGGCTTGCTTAGATATTATGGAATAACATACATTTGAATGCGCCCTTGTCTCTTATAACATAAAAATAATGGGCATTTAGCATTATCATAACAATATAATTTTGTTAAGAGTTCAAAATACCGAACTGCGTATAGTGCCGTTCCTTTCACTTATATACGAGTGCTACTGCGAACCACAAACGAAGTTTTCTGTCGCTCTTATGTGCAAATTTGCAAATGCGACAGAGAGGGAAAATTTCGAATGCCGTTCGCGGTAGCAGCCTTGGGGCAGGTTGTGTTATCATATAAAAAGTTCCATAAAAAACCGATTTTCATCTTTCATTTGCCAAACTCTACACACTTAGAGGGCTACCACGAACCGAAAAAGAAGCATCTCCCTCCCTGTCGCTCGAATACGCAAGTAAGACAGACAGATTTTTCGGTCTCGTCTTGGACCCACCACACGTCTCTGCCTGTTGGCGTAACAAACAAACCTTTTCAGACGGCCTACTCTACTCCGAACTCCGTATCGTGCCGTCCCTTTCACTCTCGTGTTACCATAAGAGTGAAAGGGACGGCACGATACGAAGTTCGGATTTCGATATTAGGAGTAGGTCCGGAGGGGCTACCGCGAACCACAAACGAAGTTTTCCCTCTCTGTCTCACTTATATGCAAACTTGCAAGTGCGACAGAGAGGGAAAACTTCGTTTGCTGTCGCGGTAGCGCCCCAGTGGGCGCACAACTAGGAACAAAATTTACAAAATGTCACTTTTGTATGGAATTTGGCCAAAAAATAATGGCGGATACTGCTATCTCGCTCCCTCAGTTAATCCATCTCAGTCACATGTCAATGTCACCTCTGGGGCGCTACCGCGACAGCAAACGAAGTTTTCCTTCTCTGTCGCACTTGCAAGTTTGCATATAAGTGAGACAGAGAGGGAAAACTTCGTTTGTGGTCGCGGTAGCCGCACGGGTCACTTCCGTTCAACTTGAGTGATCGCCATATTGTTTCTTTGTTGGTCAATTCGTAGTGTGGTTTGTAGTTTGTTATTTTGGTATTTATAAATGGTAGAAACCTTAATTTAAAGAGAAAAAGCATGTAGTAAGAAGGCAGTGTGTTTTTCAACATGCCACGGACTATATCAGGCTATAGGGTATGTGTTATTTGTGGTTTTCGTGGTGGTCGAAAAGATGACGAGAAAAGGAAATTAATGGCAAGATTTCCTTTAGATCACGACCGGTAAGCAATTAATTGGAGATTATCTATTAATATGTACCACAGCAAGTTACATGTATGCAAAATAAGAAGCGTTATTTGCAATTTAGTTTCATTCGTATACTATACATACTAGTGTTGGCCGTAACATATCGATAACTAGCTTATCATATAGAACTCTGGTATTTTTCAGTTGCAGACAGTGGGTGAAAGTGATTGGCAATGAAGACCTAGCCTACGTTCCGATTCGTTGAACGAATTAAAATTTGTTTGTGGTGACCACTTTCAACCCAAAGATTTTAACCCAAAGAAAAGTCGTCTAAAGAGATGGTTAATATAAAGCAGCACAACTTTATACTTTATTTAATTTAATTTAATTTTAGCCCTACCCACTGCGGAATAAGCGCATGGACGTCGTAGTGTAGTCGTCATAACCTAACCAGTTGAGAATGGATTCAATCCCCAATTGTTAATGTGAGGTGTTTTTGGCAAAATTCGATCCCCTCCCGCCAAAAACATCTCACGTAAATAATGGACGCCCTCTAACTGGAATTTTTATAAAAATGGAACCCACGACGTCACTAGTCATCGTTTTTCGATATCGATATCTTTAACTGTACTACATCAAAGTTACATCCCTATCGCGCTGTTATGTTGGCATTACCTATTTCCTTTTTTTTATTTTATTGTGATACAGAATGTTTGGCCAAACTCTACGTCAATGTCATGCAATGACAATATCACTGTCATCCAAAACCTAGTTCGAAGTCCCGTCTCTTAGAACGTAGTGGTTATATTCTCTTTGCCGCGAACAGCAAACGAAGTTTTCCCTCTCTGTCGCGCTTACGTCCGAAGGTGCAAGTGCGACAAAGAGCGAAAACTTCGTTTGCTGTTCGCGGTAGCGCCGCTGACATGAACTGGTATGAAGTAAGAATAAGACTGGAGCCGGCAATACACACATACAAAGATATGCGAAAGAGATGCAAGTGTAGACATCAACACACGTGGGAACGAGATACAATGTATCTCCAGTCCCTCATCGCGTATTATTTGTCAACGACCTGTCACCGAAACGTCATCAATTTATTCAAACTTATTTGGCGCCAATTTATATACAGCACGACTAATTATGAGATGCCAGAATTGTGCTACATCCATATCAGTCTTCTGATACATCTCAATTTAGTCAGCCTATCATGTCCGTCTCCCTTAGTGATTCGGTAATCCTCCCTCTATCTAATCCTCTTTCTACGTTTTCAGATTTTACTCTCGTCGCTAATATATTTTTAATCCAAATTGACATGAAAAGACATGGCCGTCGACAAAAATGACAAATACCGCTTTAAATGTAAAAACTATCGTGTATCGTGTATGCTTGAAACAGAACGTAATTAATACGACTTTTGCAAGCAACAGCAAGCAAATGTCAAACCGCTGTCATGTGTCACTCCGTTCACCTCACTTTGCCTCATCCATCCTCACTCCCGTAAAAATGGCGACTTTCCTTCCTCGCTCTCTTGGTCTTGCTGAAACAGTAATTCGGAATAATGGAGCAAAGGTAAATAAACCTTCAGTTCTTCATGTATAATGAGTGTTACCGTATTCGTCTAAATCAATCTGTGTTGACAACTCTTTCAAGTATCGGAACATAAAAATCCATACCTGTCGGTCCACTAGATTGATTTTCATTTTGTTCATCTCAGCTGACTGTAAGTTTTTACAAATTCAATAACTAGGTATTATCTAACTGAAACATAGGTTCCATTTATGTAATTACTATTTTATTTATAAATTTGACCTTGTCGTTTCGTCTATACGATTGTGAATCTTACGTCATCGCTCGGTTTTTTGATCAGATTCATTTTTCTTACAGTATCAACAAGATTGATAATTGTGTATCATTTGACTGATGCATATAATGGAAATGATAACAGATATAACAATCTTTTACTCAATGTTTGTCTACATAGAGAATTAAAATATTATATCATTAGTGTTCGGAGTTTCGGTGGCAAATTTCACAGAGGTAAATGGAGTCGCCTAACTATTTTTTTGATTAATAACGATTAAATAATTAATTTTACATAATACTCTTTATAAATTATCTTGCGAGCATTACCTACTTATACTACTATAACACAGGACTACTAATAACACAAGTATGTAGGTAAACATTGTTTAATAAATTTATTTATTTTTACTTATTACATACGTACAAACATGTCACCTAAAGAGTCGGGACAGTATAATGTTTGTACCTGCCGCCAATTATACAATTCGGTATAACAAACATCATACTCCCTATGTCCACATCTGGAGCAAACTTCGGTAAAAGCCAACCTGACTGTATAGATGAATGACCCAATATTTTTTTTCCCCAGTATTTTTAGTTCCATTCGCGTTTTTCCCCATTTTCTTTATTCTCTATACATTATTTCTACCAACAGATAATTTCGCCACACGCATTTTTTTCTAGTCGTTATTTTGGCTACACGCATCTTTACCAATGCAATTTTTCACCAATCTGTTTTTTTCACATGCGTTTGGTTACCCGTAGAATATATAAAAAGGTTTATTTCTAGTGCTTATTATCTTATTATCGTCACCTATCTATGCCTATAATAATTCTAAGAAGTTTTCACGACCCCGCCCGCTTGTATGTGTGTGTGTATGCTAAAACATGGTAAAGTTGCGTCTTGCGAAAAAAAGATTAGATATTAAATCGTATGACAAAAATAAACTAGTGGAAATATATTCTACGGGTAACCAAACGCATGTGAAAAAAACAGATTGGTGAAAAATTGCATTGGTAAAGATGCGTGTAGCCAAAATAACGACTAGAAAAAAATGCGTGTGGCGAAATTATCTGTTGGTAGAAATAATGTATAGAGAATAAAGAAAATGGGGAAAAACGCGAATGGAACTAAAAATATTGGGTCATTCATCTATACAGTCGATGAATGATTTCCACCCATTTTTAAGATGTAAGACTTCTGGATATGTCAACCAATCTTAATATATTTGGTTCCAATGTTATTTTTTTCATATTTGTGCACTTAATTACCAGTAATACCACCTACTCAAAAGAGTGTGTATATATTATATTTAAAATTCCTTCAATTATTGGTGACTGTAACTTTACTAATATGCCTTTGTTGAAAAACTTTACGAGTACCTACCTAATTAATGTCATACTAAGTACTTCAGGTAAATGGATTATTTATTTATTCAAATCTTAAAAAGTTAATCATAAAAACGACTCCATTACCCACTGTGTGAATTTTGCCACCGATACTCCGAACACTATATATCATGATTAACTTTTAAGTAGACATTTACTTAGAACTTACACCACTCTTAGAAAATGAATAGGTACTAGATCATGTATATAAATAATCATGTTTATTATTATTGTTCATTGTTCTGGGTGCATATGCATGATTTTGTACAAGGCCAAAGTCATATTTTTTTAACATCAACTCTACAACATACATAGGTGACATAATTTGCGAGTAAATATTTTGAAAAATGATAAATAATTCAGTCAATTTACTAAAATAGTATTTCATATGTGGTTTATTGCACTCAATTAAAATTGGTCAGACATCTTTTGAATTGGCACTCAGATCTAGTTCAAGGTAATTTATATATTGAATGCTTGCTATTCTTACAAGTAATAATTAAATTGTATGTATAGGTATGTAATCTGTAGGTGTTTTAAAGATATAAATCATTAACATTTAAATTATAAGAAGTGAGATTATATGGGAAAGAAAATAAAAAGAGTGCGTGGTTAAAGAGAATTCTAAGATAAACTATTAAATAATGCTCATAGCTGGCTAAACATGCTGCAAGTATTTAAATTCCAGCTGAAAGTATTGTATTAACCAAAGCACAATGCTGTTTTATCAATTGGCTATGCTACTATAATCAGTATCATCACAATTCATGTCACAATTATGATTCAGTCAACAGAACTGTTGTGTTTTACTCACTGACAGTTCCATAATATCCTTACCTAAATATTGTACAAAATCAATGGTTGACAACGAAAACTCGCTAGCAACTCTGTCACTACTCTTAGGACCCTCATATCTCAGTACTGACATAATTCAACTTTCTGTAGACTACAAACTACTCCTAAACAATGCCATAATTAAACCTTTCTGTACTTATAGGTAGGTAATTATCTAGTTGTGGGGATTGCCAGCAACAGAAGAGATCACCTTGGTTTACCCGGAACAACGAAATACATGATTACCTCAATATGCCCACCACAAAAGAAAAAAAGAAAAAGCATACCATACATTATGTTAAGCGTCTTGCGGGCCACCCAAATCCTTGGGCCTCAAAGTTACTCTCACATTGTGTAGGCTGCATAGGAGTTGAGAGAGGCCATGGTCTCGTAAAAAAAACATAAATACACTGAACCAAACTGATTATAGAGCTGCAGACTCATGGCAGTGTAAAAAAGAAAAGAAAAATAAAGATATATACATTATTATTCATTTGCTTTACAATGTTTTTTGGGTTTTCCTAATGACAAAACAATGTCATGTATTTAGTTAATCACAACATATCACCGCAAAATCAAATAATCAATTATATAGCAATAATAGTTCGTTTATTTTAGCATTTTAGAACTCTTATACAAAACAAAAAAATAATGTGGAAACCCTCATCGTAACAATAACCATGCATCTTAGAGGTGTTGTTGAGTGAATGGGCAACTCAACTGTTAGAAGTTCTCAACCTGCTTGAAGCCTCGTAACTGAGTAGAGGAGAATTACAACCATTGATAAATTTGTCGATGTCATAGGCAACAACGGGAATCAACAGCTTAACCCTTATCAAGGAAGATTCGATTGAGCAACCACATTGTTAATAAACTTTTATGGACAAACACCTCGCCTCTTTTTTTGCCCTAGATGTTTTCTCCAGTGGGTTGCAAACATGAGAGTTTATTAAACTTTCATCATATTTGTATAACTAGGGCTTTCTTAATGGTTAAGTGGCTTCCCTAGCACGGTAGGACTTGGCGTCAGTAACCACTTAAAGCTTTGACCCGTCCTACTATGACTGACCTACGCTGTTATTGCTCAATATGCGGAATCAATATTTATTGAATAGAATGGCGTTGGTAATCTCTCATACACGAGCATTTGGTTGAATCAATTGAAATCTGCTTTAGAACGAGACGAGAACATTAAAAAAGATGAAGAACAGTGGAATCAATCACTGAAAACAATGACCGTGTAAAATTCGACCGCTGGCCTTTTGCTTTCTATAAGTTATCCAAAAATCGAGATAGTTCAATTTAATATAATTGCGGGGGCGTCGTAAGCCTGTGAGTTTGTAGAGTTAATCCGGATTCATACTAATCTGACGTGGTACTTTGATGAGCTCAGACGCGCTCAGAATGGGCAGCCACGTCAGACCGCATCAGATCAATGTGAATCTAACCGTACATTACGTCACATCACATCAGACAACATGAATCCGGCTGTCTTGAGTAGTATTATGTGTATTCTAGCTTTCGCGTTACCCGTGTAAGCGGCGTGATGTATTGATACTGCCTGGTCTAAGTATTCCTGGGAGGTGCACAAAAATTGTGACTGGTTAATACACATAGCGGTTGCGCTAAGAGGCGGGCTTAGAGATATTGATTGTATTTAATATTTATACTATTATTATGTACGCACTTACACACTGATAGGGTAATGATCCGACACTTCCATACGTTATCGATTGGCTCAGGCTTAGGTAATCGCGAGGCTTACTGGCACGTCGGTGGTGGGCTGCCCACTGCCAGAAGTCACGTGGGTAGGTAGTAGTCACCGGGTGTGCTCTAATCGCATCGGTGAGAATTCTTACCATTTTTAAAGCCCGCCAGAAATATATAACCGTTGGCCATGTTGCGGAATTCCATTGGAACTAATTTCTTACACTGGCAATAATGTTAATCATAGGTTGTCACTGTTGTTAATGTAACTGTGGTGGTTTAGGTTAAGTGTTGAATATTAAATAATAAATGACAAAAAATGCTCAAAACGATTCATTGCCAAGAGCGGAACGATTAGTTTAATTGACTTCAGCCCGTGTTGATGATGCAAATTATTGATTTTCAGAATTTAATGTATATTTGAATATTATCCGTATACTCACAATACTCAAGTCATTAATAAGTAAGAACAAGTATATGAAGTACTCATCTGATTACAAAATATTCTTTCGCCATTTCGGCCATCGCACACGGTACGTGAGCGCCGCTTGTCGAGCGCTCCTTCATAGTATCACAGAATAATGAATTGTACCTTCGTACAGAAGGTTCTGTCTCTAACAAAACTGTTGTTTGACAGCTAATCATGGCATCATGTTCGCACGCGCTCACCCCATAGCACGTTCTCTTTCGTTCCCAGCGCCATAAGGTATCTCGACACCACGGAGGTGTGCCGGGGCGGAGTTTAGCCGAAGCGAAGAGGAACAGGCCTAGTAGTATGCGGGCGGAGCGGCGCGGACAGCTCGTCTGTAATAAAGTTGTTGTGAAGTGATTCGGTGTGTTAACAGCTATTGGCAGTGGCCGCCGCGCCGCACAAGCAGCAAGTGCGCAACCTGAACGTGCACGAGTACGTGAGCTACACGCTGCTGCGCGACGCCGGCATCCCCGTCCCCAAGTTCAACGTGGCCAAGTCGAAGGACGACGCCCTCAAGTTCGCCAAGGAGCTGAACAGCAAGGACATCGTCCTTAAAGCCCAGGTTTGTGCACCGAGAAATATTTCTCTCAGCACGGCTGGCAGTGCTGAATGGCTATTATCTGAGTCGCGAGTCTCGTGACACACTAACACTAATCTCTCTCGCACACAACAAAGAGGGTAGTAGCTACCTATCTCTTATAACCTCATATAATCTCATAAGTATCTGAACGTGCACTCTAACACCTTCACAATAAAGTCTTGTTCAGATAGCTATTTGTTAGCACCTAGTTCGCTCTGATATATCTGGTGGCGGCAGTACCAGCCCCGTTAAAATTATATGTACGAAAGGATCTAGCCTAAGATCCTCTAGAAGTCACAATAGTAACATGTCTGCTGAACTACAGTGCATATGTTCTTTCTGCATTGGGTACCTCGGCTGAACGTACTTGAAAGTGCTGCGTCTGTCTATACCGACTGATTTATCATGTGCAGGTACTAGCAGGTGGGCGAGGAAAGGGTTCCTTCAAAAATGGTCTCAAAGGCGGCGTCCGTATGGTGTCCACGTAAGTACCTATGGCATTTGAGTTATGAGCAAAGTTAAGTGGTCTGTAATTCTTGTTGTGATGTGAATAAGAATTTATAATTGTTACACTAATTTAACACACCCGCATGCAGATATGTTGTATTGTTTGTAGCCTTAGTAGATGCGCTGCAGTTCAAACAATTAGAAACAAACGAAATGCAACACTCTTTCTTTAAAATTTGACTCATTTAATTAAACTATTTTGTTATTTCTATAAGAACCTGGTATTCAGGAGGTTAGGTATGATTCATATCCGTACCACTAATCGTAAACGCACGCTACATTAGGCGAACAAGTCATGTGAACTATTACATTATTCACTCCTGCGTATAGCCGCAATAATTACATAGGCAAACAGCCCGCTTGGTGAATTTTAGCACCCGTGTATTCAAATACGTACCTTAAATAATTTTGTTACCGTGTGACACATACTGCATTTCACACCGTCTATGAGCCCCCCTGCTAAAAACATGAAATATCTTACAAATGATATTACAACAGAGTGTCACATACTGTAGTTCACACCTTCTATGAGGAAAAGAGTCATTGTTGCCCTCAAATGAGGGAAGAAAAGTACATATTTGATCCCTCATTCGAAGGCAACAATAACTCTTTTCTGAATAGCAGGTGTGAAAAATGATTTTCCTTCGTACTTTATCGGAAAAGTTCTTATTTATCGTTCTCTCTCAATTAGCTTCAGTACCCATCTTACATCCGTAGGGTTAAGTCGCATCAGCAGACCAATATATATATAGAGCTAACACGCAATTCAAATATTCGTTATAGTTGATTATATTTACAGTTTACTTATAAAAAAGTTTTATTACAATGCCGAAACCTCAAAAAGAGCTAAGAAATCCAGTCCAAGGAATTATATTTAATATGTACCTGTATTTCATATCAGAAAATAGCAAATACAAAAATAGCGAGTATCTTCTCAAAGTTCAGATAAAAGGTCACGTATCAAAAAGGAACATAGACATGAATATGGGTACAGTTAAATAAAAGTTATTGAAGAAAAAATAAATATGATTGGCCCGGATGAATGGAAGAATGTTTGTGATCATGCCTTCAAATGTGAAAATGAATATCGGTCACAGGAACACTCGATGGATGATCACATTGATAGGATTGTAATTAATGTAAATGAAAGCACTGACGAATCTAACTGTTACTCAGATTGTGTAAATATTTCCCAATACGATTTATTTTGTTGTACCTATGTTTTAAAGTGAAGATAATGTTTCGTTTACTAATGACAATAAAACTGAGTTGAAGGTGGTTGTACCATCTATATATTATACAATAACATTTTTCACTTCGGCATTTGACACTAAACAATAATGTTCCATGATAATGGATATGAAAATGGCACTCATTTAATACAATCATTGATTGACAGTTCGGGTGCCATCGTATTCCGATTGAGATCCGAGTTTTCCTGAAGGAAAATCATTTTGCAATACATCTGTACCAAACATTTTCAAAGTAAATCAGTCCGTTTTGTGCGATGTCCTGTTAGTGCGACGTAATATCACCGGTCCCTTGACTGTCACTTTATGCGGATTCCACTGTAGTTCTTATTATTTCAGCAGTTACCTGCGAGATATTGATTTATCTGCTAGCGTCCCTGAATAGTTTACATTAGCACTGATGGCCCGCTTCCCGTTTTGCACTTTGCTTAGTCAAAACAATGTATGATCACAGCGCAGCTAACAATGTTAGGCCCTTTCGACTCGCCGCAGTCTGCACTAGGAGGCTGCATCCGTATAATCAACTGATTGGTAGTTGACTTTGGACCTTGGACTATTCATCATTATATTAACAATTGCTCCGCAGGATGATTGACCACGTAAATATATACTTGTGACATTACGTATAACATAATGCGATACGTATTACATACAAACAACTAGATCAGAGACTGTTTGTAAACCAGACCATATCTTTACTTATTGGCAGACGGAACAGAAATCAGTATCTGTAACGAACGAATGATGATACATATTGTTTGAGTATCACAGCTTGCTCAAATGCTCGTGTCGC
Source organism: Epiblema foenella (assembly GCA_963556455.1). Taxonomy (NCBI): domain Eukaryota; kingdom Metazoa; phylum Arthropoda; class Insecta; order Lepidoptera; family Tortricidae; genus Epiblema; species Epiblema foenella. Next base: position 13,771,619 of record OY747095.1, on the reverse strand, counting down.
GAAAACGCAAAAACTAGTAAAATCAAAATGAGTCTTGCGCACAAGGCTAGTGCTAAGTCAAAGTTATTCATTTTTTGACGTGACAACGTCTTATAAATTGGTTTGCCGGGTGACACTTCAAGAAACTGCGTTACGCTCCGCTCACGTTATGCGCTCACAATGAGAGCGAGTGAGAGGCATGGTTAGCCCGCCTAAGAGCGAGAGAGACAGACATAAAAAGTGAAAGGCACGCGTCCCTTCCACTCGAGCAAAATTATTTTACCACTCAAAGTCGTTGTCACGTAAAACTTTCGCCCGTATACCGACTTTATTTATTGAGGCATATTACATGTAGGTACTTATGAATCTAGCTTTCATACAGTTCATTTATACAGACACATTTTTTTCCGGTAACAGAAAGGCAAAATTGTCGGTTCGGTTGAAGAAACTACTCTAATCCAATTCAATTGACTGGCCTAAGTCCAATACGTGTGATATATGTTGGAATTGCTAAAAACGAAAGAGTATTGCCATCACAAGTATGTACCTACAATAACATTAAGGGCCCTTATCAGTTAAAACGCTCATCTATTTAGCCTATTTTCTGCGTGAATAGACTAGTATCTTGTCAATTTCTCTATGCGGTCTGATATCATACATACAATAATATTATCAATGATTTTTTTTAAAAAAGACACATTACGTACAGTCGCCATCAAATATATCTGTACTCTTCAGGGTGCTCAAAAATATCTGAACATGCACTTTAACGCCTTGACAATAGAGTCGTGTTCAGATATTTGTGAGCACCTTGTTCGCTCCGATATATCTGATGGCGACTGTACAAATGACTTAAAAAATTACAGTATTACAGACTTAAAAAAATACAGCAGTACCTTGGATTGTAGTTTCCTATGGTAAGAATTTGCTCGAGTTTCAATGACTTTGTCATCCAAAATAATACTATGGACATCTTCCACGACCCACTTACGTTTAAATCGACATTATTGCCAAAACCCAAATAAATCTGTTAATGTTAGTTTAATAGTTTATTTCTTCTCTTGTACCTAAACATGTTGTATTATTGAATAAATTAAATGTTTTTTACTGATCTCACTGCAACATGCGAAGCCAATCTTATGTACTTCCGTGATTGAATACCTACTAAATTACTAAATAACTTGAGTGAAATGCATATATAAAATATATGATGTGGTTGTACTTAAACATAAAATAAATAAACAAACGCAGATATTGTTTGTATGCGTAGACCGGAGCAGGCCGCGGACATCGCTAGCAAGATGCTCAACCAATACCTGGTGACGAAGCAGACGGGCGCCGGCGGCCGCATCTGCAACATGGTGATGGTCACCGAGCGCAAGTTCCCGCGCCGCGAGTTCTACGTCGCCATCATGATGGAGCGCAGCTTCAACGTGAGTTGTCCCTGTAGGAATCCTAGCGCGACGCGTTGAGTGCGCGACCACTGCGCGCCGGTATGTACCTACGGCAACAGGGTAGCGGCGCCACACAGGCTGCGGGACGTTATCATACATTTCGGTGCGCAGCGGCCGCGTTGCGCGGCGTCACGCACGCTGTGTGACCAAGCCTTTAGCCGTGCGTTCCCTCGAAGCGGCCCTTCGCAACCCTCTGGCGTCAATTTTTAGTTAATCGAAGTTTAGGAATCGTGGTGTCTAGTCTGGTCTGGCGACGCACAGTGATTCCGCTCCCATACAAGGGCGGCCATAACTACCTCGGTTCCAAAATAAGCAATTTGTTCAATTTTAAACTATCAAATATTGCTACTAAAGTAGGAAATGGGGTAAAAACAGCTATTTTAAACATAAATAACGAACATATATGATGATGTATGTACAAAAAATATTTTCTGTACTTGTAACAATTTTCGATTTCGACGTTTACTTTAAAACTAAAGAAAGTAAGGTTTATACTATGACAACTAATAATAAAACAATATACAATGTATAATAACAGTATGTATTCCAAAAATACTTACATATAAGAACATTACAATTATTAGCCATAGTTAATACTAACTTAAATTACTTGCTATTAACACTATATTTTTCTATTTACACATAATAAATCTGACACAGATTTAGGTAAAATACTTTTTTTTTAACGGGCAACTTTCTCAAAGCAGATATTAGGGGATCTGAATGAAGAAAAAGCCGATTAATTAAATCGGTATTGGTCAAAACGCGGCTCATTTTTCGGGTATGATTTCGTCTAAATTCTTTGTAGTATTTGTTACACGCTTCAGCTGCTTCTTCAGACAACTCCCCTATTGACAGAAGACCATGATCTATAATACTAGCACCGTGAATTAAAATTTTGTGGACGGAAGCAGGCATGTAATACCATGGATACTCTGCAACTAATTGCCGAGCTGTTTCTAAAGTAAATTCTCTGAATTTGGTCTGATCAATGTTATATCCCGAATTAATGCACTGAAGTATAGTCCAACAACGATCTAAAAGATTCTTCTTAATGCCAGTAATTTCGGCTGATATTTCTGAGTTAAAAAAGAACCTCCTGGCAGTATTGCCATCGTTTGATGTGCCGTGCAATATTTCGTTTCACATCAACATATTCTACTTCACTAAGCCAGTCTCTATATTTTTCTATTAGTTTAGACTTTGTTCTATTTGTTTTTAACCAATAACTAGATAAACGTTTATATAAACTCGTTATTTTATCACTTAACACTTTTAAGTCGATATTTTCTATGTCATCCGCTAAAGGTGATGTATTGGTCAACACACTTAGGACATGTTGACATTTTTCTACGCCAGTTCCTTGTTTTGAGTGCTAAATATCAAAAACATTACGCCTCAATATAGAACACCTCCAAAAAGTACCTAAAACCAAAAGAGAAACAATTTTATAAAACTTCGTAATTTTTTTAGGTACGCCCTCCTCTACTTGAACACCCCCTTTACCTAAGAAGAGGCAGCCAGGGGCAGTTGAAAGTTACAGCCCTTATTAAGGACATTTCACTCTATTAAATGACGTATATTTCATACGTGGCTTAGGGTTTCCTCAAAGTATATCTCTCAATGAAAATCATACTTAAGAAAAAAATAACGGAACGATAGACCTCTAGTATAAAATTCGTATAAAATACAAACAAATATATATGCACAATATAAAATAAATCAAATAATAGTACATACCTTCTTCTTGTATTTCCATGATATCACCACGTGGACACTCGCGGTAAATAATAATAACAGACAATAACAAAGTGATTAAGTTGCGGCGATGCAAACGTACTACTGATTAGGGTGGAGATACGTTCACTTTCGTTGCACAAAAGTAAATGATAATTGTAATCTATTCCTGTAATATTTATACTATTGAGTAGTCTATCTATTAGTTAATAATTTTAGTTACCTGATAGGGCATAATATGCTAATGACTTAGTTCGAGTTATGGCCTACGGCGGAATCACCGTGCGACGGTGAGGGTTATCGTATATTATTTATTACACACATACATCTGTCACGTTTTGACAAGTATGCGAGTGCGAGAGTGACCGACGTCTTATCCACAAGGAGAAATGAAAAAATCCCAGCGGAGGGCAACAGCAAAGTTAAATAGTCCAGAGATATGAGGATAAAGTTGTGGCTTTGGTACACAAACACTTAAAAATACTACATTAATGAAAAATATTATTCTCTCACATATTTCATTACGTAGATTTTTGGTCAACATACCCGAGTAAGATAGTTGAATCCGGATTCAAACACAAATAAGACCATAATCTGAGGTTAAAAGTCAAAATAACATGACTTGGAATTGGAATAAACCTTATTATTGTTTGATTGAATCCGGGCTCTTAAATACCATGTCAATCAGGTTTGATCAATCAGAAACTGATAGGTTACGAATGACAATACATGTTGGTTATGCAGGGCCCCGTGATAATCGCGTCCTCGCAAGGAGGCGTGAACATCGAGGACGTCGCGGCGGAGAACCCCGAGGCCATCACCTACGAGCCCATCGACATCGTGAAGGGCATCACCACCGAGCAGATACACCGCGTCGTCGAGAAGGTAGCGCTCAACTAACACCTACTTTTCTATCAATAGCTTAAGTTGAATGACCGTTTAAATCGACGTGCAGTTTTACTAGATAGAGACACGCTAATTGGCTATTTGATAAAAAAATATATGGTGCCATTCGAACCAGTTTTTAGAGACGATCAAATGTGTGTATGCGACCAACTACAATTAGAACAACGCAAATACGAAGAGGTTAAAGTACAGCATAGATCACTTAAAACGCTCCATACTGATAGGCAGTGAAATGGCGTCGTAATCCCGTTGTATGGAAAAACGAGTAATTTCCATTGTAGTCGTGAAATATTGCGTTTAACAACATTGTTGCCATACAGTTTTTTTTTATTGAAACATGAGAATTCTATTGGTACTCGTAACTTTCAATTTACATTCAGACAATTAAAAAAAAAAACATTTTTGCGAATCTTTGACGTCTTATATATTTTTATGATTTTGATTAATTTGTCTAATTTACTATTTATTATGATAATTTGATGGTTTTTTTGTCTATGTAACCACACGGTGGTATAAATTTGAACATGTGTAAAATACCCAATTGAGGCTATTTTCCATATAAATTCCGTCCCAGTTTACTAAGGTCAGGCCGTCTCTTTTACGGTTTTTTATCAGTTGGTCATCGTCGAAACTAAAATTTCAAATTAAAGGGAATAATTGAAAAGTTTTGTGTTCCAAGCAGGATTCGAACCTGTGACATCCCGGCATACGCGCCATTGCCGCATGTGCTTAACATAACCTGGAAAAATGCTAATTATACCATTGTTAGAAAACTGTCGGGTTAAGTCTTAACACCGCACGAATATTTCAATGAGGACACCCCATCACAACTCCCCGGGTTTTGCAGCTAAAATCATGAACCAGGAGTAATGTTCTTCACAGATCGGGCTTCAAGAAAAGCAACAGGAAGCTTCAGATATGATTGCGAAAATGTATGAACTCTTCCTGAAAAAAGACGCTCTGCTTATCGAGGTGAACCCTTACGCTGAGGACGCCCTTTCTGGCTCATGTAAGATTTACAATTAATTAGTGTTAATTATTTGTAACGACCTCGATGAAAGCGATACGTGGTCATGGTCAAGGCTTGCCCACCAGCTGCCATCCGACACTACGTCGCTGGGATATTTACCCTGCCTAAACTGCTCTCGTACCTTTTTGAGAAAGATCTTAGATAGAAATTTCTTAGAGCAGCAGAGAGTAGAATAACAACACTCCAGTTATAACGGTGATCTGGAGACCATTTCTCGAAGCTACAAGTTACAATTGGAAGTATCTTTCTGAAAAAAGTATTAAAAAGAGACTTCCACTTGTAATTTTTAGCTTCGAGAAATAGGCACCTGATCGTTGAACAAATGTTGAAATCGATCAAGGAGCCATTATCATCATTTAATGTGTTCACGAATCATACCCACTTGTAACTTGGTTTGCAGTCTTCTGTTTGGACGCCAAATTCCGATTCGACGACAACGCCGACTTCAGACAAAAGGAGTTGTTTGCGCTGCGCGACACCACCCAGGAAGACCCCAAGGAAATCGAAGCCGCTAAGTTCAGCTTAAACTACATTGCACTCGACGGTAATACTGTGGTTTTGCATATCAGATTTGAATGTTAATTGTAGTAGTTTTACTAATTGACTATTTAAATTTTATGATATTAGATGTACCACCGGTAAATTATCTATGAGCCATGACTTTTTCGACGCCAACGACATATATACGCGCACCATCGGTTCAACGCCATCGACGGATATACCCGTCACGATGTGTAGTGCGATATCAACCTGTATGCATTTGTATAGGGTTCAACTTCGCGTTTGACACTCTATGCTTACTACTCATCACTGCCAGTGTATTCTTGGCTTAAATATTCGATACATATGTAATCTACGTTTATTATAGATTGTATTTTCTAATAGAGTAGTTGACCCTAATTTTATTATTACTCTTGGAGAGCTAGGCGCGCGATTCAGACGCGCACTTGAGCATTGGTTATTTGACGTGGTCAAAGTGTTGTTTTACAGGTACTATCGGGTGCATGGTGAACGGCGCGGGGCTGGCCATGGCCACCATGGACATCATCAAGCTGTACGGCGGCGACCCGGCCAACTTCCTCGACGTGGGTGGCGGCGCCACTGCGCAAGCTGTATCGGTACGTACTGACAACTGGGGCCCATACCACAAAACTTTACAAGCGTACAATTTAACAAAATCAATGCTAGCACTAACTACGAAAGTCCTATGTGGAATATGTTTTCTCATTTCGGTATTGTTGTTCATTTATTCAAACATGTCACATTGATGGACACTGACACCTAAAAATATCGATCCTAGAAGATAGTCTCTTTTAGCATTGGCTTGCTCGTGCCAGTAAAAATTTCTATGCGATATCTAACGCTTATAGGACACAAACGTCGCCGTGGAGGGGGCTATTTATAGCTAGCTTAATTGGTGCTCATTAATTTAATTTTTGAAACGCATTGCACATGTACCTAACCTTGAAATAGTTCTTCTCAACTACGTCTCATTGATTAGTCCACGCGTTATTTATATTTACGTTCTTTCTTTGTATCTGCATTGTTGGTATTGGTTTACATTACACGACATAATATTGATTATTTATAGGAATCATTGTTGATGGGTTTTTGTGCAGGAAGCCTTCAAGATCATTTTGTCGGACCCGAAAGTGACGGCCATTCTTGTGAACATTTTCGGCGGCATCATGCGTTGTGACGTCATCGCGGAGGGAATTATCACTGCCGCCAAAAACCTCAACATTCAGATCCCCGTTATTGTCCGGCTCCAGGTAACGCATCGCTCCAACATATGTAATAAACTACAAATATCTATGCCTGTATCTGACACACCTGCATAACAACTTGCACGTGTCACCTATTTTTTTCATTGTATACGCTAACTGGGCTGCCTGTATCTGGCGAGGAAAACATACCATATTTGATTTACTAGTTTCCAGTAAAGGAGGGAACGCGCAGGGCTGGAAAGCTAGTACGTGTATGCATTGATATTGTAGGACACAAATTGCATGCAAGTTTATACACTGTGTGCCAGTTAACTTTATATATATGTTGACACCCTCTTCCTGCCCACGAATCGGGAGGTCCCGGGTTCGAATCCCGGTCAGGGCATTTATTTGTGAGGTGAACACAAATATTTGTTCCGAGATTTGGATGTTTTCTACGTATTTAAGTATCTATTTATGTATATGATCGCTTTGTACCAATAGTACAAGCTTTGCTTAGTTTGAGACTAGGTCGATTTGTGTAAGATTGTCCACAAATATTTATTATCTCTTTATTCATTTAATGTCTTAAGTTAGGTTTTTTTTACAATAGAAAAAAAGTAAAATATAAATTAAAAATACATATACAAAAATATTATAAAAAACATAACCTAGAGTGGTTAGGGCGACAGAGAGGAACCTCCTGACTGTCCGCGCCGTATCCAGGAGTACCACCTTCTGTATTTGACCATGTAGCGAGTGTCTTGAGGTGTTGGTCGAGTGTTCGCTATTAGACCGTTCACAGAGACGACTATATCTACTATTATTATTATATGTTCAGGGCACGAAGGTACACGAAGCGCGCAAGCTGATCGCGGAGTCGGGGCTGCGCATCGTGCCGCGCGACGACCTGGACGAGGCGGCTGCGCTAGTCGTTCAACTCAGCGAGATCGTCTCGCTAGCCAAGAAGGCTGGCGTCGAGGTCAAGTTCGACATCCCTAAATACATGCTCGAAAAGTAAAACAGTATTAACTCGCCTCGGCAAACGTATCTATGTACTGTTTGCCGATGTTTCTACTCTTTCATCACGTGTCACCAGTCGCCCGAAGGTCATTCGCTCTGTTCCTTGTACTCACGCCATGGGTGAAGCGCGAGACAAACTTACGGTATATTGCCTTGTTTTCTGTTTACTTCGACAATATCAGTCATTAGTCGCCATTGTCGTCAATAATTACTTCATGCAGAAATCCAGTAAAAAGCTAGGTATTTATGTCCTTCGGGAAACGCAATTGAATCAACCCATGCAGAAATATACCCATGATTAATTTTATTTTTAATTTGACTATGAGGAGTACCTAGTACCGCACAGAAAATAATTATGCAACTGATAAACAATGTCTCGCGAATTCCTATTATTGTGTAATGTTTAAAGTATTACGCATTTATTTAATGTTAACCATATTCCTTATTATGTAAGCCTCAGGAATGACCTTTGAGCACTTCAGTTAGTAGTACGGAACATCTTGACCATAATAGTTATGTTTGCTTCTTCGAATATTACTGTAAACTATACGCGATCAATTGATTCATTTGTTATTAGAGTCGTCAATCAACCATACTCTAGATATTGTTACAATTTATTTTAAGAGTTACTGTAGAAATAGTTGCATAAATATTACAATTGATTCATAGTAGATAGGTAAAAATTTTTATTTATTTTTTGGTCCCTTTACATTTTGTTTAATCATAATGAAACATCTCATTCTGTTGAGATCTTGATACAATTTTAACTTTTAGACTAATTTATATGACGAAGATTAACAACCACACAAATACTTGATTTGAGTGTCTCCCGCAAAAAAAAATACTACGAAACCATATTGCGAAGTAAAAGTGGAGCGAAAGTAGCAAAGACATTACTCAGATGCACATTTTACTTTTTTTGAATTCATTGTTCACTATAAAGTTAAGGATTGATAGGCGATGCCACTGTTAAGACGTTAATATAAATAAGTCTTCACCTAAGTGTTATTAAAATAATCACCATATAAATTGGACGAAGCTTACGAACATAGGTTGTGCAACAACCACTTAATATTAGGATCAGACTTATTCGTAACTATTAGATCATTCTATTTATTGAACTTACCTTAAGTAATGTTGTTGTGTAGTTATTACATTGAACCCTATTACGATGTACCGCTTCTGTATCTGTATGTACTATCTGCGTATAAAATGTTAGTCGGTGTGTGGCGCGGCTGCTACTCTCCTCTCTGTAAGTATTGTTTAATCGACGGAAGCCCTCGAGCTCGCCGTGAAACGTGTAACATGCAATAATCAAGTATTTTGTAAAATGTTTCTTTGTAAATAGATACAACTATTAAGTTCGTGTATTTATTGGGAATAAAGTGTTTGAAGTAAAATGTTGTACCGTATAACAAAAGTAATTATTATTTATTGGCTTGAAAGGTCACTGTTGTAATAAATTTGGTTTAGATCTGTATTGTAGTTTTTTGTCTTCTCTAGTGTAGTATCATCACAGTCCGGAATTTTAGTGGCATTTTTGAGCAGCCATATATCGATTTCTCATTCATCGACTGCGTAATATGGATAGATTTACTACGGATATTTATTTGTGTTGGTACTAATAAGTACTTCTTCGTAAGTTATACCAAATATTATTTTTGACAATACGTTTCCTGACTTGTTTATATTATTTTTGTTTGAGAATTGCAAAATGCTGAAAAACGACAGTTGCGCCTGTAGCCGAAACTATTGTTTCTACGCCGCAACAAAAACTGCCTACCTATATAGGAACAACCCGCCTAATAGGTTCTTATGCCTGCGGTGCCAAGAGAGACTGTTTTTGGTGCCGAAGGCACGATCACCACTTTAATTGGTAAGATGATACCTTGAAGCCACCACCACCCGCTTTCTTTCACTGCCAGACTTAAATCTTGAATATACCCAAGAAAGCGATGTTGCAAGCTACCTATAGCGGCGCCCTGCCTATCGGGCGTCGGGCGCTACCCGGCATCAGAAAAGTTACGTAACTTTCGCTTTGCGGGTTTCTGGCAGTCGAAGTGTTAAAACCACTAGTTAGTCTGTTAACAGTTTGGACACCATTCTTCACGTATGGCAGTAAGGGCTACACGCCAACTTGTTTTCCATAAAAGATAAAATACGAAGGTGACTTTGAACACGTACGACATAACGAGAACACGCCACGCCCTGATGCGTTCTTGGCGTCTGCACCATCGAAATTAGTGATCACACCCAGCCAAAGGTGCCGCACTAGGCTAATTCTTACTGACAGAGCGTTCATTTTACAGATCAGTATGTCCTATAAAAAATCAAAATCAAAATCAAAAAAATCACCATGTGAATAAGATCGTGCTGCCTGCATGCCGATCATGGCAAGAGCGGCCGACAACCAAACTTACTGTTTCAACAAGACAATACAGTACAGTCAGCAGTATAAACAACAACTTGTTTCTGCGGGCTGGATCGAAACTTTGAAGATGTTTATGACTCTGGCTGTACCAACACAATGTACAGAAACTACGGCATTTCTTTATATTATGTTTATGTATAAGTGTTTTGTTTATAAATTTTAAGTAGTACAGGGAAACGCATATATAAATATTTGTAATAAATCTGTACATGATTATAAGTTTTTTATTTTCTTGCATTTGCAACTACAGACTTATATAAATTTTACTTACATAAATGGACATGTTTACCTCTAAATATTAATGAAAACAATGCCGTATATATACTAACAATAATAAAATTATTACTTAATTGTTCAACTCAACATTGCACTGAATCAGCATGAGTAATATGACAAGAATCAAAGACATCTTTCCTAAGCCGTGGCGTAGGAACTTTATCGTAAGAAGGTCTCTATATAACTTCTTTGCTGGGTGTAGAGATTCCTAAAGCTTCTTCGTATCCTATTTTAGTTTCGTGTTTATCTGAAAAAAAAAATCATAATTGTTAAATATGGAGTAGGTAACGCAATTCGAAACCATCATATACGGATTGTAGGGCATTGCATTAGTTACTATACAAGATGATTATAAGAGCCGAGCTGTGCCGCTGCAGAGCGCTGGCTGCTGCAGGTTAGATATTGTTAAATATGGAGTGACACATGCTAAAATTTGTAACATAATGTGGCTAAATGGATAAAAAACCATCTAATTATCAGAGTAAATAGTAAATTGGACAAAATAATCAAAATCATAAAAAGATATGTGACTGTAAATAGTCTCAAAAAAAGTTACAAATAGAATTCTCAAGTTTCCACAAAAAAAAAATTGTATGACAACTATGTCCCATAAACGCAATATTTCACGACCAAAACGGCAAATTACTCGTTTTCTCATACAACGGTAGTACGAGGCTATAAAGCTATGACGTCACATGTCGCTGTCACTCAATATGAAGAGTTTTCAGTGCTCAAAAACTGCCCCTCATTTTCGTCTTTAGTGTTGCTCTAATTGTAGTTGGTCCCATATAAACACTTGATCGTCTCTTAAGAACTGGTTCGAATGGCCCCATTTAAGCGAATTAGTCAAATAGCGAATACGAAACCATCATGTACGGATTGTAGGGGCCTTTACTTACTATTCGAAATGATTAAAAGAGCCGAGCTGTGCCGACTGCTGTAGGTTAGATTTTTTGCATACTAAAGTTTCAGCCTTCTCTAATTTAATTAGTTACATGATTTCATCGATTTGGGAGACGGTACTTTTGATATATATAAATAAGTAATTGGAATTACTAAGGCCGGGTTTTATTAAGATCCGTTAGACCAACTTTCAGTACATTATTAAAATTTTCTCAAAAATTCAATGAAATATTGAGGTTATGTTCCTTATAATAGGCTACGAAGTGTCACGTTTCGGGTGCGGCTAGACGAGAGGCCTTTAAAGGAAATTCATACAAAGTTGGAGGCCTAGGCCTGCAAGGTGCTCTTTTTTAATTTCCATTCCACATTTATTTGTGACACAGCATTACGGCGTTCAGCCATAAGCAATTATTTGCTTTTTGGTTAGTCATGACCTCATGACATTCTGCCAATAGGATTAATAAAAAAATAAAATAAACGATGTTTGCTATATTTTGCTGTTTTATTTATATAAAATCGACATGAACATATTAAATAACACATTATTAACACATTCGAATAATTTTAATTGCAAATTTAACTATAAAAATAAACATTTAACATATTTCATCTAAATGTCTACTCAAACCATGAAGGTATTTTTTTAATCATTTTGGAGGCAAAATAGATTTTTGTTCATTCTGTGGATTTATGCGTTGTTGAATTTATTACCTATTTAAATATGAGTTCCGACCCCGATGACAACAGAGGCTACCGCGAACCGAAAATTTGCGACAGAGGGGAAATATTCGAACTTCGTGCGTAGCCCCTCAGCGATGAAGAAAAGAGGTTATAGTTTATGACAATTAACAAGAATGAAAAGCTGTCAGTGTCGTTTCATAGGATAGGTCGATCCTAACGTTTCATTCAGAAACGTGCTTTCGTACATTTTAGTATATTAGTGTTTTATATTCAATTCTAGTTGGAAATTGAACGAAACAAATAGTAATATATGTTGTAGTTTTATTTTTTGTCTTATTTACTGTTAGTTTCTTTAGAAACTAAAGTTTGATTTCATAGAGTATTTTTAATTTATTTCATTGCATGTTTGAGAAAAGCACTATTGTCTATACATACCTCGGTGTGAAAAGGGGTTGCCAACCTCGTAACTATCCGGTCTATATGTACTCGGCCGGCAACCTATTACTTCCCGGCCTCTGTAGTAATATACGATTATAACAAACTGACATAAGGTGTAACGGATCTACATATATACAACCGAGCTTAAGTTTCCGTTTTATACAGGTCCAGTCCGTTCTTTACGTAAGATTAAATATTTGTAAAGACTTGATCACACAGCGTGCGTGACGCCGCCCAATGCGACTGCTGCGGGCCGGAATGTATAGTAACGTCCCTCTAGTGCACTCTGTACCTCTAGTATAAGTTTTTTGAAACAAAATACAAAGGAACGGGATCGCTTTTTTTTAACCCGACTGAGGCTTTATAGGCCGGGCCCAATAAAGCGATAGGAGTGCCCGGTTGGAAAGTAGCCTGGGGAATATCCAGGGGAAAACCTCCGACACGGCCACGCGTGTGGTTTGGAACACTGAAATACTCCTAGTTTGCGTTCCAGTGAGAGTGGTTGAGCGGTTTCAACCGAATCTGAGGTGTGACTGGAATCCAGCTACTAGGAGTTTTGTCGCTGGTTCAGTAAACCTAGCCTAGCTGAGAAGAGTCCAGCAAGAAACTCAGCAAGCCCGACCTGGGTCGAACTGACTCGACCCGGTGTGCGGTGGTACCGGGACGAATAGGGAGTATGTGTCAGTGTTGTCGCGATCGCGCGGTGGACGTCCCCGCCGGCGGGAATGCGTAAGTGTAGGACGCGATTGCGTTTAGTCTCAATTTGAACGACCAAAAATAGTTACCACCATAGGCCATCAGAGGCGCTGCTCGCGTTGCCATACATATTGAAACTCAAAGCAAACGCGTTCGTGTTTCCCTGTTACGTTACCTGCAGCGGCCGCGTACTCAACGAATCGCGCTGGCGTAGAGCACGCTGTGTGGCCAAACCTACTAAGGCTCGATGGGAACCTTATAAAACTGCCTTATTGATGTCAAGTAACTGAATTACCTTTTTTAGAAGCTTTTTTCTTAGATTCTTTGTCTCTAGTCTCCTTCTTTGTCTTTTTGTGATTTTCAGTCCTGTTAGTTTTGTCTCGTTCTCCGGTCCCGCTATTCGCTTTAGGTCGCTTTTTCTCTGTACCCTTTATGTTATCTATGACCGCATCTTCAGGTGCTACATATTTATCCAAGTCAGGTATAATTAAGTCACCCTCTTTGGTATGTTTTGTTTTTTTCTCCTTCTTTTTCTTCTGAGATTTTTCAGTTGAATTCTTTTCGGCTTTCATTTTCTTACTTTCTTTTTTGTTCAGAAGGCCTGTCTCCGGTGAGGGGTACTGGTGTATTCTAGAAGTAAGTAACTCGTCGTCGCGGAGTGGTCTGTAACAATGGATTCACCTATATTTAATAACATACAGAGCCAGCAAGGCAAACAAAAAAAACAAATTCGTTTCACCGGCACTAACTGTTAAATATATAAATGTGTAATATATATAGTAAACGGTGACCAGTTGCCAAAATTGTCTAATACATAAATAAGTAATCTACATAAAATTCTCGACAACAAAGATTCTTATAAGTGGCTTCTCACTCCTTAGTTTTCCAATGTTTTTAAAACTAAAAATACGGTAAGTGGGTGGATCAACTATTCTTTGTTGCTTGTTACCATGGTTATGTCTCCTGAGCCACTCTTTAAAACTGTGATTTTATAGGGTTTAAAGCTACCTACCAAACATGAGTTTTAGCGATAACGATAAATCCATTTGAACATGGGTGATCCCCTGAGCATGCCTGAATTCCATATTATAAACATTTTTCTAAGAAACATGGTTACTGTTGTCTCCTTGCTGACGGGACAGAATAACAACAAGAAAAAGTTGATGACCCAAGTATCAACGAGCTCTAAAACAACGAAAGCCCACTCGATGGGTTAGGTCAGTTTAGCTGTATGGGAGCCCCCCTTAAAAACCAAACGGATGGCGCTAGTCTTCAAATTTTGCTACGATAAAGTGTAAAGAATTTTTTTTTAGAGAATGTTATGTATACTTCTTATATATAAGAACAGTCTTTGCTATGTTTAAGAGTTTTTTTAGGAAAAACTAAACCTAGGGACCTTTATAAAACCTGATCTTAGTGACGTTGGGCTGTCACCCAACGAAATGTTTGTTGTTCCTTGAAAATAGAAATATCAATATGTGCATGACTAAATTTACATCTCTCGGCAAATATGTGCCCAGGTATTTGTCTTTGTCCAGAAACTATGAAATACAACTTCTAGAACTATTTTATGATGTATGGGCTTGTAACAATTACTTTATTTTATGGCTGTGGCTTCCGGGCATGAATTTCTGCTGACGTCTACAGCCGTCCATGGCTGTCAAGTATTCACCTTTACGTGTCCTATCATGTTAACAAGCACTTCTTGAAGACATTAATTATTATCACGTTTTTCTCTAGGATTACAATACTTTGTGAGCTTTTAAGTACAACATTTTAAGTGATGATTATTGTGTAATCCTAGAGAAAAGTGTGATAATGATTAATGTTTTCAAGAAGTGTTTGTTAACATGATAGGACACGTAAGGATAAATAGACTGACAGAATTTACCTAAGTACTATTAAATATTGTGTGGTAGGACTACTAACAGGTCAAGGTCGAGGTCGAGCGCGCGGTGCGGGTCGTCGGCGGGCGGCGGCGGCTCCTCGTCGGACGGCGCGGCGCCCTCGGGCAGCTCTCCGCCCTCCGCCACCACGGGCCGCGCTGGCTCCTCCTCCTCGCTGGACGAAGAAGACTGTTCCTTTTTGCTCTTCCGCTTGCTCGACACCCGCTTCGATTTCTTGCTTTTCTTGGAACTCGAAACGGTGAGGTACGCGTCTGATCTCTTGGCTAGAACATGAATAAAACTGCTGTGAGTATCGCTGACGCCACAACATCGTATTGTTCAACGCGAAGTTAAATCTTACGCAATCGCATATTGATCGCTTTGGCCAGGCTGTCGGCTGTAGTCGTCGTTGGCGTCCATGGCACGATTTTCCGAGGACGTGTATAGCCAACCGTGGTGGTCAAAGGGTTAAAATCAGGCCTCTACGTGATGAAAAACACACAAGTGAGTATAATTTCACGTGGCGAAGCCGCAATTTAAATATTCTAACCGGCGGACAGAGTTCAAGGGTAGCCATTTTGGAGCCAAGAGAGAGAGATCGCCCTGCTTTAACTTAGGAGCGCGGGTTACTCTTTGGCAAGCGATCGAGCGGGTACGGCTCCAACAACCGAGTGCACTTGTCAACTCTCAAATATATACTCCCTGTATATATTAGAAGTCGCCACATTTGTCAAAAATAATATCCACCTGTTTGAATTTAACAATAGTGCACGCCGTAAAGATAAACTTGTCTCTCCCGAATCAATTCTGGGCATATACAAAAAAGGTCCATATTATCGATCCGTACAAATATATAACAAATTACCCAAACATATAAAAGACATAGAAAAAAAACATCTGTTCACTAACCAACTAAAATCCCTTCTAATAAACAAAACCTATTATTCAGTACAAGAATTTATGCAGGATACTTTCACATAAACAAGTCCCAAATCGAATTTATTTTGCCTTAACACATATAACCCATTTCTCACCCTTCTATACATAAAACTCGCCACACCACACACTACAGATTAAAATTAAAGGTCTTAAGCAACTACATGCAACAAAGAATATAGCATTTAACTAGTTTTAAGTATCATGTTATGCCATACCCTAACAGGGTGCCATGTGTGTCAAAAATAATATTTTGTAACAACTGTACAAATACCATGGTTTGCAATAAATGAATTATGAATTATGAATTATGAATATAGGTAAATAAAAGATGTACCCCTACTAGCAGAAATAAATGGATAAATATTCCAGATGTCCCCACTAGGGGAGATATCTCAGTAGGGATATGTGGAATAGGCGGACACAATGTAAGTATTGTGTCCGCCTATTCCACACATAAAATAAATATTACATAAAATTGATAAAATTAATACTCGTACAGAACTTTAATCTTACGAACGCAAGTGAGCCATGGTTGTGTGTTGAGATATACATGAACATTGTCTATGTGTGCGTCAGCGTAGGAGCTCTGAGTTCACATTGTCAATGTGTTCGTATGTGTCATAACTACAAATATGGCTAACCCGCGCTCGTGAGATAAAAGTACTGTACACACCGTTGATTTTGTAACAAATAATTTTAATATGTCATGATACTGACCGCGCACGACGAGCGGCACCTCGAGCGCGATCTCCGCGACGGGCACGTCGTCCTGCTGGTAGGACCGCGGCGAGTCGTCCTTCAGGTAGTGCGGGTTGTTGGCCTGCTCCTGCCGCCGCGCCTCGCGCAACTGTTGGTTTATATTCATATTAATTATTATACAAAATCAATCCCTAATACATATATAAATCGATACAATGTTAAATCGAATGTTAATTATGATCTAGCAACAATGTTATATTTTTGTTATGGCAATACGGATGATGATACTGTTACAATTTATAATATAGTGTGGCTATATGGATAGAAAACCATCAAATTATCACAGATAATAAAAATCATAGAAAGATATGGTACTATAAACATTCGCAAAAACGTTGTGTTTTGTTTATTGGCCAAATGTAAATTAAAAGTTACCAATGGTATTCCCATGTTTTAATGAAAAAGAAGTTGTATGGCAACTATGTACATAAACGCAATATTTCACGACAAAAACGGCATACGTCCCTTTTTTCCATACAACGGTAGTGCGAGGTCAATTAGTATGGAGCGTTTTCAGTGCTCGTTAGCTGTGCTGTTCTTTGCCTCTAATTTTCGTCTTTTATATTGCAAACAATTGATTGTCAGTAAAAACTGGTTCAAATGAAATGATTTGTTTTTGTCATCTTACGTATTCTCTCGCTACCCTCTTTGATTTAGAACGGACGTATACTTGCTTCCAAGTGTTGTTTAATTAAACGTCCGTAATATATGTAGAGAGAGTAACGCACAAGGAAACATAGTCGGTTTCAATACAGTTACAACAGCTATTATGATTAATGACGGTGTATCCTCCTACGACCCAATTTCGAAGAGGGTACTTCCGAGAAAGACCCAATGCCCTAATATTAGAACTAATTAATAAAGTACTGAACGCCCAGGTCAAAAATTGTTCGTATCTGATTAACCGCAACATATACATAGTCATATTTTAGGGGTGTTATATTATTGATTTAGGCTTGTCAGACAAAAAGAAAAAACACCAATATATTTTGTTCTTTATTTAGCACCTTGGGCTGTCACATATAATCTACACCAAATCGATCAGTCTTCAAAATCTTATAAATAGTTAGTATTTAGACACTTAATACTAGCAGAGATCAACAAAAATAGCTTTCAGCTTTATTAAAGTTATATAGGAACTCTCTATTTGGAGGTCAAGGTAAACACCGAAAGTTCTCACTATATTATTTATTTACGTAACGTGTACACTGGCCTATGGGTAAGGGACTACTGGCGAGCCCGACTGCATATCTAACATATATCGATGCTACATATGTTAGCTATGTATAAGTGTGTCACCACAGTAGCCCCCCCCTTACAAAACATTTTTGAAATGTACCAAAAATAAAAATTTTAACACTAAAAACCATTTCGGGTAAGCACTGCACTGTAACGAGTTTGTTTACACGTACCCGGCCGCGGCCGGGTGCACTGGTTGCTGCGTAGCGAGCCCGCGCGCGGCGGCGCTCGGCTGCGCTGCCGCTTGATTCATAATCCAACCTTTGAGTCTTCGGTTACAGACCCTCCATAGGGTATAAATCACTACAATGGATATCAGCACCACTAGCGTTATTAAAATTATACCATAGTTGGCAACTCGACTTTCGAACTCTGTATGTTTCGCGCCGATACTGGCCTCGAATTCATCTTGTTTGCTCTTGCTCTGGTTGTAACCCATGTTATATTGGTATGTAGTTGTAGTGGATAAGTGAATGGCCAAAAGACGGACTTGCGAATAAAATTAATTATGTTCATTTTAGGTTTATATACTACATTTTGCATGTAGTGCAATATAAATGCAAGGTGGAAACCTACACTTCAACATACATACTAGCAAAACAAAAAATAAAATATTAACTAAAATTACAATTAGAATAAAATAACAATGTTATTGCTGATAGCGCTTTGGCCGCTTAATCGCGCGGCCTCTACGTGTGGTCCAAGTCACGTGCGCGGGGTCGGTATCGACCGTCGTGGGCGCACTCCGCTTATCACTAGTACGATGCGACTCAACTGTAACATTGTTATTATTAGGTTTCGAAGTACAATAATTTTCAACCGGCTCATATAAACAAGACATTTCCTCATTTAGTGTAAATGCCGGCTTTAATCTATCGATGGAAACCTGTGATTGCCTTTCAGGCAACTGTACCGTAAATACCTTATCCCCTCTCTTTATGACCTCGAACGGGCCTTGGTATGGGGGTTGCAAGGGTTTTCTAACCGCATCGACTCGCACAAATACTTTTTTACATGTTTTGAGGTCAGGATGGACAAATATCGTCCGAGAATCGCGTTGAGCTAATGGTTTAGGCCTTATGTTATTTATGGCATTGCGTAATTCTTTGACGTAATTGACTGCATCGAAGCTCGGGCTGGTTTCCGCGTCATAGAAATCTCCCGGCATACGCAGTGATCTGCCGAATGTTAACTCTGCTGCGCTTACTCCGGTATCACTACGTGGTACCGCGCGTAAGCCCAGCATGACCGTCGGCAGTTCCTGCACCCACGCCGATGTGGTGAGCCTCGCCTTAAGGGCTGCTTTGAGACTACGATGCCAGCGCTCCAGGACGCCATTACTCTGGGGGTGGTATGCCGTGGTTCGTATTTTGGTTACCCCCAGGAACTTCATTAATTCTGATACGATACTACTCTCGAACTGTCTGCCCTGGTCGCTGGTAAGCTTAGTAGGACAGCCGTGACGCGAAATCCAGCCTTCGTAAATAACCTTGGCTATTGTTTCGGCTGATATGTCGCGTACCGGAAATGCCTCTGGCCAGCCCGTAACACGATCTATCAATGTGACTAGGTACCTATGACCATCCGCCGACGTAGGTAAGGCGCCTACAATGTCCGCGTGCAAATGTTCAAATCTGCCCACACAAGGGAAACGACCCAATTCTGAATGATTATGCCTTTGAACCTTTGCTCGTTGACATTGAATACACGTTTTTGCCCAGACCCCTACATCGCGATTCATATAAGGCCAATAGAAACTTTTTTTTACCATCATACGTGTAGCGCGGATACCCGGATGACTAAAACCATGCATAGTATCGAACGCTAATCTCCGAAAACCTAATGGTAAATAAGGTCTATGTCTGCCTGTCGACACGTCACAATAAATCTCGCTATCTGCATTTGGTAATTTAACACTCCTGAGACGCGGCGCGCTATTACTGTCCCGCAACGCCTGTGCTAACTCAGCGTCTGTGTCCTGAGCTCGAGCCACTTCGCTGAAATCAATGCTCGTGGGTGTCGATATTGTCTCTACCCGAGACAATGCATCGGCAACCACATTTTGACTACCCGACACGTGTTGTATATCAGTGGTGAATTCACTGATAAACAACAATTGTCGTGTCCGTCTGGGAGTTTCTTTGTCGCTACTCAGTTTGCTAAAAGCGTAAATTAATGGTTTATGATCGGTGAATACTGTCAGCGGCCGACCTTCGAACAAATTTCTGAAATGTAACACCGATAAATAGATAGCTAACAATTCTCTGTCATAAGCGCTATATTTGCGTTGGGTGTCGGTGAGGCGCTTAGAAAAATAACCTAATGGTTTCCAATTACCTTTGACTCGCTGCTGTAATACGCCGCCTACAAATGAGTCTGACGCGTCTACCATAAGGGCCATTTTCGCGCCTTCAACCGGGTAAGACAACAACGCTGCGCTCAGCAAATTAGTCTTACATTGCGAGAACGCTTCGTCAGCTTCCTTTGTCCATCGTATGACGGTTTTATCTTTTTTTTTGGAATTTTCCAGGTACCTATTTAATATGGCCTGATATTTAATTGCGTGTTTTAAATGCGCCCGATAAAAATTTACCATGCCCAAAAAACGTCTAAGCTGGTCCACCGACTGTGGTTTGGGGAAATCCGTTATGGCTTTTACTTTTTCTGGTAAAGGTCTAATACCATGCTGAGTAACCTCGTATCCCAGAAACTCCACTTTCGGGCGTCCGAAACAGCATTTTGCGATGTTTATTGTTAAGCCGTATTCATCTAATCTGCTAAACAGTTTTTCTAGATGGGCTCGGTGCTGCGTAGCATCGGTACTGGCTATTATTACATCATCTAAATAACAAAAAACAAAATCGAGCTCCCTCACCACTGTGTGGTTCATGAACCGCTGAAAGGTCTGTGCTGCATTGCGGAGCCCGAAGGTCATCCGGGGGAATTCGAAAAGTCCGAATGGTGTAATAATGGCTGTTTTTTCTATGTCTTCCTCCGCTACTGGTATGAAATGGTAGGCCCTATTGACGTCAATTCTACTAAATATTTTTTTATTTGCAAGAATATACGTAAAGTCTTGCAAGCGCGGTATTGGATAGCGGTCAGGCTTAGTGCGTGCGTTTAATTGTCTATAGTCGCCGCAAGGCCGTAAACCACCGTCCTTTTTTGGCACCACGTGTAGTGGGCTCGACCATGCGCTTTTTGACGGCCTACAAATGCCTAATTGCATCATGAAGTCGAATTCGTCCTTTACTTTTTTATACCTACCTGGTGGTAGCGGCCTTGCGCGCGCATGCACCGGGGGGCCCGTAGTCTCGATGTGATGAAACACCGTATGCTTGGGAGCCTCCTTGAAACTAATTGGTTTGGTAATATCTGGGTACCGTTTCAATAGATCAAAAAAAGGGTGGTTCTCGCCAACTGTATTCACCGAATCATTCCCGCAGCTAACTACTGTTGCGATGACGTCATTTCGTGTGACTGTGTCGACAAGCTTTTTTAAACCGAGATTAACGCTCAGGCCGTAAAAACTTAAAAAGTCCGCACCTAAAATTGGTTGACTAACATCGGCAATCACGAATGTCCATCGAAAGACACGCGTTAATTTAAAATCTAACATTAGAGTCTTAATTCCATAAGTTTTGATTGGCGTACCATTCGCCGCAAATAACTTATAATCTAATTCCACTTTACAACTATTACTTACGACTTTGCATCGCGGAATCACCGAAATATTTGCACCAGTGTCCACTAAAAATCGTAAGCCCGTGTTAATGTCCGTTACACCAAGGCGGTGGTTGGTGGAGCCGATACAGTAGCCCGCCTCCGACTGTATCGCTTCTAGTTTACCCCCTTCCATCCGCAGGGTTTGACACATTTAGTGGCTTTTTGTCCAAAACGGAAATGGTAATAGCAGAGCCAATCTGGATCCTGGCGGCTCTTCTTCTGCCGTGTCTGCCCTCGTGATTGGGACTGCCGAGCGCCGCTATCACCGCGTCCGGCCGATGGGCCACCTTGCTCCAGCCTCTGGAGTCTCGTGCTGATCTTAGCTATCTCCGTCAATAGCCTGTCTTCCTGGCTGTCTGGTTGATGGCCTGACGACACTTCTGCTATGGCGGATGTAGACCCTGTAGCCTCGGCGATCCTGTCAGCCAGGTCGCCCAATTTTCTGAGGTCAGTTAATTCACTTCCTGCTACTACGGCCTTCACTGCTTGAGGCATCAGTCCCGTCCATAGCATGCGGATAGTTGATTCTGGAAACTTGCCTCCGCCAAGGTCTATCATTTGTCTCATGAGCTGCGAGGGTCTTTGGTCCCCGAGCTCCATTTCGTGCAGCAGCCTCCTGTGCCTTTTCTCTTCGGTTTCTTGGAACACTGCTAGTAACCGTTCCTTTAATGCGTCGTATTTACCCGACTCCGGAGGTGTAAGTAAGATGTCGCTAGCTGCTTGGATTGTGGACCTCCCCAGCTTGGTAACCACTATGTTAAACCTCTGTACGTCGCCCAGATGCTGTGGTTCCAGGATGGCCTCTAACTGCGCGTACCAAAGCTTGGGCTGATCAGCCCAGAAATCTGGGATTCTAGTTGTCAACGACACCGCTGCCAGCTCTCCTATCCCACCTACAGTCTCCTCACTCTTTGAGGGTTGCACTGGGGGCTGTGCCGGGGGCTGTGCAGGGGGCTGTACCCCCGGGGGCGGTTGTCCAAACATTTCTCAGCGTTCGTTTGACGCTGTGTGCCTATGATGTTCTTCCTGGGTGGCACCTCACAGGAAGGAGTAGTCCCTTTTCACCACACAAAAATATTGTTCAATTGCAATGTTCACTAAAAGGGTCACCAGATATAGGAACTCTCTATTTGGAGGTCAAGGTAAACACCGAAAGTTCTCACTATATTATTTATTTACGTAACGTGTACACTGGCCTATGGGTAAGGGACTACTGGCGAGCCCGACTGCATATCTAACATATATCGATGCTACATATGTTAGCTATGTATAAGTGTGTCACCACAGTTACAATAATAGATTTTCTTTTTGATAGAAAGATCAACGGTGGGAACGAACGGCACAGGACCGGTCTAAATGGCGAGCCTTGGGGGAGGCCTATGTTCAGCAGTGGACGTCTTTCGGCTGAAATGATGATGATGATGATGATGATGAGAAAGCTCAAATATCACACGTAAAATTAAAATTTTGGCATAAAAATCATCAAAACAATGATATTTGTACCATTAAATTTTCATAATTGGCCTTTTTCTAAAAAAAACTCAATAACCCCTCAGCGAATGGGAATTTAAACAAAGAAAAAACACGATAACAATACTAATAATTACCATTATTAGCCTATTTTTATAATAGGAATTAAAAAATTACATAAAAAATGTAAATTTCTACACATAATATTTCTAATAAAAAAATCAACAAAACTTTATTATTATTTTCATTTTAGTTAACATTATAAACCTTCTTTTGTATACAAACTAGAAAAACTGTCATATTTAAAAGTAACTCAAAAAAACTTCCTTAAAGTAAGTTCTCCTAAAACAATTTTTTCACACATCACAGCCTCTAATCATCACTTTAAAAAGAAGGAACTTATAGTACCCCGCCCAGCATACTAGAACTAGTACAAATAATTTATCGTCAAAAATACATGTCAAAAATGACGACATTACGGTGAAATAACAGTATTAACACATGTTATTAGTTTTTCTCTAAAACAATACAAAATACAGTAAGTTTCAGATAAAGATTTCAAAGATATTAATAAGTTAAACTCTCTTCTTCTCGTTTCACGAGTCATTGCTGCGACGTCTCGTGACAGAAGTCCGAAGATACCCCTCCCCGATCACTTTAAGCAGTGCTGCCACAATGCCAAATATATCCACAGACTAACCGACAACGTAGAGATGACATGGCGCGTAATATAAAAATACCAGGCGTCAGTAAATATTTTGTTCTAGTACTATCACAGTGGGTGATTGCTCCAAGTCTCTGTTTAAATACTTGGGCTTTCACTGCAAAATGATTTTGTCCTAGTATTATCACTTTGAATCCCAGGAGGGTATACTTAACTCCTAGCATATAGATTAGGTTATTTGTTCGGCTAGCTAAAAAAGTGGTTTACCGCTTTTCGACGGTTCAATAGTGGCAGATCACTTTTTTGGCTGAATGTACAAATAAATTGAGATCAAAGTTACCCGGTTCATATACCTATAATATATTTTATATTATAAGCTCGCAGTAATAAGCATAAAGCCTTGATAACTAATTTACTCCTAACGAATTACATTCACGCAAGTGAAGTTACAGTCAAATTAGTATTGTTATAAATGATAAGAGCTTCGCGTAGTGATACAGTAGACTATATCAGTTTGGTTTCTGTTACTTCCGTCAGATGTCGAAACACGGCGGCTATGAATACATTAGGATAAATAACTATTTATCATTGCTGTAATTTTTTAAAGTCCGTTCGTCCAGATGTGGCGATTCGAACTTCCTACAGTTCGTTTTGCGCACAATTTTAAAGTTTTCATTGAGCATTTTCGGTCATGAAAGTAGACACTCCAATAAACCGTATCTTTAATGTTTATAACGACACAAACAAGCGCCCCACTAACGTACGCTTATTTTATATCCATATGGTGGTAAACATGCTTATGGCCCGCCCGATGCGGAGCAGAAAATATCGCTTATTGACGTCCGTACCTCCAGAGGAGTAACATTATTAGGGTTCCGTAGTAATTTGGTTGGGAGATTCGCTTTGACGACAGCAACAGTTCCCTCTTTTTTGAACGATTTAAAAGAATGCCGCGCTCTAGTTCTCGGACAGGCAGCCAAGATACCAAACACGAAAATTTTATATGATATGCTCAAATATATTATTTAATTCAAATCAAAAACCGACATTTCAAATTTCGCGAGTAAACGCTCACTGGCTTGACGTCAATGCTTGAGACGTCAAACATTTCATGGCGCATGAATATTATTTGCATCACAAAAATAATACATTTTCAATTGCATTTACCATACTAAATCATTTTCCATTTTATAGATATTTCTCAATGATTTCAACTGAAGTTAATGAAGTGACTAATGGAATGACGTCACTGCGCGTTTTTAGTCACGTTCCAATTTACGTAACTTTTAATTAAAATATTTCGCAAAAAAAACAAAATAAATCTTCCTGTAATACACTTATAATGGATATCACTATTGGATTATGTATAATTTCTCGATGTAATCTTAACGCAAGTTCCCCATGGCGACTGTACAAGAGACGTTTTATTGCGCGGTCGAGACGCGCAACGCACTGCGGTTAGTAGGGATCATACGCACTGTATCAGGAAAATCACCGCCGGTGGCGCTGTCGCTCGATGTCGTGGCCGGGCCAAAGGCTCCAGACTGGGCTTATTCGTGTACAAATAGATGTTTACCATGTGCAGCTCCTCCGGTGTGAACTGCGCGGTGGGGCGCGGGTCGGGCGGTGGCGCGGCGAACACCGGCTCTCCCTCGTCCTCCGAGCTCGAGCTCTCGGACGACCAGCGATCGCGCGACAGCCACTCGTCCAGGTTCAAGCTGCAACCAAGCAGTGAACATTCTGGTTTGTAGGATAGACTGAAAAACTTCCAATACTGGCCAAATATGTAAACTTCACTCATAGAATTCGTTTCGAATTGTTTGGACATGGACCCGACATTCTCGTACCGTTTGTAATATTTTTTACGCTTGAAGGAAATTATAGTTTGATAGCTAAATGACAGGTGCCACTGTACTCGAGCAATGTGAAAGGCACCATAGTCGTAATACGTCATTACAGAGCGACATCATAAATATCATAATGACATTATTGCGAAGAATGACCCCCATGCGTCCGAATTATGTGTATGTATATCAGTCAATAATAATAAAAAAGAATCTTACACTTATTTTTGAAAATTAGCCTAAATGAATCAGTACGTTTCAATTACCACGTGGAATTATTATGTCAATTTTATGGAATACAATTTGTATGGAAAATCTAAACGGTGCGAGATAGGTATGAGGTGCTCGACCAAATGTCATAGGGAATTGCCGGGCGAAAAAAACTGGATTAAATATTTTGGCCAAAAAATATACGAGAATTTTTTTTTTGGAAAAATCCAAAATGGCGGCCTCCAGGGCCAAAACAATATCCGAGTAGTAGTGTGTTAGTAATTTTGGGAGCCCGAAGGGCGAGCTTCAGGCTGCGAGGCCGCAGGCCGAGACCTCGGTACGAGAGGCCAGGCACCCCCCCACCCCTCAAATTTTTTGGCGAGGCCGAAGGCTGTGCTCGGTGGAGGGCCGAAGGCCCGGAGCCTCACCCCGAGTGTCCAAACGAGTGCCCCCCAAGTAAATATGCGAGGCCGGAGGCCGAGCTGCGGGAGGAAGGGGTTGCTCAACTATTCATAAGCCCACGCGGACACTCCCTACTCCCGTCATTCTTACAAGCGAAACCTGGGGGCCGCAGGCCCGAAGCGTCCCATCAGAGCGAGTTCTCCGCGCGAGCCCGAAAGCCGCTTGCGACCCGAAGGGCGAGCTTACTCGGACACTCCCTATTCCCGTCACTCTTACAAGCGAAACCTGAGGCTCAAGTTTTATCTACAAGTCACACGGCGGAAACATGCAGCGTGTGACCGAAGTTATCTGTGGTGTGACGTTATACTTACGTAACAGTGTCAAATGTCAAAGCTTTGGCTTTCGTGAACCTAAACTGCGTTGTGAACTCCTAACTATATTCTTATTAACAATAGAACATAACATAATTAAAAATAATTTTGTGGTTATTCCAAATACCATGGAAAGCATCTGCACATGGATAACTATCTAGTTATCCATGTGTTAAGGTTATGTTTTTGATTACATAAGATTGAAGTCTATGGCGGCTAAAAATAAAAAAATGAGTACACTAAAATTTGCCAATAAAATATTTTTCATATGTATTTTTCGCTCTTGTAATAATGACAATAACAATAAAGGGACGTACCCATACTAAGTGACCGGTTTAGGAGGGAGAGTGGGGTCCCCAAAATAATACGCTTGGTCACGTCGGGGAGGGGGTCTTAAGCTCTGGGCAAATCTCGTGTTAACTGTAAATATATTTGTATACTTTCATATTGGAACATTTTTTAAATTTTGTCATAACCCTATTCGTTTCCTATTTGAAGCAGAGCCCTAGTATAATCTTATAATTTTCCAATGCATGCTCTTAATCAAAGTTGTAGGGTAAAGGCACAAATGTTGGACGCAAAGATTGTGGTATGAAAAAATTAAATATTATACTTGTTTTTTCCTTAATCATACATCATGTAGCCCTTATTCCCAAATTTCCTCAAATGGATTGCTGATTCTGTGTAAGCCTAACAAAATTGGAAGCGTAACAAATAAAAAAACCAGTCCTCGAATGAAAGCCGATGAAGACCGCAGTCTTATACAGCACGTCGAAAACTCAGTTACTGAATATAGGGACGTTTTAAGATCGTTATCGTAAATTGAAGACAAGTGGATTTTTATCGGAAACTCGTTAATAAAGATTCGCAGTAGATTGCCGCTGCAGTTCGCATTGCCGCTGCTCAACCTTTTTCATTTCAGAAAAATGATTTGCTGTTTGGATAGTTATTTTTAGGGGGCTGGCGATCTGACAAAGTCGCTGAATCGTATGTTGAAGATTCTATTCAAAATAAAACAAAGATTTGTGCGAAAATAACTCGTGAAATTAACATGGAGTCACGGACGAAGAAGCCCTGAACCAAAGCCGTCTACATCTCGCGACCCTGGACCAAAGCCGTCTACATCTCGCGACCCTGACCCAAAGCGGTCTACGTCTCGTGACTATATTCCAACTGAGATGAGCCGCAATGTTCCGAATCTTACGAAAATATGTGTTTATCGCCGATTTTTATTCCTAAAGAAAAGGAAATTTCCACTAAAACTGTCGAATATTACTTTCAAAATTGTACTTTTACTAATTGTTTTTCATAATTAAATGTCCAAGAATATATCACTTTGTTTATTTTTACTCACAAATGTGCTGAAAAACGTCATATGATACGCGTGAGCTTTGATCATTACACTCTTGGCTTTCTTATCGCGCTCGCCTGCGGCTCGCGGGAATAATCCCGCCTCGCATGCAGTGATCAACTTAGGACACTTGTATCATAATGTTATATTTTAGCGCAAAGTACATACATAACCAAACGCAGAGGCGGAAAGCACACTATTACAGCTCAAGCTCAGGTATTGGGTATTTGCAAGAAAAAGTAAACTGAAATACAGACACAAACGTATCCACAACTCGGACTTCGTCAATTTCTCTAACAACATGCTTCGTCAAATAACGCACTCAGTCGCCCATCGCCTCGCAAACTTATTGCGATATGCTATTGACTTAAGCTACTGATTCATCAGTAGCTGATGTCAAGCGCGAATTCAACAGTGTGAGAGCACGAATAAGTGGCGAGTTCCTACGCGACACGTGCGCGCCGCCGGCATTGCCAATAAGTCGCGTCGGCGAGGGCTGAGAGCTGTGCTATTATACATATATGGATAGTAAAACAATTAGATCAAATAATTAAATTAATATAGAGGTCTGAGAATTCAGAGTTACGAGATAATATGTAATTTTTATCGCCCTCTAGTAAAAACTTACCAAAAGGATATGTTTATGCTTCAATAAAGACGATAACAAATAAGAGATATAACAACTATGTATCAATGCACATTACTTCACAGGCGCTGTATAAGGGAACAACTCGTCTAATATATAACAAATACAACGTAGAAAAAATACACCATGGTCGGAACGAAACCCAAAGGAATTTACAAGCGTATTCATGAACTAGTAAGGACTTAAGGAGAAAATAATTTAATATGAACCTTGGTCAAGTTATGTTATTACTATCATATATAATAAATTCTTCTTGTATTCCTTACGGATAAAAAGCAGTATGAATAAATAGGTCTGCCTGACGAGATGGCAACGTTTGATATTGTTATCTTTTATTATTTAAATAAACATGGTATATAAAATAGATACAAAATAAACCTGAGCGGAATCCAACTTACTTTATATGATATTTTATTTGGTTAGGAATAAACATACACTGCCAAAATTATTAAGATTACTCGTGAACTGATAAATAAAATTACATACATCGCTATCAGCAAGGCTACTCGTAAGTAGATAATATTCAAGTACACTTTTTTATTTCCCATATAAAATCCGCGTATTCCCAAGATAAGTAAAACATTGAAGGTAAATTTTCATAGCCATGAGTCAAAATTATTAAGTCGTAAGAACAGGTCGCAAGCCAGCACATACTCTTTACGCCATAATATTAAACAAAATAAAATATCAAAAAAGCAAACAGCAATTTTATTAAATTTTGAGCTTGTTCGATGCTTTAGCTTAAGAATTATCGCTCTAGATCACACTCGTAACTATCAGAGGCGTGGTGTCAAATACATATGTAGGCTAGGCAAGCGCAAGCTGAATATTTTTCCTTCATGAGCTGAAAGACAGGGATATCATTAAAGTGAAACAAGGTACCAATTATTAATAAAATGGAAAAGTTCGATTGTCTTGAAAACCAAGGGACTTTTACTAAACCTAAAAGTCCATTTTCTAAACCAGCCTCAGGTGCTCTATCGGTGGATAGAAGCTTGTTCATTATTTACTGGACACCATGTATATAGCTAGAAAAAAAATGGAAGATAAAATGTTTGTTTAATTGGGTATTTGATACATGTTAAAGTGTATAACATACATAGTGTGGCTAAATGGATAGAACTCCGTCAAATTATCTAAATAAATTGTAAATTAGACAAATTATAAAAAGATAAACATCCGAAAAAAAAAATTTTTTCTTGTATTCCAAATGCAAATTGGAAGTTACCAATAGAATTCTCATTTTACAACAAAAAACAAATTGTGTGGCAACTATGTCCCTTTAATGTTTCACGATCAAAATTACTCGTTTTCCCATACAACGGTAGTCACCCAGTATGGAGCGTTTTCAGCGCTCAAAAATGTTGTCTCTAATTTTCATCTTTTGTGTTGTTCTAATTGCGGTTGGTCCCACACAATCTTCTCTAAAAACTCGTTCGAATGGTATCATAAAAGCAAATCAAAAGCGAATTAGTCAACTAGCGAATTGCTATATTACAGAAAGGCTCAATTTAACCCTAACCGTTTTGACATTCGACGGTTAAACGGTTAAGTAAAGAAACTGTGCTATCGCTTTGCATTCCAGTAACAGCGGAGCGCAAGTCAAACAATGTGGCAACTACTATTTAATTATTAGTGTGATAGCAGGTATACAAGCTCTCATTTTGCAATTATTTATACTTGGCATGATCGTATTTCATGTAGATTCGAGGTGAGATGTGCCGAAAATGTAAACTATACTACGGCATAAATCACTTGATTGCGTTAAGGTGCATTAATCGTTGATATTTGAGTTTATTACAATGCACTTTCCAGTTAATATGTCAAATAGTAACTAATAAGTAGAAATGTGCCACACATTTGGAATTTAAGTTCTCCGTTTGAAAATATGAAAACTACTGACAACGTGCCGGTTTCCAGTTCAGCTGAAATTTGCCATAGTTGTAGGTTCGGTTCGGTAACATTAGAACATAGTTTGGTTGTTTATATTACGATCTAGTAGGTCTGCTTATGGGCACGACTGGCGGCCATAGGAGTCATCAATCATGATATACTCGCTATGTTAGGGCCTGTTATTATCGTTTCAATGAGTATTCGCTGATTGTGTGTGGTATAAATAAAATAAAATCATCATAATATTTAAGAGTTTGGCTCTTGTCGGTGGAGTAATTGCCAACTTATTCTACATTCAGCTTTGTCCTTCAGTTCTTTGTATAACGTAGCATTTATTTTATGTTTTATTTGCTCCATGTACGTCATTCTAGGTCTTCCCCTTTTCCTTTTTCCCTCTATCTTTCCTTCTATTATTGTTCTGATCCATTCGTCATGGCGTATGAGATGTCCTATCATTTTTCCTCTTCTGTTTTCTATCATTTTCAATAAACTCCTCTTCTCTTTAACTAAGTTTAAAACTTCTTCGTATGTTTTCTTCTCTGTCCAGCTGATTCTTTCCATCCGTCTCCAACACCACATTTCAAACGCTTCTAATCTTTCACGGTTCCTTTGCGTCATCGTCCACGTTTCGCAGCCATAAAGCGCTATACTCCAGATGTACACCTTGATTGAAAATAAAATAAAATAGCCTTTTATTCACGACCTTCACAATTAATGTATATCAAGTAGGTATATCATTGACATCAGTGGTGTGGGCGTTTAGTCACGCGGCATAGGCCTCCCCTTAAATCCTCCATTCGTCTCTATTTTTTGTAGGCCGTCGTCAAATGGGACCTCCAACTGCTTTTGTCATTTTTCCATCTGCACAATGGCCTGCCTCTCTTCCTTTTCCCATCTCTGGAGTACCATTCTGTGACTAATTTAGACTTTCTTTCTTGTTTCTCAAGTTGTGGACCGTCCGTAAATTGTTTATATGAAATGAGATATCGGTTAGTTTTGTTCCTTCTTTATGATTGTTAGTTTTACTGTCTTTTCTTTTGATGTTTAATATACTTCTTTCTATATGTTTCTTCCTATTTCTCTGTGTTAGTGGCCATGTTTGGCATCCATAGATCATGCTGGGGAGTATGAAAGTGTTAAACAGTTTGCTTTTGCATTTATGAGGATATCTGGATTCTTCATTACTTATTCGTGCATGGTATATAAAAGTACGCAATTAATAGTGCGTCAAATCTCTTACGCTGTTGATCTGAATCTCGTGACACTATTATTATATTGCTTAATTCGCGAGCTTTATAACTTGTATCTTCTTGTACAATTTACATCCAAAGCTTATTTCGAATAAGTTTTTTTTAAAGAGAAATTAATAAAATGAAATAGCTGTCGCTGAGCTGCAAGGCTACTGAATTTCGCAAGGCACCCCATACCAATAATATAGGTTTTAATGTATTAAGTTAACACTATATCAGTAGATTGAGCAACAAGATATAGGCAGTCTCATAGTTTAACTTAAGCAGCAGAGTAATATTTACTAATTCGCATGGCAATATAAAAAGCTTCACATTATACATTAATACTTTGCCGTACCACATTCTATTCATTTTACAAGTCGTAAAAACCGAATTTATCCGCATTTGAGTCATAAGTCGTTTTGCCTTGCAAATGTAGAGTACGGATACGGAACTCTAAATATTGCGATATCTTGTATTCGATATCTAAAGCATTAAAGCAAGCATGACGAAGCAAAGATGGTCCGAAATGTTATCACATTTCATATAAATAGCATGGCATCACAACACACATGGACACGTGATGTCGTGATAGCACAACCTCTTATCATTGTACACATTTTATAAATCGCTTTCAGCAATAGGCTATGTAACTTATAAGTAAAATCAAGAGCAATGAGAACCGATTCCATAATATGTATCAAATTCCTACACAAAATCACCAGTTTGTATTGATCTTGAGCGTAGTATAAGCATGCTAGTGATTATTTAGACACCAGTAAATATAGAGTTAAAATACAAACATATGATATTGTTATGCAATATAATGATGTTATGATTGGAAATTTCGAGCGTTGCAGTACACAACATATATTCGTAGTAATAATAATAAACAGCGACAATTCGCAAAGCAGGGAATCTAAATATAATATTCTTCATCACATCTTGTAAGTTGGCATTCAAAACACCCACGTAGCTAATTTGAATTAGTCACCAGTTTTCGTGATTTTAAGAGACATATTCATACGTCACTCATACATTGGTGAACAAGCAAAGCAACAAACAAAAACAACAACAACAACAATTACAAAAGCAAAGTCGTAACAGGCAAATAATAGTAAGGAGTAACATCAAACCCAAAACCCAAATTTGCAAATCATTCTACTTATTACTTTCGAAGCATAAATTTAATAACTTCGCCGTTGTTCTTGTTGATAATGCGCTGATACTCAGACAGTCAGTATACGATTCCACAATAAATAAAGTACCAGATAGTTTAACTCATCTGTCGGCGAATAAATTTAAAAACTGCCTTAAACGCAGACTAGTAAGTAAAGGTTATTATACGATAAATAATTATCTTAATGACAAAACGGCTTGGGACTGAATAGCTCTACATCTAAGTAGCTACTAACGTTATATAGTAGATTGTTAACCAAAGGTTAGAAAGTGTCCCATGTCACCCGAAATATTTTGGCGCTCGAACGAAGTGAGAACGCCAATAGTTGAAGGGTGAAATGGGTGCTTTCACCCATTTAACACTCTACTTTCCATTTCGACTATGATGAAAATAATAATAGGTATTCTAAGAATTCAGTAATATAAACACGCGCTGCAGCAACCAGCAGCGGGCGCCGCCGCGCCAAGCGGCCTATAGAATTTAAAAAATAACTTTCCACGTCGGAAAAGCGACTTTCCACCCAACTATCTACGCATGAAAATCGAACTTTCCGAACAGGAGAGATGAAATTTTTTCACTACCTGTATTGACTATTATAGCTTTATTAATTGTTGCATTCGTTATAAGTTTTGTTCTCTTACTGTTAAGTATTCCAATTTAAAAAAAAATATGCAATTTCTCAATTGCGGCCGAACCACGACTTCGAGCAGCAGCGGCATCGGTGCCGACCGGTACGACGCTGCAGCCACATGAACGTGGCTAAAATAAGTACCTATCACTGAACTAGCCAGTCCGAAGCACATTCTAGTATAGACAAAGGAATTTGAACCGTCACACACTGTAGTTATATTTCATATTTGGAGGCGTACATCAGAAATTAATTCAAATATGAAATGTGACTACTACATGCATAGAAGCTTCCAATCCCCTTGCATCTACTCTACAGAGCGTTTGCCGTTAGAAGTCACGTGAAAAAGTGATTTCTTTCGGCAAGCGCTCTGTAATAGAATGTGGACGAGGACGAAGATTTTTTTTGACGTGGTACATCCCAACAGCTTTTTAATTTTTAATAGCAATCGTATCTGACTGGGGGTGAACACCACTATGGGGCCACCCAACAGGACCAAATTATTTCGCGTATAGCACTCAATACACACGGGCGCCTTGAGGCAGTGTTATTTGTAGTCAGTGTGTGGTTTTTACAATTAATTGTCAGTTAAACTTGTGTGGAGTGATATGATCCTGAATCGACCCGGTATTTAAGCCGGTGTCCTGTAGTAGCCCGGCATTTTAAAAGGTATCTTCAATTTAATTGATATATTTCAAAATTGGAATAGAATTGCATATGTTTTGTTTTGTTTTTGATCCAAAACAAAACTAATTCTACTCTATTTACCATTACAGTCGATTAAAATTTCATTGCTAATTTGTCTTGTAAAGTCGAAGTCATAAAATATATACATTTTTGGCCCCTATTTAAAAGAAATAAGGTGAAAAAATGTATACATTTTGGTGCCAAAGATAGTATGGCGGGCAACTATTGTTATGGTATCAGTGATGACAGTATATATAGCCCTTGAGTACTTACTCGGCCGGCATGGGCACCTTCTTCTGCGCCTTTGGCGCGACGGGCTTGAGTTCGCCGTCGAACAGGTCCGCGAGCTCCGCGATCAGGCCGCCGCTGAATCCGGTGCTCTCGTCTCCGTTTACGTCGCCATCGCCTCGCTCCTGCCCAGCCTCCGGCTCAGGCCCATTACTATAAAAATACTTAAAATTTATTTCAAAAAAAAGATACTTACTGTAAAAAAAGGATTTATATTATATGCCAAGTCTGCAACTAGAGTGTAAATATTGCAAATGTGAAGCTCCCTCGAAAACGTGAAGGTTACTTTGGCATCGAACGGCAATAAAGCCAGTCTTTTGTGGCGCCGTGGGTACAGTATAAATAAGGTGTTAGGTACAACTATTCCGTTTAGCAACAAAAATTTAAAGGCAATACTGAGCCTTTATATATTGGCAATTCGGAGCATGATCGAGAAAAGTAACCTGTGCTCGTGGTCGAGGAGCCGCGCCACGGGCTCGTCGTGGCAGTCCTCGGGAGCGAGCCGGCGCAGCAGCAGCATGAGCATCGCGGACGCGTTGTGCGCGCGCTCCTGCACCTCCATGTCCTCGCTGCACAGCAGCGGCCGCAGCCCCGCCACCGCCTCGCGGACCACCTGCGCAAATAAGATATGAATGAATGAATGAAGGAATGGTTTATTCATATTGAATATATGGTTTTACATCAGATCTTAGTACATATTTTTTCTTCCCATAATATATTCAGCCAGATCAGGCATATGAAAACTTAGGTCAGTGATTTAATCACTCAGTCTATAAATAGGGATAAAATTACATGTAGATTAGGTCATTATATTAAACATTAAACATGCATGCTTCATCAGCTACGCTAAATTAAATTATTGTGTATAAATAACATTGATAAAATTTTAAGTCAATTGTGTAATAATAACAGTCAATTAATTATGTCACATACTTCGTTAAACCTGTAATTTAAAAATTCTTTAATACTATAGAAACATTTTTCAGCTAACATTTTGTGCAATTTTATTCTAAATTCATGAATAGGCAATATTCTAATTGCGGCAGGTAATTTATTAAAGATACTTACACACATATTATGAGCACTTTTTTTTCTGAGTACTAGCTTATGAGTAGGTGGTAACGCGAGCCTGTGCCGTCTATGTGACCTAGTTGTTTCCTTTTCTTCGATAAAGATAAATAATTCTGTATGGAGTTTTACAAACATGGCTATTTCGTATATGTATAGACAAGGCAAGGTTAACAAATTATGTTTTATGAATAAAGGCTTACAGGATTCTCGTCTATGTATCCCACAAAGAGTTCTAATGCATTTTTTTTGGGCAACAAAGGCACGATCAGCGTCGACAGAGTTACCACACATAATTATACAATATTTTAAGATTGACATAATGTAACTATGGTAGGTTAATAAGGCAGTATTGAATGATACTGTCTGTTTGAGGCGCCAAATTACGAAAAGGAATTTATTCAGTTTCTTGCAGGTCGTATCTATATGTGCCTTCCAGTTACAATAGGTGTCCAATGTTAAACCAAGAAATACAGTACTATTCACTTCTTCAATGTTCTCTGCATTGTGCGTTACTTTAAGGTGGTGGATAAGCCGCATTCACATTTCTCCTGACACACGCGGCATCAGAGACATGTGAACGCAACCATATTAAATGTATGAAACCGATACCATTTTGATGCGTCACAATACAACACGTCAGACAAATAATTTCGCTATCAAAAAAATCCACTGCATCTCTTGAAAATAGCCATATGAGTATGTATTTTTTTTTGTGAGTAATGCTCATGTTACGTATAACAAACAATAGTACAATTTGATGCAAGTGCGGAAGGATTGTCGTTTTGTAAGAGTCCCGAGTTGTCTTGGCCCTGGCCGTGAGGTGAGGGACAAGACTCGGGACGAGTGAAAATGACACTTCCGCACTTATATCAAACGACGTTTTTAATACAGTTGCGAAAAAATATCGAGATCAAATCTAAATAAAACAGTAATTAAAAGAGACAAAACAAAATCCATTGTGGGATTTGCACTTACATACCTAGTCTACATCTGGCGTAGTTTACAATACATTTTATGTAACATTCGTATAAATCCCACATATCACCAAAACCTTATTAAAACAATACGTCATAACAAAATTAATTCGTAATAATTATGAATTGGAGAGGCGGGAGTTAAAAGTCGGCATAACTTTTAATTGATAGACTTTTTTCAACATGCGATGGTTGTCAGCATTAAGCCAAATCAAAAACTATTTTGGGAGAGGTTTTATGTCACAAAGTACTTTAATTACATTTAAACATGAAAAAACATATGCTATTAATTTTATAATTAGTTTATATTTGTTTATTTGCAAATAAATGTATATTTTGGCGGTAAAAACAGCGTCATTCATCCGGCGCGGCGGTCTTGCATAAAACTCTATTAATCGGAGGTCTGACACGTTTCCGGTCATTGGTGTACTCAATCAGGCAACTTTTTGAAAACCGTTTTAGATTTTTTAATATTCAATAACCCTTTAACTTGACTAATATGCAATTATAATGTTTTAAATATAATAGAAGTATAGTTTTCGTGCCAAATGCTTTATTAAATAAATAAGTAAACTGAGCCTAAAACTCTTTGGTTGTAAGTATGGCTTGGACCAACAGTTTAAAAAAAAATGGAAAAGTAAAAAGTACCCGTGCGCGAAATCTAACTTTGCGAACGATATACAGCTATACATATAGTACCACTTTTTGAGCAGCTGTAAAAATAACTTTCAAGTAATATTAATGAATAATCATTTTCTTTTTCTTCTGTATAAAGAGCAACATTTCTTCTGCAGATTTTAGATAGATAAATAAGTAGAATGTTAGTTTGGATAGTCTAATCGGGTAGGTATATATCTCCCTTAAATAACAGTTATAAGTAGATCCATTTTAAATTGCTTCCTCCGTTGCATATTACACATTTCACGTATCAATATTCAACATTACTTATTACATGTAAACTTTTCGTCCAGTATGGTGAGATATTATTGACATTTTGACTGCTTAGATACAAGTGGTTTTTCGATAGCTAAGGTGTTAACTATTCGTAATGTGTGTAGAATTTTTTAAATGCTGACCGCTCAGATATTTTTAACGCGCTGACCGCCCATTGATAAATGCTAACCTAGCTGTCAATATCTTTTTGACAATTGAAACGTAAACCTCTTTCTGAGCACCCCGATTGTATAGCTACTTCTGCTGTCAGCTGCAGAACAGCTGTATAACAGTTTTTAAGTGACGGTAAAAGGAGTACAAAGGTGTCAAAGCCCCTTGTGAGTCCGACCGTACTGGTACGGAACTAAAGATATATGCCCTTAGCGGGATTATCGATTATTACCGATTTGTATCGGGATTTTTTTCCCAAGCGGAAATTATTATACATCTCTAGTATAAGTACACAATAGAGTACGAGACTCGCATCCATTTCGGGCCACGCAGGTATAACGAGTTCAAGCTCTTTAAAATCGCGCAATGTAGTTAAACTCGCATGCGACTCCCGTATGTGTCTATTAGGGCCTTTACCGAGAGCGCGGCGGCGTGGTCCCGGCGCGCCTCATAGCGCGCGAGCAGGCGCGCGGTGAGCTTGAGCGCGGCGTGCACGCACACGGCGCGCGCCCGCATCGCGCCGCCGCCCGCGCCAGCGCACAACAGCAGCGGCGAGATCGCGTTCCGCATCACGTCCTCCTCCCTGTTGCCACACCAATTACGATCCGTAAACATCATCTAGCCACAGAATAAGTAATAGTACTACGTACAGGACACAGACGCACCGTTAACAAATCCCTCGTTTAGGTATGCCAAACGTGGCCATCTCTTTCTATCGCACGCACTTCTACTCGCTACATCACTTCCTTCGCACCCGACGGGCGCCGGCCACAATAGCCACATGTACTTGTAGCGGCGCGACGCAATCACGGAGTGGGCCGCTCCTGATGTAACTGAACCTCTAGTATATATTTTTTCGAAACATAAACACTACACACACACTATACACTACACACTACATACTAGAAGTACTGGTGCTTACGATTACAGACCGAGCGACGTAAAATATGGCTCCGGCAGCTGCAATCCTATAGAAACTTGTCAAACTTTCCATACTAACAAATTTTAACGAATACCGCTTCCCATTAGATTAGTGACGGTTTGGTGCAACCCACCCTTCATAACATTAACAGACAATGGAGTAGCATTCGTATCTAAAGACTCTTAAGGGAAGGCGGTAGTGCCATTCTAGCCCGTGCTGGGCGACACACGATCAAACTAATTTAATTGGCGGATATATTTCAATCCACGAAAAAGTATTCCGCTCATATTTACGTTATGGATAAAACACAGACCTTAATCGCAATAGGTAATACTTACTGGCAGTACTCGGCCAGCACGTAGGCGGCCGCGTAGAGCACCTCGCGCGACGCGGGCCCCGGCGGCGAGGCGGCGCCGCGCGCGGCCAGAGCGGCGCACTCGCGCGCCGCGAACTCACGCACATCCGCCACGCGAGCGCCCACCTCGAGCAGCTGAGTGCCCAGGATACATCCTGCACTCAACAAACAGTACGGTATACTCAGATCAGCAACTTTTTATGAAACGCCAAAAACATTGTTAATATGAAGTTTGTAGGGAAATATCACTAAAATATGAGAATCAGAATCAGAAAAATGTTTATTGTAGACATAGGTAGGCTGATGAATACAGAGTTGTTAAAAATACAATTAGTAATCTTCTATGTCAATATGTTCTATGATAAAATACATAAAAAACAATTCGAAAAATATAGTCAATCTAAATTAAATTAAATTTAAAATAAAAATTAAAAAAATTGTGCAGGTATATAATAATTATTAAAGCAATGAAGTCATATTTTATAATAGTCAAAAGTTAAATATTACATAAAATTGTCATTTAAATAAACCTAAATAGTATAATAGCATTTATTGATAAGTAATGTCAGCAATTCCCGTTTAAAACACGGCATAGGCAACAGTTTCAAATTTGACGGAAGCTTATTATATATCTTGCTTCCTAGATAATAAATATTTTTGCGCACCAGTGCCGTATTTGTTGATGGTACACAAATATCTCGATTACTCCTTTGTCTCAAGCTCTTGTTAGTAACAACAGGTTTTTTAAATGCAGTTGAATTATTTTTTATAAACATTACTAATTCAAAAATATACATGGAGGGCACTGTTAAAATATTCATTTTTTTAAAGTATGTTGCGCAGCTGTCTGTTTGCCGAAGACCACAAATGGCCCTGATACACCTTTTCTGGGCTCGGAAAACTATATATCTATTTGACGAATTGCCCCAAAAGATAATGGCATACCGTAGAGTAGAGGCTACAAATCCGTGGTACGCAGCCAACACAGCATCAGGGCTTGCTTGTTTGGCAAGTTTAAACAAAGCAAAGGAATACTGATTAAGTTTTTGGCATACTTCTTCTGTCTGAGTTTTCCATGATAAATCGTTATCTATGTGTACACCTAAAAACTTAGTAGTTGTAACAAATTCTATATTTCTCTCTTC
Source organism: Epiblema foenella (assembly GCA_963556455.1). Taxonomy (NCBI): domain Eukaryota; kingdom Metazoa; phylum Arthropoda; class Insecta; order Lepidoptera; family Tortricidae; genus Epiblema; species Epiblema foenella. Next base: position 13,731,376 of record OY747095.1, on the reverse strand, counting down.
ATAACTGCATATAATTGATCGAGGCATTTTTCTTTGATAAAAGTGCATGATTTTTGTTTTGTAAAGATTTACTAATAATTTATTGTTATTCAACCATGTCATTATATCACTAAAAGTACTATTAATGTCATTCTCATAATTTTCTATGTCATTTCGTTCAATAATACTGTGCTGTCATCAGCAAACAAAACCATAGCATGCTTGACGTGCCGAGGAAGGTCATTGATATAAAGAATAAAGAGCAAGGGACCAAGCACGCTGCCCTGCGGTACGCCACACATGATTTCTCGTTTTCGAGATCGGTATGATTTTAGCTGCTTCGTATGCACGCATATTTGAGTGAGTTCAGTGTATTGATATCGTCCATTAAGATACGATTTCAATAAATCTAGTACATTGCCACGAATTCCATAGTTGCTAAGTTTATTGACAAGTATTGAATGATCTACATAATAAAACGCCTTAGTTAAGTCCATAAAAATAGCACAAATATCATTGCGCTTATCTATATTCTCAAGTACTGGATGTATAAGGTCACAGACTGCCATATTAACAGTCTTTTGTCTATGAAAGCCTTTCTGTTCATTTGCAAATATATTGTGTTTATCCAAGCCTTATAGATTACCTTTACAACGACTTTTGAAAAAACAGTTGCTAACTCAATGGGTCTGTAATTTGTAACATTCGGCTTTATCTCCTTTTTTGTATAACGGCTTTATAACAACAGGTTTTAATTTATCAGGATATATACCCACAGTTATACAAAGATTAATTATGTGGCTCAGTGGAGGCGCAATTATGTATGACACTTGCTTTACAGCTTTAATACAAATGTCATCATACCCAACACTAGTTGTATTATTTAAGGACATAATAATATTATATATATCATGCGGATTGGTAGGCCTCATATACATTGATTGACTACAACAAGCGATGTGATTGCTGGTAAACTGAACATTGGATGTGTCTGTTTCGATTTAGTCAATGAAAAAGTCATTGAATGTATTGGCTATATCAATCGGATCAGTAATAGTCGCGTCTTCTGTAATCAACCTCAGTATGGTTTCCTTCGGAAAAACCTGTCTTGTTTTATTTATAACTCGCCAGGTAGCCTTTGATTTATTGGATGCCGATTTTATAAAATGGTCATTTTGCGAGCGCTGTGTGAGGTTTGTAATTTTTTTAAATGACTTCTGTTTCCTATTTCTCCGTCCCATCGAGGAACGATTTTCGGGATAAAAAGTATTCTACATGTAATATGTTAAACCAGGCTGTAAACTCATTGTCTACCATGTTTCATCATAATCCGTTCAGCAGTTTTTGCGTGATTGAGTAACAAACATCTAACCATATTTCGCATATGTATAGTATTAGTAGTATAACGTCACAATTGTTTAAGGTCAAACTGCGTCCTTCTTTTTCAACTATATGTTGATATTTAAAAATCTTTAAAATAGCAGGAAATCTAAAAAAACAACAAGAGATTATTCACCGTGCTTGGCGCTGGTCTCCATCTCGGTGAGCTCGGAGAGCACGGCGACGTACCACTCGAAGTCTACTACGTGCTGGTAGTTGTTCTGCGAGCATATCTCGATCATGCGCGTGAGCAGCTCGTCCCGGTACAGCGTGCCCTCGGCCCGCTCCATGTGAACCATCAGCTTCTTCACTATCTCCATTAAGTTCTTTTTTGACACCTATCAAACATACACCACAGAATAACTCACTCACTTTCTCATGGCAAGCATCTAGCCCAAGGGTAAAGACGAGACAGAAGATTTAGCGAGGTCATCAATTCCTATTCACTCGAGCTTTTAAAGAGGTTTGAGTTAAAAGAACTCGGAACTACAGACGCCGGCAGAGAACTCTAAACCGCATTACAAAAGAAGTAAAACGCTTGGTTCGGAAAAATGGGTTTTCTACTAAGTAGGGAGGGTACAAAGATATTTATAGATTTTTCACTTTATTACCAAGGAATAGGGAGCAAGTGTGAACGACGTCGACCGTACGGTCGGCCTCACAAGGGGTTCAATACCTTTGTGCCGTGGCTCTTCAACGTCATGTTTAACTGCCATACTAAATTTCCAACGGGTGAAAGCAGCAAAGTACCAAAGTATCCAACTACTTATCAGTAGACTGTACATAAGAAAACGCAGTTGAAAACAAGGGAATTTTCACTGGCGAAGGGGGAGGGAGCGAGAAATATCATACTACTGTACATCATGGGTAGTTGTCTGTTTTATAACAAATTTGTATGGAAATTCAATTCATCTCTTGTTTTATACAACGCCGGTGGCAAACAAGTGTACGGTCCACCTGATGGTAATGTTATTGTGGCTGTGGTCTTCTGCAAGGCGGAGGTACTTCCCCAGTTGGGCTTCTCCAAATTCGAGCAAGATGACATTTTGCTGTGCCCTACATCTCAGTCGCCTCGTCGTTGGAGAAGAAACTAAGATATTGTAAATTTTAGACAGAACTGTGACATACATAATATTAATACTAGAAACAAATATAAGCTTGCGGTACCCTCCACTCGGCTCCAAAAAATAAGAAAATCATTCATGTGTAATTGTGTAAAGTTTTATAATAAACTACCTACAAACGTGACTAATTTATCTATTAATAAATTCAAGACTTATGTAAAGCATAAACTCGTATCGAAAGCATATTATAGCACAAAAGACTACATGAATGATAAAACACCGTGGGTATAATTGTGGTTGAAATACTAATTATATTTTAATAATTATGACATTACATCTTAATGACTATTTTCATAACTATGACATTAGATGTTGACGTTAAATTTTCCTCTTGACATTCAGATTTTATTCTAGAAACTGTCTAGATTATACAATTTTTTATGTTTTTATTTTACATATTGACGATCTTTTTGTGAATTTATTATACTCTCTTTTGACATACATTATAGTAATTCATGTCTTTTTTAAAATTTCATATGCATCAATAAATTGCTCTGAATAATTAGATTCAATTTATGTAATATATAACTGACGATTCAAAAGTGCTTGTTGCTAGGCCTATTTGAATAAAGAATATTTTGAGTTTGAGTTTGAGTTTGAAGATCGAATAAAAATATTATGGATCTATGTAGTAAAATAAGTATAGGTACAGTAAAACCAATCTCAAACAAACACGCCTGACACTACGGAACGCAGACTAAACAGTCACAGTAGACAAAAAGTAGGTAATAAGCAACTAATCATGCTGTACTCAATGACCCTTTACTGCTGGTTTTTAAATTACGGAAATACGTTCGTATGCGTTCTTTTTGAGTTCTGTTTTACATTTTTCCATAACTCAGTCCAGTGCATAATTATAAGAAACAGTTTTTCTCCTTTCCTGTTTATCTATAGATATGACAGATTCAAATCGGTTCTCATACCGTGTTTACATACTACTCAATAAACTCAACTGGCGTTCGCACTTAATCCTAGAACAAATGTACTAACCATTCCATAAAGCAGACCTAGAGCCCGAAGCCTGATAGATTCGTCCTTGTCGTCGAGGCAGGCCAGCACCAGGTCCTTGTGCGCCTGCACCGACTTGGGGTGCGATTTGAGGATCCGCGACATCGCCAGCAGACCCAAGTATTTCACTGCCGACAAGCATTCGGGTTATAGGAACTCAATAAAGAGCGCTCACTACTCTAGCTGGCTTCAAGACAGGGGCATATTCACGTCAACCGTCAATGACTTCACTCCGCAATGTAAAGCTCGACCACAACAGTAACCTATGATTAAAATTATTGCCAGTGTAAAAAATTAGTTCCAATGAAATTCCGCAACATAGCCATATATCTGGTCGGGCTTTAATTTATTACAAACTACAGAATTTTCGACACTCGTTTTCCTTTTCTGCTTATTTTATTTGCGAAGGATTGGGTTAAATATGGCTAACAGGCAAATCCTTTTGTGACGCGCCTGCAATCATCGCTTAGCACTAGCACGAAATCCATACGCAAATCCCAAGTGTGATAACAGCCTTACAATTTTGGTCACTATCTTCAATGAGTATTCTCAGTTTTTGCACGCAGAGCTGCACGGAAGCGGCGTGGCCCGGCATGCCGCTGCTGATGCTGATGATCACCGCTATCACAGTATTGATGCACTCGTACAGGAGCGACATCGCCGAAGTACTGAAATAATAGTACCTCTAAACTCGACACCGCCACAATCGTAAGTAGTGTCTCACACGCCAAAGCTACAGCAAACGGCCGAAAATGATCCTTACTTGACAGCACGTAGGGTGCTTTTACATCGGCTTGATATGAAGTCATGACGTGTGGGTCACTAAATGTACTAAATGAGCATTTTAAATAGCGACATATTCAATACTGCTGCTTCGAGCTGTACAACATTCTTAAAATAACAATAATGAATGTTCAAGTGTGTGAAAAATTCAATATGTATGTATCAATACCCGCCTAGCCATAATGATCGAGTTTATGTCGGACATATAGCATTCTTCCATTACTAGCAAATACGTGAGTACAAGAAGGACGAATGCTATATGTCCGACGTACACGCTACCATACTAGCTAGGTTGAACTACTAAGATTTTAGTTTTATTTATTCATTGTATTTTTACCGCTTATATCATTTGTGAAATAAACTATTGCGTACCTATATACCTGGCACAATAACGACTGATGCGCATTATAAAAGTCACATAAGAATAAATTGCAGTAATGTGAAAAGCAAAGCAACGTGAAAGTACTTTACGAAAGTGTCAAACTTACGACGGCATGGTGTGGTACTATTTAGTAAATGATATAGCTAAGTGGAGGTGTTAGCAGAAGAAGCAATGAAAGCAGTTTAGTTGTACCCAGTTAATCTGTGTTAGTTCTATCTATTCCATCGAACGACTCAACTTTAAAAAAAAAGTGGTTACATGACTCGCTGTAGTATTGAAGGCAGCGTTCTATTGCGCAGTCTACCCAACCATGATACGATTATATACCACGTCAGGCATGGCACTCCGGAGAAATTCAGTAGTATGGGTGATACAACTTACGTCATCACTGCTCTGATAATATATGGTCACGTAACTAATACATTTTACCTTAGGACGTAAGATTGACCTGGAAATGTAATTGGTCACAACCAACTCACCTATGAATTAAATTAGTTAATGGTTCTATCAGTTTCTTGCCAAGCCGGGGCTCTAATGGGGTTAAGGCACCAAACTGCAACAAACACAATGACACTGCATAATACTAGCTCTAGCTTATGCAGAAGCGGCTTACTACTGTAATGGCTACCATCGCGATCTTTTTTATGAACTTAGTATGAATATATCTTTCACATTAGGAGACCTTGCCAATATTTTTCAATTTGTTTTCCACCCTACACGGCAACAAAACCATACAAAAAGTGCCAAATATGTGACTTAATTGATAGTTAATAAAGTGTTTGTCAGTGATATTTAGAACAAAACATTAATCAATAATTTTGGTGGAGTGTGATGTATCTAGCGGCTGGTAAACATGTGTCATCTACTGTACTGGTACCTGCAAATAATATCTATGAGGCTTTGTGTTATTTTTCTTCCGATATCAGGTTCATACTGTGTCATTAAACCAAACTGTGAAGAATTACCAAACACTGTAAATTTTATACATATTGTCGACAGCTTTGTGTTCGTCAGTGATATTTTATTCATGGTGTGAAATTATTTCTTTGTCATGTTTTTACTGTAGATAGATGCATTATCATAAACTAATTGATTATCATTGTTGTTGGTCATTGGGGAAGACCTTGGCAGAGGCCCCTGTCTAGCAGTGGATGTCTTTAGGATGGTGATAACTTGAGCCAAGAAGTCCAAAATGTTATAACTCTATAGACATAGGCAGATTACATTTTAATATAATTGTATAAGTATATCATAAATACTTATATCCTCTTGATTTGTAGAATTAATGTTTTAAATGTTACATTAATATAATTTCAGAAGATAGACTGAAACAGTGGCAGTTTGCAGTCTTGGCCACCCTAGGCCCAAGTCCATGTAGTAAGTACCAGCCGCCCCTTTTTCACTACCCATGTCACAATTGGCCACCCTAGAGCCGGGCATACTGGCCCTTAGGGCAAATCCGCCATTGAACTGATTCATACACAAAACAATAGCAACAACAAGGTCTAGGCTTGCCTTTATGTACTTGTGACCTAAACAATGACACATCTTGATGCAATTATACTTATAATGCTGAAGATTGATTTCGATTGCAAGATAATCACATAAGGACATCTATAAAATCTTACAGGCTAAAATGCACTCACAAATGTCTGACATAATATTATTTGTAGAGTGATTATTAAAATCAATCAAACGTTATTGCAAATGACTGAATTGACTGAATTGCAGATGATTTGACCAATGAATTGACTGAACACAGTCTGGGACTGAAGGAGAGGTACAATAATGATACACATAAAGCTACACACCAGTTTGATGATCTTGATGAGCATCCAGTTATTGGTAGATGTTGTCATAAGCTTAAAGAACACAGGGGCCAGGGACAGGTAGTTTTTAGGATTCTTTCTTGCTAGTTCACAAACAACATTAACTGCCGCCGACTGAACTCCTGAAACAATACTTGCATTGTTATGTCAACTCATACTATTATATGAGATTTATATTATGTATATGAAAATAACGTAAGTAAAGCCCCTATTGTATGTAGCTGTCCTGTATTCAAATAGACAAGACATATTTAAATTTTGTAACACAACATAAACAGATGCCTATTCAAACAGTCCACTACTAAATGCAGAGGGGTAAGCAGAAGGGTAAGTTTTTCACCTATACCCACAACAATTTAAAGTGCTAGGTACTGTGAAACAGAAACAATGTCTATTTGTGTGTCTCACTCTGCCACACATAAATTTGTCTAACATTCATTGTAACTGTACCCATAGTTAAATGTAATCTATGTATACATTCTATATTTTTTTAACTTACCAGGATCTGGATCTTCCAGTTTTTCTTTTAATTTAGGAAATGCTGGTCTTAGAGCTTCGGGATACCTAAGAAACACTTTGTACATCATCAGTACTGCCTTCATCCTTAAATAAGGTTTTGTTGAACTCATCTAAAAATAATAATTGAATTTAACATCTTAATTATACATGATAGTACAAGGATATGAATAATACTCACCAAAGTCATGATATCATTGGCTAGATCTCTTGCTAAATCATGAGAAATAAAACAGCTAAGCCCACTGAGTGCAAGGCCTGCTTCATACTGGTTCTGAGCATTCAGGTCCTTACGGATCATGTTTGTGGTGAGCATGAGGAGCTCAGAGTCAGCGTGGAATGATTGACTAGCGGCTAAGTATCCAACTCTTTTATATGTAAACTTGTTTGAACTCATCACTTCTATCACATTGAATATTGCCCATGATATGTCATATCCTAGCATTTGTAACTGTAAGAATAAAAGTAATCATTTACAAATAAATTTAATCCTGAGTGAAGACAAAGTACTTCTGTTATTCATGTAATCAGAGTTAGAGAATAGGTAGGTATATTTAATCTTTTATCTCCTGATGCCAGAGATTTCTGGGCACATCAAGAACCAATGTTATTGTTTTTTTTTACTGGAAAAAAATCAGGACAAAACAAACTAATGTGGAAAAAATAACCATAACTGTATCATACCTGTTCCATAATTTATTAACACTGGTGTAAAATTTAACGATGACAAATAAAAAAAACTAAGTTTGTACTTATGTATATTTTATTATTGACACAAAAGTGTTCCACCCAAGACCACAGACAAAATATTTACAGATTGATAGCTTTTACGGATGTAATGTGACTAGTTATTGAATATTTTCCTATTTGATGTGGACTAGGACAGGACAGGAGTTATTTCGTAAATTGTATTGCATCAAGACAGAAGAGTATTTGTTTTTAAATGATTATGGTAAAACTTACGTATGTGAGCTTGGCGACAGCGTTAGCTTTCACTGCAATGTTGTCTTGTCGTAGTTCTACTTTTATTTCTTCCATGCACTGTGCTATGTACTTAGCCTGTAAATATAATATCTTTCCTGCAGCAAATGTACACAGAACTTATTACTATATTGAAATACATAGATACTCACCTCATTATCTTTGTTATTTCTGATTCCGCGAACCAAGTCCGTTAGATTTTTATCAAACATACGTTCAAAATTGCCTTTTACTTTTTTCAAAGCCATTGTGATAAAAATGTCTATATCTATCTAGAAAACGAAGAACGTAGGTATTACTAAAGCTCCATTTATGTTCTAATTTTCTAAACGTCACAAATTTGACGAGTCAAAGTCTCCATACTTTTCTTGCGTGGCGTAAAAAATGTTACCAGATTTAAAAAAGCCTTATCATCCATAAAAGAATCACTGGTAAAAATGTTAGTCGTGTGATTCTGGCTAGCTAGCACGATGGTTTATACCGTCCCGCTTTATGACCACAATGTAGGTACTAACATTTCGGATAATACATGACGGTATTATGTGTTATGTGTATCGCATGATAATACTCACCGTGTACTCTCTCTCTTCCTAGCTATAAAGCGCTTATTACACCATCCTGAATTCAGAATCCTGACTGAGCTAGGAAGCAGATTCAGGAAAGTGTAATCGCATTCAGGAAGCAAGGATCCTAAAAGCTTCCTTACTATCCCCTCCCTCGCGTCCTAGTTAGGACGGCTGATTCAGGATGGTGTAATAAGCGCTTTAATCCCACATGGTGGTGAGGTTAGCCTTCCGAACTAATCTTCGCCACTTCGCTCTATCCTCGACATCGTTTTTGGGCGCCTGAAACTCTTATCTTTCAAGTCTTTTTGCACTACATCTTTCCACCTTTTTTGGGTCTGCCCCTGGATCTTCGACCAGGGATGGAAAGCTGTAGAACGTAGTGGTTATATTCTCTTTGGTGCTAAATTTCCAACGTAGTTGGATGGTCTTCTCTTTATATGGCCATACCATCGCAACCGACTCTCCTACATTTTATCGGCGATGTCGCGCACCCGCAGGCTTCCTCGCACGTACTTGTTGCGGATTTTGTCGAGCCGGGTTACGCCGCACATCCACCGTAGTGTCTTCATTTCGGCAACTTGAATGGTATGCACATGTTTTTGAGTTACAGCCCATGTCTCGCTGCCATGCATTAGAACCAGCCTTATCATAGTCTTGCAGATCAAACCCTTTAGTTTGACCGGCATTCTTCTATCACATGTACCTCCAGTCACAGTCGCCATTTTAGCCATGCAGCGGCTATTCGGTGCTGAATGTTGCATTCTACGTTCCCTGAATTGTGCATCATACTACCCAGATATTTGTATTGTTCGCGCATGGTGACTAGTTGCCTATCGATGGGAATTGGACTATTGTCGCAAGGATCTGGTTCGTTCAGGGATATAAATAGGGACTTGGCAACACTCAGCACTAGGCCACCGGTCTGTAACATGTCTGTAACTGGTCATGGAAGCGACAAAAGCGCCTCCTGTAACTCACGGCGCCTTTCGGTACAAATTGCGACATCATCAGCGTAAATAAATGACCATGCTGCTGAATTCTGCGTTGCCTCGGTTAGTGAGTCCAAGACCTAGCAAAACAGAAAGGAGCTCAGTACAGACCCTTGGTGAACGCCTTCCGTGACTGCCATCGGTTTTGTTTCACCCATCACCGTCCGTACCATTGATCGTGTACCTCGATACATGTCGGCAATGATGTTAATATATTGTTCGGGGACATTCTTCTTGCGAAGGCTCCACTTAATCGTTTCTTAAAGACAACTAGATTTTGAGACAGGAAGTGATTCAGCTTACGAAAATGAAGAAGAAATATACGAAATACATAAAATACCTATACATATCAATACAACAAGAGATAAATTCAATATTACATTACAAATAAATGGAAAAATACATACGCTACAAATGGATACAGAGGGCCTACTCCGAACTTTGAAATCCGAACTTCGTATCGTGCCGTCTCTTTCACTCTCGTGTAGTAGTTAAGTTCGTAGTAGGCCATCAGGAGCGGTGGTTACAACATGTTCCGCAGAATACTTTAAGAATCATTTCCGCATTGTAGCTGAGTCCCGTTTTGTTCGAAAAAAAAAGGAGGAAATAAGTTTCCGAAAGACAAAACTGTCTCAAAGCACTGACAGTCATTGACCCGTAACTCATATTTGCCATAATCAAGCTCAGGTTTTGCAAAATACTCACCATATTGTTCCAATTAGATATTAACCCGCGTAGCGCAACCATAAAGAATGACATTTCGGAGACCTCACGCTACACTAGCGCCTCTAGCGGGGAATTCATACGCGATAGCCCTCATTGACCTCTAGGAATAGTAGGAATACTCACTGTGTACTGAGGGGCTACCGGGAAACGAAAACGAACGAAGTTCGAATATCTCCCTCTCTGTTGCACTTGCTTATTCGTGCGGCAGAGAGGGAGATATTCGAACTTCGTTCGTTTTCAGTTCGCGGTAGCCCCTCTGACCCCTGGAAAAAAAACACGCTGTCATATTCACTGGTCATATTGTGACACATGAAGTCATGAAGGATAAGACTGGAGCCGGCAATACACCTATCTAATCTTCTGTCTACGTTGTGACATTACCAAGGCGTTACTGACATTTGTGACGTTCCGTCACAGCATTGCCGTTTATTTATATCGATTCTTATTCGATTGCTATTTACCATACGTAGCATATCTTCTAAGCAATCTAAGTAGTCTGTGCTTTTTACTATTGTAATGTTTATTGCTCTCCCAAGAAATTCAGCATTCGCTCTAAATTTGATTTTCTAATCTGATAATAGTTTAAATTATGTGTTGGTATTGATATACGAAGAGTTAAAGTAAGATTACCAAACACAAAAATGATTATATTCCTTAGCGAGCTACAAAAGGATCATTTGCGGCTATTGCAACAACACTCCACACAAGGTATAAAAACATTTTACCTACTTATCAAATATCGCCAGTTATTCTCCATTTATCTTTTATTCTCAAGTTGTCTTTTACATTCACCAGCTTTTGACAAACAACAGTTGCAGTAATCAAATCTATTGCTGTAATACGCCCACTATCAAACTATAAAATACAAGATGCAATGAATTAGTTCAAATGTCACCCAGGACATTACTTTGAAGCAGTAGTACTTAATTTCTGTTATCTTTTTGCAGTTTTGGTCGACTTTTGCAAACTTGCAATTGACTATTTAAACAATGGAGTGAATCAGAAGAAATACAGTATTGCTGCCGGTAAGAGTCAATATATTTACAGGTAAATTACTTTCGAGACGGTTTTGCATTTCTAGTTAAATATAAATTTCATTCTGTTCAAAAAAAAATGTGTACTTGCTATTAGAGGGAAAAAAATTTCAAGGTACAGATGAGGCTTTCGATATAATATCAGAGTGTATACTCCGAAATTCGAACTTCGTATCATGCTGTCCCTTTCACTCATATCGTGTACAACACGAGAGTGAAAGGGAGGGCATGACACGAAGTTCGGAGTACAGGTTCGGAACAAATTATAGTTAACAAATGATACATCAAATGAAAGTGAGGATGAGAATAAGTGCGAAAGATGAGAATAAATGTTGTGTTCAATATTATTATTATTCACTTTTTTAAAATATTGTTTAATATTATTAGTTCCATTTATGTTCCTGACTATATGAATTATAAAAAAATATATAAAAGTATTATATTATTTCTTTGTGTGCTGACACTGCTGACCATACACAACTACAAATGCAAAAACGTCTCGAAAGTAAGTTACCTGTAGTATATTCCAAATTGTTCTGAATCATAGGCTTAAGGTACAGTCGAACCACCTGATTCATGACCCACTTGGCCTACAAATGGCTTGGAACAGTCAAAACAATAGGGTATACATGTCTTGTACTATGTAGCACTTAGGTCGTTTTATATATTAACAAATTGCGTCAACACGGGTCGGAGATCTATGCAATTTTGACCTTTGTTTTCACTGCAATAGATATATTTTAATAAAACTGCTATGTTTTGAATCTTGAATAAGCTGTCATTTATAATAAAAACCAAACTCGTTTCATCACAAAAAAATATATTTCATATTCAGAAATCAATTGCTTGTCAGATGTCAAGTGGTCAGTCAATGAGATTTCCACCATCCACATTTGTCATTTGGCAGAAAAAAGAGCTTGGATTACAGTGCTCACTGAAGAAGGTTATGGCATTAATGTGAAGACCAGAGATAGTATAGATAGCATTTCTCTTTTGCGATCAACAGACATGATTATATAAACTGTTTAAGACAGTACTTAGTAATTGTCAGTGTCTAATAAAATGATAACAAGTTCATTACCATAGAAATGTATGTTCAGGCGAATTCAACCGACTAGTATTTAGATGACTTAGCCAAATGGCCTTATGGTGGGTCATGACTCAATTTTGTCGATCGTACCAATGTACATTGTATTTGTGCTTGCTCAGTCTTGTTCAGGGTCAGCTACATACAAATCCTAATTATACTCACCAGTAGACATGGTAGAAGTAAGTGAATACAGGGAATATATCCAGTATTTACTTGCCTCTGCTATTCTACAGACTGGTAAATTCTGGTAAAACAACTCTAGCTGTCTCTACTCACCACCAACTGTTTTTATAAAGCTTAAATAGGCACATGTTTTGAGTGCAAGTGAAATATTAATGAGTTAGTTATAATATAATTTACATCAAAATTATTAATATCTCTAAAATTAGACAGAATCAAGCAAACTTTTTATGACATTTTAATTTCCAAAAATGGTCAGGAATACACTATTAACTACTACTACGTTTACTGAGGCCCACTGTGTACAACTGATCTCACACTGCATATAGGTGATTCCAATTGATCTTATTATTATTATCAGTCATTAACTAATCATGGTTTTGTTTTTCAAATATGATTTGAAAGGTGTTTTTTCAATTTTGAAACATATTTTTAGTAGGTAGGTGGATCTCATAACTATTAAAGTAACAGATTATAGGTGTAATTAACCAAGATTGAATGTATCCCTTTAGCCACGATAAAATACGCAGACTTGCTTTAAAAAAATGTTACATTTCTAACATGCTTAGAATATGGCCTGTAGCTAATTTTACAAATATGAACTTTATGATAAGACTATAATTATTATAGAATCACTATAGGATGATTTATAGGATGTTTACAGAATTGCAAGGATTAAAGAGTGTAATGTCAAATGGTACCAACAGTATGAGCCCCCGGTTTTCAGTATCAGCCTATACTTGATAGGCAATTAGATATATTAACATATTAGCTTTTGCCGGCGATTTCGTCTGCATAGAACCAGACATCAGGCCCTTACCTAGTCATCGCTCTTCTATCTTCCATACAAACTTCCACCCCCTTAAGATATGATTTCCGAGATAAAAATTATCCTATGTCCATGACCATCTCGGAATCCAGGAACTCAAACTATCCCCGACCCAATTTTCATCAAAGTTGGTTCAGTGGTTTAAGCATAAAGAGGTAACAGACAGACATACTTTCGTATTTATAATATTAGTATTAGTATGGATACCATGACAATGATAAGTATATTAAAGTAATATTATGGTCTGAGGTGTTTAACTATGATATTTTTTCCAGAAAAACTAAATGTTTCGTCTATGGTTATACAAAATCTTGTCCATGCATTAACTTGTCTAATAGTAGAAGGATGCAAACATAATGTAAGTATGTTATGATTATGTATATAGAACATTTATATGTATAGTGTACACATATGTATAGTCTGAGTCATTGACTAATTTAATTTGAACAGTTTTCTATTGTGAAAAAAAAAAACTATCATAATTATCTATTGAATTAGTGTAAATAAATAGTATTTCCAAATAGTACCTGAATCGATTAAAAGGAATTTACAGGTAATAATACTTAAATATTAAATTATTGTTGTATTTAGTAGGTAACACCGTGGTATACCTTTTTTCTTAGAAATTGGGGAGTCATCAATAACCACTGAGTTACTCGATTTATTAATATTAGCTGTGGTTAAATATTTACCAAAATTATCGGAAGTGATAATCTAATTAAACATCTTTCTAAATTACAATACAATATATGAAATGAAGGCCAAGTATTCTGAGTTCTGCAATTAAAAATGTGTCGAAAATTTGTGGTCAAGGAAAGGAAGAATGGCTCATGTATCTACCTGAAAAAAAATATATGCTAATATTGAGGTATGTTAAAACCCTGTATGCTTCTATGGTTTCCTGCCCAAAATTAAAACCCAGTGTTTTATACCTATCTCAAAAATATCATTATTTCATGAGGGGTTTAAGTTTAAATGAGAAAAAAAATTAAGAAACAGTTTTATATGATATATTCCAGTCATTAAATTACCATTCATTGCAGACTATCATATAAGTGGATGACAAGGTGATTCAATAGGCTAATTGAATGGTTATGTGTGGGTATCTATCATATGGTAGATAAGATATTTATGGCCTTATTTATGTTTGATATGCAAAGCTCAACGTAAACTAAGTTTCTACAGCTCAAACTTTTTTTTCAGTTATTAGAGACAGATTTCAAGTCCTCATTGGCCATAGCAGGTTTCACAGAAGAACAGAGTGAAGTATTAATCACATTTTATAGTACACAGAAAACTGAGTTATCAGAGGCCCTTTACTTGCTCCAAGTGAAAGAGCGAAGCTACCAGGATTTAATATGGAGGTTTGAAATTCAGGTAATAAGCGGAGATATATGAAAAACTACCCTCATCTGTTATTCGATAATGACATGCATTTTATGTTAGATACCATATTGATTCATAAATCGCACAGGGGTTGGCAACCAGAACCCTGGACTGACACTGTTAAAAAATAAAAATTATTCACTTTATACTACCTTAGAGCATTTAAGAATTTTAAAAATGGATTAAGTATAGTAATTAATGAAAATAGTGACGAGGACGATTGAATTGGTGTCTCTATCTTAGAAGATTTCAAAAATAAATATTGAAAAATGTCAACACGTTAATATTTTTTTTACATGGAATGTTATGCTGTTTATAGCGACATATTATTGATATTATGGATCTTAGCTAAATATATTATATGTAAAGCACGAACTAATTCGTTCCATAGAAGCGGAAATATTAATGAAAAATCATTTTCTTTATTTATTTTTTGTTCGAAAATAAGAAGAGGAGAATACTGAAATTTGGTATAGATAGCAATTTCTAAAGGCGTGGCCCATCATAAAAATTCAGGCGGAAAAGCTATTAAGGAACACGATGCTCCCTTACCCTGCCATGGCCTTTTGGGGGGACGAGATAACACACATATAAAGAAACTAAGCACACTTTCAAAACATTCCCCCATTACTACACACCTACACTAAAACAATCATACACGCACACTCGAAACATTAAATTGGGCAATTAAATTCGACCTTACAAGCGTTTACACTAGGTCAATTATCGCATGGCTTATCGACCAATTTTACTAAGGACCACATTTCATATAAATTCTCATAGATAGTAGTCCTTCGGTCGGAAATACGATGAAGTTAAATGTCAAGATAACGGCCAAGCGTGAAGCGTCGAGTATGAATGTTTTTAAATTGACTTTGTAATCGATGCTCGATTTCGATTTTAATTAAAATTTTAACAAAAAATTATAATTAAAGCGAAAACATACGTGCAAGTGAAATGATAATTCATCTTTTCGTAAATATGATAAATTAAAATGTTTTTGCACCCGAAAACAGCACATAAAGGCATTTTGACGGAGCTCTTCACACGCCAGGAACAATTTCGACACTGACATATATAATCGATTAATGAAGTAGTTTTTAATGACGTGGCAGATTTTTCTCCTATACCTTTGGCAGAGGGGTAAGTACATCAATGGCGTCTCCAGTCTTACATGCTTTGAGTCAACTAACTACCCTTGTCTGTTATTCGTAAAACACGAGTAGTAAATGTGAAAGAATTTTGACAAGATCAGTGGCACTGTCTCTGTCCCTATCTGAAATCAAAATTATATCCAAAAACTAAAAAAAATATAGAAAATATATATTTGTGCAAGAAAAGGTCACTTAAGTGTCGTTGTCGTTATTAATGAAATATCTGCTATTTCTACACGTTAACCATTGCACATTCCTATAAATTGCATTAATTGAATTTCATTAATTAGTTTATTTTTTTAAACGACGGATGACCGGTGGTCCAGACCAGGTACTTAAGACCTTGGTTGGAGGTTACAAGGTTCGTCATTGTTTGTATACACCGTCATTTTAGCCTTCACGTGCCGTCATTGTGCGTGACGTGACAGCCTTTTTTGTTACTTCAAATATCTTCGTAAATAAGGGTCTATATTGTAATGCCTTCTTCATAACATTGTTATATTATATTCAACGAACACTACAATGTATGTCTAGAAACGCAGCTCTGGCACTAAGTTCGTCAACTTTCTCTCGACTCGTTCCTCGTTCGTCAACTGGCCCCGAATTTAGTACGGAGATAATTTTTCCGCTTGGATTGGTCCTGCTCCATCCTGGTCCATATCGGTCGGCAAAAATTAACTCCCGATATTCGTTCATGTTCTAGGTTTTTTTACTCGGCTGTTTTTGAGTTTACAAAAAGTTGTCCATACAAAATGTTATTTCGCATTCTAAACAACAAGATCATAAAAATGGGTGTCATAGTAAAAAAATGAAGTCACGAATTCCCGTTATAAGTTCATGTTCTAGGCCCTTCAACTCTGTATTAAACGTGCTTGTTTTAGCGTATTCTAAACATCGTAATAGATGAGAGTTGTTGACCCAAAAAAGTGAAATAATATTTTTATTTCTTAACATGGTCAGTCCAGGTTTCAAGTTGCCAATCCCTGTGCGATTTATCAATCTATATATTATCTAACATGTAATGTATGTCTTATCGAATAACAGATGAGGGTAGTTTTTGCCTCTCGTATCTTAGACCATAAATTCTCTAATCTTACTTTTTCATATTATTTCATGTTAATTATTTATACTAAGAATTAGTCTTTGTATACTAAATAACCTAGCTTAATTACTTTTTATATCAGAAAACATAAATATTACTATTTGAGAGCAAACAATAAATATAAATATAACTAGGCAAAAAAACTTATAGGTGCCTAACCATTTTAACAATTATTTACAATAATTTTAGATAGCATCAAGGATAAGCCAAGAAGAAGTGAAACCTACTATTGTGATGGATTTTGTGATATCAATGCCTAAATCATTTGGAAACAAGGAAACCCACAATAACGAACGAGATGCACATAAGAGCCCGAATGTATCTCCAAAGAAGACAATCATATCCATACAGAGTGCCAAGACTGCCAGACAGTGTCAACATGTTATCCAGCATGTTTTGCTTCAATGTAACTTGTCTAACCTTTTGCATTTAACTAATAAGTTGGATTTGGCCTTGAAAGAATCAAAAACACAGCATGTACGGAAGGTACAAAGAGCTTTACAATAAATATTGGCAGGTATAAGAAAACCTTTTTTTTCCTCACATAATATAAGAATGAATACCGTAAATCCAAATTTAATCTCGAATAAGAGATCCCCCAATCAGATCATGGACGGTGGATCAGACACCCCAGATCCCCGAGCCTAGAGCTGATTTACGTAATATTTCACATGAACCCTGAAAATGGTGGTTTTGCTTCCCTACTGGGTGTAGCAAAGAACGTGTTTCATGTAATTTTGATTTCTCCTGCTCAGAATCGTGACTATGATTGATTATGGTGTAGAAAATAAAACCCTTGGTTTCAAATACATTTTTAGGGTATATCACTACATATGTGACTATTTGTGATGGCCCACACAAAATGCACGGAAAACATGAGGCGCAAAAAATTACTTCGATTCATGATAATTCCATGATTTGAAGTAAGAAAAATATGCGTTTTCAAATTCTGAGAAAAAAGTAAAATGTAGTGCGTCAAAAATATTTTTAGGGAGGCCAGAAATAATTTGCCTTGCTTTCTTTTCATGAGCTGTAGTAAAAGAACTGGACTAGCTGAAAATTAGGCAAGCCGGTGGGTTTCGAGTTGTATGGACGCACCGCCACTGGTACCTACAGTTTTAAGTGAAAACGCCCCTATTTTGTGTTATTTTTATACATTAATTACGCGCTGCTATTCGTTATGTACTTGAATTCTGGGACCACGCCTCAGGCCTAAGCTCATATATCTCCTCCACTTTAGCACTTTACCAGAAAAAACCCAAGAGATACAATAACAACTTAACAAACTAGTACCTAAGTATATTCATAAAAGAACATTAATCAGGCGCGCACTAATCAGATGGTACTGCGAACGAAGTGATTGATATATTGATAACCTATGACGAAGTAACCACTGATGGACACGCGTCAGTCATCAGAGCAGGAACACCAGGTACTGTTCGAAAAGGTCTAGTAGTTAACTTGCCTACACAGTTCCAAATTTTACCTCTAGACACACGGCAGTGTGTCAGCCAAGTTCGCAAAGCAAAAAAGGCGACACACTTTTGCATGAAGGTGCATCGCCTTTTTAACCCACTGGTTATATACACGAACCAGTTTTATTTTTAACCCACCAACTTCAACCTTTTGAGAGCCGGCGGCGGAACAGGACGCCGAGCAGCTGAAGCCATCGTCGTCATCGTTTCTTAGAGTATTCCAGTGTTTAAAACCGACCGCGTGGTCGTGTCGGAGGTTTTTCCCAGGCTACTCTCCAACCGTGCACTCCTACCGCTTTATTGGGCCCGGCCTATAAAGCCAGTCAGGTTTCAAAAAAAACATCTCCGTCAGTGGCCCTCCAAATTTACTGTTCAAAAACTATGAAATACAACTGCTAGAACCCTTTTATGATGTATGGCATTATTACTATATTTTTAGGCTTTGGTTTGCGGGGAACGAATTTCCGCTAACGTCTGCTTAACAGCCGTCCCTGACTGTCAAAGGGTTAATCTTTGTGTCTGAGTATAATGTAGGGTTCCGTACACAGATGGGTACCGGTCCCGACTCGATTCATTCAAGAAATCTTAACAACATGGTGTAGAAATTGAACGCCATGGGTACAGCGCCATCTATCGGCTAATATTGTTACAAATTTGAGCTACTGAATAACTTAGTATGTATGGTGGTTATTCAAGGATAATTCTGTATCACGTGAACCGATTTCATTATTTTTTCTTTATTTGAAAGTAGGTACCCTCAGCATAATCGCGTAGGAATTTATAAAACAAAAATACATGCAAAGGTGATTAAATAACAAACTTAGTATTGATATGTTTATGATGATAAAAAAAGTAAATAGAGCTACAGTTATATTTTTCCTGTGAAATATACATTGATGTTAATGTTAATTTCATATTTTTTCCTTGGTAAACTTCGGACTCTTCGGAGATAAGGGGGAGGACGGTATTTTTTTTACATTTTCCCTCCTAAATCGAAAAAGACTTGACATAAAAAAAAAATTAAAAATGTGTCAGAATGTGTAGCTCAAGCCCTTTCATATGACACCCCACTTAACATATTTCCCAAATTTTGAACCACCTATTATAATTTTGTGAGCGGGTTGGATAAATATACAGATTTGAATGTCGAATAAGTTTTTGGAAATTAAAAAAAATATATTTGTTCAGCGGTTTGTTCTCCTCTACAGGTCGCATTTCGCAAACGATTCTCGTGAAATTTTGTGAGCAAGTCCGGTAATTATATAGAATTTATTTGTCGAGTCAGTTTTTGGAAATTTTCAATAACAATTTTTATTTCAAAGATTGTATAAGTTTCTGCGTCCGAATTTCGGGTTGTTCTCCTCTACAGTGCCTTTACCATGAGTTTGCATGACCGTACTCGCTAGCGACTGCGTAAACGATTTAGTATGCCGATTCTTAGTTCTATTGCGTAACCGCCAGAGGCGCTGTACTTTTGCCCATACAAATTTTTACGCAGTCGCTAGCGAGTACGGTCATGCAAACTCATGGTAAAGGCACAGATCGCATTTTCAACCGCTTTCTCGTGAAATTTTGTTAGCAGGTTCGATATTCATAATTAATATTTTTTATGTCAGATTTTGGAAATACAGCTTTAGCAGGAAATAAAGCTTTCTACAGCTCACAGAGCCACTAGACATATATTTAAGAGCCTAGCCTAGCTCTCGTCGGTGGAGTAATCGCCATTCTGTTCGGTTCTCCGCCAAGGCTTTGAGCTCCTGATACGACATTACATTGACCTTCTCTTTTGCTTGATCTATAAACGCACGTCTCGGTCTTCCCCTGCCTCTCCTCCTCTCTATCTTTCCTTCAATTATGGTTTTCATGTAATTGTCATCTCGTGTCAGGTGCCCCAGCATGTTCCCTATTCTGTTCTCGATCGTCCTCAAAAGTACCGTCAACCGGCGTTACTTTCAAATTGAGGGGCTTTAAAAATCCAGTTAGTATGCCGTGTTTTTTATTTTTTATTTGCTTAACATGAGGTCAGTAAAATACCTTGGTAAATTTCCCAACTATTTACTAAACTGAATCAAACTAGAAATACTTGGTGATGATTATATAAGTGTTCTAAATCTATCAAAGTGGCCCCGTTTTTTCTTAAAGTCACCCCAGTTTACGGTACCCTCTTCTCTCCTAACAAATCCAGAACCTCTTTGTTTGTTTTCCTTTCTGTACAGCTTATAGCATCCATTCGCCTCCAACACCACATCTCGAAGGCACTTAGTCTCTCTCTATCTCGCTGAGTTAATGTCCATGTTGGACATTAACCCTTCTTTATAAATATCCAAATTTCAAATCGATAGCATAAGTAGTTCTTGAGATAATTAGCGATTAGACAGAGACAGACAGACAAAGTGAAACCATAAGGGTTCCTTTTTTACCATTTTGGTACGGAACCCTAAAAAGAAAAAGGTTGCGAAGTCACGCTATTAAGTAGCAAATAACACAGGGGCCATCCATAAAGTACGTCACACGTTAAGGGGGTGGACAAAGTGTGAACTTTTGGTGTCGTCACATTTCAATACACAAAACATCTAAGTGTTAAAATGCCAAATTTTAACTGTTATAACTCTATTTGTATGTGTATAAGGTTTAAATTGTTTTGTTGGCCATAATTTATTATTTTGTTAATTGTTGCAATTGTTTGATTTGTGGCTGGTTATATTTAAAAATATTTAATGGAAATTTTAAGTAGAAAGACGATCCTATAGAAGGAGAATTAGCGAATATTCAAAACGGATGACCTTATGATAACTTAACTATTGAGATGTATTAGAAAACTGATACATCCATTAGCACAATTCTGAGGGCCTATCGCGAACCGTAAACAAAGTTTTCCCTCTCTGTCGCACTTGCAAGTCTGTATGGCGGCAGAGGTGAAAACTTCGTTTGTGGTTCGCGGTAGCCCCTCTGACATCTCATAAGTAGTCGTGCTATATATACATTGGCGCCAAATTTAAATAAAGCCAATAGGCTTGAAATACATTCATGACGTTTCCGTGACATAGTCTTGTGAAAGATAATAAGCGATGAGGGACAGTAGATGACACATGTATCTCGTTCTCACGTATGTTATTGTCTATGCTTACATCTCTTTCACACATCTGTGTATGTGTGTATTGCCGGCTCCAGTCTCCCTTACTTCATGAAAATTAACTAATTTCAAACTTCTGTATAATTGCAAAATATCTGACGTCACACTAGGGAGGGGATCTCACAAATGTGACCAAGTGTGCCCAGGAGGGGGAGTGATCGAAAAATAACGAAATCAGTGTGACGTACTTTATGGATAACCCCCTAACAAATACTTTAAAGCAAGCTTTTACGATATTGGCATTTTTTTACATTTATGTTTTTGATGGAATCATTACTATAGATAGTATTTCTATACTGTCTGTAACACTATCTTTGCCACTGTAGCAGAGCGGTAGACAAGGCACGCGACCTTCTGGAGGTCGTGAATCGATTACTGGATTAAAAAAATAACGAAATATGTACGAAGTATCAGTATCCTCTGATATTTTAACAATAGCTTTTCGGTGAAGGAAAACTTTATCAAAACTAGTGCCTACGCCAAATTTGGGATTAGATGCTAAACCGGACCCCTGGCTCCTTTAGGAATTTTAGGATACAACCGGGAAAACGCGAGGAGGATGATGATATGGGGAAAAGTGAAACTATGAGATACCTAGATAATATTGTTCTAATGGGGTTACTGTCAATTTTTTTTATGTGTTTCGTTCTGAAAGCTTAAGCAAATAGACTCTGTTTTTTAAATAAAAAAATATGTATTTCAGTGTTTTTCGAAATTGCTACTCTAAAGGGTTCCAAGTTTAAACGGAAAGCAAATCTTTAAGTGAGAGATTTAAAACTTCGCATATAGACTGTCTGCTTAAGTAAATTGAAGGTGTATTTCAGCGTTTTTCGAATTGCTCCCCGAAAGGGTGAAAAGGGGTTATCAAGTTTCTATTCTACGGGGAGCAAATCTTTTTTGAAGGGAAAGATTTAAAACTTCGTATTATAAACTCTCTGTTTAAATACAATAAAACCGACTCCAAAACACACTTAAAAGTAAAACATAATTAACATGAGACTTTACGCTTCTTATTGAACAATGTAGACGTACCTATTGTAATTTTTGAAGCCGGTGCCATCCAAAGAAATTGTCTGAAGTTGACGAAATGGCATCGACTACACTGGTTCTTCTGAATCGAATTTTCCGTACGTCAGCAGGCATTGTAAATATCTATATGACTCTGGTCTGGTTCATAAGTTTATCTCCCACCCCCAAATTCATCAACTTGAGGGATGATAATAGACTAAAAGTATCACTCGTGTTAATCCGGGCTAAAAACTCTATATATACAAAGTTTCATCATAATCCGTTCAGCCGTTTTTGTGTGGTTGAGTAACAAACATCCAAATATTCAAAAACGTCCTTACTTTCGTATGTATAATATTAAGTAGGATATTTTATATGATTTCGTTAGTAATATATAGTTTTTAGATTTTTCCCTGAACTTGTAGTACTTATATAACGATGTTACTTGTCAAATTTCATAGTTCTAGGTCAACGGGAAATACCTACCCTATAAATTTTGATTCCCTTGAGAGTGTCGAAATATACGTTTTTTGGCGACATAAACGCCCGTAGCGTTTACTTAGAAGTATGATTTTTTCACAGCTTCACGGGACTGTAGACCTTAGTATAAGGTTTTAATTTCAACTCGATACCTCCACGCCTTCCCGAGATAAAGGGCCGTGACAGACAGACAGACAGACGGACAACAAAGTGATCCTATAAGGGTTCCGTTTTTTCCTTTGAGGTACGGAACCCTAAAAAAAAGAAAATACAATCGAATTGAGAACCTCCTCCTTTTTTTGAAGTCGGTTAAAAATACTGGTCCAACAGAGAACCTTCTTTTTTGTAGACGGTTAGTACGTGGGCGAAGCCGCGGGAAAAAGCTAGTCTAAATATATGTATAAGAGAAGTAGTTGACTGAAGCACAGCCCAAACCGCTGGTTCTAGAGATTCCTAATTAGGCAAGTAGTACGGCTTGTTAGCTCAAAATACGGCCCCATATGTGATTTAATATTTAAAGAGAAACACGTGGCGTGGATAAACTTTTTTCCTCCCTCCCCCCACTTTTGTTCACGGTTCTTTTTTAATTTTATTGAAAACTGCTGAAGCTAGGCGAAAACCGTCAAAGGAAAAAAACTGTTACCTACTTATAAAATTATCTATAAGTCATTCTTTGGATGCGTAATTATGCGACCTATAGTTTTAGGTAAGTGCAGTAGTAGAGACGCTCAACGGCAGATTACTAAAATGTTTGTGCGTATTGGGTTGGGTTAGAAGCATGAAAGTACCAATGTCATTAATGTATTCAAGCCTATTGGCTTAATTTAAATTTGTCGCCATTGTATATACAGCACGACTAATTATGACATGTCAGAATTGAGCTACATCCATATCAGTTTTCTGATACATCTTAATTTAGTCAGTCTATCATAAAAGTCCGCCCCTTTGGCGATTCGCTAATCCTCTTTCTACGGTGATAAATAATTTTCGGTATAAGTATTTCTGTTGCCGCACAGCAAATACTAAAATACAGAATAAAATAAATATTTAAGGGGGCTCCCATACAACAGACGTGATTTTGCCGATATCCAATAGAAAATGACCCCACACTGCGTACATTTTGCTTAGGAGCAGGGCTTGCTAATACTTAATTTTATAGTTACGGCGGTTATCTAATTGATTTGAACAGGAGCCACGCCGATGACATTATCAGACTGATGAAAATTGCTGTGTTATCTTATGTCCCATTGTAAGAGCCTTACATAATTTTATGTAATTGTTGCCATTTTGGTCAGTCATGCTGACGCACACGTTATTAAGTCGCGCAAATTAGTAACAAAATGCGCGGTTTGGGCTGTGCTCTTAAATCATGTACGGAACCCTCACTGCGCGAGTTGGACTCACGCTTGACCGGTTTTTTTAAAGGATTAGTGACAGACTTGGTCGTAAAAATAACATATCATGTAATTTTAAACACTTGAAGAACGTTATGTACGACAGGAGCTGTGATCTAGAATCTTTGAATGTACTTGGTTTCCAGTTAGGGCTCACATAATACATATTAGTGAAACCGTTTACGAACTTAGCATTTATTAACATTTGTTATTTTGATCTACAGTTTACCAAACGACAAATTCTTGTTTGAAATTCCGCGAGAATATTGGGAACTGTGTAGTGTTTGTGTGTGGTAGTAAGTACTTGCGTGCATATGTAACTACACCGTAGTTAGTATCCCCGCCCGGCCTCCCCAGCCCGCACTTCCCGATTTGTCGCCCGTTCGTTGGAACGCTACGCTACGCTACCTACTGTCGCTACATCAGTCAGTTGAGTTTTGAGTTGAGTCAGTCGGCCATCGGTCCGCCTCTCCGGTGTGACGCATGTTGCGTTGTAGTGTACTTAATCGGAGTGGATACTTAATATCTACTATTGTAGTGGCATTTATTTCAACCCAGTTAAAGTAACTTAAGTGTAAAGAAATATAGTACTCCGTCTCGCACTACTTTATTTTTTGCCCAGTGATACAAGTATTTTTTCGCAAAGCATATGAGATGAGATGATGGGAAACGCCAGTTTTCGTTTATTATGCAACTAAAACTCTAAACTCGACAGCACGGGACAAGGCTTACTTAATTTTAATAAAGTTAGACAGATATATATATTCTAGACTAAGTACCAGTAGAACTAAAAGTGCGTGAGAAACATGGAATCGAAAGTGATTATTAGCAAAAAAAATCCTCATGACAAAGCCAACTTTTTATCGAAGATATTTTTAACGTAAGTACCTAAATGATGACAGTTTATTTGTATCAAATGTTTGGTAAGTTGAGGTAGAGTTCATTGAAACGTGGTTTTAAGTGGGGGTAATTGACAGAGAAAATGTCCTAAGTTCAGTCTTAACCTTAACCCATCCTCTTAAAAAAATAAACAATAGCATTCTTTTATGTGCCTGGAGATCTCCGGCATGGGCAAACAGCGGTTTTTCTTTCTTCCGGTTCTTTTTACCCTACTAACTTG
This sequence comes from Epiblema foenella, assembly GCA_963556455.1. Taxonomy (NCBI): domain Eukaryota; kingdom Metazoa; phylum Arthropoda; class Insecta; order Lepidoptera; family Tortricidae; genus Epiblema; species Epiblema foenella. The sequence goes on along the minus strand of OY747095.1, from coordinate 13,705,728 downwards.
GTAAGTACTTGTACTAACCTTACTGAGATTTAGCATTAAATACCTGCCAGGTCAGACATCGCTAAATAATTAACCGCTAAGTATGTAATCGATCGGGTGAAACGAAGGTCTCTGCTTCACCTTTGACACCCTTTGACAAAAATTCTTTCTTAGGGTTGTTACCCCGGTTCTCATCATTTTGGGATTTTTGCGTGACTTCTTCCTTACAAATGCGTAGAATAAGAATATAGGTATAAACAACTAGATGAAAACCCGGCTTCGCTCGGGTAAAATAAAGAATCATTCCTACTCATTTTGAATAAAGTAATTATTTTCTTTTAGACTTAACCATTATTAAAGCAGAGACGATTTAACGATTATAATAATACTTAATACTAATAACTCTAATAAGCTCCACGGCCGATTTCAAACAGGACAACTGACCCCCTACTCCGAACTTCGTATCGTGCCGTCCGTATAGTGTATAGTACGAGAGTGAAAGGGACGGCACGATACGAAGTTCGGAGTACAGGGCCTGCTCTCATCTCCGTAGTTGCCTAAATTGAACCTAAGTATTTTTATCTAGCCTTATAAAGATTTAAAGCCGCATAAAAAACCTAATATTTCTGCAGCTAAAATACGAATCGTTCTTTAAAAAGTAATTATTTTCTTTTAGACTTAACCATTATTAAAGCAGAGACGATTTAACGATTATAATAATACTTAATACTAATAACTCTAATAAGCTCCACGGCCGATTTCAAACAGGACAACTGACCCCCTACTCCGAACTTCGTATCGTGCCGTCCGTATAGTGTATAGTACGAGAGTGAAAGGGACGGCACGATACGAAGTTCGGAGTACAGGGCCTGCTCTCATCTCCGTAGTTGCCTAAATTGAACCTAAGTATTTTTATCTAGCCTTATAAAGATTTAAAGCCGCATAAAAAACCTAATATTTCTGCAGCTAAAATACGAATCGTTCTTTAAAATTCGCTTTAGATGTGAAATGGGTATTTTTTGATAGGTATGTCAGTTCATTACTACCCTTGGTTATCCCAGAAAAGAGAGCCCTACCTTAATAACAGCTCATTCTATTTATTGGGCAGTACATACGTTTACTGGCAAAATTTGCATTAAAAACCGGCCAAATGCGAGTCGGACTCGCGCAAGAAGGGTTCCTTACCATTATCTATAAAACCGGAAAAAAAATCCCGTTGTATGGGAGCCCCCTTAAATATTTATTTAATTTAGTTTTTTAGTATTTTGTTGTTATAGCGGCATCAGAAATACAACATCTGTGAAAATTTTAACTGTTTAACTATTACGGTTCATGAGATACAGCCTGGTGACAGATGGACAGGAGTCTTAATAATAGGATCCCGTTTTATCCTTTGGGTACGGAACCCTAAAAAAATGATTGTTACTGTACAAATATTATGAAACCTTTTCATGCACTCTGTACTCGTCAAAGCATATGCCGATTGTGTTGTGTGGACGCGCGCACGATCAATCGAATTCCTTTGATGGTACCGCCCATGGACCGATTACGCTCGATCACAAGATTCACAAGCAATGATGGCCACTCACAGACGAGTACAACAACGGCGAATGTCTGTAACGAGCCACCATGGCCTTTGGTGATGATTCGGCATAAAGTATACATAGGAAAATGGTTATCATTGCGTCATGGTGACTTGCTATTTTTGTAACCTACTATAAACGTGTATTGTTTAATACAGAAACGTAGCGACTGTGTCCTTGCACGTATTGATCAATTCTTTATTAATCTTTTCCTGCCGATTTTTACAATACTGTTTTTGATACAATGAAAGTTAGTATCTACAAAGTAGCTGTAGCTGGCATCTACAAACCTGAGGTAGACTATACTCATTTTCGTTTTTAGGGTTCCGTACCAAAATAGTAAAAAAGGAACCCTTATGGTTTCACTTTGTCTGTCTTTCACATCGCTAAATATCTCAAGAACTTCTTATGCTATCGATTTGAAATTTGGAATAGTTAGAAGGCTTACCTACATACATAGAACATGACTTTTTAAATATTTTTTTTATTTTCTGTGAAATATGACAAAAAAATCAAATGTTCAAAATTTGAAAGTGTAGTTAATATGTCGAGTGGGGTGTCATATGAAAGGGCTTGGGTTGCACATTATGAAACTTTTTTTTTAAGTCGAGTCATTTTTGTTTTATGAGGGAAAATGTAAAAAAAAATATCGTCCCCCCCTTATCTCCGAAGTTTACCAAGGAAAAAATATGAAATTATTACATAACATTGATATCAATGTATATTTTACAGAAAAATATAACTGTAGCTCTATCCAGTTTTCCTTTTTTTATCGTCAAAAAACATTTCTATACTAAGTTTGTAATTTAGTTACCTTTGCATGTATTTTTGTTTTATAAATTCCTACGAGATTATGCTGAAAGTACCTTCTTTCAAATAAAGAAAAAAAAATGAAATCGGTTCATCTGATAAAGAATAATCCTTGATAAACTACCATACATACAAAGTTATTCAGACGCTCAAATTTGTAAGAAAGGTCGCCGATAGATGGCGCTGTACCCATGGCGTCCAATTTCCACACCATGTTGTTGAGATTTTCCTGATTTAATAGGGTTGGAACCGTTACACATCTGTATACGGAACCCTCGGTGCGCGAGTCCGACTCGCACTTGACCGGTTTTTTTATTATAGGTATACTTTAAAATGGTAGGAGTTGTCTCTTTAATGGTGACAATTAAGGGCATTATATTGGTAGAATAGAAGATAGAATGTGCGCGCATGTGTCTTGTTGTGGCTGTTGTTATTGATTAAACAGGCCATGTACGATCGTACCAAAGTACCTACCTAGGTATACTAGTGATTGAAGTGCTCGGCCTTTTCTGATGCAACGCTCAGAGTCGCTCAGAATTTTGTGTGACATTGTAACGATAATGTAAGGCGGTACATTATTTTATGCTTTATTTTCTTATTGATCAGGTGAAACGAAGGTCTTTGCTTCAGAAAAGAAGGTTTTTCTGCAAAAATTCATAGAACAATGACGTTTGACAATTCAGTTTGTGTTGTCATTTATACTCGTATTAAATAATGAGTAATATCGATTACATTTATAGGATAAACGTAAGTATCAAAAATGATATTTCATAGAACAATAACGTTTGACAATTCAGTTTGTGTTGTAATATAAAAAGTTCCGTAAAAACCGGCCAAGTGTTTGTCGGATCACGCATAATCAAGGGGTTCCGTACCAACTAGTCCACATTTAAAACCACTGTTCAATGAACTAACTGAAACTTGAATCTAAAAAGGTTGTGTCTTCATAGCACTTACGACCTTTTGTTTGGGCAAGACACTTTTTCAGCGAAAACTCAAAAACCGTAAAACCTATCTTGTTAAAACCAATAATCGTTAAAAGTATTTATTAATGCACGCGAGATTTTTCAGAATTTAAACTTCATAGTTTGGAAATTAGACACTTTTTTTTAGGGCTTTGACATCTAATAATATCTCACAAACGGTTGACTTGAATGGAAAAAAAATTTGAAACCTCCATATCATTTTTTAAGCCCTATGACACGACTATGTGCGTTGATTTTTTTTTCAGCCACCCGTTACATGTATGGAGTGCCCCCCTAATTTAATATTTTTTTGTAATTTCACATCACTTTTATGTAGCGGTTTATAGAATACACTTTCATACCAAATTTAATAATTGTAGTGCTTATAGTCTCCGAGTAAATCAACTGTGACATACGGACGGGCGGACAGACATGACGAACGAAACTATAAGGGTTCCGTTTTTGTCATTTTGGCCACGGAACCTTAAAAACTCTTTCCCGTCTTTCATTTGCCAGACTCCTAACATGAAAATTTTATCAATAAATGCGTAATATTGATTGTACTGGTTTAATTTCATCAATTACTTTTCTGAAATAAAAACAGTGATTTGAAATTGACAACCGGGTACAACTAATTTTCTAATCGTATCCGTATTAAGGCCTTTCTCAATTGGGCACGGAAAGTGACGTTAACACCCAGTTTACACTAATTCGCGATTTTTTCCAAAACTAATGACGAAAAAAAATCATCTAGTTTTCTTACTGTAGCTGACTGAGCCAAAATACAAGCAGAATTTCAAAATACATGATTTATTCTACGTTATCAAGAAAGCTTAATGTATTTAAAATAAAGAAAATTCCACTGTATAACAAGTTAATACAAAACTGACAACCCTAGCAGTTTAGAATCGATTTTTGGAGCTTGTATGGGAAAGCGCAAAAGTACAGATGTATTGCAAAATGATTTTCCTTCGTACTTTATCGGAAAAGTTCGTATTTATCGTGCTCTCTCAATTAGCTTCAGTACCCATCTTACAGCCGTAGGGGTAAGTCGCATCAGCAGACCAATATATATATAGAGTGGCTAACAAGCAATTCAAATATTCGCTATAGTTTTAATTATATTTACAGTTTACTTATAAAAAGGTTGTATTACCATGCCGAAACCTCAAAAACGGAAAATATCGATCCAAATGTGTAGGCAAACTATTAATGTTAAGTACAGTCACCGGCATAAATAAGTTATCATTTAGTAACCTTGTCACTTTAACGTCGTGTTTGAAATGTCATACGAAATTCTCAAACGATTAAAAGCGGCAAGGTACAGAAATCACCACTTATATATGACTGTGACTGTACCTAGAAGTATACTAACGGGCCTAGTATGAAAGCTTTCATGTCGTTTGCATCCCTCTCACACGCAGGTTATTTACTTAGGTGTGATAAGGACGCCAATGACATAAAATTGTTCCTACTAGCCCCGTAAGTAGATGCTATTTTTAAGTAGACAGGTATTGAGTTTTATTCGTGTAAATATTTCCCAATAAGATTTATTTTGTTGTACTTTATGTTTTAAAGTGAAGATAATGTTTCGTTTACTAATGACAATAAAACTGAGTATTTTCAAAGTTATTGAAGGTGGTTGTACATCTCTATATTATACAATAACATTTTTCACTTTGACATTTGACACTAAACAATAAAGTTCCATAGTAATGGATATGAAAACGTCACTCATTTAATACAATAATTGATTGACAGTTCGGGTGCCATCGTATTCCGATTGAGATCCGAGTTTTCCCGAAGGAAAATCATTTCGCAATACATCTGTACAACATTGCCCACCTTATATTGTGTAAGAATTTACATCGTTTAGACCGAAATGTTTATTTGGAGCGCCATCATTACCCAAAATATTGGACTGATCCTGGTCTCAACTGCATTCAGTAGAACCAGTATAAGGCTGACTTCCGAATATGCAGGTATTTGTCACACAAATCTCAGGGTCAAGATATAATAAGGACGTATGGTGAGTCGACTCTATAGACAGTTGTCAATATCACGATATTTAACAACGTCATTGGCATTGGCGTGACATTTTAGGATCTATCTCATTAGATCCATTCAGTAGATCCACTGTGTATCTAATGAGATATTTTTTTACCGGATCTATTGGGATGTTTTCTTTCATTTTAGCCGGTGGCTGTGAGGAATGGATCTAGTGAGAGTTTATTTCTCATTAGATTATATAAAATAGATCAGATGAGAAATTTATCCTCTCTAGATACATTTACTGACCAAGCGTGGATCTTATGAGAATTTATTATCATTAGATCAAAGACAATGGTTCTTACGAGATTTTTATTTCCAATAGATCTATTTTCCCAGATCCATTAAATATTTAATGACAATTTACTGCTAAATATCAGATGATATTTCGTATATAAGTTTATTTTAAAACCGAGAGGGTCGTACATAAGTTTTTTTTGGGAATAATCCCAGCCGAGGTTTGAACCCATGGGTGTGTAAAAAATGTGGGGTATAAAAATAAATTATATATTTGCACACACTTTATATTATTGCAAACTATTTAGTCACTTATTTTATATAATAAACGTTTTGTATATGTAATTTTCAAATATTTATTATAATCATAATATGGTATAATTTTCATGTAATATACAAGTTATATAACATAAAAATGATCGGTTCTTAGTATACGGCTCGGTTGACACCCGTTGAATAAATAAGTTAATATTGATTAAGGAGCGCATACAGAAGTTAACATTTTTTTAAGAAGCGAAAAGAGGAAAATAACTTAATAATATGTATAGCCCTTGACTGGATTATTATTTTAGTAGAAAATATCCCACGGTTATTTGAATGGTACTTTTAGTAGACATAATGTTACTTGCAGTTAAGAAAAAATACATATCCTATTTACAGTAGGTCTACTCTAATCGACTTTTATATTCAATATTTGAAATCCAAGGATTTCTAATATTGAATATAAAAGTCGTTGATTAATTAGGTACTCTAAATCCGGCCATTTTAATAGCTAGGATTAAAAAGAAGTGTATTATTCTTTATTGTATATTATTTAAACAGAAGTAATCAAAAGGCAAGGACATCTATTTGTGTCCGTCGCTCGGGCTCGTTTCCTTGTGAGCCGATCAAATAAATACCGAAAAAACTAATTATAATTAATTGAAATTATGAAGCATTCGACCAAATTCATATAAAGCTTGTAATTCCTATGATGTCCCTATGTGCTAGAGATTTTCTATAAATCTTATTATAGAATTGTAGATCTAGGATCTAGTTTCTCATTACAGGATCTAGTAAGAGTTTATTCTCACTAGATCTTTTTTGTGACATACATGATGGATCTAGTGACAGTGTTTTTCTCATTGGATCTATTGGATTACAATTTATCAGGGATCTAGTGAGAGTTATTTGTCATTAGATCTATTATTTCTGAAGACTGTGGATCTAGTAAGCATTTATTCCCACTAGATCTATTTCCCGAGATACATTATAGATCTAGTGAGAGTTATTTCTCATTAGATCTATTACTTCTGAAGACTGTGGATCTAGTAAGCATTTATTCCCACTAGATCTATTTCCCGAGATACATTATAGATCTAGTGAGAGTTATTTCTCATTAGATCTATTATTTCTGAAGACTGTGGATCTAGCAAGCATTTATTCCCGCTAGATCTGTTTCCCGAGATACATTATAGATCTAGTGACAATTTATTTCTCATTAGATCCATTCCTATTATTAATAAAGGATCTGTGAAGAAGTATTTCTCATAAGATCTATTCTACTCGATTGTTCAATTTATTCTTCCTAAATTTCAAATAAATGGAAACGCCTTAATTTCAGTAGGTGAAATCTGTGATTTTATAATTTTCTCGATCGAGTACCTACGGGAGGTCCTTTTTTTACAGTGTACATTTATACTGTAGGTAAGAATCATAAATGAAACAGCAAAGTAGAGAGTACAAAGTGATCAAACTTCATTACATTTTATCTTTTATGCAATATAAAATTGAGTTTAAATAATTTTAGAGAAAAAATATTAATAAAAAAAGTGTAGGTATTTGGGTAGGTTTGCATATATTTTAATATAAACTGTAGGTACATCGACTGTTTAGTGTGATTGAGGAATTAATGTCTACATATACAATCTTTCTCATTAATTTATTATTTTATTTATTAATTTAGTAGAATTAAATTAGGAATAAAATAAAAAATAAAAACAAAAAAATATTAATACAATGATAAATAATAACATTTTTTTGTTAACTTCTCACTAGATCCATTCTAGATTTCAATCTAATGAGAAATAAACTCTCACTAGATCCATTCCTCACAGACCCCGGCTAAAATGTATCTAATGAAAGAAAACATCCCAATAGATCCATTATGAATTGCAATGTATCTAGCGGTAAAAAAAAATCTCATTAGATACACAGTGGATCTACTGAATGGATCTAATGAGATAGATCCACATTTTATACCGATGACATTAGGTGAAGTTGAAGCTAATGAACATAATTTTACACATTTTTCTATTTTGAGTCTTATCGTGGCTAAAATAAAGCAGGTTTTCGCAATATTTAGTTTTTATTTTTACGATCGTAGTTACAAATAGAGTACCTATTACGCTTCTACTTGATAATAAACTCTTGTATTACAACAGCTAAATGATCTCCAAACCGAACGACTTATGTTAATTAAAATCAAAGCATTTCAGTCCCTAACGTTCTAGCAATTACATGCATGATTAGAGTTACTTAATACACTGACCTATAGCCTATAAAACGCTTGCTATATAAATATAAGCCAAAACATGCCGATCCATCGAGCCGTAATAATTTTAATGTTTAAAATAGTAGATTAAATAGATTGCGCTTTGATACCATTTTTGTTAAGAACCTAATATGGGTCAACTAAAATGATTAGAGTTGTTAGAGTGCTTGGTTTAAAGTCACAACTATGACTTGTGACTGTACCCACGGCGTTCAATTTGTATTTTGTTAAGATTTTTTCCGAATTAAATGGGGTCGGGACGTGTACACGACCTGTGTTCGGAACCCTCGGTGCGCGAGTCAGACTCGCACTTGACCGGTTTTTTTATTAAACCACAAAACTGGTTGGCAACATCTGTTGATTGGATGTCTGGGATCTCGTCAATATACATCAGAAGTCAGAAATTCTGACTGTATGGGAGTTGGGAGCCCCAATAAGATGTTCGTTTGCAAAACTTGCGAACTGCATTCTGAGTCAGAATTGGGGCTCCCAACTCTCATACAGCTAAAGAAGGACGCGATTTTTTTTCTGATCTACTCCATCGAGTGGGGTATCGTTTTTTTGAACTCGTTGAGTAGAGAAATACTGTATTTCATTTTAAAAAATATTGAAAACAAAAAAATTAGAAGCCTTGGCGGCTTCTCGTCAGTCAGCTTTTTTACAAAATTTTGTTCCATTTTTTTACTTCCGGTTGACCTATCAACTTGAAATTTGGTGACATTGTTTATTATTACGTATATTTTACCAACAAATACCAAAATATTGATGTATCACATTTTTTCTTTGAAATTCCCTAATTTTTCTCATTACAACTAACTTACTTTTGCGGTTGGTTCGGAAACCTAAACGTGCGAAGTTCGACACGCACTTGGCCGGTTTATAATTAAAACTGTATTGATGTAACATGTAAATATTACTACTAACAGGAAAACCTGAAAAGTATTAATTTGTTTAATTTTTAACTTAAACAATTACTACTTGGGAATGAGAACCCTGAAGAAAGAAATTCTACAATTAATAGAGTTTACAATCAACAATAGTGTAGTTTCACTTCTCTCTGCTTTATTTTTAATCCTTGCCCGAGTAAGTGGAAAATAAACGAATATTTAATTGCTGATTTATCCTTCCGCAGATGGAGCTTTGATTTATTCCGCAAGGGCTACAAACAGGGTATCACAGTTGAACGGTTATGGCAAGCCCGCGACAGCGACCACTCGGGCCGGCTGGGCGACCAGCTGGAACAAGCCTGGCAAAGGGAGCTCGAAGAGGCCGACCGAAACGGCTCCAAACCCTCCCTAACCAAGGCCATTGTACGAACCTTCTGGTTGGAGTACATGCTCTTAGGTTTATTAGTAGGACTACTTTTTATAGTTTTATGGTAAGTTTTTGGGATCAATTAACCTCTTCTCTGCACTAACGAGCAACGATTATCGCAGCACGTGTCGCATCTTGACACCTCCTAAAATATATCAGCCTTCGTTCATTTTGGTGATTTACTTATTTAGACATAGTATTTGATATTATTATACTGATCTGCGACAATATTAACAAGATAATTTCTTTTTCAGGCCGTTGATACCATATATGTTAGCGCTATTTATAAATTATTTCTCTGCTGAGCCAACATCAGAAGCATACAAGAATGCACATATATATAACTTCTTTATGAATTTATGTAGCATAGGGACGGCATTGTTGCTGAACCATCTACATTTGAGTCAAGCTGTTGTCGGCATGCGAATAAGAATAGCTTGCTGTTCGCTAATATATAGAAAGGTAACGCATTTCTAAATTTTTCACCGTTTAAGTGCATTCAAGATATAAATTTGCACTGAAGTACGAAATGCTTTATCGCAAGTCTATTGACGTTATGAATGGGTGTTATTTACATAAGTCATGATCACACTGAAATACAAGATAATGCAAAACTCTTGGTCTAGTTTTATGAAATTCTCATGCCGACTTGGCTATACAATTATACATAGGTCAGGACAACATGCAAAAACCTTATAGCCTGAGCCTGCATCAAAATTAATAATACCTATTATGTACATTTTCACACATGCGTGTTTGTTTTGCACGAGTATGGAGGTGTGTGAGACTGGACGAGCCTCGCCCGACGACGGCGACGGGCTCGTACAAAATGACACTTCCGCACGTGTATCGCACGACGTTTTTGAATACAGTTGCAGTTGAATAACAAAGAAACAAAAATAAAACAGTAATTAAAAAAGATAATACAAAATGCTTTGAAATCATGAATGGACAAGTCGGTTAAACTGAATCCGTTCAAAGAATAAATTGAAAGATGAAATCTAAATCCTGATTATTATACCTTACAGTCACAGAACCTATACCGCCTTCACACGCACGCACGCACGCACGCGCGCGCACACGCACCAACACAACACAGTGTCTATTTGCGTACATTTTACATCAATTGAACTTTCCTTTTACTTGTTAGTTCGTTCAGAGATGCAACACACCGTAACACCATAAGCGTAATAAAGAATGAACTTTCTCACTAGCTACATGTGTAGGTTACAAGAATAGTTAGTTTGTCATATAATTAGAAATGGTGTCGTATTGGGTCACCCATTGTTATAACTGTTATACTTAACACCGATTGCTTTAAGTAATCTTTCTTATTTGAAAATATAGTACAGTCGCCATCAAATTTATCTACACTTCAGGTTGCTCAAAAATATCGGAACGTGGACTCTAATGCCTTTACAATAAAATCATGTTGAGATATTTCTAACCACAATACAATACAAATATTCTTTATTGCACACCTCAGTAGTGGCAAACAACAGGCGGTCTTATCGCTAAAGCTAATCAATCTGATGGAGACGTACTTCCATAAAATTGATTGAAAAGTGTAGGTACCTACTTTCACTCAAAAAGTATGCATAGAGGTGGTGGTCATCAAATATGAACCAGAAATTAACATATGTAGTATTTTTAGATATTAAAACTTGATCGGACCGGTTTAAGTAAGACCGAGCCCGGGCAAGTAATCAACCTAATGTCGAACGATGTAATGCGCTTCGACTTGGTGACCCTGTTCCTGCACTACATCTGGGTGATGCCGGTGGTGGTGCCCGTGGTGTCCTTTCTGGTGTGGCAGCACGTGCGATGGGCCACATTCGCTGCCTTGTTAGTCATCGTGCTCCAATCAGTCGTGGTCCAAAGTAAGCAGACATATATTTTAAGAGTTGAAAATATGTGCATAAGCCCTGATACGAAACGTAATATATGATCAATTATTAAGTAACACATCTTTTCGCACAAATTAATTCCGCATGAAATTTATCGGTAACAAGTTAACAAACCATTAACATATTATTTCACTCGTCGTTATTGGTTTTATCACTTACAAATAAATGTTGGCAATTAGACGTACTATTCCACTCATGAAAATAAATGTTTTTATTACAGCCATTAAAACTATCGTTACTTAAAACGTATGTTCATATTGAAGTCGCACACTGTATATTATTCGCAATGATACGATAATCCAGGGCCGTGGACGGCATGAGCGGTACTACGCTATAAGATAGAACAAGATATAGCCATATGAAATCCAGTTTATTCGATTCCCTATCTCGTTCTATCTTACAGAGCCGTGCCGCACTGGAGCGTGGGAATGAGCTTTATCTCAACCTTACTCATACTTTTAGGTTACTTGAGTAATCGTCAGGGAGTGTTGCGCGGGAAGATAGCCAAGCGAACCGACGAGAGGGTTAAAGTGATGAGCGAACTGGTGAACGGAGTCCAGGTCATTAAGATGTACGCTTGGGAGAAGCCTTTTGAAAAACTAGTCGACAAACTACGCAAGTAAGTTCTTTGGTCACTTAGCGTCCAAATACGATTTATACTAATTATTCTAATGTCCTTATAAATATATATATATGGTTTCTAACAGGCAACATCATAAAAAATACATATAGGATGGTATCTCTCGCCAAGCTATAATACAATTATTCACTCAGGTGTACCAATACCAAACATGTGCATAACTCAAATAGGTACGTTGACATAATAATTAGTGACATTTATAATTGAGTAGTTGCATGTTTATTGTTTAATGAAAATAATTTATCCGTGAATTATCGGAACGTATTTCTATTGTTACAGCTCTGTATAAATATGTACATTCCATTTCAAGTGTACAAAACTGAAATAGTAGATTAATAAGTTTTATAACCTAGGGCCACCAACGCCAATAGTGCGAGGCTGAAATGGGTGGTTTCACGCGAGTTAAACAGTCTGCTTTTCATTCCAAATACGAGGTAACTAAAAAAAAACAAATAATGCAAAATCTTAACTTCAATTTTCTGTACCAGTCGAATCCTTACTATCGAATCCATTTTAAAATCGTTAATATTGAATAAAAAAAAATGTTTATAACCTATTTAAACAACATCAGACAGTCATTAAGTAATTAGATTTTTCTACTCCTGTACTTTTTTTCGCGACTTACGCAATCGTGAACTCTAATATAAATACATACTTTATTTATTCTGTAAAAAGTCTATCTAGTCTATTGCCCAAAAACACACTCCTTACCCTACTTTAATGAAAAATAAAAGCAGAGTTGGGTGCCACAGATCTACAAATACTATGTTTAGTAGTCATTCTGTGGTGCGTTCAAGTGAAACTTTTATGATTAAAATCAGTGCTACCAACTTAACGCAACATTTCTATAATTTTTATGTATTAATTAATGCATAATATATTATTTACAAATATAAATACATACATTAATCATCTTTTTTGTGTTATTTAACAAGTTTTATCTATTTTCGGATATATTTATGAAAAAGAAACAGTTGAGTTCCGATCCGGATTTGAATTCAGTTTAGGTCAGAAGCCAAGTCTAGCAAATTAAAAAAAAAACAAACCATAAACAAAGTGTCATATTTTTGATTTCCCTCCAAATTCCTAATTGAAAACATAAACATTCAAACTGATAAATGATTATACCTATTACTTAAATAAAACGTTTTTTTGGTGTTCATGAAGAAAATGTGTACGTTGATTCTTTTAAAAATCCACGAAGAAGTTATATAGCATTACTGAAGAAATTGCGTAAGTTGTACAATTACTAAGGGAAATATGGCGCATGAAAAGTCTGAAAATACTTACTTTTTATTTGAAATAAGTCGTAGAAAAAGTATTGTGTGCAACGGTGTATAACTGGTATAAAAAGGCTCGTGGTGTCTTTCCCACACCACTCGCCTTTTTATACCCACACCACTCGCCTTTTTATACCCTTCTTATACACCAGTTGCATAATATACTATTTTTTACCATTATTAAAAAATACAGGTAAGTAATAATTAATAAAAGTCTAAAATCAATAAAAAAATACGGAGGTGGCTGGATATGTTTATGCCATTGCATTTTTTTAATTGGGTAATTTTCAACCCGCTTCTAAGGTTAAATATGACCTACTTTCAAAGTATAAGGAATAGTAGATTGTTAACCAAGGGTTGAAAGCACCCATTGCAGACGAGATATTTCGGCGCTCGAACGTAATGAGACCGCCAATAATTCGAGGCTGAAATGGGTGGTTTCACTTGAGTTAAACACTGCTTTTCATTCCGAACACGAGGAAACAAAAAAAATTAAAACATGCAAAACAAAACATAAACATTGTCCGAATTAGTCAAATCCTATTTAATCCATTTTAAAATAGGTTGTGTATGAGCGATATTAGCAGGTACTGTTGGCTTTGATAGTGTTTGTGTATGGAACATTTCATGGAAGCGAATCTGTAGGGTAGGTAATTAAAACTTATAATTTATTGAAAACATTGGAAAGAATCAATAACATTTTTGTTTATTTCTATAAATGAAAATTTTATTTCATTGTAATTATCCATAAGCTTGAAATATAACTACAGCAGTGTATTTTCGTGTATAAAAAACAAACAATGAAATTGTAATAATTAGATAAGTTTAGTTATATAACAACGAATTGGTTGAACTGCGATCATGTCAATCAATACGTGGCGTATGACGTCACACGACTCGTAAAAATGGCGTAGCCGACTAGCCGCTAGCACATTTTCGAGCGGATATTGAAACTGCAAATTTCAATCATATTGTTTTAATATGCACCTATTCCATAAAATTCAAATCAAATTTCCACATGGTAATTGAAACGTACGTATTAATTTAGGCTAGGTACTTTTCAAAAATACGTGTAAAAGACCCTATTTAATGGCAGTGTAGCTCATTAAGTTTCTGTTAAGAGCGCTTTAATAAAATGTAACAGGTCCAATAGCGCCACTCGTAAATAATTGTGATTGTTTAAATTTAACGATAGCTATCTAAAAAAGGGGGCCGCTACGTACTGTATTTTGTATTTAAGTACATTATTTTGATGGATTCAAAAAGTACTTAAATACAAACTACAGTACGTAGCGGCCCCCTTTTTAGGGTTCCGTAGCCAAAATGGCAAAAACGGAACCCTTATAGTTTCGTCATGTCCGTCTGTCCGTCTGTCCGTCTGTCCGTCTGTCACAGCCGATTTACTCGGAAACTATAAGTACTACAGTGATGAAATTTGATGGGAATATGTGTTGTATGAACCGCTACAAAATTATGACACTAAATAGTAAAAAAAAGAATTGGGGGTGGGGCCCCCCATACATGTAACTGAGGGATGAAAATTTTTTTTTCGATGTACATACCCGTGTGGGGTATCAATGGAAAGGTCTTTTAAAATGATATAAAGTTTTCTAAAAAACATTTTTCTTAAAGTGAACGGTTTTTGAGATATCAGCTCTCAAAGTCGTAAAAAGTATGTCCCCCCCCCTCTATTTTTATAACTACGGGGTATAAAATTCTAAAAAAAATAGAGGTGATGCATGCTAATTAACTCTTTCAACGATTTTTGGTTTGATCAAAGTATCTCTTATAGTTTTTGAGATAGGTTGATTTAACTGTAATTTTGGTTAAGTTATTTTTGCTGTTTTATAGATACTAGTACGGAACCCTTCGTGCGCGAGTCCAACTCGCCCTTGGCCGGTTTTTAGTTATATATCATTAAATTTAAATAATTACAATTATTTACGAGTGGCGCTAGTGGACCTGTTACATTTTATTAAAGCGCTCTTAATTCGATTTTTATTTGTGTTTTATGACGCGCCTAAAATATTTATTTAAGTCAGTTGCTTAAAACGTATTAAAATTATAAATACCAATATCTACCACTTTTTATTACCATAATTTGAAATATTAACTTTTTATAATTATTAACACAGTTTGAAATCAATATTTTTTACGGACAGTGGCTGTACAGGTTACTGCCAATGCTCAAATTTTTAAAATTACTTTTCACATCATGGGGCGACATGCCTCACTTGTAACCCGCATCTTAGATCAAATATGAAATACTTTCAGTATGAAGAATGAAATATATATTGCTTTTTTAATAGGGAATGAAGGACATATAATACGGTATTTGTTTAATCATCCTCCCGATATACCCTCTTTCGTCCCGTGGGTGCCGTTTCGTAGCACGATTATGGGAATAGGGTTCAAGTATTCATTAGGGTTCAAGGGCGATGGGCTAGCAGCTGCAGATGGGCATGTTACTGTCACCAAAAAATTATACTTCATGTGCTTATACCCCTACCCCTTTTGCCAATACATGCGTGAAGATGTATGCTCTAAAACCTTCGGTTATTTCTTCAAAATTATCAAAATAGCAAAAGTAAATTGAAACTTGATATTTTCCGAGTACCTACTATAGTAAGTTTTCGGTTTATTGGTTTTAAGAACTAACTAATGCTTATCCTATTTTATCGGTTCAGCCCTACGGTTGACTGTTAGTGAAGATAATAATTTTGAGCCTGGTGTACCTTTCTGTATTGTCCTATACAGTTTAAATATTTTCTACCTTAGCAAATTACCGTACCTATTGTGATGGTCCTCATGTCGCAGGATGGAAGTGCGGTTCATAATGAAGACGTCGATGATAAAGGGGTTCTCGACGGCCCTTTCCGTGTTCACGGAGCGGTTCATCCTGTTCGCGGCCATCGTCACGTACGTCCTGTTGGGTGGACAAATCCGTGCAGAGATCACATTCTCCTTGGTCCAATACTTCAACCTTCTGCAACTCGCCGCTAACATCTTCTTCCCCATGGCTCTGGCGTTCCTTGCGGAAGCCAAAGTTTCCGTTGGACGATTGGAGGTAAACACTAGTTTCCACGTGTTTGTGTAATTTAATTTTTATGTCCAGAACTGCCCAAAACATATGTTTTTATCTTCACTTACATTGTGTTAAAGTAGTGATGATTTATTTATTTACGCAGGACTTCTTAATGCTAGAAGAACTGGAGTCACAGAAGGCTCTGGAAGCGAAAACGAACATAAATGACGGGAAGGTTGTGATCAGCAATGGAACAGAGGAAGGGAAGGTGAAGCCCACGGGGTTAGTTGTGACGGGCGTGAGCGCGTCGTGGCAGCCGGACCCCATCGTGGAAACCCTGCGCAACGTCACCTTCAAGGCGCAGCCCGGCGAGTTCGTCGGCGTCGCGGGCCTGGTCGGAGCTGGCAAGGTAACTATCATAATTACTTGTTCTCAAACATGCAATGAAATATTCCTTGACGACTGTTCGTTATAACGGGCTTCAAAGTATCACATTTCAGGTGGAACGACTCGAGAGAACTGTAAAGGAATTTCCTACAAAATTGAAGGTCTAGACCGGGAAGATTTCTTTTTTTAATTTTAATGTACCTAAACATGGCGTCTCATACAAATCTGTATGAGTCAATAAATTAAGATTCTTATTATCAGGTTGACGACTTCCGTAAAAAAAAACATTATTTAGGCATTGGAGAGCAAATTAAAATTTCGTTTTTGAGAGGTGTATTTTTTTTATTTCATTGCATATGTTTGAGAAAAGTACTATACATGCCTGGCCGGGAAAAAAAGGACTTGCCGGCTTCGTATCACTATAGGCCGGGCAGTATTTTCTTTTAAATTTTAAATGTAAACATGGCGTCTGTGATCATGAACAGTGCTGCGACCGTGGAAGTACTATCGTATTTTTTCTCTGCCGCTCTAATGACATTTCTCATAGGAGCGATAGAAGGAGGAATAACGATAGTGCTTTCGCGGTAACGACCCAGGCTAAACAGCTAAATTATTATTATTTTTTCTAGTGGATGAATGGCTATAGGACAAAATATCCGCGTTAATGCCTATTACACATGAACTAATATTACGACTACAAATCTGTACGATTCAATGGGTTGATGAATAATTTTAAATTATTGTCTATACGTAAGTCACCAGGGACCAATATTTGAAATCCTCTGCATTTATTTTATTTATTATACAATAAAGATTCTTATTATTAGGTTATGTATAATAGCTCTAATAGGGTGTATTCGAACACTACATACGCGAAATACGAACGACTTCCGTAAAAAACACATTATAGAGGGATTGGTGGGAAAATTAAGATCTGTTTTTGAGAGGTGTATTTTTTCATTGCGTATGTTTGAGAGAAACACTATAGATGCCTGGCCGTGAAAAGGGTTTGCCGTCTTCCTATCACTATCCGGCTGGCAAGCCCTTCTTACCCGGCGTCTGCAGTAATTTACTATTTCACAACACCCGTTCGACAATGTCATATTGTATATTATGCAAACCATACCTAAAGCAAATCATTATAGCGGGGCTTTACGCGGGTCGTAATGTTGTACAGAATTGGTTAATAATGTGATTCACTTCTCATAGTTCTTATTGTAATGTCCTTGGAGCCTAATTTCGTGAAGTCATCACGGGACAAAGTCCAGCCCTGAGGGTGAGCGTTGCCGCTCCGAACTGATTCCGAAATCGTGCTGACCACCACTAGATAAGATTGAATATAAATTATAATACAATGCCGAGTGACTAAAGTGATTAGGCTTTGGCTGACTGATTTTATTCGTTTCTAGTAAGTAACCTTGGTTTCTTATTGTCTCGCAAGAGGTGAGAAAAGTAGAGTATACACCTCAGGGATAAAGCTGTTTTTGTCTTAGGCGCGCTTAAATCCCTCGTTGCACTCAGGACTCAACTCGATAACGCCCTTGCTATATATTTATCGCGCTATCACTGCCACACACCCCTATCCATGATGTAATCCTTTACCTTATAATATGCGTTTGCATTATAATATGAAATAAGTGTTTGTTTCACGACTTATTTAAATTTAGAATCCGTAAGTTCAGTAATGTGTCTTGGAATTTAATTGTAGAATTTTATACAATTTCCCATGACCGATTTTTTCGCCTTTGCTAAGCTATAGTCTATAAAAAGTTATTTTGAGTTTCCCTACTTTGTTCGCGAAAACGTCGAATATTTCGTTTTGTTTGTGGTTTTAGAGTATTCTAGGCTCCATTTTGTCCAACACTAAACAAACATGAAGCCGAACCGAGAACCCCCTTCCTTCTATTGAAGTCGCTTAAAAGAATAGATACGAACTAAGAACCTCCTTCCTTCTATTGAAATCGGTTAACAACATGGTGACGAACTGAGAACCTCGTTCCTTCTACTGAAGTCGGTTAATTAGTACCTTTATATTATTTAGATAAGTAGGTACTTTATTCGACTGAGTGGGTTTTTTACTCGACCCTTCTCGCCGGTACCTGAATTATAGAACCATGGAACATAATGTCCAGTGGCTCAAACAATGAAGGCAAAACACTACAATTGTTTAAAAAACGTGTTTCTGAAGTCAAAACATGATTCCATTCAAGCTTGCCGGTAATTCCATCGCGCGCATCACGAAACATGAGTATTGTTGCCATCCTTGGCCTTGACATAGAATCTGGCGATCAATAATATAACTTTCTACGAAATTACCGGAAAAGTGAACGTTATTCGCTAGTGTAAGGTAAACTGTATAGTTAAATGTCAGACAAAAGTAAAAATAAAAACATTACAGGTTCATTCCATGCACGCGCCTGAAATGACCCATATAAATTTCATTAACGTCTAGTATCACTTTTGAAAAAGGTAAAACTTCCACATAGCTTCCACCAATGTCACCATCAGAGGCATCAGATATATCGGAGCCAACAAGCTGCTCACTAATGTCTGAACACGACTCTATTGTCAAAGCGTTAGAGTGCATTTTCTGAATCAGAAGAGTTCAGATATATTTTATGGGGACATTACTACGAGTATGAACGAGCAGACTATGCAGGACGGCCAATAAAATACTTGTACCTACCTACAGGATTTTACGGGGTCAAAAATCAATCGGTTCAGTAAGTCATAAATGAACTGGAAAATTACCTTTTCTCAATGGCCCACAAAGTGAACATTACTCGCTACATATTGGACGGTAAAGTGTATAGTTTAAGGTCAGATCAAAATTAAAAAATATAAAACATTGCAGGCCGCCTGGAATGTTACATATAAATTCCTTTATTTGTCGAGTTCCAAACTTTTTAAAAAGTGGAAACTGACATATTAAAGACGGCACAGGTCGTATTCAGCCAATTGAACTCGTATTTTTCTGTTTGTAAACGCGACGTTTTTGTATGTGTCTCAAATAGTTTACGTTTTTCCATGGAAAAATACACATGCGATTCTGTTAAAAAAACTAAACGGCGGGAAAGCATGAAGTGTTTGACGTTTTAAGGTTATGTTACTCAAATCTTTATCTTATCTAGTGAAATGTAAATTTCTTTTGAGTAATGAACTTCAGGTTAAAGTAGTCTTTAACCCGAAATCTTAATTCAAATTACATCTCATTTCCCCCATTTTTGAGAAAAGCACTATATTAGCCTCGGCCGGAATGGCAATTGCAGGCTTCGTATTATAATTAAACGGACTCGCAAGCTCGTCCGTTTAAACAAATACTCAGCCCACAATTGACTCCTTCCCGGCCACAGCAATAATGTACTATATATATATCGTAAAAACACGAGTGACGCCAAGCGACACTCGGTTTTCCAGGCACTTATAGGCAAACAGCTTATCATACATATTATGTGATTCGGTGTTGTTTCAGTCATCCCTGCTGCAAGTGATCCTAGGGGAGCTGCACCCGTCCAAAGGCTCGGTGTCGCTGGCCGGCGGCCGGGTGTCCTACGCCAGCCAGGAGCCATGGCTCTTCGTAGCCACCGTTCGCCAGAACATCCTCTTTGGACTGCCTTACGATCGCATTCGATATAAGAAAGTAAGCACGAGTTTTATAATTTTGTATCTTAAGATAGAGCACCTAATTAAACTTTTCACACCACCTGCTCGACAATGGCTAATTTTAAACATGCAAACCTTACCTAAATCATATCATTATAGCCCTTGGCTTGAGCAGGGTTGTAATGTTGTACTGAATTTAATTATTATTACACGCCGGGTGTGATATCACTTTTCATAGTTCTTATTACTATATCTTTAAAGTCTAATTTCGTGAAATTGGCACGGTGGCGGAGCCGGCAGCCGGCGCGCCGGCCGCGGGCTGCTGCCGCGCTTGTTTCTAATTATTACTGAAATCCTTGGAATTTCATTAGGATCTTTCTCATAATTTTCAAATTTCATTGCATTTTTTGAGAAATGGCCTCGGTCGAAACAGCTATGACCTTCATTCCTTCGCGGCCTTTGCAGTAATGTACCTACTATTAAATGCCTAAAACAAAAGTCGCGAGAGCTACAAGACGCTGCATTATACGGAGTAACACTACATATTCTACAAAAATAGAAGATACAATTCTAATAACATGGCGAGTCACGGAAGTGATTGGGCTTTGGCGGACTGATTGATTCTGTTTCTAGTTAGCCTTGGTTTTCCTTTATTATCTCGCAAGAGAAGAGAAAAGTAGAGTATACTCCTCGGGGATAAAACTGTTTTTGTCTTGCCCCTCACTACACTCAGGACTCAGTCGCTTGGCTCGCGAATGAACGCTTGTTTTTTTTTCGCCAAATAATACATTTATTTACCAATTAATTCTGAAAAAAAAAACAATTAAAAGTTAAACCGACTTTAATATCCGCCTCTTTTATTCTTAATTTCACGATTTAATTTTGTATTGACGTGTATTGGTATAATAATATATATGTGATATGTGCGATTTACACGATTACGCCAATGTATGTAATAATGTATGTACGCCAGGTATAGACCAGGTAAGTGCATAGCCCACAATGGCAAGTAAACGCATTTTGTTTTGTCTCTTTTAATTACTGTTTTATTTTTGTGTCTTTGATGTTTTTTCGCAACTGTATTAAAAATAGTTATTTGTTCAACAAGAGACCAAAGTAGATTTTTGCTGCGAGTGTTGATGTTGAGTCCTAAGCATATTCTATAATTAAAATTAGAATCTTGAGCGTAGCGAGGGACTCAAAGACACGAGATGCAAATATCTTTGCTCTCATGTGATAGCTTTTCACCTCAGCGGCGAGAACATATAACTCAAAGGAATAAAATGCCACATAGAAGCAATCAAATCATTTTTATGCAAAAAAATCAAACAACAAATACATGTGAAATAACAAACATTAACTATAATTACTCTTTCCCATAATATTCACTTTACATGACGTTAAGAAAAAGTTAAGTATCGTTCGATTTTCGTGTTTGCAGGGCGTAATTTTCGGTATTCTTCTACTATTAAAACATCGGCTTCGTCACTTGATTCACTCATATTTAGTACAGTTTTTAGTTTAAGTTATGTTTTGTATCCAAGAAAACGTAATACGAATAACATTTAAAAAGTTTAATTGCGCTAATTTTTAATAGTAGTTTATGCAACTGATACATAATGAGAGGTTATAAAATACGAGTGTGGTTTCATGAAACGAGCGTCAGCGAGTTTCATAATAGGATCACACGAGTGTTTTAAGGCCAAATTATGTACATTTGCATACACTACTTTATCTACATCCATACATTAAATCCTCTTTCATGTGTTGAGGCACCATTTCGTTGAAAGTGCAGGAGTTCGAGTTCGGGAGCTCGTTGAAGTCTTTTTGAGCACGAGCCTGTATCGTAATGGGCGGAGATGGCCATAACGATACCGTTTTTGATGCTGTTATGGCCATCTCCGCCCCGGACCGGCGCGATATTGTAAAGTTGGTCCTTACCTACACTTTTTGAGCACAAAAGAGGATTTACTGTATGGGTGTAGATAAAGAATATAAAGTGCGTTCTGAAACTGTATATGAATTTATATTAAATGAAAAAAACTAAAGACTTAAGTAATTAATGTTCGCGATAAATATCGCATTTCTTCATTGTATTTTAAGAATAATGAAATATTAATATCATTATTATAATTAGAGTTAATTATAGGATTAATATTTTTATATGAGTTTAACACGAGTTCGAATTTTATTTTGTTTCGGAACGAGTTTTTCGTTCCCGCTTTTTAGGAGCCTACTACGAACTTTCGAAGTCGAATGACGAATCGACATATTTTATCTCTCTTTTTTCGTAACGGAGTGAAAGTGACAGAGAGAATGAAGTTTAAATGTTCCAAGTTTGTATTACACCCCGCAGTATGAAAAGATGACCTGTGACTAACCTACGATATGAAAAATTAAAAAGTAAGTTTTTTTCACGCTCACAGCAAAATTGCATTTTGCTCACTGGTTTCAAGCCGTAAAACCGCCGTGTTCGAGTCACTGAGATGAAAACGTCGTTTGATATACGTGCGGAACTCGCCTAACGGCTCGGGCCAAGACAACTCGCGATTCGTGCGAAATGACACACCTTCCGCACTTATATCAAAATGTACTATTAACTATTATCCTAGTTTATAGTGCCTTTTGTAAGCACTTTACAAGAAAAACAACGTAGATAACGACGGTATTGTTTTAACTAGATATGTGTAATTTTACATATATGAGCGGCTTTGCGGGCATTACGAACAGATAACGCCATGTGCCTTTGATAAGTGTGAGAGAAGCCGCAGACACGCCGAGGCATAAAAACGTATACCGATTAGTAATTATATCACTCATTATTATAATAGGTAGCAAACGTTGGATGAACGTTTAAAGTACTATCTTTCTAAAGGTAGCCGGGATTTTTTTTTAATCCGAGTGTCTGTACGTAGATGACATGCAGCTGAAGGACATAAACAAATATCGCGACATAAGAAAACAATGTTTAAAAATTGGCTACCTTTCGCACATTTGGCTAATACTCTAATTCAAGCGAGAAGACAAGAATCCCAATAAGTCTGTCATCCAATGAGAAAAAGAAAATATATTTTTTACATTGCATGTAAATTATATTAACTACATAATTTTAAGTAAAAACACAATTATAGATTATTTACATAATTAATACCATTTTAATATAATGCCAGTAGATTAGTAGGCCAATGACCTGCGGACATCGAAAAACTCGTCGATAGTGTAGCAAGCCATTTCTAGTTTTTTGACAAATATTATAGTTTGTGTTTATTATATTTTAGTTTGTGGACAAATATTATACCTTGCTTCACTTTTATGACCGTCGAGGCCATAAATAAAGAGTTTTTCTCGTTCCGTTTTTTACATGCTATTTACATTATTACGAATGAGGATTTTGCTATTAATATTCATTAAGAGAAAATTTTATCAAAACGTAGGGTGTTTGTATTGATAATGAACACAGTACTTAATTGGATTAGTCATATCATGTACAAAACATATCTTTTATTGAAAATAACAACGAATTACTACTACAAATGTCTTTATTTATGGCCTGATCGGTCATTAAAGTGAAACAAGGTACCAATTATTAAGAAAATGGAAAGTTCGATTAACTCGAAAACCAAGGGACTTTTACTAAACCTGAAACTCCATTTTCTGGACCAACCGCCGGTGCTCTATTGGCGGTTAGAAGCTTGTCCAGTATTTACTGGACACCCTAAAAAAAACTACAATCACACCCTGTTTAACGTATGTTCGCTAAACAGGGTGTGAAAAAATAAGCTACACCAAGAATTTAGTTTTGATGCAACGGTATACTGTGCTCGTAGATATTGTCAGAAATAGTCGAGTAAGTCTTATTTTAACTTATTTCTATAATATTTGGATCTAAGAACTGACGGCGGTTGAAACGCCCGTGGAATGACCCGCGCTGTACGCGCCGATTCAAAACGCCGGCGCGGCGCCCACCTCTAATCTGAGCGTCCGAGAGGCCACTTAGAACGAAACTGACGTCACATTTTTAAAAAGCAGCGGCCTCCTTGATTTTGTTTATTTAAGGTCCGATTACGTTCAAAATCGATATCTGACCGTCCAAGAAGTCACTTGGAAAGGATCTAACGTCAAATTTTTAAACAGTGGCGGCATTCTTGTTTTTGTTTATTTAGACCGAATCTGACGTCAGATTCTGACCAAGAGACCTCTTAGACTCTCAGATATCGATTTTGGACGTAATCGGACTGTAAATAAACAAAATCAAGATGGCCACCACTTTTCTAAAATCTGATTTCAGATTCTTTCCATGTGACCTCTGGGACGCTCAGATATCGATTTTGAACGTAATTGGACTGTAAATAAACAATATCAGATAGCCGCCACTTTTTAAAAATCTGACTTCAGATTCTTTCTAACTGGCCTCTCGGACGCTCAGATAACGATTTTTTGAACGAAATCAGATTGTAAATAAACAAAATTAGGTAGCTGCCTCTTTTTAAAAATCTGTCGTCAGATTCGTTCTAACTTGCCTCTCGGACACTCAGACATCGATTTTGAACCTAATCGGACCATAAATAAAGATGACCGCTACTTTTTAAAAATCTGACGTCAGATTCGTTTCAGTTGACCTCTCGGACGCTTAGATATCTATTTTGAACGTAATTGGAATATATAATAAACCAGAAGATATATAATTTGGCATTGTCAAGCAGGTGGTGTTGAAAAACTGCTTATCACCGAGACTAAGGACAGGGTTTCTGAGTGAGTTATTTGGTTCTCTTGACAAAATCTGCTATTTTCAACTAGTAGAGTTTTCGCCATTTCGGCTACGGAACCCCAATAATCGCTTTCAAAGGAAACGCGGGCAACACCGCGGGAATAGCCAGTGTAACTATAAAAAACTTAATGAAAAAGTGTTATGATTATGATGTTTACCGACATCATTCATTTTCGTACTATTTTCTGCGTGACAAAATGTGTGATCAAAACTAATCACGTAAGTATTATTATGCTATAAAATAATTATGAAGTGCTTGTACTGTTCGTCTCTATACTGTGTAAACTATAGAAGTATACGCTGTGTAGCTGCGCGTGTGTGTTATTAATGTATTAAATAAAGGAATTTGATTTGTTAAGGCACTAAGCTTTTCTGTTTATTCAGTCTCCGGAACCCTAGTGACGATAACTTTTCTTTATTTATTTTTATTAGCGATTTTAAAATCACTCGAAGCGCTTCAAAAAATTGCGTACGTCTGACCTCCGATGTCTTCCGCTTGGGACTGGCGCGGTGCGGCGCGGCGGGAACCGAGCGGGCGTGAATTGTGTCCTAATTTCGATGATTTTGGGTGAAAAAACACATGTATTAGTATATTAAAAATATTATTCCCGATTTTTGTCACACTATCAAAGACGTTTATTTGGGTATAATTTTCTAGTCATAAAGTTACGTATAATTGTAATAAAATGAGTTTTAGATCAAGAATAGAGGCATGTTTGGCATTTTTTTTTTATCGAACAAAGGTTATCCAATTACGTAACGGTGACCGTTACGTAATTGGATAACCTTTGTTCGACTGCATTAGTTGAAGGTCTCAAATATAACCCACTGTTACTTTTTTTCATTTTTAATATGTAGTATTTCAGAATAAAACCATGTTAAAAACACATATTTTACGAGAAGCTGACAACTACATTGCGCGGTTCTATAGAGCGCTTGAACTCGTTATACCTCGGTGACCCGCAGTGTAATGAAACTCGCATGAGAGACTTACGTGCGGAATAAAGGCTTAATAATCTTTAATCTAATTGGTAAGGCCAGGGAGTACCTAGATATATTTGCGTAGGTATCACTAAAAGGGTGTCATAAAAAGAAGTTTGGTAACCCCCAAACTATATATATCCTGGACTTGTAGCTCAGCGCGGGTTGAGATAAAATTCATAAATCCCAACTTAACATTTTCTTAGGTAGTAACAGCATGCGCTCTGGTGCGGGACTTCGAGCAACTCCCACACGGGGATTCGACGTTGGTGGGCGAGCGCGGCATCAGCCTCAGCGGCGGCCAGCGAGCGCGCATCGGTCTCGCGCGCGCCTGTTACAGGCAGGTCAGTGTCTAAACACACCTTCATGTATTATTTTTTAAAACAGTTGTTCAAAAAGTGGTACTTTATGTAGCTGTATATAAGTTGGATTTCCCGCACTGGTGCTTTTTACTTTTCATTTTTTTTTTATTTACAGTTGGTCCAAGCAGTACAACCAAACAATTTTTTTTTTAAATTTACAGTTGGTCCAAGCAATACAACCAACCTAAGTAAGGTTCGATTAGTTTACTTATTTATCTTATAAAGAATTAGGAATTAAAACTATACATCTATGATATATAAAATAGCATATTCAACAAGTTGAAGGATCGTCAAATATTAAACAATATTAAACGATTTTCAAAAAGTTGACTGATTGAGTAGACCTATGACCGGAAATAAGTATTATGCGAGATCTTACCAAATTACTACTATTAGGTTCGGAAAATGGTGCGTAAACCATATGCAAAAAACCAACAACATTAATATTCTTGAAACCGCCGAATCTATTGCGGCGCGTCTGCCAAGACAATTCGGAACTCGTCCGAAATGACACACCTTCCGTACTTGCATCAAAATGTATACTATTTTATATTCCATTTAATAAGCCATATATTCAACCGAAGAGTGCTGGGTTCAAGTTCAGTTCACTTATTAATTTAATAAAGCATTTGTCATTAAAACTACAATTCTATTATCAAATATTAGTTTATGCAATCGTTATATAATGTATGCATTTTTAATCGAGAACTGGATTTAGACCACGAGGCTTGCCGAGTGGTCTAATTAAGGTTCGAGACTTAAAAAGCTAATTATATAACTATTGCATACACTAGTTTTTCTACGAGTCAACGGAAATTAATTAAACAAACCGAAACTATCAAACAAACTAGTCCTGCGGCAATGAACATTAGGCACATGGGTCGGGCGCTCGTTGGTCTTTTGTTCTATGTCCGCGGCGTCACGTGATTAGTCAATTTCATAAGAGTACTGTAATGGTGACACGTGATTGGCCAATTTCATAAGAGTACAGTAAAAGGCGACACGTGATTGGTCTATTTCATAAGAGTTCACTTGAAGGGAACCAATAGAGAAATGTATGTAATTTTAGTTCTTTCTACTATATCGTAATTCAAACATTGAAGAAGTGAGTAGAAAAAATATTTAAAAATCTGAACCTGTTTTCAAAAAGTTGCTTGAAGTCGACGAGCCGAGCACTACCTACATTTTCTCGAAGCGCTACGTCATTTTTTAAACTTGGGTTTATATTATACCAGATAACTAAATTCTCGGGATATGATGTCAATATGACCTACTGTCAGAGTATGAAGAATGAAAAATAGCATCTGTTATCTCCTTTGTCAAATGTAATTATTATTGTGGAAGGATTTTATATAATGCCATTGAGAAATAAAGCAACACGTCCATAATATCTGAGAATACTAAGTTTCCCAAGCAAGGACTTCTAACAAAGAAATCAAATAGGTTATCAGTTACAAAGATTGTTCACAGTTGCGATGCAGAGAAAATGAGATAGTACACATTCAAACTAGGGCTCCCGATATCCGTGTTACACGCCGAACCGTTGCTCCGTGTTCTTAAGCCCGGCGGTACTAAGAACCCGAATTACACGAACCCGCCAATATCCGTGTCCCGTGTCTAAGATTCGGAAACGGGCAACGTGTCTCGACTCGCTCGACTCGCGTGTCTGTGTAGCCGGGTCCCGGGACACGCCGACCCGTTTCCGAATCCCAAGCACGGCCCTACCCGTCCGCAACGGTTTGAGTTTACGTTCTAAAGTTTGAATGAAAAATATATAGCGGTAAACAGGATGAGCAAAATGTAATTTACTAACGATTAAATTTACCTACTTAATCGCGACTAACGATTAAAAATAAAGATTAGTAATAGTCTTAGTCGTAAGAGTTCCGATTAATTTCGTCACGATTAAATTCATTGTTGGTTAACTTCCAGCGACAAAATTTTAAGTGGACTAATTAATTAGATTAATTTCCTCTCTATTAGGAACAAATATAAGATTTTTTTTGTAATTTTAATTTTCCAATAACCATTTTATATTTGATTTATTTGTAAATAAATGTATTATTTGACAAAGTACACGCATTTATTTTATTCGGCGCGGTGGCCTATAATACTTTATCAATCGGAAGTCTCGCATAATACTCGTTTCCGGTCATTGATCATTCTGTCAATATTTTGAAAATAGTTTTAAATTTCCTAATATTCACATACATATGTATTTACACTTTACCTTGTCTAATATGGTAATATGCAATTTGAATGTTTTAAAGTATAAGAAAAGTGTAATAAAAATAAAATAAGAACTAGATGCACAATCAACCGAAATAAATGGCCACACAATTCACAAAATGGAGCCATGGCTATCTTTTCTTTACTCTAGTTTTTACATTATTTTAAGTGAGTATTATTATTATTAATAACATAACAGAATTTATTGATACGCGTACTTATAAATATGACCAAAATGTCATGCATAAGGTGGCATTCGGCTCGGTATTGTATCTCTACCTAAAATAAATAAAAATATCATTCGATTTGTTCAAAAGGTATTTTATTTTGAAAAAGTATTTTGAAAATACCTATTTTGCATTTAGCATTTGAAATACAAAACGCAAAACTATTTGGTATTTTGCATTTGAAATAGTAAATTTGAAAAGTATTTTTCATTTTGTATTTAAATGCTTTTTAAAACCATTTTGTACATCTCTGACACGGACACGACCGGGAGCCCTAATTCAAACATACTATCTAGTCTGACTCATAGATAGGATGCTATGTGACAGAAACATCATTCTACTCGAAGATATGCTGGTGCTATGGTCAAAGAAAACAATGTCTGACTGAATGCCGTGATGCTGTGTCACAAATAAATGTGCAATGGAAATTAAAAAAGAGCACCTTCAGGCCTAGGCCTCCAACTTTGTATGAAATTCCTTTAAAGACCTCTCGTCTAGCTGCACCCGAAACATGATACTTCGCAGCATATTATAAGAAACATAACCTCAATGTTTCATTGCATGTTTGGGAAAAATATATATAAAAGTAAAAAAGAGTTAGGTGAAAAGAAACAATTTCTGTACGGTATATAAGTACCTATGCAATACAAAAAGTACCACTTTTTGAGCAACTGTAATTAATATTCTGCAGTTTTCCTCTTATCAGTGTCTCGTGAGCGCGTGTTCAATAAGTAGGTAAACGCAGCCGAAGATAACAGGCAATGAATTGTTACATGAACAACGTATCATTAAATTATATTGCTTCCGATATGTGGTATTATTAATCTATTAAGACTAATTCCCATATCACGACGAGGGATTATGAAATAGGATCGGTATGTGCCTACCATAATAAAACTAAATGCTTAAACAAACATATTAGTGTTGAATTTGCTTGCCTGTTTCTAATAATTCATATTAAGCATGTAGTAAACCCACAGTTTAAGAAAGCAAACATAGGGGAAACACCATAGGCGGTATTTACGCACACCATACGCACACAGACGACGATCTACGCGACACGACGAGCGAGCCTTCGGGCGACTACAACCGGCGGCGGAGGCGGGACTCGCCATATTCGCCTGACAATTCGGGCGTCATGTCGCGAATCAGTTTTATGTTATCATACTAGCTTTTGCCCGCGACTTCGTCCACGTAAACTTCCACTCCATATTTCATCCCGTCGAGGGCTGATTTTCGGGATAGAAAGTATCCTATATGTTAATCCAGGCTGTAAACTCGTTGGGTACCAAATTTCATCATAATCCGTTCAGCCGTTTTTACGTGATTGAATACCAAACATCTAAACATCTGAACTTTCACATTTATAATATTAGTAGGATATGGCCTTATTCATAAAAAATATACGCACTTGTTCATGTAAAGCGATAAAGAATATCATAGAGCCACGTGGCTCTATGATATATATATACTATCGTATAGCTTTTGAAATCATTCATTTTGTTCGTCCTATTCGTGCCATCACCATCAGTTTTCGTAAATAAAATAGGTACATTTATTATCCGGATTTCATTTAACAACTTCTTTACATACATTGCTATTAATATAGACTTAAACTTAAAACCATAGTTTTTCCGTTGAGAAATGCAAATACTTTTCATAACTTTTTAGATTCCTCAGCAAAAAGTCAGCATAAGTGCCCGCAGTACATATTGGGCCAGCCCTAATATCGCTGTTTAAGGCTGGCCTAATGCGTTGGCCCAATCTGTACTACGGGCATATGTAGGTATTTGGGTTTTTAGGGTCCCGCTGTGATTTTTAAATTGAAGTATATGATGCCTAAATAAGAGTGTGTATGATATGATGTGAAGAAATACATATGTAGGTTGAAAAATCATGACATCAATTTCAGTGTACCATGCTCACGTACTTCACCAACCGCTGCTGCTATGCGACTTATAGAAGTATTGCGGGCTTGGTTTCCGCAACTCGACGTCATATGCCTGCTTTGCGAATTAATAAAACTACGCTCATTGCTTTAAAATCCCTATTTTGATAGATAGAATGATGACTTATGTTACAATTTATAACATAGTTTGGCTATATGGCAACTATTTACATAAACGCAATATTTCACGACAAAAAGGGTACATTTACCTTTTTTCCATACAACGGTAGTACGAGGCCACGCAGGCGCCTGCTCGTATCAATATGCTGTATTTTGCCTTTCATTTTCGTCTTTTGTGTTGCCCTAATTGTATTTGGTCCCATACAAACATTAGATCGTCTTTAAAAACTGGTTTGAATAGCATGAAATATTTTTTTGTCATCATGCCTATTATATAATTATAGTTGAAACTGTGTCTGTTGTTTTGTCAGGCGGACATCTACTTGTTGGACGACCCGCTGTCGGCGGTGGATACGCACGTGGGCAAGCACTTGGTGGCCGAGTGCGTGAACGGGCTGCTCCGGCACAGCACGCGTGTGCTCGTCACTCACCAGCTGCACCACCTCAAGACTGCAGACAAAATCGTCATCCTGCGCAACGTGAGTTCAAAACAGTAAACAATCATATTCCTTCAGCCTAATCCCATTAGGATCTAGTATCCCCCTTAGGTTGGAATCTTGGAAGGTGAACACACTGCCTTAGCGTCTCATTATTGCCCTACTGTCCGCAAAAAAATCTGTATAAGTTCTAGAGATTACCAATGCCATTGCATGATCGCTATTCGCTAGCGTGTCAACGCTAGCGTTTTATGCCTGGTTGACGGCAGGAGAGGATCATTTTATAAATCATACATCGCTTAAAAATAATCAGACTAGTGTTCCACATAGTGTTATTGTGCGGTTTTGCTACCTCATAAAAGATGAGCATACTTCGTAGATACAGATTACCAGCTCTAAGGCCTTTGCCAAAAGTTTAAATTTCTTAATAGAAATGTGACGTTAGAAGTATCTGCATTTTATGGCCGCCAGTTATAATAATGATTATGTATTTATTTAAAGTGTAAGTAATGATGATATTACGAATCTTATCTATAAATGTGACGTTAGGCGCATCTGCATTTTATGGCCGCCAGTTATATGAATGACTATGTATTTATTTAAAGTGATGATATTACGAATCTTATCTATACATATAAAAGAAGAAGTCCTCACTGAT
This sequence comes from Epiblema foenella, assembly GCA_963556455.1. Classification (NCBI taxonomy): domain Eukaryota; kingdom Metazoa; phylum Arthropoda; class Insecta; order Lepidoptera; family Tortricidae; genus Epiblema; species Epiblema foenella. The sequence goes on along the minus strand of OY747095.1, from coordinate 13,673,686 downwards.
TGACTGACTGAATTATCAACGCACAGCCGAAAATGCTAACGCCTGAGAAAATTTTTGCACAGTCGGTTACATTTATAAGAAAGGATTTTCGAAATTCATCCCCTAAGGTAAAACAAGGGATGAAAGTTTGTATGAAAACACGTATATTTGTGAGACAATTGAAAATTTATATATAGACTCTCTGTTTAAATATATTAGTGCATATATCAGCGTTTTTCTAAATTGCACCCTTAAAGGGGTGAAAAGGGGGTTCTATTGTTTGTACGGGGAGCAAATCTTTTTTGAAGTGAGAGATTTAAAACTTCGTATATAGACTGTCTATTTAAATACAACCAAACATATTTCAGCGTTTCTCGCAATTGCACCCCTGAAGGGGTGAAAAAGGGGGTTCCAAGTTTTTGCGGGGAGCAAATCTTTACTTTTCTTAAGAATCGATATGGGTGTCGTTTTCGTGGTTCCTTGAGGCGCCGATTACGAAAATGACATGCATTTGCAAATCCAAGATGGTGGACAAAAATTTTTCTTAAAAATCGATACGGGTGTCATCTTCGAGGTTCCTCGGGGTGATGATTACGAAGATGACACACATTTTCAAATCTAAGATGGTGGACATATATTTTTCTTAAAAATCGATATGGGTGTCATCTTTGTGGTTCCACGGGGTGCCGATTACGAAAATGACATGCATTATCAAATCCGACATGGCGAACATTTATTTTTCTTAAAAATCGATACGCGTGTCATCGTCGAGGTTCCTCGGGGTGCCGATTACGAAAATAACATCCATTTTCAAATCCAAGATGGCAGACATTTATTTATCTTAAAAATCGATTTGAGTGATACCCAAAATAAATGGGCATCATCGTCGTAAAAATATATGGGTGTCATCGTCGAAGTTCCTCGGGTTGACGATTACGAAAATGGCATGCATTTTCAAATACAAAATGGCGCACATTATTCTTCGTAAAAATCGATATGGATGTCTTCTTTGTGGTTCCTCGGGGTGCCGATTACGAAAATGACATCCATTTTCAAATCCAACATTATTCTTTCTTTTGAGTAATTTTTCACAGAAGATAACCAGTTTCAGACAACTGACAGAAAAAAATAGTCCTCATTTATATCTTTGTTACCATCTAAAATCTACGCAGACAAAGTCGTGGGCGGCCACTCGTCTATCTATATATATGAAAGAAGAAGACTGCCGCTTGAGAATAGATTTTTGCACAGTCGGTTATATTTATTTATAACGTAGGTAACGGATAAGAAATGTTTTTTTGATGTTCATCCTCTATGGGGATAAACCAAGGGATGAGGCTTTGTATGGGGAGCAACTTTTTTTAAGCGATGGACTCTGTTTAAAAGTGTGTATGGGGGCAAGTCTTTTTAAGTTAAAGACTTGAAATTTCGTATATAGACGTTCAGTTTAAATACGAGAGAGAGCCTTTAAGAGTTTTTCGAAACTCATCCTGTAAGGGGGTTCAAAAAGGGGTTAAAACTTTGTAAGGGGAGCAATAATTTTTCTAAGCGTGTTACTTGGGATTTCGTGTATAGACTCACTGTTTAAATACAACAGGACTTATTTCAGCGTTTTTCGAAATCATCCCTTAAAGGGGTAATAAGGGGTTCACAATTTGTAAGTGAGAGACTTAAAACATCATATACACTCTCTTTTTAAATACAATAGTACAACTGAATTCAGCTGATTTCTAAATTCATCCGCTGAAGGAGCTAAGATATGTTCAGGATTTGTAAGACAGTTATTTTTTTATCAAGGGCTTCAAACTTACATAAACTCTTTTGAAACTTTACTCTCTGAAAGGGGATAAGGAGGTTGTTAGTTTGTATGGGTAACCTAATTAATTAAAAGTGAGTGCTATCATGCATACTTGGCATGTACCTACACCCTCAGTTAAAATAAAAATAAAATATTAATTTCAACGTCTTTACAATTCGGTGTAAAAGAAGGGGTTGAATGTTTGTATCGAAAATGAGTAATAAGTGAGAGACTAGAAATTCCATTTATAGTAACATATAGTATAGAAGGTAGTCGAAATCTGGACTACGAAACTAGTAAATAATCATCAACAAGTTATTGTTTGTTGTGTTAAATTAAACAAGGAATACTATATTTGTCACAAACATGCAGCACCACCATCTTCTCAATGTAGACTTATAGAGCTTTGGGTTGAAAGAAATTGAATGAGCGGAATGTCTAGTTACGAAATAATTACTTATTCATAAGTCACTTTAGATACTTTATCAAATTATCCAATTGTCATCCCTATAGTCTTCATCGAAAAAAAGACCTAAAAAATACCTTTCATTTACTACAGGGTGAAGTGGAGATAGAAGGCAATTTCGATGAAGTTTCCAAGTCACCTTTATTTGATGAACTGATCGAAGAAGAGGAATCACTGCCAATGACTCCTAGCCTTAACCAACGGAAACGCACGATGTCTATACAGGTATAGTTCAGATTACATATTTAAAATATCCGGCATTTTACAAAATTATCATTAGACTGTGAATCTTCTTGCTTGGATAGTAAAGTTGCTTTTTGAACGGACTAATTTGATAGTTCTAATGATTTTAAGTATATCGTTGTGCGTGTGTACTATCAGCAGCAGAAATACGCTACGCGGTGAAGTGTTCAATATTATCTTCTTTCTGAACACAAGCTCTTACTAGCTTCCAATAAAGACGTGTGTAGATCTGGAGCGCTTTTTTTTTGGTTCGTTTCTTTGCTACTTCTGCGACTGGCTGTACCTTCACTAAAATATAACAATAAATGTCGCTGTCGGCATTGTGAAATGTCCACAAAAACCGCGCTCCACGCTTATCAACTGTCTGGAGTGTCTAGCGAATAATCATCTGTATTGATCGCTAAATGCTCTCGGTATTGTTTCGAGCCATGAGTAGGTAACATACTCGTAATACTCAAGAGCAGACTCCGGACTCTCGTCGCGATAACGTCAAAACAGTTTGGGGAGTAAATGGGTCAGTGGAACAGAAGGAAACATACTTATTAGTAAAGGGCGGCTGGCGGATGCAATATGGTGACGTAACCATAAGAGGGATGATGGATAAGAAGACTTTATTAAATTTCGAGTACTGTTTCCTCCTCAAATTACCCTATTGTGACGTCATTGCGACACGAGTCCGGAGTCTGCTCACGAGATGAATTGATTGGTAATTGAATGAATTGATAAAAAAGGATGTTAATTTCTCACCCGATAACTGTTGCTTGAGTTATATACGTGACATATCGAATGCTTAACAGTTAGGTGTCCCTTGTATAGAAACAGAGTTAAGCACAAGTCAAGTTGATGCTCACCTATATGTATTGTATTGCTGTATTAATTAATTGAAAAAAATACAGTCTCAAGGGAGCGTTGTTAGTTCATCGCACGAGGCGAATGTGGACGAAACCGAAGAACCCGAGGAGACAGCTGAATTAATGGAAAAAGGTAAGTGACATATTAATACTAATTTACTGTTATAAATTTGAAGTCGGAATCGCAATGACTACTTTTTTTCCACCTAATTCATCAAACTTAACAAAATTCTGTATTTTGTCCCTTTCTCACAAACAGTAATGTCAAATTGACAGATGACAGTGACAGACAAACGGATATTGGCGACAATTTAGCTAAAATTAGGTTTGATGAATTCATGAATGATTATGAATAAGAGGGTTTGATTTTAGCCGGCCGAATTACCTAGCTAGAATATTATTTTGAATAAGTAGCTGTAATCAGTAAAAAAGTAGTGCGGATCTATGTTGGAAAATTAAAATGTTGCAAAAAATTATTCCAACTAAGTAACATACTACCTGACTTACTGAGAATTATATATAATTAGAACCACGTTTAAACATTAATACAAAAATAAAACCGACTGCAAAAATAACACTAATACAAATTAAAAGACTACGCTTCTTATTGAACAATGAAGACGTACCTATTCTATTTTTTGAAATCGGTGCCATCCAAAGAAATTGTCTAACGTTGACGTAGTGGCACCGGCTACAAAAATTAAAATAGGTACGTTTACATTGTCCAATAAGAAGCGTAAAGTCTCCTATTAGAAGTAAGGCAATTATTTTTTACTTTTTAGTGTTTTTTATTTAGTCCGCTTTATTTTTTTATATAAAATTTTATTTATTTCACACTTTTTAGTGAATCGCCATAACATCCCTTAACGATTTCAATGAGCTCAAACTCGGCTAAGCTACTCTGTTTTATTAGGGAGTTCCGTTGCCTACCGTCCGGCTTCAATTACCAAATCAGGTTGATGGTGTTATTATATCACGACCATTTAAATTGAATTCGTCATAGTCGCGTCAGTATCTTGATCGAAATATCTTAATGAAACACTAGGAGTTTTGGATGACCATCCGTGGTCTTTTTCATCGGTTCCCGTTCATCAAATGCTGCTTTCTGAATGCAAATTCTTGATTTATTACCGAAAATACTAAAATCGCTATATTCAAGGGAAACACTTGAATTTTTGAGGAGTTCCCTCAATTCCTCATGGATCCCATCATCAGAACTAGATTATGGTAACAATGGGTAACCTTGAAGCATATGGTTTCAAACAAAGAAAAAAAATCCAAATCGGTTCATAAACGTCGGAGTAAAATATAAAATAAAAAACAGAACAGGCAACCGAATTGAGAACCTCCTCCTTTTTTTGAAGTCGGTTAATAAAAGTCCAATCATGTAGACTAAAATTTCTCTATTCCGTCGGACTGTCGCTGATTGTTAAAAAATAGTGGAGTATTTACTTAGAATATAGGTTAATAAAATATCTGTTTAGCCCAATGGTTGGCTGGTAGAGAATGCCATTTGGCGTTAACCCCGCCATTTGTACAATTTGTGTACTTTGTGCAATAAAGTTTAAATAAATAAATAAATATAGAAATATCCCAGAATGTAAGAAAGAAATCCGAATAAAATAATAATATTTCAAAGCTTAAGTACCATTAGGCTGCCGTGAGGATATTATACAGCGTTTGACTAAATCTATATAAGTATAAGATAAGATAATTAACAAGGTTTAGGTACGCTCTTCCCCATATTTGTTTCGTAGGAATATAGATAACAACAAAACAAATACAGCAAATATCGCAAACCTTAATAATTATTTTAAACTACGAGTATACTTACACGAGTAGGTTTATGCATGCACGCCTCAGCTTGGCGTACCACGTAATGAAAAAAAATTGTCAAGCAATGATCGTGTCGTGCCAATCAATGAGGCGATCTGATCGTTTCGGTTGCCAGGTCGGGTATCGAGGTCCGTTTACGCGCAGTACTTCCGCGCGGGCGGCGGCTGGGGACTTCTGCTATTCACCGCCCTCAGCATCATCCTGGCACAGGTTGTCACATCCTTTAGTGACCTGTGGCTCACCCACTGGTACGTCCTCATAACAGATACTTATCATCAACTAAATTTAATTCATTTAAGTAGAGGTATTATTAATTTATTATTTTTATAACTTATAACTTAATGATTCAGTTCACTTTCGATTTGTGTACTCGTATACACAATAGCAATAAGTATTAATGTAAACACATTTTAATATATGAAAAGTGCAAACACAATCATAGCCATGCCTCAGATTCGACAGCGCCCATCAGCGTATCCGCCATCCAAACTGTCAGGTTTTAAAGTAATATACGTATTGCATTTTCAGGATGAACGTCGTCGAAGCTGATATAATAGAGCAGGAAAGTCACCGTAGCGGTGACGCCAATGCTTTCGTTCTCGCTAGCTTGAACAATGTTTCAACCCACGCCAATGTTAACAATGGTTCAATCCTCATCAACGTCAACGATGATTCAATCATCGACAACTTCGGAAATGTTTCAACTGTCGCCAACGCCAACAATGCATCAACTCCCCTTGTGGCAATGACCGTTGAAGAATCGGCCTTCTACATCTACATATGGACCATTGGTATTGTTGGATGCATACTACTTACTACTGGCAGGTAAGCCTTTATTATCGACTGTATTTTTTCTAGTTACTAGTAAGCCGATTTTATGGAGCCCCATCACGATGGGTGTATCATATGTGTACCTAGTAATGTGTTCATCATCAGACTAACTTGAGATAACTTAATAAGCACCAATGTAATGAATAAGTACTGCTGACTTAGTTTACCTCAACCAGAAACCAGCACGTACTCGTATCTTCATGTAACATTTGAATTAAATCTCAGTGTTAACTTCATTAGCTAGACTATCTATCTACTAATTATGAAAAGTCGAATATTGCTCACGGGTTTTTTTTTAAATTCAAAAACACAAAAACTGTATTAATTCTCATAGGGCTTAATAACCGTTTTAATTGACACGGTTCGTCAGATCCCATTACGAGTTACCTATGCCAATATTTGTGAGTCTCACTTGGTAAACATTCTAACTTCAGTTAAGCTAAAAACAAATAACTCAGTTATTACAACAAATACTTTCCTGTCAGGCGTTATCTTTGCAAGGTACGATGATAAAATGTTCCTATGCTAGTTTAAGTTACGTAGAGGTGACTCTTACAATATAAAAAGTTGTATATCGTACCCTAATCTTTATATTCTTTACGTTTAGGTAAATATTTAACTTAGAGTGTAGGTGTTTGTCAGTGTTTATACAACTTATAAAAACATATGACACTGATTAAAATCCTCGCCTATTTTATTATATTGGACCACTAGAATTATTATTATTGGTGCTGTTTATATTTGATGCTTTGAGCTCATTCAAAAATAACCTGAACTATAAAGCCTGTGTTCCGAAAAGTTAAAAGGAAATGCCATAATCCTAATTCCACTGTCGATGGCCGATACTCTCGGAAATACTCGGGAAGATAGGGGTGGTGCTTTCCCAGTGAAATGGGCTATTTTAAATACTTGTAGCTGTGTTTCATTTGTTAATGTTATATCTCTACTGTAACTTACTATAAACAGAAATATAGTTATAAGAAGGCGATTCATTGCTATTCATATCTAACAAGGAATATAGGTCTAAAACGATCTCGATCTATTGCTAGGCTAAGTCTAGTGAAATAGTTTTAAATACAACAGTATTAGCGGTTATAATTCGGTGTTTTGAAGTACGCAGTAATAGCGGTAGTCGTATAGCTCAGCCCCAGTTTTTAATTAGAAATATTTGTGGACAATCTTACACAATTCGGCCAAGTCCCAAACTAAGTAATGCTTGTACCATGGGTAGTACGCGACGGTATTAAATACATAGAAAACATCCAAGACTCAGGAACAAATATTCGTGCTCATCACACAAATAAATGCCCTGACCGGGATCCAAACCCGGGACCGCCAGTTTCGTAGGCAGGGTCACTACCAACTGGGCTAAAGTGGTCGTCAAATCAAGGTCAAGGTGGGCGGCGGTAAGCATATTGTATTGACATTGATGATTATTATTAAGTCGTGCATCTACCAGAGATGCAAATACGATAACATGCTCCCTGTCCAGGTGCCCCCAATGCCACATTGGGGGCACCCCACGGTCATGACCTTTTTTTTCAGGTGTTTATGCTCCCACTGTGGAGTCACATTCCCATACCGTGTTGGACTTGTGACATTTTGAGATCGTTTTGTATGGGAACAGTGAACGTGTTAAGGGGCGTAATAGAGTGAAATACCACATTTTGGTCGCGTTCAAAGGCCTAAAACTCAAAACTGGCCCGAAATATAGGTCTCGAAAAAATATATTTGAAGAATTGATATGTCCTCTTCAATCTGAGCAACGGAAATTGCAACACGCCTAGATTGTCCTAACAAAAAAAATCATCAAATAAGGCATTTTTCAACCTTTTGAATCGCTACTGCTCACTATCTAGACATGTTTTTTACACGGGATATTCAGAAAATAAAAGTTAATACAGTTTTTCATAATCTGAGCAACGGATATCCTAAAATAATCATTACTTTTGTCAAAAACCTGGAATAACTACCACACCGTCATCAAAGTTGGGGCGGATACGTGCGCGGGCGACGGGCGGCAGTCTGCCACCCTCTCTCGGACGGGAAGGCTGTGTCGCTTTGCGCGCGACGCTAAAATATAAGAGTTCGATTCTGAGACAATATACCTACTTAACTATTTTATATATTTAATTACTTCAAACATTCCTACGTATTTAGAAAATAATAATATAAAAAATACATACACACATACAAAAAAACCTGCAAAAACCTAATACAGCGGGGGGGTGCGGGTAGTGCGGCGGGAAAGGCTACGCCACGCCCCAACGCGCAAGGTCGTTCGCGGGTATAGGCGCCTTAAAAAACAACTTCGCACATCTCTGATGGATATGCAAATATGCATATGACTCTGAGTTGCCATGCATTTAATGTTAGGTACCATCGCGTCTTTGGAAATGAAAATACCTATCCCACAAAAGCAAGAGTTATAAAAGAAGCCGTGGGAGTGCCTTACACTTGTACATTTCGTTGTAGATCGATATTGTTCCTATGGGTGTGCATGCGGAGCTCGATCCGGCTGCACAACACGATCTTCAGCAACATCCTAGCGGCCACCATGCGGTTCTTCGACACCAACCCCTCGGGCCGCATCCTCAACCGTTTCTCTAAGGACATGGGCATCGTCGACGAGATATTACCGAGGATGTACCTCGACAGCATCCAGGTAACATTGTACTAAATATGGCTGCTTGTACCTGTACTCCTAACTGAGCAAAAGGTGATCTTTGAGTCGAAGTGCATCCGCTTGGGCCCTGGTTTAGATAAGACCTATACTCCTAAAACATTAAAATAACATTAAACGAATAACAAAGTGGAGTACTTTTTATTTCTCATACTCGGAAAATCGGTCATTGTTCATCTCCTCATAAGTGGCGTTCTGAAAGTAGTACATTTCTGCTGTGGAGCAGAAAAGTATTAAACAAAAAGTAAATGATAAATATTATTTTGTTTATTATAACCCTTTCAGAACCACTTCGATAAAATGGTCCATACCTCAAAATGTTCCATATACTAACGGTTTTAAAATGGATTCAATGGTATTTGACAGATTTAGAAAATAGACTGTAAAATACAAGACAGAATTGGCTACTCGATTAATTAATTATAGTCGACAGGGAAATGACTCGGTTTCCTCATCCTCATGGAAATATTTAATAAGGATTTTTTCATATCCTCGCCGGCGTAATGCCGTTATCTCAATATTACGTTGAAATTATTGAAGTACCACTATTGTATCGGGAAAGTTTATGTAAAGTTGTAGCCATTATTATTACAAGATCGGGATTAGTTAACGATCGGAATAGCTGTCATTTCATATACATTTTGTCTTAAGTACCTATAATCGCGGCTCAAATCGGAAGTTGATGCAACCTGCCATTAGTTCGTTTTCGCTCGTTTCCGCTATATTGATTTCAGCTATGTAATTATATTCTATAGACCTTACCAGTAAAATAAATTAGTACTTACCACTGAAAATCCGCAACATGGCGAAGGCCAAATAAAATTTTGTCAGCCTATATGTACGTAGCCACTGCACAAGATTTGTGCACAAATGATGACTCCCTTGTTTTGTTAAAGGTAATGATGGTGATGACTGGAATCCTCGTGATGGTGGCAATAGTCAACCCCTTCATGTTGCTGACGACGCTAGTCTGCGGTATCCTCATGTGGCTATTAACCATGGTTTACCTCAACACCGCACAAGCTATTAAAAGGTAGGTACCATTACAGATGAATCACCTCAGCAGAGACGTTTGCTAGCAGACATTCGAATTATTATTATTTATTATTAGTGAACGTATGTTTATGTTTAGAGGACTCGCTAAAGCTATTAAAAGGTAGCTACGTACATACATTATAGGTGAACCACACCTGAACAGAAACGTTTGTTTCCTGACATCCGCTTTATTATTAGTGAACGTATGTTGTTTAGAGGTACACTCGCTAAAGCTATTAAAAGGTAGCTACGTACATACATTATAGGTGAACCACACCTGAACAGAAACGTTTGTTTCTTGACATCCGCTTTATTATTAGTGAACGTATGTTGTTTAGAGGTACACTCGCTAAAGCTATTAAAAGGTAGCTACGTACATATATTATAGGTGAACCACACCTCAACAGAAACGTTTGTTTCGTGACATCTGCTTTATTATTATTTATTATTAGTGAAGGTATGTTTACTTTTAGTGGTCCACTCGATAAAGCTATTAAAAGGTACGTACATACTTTATAGGTGAATCACCTCAACAGAGACGTTTGTTTCCTGACATCCGCCTTATTATTTATTAGTGAAGGTATGTTTATGTTTAGTGGTACCTACACTAGATATATAGATATGATACGATAGATAATATATATAGATTGCATAATTTTGTTTCACTCGCATATTGAAAGTACAGCTCCGTTAGAAGGTACAGTCTACAGTAAAAATATCGTATAGTTATATCTCAATAACCTACCTTCAATAAAAAATATAATATGGACCACTCCAAAAAACGTAAGGTTCCCAATTAAAGTCCCCAAGCGTACAACACACACACACTACAAGTTAAATAAGAGGTTGGTAATGACGTGTTGCAGAGTGGAGGGGGTGACGCGTAGCCCGGTGTTCTCTCACGTGTCCGCGACCATGGTGGGGTTGGGGACGGTGCGCGCGAGTGGCGCGCAGGACATGCTGCGCGAGCACTTCGACGACAAGCAGGACGTACACACCGCCGCCTGGTCAGTACGCGAAGCCTTGGCCATTCCAAGACGATGTCAATTACGTAACAATGTTCTCCGAATACTTCTGTACCTGTAGTCAGTAGTTGGAATTCACATTTCTAGAGTTTTATGTATTTATTTCTACTCCGATACTTTTATCCGTCAATTATATGGTCCCGCAAACAACTATAAAAGCATGTCTTATGCAATTTCAAAAAAGTTTATGTAGTCTATTCTTCATAAAAACCCTAGAGTTATTATGTGATATAATGCAACTGCTAACAGAGGTGCCCTGTGAACCCAACAAATAAAAAAAGCAACACTAAATTTACAACGAAAATCAAAACTGCCAACTTAACAAACAACTGCATTCATATATATGGTTTGAAACAAAACTAAAATAATTACTGCCGATATAAAGAAAAACTCAAGTCAGTAAATGACAGTTGAAAAAAAATTACCGTGTCTATGGTTACATTCTGTGGACTATCATCTGTCACTATCAGAGCTCGGAATAGGTAGTGCCTATTTACCTAAACTTTGCGGGAGGACGTAACTAAGAGTGATTACAACCACCAAAAATAATTACTTCTTTTTATTGAATGTGGGGTTTCCCGGGATTTACTGTATTATTCTAGAGGCTTAATACATTTCTCTTTACTTATAAATCTTGTTATATTGCATATTATTTGTTTAATTACCTTATCCCAATCAGTCATTAAAAATATAATATGGATCAAATTGAATCAAAAGGATTCCGATATTTTATACTTTTTGGTTGACTTAGACAGAATTATACTCCTTTCTTCCAGGAGAGGGGACCTGTGTCCAGCATTAGGGCGTATATAGATTGGTGATAAGACAGAACTATGATATCGTATAGAAAATTCCGATATTCATTCCAACGTTTCGAGTCCTTTACAGCACTCGTGTTCACGGAATGAATTTTAAATTCATTATACGCGATATAATCGGTTGAAAAATAGTTTTATTTAATATATAAGTACATGTATACCATCATATTAGAAATAAATTAGAATACATCTGTACGATATCTTCTATGCCATATCATAGTTCTGTCTCATCACTAATCTATATACGCCCTAATGCTGGATACAGGTCCCCTCTCATGGAAGAAAGGAGTATAATTCTGTCTAAGTCAACTAAAAACTATCAAATTTCGGAATCCTTTTGGTTTAATTTGATCCATATTATATTTTTAATGACTGATTGTTATTTCAAGGTAATTAAACAAATAATATGCAATATAACAAAATTTATAAGTAAAGCCAAATGTATTAAGCCTCTAGAATAATACAGTAAATCCCGGGAAATCTCGCATTCATTAAAAAGAAATAATTATTTTTGTTGCTTGTAACCACTCTTAGTTACGTCCTCCCGCGAAGTTTAGGTAAATAGGCACTACCTATTCCGAGCTCTGGTCACTATCCAACTTACCGCTCTTTTTTATGCTGTATTGCTGTTTAATTTTGTGTTTTATTATTCTAATTACCTACTATGTAAACCTGAAACTGAGGAAAAATATGTTCCGCCCTTTTCTACGACGTAACAACTGTTCAGCCACTGTCCATTGTTAAGTATATTTTTGCCCGGTATGCTGTTATTAGCTCTGCAATAGGTACTTTCTCCATCTTCCATTGCAGCAACATTGAAACACGTACAGTCAAGTTTAAGAATATGTAATGAATTAATCCGCTCATAAATATGTATCGTCACCCGTCCGTTCATCCGCCGACATAGGGTGACGGCACCAGTGTTAGACACATTAAGCTAACAAGCACCAGTAATGGACACTTCATTCTTAATTAAAGATCATACTGTTTAAAGTTGATTGTTGTATAAATAAAACCGGTCAAGTGCGAGTCCGACTCGCGCACCGAGGGTTCCGTACACAAATGTGTACCGGTTCCAACTCTTATTAATTCAGTAAAATCTCAACAAGATGGTATAGAAATTGAATTGAATCGGCGAAATTTATTGCAAATTTGAGCGACTGAATAACTTAGTATGTATGGTGATTTTTCAGGGATAATTCTTTATCACGAAGGTACTTTCAGCATAATCACTTGGAAATTTATAAAATAAAAATACATGCAACGGTGATTACTGATTAAATTACTAACTTAGTATAGAAATGTTATTTGATGATAAAAAAAGAAAAACTAGATAGAGCTATAGTCATATTTTTCCTGTAAAATATACATTGATATCAATGTTATGTAATAATTTCTTTTTTTTTCTGTGGTAAACTTCGGTGATTAGGGGGGATTATCACTTGACATATTCAGTAGACTTTCAAATTTTGAACCACCTATTATCTGTCATTTATCACAGAAAATAAAAAAAATATTAAAAATAAACATGTTCTATGCATCTAGGTTATCCTTCTTTATAACTGTGCCTTTCGAATTGATAGCATAAGTAGTTATTGAGATATTTAGCGACGTGACAAACAGACAGACAGACAAAGTGAAACCACAAAGGTTCCTTTTTTACCATTTTGGTACGGAACCCTAAAGAAAATGAATGACTCATTTTCTTTTACAAGAAAAGATTGTATGGCAACGCGAGCAGCGCCTCTGGTGGCCTTAGGTGGTAACTATTTTTTGCCATACAAATTGAGACTAAACGCAAACGCGTTCGTTTAACTTGTACTAGCGGTAATGGTAGTGGTAGCACCTGACATGTAAAGCTCTATGTAATAAAAATAAATAAAATAAAATAAAAAACTGTTTATTGCGACACTTAAAAAAGACAGATAGGTATAAATTTAAATTACTTACTTAAAAACTTATCGTAAACTTAACAGTACCATTAACCTTAACTCTAGAAGATGTAGCTTGACATATATTTTGAATTTAAGCAATGGCATTGGACTTCTCAGAGGTGGCGGCAGGTCGTTCCATATCTTCGCCGCTGCATACTTAAACCCACCCCTAAAAAATTTGGTCCTGTGTTTTGGTATAAGCAAGGTATTTTTTCGGTGGCTTCTAATGTTTTTCTTCCGTGTATTCTGAATCCACTTTAGTTTTTCGAAAAGCTAAAAAAATAACCAACAGCAGTCCCAAAACATATCCTCATATTTGTTATCCATTGCAGGTACTTGACGTTAGTCACAAATACAGCTTTCGCAATTTGGCTGTCACTGATCTCGGCGTCCTACGTGGTGGTAGTGGCTTACACGTTCCTGTTCCTCAGTGACGGTAAGACGGATAAGTTCCGCATGCTATTGGTCTCCGACCAGACCAGATTCGAGTTATATTTACGGATTTTTTAGTTGTCAATAATAATAATAATAACGTTTATTCATGAAAGTTGCTTACAATGCTTCACACTATACTTCTGCCAAACCAGAATATGGTTTGTTGGCAGACGAGGCTCCAAGTTACAAAATATAGTAAGCTGTATACACTCATAATACACTTAACTTAAATTATACACACACACACACCCGTGCTAACTACATACATGTTCAATGCCAAACTTAAAATAATTCACCTGTGTTGTGTTCCGCCATCTTGAATTTTGAGCGAAGGAGCTAAAATTCGGCTTGGCAACATTTGGAATTGGATTCAGCAGGCATTTTTACTTCAGAAAAGTTATGTTGCCGAAATGGCTCCACAAAATGCCGTTGACATCGAAGAGGACAGAGCGATTTTTAGAAATGACCACCGGTATAGGTTATTTCTAAAAATCTCTCTCCTATAAAGCAAAGCAAAGCTTGTGCTACAGGTAGGGACTAAGTCGATATTATGTGCGCGCTTCTCCCCGCAATATTATTTAAATCTTCATACAACTAACTCAACTGAAATATTCAGGTTCAACGAAAGCTGGCAACGTCGGTCTCGCGATCAGCCAGGGTCTAATCTTGGTGAACATGGTGCAATACGGCGTCAAGAACATAACGGAAGTGATATCTCAGATGACGAGCGTGGAGCGAGTGACGCAATACACGTCCCTGCCTCAGGAGGAGACGGGAGGGCCTTCGCCACCCAAGGACTGGCCGCAGCGAGCTAGGCTCGTTTTCAAGGGCCTGTATTTGCGATACGACAAGGACGCGGAACCTGTGCTCAAAGATCTCAACATCGTCATTGAGAGTGGTTGGAAAGTATGTACTTGTAGCTTCGTCCGCGCGGAAGTCGTTTATATCGTACCACCATATAAACTTTCGTCCCCGTTTAATCTCCTACAGAATGATTTTCGGGATAAAAATTATCCTATGTCCTTCCTCCGGATATAAACTATGTCCATGACAAATTTCATTTAAATCCGTTAAGAGGTTTAAGCGTGAGGTAACAGATGAGTTACCTACTTTAGCATTTAAAAATTTACTCGCTTTTCCCGTGACTTTTGGCACAAACAAAACATTTCGGCTTAAAAAGTAGCCTGTAAACCAGTCCACGAACTATCTCCATACCAAATTTCATCTAGATCGGTTCAGCGGTTTAAGCGTGAAGAGGTAACAGACAGACACTTTCTCATTTATAATATTAGTATGGGCGGCAGCGGTTACGGTTAACGTGTGTTCGCAGGTGGGAGTGGTGGGCCGCACGGGCGCGGGCAAGTCGTCGCTTATATCGGCTCTGTTCCGGCTGGCTCCCATCGAAGGCGACGTCTTCCTCGACGACGTTGAAACTGGATCGATCGCTCTCAAGGTACCTACTTACTACCAAGATATGTGCCGTCTGGGAATATTTCCACATATATAAAATCGGCATTCCCGGCATTATCTCTACTATCAATGCCAATCTTAAATATCATAAATTAGCCTTTTGCTTCCATCCTATACATCTGTGTAATTCAGGGTGTTCTAAAATATCTGCTTGACAATCCCTAAAGTTGTCTCCAGACGTTTGGGAGCACCTCGTATGGCTCCGATGTATATG
The DNA here is from genome assembly GCA_963556455.1 of Epiblema foenella. Classification (NCBI taxonomy): domain Eukaryota; kingdom Metazoa; phylum Arthropoda; class Insecta; order Lepidoptera; family Tortricidae; genus Epiblema; species Epiblema foenella. Next base: position 13,658,068 of record OY747095.1, on the reverse strand, counting down.
GTGGCGACTGTAAAGTCAAAAAAAATTAAACACGTACCTGTTTTTCTCTTGTCATATTACCAGTGTTTTTTTTTCACCTTCACAGGAACTAAGGACAAAGATTGCTATAATTCCGCAAGAACCGGTGTTGTTCTCGGCTAGCCTGCGGTACAATATGGACCCGTTCGACAAATACACCGACGAGGATATCTGGAGAGCTTTGGAACAGGTAAAACTATCAGTACACTCATACTTTTAACTTACAACAAATAAATGACGTAGGTATATAGTTTTATATTTGTTTATGGCGGTATGGCTTGAGTGTTCACTCGACGCGGAGTGGGCGGCGGAACGTGCAATATAAAACGAATTGATTTTCATTTGTTTTATATGTATGCACGTTCCGCGTCGAGCCGTTCCGTGCACTGAGGCCGGGCACTAAATGCAAGCGAGACTCATTTGTGCATTTCAACAGTTGTGGTTGAAGTGCAATATTCAGTCCTCCAAACACACTGTAATGAGGGCTACCGCGTATGAATTCGCCACTAGAGGTGTGATGTCAGTCCTCCGAAATGTCAAATTTCACTGTTTGTGGCTGGGTTCCGCGGGTTTATTTCTATTTTGAAGTAAGTATGATGGCTATTATGCAATACTTATGGCAAATATGACTTACGGGTCAACGAATTTCAATGCTGTGAGACAATTTTATCGTTCGTAAATATATGACCTACTTTTTACTGAACAAAACGGGTCTGCGCTAGAGTAGGTACGGGATGTTCGATATTTTTAAGGTATGGTTTTAAGCCCATAATTACCATTTAAATATTGACAGCTGGGGTAACTGGCGTAGTAGTGGCGCCAACTGGTGAGCACAAAAACAGTAGCTCTCATTTAATCCAACGTCTACAGAGGTTTCCGTATTTCAAATCTAATAATCCATATAGGTGGAGTTGAAGCAAAGCGTGACCTCGCTGTCGTCCCAAGTGCATTCGGGCGGGACGAACTTCAGCGCGGGACAGAGACAGCTGCTGTGCCTGGCGCGCGCCGCGCTCGCGCGCAACCGACTGCTCGTACTCGACGAGGCCACCGCCAACGTCGACCCCAAGTGAGTCTCCTCCCGCACGTATAGTCAAGTCCATAAATATGTATACATTATTGGACCTTATTTCAATGGATTAAGCAGAGGCGCATTTTGAAAATTGGCGCCTCGGGCCAATAAGTTTCGCCGCCCGAGAAGTCAAGAAAAAAATATATAAAATAAAAAAATACATTTTTTTAATTGTTTTTTAATAACTTCTACATTTTTTGCGGTATACAAATTAATTTGCAAAGTATCAGTTCAGTAATGTGTTAAGTTCATAATTATTACACATGACTGCATCCATGTTAGACAAACTGGAGTGCAGGAGTTCTAATAGTACATTACTGCAGAGGGCGCGAAATAGGGGATTGCCGGCCGAGTAGTTATGGCCGAGTGTTAACGAGGCTATCCAAAGGTACGAGGCCGACAACCGCCAGAGAGTGGCGCACCCGCCCCATGGCCCGGATGGCCCTAGGGTGAATACGCCCCTGGGAATAAGGTGAAAAAATGTATACAATATTGGTGCCCTTGACTGTACAGTAGCCATCAAGTATCATATCTACACTTTAACATACAGTAACTCACGCCTATATACAGGTAGAAAGCGCATATGAAATTTACTTTCAGTGCTACTTTTCGCCTTTGGAGGTTTAAAGATATAGGACACTAGCCTATCGGCCACAACACACCTCAACCCGGTTCCCATAGTCTACTTTATACTACACCCATGGGGAAAAAGGGGTGGTGATATTCTAATCCCGCACCTCATGGGCTACTAATTCTACATATTTTTATATATTTTTAAAAGTTCGTATGGATTCAATAGTTAACTAGTATTTTTATTTCCTTAAAATTTGACGATAAATATTCGCGGCAAGCAGCCGCCGTTACGTCCGCCCTCGTGACGTCATGAGAGCAGAAACGTAGAAACATCAAGAAGAATGAGCTTTCATAGTCCGTACGCTTGGTGTGTTTCTGCTATCCTGAACTCCTACTGCGGACTGCAAACGAAGCTTTCCCTCTCTGTTTCACTTGCAAGTTCGGACGTATGTGCGACACACAGGGAAGTCTTCGTTTGCAGTTCGCGGTAGGTCATCTGACGTCACTCACGAGAAAAAAACGCTCTCTCTCACACACACACACGCAGACGCACGCACGCACGTACGTACGCACACAAAAGCACGTATAAAATACATTGATAATTTAATTTTAATAGATGAAAATACCCTATTTACAGGCTGATAATAATGTATTGTTTACAGCACGGACGCACTGATACAGAAGTCCATCCGCAAGTACTTCGCGGACTGCACGGTTATCACCGTGGCGCATCGGCTGCACACCGTCGCGGACTCCGACCGTATCATTGTAAGCATATCCTTATTTATTTAAACTTCGTTGCACAATACACACAATACACAGATAAATATATTTACAAATAAACGGAATATAAATTAATTATAAAATCAAAAATAATTGTTTTTATGTTTAAATGTAATTAACGACCATGTGACATAAAACCTCTTCCAAAATAATTTTTGATTTGGCTGAATGCTGACTATCATGGCATATTGAAAAAGTTTATCAATTAAAAGTTAAATCGACTTTAATACCCGCCTCTTTCGTTCATAATTTCACAATTAAATTTGTAATGACTATTGCATTGTTTAAATAATATATTTGTGATTTGTGCGATTTATGCAATGACTGTATGTAAACTACACCAGATATAGACCATGTACTTGCAAAAACCACAATGGCAAGTAAACACATTTTGTTTTGTCTCTTTTAGTTACCTACTGTTTGTTTATTTCTGATTTTTTGATATTTTTTCACAACTGTATTAAAAAACGTCGTTTGATATACGTGCGGAAGTGTCATTTTCACTCGTCCCGGATCTTGTTCCTCGCCGTACGGCTCGGGCCAAGACAACTCGGGACTTGTGCAAAATGACATAGGTACCTTCCGCACTTGCATCAAAATGTACTAATACCGCAGTATACACGCTATGTATATTATGAAGAAAGAGGTGGAGAAATCTCACAAAAGGCTCAACCAATATGAAAGAGGGACAGCCCGTATCCACCACCACTCTCACAAGGGTGCACGAGTCAGAAGAAGAACGCAATTTTATTAGATTCGTATTTGATCAGACTAGATCTATTATTCTGCTTCCTCACATTAAACATATATATATTTATGCGTTAGTCTCGATCCCAGTCACATTTCAATGTGTTTAGCGCGGTTGCTTGTTACAACTAGATTTCGGTTTTAAATTTACTGATTTTTTTCAGGTAATGGAGGCGGGACAGATAGTGGAAACCGGGCACCCCCACGAACTGCTGCAGAACCCGGACGGGCACTTCACGAGCATGGTGCGGCAACTGGGGACTGGCTCGGAGCAGAGCCTGCGCGACCTGGCCCGCGCCGCGCACGCGCAACACATCCGCTACGCCGACGCGGATGACGCCACCAACAAAACTACTTAAAAACCTACGTATACCGCAAATACGTCCATTAGGTGCACAACAATACGTACTTATGTTTAATTTAATGTTCCATATTTTGTCATAAAATTATAAATAGGTCCTTGGTATTTTTGTACTTGTATGATTGATTACTGCCGAATTTGAGATTATTCGAACAAATGAATGCTTATACATATAGGATGTTGTTCCCATTCAGTTACCTTCATATAACGTGTAGTTGCTATGCAGGTGTAAGAAATGAAGAGCTTTTATTAGGCAATTTACTATTTATTATTATATACATGATATATTTCAAATATTTTTGTGATTTGATGTGAAAGAATAATTTTGAATACACGTTTTTTGATGTTATTTTAATGTATTATTTGCAAGTTTTGCAATCTGTGTCCAGTCCGCCTGGGATGCCATATTTTGTTTCTATTAAAGAACTAGTTGACGACCTCTACCCGCCCACCATACAAGAACAGATGACAATTAATTTTTAATCTGCTATAACAGGAAATAGAGTAGAGTTTACTTTGTTTTGGAATTTAATGAAAGAAAACAAATGCAACTCTATTCCAATTTCGAAAGAGTACAAATTCCATTGAAGTGATTTTGTTCTAGTCTAACCTCAGAAGGATAAAAATAACGACCGTAAAAACAAACTGTATTAAGCTTAAAATACACACAGAGCGGGCGCGGGTCCGGCGCGTGTCCTCACAGGCCTGCGGCCGTTTACTCCGCTACTTTTAAATGCACACCTTCACACAGGCAGTGGGCCCGGAGGTGCTGCGTGCGCAGGCGGCTGCGTGCGTGCGCGGACGCGTGTGCCAACGCAAACAGAGCGCGGCCACGCGCGTTCGTTTTTTTAGTCATACGCAAAGACTATGTTATACTAAAGTCATACGTAATGTTGCTAAGAAGAAAACACACAGCGAGCGGATGCGTGAGCGGGTTTCATTTACTTTATATTTTAATACAAGTGAAATCTGTCGTATGAAGTTTGTAGTTTTTCGAACTCCATTTGTTTAAATAAGAAGAATCAATATTCAAATTCCTCCTCTCTGCCCGTATCTTGTGACATCTTAAATAACTGCATTCGGATATCGCACCGCGAGCACGCGGCAGGCCCGACGCGGCCCCGTCGCCGACCCGACCCGCGCTGTGTGAAGTCACTAGACGCGCCGCGGATCCGCGAGGACACGCGCCCTATCCGCACCCGCTCTGAGTGTGTTTTAAGCTTTGAATGTACGTGGTAAGGAGAAGTATGTACTTAATTGAGGTCGTTGAGGGATTTTTTGTTAATAATTACTTATTTAATTATTTTACTACATAAACATTTTCTTATGGCCATCTGAGAGAAGTTATGTAGCCCTTATCGACAAACAGAGTAATATATCTTTAAAATCAAAAACCAAACCATTTGAGATATAAAAGTATATTTTTACTGTTATTCAATGATCACAAAAGTTAACAAATCTATTTTGGTTTAAAATAAACCTGGTCTTTGTCTTCTAGATGTTACAGCGACATTTACAATACATTATATTTTAGCTACAGGGAATGTGTTACAAGATCAGAAATAACAAGACTAGGCCAATATTGTAATAGTATTTTATGCGACAGTTGTATAACAGAGGTCAAAAAAGGCGAGTGTCGTGAGCCACGAGCGTTTTTTGACTTAGTTATTCAACGTTGCATATAATACATTATCTACATCCATATATCCAATCCTCTTTCATGTGTTCAGGCACCATTTCGTTGAAAGTGCAGGAGCACGAGTTCGTGAGCTCGTTGAGGTCTTTTTGAGCACGAGCCTGAGGGCCTACTCCGAACTTCGTATCGTGCCGTCCCTTTGACTCATATGGTTGTATAATACGAGAGTGAAAGGAACGGTATGATACTAAGTTCGGATTTCGAAGGCCCTCTGTATCATAATGGGCGGAGATGGCCATTACGATACCGTTTTTGATGCTGTAATGGCCATCTCCGCCCCGGACCGGCGCGATACTGTAAAGTTGGTCCTTACCTACCTACACTTGTTGAGCACATAAAAGAGGATTTACTATATGGGTGTAGATAATAGTAGTTTATGCAATTGCATACATTTGTATGCTTTTTTAGTCGAGAACCACGTTTAGACGACGATTACGAGGCTTGCCAAGTGGTTTAAGTAAAATTCAAGACTTAGGCCCGGTTTTATAAAGATCCGTCAGACCAAATTTTAGATCACATTTCAGTAGTAACTCGGTACATTTTTTGACATAAAAACAGACATAAAGTCTTTATAAAACCGAGCCTTAAAAAGCTAATTACGTAGCTATTTCATTCACTATTTCTTCTACGAGTTACCGGAAAAAAACAAATCGAAATAATTAAAAAATCTAGTCCTGCGGAAATCAAGATTAGTCCGCGGCTTCACGTGATTTGTCAAAATCATTAAAGTTCAGGGGGGCTACAACTAAGTTCGAAATCTGAACTTCGTATCGTGCCGTCCCTTTAATAACACGAGAGTGAAAGGGATGGCACGATACGAAGTTCGGATTTCGTACAGGACCAGTAACAGCGATACGTGATTGCCCAATTTTATTATAGTTTACTAACGGCGACACTTGATTCGTCTATTTCATAACTTTCACTTGAAGGGAGCTCCATAGAGAAAAGTATGTGATTTTTGGTTTCGTTTACGATATCTTAATTCAAACATTCAAGTCGATGAGAAAAAAAATAACCTTTGAAATCAAAACATGCAAAAAAAAATGAAGTTACATAATACAGAGGTCCTTGATTTAAGCCGTTGTCTCCCGGCGAAAACAATAGCATTATTTTGTAATGAGCCCTGGGATCCCAAGGACTAGTAGACGACGGGTTAAACGAACAATAATCTGTGGTAATTTAAAAATATATTAGGTTCTTACTGTAGACTCAAGTCACTATTTAAATTACTATTTATCATTATCAAATTATCACCTTCAGCCCAGCTACGACGATAGATTTTATAGCTCCGTTTTAGGGCCGAATTAGCCAAAAAGTCACGTAAAACATGACCATAAAACCTATAATGCTAGCTGCGCTGATTCAGATCAGGTTTTTAGTTCGTGTCAATTTAGGGTTCCATACCAAGCAAATGACAAAGGAGGGCCCTTATAATGCGACTTTGTCTGTCTGTGTGTCATATCATATCATAATTACTTATGCTATTGAATTGAAATTTAGAATTAATAGCGCTAACCTGACTGGATTGAAGACGATAATGTTCTATGAACAAGTTAATTACGTAACATTGCCGATTTTAAGTATTTTTTTACTTCCTTACAAATAGCAAGTAGTCGTTTTATGGAGGAGAATGGTATGCTTATGTGTTTGTGTGTATGTGCTTAACGAGCTCATAATTATTTCGAAATTATTACATGTGATATATTTTTATAAATATTATAGGGGAAAGAATAACCATATCTGATTGCTTACAAGGAGTCCAATACAAATTTCAAATATCTACTATTTTCGTGAAATAGCATATTCTTCATAAACTGCTGAATTCTTCGCTGACATAACACTTTGTCTCAATGAACAATAACATCCATTTGTTATTCTCTAGATTCCCATTAGCTGTCATCTTCGGATAGAACCATATTTTAGCGGCAAGGGGCCAGATATTGTAAGAACTCCATTCAACAAAGCAATTTGAACAACATCCGGCTCAGTAAATCTTTTATAACATCACTGCACCTCACTCTATGTATATGTCACAATAAAAGTTGAAGTTCTTTTTAGGGTTCCATACCTCCAAAGGAAGAACACGGAACCCTTATAGGATCACTCATATGTCTGTCTGTCCAATCTGTCCATACTCTGTCATGGTTCATTTGCTCCAAAACTACTGAACCAATTGAGTTTAAATTTGGCACTGCACATAATTATGTAAGTTGTAGACCCAAAGTTGGATGCGTAATTAAATTATATAAATGAATTTTGAATAGGGTGGAAACTTTTGGAGGAAAAGTGAAAGAAGTTATTTATGAACATAGTCAAATATCTCCCTAACTGCCTTGGCCAAGTAAAGGATGTGCATTAAGAAACAATCCTTTTTTAATTAGGACAGGATAATAGTTCTAAAAGCGGACTAGTAGTAGTAGGTATGGAACCCTTAATTGTGTATAGTCTGAAACACACTTGGCCGGTTTTTGATACTGATGGCAATCAAAGCAGCCAAAGTTGCCCCTACATATTTACATCCAGTTTTATTTAACTCATACCCTTTGCCAATTTGTACTACTCATATGATTTTACATTATTTCAACATAAATTACCTTGCTGCTATAGTTACTAAAGTATGAGAACAGATTTTATGGACAGCAAAAATATATGTACATCATTTAACCTATTTCCAACCTTAAGAGCATCTTTAACCCATGGAATGACTTACTGTCACTAACAAATTTAAAATTTGAACCTACCCTTTGTATAGTTATAGGTTGAAATTACAATACATTTTTGATTGACATATCATTCCATGGGTTAAAATATTTGGTTTATGGGTCAATCAACTTTTTCTTGTTGTTATTCTGTCCCGTCAGCGAGGAGACAACAGTAACCATGTTTCTTAGAAAAATGTCCATAATATGGACTCCAAGCATGCTCAGGAGATAACCCATGACCAAATGGATTTATACTTATCGCTAAAACTCATGTTTGGTAGCTTTAAACCCTATAAAATCACAGTTTTAAAGAGTGACTCGAGAGACATAACCATGGTAACGAGCAACAAAGAATAGTTGATCCACCCTTATATATATGAAACAAGTGAATATTTGTTATTCTTATAAACACTGAATGTATCATAATATTGTGATGACAATATGGCTTATCTTATGTCTTAAGCTAATCCTTTAGACCGCAATGTCCACAATAACTAAAGACTACTCCCTGTCACACTAACTGAACTTTTCCATTTTTGACTAGTTCTGCAATGGGTTTGTACTGCAGGATATGTTGTGACCCACCTGAAAAATTATAACATATTTAATAAATTAAACCCAAAAATATCTATTATTTGACTTTTCAAATTTTAACTATATAAAATGTACATTGGGAAACCCGTGGCAAACATATTTACTTGTAATTATTTGAAAACCGTTTTCAACTTCTTTTAAGAAATAATAGCATTCTTTTGTAATGAGCCCTGGGATCCAAGAGACCGGTAGACGATGGGTTAATAGAAGGAGAAATCTACTTGTGACATATTATAAGTTATTCAGTGACTGGCCTCAGCATGTATATTTTAGCCAGATGTGGCAAACACTTACACATGATTGTGATTCTACAGAACAGTAAACATAAATGCACAACTCATACCTTCTAAGTCAATTTCCTCATCCTGTTCCCCTGGTTGGTCCTCCAGCACCACTCCAGTGACAGTATCGTTGGCCTTCAGGAACACATGACTGTACAAGTTGGGATATACTGCCAGTTTGTTCAATTCTAGGGCTTGCATGTTGCCAGGCACTTTATGAAGTACAACTTTTTTTAAGTGACTCTCCATATTCAGTAGATACTCCTGGGCATATTTGAACTCAGCAGGTGTAAGATAGTTAGTTCCTGATTCTATTCGTTGTCTCTCTTCATTAACTATGGGAATACAAAACTTCTCTATCTTGTGTAGCCTAGTTTTTAAGTAATTACATATAATAAACTTTATTCTACTTAGCTCCATTTTATGGATGGACGCTCGTAGGTCTGTTTTCGGGAGTTTGTTGATGTTTCTTTCCATGTGCTGTATTTGTCCCAACATGCATTCTACCATATCGTTGCGGTGAGGTAGGATTTCTGGCGCTAAACGCTCATTCTGCCATGCGCACTGTACCGTTTTTAACACTGTTTCAACTGTGATTTCTTCGTCTTCACTTAAATCTATATCATCATTCAAATCCATTTCACAATAAACTAAACACAAGCTTTATTTATAACCAGCGTTATTTATAACGTTAACGGATAAAACGGACGTCAATATATCAATTATCAGTCAAAGTTCGGAATTGAGCATTTTTTTTAAATTAAAGTGTTGCTATCAGCTCACTACCAGCCGAACACATCACGCCAGACAGAAAAAAAAGAATAGTTTAACCACAAGGTCGACAGTCAAATAGCAGTTTTTAATTTGATTAAATTAAATACAAATGATACAATATTAGTCTGAGGGTGCAATTAAAGCCCGACGAGTTACTTTATTTTAATAGGTTTTATGGGCACTTTAACCTATCTTACAAGATGCACAGCTTCAGCTAGTATCATAGATTCGTCATGTTTAGGCCTATCACACACTGGCTCTGGGTAGAGTCAGCCCGAGCCAAGTCCGACCCAGATCGGGCCTAACTGTTTCTTGCTGTTCTCTTCTCACCTATGCTAGGTTTAGTGAACCAGTGACAAAACTCCAGTAGCTCGATTCTATTCACGCCTCAGATTCGATTGAATCCGCTCAACCTATCTCACTGGAGCGCAAACTCCTAGTGTTCCAGTCCAGGTCCATATTATATTTTCCCGTGTCCATATTACAAAACTGTTGCTGTTTTTTGATTAATATAGGTTATAAGAGATATTTTTTTGAATCTTATCTTTGACATACCACACGTTTGGAGGCATTAATATGATAGTGCCTTGTTCTGCTGCGAAGGAAAAAATAATCATCAACTAGACAACTGACAGGTGTCAAATGTGGTTACGTCTGTGAACTGAGGGCTTACTCCAACTTCGTAACGTGCCGTCCCTTCCACTCATATAGTGTATAACACGAGAGTGAAAGGGACGGCACGATTCGAACTTCGGATTTCGAAGGCCCTCAGAGGGGCTACCGCGATAGGCCCTCAGATGTCAAGTTGATGTTTACTTTTTTTGTTTCGCAGGAGACCAAGACACGATCCTATTAATGCATAAGGCTGTTTTAGGAGACTTGTCCTCCTATAACGACCAATGGCTGCTGATTACGTAAAGAGATCACGGTAGCATCTTGTGGGAGCTATAGCACCAACACCAATATTATTATTATAAGATTAGGGTACAAAAGAGTAGGTAAAATATATTAGGAAAGATTATTATGAAGTTTGGAGAGTTTTAGTAGAAATGGTAGAAAGATTGCACTTGGTAGAAAAGACAGTAAATTTAGTAGAACAAAATTAGGCATAGTAAGGTTTCTAGGTAGTTGGGGAGTCCAAGGTCTGACAAGCATTCACATTAAAGAGCATGGGTTTCAACGGTACACAACAATACAGGGTCCTAGCACTGACGATTCACATTGGCCAAATAAGTACTCAACTAGGTTTAATTTATTTAAATCAATCTCTTCTCTGTATCTCTTTCTCTCGGGGCGTTTATTACAATGACAGGCTTAAGTCAGTGGATAGCTGCTACGCTGAATTTCTCTGAATTTCTCTACAGAGTTACGGAGGTGTTTGAAAACATATTTCCACTAAAAACTATTAGAAATAAACCTAAGCTGCATTTTAATGATTGGGCTACTACAGGGATTCGTATAAGCCGAGATCACTTATTTGATTTATACAATCTGAGGGCTGCGCTCTGTGATGAGTCTTTTGCCGAATTTGTTAAACTTTATTCAAAAAAAAATTAAAAAGGTGTGTGTAAAGGCAATATATATTAGTAATAGAGTAAAATTTTCCAGCAATAAAATAAGAACAACCTGGGATATCATCAACGAGGAACTAGGTAAATCTAAAGTATGCAAAACTAAAAAACAATTAGTAGTCGATGATTTGACCCTTGAAGAAAATATTGATATTTCAAATTCTTTTGTGAGCTTCTTTGCAAACATTCCTATAGAAACGACTAAATCTTTAAATTCAAATTGTACAGAGGCTGAACACATTCTAAAAGACAATGTTACAGAATTCAATGCCTTCGGATTCCATCATATACATGAAGTTTGTCTTATACAAACTTTTAAATCCCTGAAACTTAAAAACACAAAGGATATTTTTGGACTCTCGGTAAAAGAACTCAGTACAGTCATTGACATCTTGGCAACTAATCTGTGCACCATCTTCAACTTATGTATAGATAATGGTATTTTTCCTAATCTTATGAAATTTAGCAAAATTATACCGCTATATAAGTCCGGAGACCCTAAAGATCGTACTAATTTTCGACCTATATCAATTTTGCCAGCACTTCGCATGCTGCATTAAATCAACTCTTAGTCATTTTAACTGTAATAATATCTTGCATGGTCAACAGTTTGGCTTTACGAAGGGTCGTTGTACAAGTGATGCTGCAGCCAGTCTTGTGAGGCACATATTGGATGCCTTGAACGAGTCGCATGATGTCATCGGGATCTTCTGTTCAAGGCCTTCGATTGTGTGGATCACTCGACCTTGTTGGCTAAACTTAGTCATTATGGGGTAAGGGGCAGGTCCTTGGATGTTCTCCGGTCATATTTGACAAACAGAAATGTCGATGTTGACGGATCTCAATCTAGGAAAACATTGGTCAGAATGGGAGTCCCTCAAGGGTCTATTTTGGGGCCTTTTTTATTCTTAACTTACATTAACGATTTACCATATATGTTAGACGGCTTGACCAAAATAGTTTTATTCGCGGATTACACATCCCTCTTATTTAAAGTACCAAGAAATAGCGATACAGCTGCAACTATTATTAATCCGGTTTTACATAAGATACTGACTTGGTTTACAACTAATAATTTGCTTCTGAATCCCAACAAAACAAAATGTGTTAGATATTCTACTTGCCATCAAAGTCAAATGAATCATAAGAACCTGGGCGATACTATTCTGGAGTTCTCAGATAGCACCGTTTTTCTTGGATTGACGATAGATAGTAAATTGCAATGGGATTCGCATTTAGACATTTTAAGTAGTAAATTATGTTCTGCCGCCTATGACGTTAGAAAAATAAGACAGATTACAGATGTAAATACAGCTAAGTTGATACATTACAGCTATTTCCATTGTCTAATGTCTTATGGAATCCTGATATGAGGTAGATCTGCTAATGTAGACAGCATATTCGTTTTGCAGAAAAGGGCATCAGTGCGAGCAATTTATAACTTAAAGCCTCGTACATCTTTGAGGGATATATTTAGAAAGGCTAATATAATAACTCTGCTATCACTATAGGTACATTTATGAAGCTATTAGGAATGCTAGAAAACATTACGCGGATCTCCCAAAGAATTGTGATTTTCACAAATTTAACACCAGAAGTAAAGAAAAACTCGCACTGCGACGGTAACGACTAGCAAAAGTCAGAAAATCATTTATTGGACAGTTAATTCATCTTTACAATAAAAATCCCAGTCACATAACAGATTTGCCAGACTATTTAAATAACCTTTTTAAATGAAATAAAGAAAGACTGATTCATAAGTCCTATTATAAAGTCTAAGATTATTTAACTGAAAAGGATGTTTGGAAAATTGTATGATTAATTGTTTTTAATAAAATGTAAGCATTAGTGATAAGAAACATTGTACTACTGACGGACATAAGTGTATATCTGTATACCTATATGGGAAATAAAAAAAATACTGTGCTCGTAGATGTTGTCAGAAGCAATCGAGTAAGTCTTATTTTAACTTATTTCTATAATATTTGGAACTGACGGCGGTTGAAACGCCCGTGGAATGACCCGCACTGTTCGCCGGCGCGGCGCCCACCTCTAACCCGAGTGTGGTTTTATGATATTCATAAAATCACACTCGTGTCTTAGTTTCACTCATATAATTCTGTTTCAGTGCCTAGGCCCATAACCTCTTCAGTAACTTAGCTATGTAGTCACTCCGACTAGAAGCAGGTAGTTCTCAGGAGAAGAATATGTCTGTAAGTAAAAAAATCTGGGCGGAACTAGTCCTGTACGTGTACGACGTACGTATCCTTTGGTCAAAAGTGTTCAACCCCTACAGATTAATAAGACGAATTCCCTTGCGGTTCTGGGATACAAATATACATACATATATAATTACGTACACGAAACAAGCAACATTCCGGTTAAATGTCTTTATGCGCCTTCTAACTTGAGTATGAGGTCGTAAGTAATCCTGTTAGAGCCCCCTACATGCGTCTTAGAGCCTTCATAACGGCATTAGCGAACTGGCAAAACTCAAGACAGGGAATGCGCCGGTGCAAGAATATAATAATAAACATTATGATAGGTAATAATAACTAATGACAAAAACCAAACATAGTTTATTATGAAAATTGTCATTGTCACGTATCTATGAATATTTGGTAACGCAAGGGAAGGGGCGGTTGAATATAATTCATAGGGACTATAACTTATTCGTGTTTTTTTCCGTTAACTTTAAGGGAAAGATACTTAGGGTCAAATCATTTCATCAATTTCTCTAAGAAAATAAGTGAGATATTCAATAAATAAATTTAATGGCTGAACCAGTGTAAAAGTTCTTTTATTCGTTTATTACGCTTATTAGAGTACTTTTTAAATTTCGTCAGTAAAGAATTTTCAATTCATAGGCATTTGCTACAAGGAGGTTATTGAGGTGAGTTCGTTCAACATCGCAGGTATGGATTTAAGATATATTAGAAACTTATAAAAATAAGAATTATTACAGAATAAAATAAACAACTAACTTAAATAATAACTATATAAAACAAAAACTAAAAGTCGAATTCTAAAATAGGCCCCTGTGGCATGGTACCAAGGATGCTGGCAGCATTTCCTCGCTGAATCGCAATGCTTATGCGTTGAGCGAGGAAGCTGCCAGCTCTCCTGTCCCCGGTAACATCGATCAACCGTTTTGCCAAAAAGCGATATAATTTTTTTGCTGATGGGCCCCACGGACCAAGGGTCTCGACACCAAAAGGAACAAAGTTGTAATTGGTGTCGAGACCCTTATATTTACGCCTCTTTAATGCCTCGGCCGCCTCAGCCGCCGCGCCGGCTCTAACCGTGGTGCTGCTGAGATGGGAGGGAGCCAGTGTGTCTACGCATGTCGCGTCCCATACTAGCACCCGTCCCATCCTCCACGGAATCAGCGTCATTCCGTCCGGTCTCTTGCCGTCGTCCCTGGCGATCCCGACCGGCTCAAGTACCGCCGGTACGTTCACGCTGGCAAGAGACCGCCGGATGACGTCATTAAGCGCGGCGTGACGGGAGAAGCGGCCTGCGCTTCTTTGACAAGATAGTCCGTGGTGCCCTAGTTGATCGACGTCGTGGCCACAGTGACACTTATGTGGTGCGCATATGGGTACTCCCAGGCGAAGGCCGACTGCCAAACGCAGTGTCTCGGGTCCCAAGAAAGTACCTGTATTAGGCGATGGGTACGCGTTCAACCAGTGGCCAGCCTCCTCACTTCCTGCAGCAATCAAGCGGGCTCGGTGTGCTCCAGAACTGGAGTCCAAAAGTGTTAAAAGTTAATGTTGTAATTGCATCATCCCAGCTCCTCTGTGATTTAAGATTCTGTGGGACATTTTGCCCCGGGCAGGCAGACAACCAGGCGTTTCTAGCGTCGTCCAAACCCGCGATCTCAAAGTTTGAAGGAGAAGTCCTTAAGATTTTCCCTATGAGATCAGTCGAGCTGTAGTAACATCGCAGGTAGTTCTCAAGAGAAAAATGTGTCTGATTAATGTTAATAAGTAGAATTACTTAGTATGTTGGCATGTGCTGTCGTACTTGACACTAACTTCTGTGTAACTTTAGAGATCCTTTTACAATGTAATTTTAATGTCCGATTTTATTTTATGTATGGAACACGTGGAACAGAAAAATTATTAAACGAATTTAACAATTAATGCGATGTCAAATTTCATGGAAGAGAAAAAGAAATCAAGGTCTATACTGTGACTTGCATACTAATACATATATATATATATATATATATATATATATATATATTTATTACACATGTACTACTAATACCTACTTGGCACTAATTAACTTTAAAACGTGGTAGCGTTAACAAGCAGTGTTTTATTTGGTAAAAGTTGTAAGATGTCTCAGTGCCAGCCCTGATGAAGACAGTACATCGTCTTAAAATGCAATATTAAATTATGCAAATCGATTTTTGCATGACGCATTCGAATGGGCACATATAAAGGATGCGCGGGCCGAGCTCCGCCGAGTAACCTCCACCCTGCAGCCTCGACCGCCCTCAACGGGTTTGGTTATTCTACACTTAAGACTGGAGTAGTTCGTGCAGCGATTTTCTTCAGTATTTTTGGGATAACCATCTCGTAGGATTTTCCTTTTTTTAGGTAAGTACTTACTTCTTTTGCAGACGGTGGTTCCTAATGAATAACTTAACTATTAAGGTATACAGATTCATCGTTCTTTTGATGAAATTCTACTCATCAACTGAGATATATGGATTAGAACCAAAAATGGGATTTGTTCAATTCTGCCCCACATGCGGGGTACTTTCATACACCGCAAAGGGCACTTTGATGCATCGTTTGGGCGCACTTTGATACGTGTATCGAAGAGCCCCTTGAATGTTTTAAAATCCCCACAGCTGACGACCGTATATTGATACACCAAAAAGTTTATAAAAAACCCTTAATTTGCCTAAATGTTGTACTTTAAATAAAGTATATTATATTTTATCTAATCGCCGCTCTCAGAGACAATATTTTTCAAAGGTTTCGGATAGTTCTTTGATTTCTTCTTCATTATAACAGCTTTTCTGTCATCAGAGTATTCGGAGTATAAATCGATAGTCTATTTAGAGAAGCAAAACAAAAACTAGCAGGGGTAGTTTGTTACACTTTGAGGGTACTTTGATACGTACAAAACTGTCCCAATCACTATTGTATCAAAGATGCCCCAATTGACATTAAAATAAAAAATAAATAATTTAAAATAAACCGTCAAGCACTATGTCCAAATGACGATATATATTGGTCAAAAAACTGAATCGAAATACTAACCGCCGATCGTATCGCAGAATCAGTTACCCATAACATTACTGATTACAACTCCGACAAAAAGATTTTTTTTTACATAGGACCCGCGAAAACCCAATATGACCCTCCGATCAGCAACGGCTGACTGGCGAGCTTAGCCATCGCAGGGGTGTTACTCACATATACAAAGCCATGTTTTAGTGTTGTTGCGGGTGAATTTAATTTTCTGGATAAGGAAATAATGTAGGTGTACTAATGTGCCCCTTGTACTAAACTGCCCCACTTTCCCCTACCTACCTAAATATGGCCTCTAGTAGCATATCGCGTTAATTACTTTTTCTGAAACATGCAATGAAATTGACGTTTAGGATGCCGCTCGCCGACTGCCGCAGCGCGTTTTTTTGTTACTGAATCTTTTAGAATTTAATTTGGATTGTTCTTATAATATTTTTCACTTGTTGAGAAAAGCGCTGTGCCTCGGCGGGAATGTTTTCCACACTAGTTATACTTGTTACGAACAAAATACTGAACTTTATGATGAAAGTAAGCCGGTTTGGCACAGTGGTAGTAGGGACCAAACTGAGTGATTTGACCCGCAGCTGCGGAAGTTTCACCCCTTAGGAACAGAGATGGCGCCACTTCTTTAAAAAATATTTCAAAAAATTCTACAAGCTAAACGAATGGACCGATTTCAATGTTTGACAGCTCAAATGAAAGCAAATTATATACATTACTTATAAAAATAACAAAATAATATATGGCAAAAAGTTATATGTTGAGTTTATTTTTTGTACTTGACTGGTAGTTTTTACTTAATTTCATTGAATAAATGTATGCAACAGGTATGTTTTAATAAGTTACTTTATTACTCGGTTAGTTGCAAGTTATAAAAAAAAAACTGGATATCAGTGCCTTCAATGGTTCAAGAAATCGCTTTGCACAGTGATAGAAGGGATTGATCCCTCCTATTGCTATTGGCTTGCTTTCATCACAAAGTGCAGCATTCGGCCAAAAAATCGCCATAACAGGTATGACTACACTGTGTTGTTTCGTGTATTATTTACAATGTTTCTATTGCGGCGTCCAAAACGCTGTGCTCGAATTGAAGGGCAGTACGTAGGTAGGTACTGCCCTTAGGTATGTAGATACCTAATACCTTACAATAGTTAATGACTTTATGATTGATTCAACACATTTTAATATTTTTCAAAGGTTTAATTGGAATACCATCATAAGATGGACCCGGGCCCCGGCATCGCCGCGCTCCAAGCGTGGGGCGGGCAGGTGGCCGCCTACGGCGCCGCCAACCAGACGGTCGTCGACAAGGTGCTACCTGAAATGCTGCACATGATCGACCCACACTGGTAACGCTTCTCTATTTTTACATCGTTCAGCTTCAGCCCTCCATGATGTCCCCAATACCCCAGTAGTGGGATCGGAATTTTGTCTTAATGGTTTTGATAATTCTAATGTAGGAAAATTGTTACTTATATGGAACATAATATTTTCAATATACCAAGAATATTAGCGAAACCTGGACATAATTAGATAACTGTATTTTTGTTTTTCTATGATATTAAGTATTGTTAGTTATAGTTAAAATAAAAAGAATTAAACATTTTAAGGTTCCGCGTCAATGTAAAAAAACCGAAATCCTAAATTTTAAACACATTTTGATTTCATAAGAACAGCATATTAAATAACTTCGTAAAAGTACCTCTATTATGATATGACGGTTACATTCCAGTTAAATAAATCAAAATTAAACAAATTAATCAATCGGTAATATCATTAATAAAAAAGGTTGGGTAAGTTACACATTTTCTGGCTTATCTTATCAGAAATTATAGATAACTGTAATTCAACAACTTATTCTAAATAGTATATTATGTGTGTTGATAAATTATTAAAAATTAAACAAATTCTCTTTGCGAATCTCTAAAGTCACAAATATTGGTAATTTTTGGAAAAGCAAAATACATAACTACTTCAAACGTGTTTAATTTATGCCATTAACATATTATTAACACTAAAAGAAACAAATTAAACAAAAAATATCCACGATTATCAATTAATTGATTTCTTCTCTTACTTGCGTTTTAATACGAACGTTATGCCTTGCAAAATAAGGTCGTAATTTCTTTGTTTCTCAACTCACGGCCGTGCTGTCGCGAGTCGCGAGCTATTCTCGTGTGGTAGTCGTCTCGTGCATTCATTTATTATAGGTTTATAGTCAATGATTGTCAATTTTTTATAAACACGTGAGGTGCAACACGGTCCGGCTAGGGCGGAAATTTATTGAAATATTTTGTTTATTAAATCGATAATAACTAAATTGTTCAAAATGAAATATATGATTTAGTGTTGGGTAGGACATGAAATTAAAATGAGTACCTTACGTCCTTATTTCCAAAAATGAGGTGGTTCAATGTCCTCCTTCAAATGAGGTGGGGTGAGGTACCACCAACTTAGTATCTGTTAGCAGCAAAAAGAGGGTTTTTTGAGATGTAGTGTATATGTATGATAGTCACCAACTACTTTCATGCATCATATTTATACTTAAATTCATATAAAAATGGTATTTAATAATAAATGGTATTAAACGTTTTTAAGACTATTTGTATTGTATTGTAAAGTATTTATTGTAGAGGCTGTTTTATTTTGGAATGCCCAGTCAGGTGAATCAAACCAATAAGAAGTTAGAAGATTCTAAGTAATTCCATTGATTGGAACAGCAAAAGATTTGAGATCCATAGACTTATATAATATGACAATCCAATAGTAAACCCCATAATTAAATCTAAACACGTAATATACTCGTAAGCACCCAAGAACTACAGCAGTAGTTATTATTCCAACTTGATAATTTGAGTATGCTTGGGTAATTTAAAGAAATTCACGTAGGTTAAACTCATACTATTTACTACAAGATGTTATCATTTGAACTGGCATGTAAATAATTAGCTTACCAATGATATAACATCAATGAAGTGGAATAAAAACAACATAAGAAAGAAAAATAATTCCCCCATCGTATGTCGCAGTCTAAAACGCAAACCACATCAACAATACAAGTACATACACAGATATTCATGTATCGACAAAATTTTTCTACTGATTCTGATAGGTAGTCTGATAGGAAGTCTGACTAGGTATAAAATTAAATTTATAAAATATAGCTTTTCTGACTATCACATTGTAAAATAAAATCGAAAAGTTTCAAGTTTCAAAGTTTATGTTTTCACTTCTTCTATTCGAATAAAAGGCTTTTCTAGCCCGTTTAGAGGAACAAGTCATTTTTGCTCCCTCTCATTTTTTTAAATGTTTAATTTCTGCCCTGCTGACAGGGAACAAAAACGAATTTCAGCTCCCTTGTCACAATCTACTATTTTCCCACCACCAGCTCGACCATATCTAATCATGCAAACCTTACCGAAAGCAAATCATTATAGCCCATCGCTTGAGCCGGGTTGTAATTTGTAATATCGTACAAAATTTTCATTATAATGACCTAAAACAAAAACCGAGTGTTTTTAATTTTTTTTAGATAATCATTATTTACTAGGCTCACAACGTGCGCCAACGACATATTCAAAAAGAAAAAACTAATAATTATCAAAACCTATTTTTGTTTACATTTCTACATTAACTAGCTTTTTTTATTTAACAAGTGGTCTACACTGCTACCACAGTTTTACATTGCATAAAATACCTACAAATAAGTACCTAAGTACGCAGTGAGAGGGATGAGACGTGTCTTGGTAAATTGGTCGATCGTCATAATACAATATTTGCGTGTCTGGGTTAGGTAGGTACAAAATGCAGTTAGAACACACGGTAACAAATCCTTGAAATTGTATTTTCTTAAATGTATCTCCTTCCATCTCATCATACGTTTTTAGGGTTCCGAACCAAAATCGTAAAAACGGAACCCTTATGGTTTCACTTTGTCTGTCTATCTGTCACATCGCTAATTATCTCAAGAACTACTTATGGTACAGATTTGATACTTGGAATAGTTATAAAGAAAGCTAACCTAGATGCATAGAACATGTTTTTCTTCAATATTTTTTTTTATATTCTGTGAAAAACGACAGACGTGGTTCAAAATTTTAAAGTCTATATAAATATAATATGTCAAGTGGGGGTGTCATATGAAAGAGCTTGAGTTACACATTCTGACACATTTTTTCTTTTTACGTCTAGTCATTTTTGATTTATGGTGGAAAATGTAAAAAAGAAATACCGTTCCCCCCCCTTATGTCCGAAGTTTACCAAGGAAAAAACATGGAATTATTACATAACATTAATAACAGTGTATATTTTACAGGAAAAATATAACTATAGCTCTATCTAGTTTTTCTTTTTTTTTCATCAAAAACTTTTCTATACTAAGTTTTTAATCTAATCGGCTTTTCATGTATTTTTGTTTTATAAATGCCTATGCGATTATGGTGAAAGTACCTTCTTTGAAATAAAGAAAAAAAATTGAAATGGGCTCACGTGATAAAGAATTACCCTTGAAAAACCACCATACATACTAAGTTACTCAGTAGCTCAAATTTGTAACAAAATTCGCCTATAGATGACGCTGTAGCCGTGGCGTTAAATGTCTACATCAGGTTGTTGAGATTTTCCTGAAATTAATTGGGTAGGGACCGGTACACATCTGTGTAAGTAACCCTCGATGCGCGAGTTGGACTCGCACTTGACTGGTTTTTTTATGATCATTCTTGTACGGATAATCCTATTGATACTAATTTAGAGTTCGCTTCCAGACACCAAATACATTTATCTTACCTGCATGAAATCCCAAAAAATAAATAAACAAACCGGCCAAGTGCGTGTCGGGCCACGCACAGTGTAGGGTTCCGTAGTTGCCCGTCCATAACGTCACCTGTCATATGCGGAATTACAGACCCGTAGAAGAGTTTTTACTGATTTTAGTACTGATGATGTACTTTTTTGAGATGTTGTGTTGTATACATATTTTTGCCCTTTACGGTAATGTCTACTCGGCTGTGAGTTTTCCTTTTAAAATCATCGTATATACCATGATATTTTTCACATGCCTAGTAGCCAACGTTTAGCTGGCAGGGGGGGGGGGGGACACTTGACCATAACAAAAATTATCACTTCAAAGCTTAATATCACGCCAACCGATTCTTGAATCAAAAAATGCTTTTAGAAACTTTATAATATTTTTGAAAGAGCTATGATCCCACACAATGGGGTTTGGAAGAAAAAAAAATTGCCCACCACTTTGGTAGGGGAAGTACAATAAAAATTTTTTTTTTTATGATTTTATTCTACCGTTTTGTCGGCGTCATTGATATGTATATTCATGCCAAATTACGGCTTTACATGGCGAAACTATAAGGGTGCCTTGTTTACTACGGAACTCCAAAAAGGAGAGGATTATTTATATGGAAAAAAATCTGTATCCTATCGAGTGGAATCAAGCCAGTTCCATGAATATCACATTTCGGTCACTTGTTTTAAATTTTTAATTAAAATAAAAATCAAAACATACCAAGTTTGGGCTCCTCCAGGTAATACCATTGAATCATTTTTTGTAAAATATACCTCAAATTTAATGATACCTACTATCGATGACGATACGATAGGTATGAACCTAACCCCAAGAAAATACATAAAAATAAAGCATGAATATGTATATATACATCGGAATCTATGTCCTAGTAAAAATTGTCTATGTAAGAATAAATCGAAAAAAGTAACCGTTTTCATGTTTTTGGCCCAACGGGTCTAATTTATTCATATGGCCTAAAGATCAATCGTTTCTATTTTCATACTTTTAACACCATTTGCAGCATTTTACTTAATTTCGGGGTGTACTGCTAAGACTATAACTGGTATATACAATCAGTTGGTTACTTAAGTGGGCATCGTTACGTGTTTTCTGTTCTTACAGGTATCAATTTCCACCTATGAATCCACTATGGCATGGTCTATTGGGTTTCACCATTGGCGTTCTTGGCTTCGTATCAATCACTGGCAACGGAATGGTCATCTATATCTTTTCATCGACTAAGGTATTAATTCGATGCTTCTTTACATTTCCCGTTTATTTATTTTCGGTTATGAAACATTATTGACTTATATATACCTACTAAGGACAGGCCCTAAAGGCGCATATTGCGGGTCTGAAATGTGGTAGCAGTGGTACGAACGCTAGTTAGACGAATCTGTACCTTCTATACAGGAATTATACTTCATATTTAAAGGATCGCGCCGAGTGATCGGGACTGCTACCGAGCACGACGCTGTCATATGAAACGTAACTACTGTCAAGAAGGTACAAATTCCTTTGTCAGTAAGACGCGGACCGACCCCCGCCGTCAGTTCAAATTTTTCGGACGTCCAATGTAGTAACTAGACGAATGTAGGGACAAAAATACGTAATTCTTTTTATAACCCTGAATTTACGGTTTTATGGTCACTTTCTATTTAAGTACACGCGCAAAAGTTATGAGCAATAATAGTAGATTGTATGACAAGGGTCTAAAATGAGCCATATTACCACGAGATAGTTATTTTCCCGAACAAAGTGAGGGAAAATAGTTCGAGGGGTAATATGGCTTTTAGACCAGAGTTATACACTCTACTTTTCACTTCGATTTCGAGAAAATATAAACAAAGGATAGCCATCCAAAATTAACAATTAATTCCACGGCGAACTTATATGTAATCTGGCAGCATGTTTTTTTTCTGAACTGCTTTCATGCTTTGGCACACAAAATAGACACCGCGGTTCGCGCGCAACATTCACGCGCAAAAAAGCTAACTCACCTTCCATTGAGCGCTTCAAAGCGTTGCTCGAACGAACTAATCACTTTTTCACTTCTCATGCTCGAAAAGTGTGTCATATTAGACTTGTCAAGCGGGGCTAAAGTAGTACATTTAACCCCTAGGGAAAATATGAATACATATTTATGATTTACAAAACATTAGAATTTGACCAATCAAAATACTTCACCTATTAAATCCACCAATCACAGAACACTTAATTTTACTCTTAAAAAAATATTTGGTATTGGGTATTAACCAACCAGAATACAGCTTTACTAAAATCGACCAATCAGGAAACATAATTAATTTTTCTAAAGAGTCTAAAGATTAAGTTTGTAGTAGTCCCTATTTCACAATAATTAAAAAAGTGGTTAAATCGTTCGAGCAACACTTTGAAGCGCTCAATGGAAGGTCAGTTAGCTTTTTTCGCGCGTGAATGTTGCGCGCGAACCGCAGTGTCTATGTTTTGTGTGTCAAAGGAGTATAGAAAAAAAAACATGCTGCAAAAGTATATATCTTCGCCGTGGAATTTATTGTTAATTTTGGGTGGGTTAACCTTTGTTTATTTATTTTCTCGCAATCGAAGTGAAAAGTAGAGTGTATAACTCTGGTCTAAAAGCCATATTACCCCTCGAACAATTTTCCCTCACTTCGTTCGGGAAAATAACTATCTCGTGGTAATATGGCTCATTTTAGACCCTTGTCATACAATCTACTATTTTAATTATTGTGAAATAGGGACTACTACAAACTTAATCTTTAGACTCTTTAGAGAAATGAATTCTGTTTTCTGATTGGTCGATTTTAGTAAAGCTGTATTCTGGTTTGTTAATACCCAATACCAAATATTTTTTAAAGAGTTAAATTAGTGTTTTGTGATTGGTGGATTTAATAGGTGAAGTATTATGATTGGTCTAAATTGAATGTTTTGTAAATCATAAATATGTATTCATATTTTCCCTAGGGGTTAAATGTACTACTTAGTAACCGTGGTATGTTTATTAGTAGGTACACAAGTATTTATGTCCTATTATTTTTTCAGTCTCTCAAAACTCCATCGAATTTACTTGTTGTGAACTTGGCATTCTCGGACTTCCTGATGATGTGCTGCATGTCCCCGGCTATGGTAGTCAACTGTTATAACGAAACGTGGGTTTGGGGTAAGTCAGAGCTGAGCAATATTATTATAGAATACATAGTATGTATACCTAATAAATTATATTATATGTAATGTAGAACCAAGTAGAACAAAACAACACAAAATTGCCAATATTGCATAAAACCTGAATCAAAGTAAGATGAACGTGAAGCTGAAAAAATGTCTACTCAGCGATACAATACGGACGACACAGTGCCAAAGCAGATAGTTTTATGTGCGTAGGACCTATGGCACCCACATATAGCTAGCCTCTTTTAAGTTTTAAGCAATCGGGATTCTGAAAAAGAATGAAAGTGACTTCTGCCATCCACGCAAGAGATATAATTGTATTAGTATAATGTCTTAATCTCTACTTATTAATGTGTTTATGAATCCACTGCACAGCTGCCTATATAACAGGTAATGGACCAGAAACGTAAGTGAAAATGAGTCACGGACCCGTACGTGTGGAATCATGGCGAATCCATGTAAAGGCGCTATTAACGAAACGCAGCCTATTTGATTAAATTACTGAAAAAAATCCAATCCTGACGAAACTGAAGTAGCAAAATATGCACCCTCTGAGTTAAATCAAGTTAAAAAAAATAGGTCAAGTGCGAGTCAGACTCGCGCACCAAGGGTTCCGTATACAGATGTGTACCGGTTCCAACTCTATCTAAAATCTCAACAACATGGTGCGGAAATTGGACGCCATGGGTACAGCGCCACCTATCGGCGACTTTTGTTACAAATTTGAGCGACTGAATAACTTTGTATGTATGGTAGTTTTTCAAGGATAATTCTTTATCACGTAAACCGATTTAATTATTTTTTCTCTATTTGAAAGAAGGTACTTTCAGCATAATCTGGTAGGAATTTATAAAACAAAAACACATGCACAGGTGATTAAATTACAAACTTAGTACTTATAGAAATGTAATGTACCCGACATCAACTTGAACAATACGCTTTATGCACCGACGCTGACTACAAACTTAATGTCAGGGGGTAAAATAACTGACAAGGGTGCCACTGTCTTATTTAAAAAGGAAGAAGCAACTGTTAAGCGAGGGGGATTAATATCTTTCAATCTTAGCTTTCAGCTAAGATACAAAAAATCTGTGCATACAGTGCAATACAAACTTGGCATCGAAAATAATCTAAACTAAGGTCAAATGAAAATTGCCTTAGAAAATAAAAATATAGAAGGTCTCGAATTTGATAAAAGGGATACAATCAAAGATTGTGTAATGTACTTGGAAGGAAAAGCTACAAAATCACCTTAAAATAAAGAAAATAAGGAGAAACAGAATAAAACTAGCGAACCATTGATGATCGTTCACACAGATGTGTGTGGCCCGATGAGAGTTGGGACAACTGTCGGATCCAAATACTTCATCACCTTCATAGATGATTACAGCCGTTATTGCAGAATATATATAATGAAAAATAAAAATGAAGCTCTGACAAAGTTCAAAGAATACAAAAAAGAGGCAGATAGTTTTCTCAAAGAAGAAAAAAATGCTCCTCCAAAGTGACAATGGGACACAATACATTAACCATGAACTCGTGTTCAACGAATACTTAAACAATCATGGAATCAAAAGAAGGGTCGCACCACCTTACACGCCAGAAGAAAACGGAATGGCGGAGGGGAAAAACAGAAGTCTTCTAGAGAAAGCAAGATGTATGCTTATTGAAGCAATATTATCAGAGAAGTTCTGGGGAGAAGCAATCTACACCGCATACTATCTAAATAGTTATAACTAACTAAATCGTGAATGCTACTGCACGGGCATATATTCTTAGCGAATAGATGCCCAAAATTGAAAGCACGACCGACTCGTTTGATTTTGAGGATAGAACAATGCGTTACTAATATGCTTAGCCATAAATACAATAATAGTCATTATAAATCAAATCTAACTTCACATCCACATAAAACAAGAACTCATTAGAAAATATTTACACTAGACAAAACAATTCACAAGCATTTTCCTTACTTTTCGGTTTTTTCACTAAAATTTTCGTCGTACCATAGCTCCCACCTGCGGCGCGAAGCGAACCGAACAGTAACTAGCAACGTCTAGTCAAATCTTCTATGAAATATTTCGATGGGCCATCTCTACCTTATGGCCAACTACCCCGGAATTGTAATTTTTGCAGTCGGCGGCAATTTGTCAACTTTAGGTAATTTCTTTGGATGACACCGGCTTCAAAAATTGCAATACCTTTATTCTTCAATAAGAAGAGCAGTTAGAGACTAAAAAGTGAAAATGTATAATCTGTAATTACCGAATTTAACCTTCATAATTACGGAATAGAAGCCCTACTAGTCTCATATTGACCTATTAGAAGTTAGGCTTTTAACTTATTGTTTTATTGAGATGTTAAAGAGCGGTAACTAACTGGACGTTTTGGGCAGGTCCTCTTGCGTGTGAACTGTACGCTTGTGCGGGATCTCTGTTCGGCTGCGCTTCTATCTGGACCATGACGATGATCGCTTTTGATCGATACAATGTCATTGTGAAGGGTATTGCCGCAAAACCGATGACTAACAATGGAGCTCTTCTACGAATCCTCGGCATCTGGACTTTCTCTCTTGTATGGACACTTGCGCCTTTCTTCGGTTGGAATAGGTAAATAAAATGATATAAGAAATAAAAAAGTGTGTGTCAGCTCCGACGCACGACTGGAGTTTACTATTTACGAACGATTATAAAATATTAACCAATGTGTCCAAGGTTTGCACCCTTTTTGGACTGAGTGCATATTCCACTAACTCTATACCAATTAAATAGCACATTGTAAAATATTTACAAGTTGTTTTATTATTTTCGATCTTAACAGACACACTTGACAATTCAACAACTGAGAGCTGCGCAAGATAAGTTGCGCACGAACATAACGCATAACGTGCTAAATTATAAAAAGTCGTATCTTTACCTTGATCGTATACTGAGACACGACTTTTTAAATTAGCACAGCAGATTACGTTTGATTTTGTACCTCATAATTTTTCATACCCCGGGCTTATATATGAAAATCGATTAATAAGGAGTAAACTCCAATAATTAGTGCTGCGTAAAACATCTTCTGTTGACGCAATGCCATCGCCGTGAATATATCTAGCTACATTATATAACTAATTAGCAATGGGAAAGATATTGTCACTGTTTTACAGGTACGTGCCTGAGGGTAATATGACTGCTTGCGGAACTGACTACCTGAATAAGGACTGGTTCAGCCGCAGCTACATCCTCATCTACTCGGTTTTCGTATACTTCATGCCACTGTTGCTCATCATCTACTCGTACTTCTTTATCGTCCAGGTGAATGATACAGCATTTAGTAGCAGTACCTCTTTTATATAGGTAGTGAGTGTCATCTCCACAGCGCAATCGGTACAATTGCGCATAGATTAAGTTCGATTCGCTGTGGAGGGGGCGCGTGGATGACACGCACACACTGCACTATTGTTATACAGCATGAATAGACCGTTATTATCTAGTAATTTATAAGTAAACTGACCCGTTAACTACTGATAATTTTAGGCCGTAGCTGCACACGAAAAGGCTATGAGGGAGCAGGCAAAGAAGATGAACGTCGCTTCGCTCAGGTCGTCTGAAAACGCTAATACCAGTGCCGAATGCAAATTGGCAAAGGTGGGTCCTAATATAAATGACAAAATTTCGAATAATGAAAGGGATTTATACCTAAGCAAAATAAGTATACACAATTATTATTTCATACAGGTAGCTCTGATGACCATTTCTCTGTGGTTCATGGCTTGGACCCCGTACCTCGTGATCAATTATGCGGGAGTTTTCGAAAACGCGAACATCAGCCCGCTGGCCACCATTTGGGGTTCACTCTTCGCTAAGGCTAATGCTGTCTACAATCCCATTGTATACGGTATCAGGTCAGTATTCTAGGTTTGAAATTTGGAATACGGTTTTTTTACAAAATAAACACACAGTACGTAGTATTTGCAATACAGTCGTTGCGGATTATGCTATATTTCTCGGAAATAAACTAAATATGGATCAGTTAGTACTAATCTCCGAGACCTCTCAGATACAAAGGCAACGGTACTTTTTTCGGTTTGAACTTTGAGTTCACACTAATCCGCGTGAGCATCGCTCGTTATTAGATGTGATTTTTTTTTTAACCTGACTGGTTTTATAGCCCGGGCCCAATAAAGCGATAGGAGTGCGCGGTTGGAGAGTAGCCTGGGGAAAATCCAGGGGAAAACCTCCGGCACGACCACGCGTGTGGTTTGGAACGCTGGAATACTCTAAGAGTTTGCGCTCCAGTGAGATTGGTTGAGCGGTTTCAACCGAATCTGAGGTGTGAGTGGAATCAAGCTACTGGGAGTTTTGTCGCTTGTTCACTAAACCTAGCCTAGCTGAGAAGAGTCCAGCAAGAAACTCAGCTAGGCCCGACCTGGGTCGGACTGACTCTACCCGGTGTGCGGCGGTACCGGGACGAATAGGGACTATATGTGTCACTGTTGTCGCGATCGCGCGGTGGACGTCCCCGCCGGCGGGAATATTAGATGTGATGTTGGATTGCAATTTGCAGCCACCCGAAGTACCGCGCGGAGTTGTACAAGAAGTTCCCGTCGCTGTCGTGCCAGGAGTCGCACGAGGACAACAGCTCCGCGGTGTCGGGCGCCACCGCCGTGTCCGAAGAGAAGCCCGCGGCCTGAGCGCTGCACGAGCCGACGCCACACACCACACGCGACCCATTGGACACAAGATATGCCTAAGCGATGTTATTGTTTATTTTTATACTAAAATATTTACATTTGTACAAAGTTATAAACTTGAGCATAGAGCGTGTGCTGGTTGCAAAATATTCAGAACAAATTCTGAATGAAATTGTATTTTTGTACAGCTCCTGCATATTTTGAGTTCACGCTTTGTGTTTCTAGTTGAACGTTGCACACTTTTCTTATAGGTACCTTACATTTGTTTCAAATCGGCCGACGGCATTCGAAAAATACAAAAAAATGTGAAATGAACTGCATGCCGCTAGGCCGCCCCTTTATCCATGAGACTGCTCCTCTTAGTTACTTAGGTAGATCGATTGCTAACCGACAACAAACGCTATGTAACTTGGACCAATAAATCATTGACTATCAAGTAAAATGGTTTGTAACCACTTAACACTGCATTTTATTATAGAATCCATTTAAGAAACGTCGACCTCTACCTTACCAATCATACATACTCCTATAGGTCTTAGGCCTCTACCTACAATATATATGCATGCATCGAGTGTTTTGCAACACAACCAAACACTAAGGGTATAGTCTAGGTAAGTATGAGCAGTATGAATAAATACAGAAATAGACGTGTCAGTCAAAGAAATTGTGCCTAGCGGTACCGAGCGCCATAAAAACGGGATGTTTCCCAAACAGCGTTTAACATTGATCGGTCTGAGGTACCTAATGATGCAACGTAAGCATAGAGATAGCAGATACCTACGTGTATAAAAGTAGAGTACAGAACGTTACCAATAGTACCTGTGCCCGAAAACGTTAGCCCGAAAGAGAATCACTTAGTGTGACCACATTGAACACACTTCTCAAGACAACAACTTAAATTTTAATGTTGCCCAAAAAGCAGTACTTTATGTACGTGTAACGTGTATATATCGCATATAATATCGTGCGCAATCGGATGTCGCGCACTAGTGCTTTTTACTTTTCAATTTTTTTTTAAACTGTTGGTTCAAGCCAACCGAAGACTTAAGTTCAATCAGTTTACTTATTTATTTAATAAAGGATTTGGCATACAGACTTATACCTCTATTAAACTACCATGTGACATAAAACCTCTCGTATAATAGTTTTTGATTTAGCTGAATGCTGACAAATGGCTGACAACCATGGCATGTTGAACAAAGTCTATCAAAGACGGCTCCCGGCGAAAAAAATAAACAATAGCATTCTTTTGAATGGTCCCTGGGATCCCAGGAACCGGTAGACGACGTCGTTTGATATACGTGGGGAATTGTCATTTTCACTCGCCCCGAGTCGTCCCTCGCCTTGCGGCTCGGGCCAGGACAACTCCGGACTCGTACCCGCATCAAAATGTACTATTGCCATACATACGAAAGTTCCCGGGTAACGGGTAACAGTCTAATTTTAAAACTTGTGCACTGACAAACTGGTCATATAAGAAGGCGACTTTATTGTTAAGTGTATAAGGTTGCTCATATAGCACGAACCTTTGGGAACGTACGTACCCTAACTGACATCAGAGGTACTGGCAGGGAGTCTTTCGGAATCGTCTTTCAGCTTATCTATGATCAATTTGAAAACAGTCGTGCATCTAAGTTTTAAGAGTAACAAACTGTTTTACTTAGGTTTTGATGGAGTGCATGAGGGAAAAGGACGCACTGTGAAGTATATGAAGTGTATTTCGTTTCGTTTGCTTTATTGCATAGCGTTTACATTAAAAAAAATACCTACTTATGCGCACCTATAAAGGGAACAATATATTATATCCGTTTAATTTTATCGTGTTTCCGCTGCAATCGCTGCAAACGCATACCCGTTGCTAGGCAACGCGCGCGTCAACAGTACTTATTGTCAACAACGTAAACAATCAGTAACTACTTTATAGTAAGCTCTGTGAAATGTATTTATTTAAGTGCACTCCTTGTTGATATTATTCATTAGATAATAAGGAAACTTTCTATTTAAAATGGCGTGCAAAACATCTTATGACCTACATCATAACTTTCCGAGATTGGCGGAGGAGACTGGGTTTGCATTCAATACACACAGGCCACGGATTCACATCGACTGGAATAAAATTAGTAAGTCGCTTAATATAAAGCCTAATATTACGATAAAATTGTATTGCAATAAATTTATAAAAATATTATACCTGAATCTTACGTTTTATTACGCTAAAATCTGACAAGAGTGAATTCATGACTTTCTCATTTATCATTGCTCTTTGTTAATCGCCTGAAGCTGTCACCCCAACTAGCTAAAAGGCAACGGTATCTGCTTCCTATCAGGCAGCCCGTATGCATTAAACATATAAATGCCATCATCGTGGCACCCAAGTACACTAGGAAATGTAAGAGGCTAATTTAATAATAAACACTACTGTGTTGGTTTGCAGGACTAATCGATATTGATAGTTTGACGAGGGATCGGAAGTTTACCCTAATAGAACAGCATGTGAACGACGTAAGGAACCTAGCTTTTAAGTCTTTATTTTTATCATAATAAGTATATTCTAAAGCTTCACTCTTTACAATTATTTTACTAGAAGTATTCAATAATATAAAAATATAGTAATACATTATGATACAAGTGGAATCATTACACTAAAGGCGGTACTACTAGCGCATAGCGCGAGCCGTACGTTGAGCGCGATTAAGTGAGAGTGTAATGATCAGGCCCACTAGTTTCATACGACGTTTTTCAACACATTTGCGAGGAAAAAATCTATTGTATAAGATAAAGTATATGCCGTAAATAATAATCTATAGTTGTTGATGGCAACAGGTAATTACTTACAAAAATGTTAATGGTACATCACATGTCTGTAATCAACCAGCACCAAAAGTATTCCCGTTAGTGGGTGTGTGTTATATACTAGTGAATCCATTATAAGGGTCGATCAACTTTTTCTTGTTATTCTGCTCCGTCAGCGAGGAGACAATAGTAATCGAGTTCCTTAGAAAAATGTTTATAATATTCACTTTAAGCATGCTCAAGAGATGTCCCACGTTTAAATAGATTAATGCGCATCTCTAGAACTCATGTTTGCTATATTTAAAAACTATTAAATCACAATTTTAATTATTTTTAAAGAGTGACTCAGGAGACGTAACCATGGTAAGGAGAATAGTACAAAGAGTACAAAGAATAGTATAGAACAAAGAATAGTTGATCCACCCATAGCACACGTGTCGTGAAATGAGGTGGGGGTGAAGATGAGATCTCAGGATATTTGCCTTCGCAATGGTGCTTCAAACCTCGAAATATTGAAGAAAGATATACCAAATGCCCTGAATTCTCATTTTCTTAGTGTGGCTTCTAAATATACTATACATAGTGACATACAGAAATCCACGCAGTTTCTTCGTAGGCACCTGGCAGCGTCAGATGATGTGCCCGTTTTTGCCCTGCCACTCGTAACTCGTGATTTGCTAAATACGGCTTTTCTTTCTATGCCCAAAAAGCGTGGAACTGTTGACGTCTTTGACATATCACCTAGTATTCTTCTTTGGGTATGGCCGGTTGTTGGCGGCGTCCTTGTCGTCCTTGTAAACCTTATGTTTGAAACTGGAACATATCCAGATAATTTAAAAATACAAGTATGTCCGGTTTCTAAGGGAAAGGGTGACAGGTGAGACGTAAACAATTATAGGCCAAAGTGCCCACTGTTTCCAAAACTAGTGGAATCTGTCCTGTCGTCTCACCTAATGTGTCATCTAGAGTCAAATAACCTGTTTACACAAAATCAGTTTGCGTACCGACGAAAGATGTCTGTCTGCGGCACTGCGACAGGAATATTGTGTGATCTGTCAAAGGCTTTCGACGGTATTAGTCACGAATTACTATTGAATAAACTTTATCTGTATGGCATTCAAAACAATGCCCACAATCTGTTCACCTCGTTCCTATCGGGCCGCAAACAGGCCGTGAAACTTCTCACTGACGGCAAATCACTTCAATCCGACGCAGGGGACGTAAATATTGGTATTCCTCAGGGTTCTGCCCTGGGAAATACCCTATTTCTATTGTTCATAAATGACCTTCCGTCGAACATTGTTGCTGGTTCGTCTGTATTGTTTGCGAACGATACAACCGTGATGGTTAGCGCGAAATCTTACTACCAGCTAAGCCTGAAGATTGACGACATTTGCAGTCAATTAAAAAACTGTTTCTCAGCAAATGGGCTCTTGTTAAATCTAACAAAATCCAACATCATGCTTTTCGCTGGTCGAAGGACTTCGGTTCCACAGTGCATGGCTAGCTGTCCGATGCCGCTTTGCGACGAAAGTAAGTTTCTTGGGTTCATTGTAGACTTAAATTTGAATTGTAGGTGCCATATTGACAGTTTATGCAATAGGTTGGGTAGTGCCGTCTTTGCTTTGAGGAAATTGTAACCATTGATCTCAGGGGAGGCACTGAAACAAGTGTACTATGCTTACTTCCACTCTCTTATTTCCTACGGCACACTCGTCTGGGGGAACTCCACAGATGCCAGAAGAGTAGGTACTGTTAATCGTGCAAAAACGAGCAATCCGTACACTTGTTGGAGTTAAACACAGGCACCCCTGCAGAGAACTTTTCAAATCTCAACGCAATATGACGCACTACTCACAATACATATTTGATTTAGTATTATTTGTAAGAAATAATATTTCTCAATTTGTACGCGTAGATTTCCCGAGGAAATAGCTTCGTTCTACAGGCCGCCTCAGAACGGTTCATCGTCCCATGGCGCTTTCAACAAAGAATCCTCGCGCCATCGGTCCTACTTATTACGAACGTCTACCCGCGTAACGAACGGAACGAACCATCTAACGAAACTTTTAGAGAACCCACTGTACTCCGTTGACGAGTACATGGAAATGACTTTTTAATTACCTGACATTTCTATTACTATATTCTCTGTTTTAAGTATTAGTGACAATCCTTATTGCGAGATATGTTTGAGGTTTCATATGTTATTAGATAATGTACAGATGTAGTGCAATATGAATTTCCTTCGTACTTTATCGGAAAAGTTCGTATTTATCGTGCTCTCTCAATTAGCTTCAGAGGGGCTAGCATAACTGCCGCTGCGACGCGATGCGAGTAGAGATAAATCTACTCTCCTCTTTCCAATTCGCACAGTTCGAGTGAGACAGGAATCGCTGAGTCGCGCGAGACACGGCTTTGCAGCAAGTTGTGCTAGCCCACCAGTACCCATCTTACAGCCATAGGGGTAAGTTGCATCAGCAGACCAATATATATATATCACAGACCATCAATTTAACTAGACGTCGCCTGTGTACGTACTTCGCGTGCCAAAAAGTAGTCAAAACGTCAACCTTCTACGCATTTTCGCTCAGTCCGCCTTGAACGGTCATTGCCGCGAGACGTCAACCGAAACACGTAAAAATGACTCGTTGTTCAGTATTTAGTTGTAAAAGCTGTTCAGAAAATGCTGAAAATGTGAAATAATAAACATTAAGTTTCTAAGAACAGTGCCAGGGAATCAATATTATCGATTACAATGTCAATCTACTAACTGCTTCACTTGTTGATTTTTTCAGTACATCAATGGTTGGTATTGCTTCAGGAATCAGTCGACGATATTTTTTTGTTAGTTTAAAGCCGCTATCATCGAAATGTATGGAGCAAATTATGCTAGGTATTTCGGTTGACGTCTCGCGGCAATGACCGTTCAAGGCGGACTGAGCGAGACTGCGTAGAAGGTTGACGTTTTGACTACTTTTTGGCACGCGAAGTACGTGCACAGGCGACGTCTAGTTAGATTGATGGTCTGTGGTTCTCATACAGATTGAGGTGCTTAGGTCCTCTAGTTAAATTGATGCTCTGTGATATATGTAGTGGTTAACACGCAATTCAAATATTCGCTATAGTTTTGATTATATTTACAGTTTACTTATAAAAAGGTTGTATTACCATGCCGAAACCTCAAAAACGGTTTAAAAATCCAGTCCATGGAAATAAAATTTTCCATACTAGCCCCGTAAGTAGATGCTGTTTTTAAGTAGGCAGGTATTGAGTTTTATTCGTGTAAATATTTCCCAATAAGTTTTATATTGTTGTACTTTGTTTTAAAGTGAAGATAATGTTTCGTTTACTAATGACAATAAAACTTGAGTATTTTCAAAGTTATTGAAAGTGGTTGTAACATCTCTATATTATACAGTAACATAATAATGGATATGAAAACGTCACTCATTTAATACAATCATTGATTGACAGTTCAGGTGCCATCGTATTCCGATTGAGATCAGAGTTTTCCCGAAGGAAAATCATTTTGCAATACATCTGTAGACATAGTTTAAATAATATTCTTTCGAGTAATTAATGACGATTCTTTCTAAGAGATACAGAATTACTCTGATACCTAATAATAATTATTATTATTTTACATTTTGACCTACATATTATTTAGTATTGAAGATCATGATAGAAATTTATATTGTAATTTTTATCTTGAAATAAATGAATCTGTATCTGTCGTAATAAAATAGAACCCCCGTGTTTATTATGTTGGACTAGCGCCCGCCCGCGACTTCGTCCGCGTAGATTTTAGATGGTAACAAAGATGTAAATGAGGTCTATAATTTTCTGTCAGTTGTCTGATACTGTTAATCTTCTGTGAAAAATTGCTCAAATGAAAAAATAAATATCCGCCATCTTGGATTTAAAAATTGATATCATTTTCGTAATCGGCACCCCGAGGAACCACAAAGATGACATCCATATCGGTTTTTAAGAAAAACAAATGTCTGCCATCTTGAATTTGAAAATGCATGTCATTTTCGTAATCTGCACCCCGAGGAACCTCGATGATGACACCCATATCGATTTTTAAGAAAAATAAATGTTCGCCATCTTGGATTTGAAAATGGATGTCTCGTTCATAATCGGCACCCTGAGGAACCTCGAAGATGACACCCAAATCGATCTTATAAGAAAAATAAATGTCTGCCATATTAGATTTGAAAATGGATGTTCGTAATCGGCGTCGGAATGAACCTCGACGGTGATACCCATATCGATAATTAAGAATAATAAATTTCCGCCATCTTTGATTTGAAAATACATGTAATTTTCGTTATCGGCACCCCGAGGAACCTCGAAGATGACACCCATATAGCGTTTTAAGAAAAGTAAAGATTTGCTCCCCGCACAAACTAGGAACCCCTTTTTCACCCCTTTAGGGGAGCAGTTTCCAAAAACGCTGACACATGTTTTGTTGTATTTAAACAGTCTATATACGAAGTCTCACTTCAAAAATATTGCTCCCCGTACAAACTTGGGACCCCCTTTTCACCCCTTTAGGGGAGCAATTTCTAAAAATGCTGAAATAACTTTGTTGTATTTAAACAGACAGTCTAAATACGAAATTTTAAATCTCTCACATCAAAAAAGATTTGCTCTCCGTACAAATTTGGAACCCCCTTTTCACCCCGTTAGGGGAACAATTTATAGAAACACTGTAATGTGTTTTGTTTTATTTAAACAGAGTCTATCTACGAAGTTTTAAATTTCTCACTTCAAAAAAGATTTGGTCCCCGTACATACCTTTAACCCCCTTTTCACCCCTTTAGGGGAGCAATTTAGAAAAACGCTGAAATACGTCATTAATACATTTAAACAGAGTCTGTGTACAAAGTTTCAAATCTCTCACTACAATAAATAGATATTATTCTTACATATTTTCATGAGTCAGTAACAAATATCTTACATCGTCACACAAATATTTGCCCTGGCCGGGATTCGAACCCAGGACAGGAAAGTCAGCTCTATTCTATAGCATTTTATCAAAGTAGGTACCTGTATGATTCAGATTCAGATACTTTATTAGTAAAAAAATATTTTTACAGGTATGAGATAGATATAAAATATATAGCGCTCGCTTTTTTAATTTTATGTATGTTAGCTATAAGGTATTTATATATGGGCTCTTGTTGCCTGATATAAATGATTTATTTATGTATTTAAAGTCGATTGCTACTGTAACTTTCAATGTAATATTGCAGATATTGGACTGCGTGTTAGAGTCGGAATTTGACGTCCGAATACTGGACGAGGGCGTTGTGAAGCTTTTCCGGCTGGCACAGCTCGCGGTCGAGTATCAGCAGTTCTGCCGCCACTACCTCGATCGCAGCGTGTTCGTGCTGCGACAGGAGATAGATGCGCTTGCACAGGTTGTATGACAACTATGTGTAAATAATCAAAAGACATTGAAAATAGCTAGGCGTAACGCGACGACTATTACACAAATTATTTAGCCCGGAAACGGTTGTATTACCGCTGTGCAATGTAACCCTCATGTCGGTATGGAAAAGCCGCACACAAACAAAAGTTTAAAAAATCTACTCCTAACTGTAATACTTAATTAATATTAATATCTAAGGAATTTTCAGGAACTGGCGAATACAAAAAAGGATTTACAAGAAAAAGAAGAAGAACTAAGAAAATTAAGAAGAAAAGGAAAACCGCATTATAAGTCACTTCTTCCCTATGGAAATGATAACATAGCAGCAATGATATTAAAAACCCTCACGAATAAAGGTGACATCTTCTCACCAACTACGAACGGAGAAGTGCCGCAGTACAACAAATGCACGTATTGTGATAAAGTGTTTTTGAACCAACTTTACTTAAAAAGTCACATTTCTAGGCGACATGCAAATTTTTTAGAAGAACCTCCACAGAGAGAGAAGGAAACTGAGGGGATAGAAGTGAATAGAATTAGTGGCGAGAATGACCAGCTCAATGATGAGATTAACCAACTTAAATTGAAAATTAAAGAAATGGAAATTTTAATCACAAATAACAATAAAGTTTTAATAGACAACGAGATCGTTAAACCTAATAATAGCGTTGAAGGTAGTAAATCAAAAGAAACGAGGGATGTCCAGGTTTTCACTAACAACGACGACGTGTTTCAAAAACTGGAAGAATGGAAAAAGGCAGAAGTAGCTAATCATACCAAAGAGATTAATTTGTTACGTAATCAGATTTTTGAGACATTAAATGGTTTAAAAATGAAGGAAATTGAGAAGCGCGATGAAAACGACAATAAAATAGTCGAAGAATTGCATATGACCATAAAGGACCAAGGCGCAGAAATAATGTCACTGAAACAGGCGCTAACGCAAACTGTAATTATAATAACCTAGCTGCTTTTAACCTTTACCAATGTAGTCGGCATCATAATGTAGTTAGTAGCAGCCAAGGTATCCAATATATTATAAGGAAGGATATTCTCCTACTGGCTACTACTAGGTATGTACATGATTCTGACTGCACATAATAAATCTAAGTTAAATTTGCAGAAATTGAAAACTGAAAACGAAGATAAAGAACGTAAAAAAGAAATTGAGGAACAATTGTTATACTGGGCAAAGCGGGATGAAGCGCAATCGAGGCAGTACGAACTGCTGGTTCAGAAACTGAACGAGGTAGCACAAGAAGCGCGAGAGTCACGGGAAATGGCCGAAGCGGAGTGCAGGAGAGCGGAGCAGATGGAAGCTCTGCTAAAAAAACGCCTGCAGAGGCACGACGGTTCCTCAGGTGGCGGTTCGGTAACTATATTTATATAGCTGCTCTTTCTGCTAGCGTTTTGTATTCTTCAAGTTGTCTTCTAATGTCAAACAGGCACACAAGGGCGTTTTCTCCCAAAATTGTACCTTTTATTTTTTTCTCTGAATTAAAAAAAAAACATTTTCCTTCTCAAGAATTTGCTTTTGCCGATAAAGAAAAAAGAAAAGGGAAGGTCCATTGTGGGGGGTAACGTGGGGCTTGCCCTTCCCTTCCATAGGGGAAGGTAATACCCACTAAAACCTCTGCGGCATTAACCCTCGCTGTCGTATAGGGGGGCATCGCGGGGTCGCTGTCATTCTACCGCGATGCCCCCCGGCTGCCCCGGCGGATGCGCCGGGGGCACCCTCGCGCTAGTGGAGGGAAGGGTAAGTAGAGTGTAAGGCCTAATTTATAGGCATTATAATTTGTCCGGTCATCACCTGCACAAGCCTGTATGACAGGCTTCCTTTCTTTCGGTCGAGCGAGCTATCGAAGGACGGGAGGAATACCCCTATGGTGTAGGTCCCATAGGGGGAGTCCCTAATGGAAACCTAAAAAATGTATGGATAATTGGGGACAATTTTATTATACCAGTCACTAAGTTTATAAAAACGTCTAAAATCCAGCTTGATAGTACAAAGACCTTTAAATTTCTCCCGCAGGATTCGAATACACAAGAAGAATACGATAATGCAGAACCAATTGGAGAACCAAAGATGGAAAAGGCGTTAAAACCAATCGTAGGCCATCATAGCTTAGAACAACTACATCGCAAAGCGCAACAACTGCTCAATATGGACTCTAGCAGTACATCAGATGCCTCCAGTTCAGATAGGTTTTACAACCATCGGACAGTTAAATTAACTCCCAAAACAACAAGTCAAAATTCTGCCATAAAAGAGCGTAAGAAGAAACACACCATGCCCGACGATGAAACGCCATCAAAGAAAGCAAGTAAAGAAATTAATAGGGTCAAGTCAATTACTCTCAATAAAAGCAAAACATTAGCTCCCCAGAAGCAAAAAAATATAAAGCAGGATCATTTAAAGACCCTCCCGAAGGAAAAACCAAAACCTCCTCGTGTGATTAAGAAGCAACAAAACGGTCCCACACTTCCACCAGGAAGGTAAGATTTGGTACCTATACGTGTGTAGTGTAACCTAATTTTTGCCCGACTTGATGTAGTGGGTTTACATTTCGTCTTCATTTATTTTTAGGGTCCCGTACCAAAATGGTAAAAAAGGAACCCTTATGGTTTCCTTTATCTGTCTATAATACATTCAGCGGTAATTCTTTACCGTTAGATGTTACTTATTTTTTCATTCAAAAGAAAATATCTACGTCCGTCCCTGCGTTATCCTCTCATATAAATTTGGCGAAGATGTGAAAATGGGGATCTCGGGAATTGAGGAAAATTTCTCAAATATGATGGGTTCGCATATGTTGATTTTGGTATTTTCTTTAGGCCGTATTCAGCAATTTGGATATATTCTCTATAGTAACCAACGCATTTCCTCTCGGAAAAAAGATTTATGTGATGAAGTCTTAATAAAATGTGAAATAGTAGATTTTATTACAAGTGAGCAAAATATTTAATCGACGGATAGCGTGTTGAATCCCAAACGAAGCGAATGATTCGAGAATAGAATCCCGAGTGTAGCGAGGGATTCTATTCTGGAATACTGAGCGTAGTGAGGGATTAAAACCGCCACGCCCGAGTTAGAAATATTTTTTAATTAAACATATATCGACTATTGTGATGAATAAAGATGGATAACTAAACCAGGTACCCGCGCGCGCTGTCCGCCTGCGATCACGCACAGGGAGCAAAACTCGTATTTGCTCTCTGTCAGCAGGCAATGAAAAAATTTTTAAGAGGGAGCAAAAACGACTTTTGCTCCTAAACGGGCTCCTCCTTTTTTCGAATAGGAGAAGTGCCAAATGTACACGCGTGTGACTTGGCTGAGTACAAAATTGATCTTATACTTAGCACGCTTGTTACAGCCCTTTGAAGGTGGTTCGCGCCAAAATTACAGAAGAAGTAAATAATCGACTCGTACAGGCCGGCGTAGACCCACTCAAGAGTAGACTAAATCAGAACATGTACCAAAAACAAAAAGCCCAATTACAACAACAACTGGATATTAAAACGAAGGTAAGTAAATATATTAATTATAAGTTTAGACTTGTGCACCTCTTGGTCTCTTGCCCCTGTCCCGTTAGTCCCGTTACAAGCGACGTCACAGTTAATCGATACACCTTTAGTCGGACGTGTTCAGGACTAGGTACGTAAAGTAAACCATTCCATTTGAATTTTCATGAGAACTGATCCAAACCGGTCACCGCCATCCTGGCGGTCACACCATTCAAAATGCGAACCTTGAAATTTACCTAAGTAATAATGTTGTACATATATTTCAGAAATATCCTTCTTATGAGCAAGTCAGATATACCATTATGGCATATTTAGATTCAGATGCTTCCAGTAAGAAGATAGATATGTCGAAAAACAGTATGGTGACGGGGACTACTAATGCTTTGGCTAAAGCATTTAGTTTGAGTTCTATGATATCAAATGTGAAAAGCAAGGCCTTATCATT
Source organism: Epiblema foenella (assembly GCA_963556455.1). Lineage (NCBI taxonomy): Eukaryota > Metazoa > Arthropoda > Insecta > Lepidoptera > Tortricidae > Epiblema > Epiblema foenella. The sequence continues at coordinate 13,616,779 of OY747095.1, read as the reverse complement.
AGTGAAAAACAAAGAATTAAAAAGGAAAAGCGAATACAAAAGTTCGAATTCCGAATTTGTTAAAAAAGCTATGGGTTTGCTCAAGACTCCGCCTGAATCGCCAGTTGTTTCTAGCTCACGGCGCTCGTCCAGTCCAACAGAACCAGATCAAGATGAGAATTTCAACTCTAAGCATGAGTACGAGATGACTACTGAAGAAAAAAGTGTAAAGACGCGTCTAGTCAAAAGAAAGACCAAATTGGCAACGCAAGGAGCTTTAGACAGTGACTCCGATGAAAGTCCCCTCCTCACGGCCACATCTGTCCCACAAAGACCCGCAAGGTCTATAGACAATTTAATCATGTCTCCGGCGCGCCGACCATCGTCTGCAAATGCTGACTACAATAAATACACCACAAGTCGTAGTAAAGACAATCACCTCCTTCGTACTCAATCGGTAACAAACGTTTTGGAATTCGGAACTGACGACAAAGCTATAAACGAAAAAGAGCGGAAAACACCTAGTAATGAAAATATTCAAGCATTATTGGAGATCAACAACGATGAAAATAGCCGAAGATCTAGCCCAAAACAAGCGAAGGGCGTCTTGAAAAACGCGTCGTCGACATCGTCGCTCAATAAGAAGAAAGTCATATTTGACATGGATGCGATACAAATGAAATCTGTTAGTGCGTCACCTTCACAAAGCCTGACGGAAAAAAGCGACGATAAATACGAACTGGGCATTATCAACATCGGAGATGACGAATGGGATATATCTAGGTAGGTTTTAAAGTAACGATATTACACGGACTCTTATCTCTATCGCTCGTGCATTACAGCGAAAGAGATGCGAGGTGTTGTTAGACCTCTACTAACCCCCCTATATCTCAAACCCCGTTCAGATTGCATTGACGTAGTCCAGTCTCCAAGTACCTTTACACTTGTTATTGATAATACTTATGTTACGCAAGACGTAATCAGAAATCGCCTTTTAATCACTGTAACATGACCAAATAGTGTGCAACCCTGATCGATCACGTAAGGTATTTTCTGATCACGACTTCGATTTCATCCTGTGTGTATGCAAAACATTTAAGTGGTCGTTGACGTTGAGTATTTATGAATAAAACAATCTAATTTTTATTGCAGCATCGAAAATGACCCAATAAAACACGATACCAAGATACGCGTCACTTCCGGACAAAGTCCAAAGATAGCAGAACTAAAGCAAACCATTGAAGCTCAGTTGGCACGTCGCAGCGAGACTCCTTCCACTGCACTTTTCGGAGGAGTCGATCTTCTGAGAGGACCTACGACCAAATCTATAGTCGGCGGTAGCAACACTAGTCTCGGGAGCTCCATTTTGGACGATTCGGATAGTGCTAAAGTTGTAAACCAAAAAACTGTAAGCATAGTTAAACCAAAAAATAATGCTGAAAAAGAAGACAGTGAATTAGACATTTCCGATTTCAGCGTTGATGGAGTAACGAATAAGAATGAAAAAGACTCTTTTTAAAGTAACTTTAAGTATGAATGTAAATTCAACGGCAACAGGTGAAATCTGCTACTAATTACAAAATATATATGAATGCGGATTACTTAGTCAATGTTGTAAAAGTAAAGATTGTTCTGGCCAATTACATGCAATTTTTTTCACCGGAGTTCCTTTATTTAATACCTACCCGAACTAAATCGGTTAAAATAATAACTCATCACGTAATAGGGATGTTGACACCAAATAAGAAAATCAGTAAGTTCCAATTTTCTCGAATAAGGATCAAATTCTTAATCTAATGGCGAAAAAAGTAACTCAAAAGAATAAAAAATTACATAATTATGTCTTCAAAGTTTTCAGAGGGGACATACTCTGTCCCTTTTCCGCAAAACGCACCTTTGTATTGAAATGATCGTCATTTACTATGGCGCTCGTGGTCAATGACGCCACTAATCTATCGCGCTTTCTCTCTCTAACCAGCAATATTAAAACCGTTGTAGCTTCATTATTTAATGAGATATTTGAATAGGAATTTCACCATTTGGAATATTTTTTTGCCTTAGTTTCTTTTGGAGTAGTCAAGTTTGAGTCAACATCCCTATTGTATTAGAGTAGAAGCGAAGTACTTCATAGTCACAATATTAATTAAAATTAAAGCATACCTAGATCTACACTATCTTAGATATTAATATGATCTACACTAGATTACATAAGACTGAAAATGGACATCATCTCATTTCATAAAGGGGGGCTCCCATAAAACTAAAGGGAGGCTCGAAAAAAAAAGTATTTATGTACTCAACCAGCTCTAAGCAACTATACCCCATTCGACGGGGTTGCTAATTCTTTTTTTTTTTCGCGCCTGCGCATGCATGATGTTGCCAATTTGGATTTACCTTTTCAGCACTCAAATACAAACGCTGTCACTCACATGTCATGACATGAGAATGTCAAAAACGAATTTGAACCCTATATCGATGCCGTGACGGATATATCCGTCGTTGACGTCGAAAAGGTTAATATTACCATAGAACGTACTAAGAAACCAGAACTACATCATGCTTCATGATTTTTAGCATTTTTTATTTAGTGTCGATTTCTACTGGATTACAGACCCCTAATCCCAAACAATTCGAACGTTCATAAAGACTTTCGGGCATCTGTAGCGTTGCGTATGTTACGTAATCAATCACTTCGGACCGGACCTCGGGACCTTAAGACCCAGGGAAATAAATGACTGATCATTCTGATCAATCGTCTCTTCAGAAAAATTACAAAAATTGTATAACATCTTAACCTCTTTACCGCCACTAGATTTCGTAAGTTGTGTATCACATGCTAAAGTCACAAAGCAAAACGATCGAAAATGAACCTTACTTGACAGCACGTAACGTGCTTTACATCAGCTCGATATGAAGTCATGGCGTGTGGGGTTTCAATTTAGTATAACATTGTAGTCTTTATACTAAATGTACTGAGTGAATGCGTTATTCGAGGTTGATATAGTTGTTGTAAAATTATGAAGCACAGTTTGATTTTCTCTTTTATTTTCAATATGTCCAATACATTTAAGTCTCCTTCTTCGTATCTGTCTTGCCACCACGGATTCTGCCAGTCCTGCGGGCGGCGATGAGACCGACCTTGCGACCAGCGGATGTTCCTCTCTTGACAGTCGACGCCTTACCTGTAAATCAAAGTTGCAATTGTTATCTCGGCACAATGAAGACGTTCGGAGAAAATATATGAATTAATTTATAATTTTTATAATTTATCATTGATGTTGAATTGTAGAAAGAGAAGAGAGAATAGAAGGCGGATTAGCGAATCACCAAGGGGGACGGACTTATGATAGGCTGACTAAATTGAGATGTATCAGAGGACTGATATGGATGTAGCACAATTCTGACATCTCATAATTAGTCGTGCTGTATAGATTGGCGCCAAATTTAAATTAGCCAATAAGGCTTCAAATACATTGATGACGTTTCGGCGACACAAATAATATGCGACGAGGGAAAGGAGATGACACATTGCATCTCGTTCCCACGTGTGTTGCTGTTTATGCTTGCATCTCTTTCGCTCGTCTGTGCATGTGTTTATTGCCGGCTCCAGTCAGTCTTATCCTTACGTTTGCTATCTAGCATGTCTACTGTCAATTCTTAATAAATGTGGTATTCCACAGAGCAAGATATTTTTTCATTAGTATATTTGTAGCTCGAAAGCGCAGCATGCAATATAAACATAGACACTTACCAATATGTTGATGGTTACCACCGCCGTGAGGATGCTCCACGGGGTTCATGGCGACACCGCGCACATACGGCCAGCAGTTACGCTTCACCTTGTACTTGTGGTACGCGCGGCCGGCCTTCAGGATGGGCTTGTCGATACGACCACCACCCGCGACGATGCCTGTCAAGTCACAATAATATTTAATACCCCTGGAAATATATTACAATATTTTTATTTCACATTTCCAGTTTCTTCAGAAAGAGCCTCTGTGTAATCATTAACATATTCAGAGTAGGTAAGTGAAAGTCATCATGTACAATGAAATAAACGAACTTTGTAGGCCGCAATGGCACTTTTACAAGTCAAAAACTACTAGTGTTTCTCAAGAGACCACTGCTGATGAAGAATAAACTGTTACGATTTTACCAATCTACAACATTACACCACATCTTACTTGTTTTGTTTGTGTTTAGAAGCATTATAATATGCTGTAAACTGTAAAGCATGCAATGAATCATAAAACCACTAACCTAAATCATCACACGGTGTGAACGTCAAATATAGCATCAGGTTTGCAACACACTGACCATTATAATTTACACGAACATGAGATGAAACGAAACAAAATTAGTAAATAATATAAAGCTGGTAGTTCATGTGGTTCCAGAGTTCTCAGAAAACCTATTGACTATGTATCATATTCAATAAGTTCGAATTATTATTGACTTTCCACACAGAACACTCCCGCTAGAACCCTAATGTTGTTCACTTTGTTCTCGACGCGAGTCACCGCTCGTAGCAATTATAGGCGCTTATATAATCCGCGGTCGCCTGCCTGCCTGCCGTTGCCGTTCAGTTACGTCCAAGTCAACGACCTGAGCGGAGTGTGCACGTTCCTTTTAAAAAAATATAGAAAATTGGATTCTCGTGGCTAGACATGGGATTTTGTAGTGTGCGGTGGTGAGGGAAGTCTTCAAATACTTCTAATTACAACAAAGATTGAATTACATTCCACAGGTACGTCAAATTCATTATTTCTTTGAAATATTTTATAGACAACAGAGGCCATTTTATACTGGTCACTGCGAATACTTCGGTACAAACACACTATGTCTATCCCTTTTCATCAAGTTGAAAATGCAATATGCTATTCCTTTCTTACGAAAACACGTCACAACTAGTGATGTGCCATGTTATAGTCAAGTACCGATTCCAAGTGCTCTCGTTCGTACCGATTTTAAAAAATATAAAAAAATAAAGATTTCACGTTTGTTCTTTTTACTTTGATTAGTTACTAGTTATTCTGTAGAATCTTATTTTTGTTTAGTTGTTAATTTTTAAAAGTAAATTAAATAGTACGATATAGTAAGAAGTAGTACTAGCAGTAGTACTAGTAGTAGTTTAAAGATATGTTGTGTGGACTTTTTAGAATCCTCTTGGTGAGCAGTTGGGTTCAGTGTCACAAGATGGGCCTGATGATGAACTTCGAGGAATTGCGAGGGAACTCGGAGTTGGTTTGAGATAGATATGTTTTGTGGGCTTTTTAGAATCCTCTTGATGAGCAGTTGGGTCTAGTATCACATGATGGGCCTGATGATGATCTTCGAGGAAGTGCGAGGGAGCTCCGAGTTGGTTTGAGATAGGTATGTTTGGCTTTTTAGAATCCTCTTGATAAGCAGTTGGGTCCAGTGTCACAAGATGAGCCTGATGATGAACTTCGAGGAAGTGCGAGGGAGCTCGGAATTGGTTTGAAATAGATATATGTTTTGTGCGATTTTTAGAATCGTCTTTCTCCTTTCCACAATGATACAGATTAAAGAGATATATAAGAGCTATAAAATATTTCTTGTTTCATTTTTAGAACCAAGTAATGATAGATCGTTGTGTTACCAATTTAATATACAGTAAATACCTACCGTATTTACCGATAATAAATTACGGTACCAGTTTGTAGTGAACATGTCCCATCACTACGCAATCCGCGTGCCAACTCATCGACCAATCGCAACGCTGGTAGCACCCACTCTTCCCCTCACCGCTTCCTCATACTTTGGTGACTCGCGTCGGGAACAAAATGAGAAACATTAGCTTTCTAGGGGGGGTGTTGTGTTTTTCCCTAACCATAATAGAAAAAAATCGAATTAGAAGAGCATATAAAAATAAACAAATTAGTTTCAATTTTTAGGGACTTAACTGTGTTTTTAGTACCCATAAAATGAATAGCAAGCGGAAAATTATGCGGAAAGTATAACACTATTATCGGAAATTTATACCAGTTCATAACACGCGGCGGATAAAAAGTTCTAATACGCGTTTAGAGGAGCAATCAAATCAATGTACATTTTTTCTATCACAGATGCATAGTAATTTATGAGAATAATTCACCACTACATTTATTTTTAAAATCTAGTGTAATGACTAAATTCGTTCCGATTCAGAGGATATTTCCGTAAGTTGATGGAAATCGATAAATTAATTTATAACAGTAATAATTTACGTATTATAAAAAAAAAAATCCAATAAATTACAAACGGTGAAGTGTGAAATTACCTACATTGTGGAATTTGGGAATTCTTATCGATTTCTGAATGATACAAAATTGACATAGGTAGAATAAAAATCGCATGACAAAAGTTCCTACTCTAGATTCGTATCAATTGCTAATCAATAATTGCAAACGCCAATTCATAGCTGTCAAAAAGGAACTGGTAAAAAAATTCTATAATAATAAGACAGCTTCGTCAAAATATATTCTGAATTTTTTCATCAATATTGTGAATTTTATTAAAAACGTGGGACTCCACGTTTTTAATAAAATTCACGATATTGACACACGGTAGATAATGGTACGGAACCCTTCGTGCGCGAGTCCGACTCGCACTTGGCCGATTTTTTTCAATTAACTATTTAAAAATACACACTGACAACAGGAGGAATTTATTGTGGACAATAATATGAACATTAAAGTGATGAATTCTGAAAATAAAAAAATCCACTTACCAACCATGCCTCTGTTGCTAGAGGGCAAAACTTTCTTAGCTCCAGAAGGCAGCTTGACCCTGGTCCTCTTGGCGTCAGGATTGTGGCCGATGACGGTGGCAAAGTTTCCTGAGGCACGGGCCAGCCGACCTCGGTCACCCATCTTTTCTTCCAAGTTGCAGACAATGGTACCCTCAGGCATGGCACCAACAGGCATTACATTGCCTGTACAATAATAATGAAATTGATTAATTACCAAAGGTTACATATTTTTATTTTGTTTCTTTCTTATTTTATCCTCAGAAAGAGCCTCTGTGTAATCATTAATATGTTCAGAGTAGGTAAGTGTAGGTCATCATATCCAGCAACATTAATTAGTAAATTCCTACTTTTCAAAATATTGGTAAAGTGCCCAGATTCATTCTAGATTTCGTTGTATGGGCAAAACGACAGAATTTATAATAACTTAAAACAACAGTGTCATTTTACACCATTAAAATACACTACTCTCCCGCCCCCTCCACCTTCCGCTTAACCCCTCCCCCACTTGAAAAGTGTCCTGTTTTACAGATTTTCTTAATTTTTAAGAAACTCCGGAACTATAACTTGTATCAAACTAAATGCAGGAACATATTTGTAAGTAATTTTGTAATTTAATAATAAATACTTTAGTCTGACCATTTTTCTCATAGCTTTAATAGTTTACCTGAAAATTGTGAAATATCTATAAAACAGGACAGTTATTAAGGGGAGAAATGTGAAGCGGAATGTGGAGGGGTCGAGAGAGTTGTGCATTTGAATGTACCTATAGTTGCAGCGGTTGTTCCAAAAAAATTATAATTTTGCCACTAATCAATCTATAATGAATCCGCTATAGTGATACTTACCAACTTCAAGAGTAGCCTTCTTTCCGCAATAAACAAACTGGCCAGTGTACAAGCCCTCAGGTGCAATGAACAACTCCTTGCGGGTCTTGAACTTGTAAGGGTCACGGAAGTGCACCACAGCCAAGGGAGCACCACGGCCAGGGTCATGGATGATATCCTATATAACAAAACTCATTTATTCAACTGCATAGGCAGGGCTGTTAAGGCTTTGAAATGTCCAAGCATGATTGCATTCTCTCCCCCTTACTCATAAAGCTTAAGGGGTTCCTCCCAATGACCTTCGATCCGTAACTCTCTTTTCTCGTATTTTTTATGGCTTATCATATTAAGAACAACGAGGTTTACTGAAATAGTATACCATATTTAAGTACTTCAAACCTGACTCGCAAGATATATGGCAAACCAGTTTTTAAGACGTAACTTTTGTGAAGACGAGTGTAAAATAAAAATGTCTCATGCGTTGTTAGAGACGTCAATAAGGAACAGTTACATGTACATTTCATATAAATAAGTGCATAAACAACGTCCAGGCAACTTTTTCAAAATCTAGCTCTTGCAAATGTAGATAATGGATTGAAGAAATGATAACCATTTGTATAAATATATCTATAGTTTTGACAGAGCAGAATCAACTCAAAACTCTTCAAAAATTGATGAATAGTGCGTGAAGCCCCTTAACAAATCTCTGCAATCTAAAATATGTTTTCTCCCTTTCTCACAAACATGTGACGAACGAATTTTAGGGGCTATTTAACTAAATAGATTTGATGGATGTTTATGAATAAGGGGTTTTAACATTAAACGCATCACAACCTTCCAGAACCCACTGATCTGTTACATCTTGCATATGGTATGTAAATATATAATGGTAAGTAAATGGCTTTAAATATTGTCAGGTGACAGCCTCAGTACTCAACGATTCAGATACAAAAGTTTTATTGTACCTAAGTAGGTATTTGTTACTTTGTGACTTTTGTTGTTGTCAACCAACTACATGATGCAATAATTTAAGACCCCACCACATTGAACACGGTAGTGGGGCGGGCACAGCTTACTGTGACATAGCTCATAACGTCCCATGCATTCTGATCAGCGCAGGTTCGCCTGAAACTGCGCCCGCCCTGCTACCATGCTCAATGTGTGCAAGTAAAATTATTTCAACATAAGTTCTCAGATACTAAACGATTTCGCAATAGCAATTAATTATTAAAATAATAGTGCAGAGGCTGATGTTATCAATAAAAGAAAAAAATAATAGCCACCAAACAATAATTTCCTTAATGTAGTGAAGCTTAGACAATCTTTTAATTGGAGGTCCTACTTACATCCTTTTGATTGTATATTAAAAGAGGGCACAACAACTAAGTGTTGACTTGCCCTTGAATGATCTGATTTTTAAAATATTAAGTATAAATAAGCTTAATTAATAATATAATATGTATTCTAATTTGGGGAATTGCTATATTCAATACACTAGTATTACAAGACTACTTGTTTATCACATTGTGTAATCAATTAACCAGATGCATCCAGTTAGATAGCAGCTATGAGACTGCCTAACAGTTGCTTGTAATAAGATGGCTTTATGACAATGATACATGGGTTGTAAAAGAATCATGCATTTTTCTATATCTGCAGACCCAAGTCAGCCAAACGTGTAACAGGGTAATTGACTGATTGAGTGTTCATCAGGAACATAATACTAGGGATGATGACACCAAATAAAAAATAAGGATCAAATTCTTAATCATTATGGGCTTCTGTCCCTTTTCTACAATATGTGCCTTTCTATTGGAGCAATCAATGGCGCTTGAGGTCAGTGACATCACTTTTCTGTCGCGCTTTCTCTCTCTAACCAGCTACATTAAAATGGTTGTAGCTTGTTATTTTTGAGATATTTGAATAGGATTTCCGCCATTTAGCATAATTCATTGCCATCTTTCTTTTGGAGTAGTCAAATTTTGAATTAACAAATCTATTTAATGATACATAAACACATTCCTACTTTCAAATAGTCATGAAGGTTTGCTCTTCTGAATTTTGAATGCATTGTACTATTGAAAGTTATTGAGGGTTATATCACTAATTTGTGTGTAAAATGTTTCATAAGCCATCTGTGTGATGGAAACTGTGAAACAGCAGAACATTGGGGATGATAGAATCTTGATGTAAGATAGGGTAGGAACTAAGAAGCGAGGTTGCTGGTCAATGCACAAGAAAGTTCTCCACTTCTCACTGGACACTGGTTAGTTTATATTATATATCCTTAGTAAATTCATTTAGAAGTTAGCATATATGCACTAATTTAGGTGTGTTTCGATAAACTTGATGATATCCTCACCTGAAGCCGATACTTTCTTGAACATGAACCACAAATAGAAATGTACATGAAGTGATGATTGTGCTATGTACTTATACTGAATATTGAATTCTAGATTTATTTGCAGGTCTAATAATTTGAGGTTAGATCGGGCAACACCTCATGTTAGTTAGGTTGTCTGTTAGGTGGAATACCATCATGGAATATCTAATTCTATAATACTGAGCCTTGAACATGAGGTTTTACATAGTACAATCGACTAAGAATATTCTGATAAAAATGTTACGCTCCGCTGACGTATGACAACAGTGAATTATTTTTGCTTTATCTTACCTTTACTACTCCCTTAATGTAACCATGTCGTTCAGCGTAATCCAAGGAACGGAGTTTAGGAGCTCCTTTCCTTTTCTTGGTGTGAGAAACGAATACCGAACCGGCACCTTTTCGCTGGGCACGAATCACACGACCCATGATAACGTCGCCTAAAATGAAAATAAAACTTTTAAGCAAGAAAATACGGGCACTACTCAAAAGACACGGTTTATACAGTTAGAAAAATAGTATTTCCAAACAAAAATGTTTAAAACTTGACTTAATAATTAAAGATTACTCCGAAACAAATACGTACGACATACCTCAGTTCGAGGGTGACTTTAGAAAGAAAAAGTAAGCTACACAGATCATAAAGAAAATGACCGGGCACAGATAAGCTTAATCCCAGAACAAATTTTTAAGTTTGTCTATGGCAAGACGCGCAATTTTCTGTTATGCGATATGTCAGAAGGGCTCTGTTGAACTTACGGACAGAGGGGCTACCGCGAACTGAAAACGAACGAAGTTCGAATATCTCCCTCTCTGTCGCACTTGCTAATACGTTCCACAGAGAGGGAGATATTCGAACTTCGTTCGTTTTCGGTTCGCGGTAGCCCCTCAGACTTGCAAGTGCGACTGAGAGAGAAACTTCGTTTGCGGTCGCGGTAGCCCTCAGCATAATGATCTGATGAGTCTTGATCGCGCTTTATTACAGATACTATGCCCTCGCCTACTGAACGCCGCTGCATTTGATCCTACACTGATACTGACGTTCACATTGTCCGATGATATCGGACCGATATCGCCATCTTTTGTCAGTTTCGTGCGTAGTGGCTATAATGGCCCATTACATGGTGATATTATCCCAATACTAGGGTGCCAGTATTATTTTATTTAATTAAGTTAAACCGTTCTACGAACCAGAGGGCTAAAAGGCGTGATAGGATTATGAGGGATTCTAGATGGAGCAGTCTATTTTGTGCTGAAGAAGTTTGTTAAGGAATAAGGCATCTAAGATCAGTCTACGTTTTTAGTACATGCTGTGACTAGTACATGCTAAAGAAGTGCAGCTTGCATTTGTAGGACGTTCTCCTTTTTGCTACAACACGGCCGTGAAAAAATTCCAGGTGTCGTAGGAAGCGTTTCTGCACCCGCTTATCACCCGCCAGACCAAACTATAATAAAGGACCTTTTTCGTGCTGCTTCGCTTAAAAGATCTGCCATTTCGAATAATAAATCCCAACATTTTAGATATTCGCTTGGCAATATCACTCGGGTATCACTCGGTGTCGCATACACCGATATCGTATCAGGGGGCGCTACTTACGTCCGAACGTGCAAGTGCGACAGAGAGCGAAAACTTAGTTTGCCGTCGCGGTAGCGCCCCTGATACGATATCGGTGTAGTAGCGCCCCAGAGGGGCTACCGCGACTGAAAACGAACGAAGTTCGAATATCTCCCTCTCTGCCGCATGAATTAGCAAGTGCAACAGAGAGGGAGATATTCGAACTTCGTTCGTTTTCTTTTCCCGGTAGCCCCTGAGGGCTACTACTCCGAACTTCGAAATCCGAACTTCGTATCATGCCGTCCCTTTCACACATAAAGTGAATAACATGAAAGTGAAAGGGACGGCACGATATGAAGTACGTATTTTGAAGATCGGAGTACAGGGCCTGATAATGTGGACACAGCCTTAAACTACTATGGCTTTTACACCGTGTAGGTATTTTACAAGTCTAGCAACATCATTGACAACTTCTATCCATTGCTGTTTATTATTTTATATTTTTTTGTGGTATCATAGCATAAGGAAATTTATGGAGCTCCTAAGTCACGTTGCAAGCGGCGTGGACGACTGATTGAATTGAGAGTAGTCTAAGAGCTATATATCATTTATTGCATCTTTCTTTTGATACAATACTAAATAGGTAACTGTATCATAATCAGCATATTTGTGATTAACAATATTTTAGGACAAGTATTAGTTAAATCTGTAGCCGAATATATACTGCGTGTATCACGGGTAGTAAGGGTATTACAAGTTCTAGTACGCCTTCGGCATCGCGCCTCTAATATACTTTTGTTAGTAATATCCTCCTTACTACCCTAAAAGCACAATGTACTATTTTATACATACGAAAGGAGGCTGATAAGTTCTAAGCCTAGAGTGATATAAAGTGAAAGAAAAATTGTAAATTAAAAGTATAGGGTGCATTAAAAACTCTCTGACAATTTAAAAGTTACCACCATTTTTATATAATCGTGTTATATTATTAGGGGTACGCTGGAAAAGGAAACCGTCTATAAGGAATAAGGGAGGAATTTGAGTTAGGGACTTTAAATTGGCGCTTTATAAGGTAATTGCTTGTTAGAAACGGAATATACCCTGTAGAAAAAAATTCACAGTTGTTACATATTCTGCAATGTTATGGCTTTTCGTGGAATATTTTAAAAGTATAAATCAACTTTATTTAAAAAGAAACCAAGCGTTATAATGTCAATCTCCGTTCTGGGCTGCTACCGCGAACAGCATTCGAAATTTTCCCTCTGTCGCACTTGCAAGTTTGCACATAAGTGCGACAGAGAGGGAAAACTTCGTTTATGGTTCGCGGTGGCAACCGTATCACCCAGCATTAGTAAATCATAAAACGTGTAAAACTCGCAGAGTACGAATTAGATGGCTGAAGTTTTTACTGTATATTTGAGTACAAATTTGGTACAAAAAATTGAGATATTAACATTGGTTGATAATTGGTAGGATCATAATTTTCCCAGGTACACCCGCCATCCTGACTGCCAGGATGGCGGGTGTACCTTCACTTTGTAATAACTTTAAATGCGGAAGGGTACAATTTTTTTCTAAAGTGGTACAAAATAGTACAAATTAAGTACAAATTTTTGGTACACTTTATTTACATATTTGTTTAGGTACACCCGCCATCCTGACTCTCACAAATTTTCACAGTATAAGCATTTTAGCCACACAAATTGTCAAAACTTATTTAACAAATGATTGTAAGGGGGGGGGGGGGGGGCTCCCATAGAGCTGACCCTTCAGCTCTATGGGTGCGAAAAAAAATTGACCTGTCCCATCGAGTGGAATGTCGTTATTTAGAGCTCGTTGAGTAGATAAAATACTGTATTTTTGTTTTAAAAAATATTTGAAAACAAAGGAATTAGCAGCCATCAAAGTCTTTTTACAAAATTTGTTTGACGTATGAACTAGAGATAATTTTATAAGGAACATTATTTCCTTTGTCGGTTTTCGCCTAGCTCCAGCAGTTTTCAATAAAATAAAAAATAAACTGTGATTCGGTACACATAAGTGTGGGCGACGGAGGGCAAAAAAAAGATTTTCTACGTGTTTCTCCTTAAATATTGAAGCAAGTATATGAAAGCTACATGCATGCCAAGTTTCGTGCTTTCTGCCAGATGGGATCGTATTTCACATATTTTCGAAGTAACAAACCGTACTATAGAAAACTGTGAACCTCTCCATTCAACTTATGATTTACGGATTCGAAACTACTTACCCTGATTCTTGGAGTTATAATTTAATGTGATAAATATGCTATGCCACCATCTTTTTTTTATAAATTGCTATCAATTTAATTCTATTCAATTTGTTGTTATTATGATCGATTCTCACTGAAATGTATAAATTGGTGTCAGCTCTTGACCTATAAATGTGACAACTTAGACGAATTATGTAGCTCACGGCTCCTAACTGCGCGGGTGGAAACGTGGAAACATATTTATTGTAACGCTTTGGCGGGTGGATTACGTTTTGTTTACTTCGTACTGTGCTTGACGTAACTAATAAATTTCTGTTATTTGTACCATCGAGATTCTAGAAACGTTTAAAATCATATCCTTTTTGTATTACATTGTTGGAAAGTTTTCCAATTGTTATTAAATACCTTGCTCGCGATTTAAAGGAAATAGTGCTGTTAAGTGTGACGTATTTGTAAATTGGTTACCTAAACTCCCGAGATACAGATGCAGGTCTGACGATTCATTGAATTATACAAGAAGTTGTGTATATTTTTGCTGTTATATCTCTGCTCAGGGATAATTTCCGATATAAAATAAGGTAAGTTACAGTTATGTAGAGCTCTTAGCATGTAAATTGTGTGGTAAACATAAATAGATGTGATATATAATAAATTAAGCTACACTGACCTCTCTACAAGTACACTTAGTTCAAGTTTGTTTCAACATTGTCTTTTTAGCGGAAGGTAAATTGCGTATTTTCATCCAACTACTCAAATTATGTATGTACAATCAAAAACAAAAGTACAGTGAGTATAGTCTAGATACCTATGTTAATAAAAAGACTAGATATTTAAGACAAAGATATATTTTGCAGCGAACTGTACCTTAGCACTACTACTTATTCTGTGCCTTAGCATAATACTATTATGGATGTATACGAATATGGCAGTTACATATGTATGGATGAGGACTAAATTTTTGGCACATATTTAAGGCATTTAATTCGCCTACATTTAAATTGAGTTCATCATGAGACAAAAAACTGATGTACTAATTATAGTGAACAACAAATATAATGACCGCCAAAAAAAATTTGACTCCAATTTTTTGTCCTTAAAAATATATACTAAACTAAATGCAGACAACTGATCACTAAATGAGTTAATAGATCACCAAATGTGGTAACGGAGCACAAAATGAGTAAATGCTATACCAAGATATACAGGAATATTGGGATGACAGATCACATCCAGCATTCTGCATAATGAAACTCCAATAGGTCACCTTACGAACAACGTAGAGCCTATACCACTGAAGCCAGGAACATAAAATTTTCATTTAAGAATGAAGATAAGCATTAAGGCAGAGGTTTTAAAAATATTGCATCTTGGAGCTGAAAAGGTGGGGATAATGACACACAGGCTAAACCACTACAGCTAGAGACATGAAATGTGGAACATTTATTTCTTGAAAAACCTCACGTAGCACTAACAAAGATTTTCTTTTCAAGATTCTACTCTTAGGGGGTGGAAGTTAAGCCTAAACTGCTGAAGCTAGGAGAATGAAATTCGCAACACCCCTACTTCAATTCCTTATACAAGTAGTTACTAAAAATTGATATAAAAAAGTCACCCCTAGGGCTGAAATTAAATATTGCCTGCTAGAAATTGTATTATTCAACTGTACCACAGACTGTTCCACAAACAAATGCTCTTGTAAGAATCACAGAACGTAATGCTCAACTTTGTGCGGATGCTGTGCTGGGTCTGGATCAGGGACTGCATAACCGGAAAATAAAGGTAGCGTTTTAAAACGGTATGACGTCATACCGTTTCGTTTCGGTTAGGTTTCGATACCGCGAAAGATTTTTTCGGTAGCGGAATATAACGGTATCGCTATTTTTTTGATACCTGAACCGTTTTCATTAAGGTATAGGTAGTTTAGGTTTAACGAGGGTGCCGCCAACGGCGCCAACCCATCACTGCTAGTTATTGGGTGTATGCCTAAAATACATGGCATGATAGACTACTGACGTAATCGCTGTTCGCTGTTCATCGCGTTGATGTACGTACTAAGTAAGTACGTATTGTAAGTTACGGTCAAAATTTTTCGGTACCGAAATAATACCGGTAGGCTACCGTTATAATAAAGGTTTGAGTACACATATGAAAAATAGCGATATCGTGTTTTATACCGGTAGCGTACCTTTATATTTAAACCGGTATAGTTCTACCTTTATAACGAAGCGGTACCGAAAACGCTCCCTGGCCTGGGTACAGCAACAGCCCTGACGATGAAAGTGACGTCGACAAGCACGATATTCAGGCCCCAGGTTCACTCATTTTTCATTCATATCAATTAAGTAGCTTAGGGGAGGAATTCCAAACAACGATGAAATATATTTTGTTGAATTTAAACTCCTCGGCTTTTGGCTCCTATACAACAAACGTAATTTTTTTGCCGTTTTTATGGTACGGAACCCTTCGTGCGCGAGTCCGACTCGCACTTGTCTGGTTTTCTGATTAAATGTATTGGGTACTACTAGTAGCCGTGATGAAATGAAGCGAGGCAATTATGCATTTTAAGAACTATTTTATTTAACAAACGGTATGACAGTTGATTATACTTCAACACAACAAAAAGACGTGAGAGTGCCCTAGCGTCATCTATAGGCAGGAACAGAGTGACTGTACTTTGCTAAATCATAAGATGCAGGCGTCCATATTTCCATCAAGTCGCCAGGCGGTACGGAAGTACGGAATCCTTCATTGTTCGTGATCAGACACGCACTTGGCCGGTTCCACTTCCTCAGAGGATGAATTTTTGAAAAGGCTGTAAACTGTTTTCTTTCATTTTAATGCTAAGTTCAAATTTCTTTCTTAAAAATAAATTTGTTCGTCATACAAAATGGCGATCCTCTTTTAACCCCCTAAGGGGAAGAATTTTGAAATAAATTATAGCCGTATGTTATTCTGATGTCTAAAGCTACAATACTGGAAAGTTTCATATAAACCAGTTCAGCAGTTTTTGAGATAACGTAACCATTCATACATACATCGGCACAAACTTTCACGTTTATAATTTTATTGACCGTGTGAAACGAAGGTCCCTGCTTCAGCTTCGATAAAAAAGCTTTCCTATGTCCGGATTTCCAGATTTCCAGTTGTTCTCCTCTGGTGACATTTCTCAACCGATTCCCGTCAAATTTAGTAAGCAGCTAGGTTCGATAATTATATATCTTTTATTTTTTTTGAAAATTTCCATATTTTTTTTCTTCAATGATTTTGTAAGCATCTACTTTCGGTTTGTTCTCTTCTACAGATCGCATTTCTCGACTCTCGACCGATTCTTGTGAAATTTTGGGAGCATGTTTGATAATTATATATATACATTTTTGTAGTCAGTTAGTCCGTCGTCAAAACGCTTTTATGTGCTGTTTTTGGGTGCAAAAAAGTTTTACTTTATCAAATTTACACAGAGATGAATTATAATTTCACAATCAAACCTTTATTTCAAATGGATTAAAAAACATTCGTACTTGACCATCATCATTCTGACATCTACAGTATTTCAGTAAATAAGGAGGACTACTGTTTATGAGAATTTCTGTGAAATGTGATCCTTAGCGACGTTGATCAATTTGCAGTGTAAAGGTTGACTTTTATTGCTCAAATTTAGTCTTTTGAGTCTGCGTGCGTGAATGTTTTAGTGTGGGTACTTAGTAATGGGAGAATGTTTTGCAAATGTGCTTAGTTTTTTGTGTGTTACCTTGCTCATTATCCGCACGAAAGATCAGAATAAGTGACAGTTAGTGAATATCACATATATTACTTTTTTAAAACTCGAACCGATGTTCTTACAATCTCTGTCTCTTTGGGTTTTTTATTGCATAACTTTTAGATGAAAGAACGAAACGTGGTTTAAAAAATAATTGTCACCTTATCATTTAAACTTACATGTAAGTAAATATAAACTAGGATTTTATATCTTATTTTTGAATAACAATACGTAGGCGCGTAATACCCCACGTTGAACAAAATTGATTAGAAATTGTTTATTTATTATCGTACACCAATAAAACCTATATTGTTGGAAAGCTTATAAAACGTCCTAGTTTTTTTGTAATAACATCAATTGCTCTAATTTTTTTCTAAAATTTTTAATGAGTAATATTAGTTCTTGTTCAAATAAGCACCGTTAAAAAAACATATTTTTTTCAAAAATAAAATGTGTTTAATCTATGTGTTACAGAAATAATTGTAGTGCCTTCAATAAGCTCTTAAACTACACCTCACACGTATAGATTGGTAACATAGAAGCAGAGATTTGGACAAAAATCGACGACGGTCGGCCGCCATCTTTATTACGTCACAGCTATGGCTGTGCTCCACACCATTTCTTAAACCCGGTAGTTTCGTGTCCAGGAGACAACAAGGAACAAATTCATACCAGTTTTAGGTAAATAGAAGCCGTGTCGACGACTTTTCCTAAAATTGGCCGATTGCCGCCAGACTATATACTATATACTATACTAAAAATAGGAAAGTTGTCAACTCTACTGGTTTTTGGGTTTCCGCAGTAAACAACCAACCCCATATAGTTTCGCCATGTTGGTCTGTCCGTCCGTCCGTATCTTAGGTCAGTCACTTTTTCAACTATAGAGCTGTAATTTGGCATACTAATCGACCATGCCAAAAAAGTGGTAAAAGAAAATCATGGCATAAAAAGGCTAAGCTCGTAGGAAAGGATTGCATGTAGAGTGGTTTATAGACCTACCAGCAGTACGAGGCAGGCAACCCTGTTCCTACTGAGGGACGTACAATAGTGATTTATTCAAAATCCAGTGAAAAAAATTTAAAATTACACAATATCTATATCGAAATGTAATTTTTCTTTTAATATTCGTAATTCTAAGTTATTTATTTATTCAGTAATAAAAACACGAGCTGCATCAGCCTTCGCCGCCGCTCCTCCCTTTACTTTCCTGTAAATTCGCGACGCCCGCAACGATGGGGTTCGCATTCTATTGCCGCGAAAGTTCTACTTTTGACGTGATAACGCTTTATAAATCGATGAACGGATGGCAGCACGAAAAAGTGTGACTTAATGTATGACTAACGTGAGCCTTGTTATGCGAATTTCCATAAAAAAATTATTGATTTTGTACCTTATTGTTAGGACGGTAAAACAGCTTTTTGAACAAATTACTTTGATGCAACTCTGCCAACTGAATGATTTCAAGTTCACTAAATAGTTGACGGCCAAACCGGTTTCTCTCCTCTGCTGGTATTCACAAACCGACACGTCCTCACCTGTCACCTCACCCCTGACCCGTTTTTATATGGAAACTGTGACAAATGACATTTGATAATTTCCATATAAAAACGGGCGACAGGTGAGGACGGTGCTTAGTGAATCGTATAGCTCAAAGGGTAAAACGTGTAAGCGCCCCGAAATTCCCTTTTTGGCGAACTCACTCTTGGCGTTGTTGCTCGCCCTGACAAAGAGCGCGGGCGGCTCCGTCGGCGAAGGGCGATCCCAGCGCCCCTTCAATTAATTTCCTTTGTATTACACAAACTAATGATAATTCAGTGATAATAATTCTTCATAAAAGTACAATTTTTCATCGTCAGTAAACCGACTTTATAGACAAACACTTTTTCGAACGTGTTAGAGAACAATATTTTAGGGTAACTCTCCTACACGTAAAGTGGGGACGCATTTATAAAAACAATGACGGGTGACGCAACCGCAATGTCGATTGGTGATTTGGTGCGCGCGAAGCCGAAGTAACAAACCGAGCAGCGGCCGCCCATTTTTCCAAGTTTCTAACAAAAACCCTTTTAAATCCCGTATAATGAGACGGGTGGCAACTATAGAACCCTTCACTGTGAGTGGCTGGCCCGAAAACACGTGGCTGGTTTTTAAAAGTTTCTTACGACAGAACTCAGTTACTTGTGAGCCGACGTTGGAATTTCTTTGTTTATACATGTGAGAGCTAAAACCGTTCTGAATAGATTGTCAGAGGACCACGTATCTACTGATAATGGGATTCTTATTAAACGATATTGTGGAGGTCCACAAATATTATAAGCCCACGCCTTCCTATAATGTCTATTTCCGATGGCCCGGATAGATCTATAGAAGTCGGCTGGAATTTATTTTGAAATTGGTATATATTTTAATTTATTTTCTTGTGTTATTGTAATCAGGTTAGCCGGAGCATGTGTCCCGGATGTCGGCAGTGAGTTTGGCTGCGTCGGGCGCGCCGGGCGGCGCGCACATGGCGGAGCCGGCCCGCGGCAAGCACACCGTGCACTGGTTCCGGAAGGGCCTCCGGCTTCACGACAACCCCGCGCTGCGCGAGGGCCTCAACGGCGCGATCACACTGCGATGTGTCTTCATCATAGACCCTTGGTTCGCTAGCTCCTTCAACGTCGGCATAAACAAATGGAGGTACGACTCATGTTTTGTTGGTTTAGTCTGGTGTGTAGTCACTAGTCACTGACCCTGCCTGAAAAGGTAGGTAGGTGAAGTAAGGGCAAACGTTTGTGTGATGAGCGTGATATGGTCGCTAGGTCGGTTAATGTGGTTTTTTCAATTAAAGATATTTGTAATTTTACAGACCCCAAAAACAGTCAGTGTTGTACGTATTTTATTTGGGAGTTACTGAATGGGAATCCATTAAAAAAAGAGTAAATATCCTTTGAGTCCATCAAGTCATCCAAGTGGTCACAAACCGGCGCACCAAATTAGCTGGTCGCAAACCAACCTATCGACCCCAGTTTGTTTCGGAGTTTTAGATGTATTCTATCAATCAATCAAATCGTTTATTTGCTGGAATACAGTAAGTACAAATAGGTCTTATACATTACAGTGCATGCAAACATTTACGAGTGCTGCGTACGTTACGATATAATATGTCAACAATAATAAATTAGCAAAGAATACAATAATTAAAAAAAATATATAGAATTCACAACAAGTAATAATTATAAAAATAAATGTCAAATGTCAAAATACCCACGGAGTCAAAATTACAGCTTCTATGGCAACTTTGATTTAAATAGCTTTTTACACTATAGAAGCATTTGTCTAAAAGCCAAATGGCAACCTGTGTTTATAACTATTGCCCCGTAGTAACTTTATTTCGTCAGGATAGTTTCATACACATGTTGAACACATTTCTGCCGTACATCGCCTTACGAGCGCGAGGATTATGCAACAGGTTCATAATTCTTGGTCTGGTTTGCCTGAGCGTGACTTCAGCACGTTTTTTGAAGTATGACTGATTGTTGCAGACAAAAACACATACATCTCTTATATACGTATATAAACACGATAATGGGAGTATGTGTAGATTTTTAAATAAGGGTATGCAGCTATCATCTATCCACGTATTACAAATGGCCCTAACACACTTTTTTTGAATTTTGGAAATTCTGTCCACATCTACAGAATTCCCCCTACCGGAGAACAGATGACACATAGCCGTGGTAAGCTGTGAGTGAAGCCTCAATTGACACAGTGTTTCTCAGCCTTCGGAGAGCAAACACAAACCGATTGAGCTTTTTGCAAACTTGTTCTATGTGTTCTTTCCAATCGAGATGCTTATCGATTGTAAACCCAAGAAATTTAATCATCATTATATTTTAGTGTCATTGGTAAACTATTCGAATTATATATAAGACGTAAATTCCATATATTTTGTTTACTTAGGTCATTCATATTCATCCAGTTTATTATGTCAATTAGAGAATTTTCTATGTCGATTAAAAGTTTTCCTATTAGAACCTTTAATCACTATTGTCGTGTCATCTGCGAATAAAATGGTTTTTTGAACAGTTGCCTTGGGTAAATCATTGATGTAGAGAAGGAAAAGTAGCGGTCCTAGGATGCTCCCTTGTGGCACACCAGTATTTGAGATATAGAGATTGCCTTTGTATTGAAATCTGTAAGTTTGCTTTATAATATTGTTGTTTTTTTTTGTAAATCTACTACTGTACATTGAATCCTATCCTGTAAATAACTCTTAATCCAATCCAAAGCTTTACCCCTGATACCATAGCACTCAAGTTTGTGCAAAAGCTTCGAGTGGTTAACACAGTCGAATGCCTTTGACATGTCTAGAAAAACCGATGCAACTGGGATGTTATTATTAATACTCTCTGTAATGTATTCTATAGGTTTGAAACAAGCTTGAGTCGTTGATCTATTTTCACGAAAACCACATTGTTTTTGACAAAGTATATCATATTTCGTTAAAAAATTATTCATTTGTGTATAGAACGCTTTTTCGAATATCGTTGACACGATAGGTATCAGTGTAATAGGCCTGTAGTTGCTTGGGTCCTGCTTGCTTCCTTTTTAGGGTTCCGTAGCCAAAATGGCAAAATCGGAACCCTTATAGATTCGTCATGTCTGTCCGTCCGTCCGTCCGTCCGTCCGTATGTCACAGCCGATTTACTCGGAGACTATAAGCACTATAATTATGAATTTTGGCAGGAAGGTGTATTCTATGAACTGCTACATAAAAATGATGTAAAATTACAAAAAAATATTAAATTAGGGGGGGCACTCCATACAGGTAACCGGTCGATGAAAAAAAAATTTTCAACGCACATAGTCATGTGGGGTATCGATGGATAGGCCTTTAAAAATGATATGGAGGTTTCTAAAAAACTTGTCCATTTAAGTCAACCGTTGGTGAGATATTAGCTGTCAAAGTCATAGAAAGTGTCCCCCACCCCTCTAATTTCCAAACTATAAAGTTTAAAATCCTGAAAAAAGTTGAGGTAGTGTGCATTAGTAAATTCTTTCAACGATTTTTGGTTTGAACAATATAGGTTTTACGGTTTTTGAGTTTTCGCTTAAAAACTGTCATGCCCAAACAAAAGGTCGTAAGTGCCGTGAGTTCCCTATAAAGATACGACTTTTTTAGATTCAATGTATTGGACAGTGATTTTAAATGTGGACTAGTAAGTGTTGGTACGGAACCCTTCATTGTACGTGGTCCAACACTTGGCCGGTTTTTTAAATAAGGACTTAACAATACATGACTTTAATTCTTTTGAAAAAATGCCTTCAATAAATGATAAATTTATAACGTGTGTCAATGGGATACTTAAACATACGGAGCACATAGCTTGAGTACGTTGGTTGTGATGCTGTCGTATCCATTTGCTTTGCTGTTTTTTAGTGTCATGATTATATTATATGTTATATAATACTCTATGTATTTATATATCTTAATAATATAAACGTGAAAAATTGTGCCGATGTATACATGGATGGATAATGTAAGTTCCTCTTAATCTCAAAAACGTCTGGACGGATTTGGCTGAAATTTAGAATTCTTATACTCGCTTATAACCTGGATTAACACATAGGCTACCTTTTATCCCCGGGTAACACCGCAGGGCGTTGTAAGTATTATTAAATATATCGTAATTACAATCAGTTATACCGGTAACTCAAGCCTTATTGAGTATTAATGTGAGTTTTCGATTTATATAAGTTAAATATTTGTGGTCATCACACAAATAAATGCCCTGACACGCCGATAACAACACCAATCCCATATGTTTAGTTTTACATATTTGTGTCAGGTTTCTCCTACAATGCCTGGACGATTTGGACACCAGCTTGAAGAAGTTGAACTCGCGGCTGTTCGTGGTGCGCGGGCAGCCGGCGGACGCGCTGCCCAAGCTGTTCCGGGAGTGGGGCACCACCGTGCTCACTTTCGAGGAGGACCCCGAGCCCTACGGCCGCGTGCGCGACCATAACATCATGTCTAAATGTCGAGAAGTCGGAATCACAGTATTGTCTCGTGTATCTCACACTTTATTCAAATTGGACAAGTAAGTTAGCTCATTAAACGTTCGTCGGCTTTAACCATCTAGGTACGGATAGGGGCTCTGCGTGAGTCAATAATTAAGCGCCGTTTCAGTAGGGTTCCGAACCCAAAGGGTACAACGGGATACTATTACTAAGACTACTCTGTCCGTCCGTCTGCCACCAGGCTGTATCTCTCGAACCGTGATAGTTAGACAGTTGAAATTTTCACAGATGATGTATTTCTGTTGCCGCACAGCAACAAAGATTAAAAAACAGAATAACATTAATATTTAAGGAGGCTCCCATACATCGAAAGTTGTTTATTTGTCGTTTTTATAGATAATGGTACGGAACCCTTCGTGCGCAAGTCCGACTCGCACTTGGCCGGTTTTATTTCACTTATAGCACCCTATACGCCCCGGGCGCGCCCTCCTAGTGCCGGCCCTTTTGCAACATGCTTTTGATCTCCCAATTTAAAGTATGTACGTAATATTTGTGTTATATTGCAGAATTATAGAAAGGAACGGTGGTAAGGCTCCGTTGACGTATCATCAGTTCCAAGCTCTGATCGCGAGCATGCCTCCGCCGCCTGCGGCCGAGGCGGCCATAACGCCACAGTTGTTTAAAGGGACCATGACGCCGATCTCTGATGACCATGACGAACGGTTTGGCGTTCCTACACTCGAGGAACTAGGTTGGTAATAATGAGATTTTATTATTGTGTTCACGTAGGTTTATTCTGCACAAAATTTCACTCTCTTTTAGTGCTAGCTTATAAAGTCGTGCAGGTTAATTACAACTAATTGATAAATGAAACATATTATGTCAATATACCTATTTCATTTTACATTAGCACAGCACAGACCCTTTTTCCGGTCACATACACACATATATTAACAGAAGCTCACAAATCGTCTGTATTGATTCTGAAAGTGTCTGAAGTGTAAGATAAGGTTAACTTTCAGGGTTTGAAACTGATGGCCTGAAACCGCCGGTGTGGATTGGTGGAGAAAGCGAGGCTTTAGCGAGACTAGAACGTCATTTAGAAAGAAAAGCATGGGTGGCTTCTTTTGGAAGACCGAAGATGACACCGCAATCTTTGCTAGCGAGTCAGACTGGCTTGTCACCATATTTGAGGTAAGACGCTTTCTCCTCAATTGGGAACTTCGTTCCGCGAGCACGTGCTGCTCATTGTATCGATTCGCCGGAACATAAGGAATGACTTACAAAATCATATCACGGCCCAGATCTTTCATATTCTAGATTTATTTCGTTTAACACTAGCATTTACGAGTATCCACGTGCGAGTAGGGTTTTTTTTACTTTTTACCGATGTACAGTTCTTTACTCTGGCCCTGGTCTTATAAATGAAGTCTAATGACGCCGGTGTAACGATTATATCCTTCTAGTTTTTCTTGTAATTTTCAGATTTGGATGCTTATCTACGAGGCTGTTTTATTACCAGCTTACAGAATTGTACAAAAGAATCAAACAAGTACGGCCGCCGTTGTCGCTGCACGGACAAATTTTATGGAGAGAATTCTTTTATTGTGCGGCGACTCGTAACCCGAACTTTGACCGAATGGAAGGAAACCCTATATGCGTCCAAATTCCATGGGAGAAAAACCAAGATGCCCTAGCGAAGTGGGCAAATGTAAATACTTTTTTTACGTAACCATTCCTTTTTATGGGTAATTCGAACGGTTTCCTAAATAAACATTTTTCATCCACCATTCAAACTGGCAAACAATGTTGAAGAAAAATGGCGTTACAATTTCAATACGTATGCCTCCGATATATGTTACAATTTGAATATCTATGCCTCCGATATATATAAATTATTTAACTTAAACCTTACTTAAAAAATACCATTTTTTATTACAGGGACAAACTGGATTTCCATGGATTGATGCAATTATGACACAGTTACGAGAAGAAGGATGGATACATCATTTATCGCGGCACGCGGTCGCCTGTTTCCTCACGCGTGGGGATCTATGGATCTCATGGGAAGAGGGCATGAAGGCAAGACAACCGTTATTCTGTATTTATTGTTGTACAAGTCTAGAAGATCACCCAGGTGATTAAATTGGACGAATTAGTGTTATGAGATACCCAAGCATACAAAATTTTCAGGTACACTATGTCTGGAACAAGCCTTGGCCTAGGTGGGCGAAATGGCGAGGTGGTTAGTGTTACTGGTCTATTAAGCTCCTATAAGGGACACCAACATCAATGGAAATCTGTAAGACATGAATGGTTGTCTGATAAAATCAACAATATGATCTTGATAGACAAAGTATCCACTTGAAAGGATCTCAGAAGACAAACACGTCCAATATACGTAATCACCTAGGTCAACTTCTCGGGGTATCTCTGTAGGTTTCATGGAAAAACACCTTTAGTAGTCAGCAAAGTGGCTATTCGTACTTACTATGTAAATTGTGTTGACGAGATACTATCTATACAGCTTGTTGGATTTGTGATATGTTACGGGAGCAATCAAAGCAAGAATACATGTTTTATATAGTTTGAGATTGTCCTTGATCGTTAGGTTAGACTTATATAATTTGAAAATCTTAAATAGTTTGAGATTGTCCTCATAAGCCAGGAACTGAAGTAGAATATAAATTATAGATCGACCAGGAAAATAAAAACTATTGGAACTAATTCTTTCAACTGGCAACTGTAACTAGATGTCATTAATGCCATATGCCAATTGCTGTAAAAGTGATGGCGGATTCACACGAGTCATGATCGCCCATCATAAAAACCACCATCCTCGTGGGGATCATGGCTGCTGTTTGCTTGTTGTTCACATAATCTGCTTTTCAAGATGGCCACGGAAGTAACAAGAGCTGATTCTATTTATTGGGTTAGGACATAAAGCCCGACAAGAAATATATGACCCTTATCAAGTCAAGAGGTCGCTATTATTCTCATTTATGTGGCATCAGGTCAGTATTTTCAGCATAGTAGGAAGAATGACATTTCGACTTATTTACCTGTCAATTCTGATGTTAATTTTGAAATGTTTTGTAGCGAAATTGTTCCATTTAATTTTGATAATAATGTTAATAATGTCCCGCTCTTGGCAACAATGAATCGTTTTGGGCATTTTTGTCGTTTATTATTTAATATTCAACACTTAACCTAAACCACCACAGTGACACTGACATAGTGACAACACTGATAACCTATGATTAAAATTATTGCTAGTGTAAGAAATTAGTCCATTGAAATTTCGCAACATGGCCAACGCTTATATACTTCTGGTCAGGCTTTACATTTATAGGCAAAGTTTGCATTAAAAAATGATTGTTACTATAAGTACAAATGTTATGAAACCTTTTTATACACTAGGTCTCGGTCTAGTACTCGTCAAAGCATATTTAATCGGAATTTGCGACTTAGTGTTGGCCGATTGTGTGATGCACATGCACGAACATCGGCACGAATTCCTATGTACCGCCAATGGACCGATTGCGCTCGACCACATTCACAGGCAATGATGTCTACTCACAGAAGCTTACACCATTCGCACAATGATACATGTCTTGGGCCATCATCCCCCTTGGTGTGGTCCAGCATATCACCGACCTTGTTGTCAAGTATTAATATGTTGTTTTCAACATAACTGGTAGTGAGGGTTGCTATAATTATTGCTAACTTAACGCCCCCAGGGCAGGCTTTTTATTGTCCTCGTCGGGCAAATATGATGATCAAGGACGTGTTACGGCACTTGCTGTTGATAATTTGCACATTTGCAGAGATGGTTTGGGGATAGGCAGGAGGTGTCCTGTCTGTAAGGGGCGGGTGTGTCGGGCACAGGCTCGGGACGTAGCTCGCTCTAATCGAGGAGGGTCGCGCACTTGCAGGTGTTCGACGAGCTGCTGCTGGACGCGGACTGGTCCGTCAACGCCGGCATGTGGATGTGGCTCTCGTGCTCGTCCTTCTTCCAGCAGTTTTTCCACTGCTACTGCCCCGTTCGCTTCGGACGCAAATCCGACCCTAACGGCGATTTTATCAGGTAACAAAGCCTTGGAGTGGACGGACGGATTCATTACGACATTATCGATTAATACATGCAGATACTAATGGACTATCGATGAATACTACAATAGGACAACTAATCTCAAAAACATCCTTAAGTAAACTTTAAGTAAACTTAAACCGTGTTGCCGCCGGTGGTAACATTCGGCAGTAAAATCTTAGGAGAAGATACTAACGGACCTAGAAGACTAAATTCCCTTTAAAAGATCTGAAAATAAACAAACGGATTGTTATAAAACCGAGCCTAAGTAATTCAAACCATTAGGTTAGTTGTATTTCTTTCGTTTATTAACTGGAAGTTGTTCCTTTAATGTACTGAAATGTGATTAGTTTACCTACAAAAATTGTACTGGTATAGTGAAGAGAGTATAGATGTAAGTGTAACTTATTGTTGTACTTTTCAGGAGATACATTCCAGCGTTAAAGCAGATCCCGACGCAGTACATCCACGAGCCGTGGCTAGCGCCGGAGGCGGTGCAGGTGGCGGCGCACTGCGTGGTGGGCCGCGACTACCCGCTGCCCATGGTCGACCACGGCAAGGCGTCCAAGATCAACATCGAGCGCATCAAGCAGGTCTACGCGCAGCTCGCCAAATACTCACCTCACGGTGCGAGAGCTTTATAAAGGTTTGTCACACGTGGCACTGGTATAGTGGTGCGGCGTCACGTGTTGTCGTATGATCTGAGTACCAAAAGTTTATTAAGTAAGTACATATTTTACGTTCATGAGGCGGTCTTAACCGAAATGACCGGCTCTATTCTCGCTGGTTTTTTTTCCTAGGCGAATCAGCGGGAATAGGGGTGTTACGGACGTTTTGCTACTGCACGGGCCATGGACAAAGTTAGGCTACATTAGGTTGTTACTTGTTCCTCCTGTTCATCGAAAACGAAAATTGAATATACATATACTACAATAAAAAAAAACAGGCTAAGTGCGTGACTGGTTCCGTACTTACTATTACACATTTTAAACTACTACAAAAATGTCGTATCTTAATAGCAAACTCCAGGCCTACTTATTTATAGAGTTTCCTTTTTGGCCTAGTAGCTTCTGAGATAAAGGGGCGGGGGATTTGAATATCAATTTTCCCATAGTTTCTTAAAAAACTTCGACTGTTTATTTTAAATTATAAAAATAATAATTTTACGAGTCAAACTCAGCTACAAAGACACGTCTATTCCTATATTTTAACAATATACAAAAAACTAAAAAAGGCTGATAAGAGTCTGACCAGCGAACCGTATCACAACAAAAATGAGTCAAATTTGGAAAATCACAAAATTCCGCATAACACTAAAATATTTCGTTTACTACTTATATATCATAACTGGGCCTGAAATGGTTTCGGTAGAATCATTGTTACGTACGTAAAAAGTTAACACAGAAATTCCCCAATCATTAGTGAGCAAATATTAAAGGTCAGTTGTTATTTTTGGAATCGAATGCGAAATCTTACAATTGCATGTTATTTTTAATTATGCCTGTTCAGGTTAAAGTTTGGAAACAGTAGGGATAGCCTTTGTTATATTTATGTTACGAGGAATTAAACGCTTTGCAAGTCTTTTAGTACCTACATCAAATCGCGCGCCTGGCGTTTATACGTACTTACTTTTCGTTGGAAAAATACTAGACTGAATACGACATCGTGTTGTTGTCAAATATGATAGGTCAGGCAACGAAATGGTATGGAGGGAAATGCTTGGAACACAATTTTTAGCTTAGTAACTTTTGATATGTTTTGGTATATATGTAATTTTTTTTTCGCGCCTACCATACCAACAGCTAAAGCAGGCGCGAAAAAAAAAATTCTCAACCCTATCGAGTAGGGTATCATTTTTAAGAGCTCGTTGCGCGCATAAATACTATATTCCCTGTTTTTAAAAAAAATTAAGAACAAAGGAATAAAATGAGAACTCGGTTATAATTTCTTAGAGTTAACTTTCCCCCTTTAAAATCCTATTAAATATTCATTCTTTTATTCTTTCATTCTTTCTGTAGAAATTTTATGTAAATTACTTACGTCTCAGAACATTTTTTGCTATGGACCACCGTTTACGACTTCGGTACGAAAAACCGAAAAATGGTACCTTCAATAACCTTCATTAGTTATAGGTATGTACTTGTGTAATTTGAAAGTGAACCAACAAATTATTAATGAATGAAACGCGTCCGCCTACCCGTAGGTAACATTGCGACGCGGGCCCGCGCTCAAACCGCGTAAAAACTGCTGACCGCGTTCAGTGTGACATTGCCGCGCTGCTACCGCCCCGTGCCGCTACTGCCCGGCTCCGCTACCGCGTGAATGTGGCGGGGCCTTTAGGGAATGATTTTCGGAGTAATAACTTACCTAAATTCTTTTCGGTGTCTTAAAGTATCTCCATACTAAATCGGTTTGGCAGTTTCAGAGTGAAGAGGTATTACTTAGGCCGGGTTTTATAAAGATCCGTTAGACCAAATGTCAGATCAAATTTCAGTAACTCAGTACATTTTTTGACATAACAAACCGACATAAGGTCTAACGGATGTGATTAATTAACAACTATTTAATATGTGCCGTCTCTTTTCCATTGTAGGTAATGTACTGAATCCAAACAGTATTCCGAGGCCTAACGCAGTGCTATCGTCGCCTAGTCCATCGTCTATAATCGCAAGCATAAACCAGTCGAACTACTTGTGCAGCAAGTCGCCCGACCTGTCGCAGCCCTCGCAACCTCAGCAAGGAAAGCCTTACAAAGAAATTCCAAAGTACAGCGACTCGAACAGCTCCCTGCAACACCAACAAGTGAACTCGCCCAAACCACCGCCGTTCAAAGAAATCGTAATCGTGCCAATAGTACAAAATTCTAATGTAAAACAAGAGATAGTGCCAGACGGCAGAACTCAATGAACACACACAATCTCAGAAGTGGCCCTGGTAAGTAACCTGATTGACTACACCCTTAGAAGAAAGTTATTTGCTGTAATGTTGTGAGCGCAGATAGATATATGTATGTATATGCCCCGAGTGGGAGATAAGAAAATTATTGGAAATGCTGTTGACACGCAGGTTGCGTTACGCAACGCAAAAAATACCAATGGAAGAACTCAGTTGAGGTATAAGTGGATAGGGGTAAGAAAACTTTTTTTTTATATATAAACCCATATACATAACTGCAGTTCAAGCACAACAATTATAGTTTGTAAACTTTCCAGTGTCTTACCAATCAATTCTCACCAATTGTGATCCACAATGTGCCAAGGCATTCACTAATCATGTAAGGCAAGTGCGGTAAACGCAACGATTAAATAATATAAGTTCGTTTTAATGTGGACTGGATTACACGAGCTTAGCAACTAATGCTTATATGTATAGTATTTGACACTTTCACTTCTCACGTGAGTGCAACTTGTTTATTTTATTAAGGTTAAGTACAATGTATTGTCTCAACATAATATATACGGCACCGTTAAACCATAGGTGGTTTGTCTCTAGTCTTAGACACAATCATTGTCTATTCTTAAACAGACATACATTTCTAGTTAAAATATATCTAAATTATTATCTTTCAATACTTTTAACATTTGTTTCTTAAGTACATTTGCAATATTTGTCATTTTGTACCTATTAGTGCAAATGCGATTGCCCGTGATTATAAACCGATTCTGTTTACTATTTAAGCGATAAGTGCCTAAACCAACTAAAAATCTAGTAATACTTGTCAAGTACTAGTGTGAACAGTCACGTCAAGTGAAATGATATATGAATAACGATTTTATACTCTATTTGATCTTCGGTTGCTAAATCCCTTAAAAGATTGGTAGATTTTTCCACTGCCATCTCGAAACCTCTGCATTGTCCATGAACGCTTCTTTAACGCTTCTGCTTGCAGAATGCAGACCTTATAATTATCGATGAAATTATATTAGGGTAAACCCTACAAAAATTTCTCAAAACACGAGATCTTGTTCTAATACTTCTTACATCAATGTGTACGTAAGCGGGTACTTGTCGCTGCAGATAAGTGCCTAATCGTTAACAATAATGACAAGTAAACATGTAAACCCAGCATAACAACCGCCGTACCACGCGTACCGTAGCGGAAGTCTGCTCGGCAGCGTATGACTGTATTGTATCTATCATCCATCGCTACTGGGCAAAGCGATGCTCTCGGCTCGCCCAGCAAAAAAAAAATAGCATTCTATTTTAATGGTCCCTGGGATCCCAGGGACTGGTAAACGACGGATTTTACTGATAGTCTAACTTACTACCTTATCAGTTAACTACAATAATCTGTACGGGTAAATTAAGTTTACCACTGACATATGCTCTTATTCCATTGCATACTCTACTTTAACACTAATGTAATAGAGACTATTAAAATTATATAAGGCACACTGTCTAAATATCATGAGACAGAATATCGGTTGGATTAACATTACGTGTCTCACATTTCGTATATTTCGATGTAATTGGACTTAGTGATTTATGAAATAATAAATGTTACAATATACCTGCATTAGTTTGATTGTTAGACGAGTTACGGAATGGTGGCTTTGGTGCCAGGTATATTATTATTCTTCATTCTACTTAATCTTTTTTGTCAAAAATAAGATAAAAAAGTACAAATATACCATACCAGGGGCATCTATCTACACGTACTGTGCTCCTATTATGTGTCTATCGTTAATCTTCGATTTTGACGACAAAATATGGAGTCGTGCCAGAGCGAATGTGATAGGAATGATATACAATAGCTATTAAGTAAATTGGTACTACTGTAAGATATAAAGGCGTGGTGGTATTTAACGGTTCATTGAAACCACATGTTATTCAGAAGTAGGTTCAAATGTATTCGTATAACTGCTTACATAATAAATGCAGCTAATTAATAAATGTAGTGGAATACTTAACTCTTACAGCGGACATACGGGATTTCACGATACATATGGCGTAGCACTTGTACACACTCCAAGTTAAATAAACCTGTTTTCGGAAGTCCCAGTCTGTTGCAGACTTGCCACAGTCTCCATGTGGAGCTTGAGTGCTCTCTTGGCTTTCCTCGATTTCGGCGCTTGGTTAGTTTCAGTCGGACGGGATTTCGTTTTAATCAATTCGCCCTTGATAGTATCCTCGGCACCCATCTGTGTCGAAAAAAAAAACTATCAGATTTACTTTAAATGTAAGTGTATACTAGCTTTATTTTATATACTTTGATTTCTAGGCCACTTCGTACCTTGTCACAGTGAAAATAAATAAGAAAGCCACTAGAGATTTCATATTAATGCCACTGTGACAACGCGCAAAGTGGCCCAGAAATCAAATTGGTTGACTGTACATGGTTAAGGAAACTGTAACACGTACCTTTTTTATATTCCAGTACCTGGCTACTGTCCTGTAGGGAACTTCAGGTATAGAGATTTTTTTTTAGGAAAGATGAGCAAGTCTTAGGACTTATGTACAGTCAGCCGCAAACTAGCTGGGCACTTTGGGGTCTTCGGGTCTTTGTCGCTTTCACCCGTTGGAAATTTATCAGTACAAAGGTATCAAGCCCCTTGTGGAGCCGGAAGATTATCGCCCTGAAGGCCCTAGTTTAATATACCCCCTAACAATTACGCGTCTTATAGCGGATGTAGCGAAGCGATTTTTAGAAGAACTAGATATATGATTTTTGGGGTTTCGGACCCAAAGGTTAAAACAGGACCTTATTACTAAGACATCGCTGTCCGTCCGTCCGTCATAGTTACAGTTGAAATTTTCCCATACATATGATGTATTTCTGTTGCCGCTATAACAACAAATACTAAAAAACAGAATAAAATAAATTCAATTCCCAATTTAAAGGGGGCTCTAATTCAACAAACGTGATATTTTGGCCGCTTTTCTAGATAATGGTACGGAACCCTTCGTGCGCGAGTCCGACTCCCATTTGGCCGGTTTATATTTTTGAAGGACATCAAACGACGTTGTGGAAAGATAGTAAAAAAAAACCGATTACATGCAGGAGGTGAAAGGGTCTTTTCTTGCGAATTTCCAAAGAGTACTTACATTTTCCGGAATATGGATGTATCTGATATTGCGTCCCTGTACAAACAGGTTTTCATACAGGAACTCATTGCCTTTGGCATCCACAAAAACTGCAGTTGCGAATGAAATATTCATGTATCTGAAATACATTATCCATGTCAAATTGTGCATTAAGAGCGGTTTTTAGGTTGAAATTTGTCGGTTTAGTTGAACATACCGAGACCCACCTAACAAAACATTCTAAATTTGAGACTCGCCTCTTGGATGCCACTGAATAAAAATGAGCGTAGGTAATTATGCATGAGCACAGGATTGTCCAAAAATCTCAGACCCTACCCAATATTTACACGCGGCCCACCAGTGGGTCGCGACCCATAGTTTGGGAAATGCTGGTTTAGAGTGATGGATATCTCTTAATGAATAAACCAGAGAATACATGAAAAATCTATCCCATAAAAAATGTGACAGGAGATGTGGTCTAAGGAGCTTTGAAAGAACTTGGTTTCCAATTAGATCTTACTTCTTTTATGAGAGAAACAGTTTACGAACTTGGCACATTTTCGTTGAAGGTGTATTTGATCATTATATTTTTTTCATTGTTGCCCATATGTGCAGTTAACTACAAAATTATTTACTTGACAATTTTTTCATTTTTTTACAATCCAATGAGTCGAGAAAATGGGTAGCGTCTAGGAACCAAAAGATGAACACTTAAGCGCCTACCCCAACTTTAGATTTTTTTTCCGAGTCTTGTTACATAGTTTGTTCAATTTTTTTTTATACGATTAGGTATATTGTCGAGATGGGATTCGAATTTTTTAAAACCTATCACAATACAGTATTTTTCTAAAAATGAATTTAGCCAGAATAAGCCTTTTGCCTAGAAGGAATTGAGGGAACTCCTCAAAAATTCAAGAGAAACATATATAGCGATTTTAGTATTTTCGGTAACACATACAGCATTTGCATTCAGAAAGTAGCATTTGGTGATCAGGACTTTATGAAGGATGGTCACCCAAAACTCCCTAGTGTTTCATGGTTAGCGGTAAGATATTTCGATTAAGATACTGAAGCGACAATGACGAAGGCAATTTAAATGCTCCTGATGTAATGTTACTATCAACCTGATCTGGTAATTGAAGCCGGAAGGTAGACAACGGAACTCCGTAATAAAACGGTGTAGCTTAACCGTGTTTTAGCTTATTGGAATTGTCATGAGATTCACTCTGCTAATGACTCACTAAAATGTGTGACTGAAATGAAAAAAAAAAAATGATACAGACTCCAAAAAAAGGGTATTTCGGTCTTTTCTGCTCTCTTGAACTTGACTTGGCGAAGTATTAAATTGAAGTCGGTTTTTTTTTCAAGTGAAAGAGATTATATTGGTTCATGTTCTGGTCACAGGATGATATGTTGAACATTGGTGCTTTTCATACTAGAACAAACCCCAAAATAATGTTAGGAATCAAAAGCTACGTTCAACTTTAGTAGAAAAATCAACGACAAAGAAACGATCAATGTAAGCTATCATAGTTCTATTTATCTTTACTAGAAGCATTTATATCATCATTTCAAAAAACTATACCTTGACCGAAAGTTGAACGCCGTTCAACTATTGGGTTATGTGCATAAAATTTGAACCATAACTTGAACAGCAAATATCTATAAATTTACTATAAAATATACAAATCCTAATATAGAATATAATAAAGGGATTAATCAAAAATTCATATCACGCAAAACTATGCAAGTACCTACACGTGTTACTCAATTCTATACGCAATTTAGGGCTTAAACTTGGAAGTGCGAATCTTGAGTAGATATCCATATAAATTGAGTTTTTGGTGCGAAGCCTAAACGCGACGACCGCTCACACCCGCATGCGTGGCGTAACGCCCCGGAAGTACAATTTCCTACCTCGGCAAAGAGATGCCGCTTTAGGAAAAAAAATACCCCGACCACGTTAAATATGCTAAGGTTTTTTTATAACGATATTTCGATCAAATGTTCAACTATTGGGGGTGTTCATCTTTTGGTGTCTATACCCTATGTAGATATTTTTGTAGACGATTGTTCTAGGACGTATTTTCGTTAATAATTAAGGAATATTTTAAATTGTAATAATGCAGTTTTCATACACTTTCGCCACCTTCCGTATCCTCAGCCAGAAAAGCGATTTTTTATATTACCTGTTTATAGGCACGGTAGCCTTAGCGGTTGAAGCATGAGGCTGTTAAGCGGCGGTCGTGTGTTCCGATTCTTGGCTCGTACCAATGTTTTTTCGAACTTATGTTTGGAATATGAATATCATTTGGTATTTAGGTACCATTCGATTTTTCGTGAAGGAAAACAGCGTGAATAAACCACATTTGTAAAGAAATTCAAAGGTGTTCCCCAACCCGCACTGGGTCATCATGGGGCTACTGCCCGTTCCCTCGTCTATGAGAGGCGGCCTGTGCCCAGCAGTGGAACATATATGATGATGTACGATAGGCTATATCATTGCTTTTGTTACAATGACATAACACTAAAAGAGTCTTAAAAAAGAGTAAAAAATTATAGGGGCGCCACTGTCGCAACACGAATAATGCGAACAAATCATTACAATACTTCGTTTTCTAACATTTAAAAATATTTATAGTATAAAACATACCTACCCGTCAACAATGTTTACCTCTCCACAAACATGGGTATCATGACGTAAATCCACTGTTATATTTTTACCTTCAAGAGCTTTCACTAAACAAAGTAAAGTATTATGATAAAAAAACTGCTCTTTGGATGTACCAACAAAATGCTTCAACATTTTTACTGCTACCTGAAAATGATTACAAACAATTAGTATAGGTATGGACTCCTTCCCTTATCCCGCCTTGCCCCGGTACCATCATGAAACTCAGCTACATGTGGTCTGTTAGCCTACATTGAAACATTTTGTTATATTGCAGTTCACTAAAAAAGATTCAAGAACTACTGACTTCATTTTCCTTTTCTGTGATTAAAGGAACAAAGTTGGGCACAACGTTAATTAACGAAGTTAACATACTGCGTAACGGATTAACTTTTGAGTTAACTTCAAAAATTGTTTACGGTCTCAGTAAATTACGTTAACTTTCCGTTAGTCCGTTAATCGTTATTGAAGTACCTACCTATTCCAAAATAATAGGTATTGTACTATGCCGCCATAATACTTTCTGACTAGCAAGGTGTCCGTGGCCGATTTGTTTGACCAGTATGTTAATTTTATTTCGAAATCAGGCGATCAAATACTTTATGTATACATTTTCGGTACTTAGGTACCTGAGCTTCACAGTAGCAGCGAGTGGTCCATCAGGTGTATTTAAGACTCAAGGTGAGGTGAGGTCATGTATTTTAATCCTGGCTCGAGCCAATGAACTTCTGTACGGAATACCGTTTGATTTATACCGGTAGCTTTTCAATGAAGCGCTCATAATCAAGCCGTACTTGAACAATTGCATTGATTACGTGGGTTCAGCAACTTGGCAGCTTTGGGTGGTTATTTAGTGAGCGTTTCTAAGCTTTTTCTATCCAGCTGTTTGTATGTCACGCGAAGCCGAGTTCTAAGGTTCTAACAGTCAACCAATTTGCCGAAGCTCCTAACTCCAACAAAGCCCCTGTTTAGGTAGCCAGTTTATATTTAGGTTCAAGGTTGGAAGATCAAATGGCATTTATATACTCCTCTAAAAACAGCAGGCGCATACACTACCAATTCACAATTATATTCTAACAATGGTAATAAAGGCGTGAGTGCCTGCCGCCTTAAGGTCCCTTTCAATGTGGATTATCACAAGTACTCACGTTTTCATATATATATATATGTATTTCAATATGTGTATGATAGAATATGGGAATAGTTTTACATAAATATAAAAATTAAAGGACAGTTATGATATGGAGTATAGGGTAACACATGTGTATGTAACACGCTGAATAGAATTAAGAATTGGTAAATAAATGTCATCATAATTGAAATACAGTAGTGTCAATTATGCAAACTAATTGAGGGACTAGGGTGTTCGGAAAACCGGTATTTTCGGATAATCGAACTGTAACTATGACCTATATGTATATTGATTCAACTATACATATTTACGTTCAGGTAAATGAAAATCAAATTTACATTTCTATCTTTAATGACAAATAGGGAACAAAAACTGTTCAGATAAGCGGTTGTTCAGTTGAGAGACATTCGGATAATCAACTTTCTACTGTAATATGAAACTTAACAAACTAATATACCATTCCAAATAGCACCTCCTTTTTACGGTAAAAACTCTATAACTGAATCCTGTGAGTTAGAATTCTACAGAAAAATCACATACCAATATTTTGATCTGATGTAAGTGTTACAACACCTGGATTGACAGCAAAAGGCTACAAATCTAGCTGAGATATAGGATCTCAAGAAATTAACCGAAGGGAAAATAACTATAAAATAAAAAAAATACATAATTACATAAATTTAATTTGGATTTAAACCTAACATAATCAATCACATGCTAAATTATATATCTCACTTGAGTATCACTAACTTAGCATCAGGCTTTGATTTCAGTTCAAGTTCAGCCCGGGTAAGTCTCCATTCTTCATTGATTTTTTCAGACCAAAAGCTGTATGTTCCTCTATCTTTAGGACCTGAGACAGGAATCTTAAATTTAGCATATTTGTCGTCAACAAAATTGTTTTCGGGGTCCGTAATTTTAAAACGTTTGTCTTTAATCGGCTCTCCTAAATAATACACGGCACCAGAATGGGTTCTCAGCGTTTTTAGTGCATTTTTGTAATAGTCGTTGCCTCTGATTTTGTCGATCAACCGATGCTGTAGATAGAATCCTGTAGTGCTGACAATTATGCCGCCCCAAGCAGCAATTTGCACGAGAGTTCTATTAGATATAGTCATATTAGTAACCTACCAATTGTTTGTAGAATCACTGGGAATTATACTTTACTTTTTTAACATATAAATGTTAGATAAATTGTTTGAACAAAAGTCTAATCAGAGGGGCTACCGCGAACCACAAACGAAGTTTTCCCTCTGTCGCACTTGCAAGTTTGCATATAAGTGAGACAGAGAGGGAAAACTTCGTTTTTGGTTCGCGGTAGCACTCCTGTATTACTCAGTGTTGCCAGATGGTTACATTTCTTAAATTTTTCATAACTTGACCAGCTCGAGTAACATGTAAGTAACTTCAGTTGTAAGGGAAATTCTCGTATCTTTTAAGAACAATGAAACTATTTAAAAGAGAGGTCTTAGCCCCTCTGGTGTAGACGTAGTGGTTATATTCTCTTTGGTCGGGTGTTGCGGATTGAAGTCCTGTAAGGGCGTGTCCAGACTATCTGATCCGATATATGTGTAGGGTCCTGTGAATGCCCTTAAATCAATATGATTTGTGCCTTTGTATAAACTGGTCACATTGGAAATGACATCGCTTTCGCGTTGACATGTATTTGACGTGTGATTCCATGAAAAATCAGAAAAATTGTTATTTCGTTGGTCTCCAGTAGCAGGTTCCAGCTTATCGACTTACTAACTGGATTTATTTTAAGCTGTGAGTTTTTAATTATTCGTTAACTTATGCAAGTTTATTTGCTACACTATTTTAGTAGTAATAATATTGTGATTTCAGTATTATGACTTCGGAAACAATCGCTACCCCACCATCGGTTTCATGGGCTCAGAGAAGCACTCGCGTGTTTTTGACATTTAACGTTGAATGCGAAAAACCGGATATAAAAATAGAAAAGAAATCAATTTCCTTTAAAGGTATATGTGCTCCAGACCGAAAATTACTTCAAGTTGATATACCTTTGTACGCCGCAATAGACCCGGAGAAAAGCACACAAGTCAACAAAGGTAGACACATTGAGCTCGTGTTAATGAAAGAAAAGACCGACGAGTCATTCTGGCCCACTCTGACCAGTGATAAGAAGAAGCACCATTGGCTAAAGGTAGACTTCAATCGCTGGCAGGATGAGGATGAAAGTGATGATGACATGCTTGAAATGAATGACATGTTTTCAAACAAAATGGGCCCCTTTGGTGATGACCTTGAGAAGGATGACTCCAGCTCTGCTGAGGAAGAGGATCTGCCTGATATAGAATAAATAATAGTCTTTAATCTTAGTAGTCATGTAAAATGGTTTACATCAAGAAGTACATTCATAAAATAAAATTGTGCTTTTATATGACGAAATTAACATGGTAGCTATGATTGGCCTTCACAAATGGCATAAGTATTTGTTTGAGTTATTTGAATCATGTTTAGTATTGAAGTGTAAAAAATAAGGAATATTTCAGTTATTATTTGTTTTATGGGAAGTATAAGGAATAATTTCAAAGTACCATTGTATGAGCTGTACCTATACACATAGAATTAAGTTTAGAAGGTGGGCACCAGTATGAGTAATGTAATCCCTTTCCCTTGTGCATATATCACAGTTTTGTAACCATTAGGATGTTTGTGATTATGTTACCTGAATGTGAAATGAAAGGGGATTCTTATATTTTTATTTATAAAGATCCTTAGATTGCAAGATGTTATGTTTACTCCTCAGACCATAATTAAAAAAAAAATACTTTGAACTTTTCCTGGACCATGAATAGTTCTAAATTCAAAACTGAGGTTAATATTGTTAGGAGCTGTGTTAAAGAAACTGTGACAATAACTATGTCAGAGTCACAGATGAGTTATAATACAGAATAATTAATAATACATATGTTTTTCTGTGTAACAAAACTGATGTTAGACAGAAAATCATGGCATCCTACTCTCATGCGCTCCTCACATAACACATGCTCATTCATCCATCAACCAGGAGGTGTGCCAGAGCGGAATTTAGCTTAAACGGCAAGAGGAACAAGCCTATGGTAACACAATTGTTAAAACACAACCCTGTCACAAAAATATCACTTATCCAACATTAAATAAATAAAATATTCAATGAATTTCAGTCATTATGATGAAGTCCCTAACAAAGTATCTTTTTGTCTTTGTCATTTTAAAACATGTTTTAAACATTATTGTCAACAACTGCTTTGCTTATACTGGTTCGTAGTTTGTTAAAAGTGTAAAACAAATCTTGGTATAACAAAATGATGATGATGTACTACAGAGCTGAATTTGTTTTAGATCCAATGAATTTTCAAAATTGTTATATATACAAACCATTATAATTTATTG
This sequence comes from Epiblema foenella, assembly GCA_963556455.1. Taxonomy (NCBI): domain Eukaryota; kingdom Metazoa; phylum Arthropoda; class Insecta; order Lepidoptera; family Tortricidae; genus Epiblema; species Epiblema foenella. Next base: position 13,575,981 of record OY747095.1, on the reverse strand, counting down.
TAATGTATTAGTGGTCTCAGAGAATGCATATAAGTTCACTGAGACTTTACTAACTTACTAAGGCCCCTTTCGTGTTTTCGGTATGTAAAAAGCATTAGAAACAGTTTCTTGACATTATTATTCTAAGAGACAGATAATTCATTCTAAATTAGTTCCTTATTTTGTGACTAGTGGCTTCAAATTTGAGTAGCACTGAATTGTTTAACTACATTTCCGAGTTATAGACAAAAGAATTCTGAGTCTTAAGTTTGAGCCCTTCAAACTGTATGATGTATAGAAACCGAGTTGTGTAAATATTTTTTCGTAACCATAATATAAACTTTTTGTGACCTCTAGTCTCAATTTTTTAATTATTCATATTTATACCATATTTTAATGCAAAACCTTACTTGGAACACGTTATTGTTGTTATTAATAGTATGTATTATACATTAAATTACAGATAATATTTGTAGCAACACAATTCAGTATAATAAAATCATAACGTTTTGAAAAATATATATCCTAATCCTAATATAATATTAAAAACGTGAAAGTTTGTGCGGATAGATGTACGTTCCGCTTAATGTCAAAAACTACTGAACGGATCTCTATGAAACTTTCCAGTATTGTAGCTTAGACATCAGAATAGGACATAGGCTATAATTTATTTCAAAATTCATCTGAGGGGTTAAAAGGGGGTGGCCTTTTTGTATGGAAAATAAAATTTTCGTTAAGATAGAGACTTCAAACCCCCTTAATAGACTAACCATTAAAACTAAAGAAAATCGTTTTCAGCGTTTTCCGAAATTCGCCCTCTAAAGGGGTGAAACGGGGGTTGAAAGTTAGTATGGGGAGCAATTTTTTTTAAAGAGGAGCTTGAAAGTTCGTTTGTAGACCTAGCATTAAATACTAAGAAAACTATTTTCAGCGTTTTCTGAAATTCGCCCTCTGAAGGGGTGAAAAGGGGGTTGAAACATTGTATGGACAACCTGAGTTTTTTAAAGTGAGTGACTTCATACTTACTTGGCGAGTAGACTTTCAGTTAAAATAGAGTAAAAAACTGCCCTACCCGTGCAGTCGTGGCGGGTTACAAATGGTAAAGTATGTCTGTCTGTCTGTTACCACTTACTTTTGAAACACTGAACCGTTTTAGATGAAATTTGGTATGGATATAATTTAAATCCCAGGGATGGACATAGGATACTTTTTATCCCAGAAATCATCCCTTAAGGGGGTGGAACTTTATATGGAAGAAAGGTAACTAGGTATAATAAGCGCCTGACATAAAATAATAGCAATAACATTCTAACGCAATGACCGAGTTCTACGCAGACGAAGTCGCGGGAAAAAGCTTATAATCTATATAATATAAAAGAAGAAGTCCTGACTGACTGATTCATCAACGCACAGAGTTCAAAATTTGTACGGGGAGCAAATCTTTTTAGAAGTTAGATATTTGAAACTGCGTAAATAGACTATGTTAAAGTACAACAAAACATATATCAGCGTTTTGCTAAATTGCTCCCCTAAAGGGGTGAAAAGAGGGTTCCAAGTTTGCACGGGGATCAAATCTTTTTTGAAGTGAGCGATTTAAAACTTCGGATATAGACTCTGTTTAAATACAACAAAACTTATCTCAGCGTTTTTTGAAATAGCTCCTCTAAAAGGGTGAAAAGGGGGTTCGAAGTTTGTACGGGGAGCAAATCTTTTTTGAAGTGAGAGATTTAAAACTTCGTATATACTCTCTGTTTAAATACAACAAAACGCATTTCAGGGTTTTTTGAAATTGCTCCCCTAAAGGGTGAAAAGGGGGTTCCATGTTTGTACGGGGAGCAAATCTGTTTTGAAGTGCGAGATTTAAAACTTCGTATACAGACTCTCTGTTTAAATACATCAAAACATGTTTCAGTGTTTTTCTAAATTGTTCCCCTAATGGGGTAAAAAGGGGGTTCCAAGTTTGTGCAGCGAGCAAATCTTTACTTTTTAGTAAAAATCGATATAGGTGTCATCTTCGGGGTGCCGATTACGAAAATTATATTCATTTTCAAATCCAAGATGGCGGAATAACTTGATATGTCCACCGAAAAGACGCGAACCTAAATCTGACAATGACCCATCTGTTACTTATGTAGGGTGGTATCTTGAACATGGTCCTGATCGCTGCTTTACTTTAAAAACGCTCTAATATTTTGATGTTACTATGGCTGGATTGGCTGGCGGTTCCCCACAACTTTGATGCCGTGGGTCCATATATAGGTTTCAATATAGTTTTATAAATAGACATTTTACTGGTATCTATAGCTGCGATTTTCTACCGGTTAGCCAATGTTACGGAGTTTGCAATCGAATTGTTTTCTTTTGGCCCATATCATATGTGTTTTCTCCGTGTGAGACGACGATCGAGGTGTATGCCCAAGTATTTAGCGTTTTCGCATTGCGGGATTTCTTCGTTTTATAATTTGACTGCAGGGCATGTTTTTCTCCTAAGCGTGAATGTAACATGGGCTGACTTATCTTTGTTTGCTTTAATGCGCCATTTGTGAAACCATTTATCAATCTACAGCAAGTGTGCTTTTAGATTTTGGGAAGCCAAACTGGGGTTTCATTTCATGTCATTTCATTTCAAAATTATTTTGTAGTGTGAAAATGCATTACGCATACCCCTGACCCGGCAAAGACCAGATAACCCTATCTGGGGCTCTCTCCTCCCGCAACCCCCTCTACTAGTCAGAAAGAGGGGAGGAGCATACCTAAACACACCGGCGTTACCAGCTCTGCTCTTAAGGGGTCGGTCCCTACAGGGGGACGACGCGGCCAGCGGCTGCGTGCGTCCCCGCCTACGTCCGGCGCCTCCTTTTGCGAGATTAGGTACTGTTTCGCTATATGAGCTCACCGCCTCCCGGGATCTCTCCCCTCGCAACATAGCCGGCACGACGTTGTGAAGCGAGAGATTAGCCACTGAGAGCTGTCGCTATTGTGCTGCGCTCCTCGGTGGGTCCTGGGCGAGCTGCTACATCATTCCAAGGTGTGCTGGGGCGTATCCAGTGCCGGATTAAGACTACTTGATGCCCTAAGCAATCCACGCCCCTGGGCCCCCCGTTCAAGTTTAGCTAAAAGTGAATAGTTAGATCTCCGTTTCAACTTCGACAAAAATGTTTTCATATGTCCGGATGTCCACCCGGTTGTTCTCCTCTACAGGTCGCTTTTGTCAACCGATTCTCGTGAAATTTTGTGACAATCTAAGCGATGTAGGGTCAGTTTTTGGAAAATTTAATCACTCACGTGGTCTATAGCTCACAGAGCCACTAAGTAGTATAACCAACAGAGTGAAACGAAGGTCACCATTTCAGCGTGGGCAAAATGATTTTAAGTGTCCTTCCGGTTATTCTCCTCTACAGCCTCTAGTGGGAAATGGGTGGAATTGGTACAGTGGGGGCATACATATAGTGACTATATATCTCTACTATCTAATGCGATGATGCGTACGTATTTATCAAGCACGTACATATAAAACTCTAAGAGGGGGAGGGGCCATAAAATTATAGTACATGTAAATGAAAACGCGAGCGCAGCGAGCGCGAATTTTTTCGAAAATTATATTGAGTGAGGAGAATACGTCATAGTTTCCGTCCCCAGTTATTATAAGTCATATTTCAGCTAGATGAAAACGCGAGAGCAGCGACCGCGAAATTTTTCGAACATTATGGCGCAGGTGCGGAAGATACTATATAAGAGTGCTCAGAGATTTACCACGAGCCTTTGTAACCCATTTGTCATCGATAGTTATCCAAAACATTATAACATCACAGAGCACGCGACATTGGAAAACAGGAATTTTCGCTATTTACAAAATTTTGTAACGAAGAATTTATTAACTTCCCATTGACCTATGAGCTTGAATATAAATAAAGTGATACATGAGATTTTTGTGTTTGAAATTCTCTTATTTTACTATATTACAACTAACTTTATTTTGCGCTTGATACAGAACTCTAAATTTGTGAAGTCCACACGCGCTTGGTCGATTTTTTTATGTAATCTGTATTTGCGTAAATAAATAAGTAATTAAACGAAGTAAGTACTTGAAATATAAGCTAGCAAGCGGGATACGAGATTATGTTTATGATCACAAACGTCGACATTAGTCAATTTAAAACGAGCGGATTTTCAAATAGCCCTTACGTGTGTTCATGTGCTAGCAAATTATTTTTAGGTGCTGCTTGAAACAGCCTGTTTCTGGTGCCCCCAAAACGTGGTGCCCTAAGCAACTGCTTAGTTAGCTTAAGGGTTAATCCGGCACTGGGCGTATCGTCGTCAGCGCCGCACTCATTGCTGCCTTCTCTTTTAATTTTTTGCAGGTAATGACGGGTACGACAATGTCCGGTCATTACCGTCGCCAACCTGTACCACACGCCACCTTTCCATGGGCCCTATCTAACATTGAATCATACAATCCGAGGAGCGCCCCTATTGTGCGGATTCCATAAGGGCAGCTCTTCTATCGCTCCCTAAGCCTGCGTTACGTCTGTCTTTTAGACGCCCTCATCTCTTCAGTAGCGGGAAACTCCCGATGCCTCACCTTATCCGCTCCCTGTGCGCCTCAGCTAAGATCCCCGCGTCCATTAACTCGCAGGGAGGCATGCCAGTCAAGGCGCATGCAGTTTTCGGTTCGCGGTAGCCCCTCTGCATATTCTGGTCGCCACCACCGTTTGTGGAATTCTGAGCAGGGCCTTGTTTGCCAGTCGTATCCCAGGCCGGTCCCATAGTAGAGATCTAAGCACGGACCCCTGGGGCACACCACAGGCTATGGGCCTTTGTTCTCCTTTGCCCTCCCCTTTCTTTACAGAGCACTACTCGCTGCGCGAGGTAGAGCTCCACGATGCGCCTCAGGTAAGGAGGGACTCCATGATATTGGATTGACATTGGCAGCCGCATTTCCTAAATGCTTCCTAATGCGGGAAGCGAGGATTCTTTCTAACATATTCCCGGTCTCGTACAGCCATACAATAAGCTTCCACCCGGCACCCGGCGGCATGCATGGCTTAAGCCTCTTTATTCTCACACAATCTCATTTATACATATAAAAGAAGTCCTCATTGACTGACTGACTGACTGACTCATAAACACACAGCCGAAACTGCTAACACTAGAGAGTTGATTTTTGCACAGTCGATTACATTTATAACGAAGGCTAGGGATAACAAAGCTGCACTGTGCAAAAACAACTCTCTAGCGTTAGCAGTTTCGGCTGTTCGCTGATGAGTCAAGTCAGTCAGTCAGTGAGGAATTCTTGTTTTATACAACTTTTATATGTATAGATGAACTGACTGAAACAACTTTACACGGACACTGTTTTGGTGTTTTGTTTCCTGAGTTTTTATAATATTCCGCCATAATAATTTAAAATATTGGCATCTGAGTTTGGCAATAAGTGCTCTTTTTATTACTGATTTTTTCAAATTTGTTACTTTTATCATTTACTAGCACGTGTAGTTCATCAATCATCAGTCATCATTTGATACCTCTACCTCATTTATTTATATGAAGAATGAGATTGTAATGTATACTTCTCAGAATGCGGCTCTATCGTCGACGTCATATTACGCGAAACCTTGCACTTTGAAGACCGACCAGTGAGGCGGGCTGAATTTCGCCTCCGAATTCGTATTCGTACCTATGTATACATATTCATAGAATCACATAACCAGGCATCACAGACCTGCTATTGGTCAATCTTAGATACTCCGTGACCGAGCCGGGATCCGGCGGCGCGCGCCTGTGCTGTAATGTTGTAGGAACGTGAGCTCATAAGCGCATCATCTGTGATAAGGTTATGGCGATGGCAGGCGCGCGCCATTTTTATCGGTGTCGGATCGTGGTCGGGGGCGCTACCGCGACAGCAAACGAAGTTTTCCCTCTCTGTCGAACTTGCAAGTTTGCATATAAGTGAGACAGAGAGGGAAAACTTCGTTTGTTGTCGCGGTAGCCCCTCGGATCTTACACCGATATCATATCGGATAGTGCGTAGGGGCCCTTAAGCTGGTCCGAAATCGGATTTCGTATCGTGCCGTCCCTTTCACTCTCATGTTATGAGTGTGAAACTCTCTCTTCTGCATCGGCAGCAATAGAACCGCTTTGACCGACGCGGTCAGAGGCGCTACCGCGACAGCAAACGAAGTTTTCTCACTCTGTCGCGCTTACGTCCGAACGTGCAAGTGCGACAAAGAGCGAAAACTTCGTTTGCTGTCGCGGTAGCTCCCCTGCCTGGGCTGCTACCGCGACTGCATTCGAAATTTTCCCTCTCTGTCGCACTTGTAAGTTTGCACATAAGTGCGACAGAGAGAAAAAACTTCGTTTGTGGTTCGCGGTAGCACTCCTGGCTGCTGTGTGCATTATCATAACGTTTTCGGTATATAAAGTAAAGAACGCAGAACGCTGAACGCGGAATGCGGAACGCCAGAACGCTCTCTGTGTGCGCTCGTTGTTGCCTACGGTTTTTGCACTTTGAATACATTATTAAAGAGGTTTTACCGTATGGGTGTAGAAAGACATATTACCTAGCCGCGATTAGAATAGTATTAGAGGTGATAGTTTTTTCATATACTTACGTCAAAGTGTATATGAAATGACAGCTATGCCGAGTGTAAACTAATTCAGAGGGGCTACCGGGAAACGAAAACGAACGAAGTTCGAATATCTCCCTCTCTGCCGCACGAATCAGCAAGTGCGACAGAGAGGGATATATTCGAACTTTGTTCGTTTTCGGTCGCGGTAGCCCTTCCGGTCATGGTGCGGTCATGTAATACTTATCTATCTGTCGTTGCCAGTTGTTGCTTGGTTGTACTTATCTTCTAAGTAGTCTGTGGTTGCGTGGTTGTTGCTGTCTAGGCCGTCACGTGTGGCGTGGTTTAGAATTCTCTTTGTTAAGTATATTTATGTTACCGTTTGGTATCACAAATATCACAATGTAACACCAAATCAATAGAAAATATTGAAAACAAAAACCAGGCAAGAAATGACGGAAATTGGCATATACGTGTTTCCTCTTTCAATATTTCAACTATAACATGCAACCATTATTTATGCAACTATCGTATCAACTATTTATGTGTCTCGAAGAAGACGATTGCAACTAAATACGTTATGTCAAGTCCGGATGTATCCGAGAAATCATCAAGCTCACTGAAGAGCTCTCCACTTCAAAGGAAACCAGCGAAGAATTCTCAACCCGCCAGCGCGGCCAGCAGTTACGAAGATAATGTCAAACTAGCCCTGGTAGTTACTATATTCGCTATTCTGATACTCTTGGCGTGGTATGGTTCTATGAAATTGTTTAGACGACGAAATAGACGAAGTTACAGCTGTTATAGGTAATTAAAAAGTTTATTAGACCTGATTAAAACTTCCAACGTTAAAAATGACTAAAAAAACAGGCGCCTTAAAAAAAAGCAATACCAGTATACTTTCCGAGACATTGTCAGTTCAATCGATAGATATTCAAGACCCTAAGTACCAAGTATTAATATTAGCTGCCATACTGGCTGCTCTCGCCGGGTACACCTGCTACCAGTACCTCCGGCGGCGTAGGCGCCGACTCTGCACTACTCGACGACCAAGGAGTCCGTGCGGCTGCTAATAATAATAACGTACTCTATACTTATTATCGTAGGGTCAAATCTTATAATACTTGTGTAAGTAACTGATTTGATTATAAGATGAAGATATAAATGGAATTGATTTGATTGGCTTCGATGATTTGAATTATTATTGCCGATCAGTTCAACGCGAGAATCGTGAAGTCAGAAGACAGTTTATCCATGGAGTCCAATGTACTTTAATATTAAAAGTTTGAATGCAATGTTTGTTTTTGATTTTAATTTAACTAAGTAACATATTATATCTGAATAAACATGATTAAGGCGTTATTTCGGCTGATCCGGATACGAGGGATATCTATCTCTACTAGGGATTGCAGAACCGGTACAGTTTTCAAGAACCGGGATTTTCGGTACCAGCTAGAAATGGAACCGGGATTTCCCGGTATTTTCGGTACTTTCGTTCGGTATAATTTTTTCAACTTTCCGCAAAAAAAATTTTAATTTTCTTGGCGTATACTACGCTTGGTCACCTAGGGGGGGGAGGGGGGGTAAAAAACGCTAAACGGAACGGGTAAAAATTGGTCACGTAGTTTGTGTATGTTCCCTTAGCGAATCACCAAGGGGGGCGAACTTATGATAGGCTGACTGATATGAGCTGTATCAGAAGACTGATATGGATGTAGCACAATTCTTTTCCTTACTGCATGCATTACGTGCGGCAAATTCCAGAATAATTAGTCCGTGTATGTACCTACCGTCCGTTGGAGGCGGCCGTGTGGAATGCAGACGAGGAGTTATTAACTAGCAAGAGCATCTGTTACAGATGGGAAAAATACTAGCTGTTATTGTCAAAGGAATTTCCATTGGTATCCAAACTCTAAACATGATACCAAGTGGTTATATTCTCTTTGCATGATACTATTAAGAAATGTTGTTGTCATGTGAAAATATTCAAATAAAATAACGCATCGATATTTTAATGTGCTTTAATAATTAGACAGTTAGTAAACTCTCTGAACCACTGCGTATCTGAAACATTTTTAGGTTATCGGTCCCACCTACGAGGGGTGTTCTATAAGTAATGAGAATGATATATAAACTCTTTAGTGAGAAAATGTAAAAAATGTTGGCCAGTATTGTCAATATTATTGACACATTAAATAAGTACCAAAAATGTGTGATAGATCTTTGTTTTTTTTAACGAGTACATTTATTTTGTTCTGTTGGTGCGAATTATTAAAACTGGAGAAAATTCACGTTCAAGCGGTAATTAAATTGCTGCGCTTGAAAATGGTTACCACAGAACAGAGGGGCTACCGCGAACTGAAAACGAACGAAGTTCGAATATCTCCCTCTCTGTCGCACTTGCTTATACGTTCCACAGAGAGGGAGATATTCGAACTTCGTTCGTTTTTGGTTCGCGGTAGCCCCTCTGGTTCGTTTAGACTTGCAAGTAGGGCATGCAATATCGGACAGTTTTTCAATTCCGGAATTGTCTTCGATATTGGCCTCCAATTTCGGAATTGGGATTTACAATTTCAACTAAATGGATGTAACAAAAATGTACTAAAATATTAATGATTATCGTTTTATAGGCAATCTTCAGATAGGATAGCCTGTTTTTTAATAATACTCGTAAGTAAAAAAAATCGTAAGTATTAAAAATGAGCATGTGGTAAGGTACCAACATTTTTTACCTTATCACATGCTCATTTTTAATTTACTTTTTCACTTTACCACATTACATCAAAAGCATACAAACAGGCGAGGTGGTGATGTTCTTCAAGAATGGTGACAACACCCTACTGAATAACTACCGAACCATCATGTTTTTGATGTCTACAAGCTGTTTTCAAGTCATTACGAGCCGTCTCGCACGCAGGCTAGATGAATTCCAGCCTCCCGAAAAAGCCGGTTTCCGAAGAGCTTTTAGTACCATAGACCACAAACCACATCCATAGGCTCCGTTAAGTTATACAGAAGACTGAAGAGTACCACTTGAACCTCTATTGAGATTTTGTTGACTATGAGAACACCTTTGATTCGATCGAAATCTGGGTGATACTACAATCTCTAGAGGGGAGTCGGGCAAGGAGATGTTATTCCTCCTAAGGCTGGGCAGCGTTCGGGAAGCTACGGAAAATCTTTTCATCCAATATTCCGCGTCTCAAGACGAGGGTCTTTGACCAGTGTGTGTTGCCAGTGATGACATATGGCACTCAAACGTGGTCGCTTATCATGGGCCTCATAAGAAGGCTCAGAAAGTGACTTTGAGAGTGAGGAAAGCTTGCGGGAGTTCGATGGATGCGGGTAACGTAAGACTGGTCTTTGTGTTGTGGCGCTCTTTGGGGAGGCCTATGTCCAGCAGTGGACGTCTTTCGGATGATATGATGATCTTCACCAAAATTAAATTCTGAAAACTGTAATCAATGTATTCCTTGGTTGAATGGATAATACTGCCGGTTGGAGATGAACCTCCTCAAAAGGAAGTCTCGTTCGTTATGGACTAACGCCAACCTCAACCACCTGGCCAGGTTCAAAGCGCGCATACAAGTGACATATGCGCTCATAAGTGTGATGGTGTACTCCGATGACTTTTGCTTCCTTGCGGAATGTTTAGACCAGTTTCAGCAGCTTGTGCCTGAATTTAACGAGTCTTGCTCTAAGTTAGGTTTTCACTTGGATAATATGAAGGATGACAGGGTCGAATGGCTAATGAGCGCATCTTTTACTAGGATTTAGAGCACAGAAAGAGGAAGCAAGGTGAAAAACTACCTAAGCATAAAAATGGGTGTCTATTATTTTATCGAAATATCTTACTTCGATTTTCATTTCACCGAAAACTGTTCGACGAATTTAATTAGGTTTTTTTTTCTAATCACATAATCATCAATTCATTGCATTTTATGTAATCGAACCACTTTTCATAGTTCATCGTTTCGAATCCGTCTCTAGTCGTAGCGTAACGGTACATCGAATTTACCTTTCATGGAAATATTCGTTACTCATAGTATTAATTTAACGAAACTTGATTCACAGATAGTACGTTCCATATAGTATTCTTTCCACGAACAATGTTTGATCGAACAACCAAGCAAGCATGATTTTTCAAGGCGCATAATCTTTCGGGGCTTATATAAAAAAAATAACCTCGAAGATTAAGACGGGAGCAAAGCTCCCGTCTTAATCTTCTTACCTATGCGCATTAAAGTCGGTTTTGCCCTAACAGGTCTTTTGTACATTTTAGGTTTTGGGTATTTGTGTTTTTGAGTACTTTTACACAGTACACCAAGGATCTGGGAATTTTTTAATTTTAGTCGTATTATCAAGAATAGTAAACAGTGGTAAAATGATGTTCTAGGTACCTAATAAGAATTTTGGGAACTGAAACCTTCGTTAAACCAAAATTATACTAAAGGCCATTCGATGAACGACTACGTCGATGAACAAATAAAATACTGAATTAAAATTCGATGAGTTGATTCTTGTGTAAAAGGTAATTCGAGCAAATGTTTGAGCGATCTAACGAAGTTCGATGAATGATTCCTAAGTGATAATAAAATTCTGCGAATAGTGTTATGGGAAACGATAATCGATGTAACGATTTTCGGTAAATGATGGATTCCCCATAAAAATATGTGCTTTATTAAGTGCCACATAAAATTGTAATATTCACCCTTTCCTGTGGAAGAAGCTAACTACCCTTGCCCTTGTGAAAAAAAACTACTGACAAATATGACCCATGTCGACGTACATAGCGGGGCGGTGAAAGAGATGAGCTAAAAGCGCGACCATCAGCGGCGAAGAGGATCAGCTACAATCATGTCAATGGTGTGCTCACGTATCCACTGCGTGCACGTGCATGAGTCTTAGTAGATAAGAAAGGCTACGTAAGCCACACGAGAGCAGGAGCACACGAACGCAGCTAACGGCGGATCGCTTCAACGATCGTCGTATCCAAAATCCGGATAGGAGGAGTATATACGTGATAAACATACAAAACCTTCTGGAAATTCATCAACTCCAATTCCGGAATTTTCGATATTCCGATTGTACCAATTCCGGAATTGTAATATCGGAAAAATCCTCCGAGATTCCGGAATTCCGGAATGCTAGCCCTACTTGCAAGTAACATTAGGGGTTCGTGCACCTTCTTATTCTACGATTGCTCGGTGGTAGGCGAAGTTTAAGAGAGGGAGAACTTTCACTAATGACGACCCAGGCTTGAGCGCCTAACTTCAGCAGTAACCGATCAAGTGATAACAAAAATTTAGAAATTTACTTTAACAGGTCGCATTTTTCCTGTTTATTTTATAGCCGAAGTAGTTAAGATTTTGATAGGGAGCATCTATAGTATTATACATGACCCTATGAGTATGAATAAAGTATCAGTGCGCTATAGGTGCCCAGAATGCTTAGGGTAGACCGGGGACAATTCAAACAATTTGCCTTTCACCGCCTGTGACCGTTATATTTTTATGAGTAGAAAGATGTGCGCTCAAAATATTTAAAGGTTAGTTATTTGGTTCCCAAATAAAATGTATTTGGATGGTCTATATAATCCATAGTTTTTTGACAATAATGTAATAAAGAGAATGGGGCCGTATGGTTCAATTGACCTCACATGACTGTCAATTGAAACACTATGTCAGGTCAATTGAAACTCTCAAATATCTTCGGCACAATCTGTTTAATGTTTTTCATCATTACCTCGTCATCTAATCAACTCATCAAAAGTTCGCAAGCATAACATAAACATCTCTCAATTTATGAGCACCTGAACATTTCAATACAAAAACTGGGAAAAAAAGAGTATACAATACTTTTAGTCTTCTTTGTCCCTGCTACCTTATACATTTACCTTAACCAAAGTAGTTTTAATGCAATTATAATATATAACGATGTAGAATCGCATAAAACAAACATAATTATGTTTCATACAAATGTGCTTGTTTCAACTATAACAATGTTTCAATCATAACCATTCCCTACCTAACTCGCCTTAAAGTTAGCTCAGACCAGAACTGTAGGACATACTATAAAATGCTTACTAAGCGATAACAGTGATGAGTTTGACAACAAGTCCATTCAAGACCTACTGAACTCCCATGGAATCCAACAGAGATTGGTTACGACGTACACACCAGAACAAAATGGCGGAAGTGAACGTGAAAATCGATTTTTAGTTGAAACTGCGAGGTCTATCGTGTATACGCACGAACCGAGTCCACAAAACTTTAGGCAGAACATAATCACCGCAGCATATATCCTCAACAGAACCGGTCCGACGTACACCAACGATAAGTCACCCTACGAAATTTGGAGTGGAAAAAGACGGATAATAAAACATCTTCGTATTATAGGATGCAATGCCACATTCCAAAACACAAACGTAAGAAGATGAACAAGAAGTCATCAAAGGAAGACTCGTCGGTTATGATGATGGGTACAGAATAGAATAAAATATTAATATTTTTATTTATGCACAAAGACACTGTTACATAATAAAACGAGTATATCCGATGAGTCCCAAACTAGGCTGAGCCTGTATCTTGGAACCCGTTGACTTACAGTTACCCAAGTTGACTACGATACTCTTGAACTACGTTACAGAAGTTGTGTAACGTAGTACAGGATCTGGCAGTGTTGCCAGATGCCCAAACATAAAAAGCGGGAGGTGCGCTTAAAAAAAGCGGATTTAGGAATGAAACCGCGGAATATATTCTTTGTTAATAATTTCCTTTATTTTTATGGTTCAATGAAAACACTATAATAGAAGTTATAAATGTTACTTGCAATCATTATAGCTAGTTCTAATCGTTCGATATTTTGTATTGCCTGGCCTTTTTCACTGAGCAAATACATTTCAAAAAAGCGGATCCGCGTTGGCTTAACGCGGATAGCGGGGACAATGCCAAAAACGCGGGGAAAAAAGCGGAAAAGCGGGGTATCTGGCAACACTGGGATCTGGATATCTGATGGAAAAAGGATCACGCTCGTCCGCTCGCGTGATGTGACGTTTGATGAGAAACCGTTACCTAACAGCGATGTTCACCCAACTTGTGCCAATAATGACGCAAATACGAGGGAGTACATCCTGCGAATGCCGATGGACAACGCCGTCAGCAACTAGGAACCAGCTTCACATGATATGAGTGTAGCGCATAATAGTAAATAGGGCATAGACATTATAGACAAGTGTAGCTAGTGGTTATATTGTTTGGCAGAGGGGCTACCGCGAACCCAAAACGAACGAAGTTCGAATATCTCGCTCTCTGTTGCACGAATTAGCAAGTGCTACAGAGAGGGAGATATTCGAACTTCGTTCGTTTTCGGTTCGCGGTAGCCCCTCAGGCCACCGCGGCGCAGCGACCACGGACACTACAAAAAAAGTATACTCGTACAGCACGCAAACAAACGCCACCGATATCACACGCCTATCGGATCAGATAGTGTGAACACTAAGCGGTTTTCTATTCCTTACATTTTTATCGTGTCGGATCCTACACCGATATCGGATCGGATAGTCTTACACGGTGACGCGAGCCACTCATATCACAATGCGTATCCAAAGAGAATATAACCACTACGTTTGGGTATCTATCGTGTATTCATGAATATTGAAGCATGATGCTTATAATTTTCAATACCACGATAATATTGACACTCCACTATGATAATAATGAAAGTGTAACTGACCCCATTATGGGTGTCACGATATGATTTGGAACATTTCGAAGGGTCTGTCAAGCATGTGTCAAGTCAAGTGTTAACTATTAGTGACTCGCCAAAGAGGAGTGGATAATGAATTTAATTAAACATTAAATAAAAAATCATTAAACTCGTAGATATAACACCTCATATGGCAAATACGGACTTATCTACTTACACCGTTGTATTGAAATTGTTTGCTCATGAAATCTGTACTCTGATTTAACAATAAAAATGTTTAAGAAACTAAAAGATAAATTAGCAGAAGAAGTGAAGTCGTCACCACAACGAATACAACAATTCGCTCAAGCTGCACAGGTATTGCGATTAAATTCATAATTCTAAACAATATATATTTAGCATTTGTGTATATCGAAAAACCTACCTGCCCTGCCCTACTTTTTAATCTTGATAGAGGAACTGGCGTAACAGCCTCATCGTACAGTCAAGGGCAAAAATACATACACCACTAAACCCCGAAGATAACATCGTCCATAAGATCGTAGTTTGGGAATGTCAATATGTGCACAAATATGACTAAATTGTTAGTGAGAAGTATATATACAACAGATACAATAATAAGTAGGGAATGTAAATCAGTTATATTATAACCGAAACCCAAAAAACCAGTTATAATAGGTTATTTCAGTATCATTTCGGTTATTGTAATTTTATAATCGGTTAGTTAATTATTTTTTATATTGGCATATTTTCATAGTTTTTGTAATATACGGAAACCAAACATCATTATAAACTAAGTAACTTAGGAACTTAAAAGAAAGTTATGACTACTGAAATTGCCAAGCCAAGCTATGAGGAAACATTGATGAACATATTTATACATAAATACAAATTATTACTTTCCTGCATTTGTGTTATTATAGCTAATAATATACTATGGCGAGTTTTTTCTTTCTTTAGATATAAACATATCTCTCTTTCTTACTAATGCACAGGTAGAGTAATAGATAAAGCAGGGGAGGTCTTTATTCCAAAGCGCTGTAGGTATCTGCTGGCTAAGCTGTGCCAAGGGTTCAGCATAGTATAATTGTAAATATATTGCATTTTATTAACTCGTCCTAAACCAACAAAAAAAATAACAATAGCATTCTTTTGTAATGTGCCCGGAGATCTCTGGGATGGGTAGACAGCGGCTTAAAGTCAACAACTAATTTGGTTTAAAAATAATTTATAAGTGATTGAATGATTAAATTGATCATGAAACTTCATATAAGGTGTTTCCGCTCATTATTAAACATGATCATCATCAACAGATAGCATAGGATAAATCTAAACAGACTTCAACTTTTTTGGTATATATTTGTGATATGGAAGTAATTTAAGATTTGGGTAACAAACATATGCCTAATATGGGCTGGCAAGTCCTAAGTTAAGGCGCGTAATAGAGTGAAATACCACATTTTGGCCGCGTTCAAAGGCCTAAAACTCAAAACTGGCCCGAAATATAGGTCTCGAAAAAATATACTTGAAGAATTGAAATGTCCTCTTCAATCTGAGCAACTGAAATTGCAACACGCCTAGATTGTCCTAACAAAAAAAAAAAATCAAATAAGGCATATTTCAACCTTTTAAATCGCTACTGCTCACTATCTAGGCATGTTTTTTACACGGGATATTCAGAAAATAAAACTTAATTCAGTTTTTCATAATCTGGATATCATAACGGATATTGTAAAATAATCATTACTTTTGTCAAAAACCTGGAATAACTACCACACCGTTATAAAAGTTGGGGCGGCTACGTGCGCGGGCGACGGGCGGCAGTCTGTCACCGGCTCTCGGACGGGAAGGCTGTGTCGCTTTGCGCGCGACGCTAAAATATAAGAGTTCGATTCTGAGACAATGTACCTACTTAACTATTTTATATATTTAATTACTTCAAAAATTCCTACGTATTTAGAAAATAATAATATAAAAAATACATACACACATACAAAAAACCTGTTACAGCGGGGGGGGGGGGGGGCGCGGGTAGTGCGGCGGGAAAGGCTACGCCACGCCCTAACGCGCAAGGTCGTTCGCGGGTATACGCGCCTTAAACCAGTTTATGTTTGTTACAGGCAGCAGTAACATCAGCATCCAGCAGCATCTCTGATATTACTAACAATGACCTGTTTTCTATTGGAGATAACGGTAAGTTTAATGGCGCTATACACTTGTTTTAATGGATCTATTAAGCCAGTGTAGTAAGGGCACATTAAAAACAATGAACATGAAAATTACACTTTTATTTAATTTACATACATTTCACATTATTACTTCCACATGAAGTTAATATTTCCAATTACATAATCTGATCATGTTGATTGATGTAACACCAAAAGTTCCTGAATGTCATTTTCATTTACCACTTTTTCCTTACGCTAAATAGACAAAATATCCAGTTGATAAGAATACTCTCAGTATATTGAAAAAATGTAAAGTTTGATGAAATATATATTTCATTCATATGAATGAAGTAATGGAATTCTGTCATGAAAAGAAAATGCCATTTTCAAGTTAATAGAACTGCCCAGAATATCTTTTATATTATTTATTTTCCATACCTTTTACATGTTTAGCATGACAATATTTTCTTTTCAGAAAATCAGAGTCGTTCAGTAAGACCATCTGCCACGTCAACAAAATCTGGTGAACAAAATGTATTTCAGGATGTGGCCCTAATGCAACCTGCTTCTATGCAAGCAAGCACGGAAGAAATGGATTTCCCGCCCAGACATGACCAAAGTGTGAGTACCTGTCGTGATTTCTATTCTGACATATACTTTGCTTTCAGTGATCAATATTACATTAGTAATCAGAAAACGAAAATAAATTACCTAAGCACTAAGAAAATGTACGTAATCTTTTTCCGTACTTACTCGCGTAAGTATTACTTCTAAACCAAAAAATGGTGTAAATACGATAAGCTACCACAACGCAATCATTGACCTCTAAATACACGTGGTCGGCCTCTATAGATGAATCTTTAATAAACATGGGCTATGTTGAGCAAGAACAATATTTTCGTACAATGTTTGAGAAAAAATCCTTTTGTCAACAGGAAAGTCACAATCAGAGGCGATTGTCAAACAGTTCTTTTGCCAGCGATGTCTCATTCAGGTTACCGAACTACGAGACTCCCAATCTTTACCATTTGCAGGTGAGTTTCTTACACGCAGGTATTAACAATAAATATTGTGTTCAACCCAGTAGTGCTGGATTAGTAATTGCCGGTATGTTTTTAAATCGGCGAACTTGTTAACTAAAGCTTTCGGCGAAGGAAATCGTAACGAGGACACCTGCATACACCTGTTAAGAAATTCAAAGGTGTATGTGAAGTCCCCAACCAATACTAGATCAGCATGGGGACTACTGCCCATTCCCACTCATCCATGAGAGGAAGCTTCTGGCAGTAGGACATATACAAGATAATTTGTAAAGTTTCCATAAAAAAATGTACTTAAGTACATAAATAATTCTAGGCAGTCTTAAACATATTGTTACACCTGTATAAGATAAGCTGATAATAATACAAATATGCAAATGGCATCACGGTAAAAGATATAGATAATTTTTCAAATGAGATTTATTATTTTACTGAAATAATTGCGATTTCAGTCGGATATGGAAGTATCGGCGAGCGAGGCTGAAGAGCGTGGATTCTCAAGCGGCGCCGCCAACTTGGACCGCGTCACCAAGGAGCAGCTTTATTCAGCTTACAAGCGCACACAACAGCGCTATGAAAAATATAGGACGCAGTATGCCGACCTCGCCCGACATTACAAATTTTTGGAAAGGGACAATGCCAAGGCCAGGGTAAAATGATATCGATTGGTTTATCTACTAGTTCATGTGACAACTTGCATATTTCTTATATTTGGGTGTGGCTTATTGTGTGGCCACTCCAGGTTAATAACTACGGAACCCTACATAGCGCGTGAACCGACACGGTATCTGCGCGTGACCCGACAATGTATTATATGTATACTTTGTATATATATTTTGCTCTTTATAAATGAATTGGAAACAAACCTACTAATCTGAGAAAAAAGTAAATGAAGAGTATAATAATCATAAAGTTGTGTTATCATGACAGTTTAAACCAGAACATTACAGCGATTCATAGTTAAGCTAAATTAATAAGTATTCTTCTCTCTATTTTGTATCGAGGATTATAACAAATTCATTAAAATTTCAGAGTGTGCTGGTTGAAACTCAAGATAAAGCACTAAGGCGTATATCTGAATTGAGGGAACAATGCACTCTCGAACAAAGTGCGAAGGTAGGTACAGCTGCCTTGATATTTGAGACCTTAATTGTTTATTTTCACCTCAAACTTCTTATCTTAAAAAAATATGTTTACAGGCGCATTTAGAAAAGGCCTTACGGTTGGAGATTGATGAAAAAAATATGAAAATTGAGGCACTTAACACAAAAATAAGTTGTATGAAGGACACTACTGAAAATGAAGATCCAAAAAATGAAGAGGAAGTGATTAAAGAGTCCGTTAGAGAATTACAATTGATAGATTTTTCGGGAAGCAATGACAGAAAAACGTCGGGAGATGATGGCGTAGATAATCCTTTGTCTAACAAAACTGAAAAATTAGAACAATTAGTGAATAAATACAAAGAATCCTTGAAATTGTCTAAAGAAAAAAATGCACAATTGACAGCTGAGTTACATATTCTGACCAATGAAATAGAAAATAAAAATAAAGAAAATGAACAATTAAAAAACAGCGCAATGCAATTAATGGAAGCTCAAAAGAAGATTATCGAGTTACAAGAAATTAACGAAGACATACAAAATAAATTAAATACTTACGAGTTTAACCAAATGAAAGAAAAATCTACTCTTGAGTTAGACCTACAGAAAGCTCATGAAGAGATAAAACAATTGAGCGGAAAAATTGAGGTATTTAATAAAAGAGAAGAAGAATATGCTATATCTTTGGCTGAAAATAAACTAAGTATACATAAAGAATTAGAAAGCAAAGAGGCTGAGATAAAATCGCTTAAAGATAACTTGGGAGCAAGCAAAAATGAAATACAGTCTCTTAATATTGTTATCAATGACTATAAAAGAAGTTTATCTTCATTGGAAGATGAAAACTGTAAATTAAGTACTAATATCAGTGAATTGAATTCCATCAAAGCAAAACTAACGGAAAAAGAGTCACAGATAAAAGACTTAACGCAGAAACTTAAATTCGTGGAACAAGTCAACACTAAAGCGGATGAAGAATGTAAATGCCTGCAATTGCAAATTAAACAAGAAACAGCGGAAAAAATGGCAATGATTGATAGAAACACTTATTTAGAGACAAAAAATAAACAACTATCGGAAGAAATTTCGAAAAAATGTGGGCAAGTTAACGAATTAGAAACTCAGCTGCATGTTTTAAGAAAAGATAACGAGGAACGCGAAAACCCTACTGATCAAAATAAAATTATGAAAGAACTTGAAACATGGCGGAACAAGTATTATACTCTGGAATTAGAGATTCAGGACGAAAGAGATGAGTTGGTGAAGTTACAGTCAGAAATAGAAAAATTGCTACAAAATTATGAAGTTTCTCAATCACGTAACTTGCAATTACTTGATTCAGTTTCAAATCTAACTGCAAAAAATACTAATTTAAAAGAAAGTAAAGATGAAATCAATAGAAAGTTATTGGGGCTGACTAGTAAAATAACTACACTTAAAAATAAGGTACACGAAACATCTAAGGATGCAAAAAACATGAAACATATTAATGAAGAAATGTTATCCCATTTAAATCATAAAATATCTGAATTGGTTGACGCGTCAAACAATGATGAGATTGGACACATCAAAGCGATATTTGGGAAAACGAAAGAAGAGCTTAATACTGCACAAGACGATCTGAAAAAGGTGAAACAAAAATTTGAATTGATTTCTGAGGAGTTAACGTTCTGTAAAGAAACGAACAATACGTTGAATGAACAAATAAAATCGTTACTTTTAGAAAAGACTATCTTGCAGGAAGATGTCAAAAAAGCTGAAGATAATTATAATCAAACTCAGTCTGAGTTGAATCGTTTAAAAAATGATAAATCGGTTTTACTGACAAGGGTGAGCGAATTTGAAGTTTTAAATGCGTCTCTTCAAAATACCATCAGCCGAGAAAGGGAAGAAAGCTCACAATTACACGATAAGTTGCCTATACTGGAAAAGGAGAAAAATGAACTATCGGAAAAACTAAAGCAAGTTGAAGACGAAAATAATAATTTAAAAACTGTAGTTGCAGAAATTGATGATTTAAAATCCCAGAATGCTGAACTTTTAGTTAAAAGCACCGTACCCGAGGAAAGGAAGATGTATATTGAAAAATTAGAAGACGAAGTAAAACTGCTGTCCCAAGAAAATGCGTTGTTAAAGAATCAGTCACAAAGCATTGCGTCAAATCTTAAAGCATTGGAAATGGAAATAAGTGATGTAAGAAACTCACATGCAGCAATGGAAAGTGAAAAAGATCGTCTAAACGCTATAATAGAGAGACTAGAAGAAAATGAAAATGCTAAACAATGCCAGTCTACAGTAGATGTTCAGACGGAAGAAAGCAGCTTTTCTTTAGACTTGGTTCTTGAAGAGAACAAAGTACTAAAAGATAAATGTGAACAGTTTAAACAAGAAAAAGAGGTGCTTTATGAAAAGATTATTGGCGTTGAACATGAAAAAGAGACTTTGGTCGCTGACATTGCAACACTAAATGCTATTACTAGAGAGCTAGAAGAAGAAAACAGGTCTCTTAATCAAACCAAATCTGAACTTTTGTCGAAGGTGTCGAGCCTGGAAACAATGTGTAGAGATATTGATGATAAAGCTAATTACGAAACTGATTTGAAAGACAGCAAAAGAAAATGTTCTTCGTTAAAAGAAGAAAATAGACGTTTAACTTCGGATATTGAAGGACTTCAAATTCACCTTGCGAAGATATCTAAAGAAAATAGTACGTTGAATGATAAGCTACGGGAGATGATAGCTTCAAGCGAACACGTTGATAACAGTGAAAACCATTCTCGTAATTTTGTTGAACTGCAAAATGGTAATCAATCTGACACAGATAGAATTAATGACTTGGTGAGAGAAAATATGCTACTTGTTGAAGAAAACTTAGAACTAAAAGATCAGTTGCGCTTACAGAACTATGGCGAAACAGCTAACAATAACTCTACAAATACTATTGAGAATAAATCAGAGTTGGAAGTATTACAAGAAAAATACAACACCTTGCTGGCAACAAAAAGCAAGTATGAAAAACAATTATCAGACTTGGAGCTCATTAATAGGTCAGTGAATGGAAATATGCAGAATGTACAGGAAAACAACGAGAAATTAAGACTTTCGAATGAGAAGTTAGAGAGAAGGTTGGACGAAGCTCTTGTTAGCTTAAGGCATTTACACTCTTTACAAGAAAATACCGAATTAGAATATTTACGAAATGTTCTTTATGAATATTTAACTGGCTCTGGTATACATTCCATTACACTAGCAAAAGTGTTAGCAGCTGTTGTAAAATTTGATGAAATGCAAACGAATATCGTCCTGCAGAAGGAAAAAGAACGTCAAGGCTTGGTGAGTTCATTTATTTATTTAATGCCGAAGAAGATTCGAATTCCTTTCTGTGCTTACAGTAGTAGATAACTTGTATTAATAATCCCATACAGATGCTACAGAAAAGCTTTAATTATTCAAATAGACTTTATTATAAAGGAAGAAGTAGTCATGGATTTTGTAGTCTAGCTTTTTTAGCACAGGGCGAGTTATTTACTATCTTCATTATATCATCTCACGTTTTTCTGTTTTTCTTTTACAGCTTCGACAGCTTGGCTTGCTATGATATCTGCGAGTGATTAAGAATTATTAAGAACGTCAATGTGCTTTGGTGATTAGTGCAAAGTCCTATTTATAAAATATACCCTATTTGAATTAATGACTTGTATATACTGATAGTTCGTGTTTAAAACTTCTTAGATAATTCGCATACCAGAGTATAAATAAGCAATATATTGACATATATATAATATACACACAGGATGGAGACAGACTGTTTCCTTTAAGCATAATGAGATACTTTAACACTTTCAGTGCTGAGAACTCCCCTAGCGAGTTCTCAATAACTTTGTTCACATGCCATACGACTCCCGAGGGAAGTTCATTACTATACCAGTTGACTCAGCGCATCATTCGCTGAGTACCAGCGATGGTCTTGGATTATGGCCTGGCAATAAAAGTGTTAAGGATTTAAGGCAGTTTCCCTGCAAGGCCCATAATTTTATTCCACTCTGTATATAAAACATTAACGATTTACCAATGGCGCGACTTATGGTCTAGTAAAACTAGAGATTTCACAATTTCTGGATACCATTAGTAACCTTACACATTTTAGGCATCTGCATATACTGTTATGAAAGATGTTTAGTTATTTACTAGTATATATATATTCGTTTATAATGACAGGTGTTTTTCACATGCACAAGTAAATTTAAATTTTAGGACTTTGGCACAATCATATTTAAAATTTCGTATTACGGTTGCTGGTTGGTTTGATTACGAAGAACCTACTTGGTATGTATTTTTTTGGTAATTTATGCCTATTTTGATATGATTTCACCAGTTTTACGTGTGCTTTGCACGTACCTGGTCTACCTATATCTGGCGTAGTTTACATACATTTTATTTAACAATCGTATCAATTGCACATATCACAATAATATTATTTATGTCACACCTGGCCATAAAGTGGCAATTACCGCACGCTCCGCGCGCGGAAAATCTCACTTCCTGGCCAGGGGGTGACATAAAATTTTGTACTTACCTCGGGCGGTAATTAAGAAAGCCTCAGATCGCATAATTATAGAGGCGAGAATTAAAAAATCGGTTTAAATTTTAATTGATAGGCAATTTCAACCTGCCTTGGTTTTCAGCATGCATACATAAAGTACCACTTTTTGAGCAACTGTATATATACATTAGCGTTAAAGTAAACTATCATATGGAATAAGATAATATGTGCGTGACAAACTCAAAGTAATCGTTCTCTAGTAAAAGATATTGGTCTAATTTAACACTGACCGCCTCGTTAACGTCGTTAAGAAGATATCAGTCTAATTTAATACTGACCGCCTCATTAACGTCGTTAAAAAGTCAAACGCAAAAGGGTCTCCTAAATGTGCTACTCGTACATCATACAGCGGCTCTTGACAGGGTTTCGATGTTGCGTTTTAGACTTTGACGGCATAACCAAAGTCGTCGCGTCATCCTGCACTTTTGTTAAATATTTGTTAGTTTAGTGATCAAACATCAGATCCTACTTTTACTGTAGCATTTAATTCATACATGTTTAAATATGCCGTTTCAGTGTTTATTTACTTAGTAAGTAAATAAACACTAACACGTGGTGTCCGGGTGCCCCCATTGATGGGTCATGCATCTCTTTTTCGTCCATGCCTACTATGGAGGCACGTCCCCATACTGGATGCACAGTTAGTTGGGCTTGCGACATTGTCAGATCGTTTTGTATGGGGACAGTGAATTTGCTAATTGCCGTTCTAATAAAAACACGCGCTGCAGCAGGCGGAGGCTGTCTTTTGTTTTAGCCTCGACTCTGCCGGCCTAGGCATTCAGTTTTGTATGAATTATGGGGCTGCTCGTTCGCTGCACCCGAAACTAATACTTCGCAGGCTTAACGAACATAACGTTAATATTATGAACACATGATGTTGGAGAAAATAATATTGTAAAACATTCGTAATTATTAACTTTTTTTTATTATTTTAATCATGAAGTTTATGTAAATGAAATTAGAACAGAAACATAACCAATTTTTATTTTATTTTAACCATGAAGTTATGTTTAAAAATAAGAACTTCAAAATTTAATACAAGGTTTTAATTTATAATATTTTATGTAATAAAATGCCATTACATTATAATTTTGTTTTATTTTATTGAACACTGTGACTGATCTGACTCATCAGATCCATAGTCATCCAAATCATCATCCTCATCATCATCTAAATTCAACTTATCCATGTTCTTCAGTATTTCTTCAATTTGTGTTATCACTTCAGGAGTAATGTTGCTTTCTCCTCCTTGGGTTTTATTAATAGCCCTGAAAAACAAATATTATTTAATATTAATTACAATTCTTATAATGTATGTACTCAATTTTAAGACAGCTTGTCTTACTCATTAAATAAGGAACGCGATGTCAAATAAAAGGTATATACACATACAAAGTTGTGTACATTTCTGTATAGAGTTCTATATAGTCCATATAATTATCTTAGAAATGCAAGAGCAGACGAAATGAAGTTCATATAGTACAAATAATAATGTCGATAAACACTAGCATAAGGAAGGATTTCGTTGTGTTGAAAGCAGCGTATCTGTTTCGCTTTATATAATATTGTAACAAAATTCTATTATTCTCTTGTACTTAGGCTAGGCTTTTTACAAAATGTATATAAACTTAAAATAAATCAATAAACACAAATAAGCGGTTTGCTATTACATATTATATGATAAATTTGCTTTGCTATGAAAGGTCGCAAAGATATTATATGTCATGATTGAAATGAAATAGTTTTTTATTATTATTACTGCCTAAGTTTTAACTGTTTACAAACAAGGAGGTTCTCAGTTTGACCCGTATGTTTGTATGTACCTACGTATGTAGGTATGTATGGAATGTCGTAATCGTCTCCCCGAGGAACCTCAAAGATGACACCCATGTCGTTTTATAAGAAACATAAATATTCGTCATCTAGGATTTGAAAATGGATGTCATTTTCTTAACCGGCACCCCGAGGAACCTCAACGAAAACACCCATATCGATTTTCAAGAAAACTGAATGTCCGCCATTTGTGACTTGAAAATGGACGTGGTTTTAAGTAATCGGCACCACGAGGAACCTCGACGATGACGAAAACACCCATATCGATTTTTAAGAAAAATATATGTCCGCCATCTTGGATATGAAAATGGATGTCATTTTTGTAATCGGCAACTCGAGGAACCACAAAGATGACAACCATATCGATTTTTAAGAAAAATAAATGTCCGCCATCTTGGATTTGAGAATAGATGTCATTTTCGTAATCGGCACCTCGAGGAACCACAAAGATGACACCCATATCGATTTTTAAGAAAAATAAATTTCCGCCATCTTGGATTTGAAAATGGATGCCTGTTTCCTAATCGGCACCCATATCGATTCTTAAGAAAAATAAATGTCCGCCATCTTGGACTTGAAAATGCATGTCATTTGCGTAGTCGGCAACTCGAGGAACCACAAAGATGACACCCATATCGATTTTTAAGAAAAATAAATGTCCGTGCCATCTTAGATTTGAAAATGGATGTCTGAGGGCCTACTCCGAACTTCGTATCTGTCGTGTTGTACACTATATGAGTGAAAGGGACGGCACGATACGAAGTTCGAATTTCCGAGTTCGGAGTAGGCCCTCTGTTTCCTAATCAATCGCACCCATATCGATTCTTAAGAAAAATAAATGTCCGCCATCTTGGACTTAAAAATGCATGTCATTTGCGTAATTGGCACCCCGAGGAACCTTGAAGATGACACCCATATTGATTTTTAAGAAAAAGAAATGTCCGGCATTTTGGATTTGAAAATGCATGTCATTTTCGTAATCGGCACCCCGAGGAACCTCGAAGATGACACACATCGATTTTAAAGAAAAGTACAGATTTGCTCCCCGCACAAACTTGGAACCCCCTTTTCACCCCTTTACGGGAGCAATTTCGAAAAACTCTGAAACATGTTTTGTTGTATTTAAGCAGGGAGTCTATATACGAAGTTATAAACCTCTCACTTCAAAAAAGGTTTGCTCCCCATACAAACTTGGAATCTCCTTTTCACCCCTTTAGAGGGCGAATTCAAAAAACGGTAAAATGTGTTTAGTTGTATTTAAACAGTCTATTTACGAGGTTTCAAATCTCTCACTTCAAAAAAGATTTGCTCCCCATACAAACTTTGAACCCCCCTTTTCAGTCCTTTAGGGGAGCAATTTAGAAAAACGCTGAAATACGCCATTAGAATATTTAAACAGAGAGTCTATATACAAAGTTTCAAATCTCCCACTTCAATAAATGCGTGTTTTCATATAAACTTTCATTCCTTGTTTTAGCCCCTTAGGGGATGAATTTCGAAAAATGCTTTCTTATACCTAGCCTATGTTATAAATGTAATCAACTGGGCAAAAATAAAACTCTAGCGTTAGCAGGTTCGGCTGTGCGTTGATGAGTCAGTCAGTCAGGACTTCTTTTATATGTATAGATAAATTCGCTTAACAACGCAGTTGCTACGATAATATCACAAGGATAGGATAAGTCACAGTCGGTAAGTCGAAGAGCTGGGGACAACTCATCAACTTAATACATAATAATACAGTAATAAAATACTTAACAAATAAAATTGAAACTAATTTTCAACTTAAGTACTCTTATATGTGTATCTTTGTTTGCCTTAAATCAAAACTTAACATTTTGTATAAAAACAATTTAAATATGCTGGCATTAACCCTTTGACCGCCACAGTCGGCTATTCATGTCATCGGAAAATCGTACCATGCACGCCAGACTGCAACAGCCAACAGCCTGGTCAAAGCAATAGCGATCTATACGCGATTGCGTAAAGTTTAATTTCGCGATGAACGCGTGGCATCAGCGATGCGTCATTTGTATGTAATGCTTGGCGCTCAATAGGTAAAATTAAACAATAAAGAATGAATCTCTCGCAACAAGCAATTATTTTAAATAGCATGTACTACAGACAAGTGTCAAATAATAGAACAAAAAGTATGAGATATTTTTATGAAATAAAATTTTAAGTCATACACTGCATTTTGCAAGCAGTTGCGATGGCGGCCGGAAGGAGGTACATGATAATTAGTGAAAGAAATAAAAAAAATTAAAAAAATTTGTAAATATCCCCGACGGATGTGCTCAATTGAAAAATAATTAAATAATGCATTTTAAAATCCCCCGACTCTATAAGAAATAATTACATAGAGATAAAAATATTTTTTTCTAAACGGTTAACTGGTTGCGAGGTATATTTACAAGCCTAGAAATATCCGTCGGGGGCTGCCATTGCCTGCCCTGAAATAGTTTATGCAGTTAGTTTACACCGTTCTGTAAGTTATCTCGAATTTCATTATTATTACTATTTTAATGCAATTGGGAATTGACTTGGCAATGGCAGCCCCGACAGATTTTTCTGGGCTTGTAAATATACCTTGCAACCAGTTAACCGTTTAGAAAAAAATATTTTTATCTCTATGTAATTATTCCCTATAGTCAGGGGATTTTCAAATGCATTATTTAATTATTTTTCAAATGAGCACATCCGTCGGGGGTATTTTCAAAATTTTTAATATGAGCCTTAGTAACCTAGTAACATCGGTAGTTACATTACAACATCGCAAAGCACACAATGTAAGTATCTGGTGGTTACTTTATAGGGTTCAGTACCCGAAGGGTCCAACGGAGCCCTATTGCTGTTTCTCACGTGTCCGTCTGTCGCCTGTCACACAGATTTTACAGCCAAACGGCTGGAGCTAGACTTCAATTTTCACAGTATAAGCATCTTATTCTTGTCTCAAAGCCATACAAATTGTCAAAAAATATTTTTAAATCTATTTCCCACAGCTAAAACAGTATACACATAGCAACCAGTATACACATAGCAACTTTCTTGTTAAGAGGAAAAATTCAGGATAGCACTAATTTTCTTACTGGCTCTAGGAATGATCAGTGGACCATCGAGTCCTAAGTAGAGGGTTTCAAGTTCCGGAGAAAATGCACTCACACGCACTCTAGCAAGTGAAAAATGTTTACTGCAGCGCCCCCTGGCCAGTTATCATCGTAACTCCTAGCTAAAACTAAACTACAAACCTATTGCAGAAAACCGTTTCCGAATTGGTCAAGCCGTTTCGAAGATATTGATGTGCACACACAAACAAACAATCTCTCACCCTAAACGCATATACTTTCTCCGTTCCGTCGTGGGTAATTAATGATACACTCTTTCGATATTTCTTACCTCTTTATTGTCCGGCGTTTTCTTTCAGGCAAGCCTTTTAGCATAGTATGAATGTCAACATTTGGGCCTTTCTCAGTGTCTGGTTCATGCACCTATAAATTAACTAATTAACATTGGCTGGTAATACAGACGAAACCTTAAAAATGTATGTTAACCCATCCTTGACCGACAAATAAAATAAACAATAGCAATCTCTTGTTATGTGCCCGGACATCTCCCAGATTGGGCAGACAATTTTTTACTACTCATGAAGCTGATCAAGAAAATGTCTACAACTACATACCAAAGAAAACATACACCTGATTGTTATTATTTGCACATACAGTAGCAGGTTGCTGACAGGAGTACCTACAATACTGTTAGTATGATATTGTGGTATATTGGCAGGTCAGGGATTTTATAAACTTTTCATCGAAGTATAATATACTTGTATTACATGGTTTGAAGCGGCTATAAATCTAACATTTGTATAAAAGGGAGGAAAGTATAACATTAAGTGAAATTATATCTAACTCACCTCAGCTGCAGTATTACATTTAGCGCATACATTTCGTTCTGTAGCGCATTTTGAACACAGTATGTGGTACGCATGTTTTATAGTTTTGCCTTCACACCCGACGCATTTTCTAGGTGCAGTCAGTGGTTTGTATTTCTTATATTTAATTTTCCAATCTATGATATCCTTGCAACGTTTGCACACACCAGTGACGTCTAAGGAATTTAAGAATTTGGTTTTATTCGTTTTATCATGCAAGTCGTTTTTATACGCACTTTTATTTTGATGTTTTTGCGGCCTTGTTCTTGTCGCATTCCCCCTTGACGTACTCATAATTGTAACAATATCAATCTATATTAAGTACCAAATAATCGTTGTAATTTTATTATAACCACGATCACTAACTTGGTCCACACAACACGCTCGCTGAATAGCTAATTGGCTACCGTGAACCGAAATACCGAAAACGAACGAAGTTCGAATATCACCGTCTCTGTCGCACTTGCTTATTCATACGATGGAGAGGGAGATATTCGAACTACGTTCGTTTTCGGTTCGCGATAGGCCCTCTGTCTACAAAATGTACATTTGGTACAACATAACCTCAAACTAGGGATGTCAAAAAATAATCGATTATTAAAAAATCTATTAAAAATACATTATTATTTAAAAAATAATCGATTTTTAAATCGATTTAGATTTTGTAATAAGTGGATTAATAAAACATCGGTTATGATTTTCACAGCCGATTAATAGTAACATAATTTATCAAAGAATATTGTAAGCTACCACAAGGCTCGCGCAACTAGGAACGAAATTTACAAAATGTCACTTTTGTATGGAATTTGGCCAAAAAATAATAGCGGATACTGCTATCTCGCTCCCTCAGTTAATCCATCTCAGTCACATGTCAATGTCACCTCTGAGGGGCTACCGCGAACTGAAAACGAACGAAGTTCGAATATCTCCCTCTCTGTGGAACGTATTAGCAAGTGCGACAGAGAGGGAGATATTGGAACTTCGGTCGTTTTCAGTTCGCAGTAGCCCCTCTGGTCACTTCCGTTCAACTTGAGTAATCGCCATATTATTTCTTTGTTGATCAGTTCGTAGTGTGGTTTGTAGTTTGTTATTTTGGTATTTACAAATGGTAGAAAAAATAATTTAAAGTGAAAAAGCATGTAGTAAGAAGGCAGTGTGTTTTTCAACATGCCACGGACTATTTCAGCCTATAGGGTATGTGTTATTTGTGGTTTTCGTGCCGGTCGAAAAGATGACGAGAACAGGAAATTAATGGATCCTTTAGATCACGACCGGTAAGCAATTAATTGGAGATTATCTATTAATATGTACCACAGCAAGTTACATGTAAGCAAAATAAGAAGCGTTATTTGCAATTTAGTTTTATTCGTATACTATACATACTAGTGTTGGCCGTAACATATCGATACCTAGCTTATCATATAGAACTCTGGTATTTTCAGTTGCATATAGTGGGTAAAAGTGATTGGCAATAAAGACCTAGCCTACGTTCCGATTGTGAAGTTGGACGAATTAAAATTTGTTTGTGGTGACCACTTTCAACCCAAAGATTTTAACCGAAAGAAAAGTTGTCTAAAGAGATGGTTAATATATTTAAAGCAACACAACTTTATACTTTTTTTATTTTATTTATTTCTAGCCTTACCCACTGCGGAATAAGCGCATGGACGTCGTAGTGTAGTCATAACCTAACCAGTTGAGAATGGATTCAAACCCCAATTGTTAATAAAGGAGCATCCATTATTAATGTGAGGTGTTTTTGGCAAAATTCGATCCCCTCCCGCTAAAAACATCTCACGTAAATAATGGACGCCCTCTAACTAGGATTTTTATAAAAATGGAACCCACGACGTTACTAGTCATCGTTTATCGATAGCGATATCGTTAACCGTACTACATGAAAGTTACATCCCTATCGCGCTGTTATGTTGGCATTACCTATTTTCTTTATTTTATTTTATTGTGGTACAGAATGTTTGCCAAACTCATAGATAACCTCCACTAGATTGAGCCTATGAACGATTTTGTTCGGATCACAAGTCACCACAGTTGGCGGTAAGTGCGGGTTGCGGGGAGGTTGGTAACAGCGCTGCGATTGGCCGTTTCAAAAAGCGCGTGAATACGCTGCAAAATGGGGCGCCGGCATAGTGATGGGACACGTTGTTTATTAACGTTTTTTTTGGGCACCGCAATTTATTTTAGGTAAATTATTTCAGATGACGTATATGTCTGTTGAATTGGTATTACGAGTAGAATAAGATGGCGTAGTATATTAAGATTGCAGCAGCTATTTCATTTTGATTCCTGTATATATGTATATATTTTTTATTATATATGTATAGCGTAATGTACAACTAGAGAACTGGCGAGTATTAATAAAATAACTGTAAATAGAATAAATTAGTGGGTATATCTATATAAATAAAAGAAGAAACTGACTGACTGATTGACTGACTGACATATCAACGCATAGCCCAAAACGCTGGTTCTAGAGATTCCAAATTTGGCACGTAGGTTACTTATAAGGTCAAGGGGTGCACTAAGAAAGGATTTTTCAAAATTCGCTTATTTATTGAAGTAAGAGATATGAAAGTTTGTATATAGACTCTATGTTTAAATATATTGATGTCGTAATTCAGTGTTTTTTGAAATTGCTCCCCTAAAAGGGTGAAAAGGGGATTCCAAGTTTGAACGGGGAGCAAATATTTTTTGAAGTGAGAGAGTAAAAACTTTGTATATAGACATGTTTAAATACAACAAAACTCATTTCAGCGTTTTTCGAAATTGTTGCTCTAAAGGGGTGGAAAAGGGGGTTGCAAATTTATACAACTACTGATTTCATTAGCGTTCAAAATAAAACGAGATAAAAACAAAACACTACACTATTACCATCTTCCACGTCCTTATACGAACATCTACTTATGATTCAAATAATAAAAGAACATTGTCTACGTCAACACTGACATTCAATATAAAAAATAAAACTAATCGATTATGTTACCAATAGAATTTTAATAAGTATTAAAATCATGTGATAAAATACGAATGAACCGAAAATTAAATGAAATCGGAACCGAACATCATTTGCACATCACTAGCCCGCGCATGTGCTGCCATCAGAAAGAGAAAGTATATTGGCATTTGAGGCGGTTGGAAAGGAACAAGCACACTTCACTACGCCTTGTGGGCCAGTGTAAAATGATCCCCGCCGGGCAGAATTAAATGTGTATTTGTATATATTTAACTTACATATGATATTTATCCCGCCATTCTTTCGATTTGTAGTTCGGGAGTTGTTCCTACACCATTTTACCGATCAAAACCCCGGTCGATCTACGGTTAGTCAAAACCAATTTTTAGTATTTTTTATGCCACGTACGTATAGGTCATAAACCTGGACGAGACTGACTGAGCGGCGTGGGGCGAGGCAGTTTATTAAGCACATGGTACAATAATAGACCATGATATCAGTTAGACCAAATGTCAGATCAAATTTCAGTAACTCAGTACATTTTTTGACATAACAAACCGACATAAGGTCTAACGGATCTTTATAAAACCGAGCCTTACGGGTTTGTATTTCCATGTATCGCAATATATTTTTACTCTAGCAAACCAATCTGCAATTTTCTCAAATTCTCCATACCTAATCAATGCAAGGTTTGCACCCTTTTGGACTCTCGAGTGAATATTTCACTAACTTTATACCAATTAAGTAGCACGTTATAAAGTATTTACACGTTGTTTTATTATTTTCGATCTTGACAGACACATTTGACAATTCAACAACTGAGACCTGAGGGACTACCCCGAACCGAAAACAAACGAAATTCGAATATTTCCTTCTCTGTCGCACTTGCTCATTAGCAAGTGCGACAGAGAGGGAGATATTCGAACTTCGTTCGTTTTTGTTTCCCGGTAGCCCCTCTGCGCAAGATAAGTTGCGCACGAACATAACGCATAACGCATACCGTGCTAAATTAAAAGAAGTCCTATCTACCCTGATCGTATACTGAAATACGACTTTTTAGAGATTCTAAACAAAACTATTTGAATAGTGTAAATTTGAGTTTTGCAGTTTATCGGATCATAGTTTTGGTATCTTAGGCATAGACTGTACATCTTTAACACCTTGTTTTGTTTAGTGTTAAGCTTAGCTTATAGCTTGACCGGTTTCCTGGCGTTTCCAAATATGTCAGAAAGTTTGTGGAAAATTACATCACTTGCAAAGTACCTATCGAAACCTCAGTCAGGTCGTGTTCAGCCAGAACTTCATCCTATGCCTAAGTTGAAGCATTCACCAAATTTGTGAATGTATACCACACTTTAAGTATAGACAGCAAAACCAGCTACCACGCTTTTAAATCCACTATTGTTTTGTTTGGTGTTCCTAAAAAGGTATATACAGTTCAGTGATTGCAAGTCTGATTAGGCACACAATCAAATCGGAAAATCCGTTGGTGCGGATAATATTGTCTATGAGACGTTGAAACGAACATATCCAGTAGCAATAGAACTGTTTGTTGATGCGCACGCGAATCGGAATGAGCGTATTAGCGGACAGATCCAGAGTAGCCGTAGTGGTGGGCCATCCGTTGGTGCGGATAGAAATGAGGATGAACCGTAGTAGCGGACATATTCTGTACCGCCATCCGTTGGTGCAGATGGGCGTTTAGGACCATCCGTTGGTGCGGTTGGGTAAGTGTATGAGTCTATGTAGCGACCTCATCCTGTATTTTAGGGCCATTATGTTGGTGCGGATGAGTATCTGGATATGCCGTCGATGCGGACTCGTTAAGTTTCAGTAGCATAACTCAGATTTACGCATGCATAAGGGGTATTTTTGCCTACTTAGTGATTATTCTACTGTCGATTGAGTTAAAACTTGTAATACTTTTTGAGGCCAAGATTAGATTTTCTTTATAACGCCCTATGTATGTGGTGACAACTGATAGGTACAGCAAAATGAGCATCGCAAACCTACGCTGCTTTTTCTAATGTGTTGAGTTATATGAACGATTTTCATAAAACTTTCGGAGGAATATGAATATGAATCCTTTGATGTTTTATTTTGTTTTTAAATGATACAAGTTGTCTGGTTTTTATGTGATGGTTCAATATATAATCCTAAAGAATCTGGTTTAGCTTTGCTTAAGCTACCGTATCTGTGAGTTATGACCCTTTGGTCAGGATTGACCGAGCGATGTGATACTGTGTCTGGATTTCTGTTTTTCCAGATCGGCACACGAGGACGTGTGCTATGCAGGATGGCCGTGTCAGAAATACATTGCATAGCAGCCTGTTTAGCAGATCAACGCTACGAGATCTAGGTTTAAGAAAACGTAGTTTAATGTTGTAAACGCCAAGCGGTGATAGTTTGGGCGTGGTCTGCGTTTGGTCCGTTGACAACTACCCTTTTATAAACTAACTATAAGTCACGTTGACAGTATAAAAGGCTCTGGCCCCTTGTATGCGGATTATTCTTTTTGACTTTGTGGCGCGCGGACGTAAACGGAGAATGCCCCGCGTTTCTGACTGTACTGAAATTGCCTGAAGGCTTATCCTGAAGGTTTATAATTCGCGATCACTTAGCTTGGTTCATAATCACTGTTTGTTCACCTGTTAAACGGTAAGTGTCTATTTAAAGTTGTAACCATTCCAGTGCTTAATTTGAGATAACCAATACAGTGTAACCAATTCTATTAGTGACGTTCTATTCCTTATTTCCGTGCGTCAGTGTGTATATCTAGTTACGAGGTCGTGGTGACGAAATGTGCTCGGTGCCATCCATATCTACCACTTATCTATTGCATACACCGCTCGACCAAAGACTACAATTATCCATCAACCACCAATGTATCACCCACGTCAAAATAAACAGTTCGGCAAAATATTTGGAAGTGTTTACTTGTACTCCCTCAGCATAGGCACCATAAAACCACTCCATCCTCATCATCATCAGGAGATATCCTACAGGCGGGATTTAAAAAGTCGGTCTAACTTTTAATTGATAGATGTTTTTCAACATGCCTTGGTTGTCAGCATTCAGCCAAATCAAAAACTATTTTGGGAGAGGTTTTATGTCACATGGTAGTATAATTACATTTAGGTACACATAAAAAAACAATTATTTTGAATTATGTAATTAATTTATATTTGATTTATTTGTAAATAAATGTATGTTTAGGCGAATAAAAACAAGCGTTCATTCATCCGGCGTGGCGGTTTTGCAAATACTCTAAACACGTCGTCTACCGGTCCCTGGGATCCCCGGCCTCGTTACAAAAGAATGCTATTGTATATTTTTTTCGCCGGGACACCACGGCTAATCGGAGGTCAAGCTTAATACTCGTTTCCGGTCATTGGTCTACTCAATCAGGCAACTATTTAAAAACAGTTTAGATTTTTTTAAATATTCGATAACACTTTATTAACTTGCCTAATAAGCAATTTTAATTTTTTAAATATATAATGGAAGTATAGTTTTAATGCCAAATGCTTTATTAAATAAAAAAGTAAACTGATTGAACCTACAAATCTTCGGTTGGATGTATGGATTGCTTGGACCAACTGTTTTAACCTGTTCACCGCCACAGTAGATTCTGTAAGTTGTGTCTCACACCCCAAAGTCCTTGTAGGAAATGGCGGCGAAGAGTCAAAATAATTGGAAAACTAAAAAGCACTAGTGCGCGAAATCCAACTTTGCGCATGATGTACAGCTATATAAAGCAACACTTTTTGAGCCACCATATTCTAGTAGTTTATGCAATCGTTATATAATGTATGCTTTTTTTAGTCGAGAACTGCGTTTAGACCACGAGGCTTGCCGAGTGGTCTAATTAAGGTTCGAGACTTAAAAAGCTAATTATATAACTATTTCATACACTATTTTTTCTACGAGTCAATGGAAATTAATTAAACAAACCGAAACTATCAGACAAACTAGTCCTGCGGCAATGAACATTAGGCACATCGGTCGAGCGCTCGTTGGTCTTTTGTTCTATGTCCGCGACGTCACGTGATTTGTCAATTTCATAAGAGTACTGTAATGGTGACACGTGATTGGCCAATTTCATAAGAGTACAGTAAAAGGCGACACGTGATTGGTCTATTTCGTAAGAGTTCACTTGAAGGGAACCAATAGAGAAATGTATGTGATTTTAGTTTTGTCTACTATATCGTAATTCAAACATTGAAGTCGACGAGTAGAAAAAAAATATTATTTAATTATTACCGTTGGATTTACGCGCTACTAACTGAGTATGATTAGCCTAATAGGAAAAATTATTAAGGTTTAATAAAACAACTAGCAATGGCTAGAGCTTGTTTAATATTTGTTCGAGGAAACCCTCTATGGCATTCACAATGGTCGGTATTCAGTTTGAAACAATCTAATTAGATGAATTAATTTTAATGACAAATCTAATTTCGTTAATTAATATATAATACATTTTAGTCTAAAATAAATAACACAGTGGCGTTCCTATTAGATTTATATTCTAACTAGCAATACAAATCTAATGAAAAGTTAAGCCATCTTAACCTAAATACTTAATAACATCATTATTTTCTTTAATTGTACCGATTGTATGAAATATAAGTAGGATACAATAATAAGTAAATCATATTTAGAATAATGGCACGGTATGCACACATTCTGAAATAAAATAGGTTAGAAGACAAACACGAGTTTATTCGTGGCTGCCCGATGCACACAATCCTGGGCCATGGTGGCGCAGGATAAGGACGCAGCTTTGCGGTGGTATGAGATGAGAGTGTGTATTTCTCCCTTTAACGCATAACTGCGCCCCTGTCCTGCGTTTGGATCGGGCGAGGGTTTTGTACAGTTTGCCAATTTGATTTCTGGGCCGGAGGGGCTACCGCGAACCGAAAACGAACGAAGGTCGAATATACTTGCTAAATCGTGCGACAGAGAGGAAGGTATTCGAACTTTGTTCGCTTTCGGTTCGCGGTAGCCCCTCAGTTCGTACCTTGTCACAGTGACATTAATATGAGATCTCTAGCAGCTTTCGTACTTATTGATTTTAACTGTGACAAGGTACGAAGTGGCCCAGTAATCATATTGGTTACATAGGTACTCCTCGGTCACAGTCACAATATCTCAGCGCTCTGCGTAGGCACGTGAGGTACACAGATATTATGACCAGGTAGAACAAACGACAAACACGCTTCACTGACAACTAGTTGGACCTTATTGCAATAAGGTTCAAGAATGGTTACATGTGTATGTAACATGTTGTTTTTTCCTCACATCAATATATGAGATGAATGTGTTAAGTAATTGTGTCATCGATGGTACATAGGTACTTGAAAATACCTGGTTAAGGTACCGAATTAGGGTAATTACCAACGTGTTCTAAATTATAACGTGACTTACAGAGGCTACAATTACCTAGAATTGGCAGCTTCGGTATTTTTAGTTTTTGGAATACTTAATGGAAATTCATAATTTCGTAGTTGACGTGAGAGGTAGGTACTTATATTCACGGTATTTCATATTCACCTCGATTAATCTGTGTATAATCTACCTAGGAATTCACTTCTCACGACTTAATAGATAGTGAAATTCCAAATCTGCAACTCCAAGAAATTGTAATCTAGGCTAGTTCCATAAAACGTTGAAAAGATACATCTATTGGCTTATCCCCCAAAACTGTGGCATCATTTATTCTGAAATAACTTTTTTGCAATAATGCAGACACGTTAAGTTATGCTTAAATGCACTATTATTTTTAGTACGGAACATTAATTCATGGCTCCATGGTTTTGTAGAAGGAACCATGAAATGGCTTACGGGCCGGTTGTTTTTCGTCTCACTACTTTATCCGCGCGGTTATTCATTCTCGAGCACAAAACGTGATTCTCGTATCCGAAGTCACCGATACCGTACTGGCTTATAGCGAGGGAAACATCTAGCGAACCAGATATTATCGGTTCTCCTTCCCAATTTCAGAATAAAATGGAGGAGAACGTTTATGACATCTGATCCGCGAGCATAGTTATGTCACTTCTGGTCCTACGGTATATAAACCTACTTTACTTAAACCTTATATTAGTACTCTAGCATTAATTAAAAACATAACAACTTATGACGCTGGCACACTAATTATTCTATCACTCCGCCATTATTGAGGAAAGTGGTCTTTGCAATCTGGAAGAGTTGTTCCGACATTTTGTCACTGGTTTCTTTGACCATTTTAGTGAAGTACCCCTCGGGGTTGCTGAGGAGTTTATAGGGGTGGTCGAACTCCACGAGGCGGCCGGAGTCCATCACCATGACGCGGTCGGAGTCCATGATGGTGTTGAGCCGGTGCGCCACCGTCAGCACGGTGCACTCGGCGAAGCGTTTCCGGATAGTGCGCTGGATAAACTCGTCCGTCCTGCAACCAAGAATAACTTCTATCAGTACCTAATTAGGTGCAATTCAGGTCAATTGTACCAAGCATGACATTATGTGTAATTCATGTATCTATCGGTTTATATTAACACAATCAGCACCGAGGACCCGATAGTCCGGATCTCTGTTCGTAGACAGTTTCAGTTCGCTACACAGCGGACAAACCATGTTATCGTATGTGCGTATAGTACTCATCGGCAGTGAGTGTGTTGATTTGGAGTCGATACCTATTCGTGTGTATTTTATAAAAGGT
Source organism: Epiblema foenella (assembly GCA_963556455.1). Taxonomy (NCBI): domain Eukaryota; kingdom Metazoa; phylum Arthropoda; class Insecta; order Lepidoptera; family Tortricidae; genus Epiblema; species Epiblema foenella. Next base: position 13,537,383 of record OY747095.1, on the reverse strand, counting down.
TTTTATGTTCATTTACCTACATATGTTCAACTTGTCGAGACTTAGTACTCGAAGTATTTCCATTACTTATATTGAGAGAGCTGCATACCGGTATAAGGTTAAAACATTAGCATATTAAGTACTCACTTAGGATCCACATTAGCGGTGGCCTCATCGAGCACCAAAATGCGGTTGCCGCGCAGGATGGCTCGTGCAAGGCACACCAACTGTCTTTGTCCGAGCGAGAAGTTAGACCCACCCTCAGACACTTTGAAGTCTAATGAAGGTATTGCTGATTTCAAATCAACCTGAGAATCACAAATAGTACCATAAGTGTGCTATAAATATTAGATACTAGTTTCTGCTCGCGACTTCGTCCGCGTAAATTGCCACTCCCTATTTCATCAATTCCAGGTGATATTCGGGTCATAAATTATTCTTTGTGCTAATCCAGGCTGTAAACACGTTGTATATGAAAATTCATCATACTCTAATATTCAGCCGTTTTTGCGTGATTGTGTAACAAACATCTAAACATCCAAAATATCTAAACATCCATACATCTAAACTCTCGCATTTATAATATTAGTAGACTAAGTAAAATTGGTTATTAAAATGAAATCAAATCTTACAGCTTCAAGAGCCAGCCACAGTTGTTCATCATCATAACTGTTGAACGGATCCAAGTTGTATCTCACGGTCGCGGAGAAGAGAACTGGTTCTTGAGGTATAATGGAGATCTTGGATCGAAGGTCCTGCAAAAGAGAATTTATCGTATATGGTTACGTAATTACTTATTCATAATAGTCCATATGGGCTTTTTTAAATCTGATTGTGGCTTTATAGGTCGGGACCAATAATACTATAGGTGTCCCCGGTTGGAGAGTAACTTGGGGAAAATTTATTGAGCGGCTTCAACCGAATCTGAGGTGTGAGTGGTGGAATGTTTGAAGCTTAGTCCACAATTGTATCGTTTAAGCGTATCAAGATCAGGCGTATCCGAGCACGCGTATTCTAGGTGTGGACGCTCGATTGGGTATAACGTATCATTACCATTGTCGTATAACAAAACATGTCCAAACTTGTACAAGCGTATCGAGATAAGGTGTTTCGTATCCCCTCTCTGGTGACCTTGATGATCGGGGAAAAACCTACTCCAGTTGGATCGCGGCGTATCACGTATCAAATCACAGCTTCATACACTTCACGTATCAAAACAAACTACCGTTTTTCTAAATATTGAACTCGCCTGTAAAGCCAACTGTGATGTGTCTACGTCGTCGATGAGCACTTGTCCATCCACGATGGCGAGGCGGAACAGCGAGGAGATGAGCGAAGACTTGCCAGCGCCCGTGCGCCCGACAACCCCGACCTGAATTATACACATTCGGCATTTTGAAACAAGAGCTTAACAGAATCGTAGCTTCGAGAGCGTAACGGCTAAATGTTTGACATTTTTCAGATTTTCCCTTATATCTTTTAAACTAAAGGACTTTTAGGTTCCACATTATACGACAAAAATAAAGAGCATTAAATTCTCTAAAAGATTCAGTCGATCAAAATTATAGTATGTAGGCAAAATCGCCTCCTTTCATACAATTGATTCTTTAAAACTTTTAGGTACCATGAAACAGCTATTTTTTTATTTGGAAAATTCTAATCAAAAAATTGATCAGCGCGTAATGTCACAACTTGAACAAAATTGTTCGGAACCTGTTTATTTTTTATTGTACACCATAGTAAAATTGACCAATTACGTCTCGCCATTAGTGAACTTTAATGAATTGGCCGGCCGGCCGTGGACATATAACAAAGAGCGCCTGACCCATGTGTCTGGACTTCGTTTTACCTTCCATCCATTTTCTATGACTACATTGAGGTTTTTGAGGACTGGCAGATCTTCTACGTTGTACTTCATGTAGCAGTTGCGGAACTCGACGCGACCGCGCCACGGCCAACCCTTGGGGGTTTCCTTAGCTGTAACAGAAGGGCATGATGAGCTGCAATAATATTATGTAGGTAATTAATTAACATTGCGGTGATTGCAAGACAAGTAGAGCGCTTCCACATTTGTCGACACGATATCGATGTCCTACCAAAAGAATAGGCGTATTATTGTCAAATTCCAGAAAGAATCAGCTTGTGACGAAGGATGTTTCGACACATCCGAATCGTCAAGTAAACCTTAAAAAGTGAATAAATTTAATTGTAGTTACGTTGTCAAATGAGTCAGACAAATAGGAAGCCAATGTAAATGCCTAATGATAAAAAATAAGTAGGTAATTAGATAGTCACCTGTAGTATGCCTTACTAGATACGTATTTCTGAAGTTATAATTACAGGTTTTGTTGATTAAATGGATATTATAGGGGGTCGATTGTGGCCCGATATAGTATCTACCTACGCCGAACTTAACTGGCGCGCTGCCGCTATCGAATCATTTATTTGTAAGTACAAGGCGTATTCTTGCGCTATCGGAATTTCAAAAGTGTATCCGAGGCATATAATTGATCTAGTAATTGAGAATGTTTTTACTCTATTTCTAATTATTACGCGATAAACCAACAGTCCCATGAATCACGATATTCATAATTATCTATCAAACACGAAATGTTACGTTATCAACTTATCAAACCTGTTTAGAAAACGGATCTTGAATCGCGGACACTCATATACTCGTACTTAAGTCATTGCCTGATAGACTCGTAATGGTAAAATCTATTTATTAGGTACTTAGGTATTGCATTTTAGCCGAGTACATATATTCACAATAATTTCACTCGTTCATTCTATCGTCTTTTTTGCCACCATTAATATTCATTGTAATTATGTATGTGGTTTACACACATATAATTATTATGTATCCTATATTTATAATTTATCTTAATCACTACATAGTACCTATAAAACAAAGTCGCTTTCTCTGTCCCTATATCCCTATGTATGCTTAAATCTTTAAAACTACCTACGCAACGGATTTTGATGCGGTTTTTTTTAATAGATAGAGTGATTGAAGAGGAAGGTTTATATGTATAATAAAAAAACATCCATTAAACAGTTCACCCGTGCCAAGCCGGGGCGGGTCGCTAGTCCTAATTAATATTATAAACGTGAAAGTTTGTGCGGATGGATGTACGTTCCGCTTAATCTCATAAACTACTGAACGCATCTCTATGAAACGTTCCAGTATTGTAGCTTAGACATCAGAATAGGACATTTATTTCAAAATTCATCCCCTGAGGGGGTAAAAAGGGGGTGGCCTTTTTGTATGGAAAATAAAATTATCTTTAAGATAGAGACTTGAAACCCCCTTAATAGACTAACCGTTGGAACTAAAGAAAACAGTTTTCAGCATTTTTCGAAATTCGCCCTCTAAAGGGGTGAAACGGGGGTTGAAAGTTTGTATGGGGAGCTATTTTTTTTAACAGGAGCTTGAAACTTCGTTTGTAGACCTAGCATTAAATATATATACTAATTTCATCGTTTTTTGATATTCACCCTCTGAAAGGGTGAAAAGGGGGTTGAAACATTGTATGGACAACCTGAGTTTTTTAAAGTGAGTGACTTCATACTTAGCGAGTAGGCATTCAGTTAAAATAGATTAAAAAACTGCCCTACCCGTGCAAAATTCATAGGGTTCAAAATTTGTACGGGGAGCAAATCTTTTTTGAAGTTAGAGATTTGAAACTTCGTAAATAGACTATGTTTAAGTACAATAAAAAATATTTCAGCGTTTTTCTAAATTGCTCCCCTAAAGGGGTGGTAAGGGGATACCAAGTTTTTACGGGGATCATATCTTTTTTGAAGTGAGAGATTTAAAACTTCGTATATAGACTCTCTGTTTAAATACAACAAAACGCATTTCAGGGTTTTATGAAATTGCTCCTCTAAAGGGGTGAAAAGGGGGTTCCAAGTTTGTACGGGGAGAAAATCTTTTTGAAGTGAGAGCTTTAAAACTTCGTATATAGACTCTCTGTTTAAATACAACACAACGCATTTCAGGGTTTTTTGAAATTGCTCCCCTAAAGGGTGAAAAGGGGGTTCCATGTTTGTACGGGGAGCAAATCTTTTTTGAAGTGCGAGATTTAAAACTTCGTATACAGACTCTCTGCTTAAATACAACAAAACATGTTTCAGCGTTTTTCTAAATTGTTCCCCTAATGGGGTAAAAAGGGGGTTTCAAGTTTGTGCGGGGAGCAAATTTTTAATTTATAGTAAAAATCGGTATAGGTGTCATCTTCGAGGTTCCTCGGGGTGCCGATTACGAAAATTACATCAATTTTTCAAATCCAAGATGGCGGATATTTATTTTCCTAAAAAATCGATATGAGTGTCATTTTTGTGGTTCCTCGGGGTGCCAATTCCGAAAATGACATACAATTTCAAATCCAAAATTGCGGACATTAATTTTTCTTAAAAGTCGATACGGGTGTCATCGTTGAGGTTCCTGGGAATCCTGGGGATGCCGATTACGAAAATAACATCCATTTTCATACATACGTAGGTACATACAAACATAGGGGTCAAACTGAGAAGAAGTTCTATTAATTACTTACATGCATAATCGTAAGCAAAACATAACAGATTTGCGTTATTTAGGTACTGACTTACAGCCTTTAAAGCGCTTGCGTTTTAAATCAAAACTTGCTGACCCATTGAGCCTAAATAACTTTACTTTTTATAAAATTCGAGATTAAATAGATTGAACGTAGACGATTTTTGTCAGCAATGACTGACCATCGCTTTGATATATATGCCTACATAAAAATTATAGAATTTCCACTCCACTCTATTCTTTTTTTTTAAAAAAACGGAGGGTTGAAAAATATAAAATAGGTTTTTTTTTCGAAAGCGATAGGAGTGCGCGTTTGTTTGGAGAGTGGCCTGGGGAAAATCCAGGAGAAACCTCCAACACGACCACACGGGCGGTTTAAACACTGCAACTGGAATACTCTAAGAGTATGCGCTCCAGTGAGATTGGTTGAGCGGCTTCAACCAAATCTGAGGTGTGGGTGGAATCGAACTACTGGGAGTTTTGTCGCTGTTTCACTAAACCAAGCCTAGCTGAGAAGCGTCCAGCTAGGAACTCAGCTAGGCCCGACCTGGGTGGGACTGACTCTACCCGGTATGCAGCGGTATCAGGACGAATAGGGACAATATGTGTCTACGATATCGCGTGCGGTGGACATCCTCGCCGGCGGGGTAATTTTGTGTCTGTCCTAAGGACCCATAGAAACCGTTACAAATCTTTTTGGTTACTATAGGTCGGCGTATCCAAAATACTAATTCAATGTAGGTAACACGAAAACATGGATTACCTAGCTGATTAGTTTATATATAATTGTAAAACGATAATATGCGCGTAGGTAGTTAAAAATATTACTACTGATATAGTTATAGATATATATAAGTAAAAGTAATGTAGGTACTTACCACCTTTGTCCCAGAACGACTCGCGTTCGATGTGCGTGTACTGCAGTATTCGCTCGACGCTCGTCATCTGTGATATCACTTCGGCTGTCTGACGTACGCCGAACTGAAGCATTCCGGTTAGAATCAGTGTCTGCGATATGGCCAAGCCCACGTTGCCGGAGAATATCGTTTCTGCACAAAAATACAATTTACTTCACAGGTGGTAAACGAGGCTTACCTATAGACTTAAAATTATGTAGGAAGAACTTAGCGATTTATAATGATGAAGTACTGAGAAATTTATTTTGTCCCAGAAATGTATTACCTAAGTGCCCAATTGCCCGCTGACTTGTTCGTTTTATTAATCAATGATTTTACGAACAGACAACATCTCATGGTATTTTTTAACCCTCGATGTGTAACGCAAAAGGAGTGTTATAAGTTTAACATGTTTATTTATGTAGCTGTGTAGGTATATGTGTGTCTGTCTGTTGCATCGTAGCTGCCTAACGGATGAACCAATGTCCGTTTTTTAAATTCAGATTTTGATGGCGGAGGTGGTTAGGTTAGGTTAGGGTGAATCATGTCGGGGTGTTTTATTTCTACTTATTGCTTCACTGTAAGTAAAGGTACTTATACACGTTAAGGAATGTTCTAACATTATTTGAATACTTACTGCTATCAATGACAAGGAATGCAACGATGACGATAGCCAAATACAGTACGCAAATGAAATCCAGCCAAAAACCGAGAGTAACTCCACTGGCTAGGTAGCTGCTCCACGTTGACGTGTGAATGTCCTAAAACAACGTTGGTATTATTAATTCATTTCTACACTCATCCACACCACATATCCAGTATAGGTACTAGACGTAATATAGTACGTAACGTAAAACAGACGCAAAAAAGCAAGTGGTATATTTTACCTGGAACCTATCGAATTCTTTTATTAGACGTTCCTGTGCTCCCGCCGAACGAATGGTGCTGATGCCATTCAGTGTGGCAGACATATGCGAGAACACGGGGCTGCGCGCTAGAAACAAAACAACTCGGTCAACAACAGCAGACCTCTCCCAGCAAAAGGATTAAAACATGTACCTAAAATAATACATATTTAGGTTGATATATGTAAATCGAACACTTACTTGTTCCTTCTAAACGTTTAATGGACTGTGCAGATTTCAAGTAAATTTGTAGAATAGTATAGAATAGGAGCAAAATTATAGTAGTAGGTAATAGCGTCCACACTAGCGCCGCCGCGTTCAGAGCAAGGATACTGAACATCACCAGGTAGATTTGAATGCATTCCAGGAGGAAACGGGGTAGCAGTTCGTCCAAAGCACCGATATCTTTCGAAAATCTGTTCAAAATACGACCTGAAAAATAAGAAATAGTGAGATTAGGTATGCCGCTTCGAAAGAGAACATCTATCCACTGTAAGATAACATACATATGTTAGAGAATCTATGTTACACACACACACCTACATATTTTATTTTATTCGTCCCACAGTAAAACATACATGACGTGTACGAGTGGATAAATAACACTTATGAAGCATCTATTGCGAGAACGTTGCAGAGGATGAAATAAATCAAAACTATTTAATTAATGGTTCTAACGCTCGTTAAGTTTCAAGTGCAGAATACGGTTCGATATAATGGCCGTACGATAAATAAATATTAAATAATACGTTAACAATAAGATACAGGAGTGTACCTGAAGAGTTGTTATCGAAGAAGCGCATGACGCCGCGGAGCATGGAGTGGAACATGTCGTTGTGCAAGTTGCGCGACGAGGTCATGCACACCTTGAAGAACATGAAGGCGCGCGCCGTGATGAAGAAGATGCAACACACGATCAGCGCCGAGTACACGTACAGGTACTGAGCGGTATCGAGCGACCCGATGTATGCGTGGATATTTAGATCTGAAACATATGAGATCTTGCTAACTGTACCACTAGCGCCACCCACGTTTTAATTTGGAGTCGATCCAGGGTCATGGTCAAAGGGGGGTATGAATTTTGGCTGGAAGGGGCTAGGTTACTTTTAATTGTAATCTACTTATTCCACCTAATCCACTTTATAAGAGGACAGGGACTATATGTCTATCAACTATATTGAAATTATTTTCAAATATTATGAGTGGAAATTTTCTTTAAACATTCTCAACGTCTTTGGTTGTAATTGATTTTAGTAATTTTTACCTGCTTGCAGTTCGATTCCCGAGAAATAGCTGGCTAAATTGAACGAGCTGTTGGTCGGACCTTGCAAGTTGCGGTCGTAGTCCTTAATAGTACTGTTGGATTCTCTTTCTTTTTGGCGAGTCACTTCATTAGTCCTGAAAGGAGATTTATAAAAAGAGGAGTCGGGTTAAAATAACACTACCTCCTTCACCACTAGTCAACTATAGGAACAGGGTTGAAGTGCTTTGCACACTATGGGCCTATCACTGCTTGTTTATCATCGTTCTACAGGCGGGAGAATTTGTATTGTTTAAAAATATGCTTATATAAATTTGATCAATATAGATAAATGTATAGTCGTACCAGAAGGTAACCCAGTAGTCACAGAAGGTGGCGGAGAGCTGCCCCACGACCAGCAGCAGCACCGTGAACAGCAGGCGCGGCGCGCGGCCGCCGGCGCGCAGGTACGCGTCGTACACGTGCCATCCCATAGACCCTGACTCTCGCTCCTCCTCCTCCATCTCCTGAGCCGGCACCTCTCCTCCGGTGGACTCCGTCAGTGAAGGACGGCGGGCTGTCGATAACTAAGGAACAGGAAAATCAATCAATGCCATACAATGGACTATCTAGGTGTTAATTTGGCACAGTGATACAAAAAGTGTTTTGGCCTCTAAAACCAGAGCACTTAAGTGGATGCTGAGCGTCTTCTTGCCAATGCCGGCTTGAAGTTGATGCAGATTCTCCTCCACCCAACCCCTCCAGCGATTTCTGGGACGCTCGACGCTCGACTTTGACGACAGCGACCAGTCGGTTGTCCTAAGTACTAACGGTCACGGACAGTAAATCCATTTAGGTACTTACTCTGGCGGATGTCCTCCTCGACATCGGTTTCGGCTTTTCCTCAATCTTTTCACCGTCCTCTTGAGTAGCGCTCAAAAGTTTAGCGAAGTCTTTCCCGTAATTTAACAGTTCCTCGTACGTTCCTTTAGCTTCAACAGCTCCCTAGGACAAAGTAATGGATTCTAATATACAAACCTATAATGAACAGCATCATCATCTTAAAATATACGTAAGTGAACGACTGCAAATTAAAGCCATAAATTTAATACTATAAGGTATTAGTGACGTAGATTAGATGCCTTTTAATGTAAGGTTCGCAGAATGATGAAAGTTCTTGCTGTAAGTAAATGCCGTACCTAATAAATTCAATGCTCAATTATTTACGGTAGGAAAATGTATCATTCTCTGAGCCTTACATCAGAAGTCATCAATCGATTCAATTGTTAAAACGTTGCTAAAATCAGGATTGACTTTATTCCATCCACCACAGATATGCTAATTGACACCACGCTTGCTTAGCAACTACATGTCACTTGTATGGAAACACAGTTCATCATATCTCTGATGGATGCGCAACCCAAATTTAGACATAAATTTAGTAAAATACTTTAAGTATATAATGCAAAATATCCTAATTTTTGGTTATGTAACAACGGGGTCAAGAAGGCTCAAATATTTGCTTGGCAAGCACGTAATTCAAAAAAACAATGATGCAGTCACGATGTGAATTATGCAAGCGTACATTGTTCATAATAATGATGTAATCAGCAGCCTTGAGGTAGTGCAGCTGGTGCGTGACGAGCACGCGCGTGGCGTGGCGCAGGTAGCCGCAGATGCACTCGTCGAACAGCTGCCGGCCCACGTGCGCGTCCACCGCTGACAGTGGGTCGTCCAACAGGTAGATGTCCGCCTGAAACCGCCGCCACACAATAAGGCACTCCACGCATCCGCTCATTCACAATTAAACCATAAATCTCATTGGTTTTGAACGCTCTTCGGTCGGGCTCCCATGTACATAATGTACATAATGTGTTGTGTATGAGCAGTTAAATAGCTTTCTATTAGGACAACTATTCTGACTTTCTATTAGACGGCTATTTTCCGGTTCTAGATGCGACGAACACGATATTTGTTATTTTGGTTTGTCTTGTATGTAGCTGTCCTATACGATGTATGTATTTTTATCATCATCATCCTCTTAGCGTTTTCCCCGCAGTGCTCTAAGGGGCCTGGCATCCGATTTAATACCTAATACCAAGATTTGGCGTAGGCGCTAGTTTTATGAAAGCGATAGCAGTCGGATCTTTCAACCCAGAGGGAAAATTAGACTCAGTTGGAATTAAATTGGAATTACTATGTAAGTATTTATATTATTGAAGTATATACATATATGTAAGAATATCGTCGTCTAATACCCTTATTCTTTGTTTGGTATGGGACTATGTTGACTTGTGTAAGCCTCTGTCCTCCAATATTGATATTTGATATCCTAATATTCTTATTACTCACCTGTCGATAAACCGCCCTGGCCAGGTTAATTCGCGCTCTCTGTCCACCCGACAAAGAAGCTCCTCTTTCACCAACCAGTGTCTGGTCCCCGTGAGGAAATTGTTGAAAATCTTTTTGCAGTGCGCATACTCTCACAACCTTTCATTGGAAGAGAAAGGGGTATTATTATCACAAACATTGACGACGTAAGATTTATTTAACCAACAATGAATGCAATCTTAAATAATAAACTTACTTCTTTATATTTTTTGGAATTATAGGGTAACCCAAAGAGGATGTTCTGTCGGACAGTAGCCACAAAAAGCCACGGCTCTTGGCACGCGTACGATAGCGGTCCGGACAGGTATATGCGACCACTCGTCGAACGCAGCTCGTTCAAGAGCAATTGCAGAACTGAACTCTAAAATAATAAAAAATATATCGCATAAGTAGGTATGTCATTTAAATACAAGCATGAATAACTACACTAAATGCTCTATTCCATCGTTTTGATATATTTATGTCAAAATATGTGTTTTTGATGAAGATAGAATCCGATTATATCCCATGAAAAAATAAATGATATTGTTAGATATTGGCGCTGAAGAATAATTAACGAAGATTTTATTGTAAGATATGCAGGTTACGAGTACTCAATTCAATAAAGGGTTGCAATGCGCTTATGCTTCTTCTGGAGACAGGCTGTATGCTGGCACGAGTTTGCCACCGTTGTGGTAAAAAAAATAGGAAAGGAGGCATACCTTTCCCGAGCCGACGGAGCCAATGATAGCGCACAGCTTCCCCTTGGGCACGGTGATGTTGAGCGAGCGCAGGGTGACAGGCCCATCCTCGGTCCAGCTGGCGCACACGTCCTGGATCAGCACGCCCACGTCGGAGCCCACCGCCGCCGGCACCGCGGGGCTCGGGCTCTTCTCGTTGCACACGAAGCCTGCGTAAATAATCTCTTATTTAGTACATGGGACACCAAGCTTGCTTTTTATGCTCCCGTGTACTTGAGAGTCTCACCATCTCAGAGTATTATTTAACTTAAGCTACCATCAACGTATTAATGTTTGTAAAAATACCTGGGTTGATAATTCCTTCTTCATCAATTCTCTTGAAGGTGTTGGGTCGTAGGTCAACTTCGCTCAGATTGTTTCTCTTGTTGTCGACGCTCTGCACGAGTTTGGCGATATCCACGTCCGGCACGCCCCGAAGGTCTTCACGTTCATCTGTTGTAAAACTCACTTATTGTAAACACTTGAAACGCGATAAGTAGTTAACATTGATATAAAATGCACAATATCAAATAATTTAAACGTGAAAGAGCGAATGTGTGTTAACCAATCAACCATATTAGTGTATATCAAATTCAATTGCACATAAACACGCCAATAAGATTATGCGTTAGAGCCCACACCAATAAAAACACAAGTACGAATAACATGCTTTAAAAACTAGAGAAATACGCATATACATAGATAAGCAGACACTCCTAAATGGGTTGTCGCTTACATCACTCTCTAGACTCTAAAGTTTGGACATACGACTACAATCACAACACTACATACAGTTTTATACAGTGACGGTCTGAGCAGCCTAACGTGGCAGTGGCATTTTCACATAGGTAGGAGCTTTAATCCTCAAAGTTTATTAACATGTACAAGAAGTTAACAACGGTCGCTGACAACGGAAATTATGATTCTTACTAAAAATACTTCGATGAAGTCTCAGCTATTTTATACTAGTGGTATTAGGTGGTGCACGCACCTTCTAGAAATGTTCCGCAATATTCCATTTTAAAAGGTTATTTCGAAACCAAGGGTTGTCAATTTAATTCTTATTTGGTAGCAGGTACATGATATCCCTTAAAATTTGTAATGTAATAATTAATAAAACATTATTGAAAATTATAATTAAAATTTATTAATCTAATAAAATATGAATAAAATATCTAATAATCTATAAAATTGAAATTTATTAATCTCAGCGTGAATTTATATAGCTATATTATTATTTTTGACATGTATATTATGTACGACGATGTGTGATCAATGCAAATAAATGATATGATATGATATGATATGATATTTATTGATTTCACATCAACCAATTGTGATCTAGTTTAGTTCATCCTCAATCTTTTAAAGTCCTGAGAAGAGCCACATTAAATTTGCCCTGAGTAATAGTGGGATAGGCTATATTATTAAGTGCTAACAGAGCTGAGCTAACCCAGTTTTTTTTTATTTTGCTACTATTTTCCACTGCCACCATTTGGCTGTTCAGGCTCATTCAGCGCCTCATACCCAAAAGTAAAATAGACTGAAGGCGAAGAACGGAAGAGTATGCTTCCAATAATTGAGAAAGAGAGTTCGGCGTCGCAATGGCGACAGTCACTTGAAGCGTGTTGAACAATTGTGCCAGCGGGAAAACCTGCGGAAACCATAAGATGCAACCTGTAAGTCAAAACGTCATGCATTCCCTAGGTATCTATCATATGAGTACGGTCGACCTCACAAGGGGCTAAATTCCGCATTAATTTCATGTTTACTCACATACTAAATTTCCAACAGGTGGAAGTTACAAAGTCCCAAAGTGTCGAGCTACTTATGAGGCCAACTGTACCTATTCATACTACTAAAAACTCGCCACCTGCAACATGCTTGTATTATGTTATTGGAAGTAAGGTAAAATATAAATAAAAGCTATTGGGACTAGGGTAAAATATCAATTATATTATTATTCAAATAATTGTGCCAAAATAACTTAGTCGTCAATATCAGTTTTTATTTTGGTTTTACCTGCTTTCTCTATCATAATTATATACATTTTTAACTCTGATAATTTGATAGGTTTCCTATTTTGTATCCAATTTTAAACCGAAATAATTATGCTTTCACCTCACCACCTTGCAAAAGTCTTAGTTTCAAAGCAAAGTTTTACTTCGTTTAAAATCTGCGCCCAAAAGTTCAGTGTTTGTAAACGTTATGCACTGTCACGAGTTCCAACATTTTTCTATAAAGTAAAGTAAGAGGGCGTTAGGAACTATGTATACCATGTAATGGCGCAGTTTATTATTGCTTTTTTTTAATTTTAGTAATAATTCTTATTCTAGCTTCATTTTATAATTATCATAATCTAGATTCATTAATAAAGAAATAATACGACTTAATACCTACTTTTGAAATGTATTTTTCCGTTCCGAAATTTTTGCTTCGTCTAATTTTAGAACGCACCGTTTAAAACGATAATTTTTAAGAAAAAAACAGTCAATGCAGATGCATAATAATAGTAGATTGTATGACAAGGGTCTAAAATGAGCCATATTACCACGAGATAGTTATTTTCCCGAACGAAGTGAGGGAAAATAGTTCGAGGGGTAATATGGCTTTTAGACCAGAGTTATACACTCTACTTTTCACTTCGATTGCGAGAAAATAAATAAACAAAGGTTAACCCACCCAAAATTAACAATAAATTCCACGGTGAAGATATATACTTTTGCAGCATGTTTTTTTTTCTATACTCCTTTGACACACAAAACATAGACACTGCGGTTCGCGCGCAACATTCACGCGCGAAAAAAGCTAAACTGACCTTCCATTGAGCGCTTTAAAGTGTTGCTCGAACGATTTAACCACTTTTTTAATTATTGTGAAATAGGGACTACTACAAACTTAACCTTTAGACTCTTTAGAAAAATTAATTATGTTTCCAGATTGGTCGATTTAAGTAAAGCTGTATTCTGGTTGGTTAATACCCAATACCAAATATTTTTTTAAGAGTTAAATTAGTGTTCTGTGATTGGTGGATTTAATAGGTGAAGTATTTTGATTGGTCAAATTCAAATGTTTTGTAAATCATAAATATGTATTCATATTTTCCCTAGGGGTTAAATGTACTACTTTAGCCCCGCTTGACAAGTCTAATATGACACACTTTTCGAGCATGAGAAGTGAAAAATTCATTTTCTCAAACATTCTTGGAAATGTATAAATATGTTATGTGTATAATGTATTACGAAATGAATACGTGAAGTTTGTTGTTTATGGTTTCTGCTTCCAGAATAAATTCAAAATAATGAATTTTGTTATTTATTGACTTCAGTGCAGAAGACCTAACATATATTATTACTCTTTGGCAGCCGGTTACGTCTCGAAACAGGGAAATATATTTATTCGAGCCAATATTGAGTAGGGGTACTCAACAATGATATGACTCTTTTAATGCAGGAATACAGGCTGTTTGATGCATTTTAATGTTAATAATTCATGAAATGATATGGATGAGATCTAGACAACCCTTTATTGAAGATGAGTACAAACTATACGACTTGCATTATACCTGAACTTTTTTCCTCTCGGTGGTGAGGTGAAAAGTTGTGTGTTTTGTTCGGTAGCAAAGTTGTTCGGCGTCTCGTGCCTTGAAAGCCTGGCAATGCTTGTGATCAGTGATGGTATTTTTGAACCACTCGCTTCGCTCGTGGTTCCTTTGCGCTAGCTTAACTCTCAATACAAGCAATCGCGTCAAACAACAACTTTGCAGCCTTATATAACAAACAACTATTTATCCAAATGAGGGAAGGAGATTGCCGCTTGATATGTTGATTAGTTTAATTATACTTAGGTTAGTTTAGTTTTATTTTTATATTTATTTCATCAAAATATGTTTTACGCTTCTTAATAAAAAAAATGCATAAAATATGTTATCGCGACAATTTACAATCGCTGGCGGCGTTACTACAGTAGGTAGCTCTACCCGGTGTCACAATATCTGTGCTCTTCCATAGAATGCAACGCAACGAGATAAATAGGGAGATAATAAGATTTGTCAGTGACAGGTGGGTTTATAATTTTAACATTAAAAAAATCGGTCAAGTGCTAGCCTGACTCGCGCACCGAGGGTTCCGTACAAACTTTCAAATTGTCGCATGCCACCCAATACATGATGACTGTTCGGTTTTCTAACCTAAAGGTGACTTACTATATAAATGATTTAAGACGATTAAAAAAAATTAGATTTAGTTATATTATTCCTGTAATATATATGTTGATATCAACCATATATAATAATTACATTTTTTTTCCTTTGTAAACTTCGGAGATAAGAGGTGGGGAAACGCTATTTTTTTTTACATTTTCCTTCATAAATCGAAAATGACCAAACGTAAATCGGTTCATAAACGACGGAGTCCCGAGGTAACAGATATAAAACAGAGCATACAACCGAATAGGGATGTTGACTCAAAATTTATTGGTATCTAAATTATATCCAAAAGAAAGAAGACATAAAACTATGCCAAATGGTGAAAATCCCATTAAAATATCTCAAAAAATAACGAAGCTACAACCGTTAGAATGTTGTTAATAAGAGTGAGAAAGCACTAATTTGTAGTGACGTCACTGACTTAAAGCGCCATAGTAAATGAAGATCGTTCCATACAGAGGTGCGTTTTGCGAAAAAGGGACAGAACATGCCCCCACTTAAAACTTTGATGACTTGTAATTATGTAATTATTTATTTTTTTGAGTTACTTTTTTCGCTATTTGGTTGAGAATTTGATCCTTTTTCGAGAAAATTTGAAGTAGTTGAGTTTCTTACTTAGTGTCAACATCCCTATTACCTCCTCATTTGTTTGAAAATTCGTCTTTTATTCTTTTATGCAGTTTTTCGCGAAATTTAAGCTTCCGGCAACTTGGCTCCCATTTCTGTATATATTTTACGGTGTAAAGAAATATACTAAAAAGAGCAACTGTTTAAGTTGTAATATTCGTCGGCGTAGATTTTATATGGTAACAAAGATATAAATGAGTTCAACTTTTATCTGTTAGTTGTCTGATGCTGTTAATCTTTGTGAAAAATTACTCAGAAGATATGCAGCGACCGAGATTTGGAGTTAGAAAATGGGGGTGTGTTTATTGCATAAGAACTCAAAACTTTTAATGCCTGCTAGACTATTAGAAGAGACACGCGGTGTTCCCGACACTGACCAAAATTAAGTGTTCTAGAAGGTACCTCAGCGTTTCGAAAGGATTTGCTCCTTGAAGAAACAATTTCCTACCCCTTAAGGGTAGGAAAGTCGAAAAAAGCTAAACGTCTTTTTGTGTTTAAACATCGAGTCTGTATACGAAATTTCTAATCTCTCACTCCAAAAAAGATTTGTTCTCGTACCAACTTCGAACCCCCTTTTCACCCCTTTAAAAGAGCAATTTCGAAAAACACTGAAATGTGACTTTTATATTTTGTATGATTTGTAAGAATGGCATAAGTGTATTTAGAAAACCAAACAAGTATTTATTATTTTACTTAGTATTTATTTGACTATAGTATCATGTTCACATACAATTTAAGCCGTAAAGTCACCAGAAATATAAAAAAAAACCATCGCAAGGTCAAAATGTCACGGACCGTGTTGAGTGCGATTGCCAGATTTGGCGATACATATTTTTTGGAGTTTATTGGAGTTTACTCCTTTAGTATCGATTTTCATATATAAGCCCGGGATATGAAAATTTATGGGGTATAAAATCAAAAGTAATCTGCTGTGATACTTTAAAAAGTCGTATCTCATTATACGATCAGGGTAAAGATACGACTTTTTATAATTTAGCAATTAATGCGTTATGTTCGTGCGCAACTTATCTTGCGCAGCTCTCAGTTGTTGAATTGTCAAGAGTGTCTGTCAAGATCGAAAATAATAAAACAACGTGTAAATATTTTATAATGTGCTATTTAATTGGTATAAAGTTCGTGAAATATTAACTCAGAGTCCAAAAGGATGCAAACCTTGGACACATTGGTTAGGTATGGAGAATTTGATAAAACTGCGTATTGGTTTGCTAGAGTGAAAATCTAATTGGGATACATGGAAATACTAAGCCGTAAGTCTGCTACGAATACTAAAGGTCCGGCACGTGTTAGAAATAGTAGAAAGCTCGTTCCTGAAATTGCTCCTCATTGAGGTCAATATAGGAAAAATCAGCATAATCCAAGACGGGGAGGAGTAGTGTTTGAGTAGGCGCAATTTTAGTGGAAATGGGCAGGAGCTTACATAGCCTTCTCAGAGAAGCTACTGTCTGCAAACCATCTTCCTGCTGACCTCGTTCACTTGAGGTACCCAAGATAAAGTACTATCCATAATAATACCTAAATTTATTACTTGTGAAGAAAAAGGGATTAAGACATTATCGAAGTAAACCGGTGAAACACTATTAAAATCGATTCTTGGGACAAATTTTGAGCTCCCAATTATCATAGCCTGGGTTTTAGAGGGGTTAACCTTGAGACCAAAACTATGATTCCAAAGCAATAGGACTGCGCGGTTGGAGATTGGGCTGAGGAAAATTCAGGGGAAACCTCCGACACGACCACGCGGGCTCTAAGAGTTTGCGCTCCAGTGAGATTGGTTCAGCGGCTTCAACCAAATTTGAGGGGCTACTCCGAAATTCGAAATCCGAACTTCGTATCGTGCCGTCCCTTTCACTCATATAGTGTATAGCATGAGAATGAAAGGGACGGTACGATACGAAGTCGGATTTCGATCTTCGGAGTACAGGCCCTGAGGTGGGAGTGGAATCGAGCTACTGGGAGTTTTGTCGCTGGTTCACTAAACCTAGCCTAGCTGAGAAGAGTCCAGCAAGAAACTCGGCTAAGCCCGACCTGGGTCGGACTGACTCTACCCGATATGCGGTGGTACCGGGACGAATAGAGGCTACAAGTGTCTGTGTTGTCGCGATCTCGAGGCGGACGTCCCTGTGCCTTTACCATGAATTTACATGCCCGTACTCGATAGCGACTGTGTAAAAAATTTTATGGGCAAAAGTAAAGCGCCTCTGGCGGTCACGCAATAACACTAAGAATCGGCATACTAAATCGTTTACGCTGTCGCTAGCGAGTACGGTCATGTAAAGGCACTGGTCAACATTTATCGATATCGATAACGTCTACGCGCTAAGTTTTATTCATATAAATAAATGTAACATGCATGATTTCAGTACTGTAAAGTGGGTCCCCTTGGGTCTCAAATAGCCCCACTTTGCGGTAATATAAAAAACGAGTTCATTGTTTACTAATCTTTACTAATATATTTTATATTCATTCGTAAAGAGTAAACTCCAGTCGCGCGTCGGAGCTGACACACTTTTTGTTTTGCTAAAACGACATGGTATTTCGTGAAATATTACACTTATTATACAAAAGCAATCTTTGTTCAATGTCACTGTATAATAAATATATGATAACCACCTCTGACTCAGGAGAAAATAAAATAAGTGCGCAATTTTTGTGTCACGACCATGTCCTAAACTGTAATGACGCAGTACTCGGTGGAAAACTATTTGTAATGTTGACAGCCCTATTAAAGATTTTTTAGAACAGCAACCCTGCCTGAAATGTCTTATTGTCGGTTTTGGCTGAACAGAGTTGTGTTCGCGCCATAATTATTTCTTTATTTATTTTAAAAACGGGACAAGCTTAACACGTCACCGCCGTGTTTATGTTTTAAACTACAATTGTCAAACTATTGTTTATAACATAATATATACCTCATACATTGTAGATTAAATTACATATCTAACGCGCGATTGTGACATTCTTATTTCTTTTGAAGGCGGGGTTGTTATTCTAAAATACTGTCTTGTTTGGCATGCATTTTCTAGAAATAGGGTTTTACTCGGTTCTCATGTTTCGTTACAAAAGATGCCACAAAAGGAAAGAAATTAAGACTTAGAATTAAATAACTTGGCAAACTATCTGGCGCAGTGAGATACGCAGTTTCCTACAGCGGATTTCACTTGGTCAATCCGGCGCATAAGTGACCTGTCGCGCGATCTATTTCCCTCCATTTTTGCCTGGACGACCAGCCACTATGTAGAGTCGTTGTCCCGCCTAGAGACATGCTCAAAGAACTGCAGTATGCGCGATTTTACTACGGCTGACAAACACTGCGTGATGCTGAGCTCCTGAAGTATGGATACGTTGGCGCGGAACTCCGTCCGCGATATCCCTAGCATGTTTCTCCAGCACCACATCTCCAGAGTATCTATCTTCCCCTTTCCCATCTCGCGCACTGTCCACGTCTCTGCTGCATAAAGAAAAATGGGGAATACAAGTGTTCGCTCGAGCCTGACGTTGGTGGCATTCATAATGTTGCGATTCTTCCACGCTTTCCCTAACTTCTCCAACGCAGTTCTGGCCATACGTCGTTTTACTTCATCTACGCAGCCGCTGTTGTTTGAGATTAAAGCCCCAAGGTATACGTAGTTCGCTATCTGAGCCAATTCGGTCGAATTGTCATTGACGCGATCCACGATCATAAATCTTGGTCTTAGATCGGTGTGTCTTCAACCCAAACGTAAGGCTTATTCGCTCCATTCTGAGAAGTAATTCCTCCATAAGGTTACCGTTACTCGTAAATATAGTGGTCATCTGCGTACCGCAGGTTCGCAATTTTATATCGATCAATCACAATACCGTCGGTCCAGTCTTCGAAAGTGATACGCATTACAAGTTCGGTGTAGATGTTAAATAATAGAGGGGATATTATACATCCTTGTTTCACGCCCGCACTGGGATGGAAACTATCTGAGAGCAGGGCATCTGTCCGCACTCTGAAGCTGTTCCCCCTTCATCGAGCTCCCTGAGCAGGTGCACGAGGTGTTGTGGTGTGCCCATGTTCAGTAGTGTTTTCCACAACATTGGTCATTTCACCGAGTCGAACGTTTTGGAGAAATCAACAAAGCATATGTATGTCGGCTTATTGAACTTTCGAGCTTTCTCTATGATTTGACGAACGATGAGAATTTGTTCACGTGTTTATATACTCATTATGATATTAAGGCGATAATATTAACCCGTCGTCTACCGGTCCCTGGGATCCCCAGGGATCATAACAAAAGAATGCTATTGTTTATTTTTTTCGCCGGGAGACGACGGCTTCAGAAAGACACGATAAAATTACAGTCGGTCTCGTCAAATACGGGGAAGCAAAGGAAATAGGGCAAGTTTGGCGATAACGAAAATAAAATGTCACGACCGAGGCAAAGTTTTTTCATTTACTTGTATTAAGCTTGTAAATATGAACAAAAAATATGCGTTTAATATGTATTTTTAATATAAATTTAAATATG
The DNA here is from genome assembly GCA_963556455.1 of Epiblema foenella. Lineage (NCBI taxonomy): Eukaryota > Metazoa > Arthropoda > Insecta > Lepidoptera > Tortricidae > Epiblema > Epiblema foenella. Next base: position 13,517,350 of record OY747095.1, on the reverse strand, counting down.
CAGAAAAAATAATATATTAATTTTTTTATGAATCCTGGCCAAAATTTAAGAGTCACCCAAATACGTTTGTTGTAACAGAGAGTCGTCTAACGAAGTTTAAAATCTCTCGCTTCAAAAATACTTTCTCCTGGTAGAAACTTGGAACCCCCTTTTCACTCCTTTAATGGAGCAATTTCGAAAAACGCCGAAATTTTGTTGTATTTCAACAGCGAGACTATTTACGAAGTTTAAAATCTCTCACTTCTAAAAAGATTTACTCCTCGTATAAACTTCGAACCCCCTTTTTACCCTTTCAGGGAAGGAATTTTGAAAAGCGCTGAAATATGCCATTGATTTATTTAAAGTGAGAGTCGATATAAAAAGTTTCAAATATCTCACTTCATACGTGTTTACAAACAATCTTTCATCCCTTGTTTTACCCCCATAGGGGATGAATATCGAAAAATAATTATTTTGTACATATGTAAACCCGTCTTGTTTACATAGTAAGAAATTTCCATGAGTGAGAATTTTTATTTAATTTCGTAAAGATAATGTGGTTCATAATTGTGACATATTCTCATACACGAGTCGGGCTGGCTATTACTGTGAAGAACATAGACCCAGGAAAGTAAGTATGTTGAAGTCAAATCCATTCTACGAGTAGGTACAAAAATATACCAAACGGTTAATTACACTGCCGAGTCATAGTTATAGTTTGGACTCGTATATTTGTGAAGTATCAAATCATGCAACTTGCAAATAGCATGCGGAGTCGAGAAGACCCACGTACCGAACAGCATGAACGCCTCGAGGCGTTGCACTGAGATCAGCGCTTCCGCCAAAAACGACACCGCATTAGACATGATTATAGAGAGGGTGCCTTGGAGGGTATTGTAGAATTGTGCCAATGGGAATACCTGAAAATCAATTAATTAGAACGGGACATGGAATGTATTTATGAAATGAAAATTGCAATGCTGTCCTTACGATGTCGGCTGTAACTTGGAAGCCGAAGAGCGAGTAGGAGAGCAGGGTGATATAGAGGGTGAGCCGCTCAGTGAACACCATGAAGCTGAGATACACGCCGCGGAGGTACGACGCCTGCGTGATGCACTTAATCTCGTTCTTTCGAGCCAGCGCCACTACTTGCTCGAATGGTTTTTCCCATGCGTACATTTTTATCACCTGAAAGAATTTATTTAAAAACATTTGCTATCGAGAAAACGTAATAGTACCTACTTAGTTATGTTAACCGACAACATATATTTTTTTTATTTAATCTTTAAAGCATAAAAAGAAATCTTAACGTACAAAAGTCGAATTTATATACAAGTTTAGGTCTTAGGTACAGTATATATATATATTTCCCCTTTTATTTGGGGGGTCAAACACAAAAGTATTTAAATAACAATAAAATATTACTTTATTAGCTCCCCCCCTTGTTTTTAACCAAGGGCATAAGTTAGGTACGTACAAGATGGTTAGGCTGTAGATTTGTTAAAAATGACCTTTGCCTGTCCTAATATAAATATTGAAATTAACTAGTGACACGGGTATTTTCCCGCTACCCAAATTTTGCCTGGAAGAGATCGCTCTTTAGCGATAAGCCGTCTGTTGGTTGACATCTACTTTAAACTCTATGTTCTCTTTTGATGTTTGCAATAATGAGTATTTGTATTGTATTGTATATAATTTATTTACATACCTATACATAGTTATTTTGACGAGTTTACCTGCATGCCGTTAATAATTTCGTCCATGATGCGGACACGCTCGTCGGTTCTATGCGCCGTCTTCATTCGTAACCTAGCAGCCAATTTGCTCATATAAGCTGCAAGAACAATAAACTGTATTTACGGTTTCATGACGTATGAATCGTTGTATTGTCACAATAATAATAAAAGCGCTTGTCAAATGGAAAAAGACAATTGGACTTACATTGCACCGGTATGGTTTGGAGCACGATACCAATTACTCCGACGATGGCGGCGTATCCGATTTTGATGTAAATGAGATAGCAGACGAGCACGACCTGCAGTGGCAGCAGCCAGATGAAGTGCGAGTAGATAAACGCGTAGTCGAAGCGGTTTACGTCATTGGAGAGCAGGTTCACCACCTGCCCGGCCGTGGTCTGCGCCAGCGCGCCCGAGCTCATGCGCATCACCTGTGTACACACCGTTGTTACTACACAATAGGGAATCACTGATACTTAATGCAACTAGTTTTTGTAATATCAAAAACTATTGACGACCGCTTTAGCCTAGTTGGTAGTGACCCTGCCTTCGAAGCTGGAGGTCCCGGGTTCGAATCCCGGTCAGGGCATTTATTTGTGTGATGAACACGAATATTTGTTCCTGAGTCTTGGATGTTTTCTATGTATTTAAGTATATATTTATCTACATAAGTATGTATATCGTCACTTGGTACCCATAGTACAAGTTTTGCTTAGTTTGGGACCAGCTTGATTTGTGTAAGATTGTCCACAAATATTTATTTTATTTTATTTATTTATTTATATATTAAATTTCAAAAACACTCTGTTAATATGCGCAATTGAGAGAACTCAAAAAAATTAAGGGAAAAATAATAAGTAGCGATTATTATAGTTTCGGTAGCAGTAAGAAAGTAGCATTTGTTGAACGGGAACTGATGAAAAAAACCACGGATGGCCATCCAAAACTTCTGGTGTTTCATGGTTAGCGCTAAGATATTTCGATCAAGATACTGAATCGACTATTAAATATAATTAAAAACAAGCAAAAAAGCACTAAAAATTAAAATGAAATTGCCTATCTTCTAATAGGTCAATAGGTAGAAGACTTTACGCTTCTTATCGAAAAATGTCGGTATTGTGATTTTTATAATCGGCGCCATTTCGTCAACTTTAGGAATGTCATTGGATGGCGCCAACTTTAAAAATTGTAATACCTACATTACAACTACGCCGTCAGAACACCTCAAAGTCTCAACATACAGCTGTCTCGGCGCCCAATATCAATTCTTTTTTCGGCGTCGAGACACTAGGTAAAGGTGCGCTGGAGCTCCACAGGGAGCTCAGCAAAAAAATAAGAGTGAGAGGCAACAGGCGACCCTCGCGCAGGCATTGCAAGGACAGGTTTTCTCATAATATTTTTTTGAATTTTGTAATAAGAACCGTATTACCGTACCTCATATTGACCTATTAGAAGTTAGGTAATTCTTTTTTACTATTTAGTGTTTTTTTGGAGTCGGTTTCTATTATTATTATTTTTTTCAACTTTATGTACTTAATGAGGTATAAAATAGAAAAATAAAATGAAGAGTTAAGAACATCCCGAATACTCAAGTTACGAAGTGAAGTCATAGAGAAACGAACAAGACCACATCCAATGTCCCTTCTGTACAAACCACTCAGTCACAAGGATATATACAAAATAAATGTTTTTAATATAAGAATAACTGTTTTTAATAATTTACCAAATGATTTACAAGCATTATCGGGGAATATATTTAGACATAAACTGATGAAATGGCTGTTGAACAAATATTTTACAGTGTAAGGGAATATTTAAATTTTAAAAATCTACTGACATCTTATTGACTCATTATCTTTTTATTATTATTAGTTTTAATTCAGTGATATTTATTAATACT